>CM039674.1:291349825-292661700 GCA_022496015.1 Hordeum marinum
GAGTGATCCCAGGCGTTGAGGCCCGATGTATGGGTTTTGTATCCCTGGAGGTTGTGTTTGGATCACCCGATAAGTTCCGTAGCAAAGACTTGATCTTTGATATTGTGCCCTTCTGAAGTGGCTATCACACGCTGCTTGGCCGGACAGCGTTCGGTCGTTTCAATGCAGTCCCACATTATGCATACCTCAAGCTCAAGATGTTGGGCCCCAAGGGGGTCTTCACTGCTAATGGCAATACAGAGCGTTCCCTTTGAACTGAGGAACATGCACTGGCACTGGCAGCCGAATTCAACTACAAAGATGATTGACAAGTTTCGGCATTCGCCGTAAAGGCACGAAAGGCTGGGAAGCGAGTTCGAATTCAGACCGAAAACTCGGATCCTCCATCCTCCCCTCAATAGGGACTCGCCCCCACCAGACAATCCTAAGACTAGCAAAGTACGTGCCAAGAAGGCACAACTTTGCACTTAAAATTCCATGGTAGCGGTGGGGAAATATAAGACGGGTGTTCGGCTGGCCCGAACTTCTACCCTCAACGTGTCTTCGGACAAAACGCATGCGACACTAAAAGGCTTGCCCATGGTGTAAATATCATCCACAAATTCGGCGACTTCTCAAGTCTTTGTTTGCAAGTTCCATTCGCTGAACACTATCACCCATCAAGGTACACCTAAAAGTAGGAGTCAACTAGCAACAGGGCATATCGAAGACGTCTGGCTACCAATTAAGGACCCCTGGTACAACAACTCCTATATGATTTTATTTCTCATTTTGTTTTGCATACCTATACACAGATGCTTCGGCAATCCAAGTTATAAGAGTTGTTGAGAAAAGGCAAAGATTGCGTGGTGCAAGTTCGCCTCATTTGTCCTGTTTTCGGTACATATTTTTTCCTTTCTCCCTCTTATCGTGAATCTGTTCAGTACGACGCGAGGCCATCGACTAATATACTGGGGGCTCACGCTCAAACACAAAAATCGCCCTATTTACTATGTGTTCAGCATCTTGGCATTCGCTTTATATGCATCGGTTCTGAACTATGTCTTTGGTAAATAAGTTGGGTTGCCCGGCTCCAGTGCTTGCCCCTTTACGCTCCGCTCGTTCGGCTAAACGGGCAAAGGGAGCACCCCTGCGATTGTGCTTCCGGATAGTCTGGTCAAGCACCTAGGGGAGAAAGCCGAAAATGGACTGTCATAGTATGTGCGATCCGATCTGTGAACCCCGAGTTGGAAGTGTTATACTTCATCCCTCACACGCGGTTATTCTGTGTTGTACGAGGAACCTGTCTTTCATGTAGAAATTATGATGCCGGCTTCGGCCACAGTTCGTCCGAGCATCACAACACTCTGGTAGCTAATCGTACGCTTCCCATAATCCTTTTCACGCCCCTACGGCTAAGTGAAAGAAATAAAGCACTATAGTCTGATTGCCTAGTCTATCGCACTATACTGCCTTTGGGTTCCGATAATACGGGTAAGGGACATAGGGCATTGGCATAGACACCCATGTAGTATCTACGTGGGGGCTGAAGCCGACGACTCACATCTTTCAGTATTAAGAAGCCACATAGGAGTTATAAAGGAATACAAAATCATATGAGAGCGGATAATATTATCATTAGAAGTTATCATGAGTACTCGGACACAGTACAAGCTCATTCAAATAATTTTTCACCCGAACATTGCGACGCTATCACCCGTGCACTCTCCTTCACTCCATCAAAGTAAATCTCGGGGCATCGGTGCTCCTTTCTGGGTTGCGGCGGCTTGGTGGATACCTTCATCGGATTGAGCCCCGACTAGTGCACTTTGGCCTTGGCAACGGCCATCCGGACTCCTTCGATGCAGGAGGAGCGCTTGACGGCGTCGAGGCGGGGCATGGCACAATCAATCGCTGCACTAGGCCGAAGTAACTGCCTGGGAGTGACTCGTCGGGCCATAAGCGGATGCAGAGGTCCTTCATGGCCGGCTCCGCCATCTAGTGCAGCTCCATTAGTTGTTTTAGCTGCTCCACCAGTAGAGGAGGACGCTCGGTGGCTCCAAACTGTGCCCAGAATGTCCGAGCTTCGTCTTCCTCTCCCCGCGAGGCGAGCAGTTGATTGGCGTCCGCCATGCTCTTTTGAAGATCGGCGGATATGCCTGAGGATCACCACACTTAGGTCAGCAATTTGAATCTTCTATCCCCGAATACACACTTTAGGGAGTATGGCTTACCATAGGTTATCTCCTTGGCTTGGCGAACTTGTTCCTCGAAGAACCGCCTGTCCACCCGCTCCTTCTGGAGATCGGACTTCATGGTGGACAGATCGGACGAGATTGCCTTATTCTCTTGCTCCAAGGCCTCACACTTGTTGCTAGTGTCCTTGATCTCATCATGTATCTCCGCCACACGAGCCTGGTGTTTATCACTAGTGACTCGTAGGGCGGAGAGTGTGGTGGCCGCTTCTTTGGCCTCCGCCTTCTCCACGGATGCTTCTTCTTTGGCATGTTGAAGCTCGGCCCTGAGATTTTCGATCTCTTTCGACGAAGCTGCAACACGATAAAACTTTATATAAAAGGCATCTGCATTGACAGTATTCAGGAAAAGTATTCAGATCTTTGGACTTACCCTGTGCCTCATCGAACCCCTTGTTGACGGCTTCCACCTCATCCTCGGAGCGCTTGAGATTCTGATGTAGCTCGTCCAGCTTGGCGCCGTTTTTGGTCGCCGTGGATGATGAAACCTACATTACACACACAATGCATACATCACATCGGCACTCACTTCCCGAATTATAGATATGACCCCTAGGCGAGTTTGTTCACCTCACCTAGGGATCGGGGGCTGCCATGTATACAATACGACTAAATAAAAATCTTAGCAAAAACATCGGGCAACTTACTTGAAAGCCCGCAAGGTGACCTTTGAAGGCCTCGTTCAGTCCGTTGTCAACGGACTGAACGCTTTGTAGTACCGCACCCATAAGGGTGCAGTGATCCTTAGGGATGGAGGCGCTCGAGAGAGCCTCCTCCATGGCCGACCAGCTGTTGGTTGGCGGTGCGGGGAATGATCGGATCTCCTGATCACCCATCGGGGATCGGACCGGTGCCTCCGGAGCTATAGTGCACTCTGGAGATGTTCGCGGATGGGACCGATTGCCCGTCTGGCCTGCCTCCTCAGTGTCCGGACGGGGCGTTGCCCCCTGGTCTTCGGCGGCCGAGGCGTTAGCCTCGGCCATGGTGCTTTACCCCTCGCCCCCTGTGTCAGCCTCCATTGGAGTAGGTTGAGAGGACACCTCCACGACGTCCTTCGTGTCGCTTGGAGTGGTGGGGTGCAATGCGTCCCCGCTCTCCGCCAGTTTGGCGGGCAGGGTCTCCCCATCCAATATTACCTCGGTGGGGATAACGTGTGTGGGGCTGTTGGACCAATAACCTGCATGTTAGCAATCTCTGGATCTACTAGCTATAAGTAGAAGGGTCTTCGGATCCTAACCTGGATGGAGGGGGCTTAACCCTTAGGCTCCTTTGTGGAACCTCCTCGGGGTCTTCAGACGCGGAGCTCGAGTCCGAGCTATCGTCGGACAGGACCATCCGCACTTGCCGCGCCCTCTTTGGGGCAGGAGAAGCTGCCCACCCCGGGGCGTCCGAAGATGCCGCTCTCTTCTTGGCGCGGGGGAAATTGCCTCCCCCTCGCTCTCGGCCTCCTCCTCCTCTTCTTCCTCCTCTTCGGCCTCCTCCTGATTTGAGGAGGCGGGGGTGTCTTCAGATGTAGCATCAGGCTGGTCCTTGATGCGAAGGCCGGCCTGACCTGATTTATTATTCTTCTCCTTCTTCGTGGGAGCCTCATAAGGCTTCTCCACGAGCATCCTAGCTAGCAGCCCGGTCCTCTTGTCTTCAGGCTGAGGAGCCGGACTGCAAATGTTGATGGCTTTCTTCAGCCATCTTTGCATAAATAGATTGGACACATGGTTATGGATCTTCTATGTAATAAGGCCGACCAAGCTAGGATGTATCGTACCTCAGAATCCGACTTGGTGGCATGCAGGCCTTTGTCCTCCTCCTCGGCTGGCCAGCTCTTCATTGATTTGAAGAACCTTCCACGGCTTCTCCCACATAGTGTGAAAGAGGTTCCGGACTGCGGGCTCGGCTTCGAGTTTTCGAGCCCACATGGGAGTGTCCCGGTGCTGGCAGAGGAGCATGCATCTTTGGAGCATCACCTGGACCACATCGGGCAGCTTAGTGCCATCCTCGACCAAGGAACGGATGCGCTTCTACAGATCGGTCACCTCCTTGATCGATCCCTAGACGAGGCCCTTTTTGAGCCATGAAGCCAGTCTAGTCCGAGACTGGATCTGAATGCGGCGGTGAGGTGCTGACCTTATTCTTGTGGTTCGGTGACATAGAACCACTCCTTTTGCCACCCCTTGATGGTGTCAATGAGGGTGCCTGACGGCCACCCGACGCGGGTGAGTTTGCCGATGATGGCCCCGCTGCAGTCGGCATGCTTGCCACCGACGCACTTTGGCTTGATGTTGAATACCTGCAGCCAAAGGCCGAAGTGTGGCTCGACATGCAGGAAGGCCTCATGGACGAGGATGAAGGCTGAGAGGTGCATGATGGAGTTCGGCAGGAGGTCGTAGAAGTCAAGGTTGTAAAATAATATTAACCCCCTAACGAAGGGGAAGGGGGAAGCTCAACCCCTCGATGAAGTGGGGGATCAACACCGCCCGTTCGCCTGACTTGGGGTAGGGATCACTTGGCCCTCCTCCACCACGCGATGAGGGATGTTGATGGGGAGGTAACCGACCTTCTTGAGGTCGAGTATGTATTGATTGGTGACTGAGGAAGCTTCCCACTGGCCATTCGATCCCGCCATTGCTGAGCTTGGGAGCGGGGGTGGAGAAACCTAGATCTGTGCTCTGGAGGCGCAAGGGAATAGGAGGCGGAGAAGTCGAATGGAGAGCGTGAAGGGCCTTCAGGGTTTTCTTTCTCCTTTTATGAGGTCTGCCGATTCGGGCTCCCCTTGCTGCGCCATGAATCCCTCCACTCCCCGAGACACGCGAGTTGTTATGTGCGTGTGATTAAGTAAATCCTGTATAAAAGGGGACACGATCGACATGTTGATAGATCGTGTAGAAGGAACGGCCTCGAACCGCGCATCGAGTGCATGTTACTGGCCTATCGGCCATGGTGGGTTGTGACCTTTCATCAGAGAGGTCGTCAGGAAACATTACCTTTTTCCCCCTGGCATTTGGCCATCAAAGCCAAATTATCTCATAGAATTCGGACGTGCCACTATGCGGAAAACTACTTATCATCAGAGGCCGAACTATGGTTTGGTGGGAAGGAAATCACCTTGCAAGCTGAAGACTCTTTTCGTGAAGAAATTGGAGCTGAAGACCCTTGGCGTTGGAGGCAAGTTCTGGGGCTACTGAGGGAGTTTCGGATGGGGTCCTCGGATATCCGACCTGTTGTTTATAGGCCGGACTATATGGTCTACTTGCCGAACACTGGATGATTTGAAGGCCTAGTTTCCAAGATGGAAGCTTTGAGGAGCACGGCTTGTGCTCCACGTTTTATGTAGTAAATAGGCATGTTTATCTCTTCGGCATGTAACCGACCATATGTAAACCATAGGCCTCCTCGGCATCTATATAAGCCGGAGGGTTTTAGGGTATAGACATAGAACAACTCATCTAGGGTTAGACATACGATCTCGAGGTAGATCAACTCTGTAACCCCTTCACCATCAATACAATCAAGTAGGACATAGGGTATTACATCCATTGGAGGGCCCGAACCTGGGTAAACTCGTGTCCACATCGTCTCCTGTTACAATCGATCCTAGTCTCACAGTTCGGGACCCCCTACCCGAGATCCGCCGGTTTTGACACCGACAATATCCTCGTCATAAGAGACAATAGATTCGTTAGGATTGAGAAAATGAAAATGTTCAATTTTATGAATGTGGATGGATTCAAATATAATTTTATTGATGGTAGTGACATCTGCTTTAGCACGCATGAGGTCACAAACCTCAAATAAACATTTATCAAAGTTAGGATTACTAGGCTTCATTATGTGAAAGGCAATAGCTTTATGAAGAATTTCATCAATATTACTCAATGAATAACTAGGATATCATTTTCCAAATCATTCCACAAAGTATAAGCACATTCAAAATTCTTCATTTGATCAAACACAAATCTAGACAATCCTTTGATGATGAGATTAATAGTTCTAAGATTGCGAAGCATATCAATTTCCTCTTCGTGTGTGGGATGTAAGGGATCAATGGGAGGTGCATAGGGGTTCTTAACATACTTTCTCAAATGGAATTCATTGAATAGCTCAAGCATCTCATATTTCCATTGACCATAGTACTCCCCATCGAGAACGGGCACTCTACAACTAATACTCCCCAAACTAGACACATCCATCTTCCTCCATGGTGATAAAACCGTAGCTTTGGAGACCAAAGCTCTGATACCAATTGGGGATCGATAGAAGGGACGCCTAGAGGGGGGTGAATAGATTACTTGCAAAAATTAAAACCTAACCTTTGGTTGGCAGATTTTTAGCAATTATACCAAGTCCAATGCACCCTAAACATCTTAGTCAACAAGTGTGGCAACAGAAAGTGGCGACAAGCACATGTAAGAAGGAGTAGAGATAGGAAGATCAAACGCATTTTGGAGAAACGAAGATTTTTCCCGTGGTTCCGATAGGTGGCGCTATCATACATCCACATTTATGGAGACTTCAACCCATGGAGGGTAACGATCGTGAGAGTCCATAGAGGGCTCTACCCACCAAGGGTTCCGCGAAGAAGCAACCTTGTATATACCATGAAGGCCTAAGTCCACTGAGGACTAGCCTAACTCGGGGTAGATCTTCACGAAGTAGGCGATCTCATTGCCTTTAAAAACTTCTTGGTTCAACTCCACAACACGAAGTAGGAGGCTCCCAAGAGACACCTAACCAATCTAGGAGGCACCACCCTCCAAAAGGTAATAGGCTCGATAGTAATGATGAACTCCTTGCTCTTGTGTTTCAAATGATAGTCTCCTCAACACTCAATCACTCTCTCACGGATTTGGTTGGGTAGAAGAGATTGATTGGATGGAAAGCAACTTGGGGAGGCTATAAATCAAGCTCCATATGGTTGAAGTGGATGATATTGACCTCAACACAAGGGTAGGTGGTTCTCTCTCGAAAAATTGGATATGGGAACTGTGGGTCTCTTCTAAGTGCTTCGCCTAGGAGTAGGATGTGGTGTAGTGGTATATATAGGCATCTCCAAAAATTCAACCGTTACAACATTATTGCCCAACTTAGTGAAACCGAAGTGAAAGCTCGGTTGCACCGACTAGTGCAAAATGTGGCAACTTTGGCATTTCGGTGAGACCGATATATAAGTCTCGATGGTACCGATACGACTGGTTGAGGGTAGTTACACAACTCGGTGAGACCAATTCACAAATCTCGGAAATTCCAATTCTTGTGAAACAGGCAACGGAAAGTTGGTCACTGAAACTCGGTTCCACTGAAGTGAAAGTTGGTAATATCGAGATGTGGGTTTGGCTAGGGTTTTGACTCGGTGTAGCCGATATGGAAATGTTGGTGGCAATGATTTTGAGTGGTAGTTTCTAGAACGGTATCTTTGTGGGAGAGCTTGTGGGTGTTTTTGGTGACTAACACTTGATCATTTTGAGCATTTCATTCACCATTAAAACCTCACCCCCTTTTGAACTCAAATGTAGAGTCTTCATGCTTGTAGCTAGGTCAATCCTATGCTTCTTCTTCTTCTTGGGGTATCTCCTCACGAACCTTTGCCAACACTCTGTGTGGACAGAACCTAAAATAAACTAGGTAGAACTATTAGTCCAAGAGACAATGCATGCTGTCATGAATTATCAAAACCACCAAGGGAGCATATGGGCTTTCAATGCGGCAGGCGGACATACAATCATAGACACATACATTTCAAAGTGGATTTCAACAAATCGGACAAAAATCTTGCAAACTGGATGATTTTCAGATAAGTCAAATGAAAACATTTACATATCATACATATTTCAACTAAACTATAGCAGAATAGGCTATGCTATTCTAACCTAGTCTATGATTGGCCGCGACGGATCCTATTTCCCACAACATATCTTTCCTTTGTCCGACAGCTAGCTCACCGGGCCGTCTTGAGATCTGAAGCTAAATGCTTCAATGCGAGGGGTAGAATAGCCTACACCTCCATGAAGATCGAGCGGTGTTTGGTTTTTGGGTGGGGGAAGACAGCCGCCATTGTCGATGCGGTGTTGGAAAAGCCGGTGTCTAGGAGACGCTTAGGCACGCATAGGCGTTAGGCGATGTCCAATGCCTCACCTAGGACATAAGTGGTAGTCTAGGTAGGACAACCAAGATATTGTCTAACCTAGCGAGAAATCATTGCATATTGCACTCACATGCCAATGGGACATATTCCATTGGAGGTGGCTGCCATTTCATGTGTTTATATGTTCTAAATTGACGTCAGCACACACATAATACTATAAATGCACCATGTTAATAAAAAATATCTGACTGCATTGGCCACGCCTAAGGTGATTAAGCGACGCCTAGGCACTAAGTGAAAGCCAACCTCCTTGCTTATGCCTAGCATTTTCCCCTACGCCTCGCGAAGCGGGAAAGTCACCGGTCCTATAATCCGACGAGGCAGTGGTGGTGACCTTCCTGGGACCCAAGCGGTGGCAGCTTCCCATGGTCTACTTTTCCTCATCGTTGGTTGTTGGCGTACAACAATCTATGGGACCAACATGGCCCCTTTTGCAGTTCGACAGCGAGGATTCGCGTTGGCAAAGAGCATCGACAACTAGAGCGCGTGCAAGGGTTTAGACAGGTTCGGGCCACTCGGGAGCATAATACCCTGTGTCATGTGTGTTTGTTGTATATGAGTGTGTCCATAGTACAGGGAGCGCAACAGCCCAACAAGAGTGCTCGAGAGTGTCGCTACACGTACAAATGGACAGGGTTTCGAACTTTTTAAAGGTAGCCACATACCTCCTTTTATAGTCTCCATGGGGTTATCACAGTGGCTAAAAAGGTAATTACACAAGGGTAAAAAGATAGGTGTAAAAGTGGTTAAACGATCTATATAGGTAAATACCTAACCCTGATGGATTAGGATAGACACACTAAATGCATTGTGAGGTGTCGCGCTGGCGTCACTCGCTGGCGAGGATCATCTCTCCTTCCGTGTCATTCACCCAACTACCTCTTATTAGCATGCCACGCCATTAGGACGCGTGTCATTAAAACTGTTGTAATTCTCCTGAGCTGCCACGTGCCCCAACAAGGCCTACCTAACAACATACCTGTTCGAGGATGGCGACAATCATCCGAACGAGGTGGGGCTGTGGTGCGGTAGCGGGATCTTGCTAGGGGTGATAGCTATTGGATCTTCTGCACCAGCAAGGAGGCTTGCCGGTGACTTGGCCTTGTCACTGGCCACTGTCTTGGACGTAGAATCCTCCAACGAGGCTTGTCAGGCCAGAGGTTTTTGTTGTCCATGCATTAGTCAGGGTTCTAAAGGACACATTCTTTAGTACACCGACAGGAACGTCCGGGCGTGGGCCGCACATGAGTCCATGACGTTATTGGGTCAGGCCCAAAACGGTGCACACGCATACGTGGCCATCTTTACTGCGGTTGTAATGATGGTTTTACTGCTCACCCACTATGCGCATTAAATGCGGAACATGGGAGAGGTGGACTGAAATGGCACGGGAGGGGCGTGCCTAAAAAGGCGCGGCCACGCCAGATGGGGAGAGGCGGCCTCTGCGCATTCTACCCTCATAAAAAGGGAATCTACGGAGATACGGCTCACCCAGTCCAACTTCCCCTGCTTTTTCGCCTCCTCTATTTTCCCTTTCGCGTAGCATAGAGCTCCCGCACTTGTCCTTCGTATTCATCGCCATACATCTCCGAGCTTGTCATGGCGCCCTAGATAGCATCATCCATCGCTGCCTCTGGTCCAGCAAAGAAGGCCAAGAGAGCGGTCGAACCCGACACGAAAGCAAGGAAGGAAGCATTGATGGCATCACGTGGAGACGACATGATCTTATACCCATCTACCTTGATGAGTACTGAGCTCAAATCGAGGTATGCCATGATGTGGGCCAAGGAGACCTCGGCGCATCCAACATGGGTGGTGATGCGCGGCGATTCCCAACCCAATGCGGAGAAATATCCATTTTTCACGGCGTATTTCTACTACAGGCTGGTTGCCCCTTTTTCCACATTCTTCATTAACTTGATGTTAATCTATGGCTTCAAGTTGTTAGACTTCACGCTGAACGCCATGACCACCCTATCAGTATTCGTGCATTTGTGTGAAAATTTCATAAGAGTAGTCCCTAATGTCTCTCTTTTTCGCTACTTCTACTATCCATGCATAGAAGGGGATGCTCGCTCCAGCAGCATCACATGGATTCCTCAGACCACCCACAAGGAGGTATATCCTCCCAGCAACTTGCACAAGAAGTGGAAGGAGTGGCGAGCAGAGTGGTGCTACATCGCCGACAAGGAGCCCCCGGTGTTCTGCAGGATCCGGAAGTCCAAACCGGTCCATGACAAGAAGTGGAAGGCTCTTGCTCTCAACAACAAGAATCTCAACATCGTCATCACGTGCATGCACCGACTGGGGGCTCTCGAGCTCACCATAGAGATGGTGGGCGTGGATATCCTCACCAGGTGCATCGCCCCCTACAGGATATGGGACGCTTCACCTCGCAGTATGGCATCACTGCCAATATAACGGGATGGACAACAACATGACGTTGCTGTAGCTTTCCGTCCTATGCCACCATCTCTTCTGCCTCGATGGGAATTTCAAACTCCCAGCAAGCATCATCCCGCTCTACAACAAGTCCGTCGGGTACTTGATCTTTGTGACGATGCCGACATGCAATGCACACGGGGCCGACCCTTTATGGGGGCCACCGACAAATGAGTTGGTGCAAGAGTGGTTTGACAACTTGACGGAGGTTCACGTCAAGGACGAAGGGTCGCTGATCCGCGACACCACCGAGGAAGAGATTGAATCCATTAGTAGGAGGGTCGTGGAGGCAGGCTTTGACGTGGGTGGCAGGAGCTCCGGTGCTGCCGTGAGTGAAGATGAGGGGGAGGAAACTTGCGGCAAGGATGGATGACAAAGAGCCCCCTACAACTGGAAGTCAGAAGAGTCCGCCGGGGTCCAGGAGCTCAAGGCCACCGACAAGCCGGAGTTCTAGGAATTCCGGCTACACGCCATCCCGAGGAAGAAGTCCTGTCGTGGATTTGTCACGGCAGATGTTCGGGTGAACGGACTTAGGTTCGAGGCGAAGACGCGACTACGTGGCGACTTGAAGGGGTTGATTGGAATCGAGAGACACGGAGTTTTACCCAGGTTTGGCCCCTCCGATGGAGGTAAAAGCCTACGTCCTGCTTGTCTGCTATTGATGATGAAGGAGATCTCTTGCTTACAAGGGTGTTGTTCGCGACCTCTAATCACGAGAGCCTCTAATATGTCTATCTCTAATCTCTTGTGTTGTCTAAACTTGTGGACTTGTGAACTTGTCTTTCTAGGGGTGCTCTACCCCTCCTTATATAAGTGGAGAGGGTAGGTTTATAAATAGAGTCCTACTCCTAGTAGGACTAGGACTAGTCTCTCTAGAATCCTAATCCTGGTATTGTTTCCTTCGGCCGGGAGTCTTTCTCTCTTTGGGCCTTCTCTTGTGAGCCGCCTGGCGCCGGCTTACACGCTGGGTCTTGGTGCCTGGTCGTCCTGCGACTCACCAGCCGGGTCATCAATAAATGGCAAGTCTCGACCGGGTCTTCCGTGACTCGCCAGGCCGGGTTATACTTCTGGCCGGGTCATCTCGCGGGGTATATCCCCGACATTAGCCCCCAGGTTATCTTGAATGTATTAATGGTAACCTCCTGAAATAGAAATAGTAAATATGTTAAGTGGCCGGCTTGCTCCTTTGACCGGCTTATAAAATGGCTCCTCAGAAATCCGCGTCTTTTCTGCATATGAACGAGTCATCTTGATAATCATCTTGCTTGTCAATGTGTTTTGAAAAATATTGAGAATAGAACACCCATATGCCATTGAGTCGGCTTCCAATACTCTTGGTGGGTCATCTCTGCCGGTTCATAATCATTGATGATGTCAGGTCATTATCGTTGGTGACACCGGGTCAAATAAGTAGAATCCAGCTGACTTGATAAAAATATTGGGATGAAAATCCATTTGATGTAAAATCGGACTTCCATTGTTGTGACGCAGGGCGGCTTATATAAAATCTGGCGGGTTATGATCTTTTGATAATGTCATGTCATAAATGTTGGTGACGCTGGGTCTAACAACTAAACTTCATAATTAACATCTCGCAAATTCTCCTCAAAGTTTTTGATATGTCCATATTACCTGTAGCCCCCAAGCTCCGAGATTATCAATGATAAATTGGTGCTTTGCAATAATATTTTGGACTGTGTAGCCCCCAAGTGTCGGGTTGTCCTGCCTGCAGCAACCTGGGACTTATAACTGCCGTATACCTTATAAAGCTTTGGTGGGTGTAGCCCCCAAGTGCCGGCTCATCAGAACGTGATGCGCTGGGTCTTCAATTTGAATCTCTTAATCTGTTTGAACAGCTAAATACTGTAGCCCCCAAGTGTTGGGTCGCATGCCTATGGCGACTTGGGACTTTTAGAAAATTTGATATGAGCGGTGTAGCCCCTAAGTGCCGGGTTAGTAAGAATTACTGGGCTGGGACTTAGAAAAATATAGAAAGGATGGCTCATCTCCTTGAGATAACATGGTCTTGCTGATGATGTAATGATACAAAAACCAGCTTGCATTAGCCCCCAAGTGTTGTGGTGCGTGCTTGCAGCGACATGGGACTTGCATAATTGATATAAACTTGGACATGAATAATGTAGCCCCCAAGTGTCGGGTTGTCTGCGTGCGGCGACTCGGGACTATGTGAGAATAATATGACTCACCACAATTTGTTGAATGAATCTTTGACCGTGGTTGTAATATAACCCGGAATGAATATCTTGCAATAATTCCTTTGTCTTTGACATGAAATCCCTGCTCGTGGTTGCGATGCAACCCGACAAATATATATTGGAGAAATCCATGAGTGTTGTAGATTACTACAGAGCACATTTGAAGAAATCGGAGAACCGGTCAATTACATGACATGGCATTATATCTGACAGGGCGGCTCTTGAAAAATAATAAATTCTCCGAGCTAGCATAAAACCCCAATCATTTAGTACTGGTTATGATGAACCATGAAGATCCAGCCATGTTGGCTTTATTAAAGATCCATTTGCTCTTGCCGAAGTTTTCCATCATACTTAGCGGTGACTCATCTTAAGAGACAAGACCTGCAAAAATAAACAAGACAGAATATATTATGCATTGTTATAAGGGCGGCTTGAAAAAGCACAACCCGGAGATGTTATAACATTGCTCCTTCTTTCATAATCTTGCTCTGACCCGGCTTGATAAGCCAGCTCTTCATGTGAATATGATGTGATGTATGATGCAATGTTGATGCAATGTATGATGCCATGTTGATGCAATATATGATGTGATGTATAATGCGATGTGGACTTGTCCACATTTTTGGCGTGAACGCCGGTTGTTAGGGATAGATAAGCTACACCCAGAGGTGGAAAGCCCCCTTCGACAACAACAGCTGACATGTCAACTGGATTGGCATAAAGCAGGCTGTTAGGGTGAGATAAGTGATACCCGAAGATAAGAAGCCCCCTTCGACAGCCAATGTTGACTTGTCAACATTTTTGGCGCGAACGCCAGTTGTTAGGGATAGATAAGCTACACCCGGAGGTGGGAAGCCCCCTTCGACAACCGCGGCTGACATGTCAACCGGATTGGCATAAAGCCGGCTGTTAGGGTGAGATAAGTGATACTCGAAGGTAAGAAGCCCCCTTCGACAGGCAATGTGGACTTGTTCACATTTTTGGCACGAACACCGGTTGTTAGGGATAGATAAGCTACACCCCTCGGTCGGAAGCCCCCTTTGACAACTGCAACTGACATGTCAACTAGATTGGCATAAAGCCGGCTGTTAGGGTGAGATAAGTGATACCCGAAGGTAAGAAGCCCCCTTCGACAACCAATGTTCACTTGTCAACATTTTGGCGAGAACGCCGGTTGTTAGGGTGAGATAAGCGATACCCGAAGGTAAGAAGCCCTCTTCGACAACCGTGGCTAACATGTTAACCGGATTGGCATAAAGTCGGCTGTTAGGGTGAGATAAGCAATACCCGAAGGTAAGAAGCCCCCTTCGACAGCCAATGTTTTGTCCACCGTCTTGTAAGTCGCCATCTTGTAAACCGCCGTCTTGTATAAATAAATGACACAAGCTCCAAGCGACTTCATGACGATCCAATAAATCCGGGCACCCATGTTTGAATGGTGCATCTCGGAGGTTCGTCCTCTTGGGCAACTTTTAATCTTCCGCCAAAAAATGTAGCAGCCCTCAGGATCGGGTTAACTCTTGCAAAGACCCGAGGTTCTCGTTGAAAACAACCAAATGTGTCGCGCCATGTCTGTAGCCCCTGAGTCTTAAGTTGACTCGAAGAGGCGGCTTGAGAATCTCCACTGAAAGTTAGGGTTGGCCATGGCGGGTTGCAGATGATCCCGTATGATTTGTTTCAATAATCCGGTCGATGGTTCGTTCCGGCTGGTTTGTTGAAGTGAACCAAACTGTAGTGGCAACGATTTGTGCACCTGTCCATTGGGCGGCTCATATCGATGAGCACTGCACCGATATGTTGATGTAGATTGGCCCGCTGGGCGCCGATTCAGAACTGTCTGTTGGGCGGCTTGTACTAGTGTATGCGGCTCCTGGCCTGTTGATATAGACATAAGAGTCAGCCGCGGCATTTGAAGATGGCACGGTCGCAAGAGACGGCTACGGCATTGTAAGCCGGTGTGGTCATGAGAGACGGCCGCGACATTGTAAGCCGATGTAGACGCTTAAGGAAGCCCCGACATCTGGAGCAGGTGCATGAGTCTGTTGAGTAATGCGACACGAACAACCACCTGTGCAGAATGACGTTGGCATGCCTCCATCTCCGCGGTATAGTGCCCCTTTGGCAATGAATAATTGTCCTGTGTAGAAAATATTACAAAGACCGAGTAATTGTTCTCAGATGAAAAAATATACTGAGAAATTGTTAGGATAAATATCACCTGGTATTTTGTCAGATGAATGCGGATGCCCGCACTAGATAATAGTAGATGTAGTCAGATGACCCCCTGGATGACCTCCTTTTTTTCAAACATACCCTTATAGTGGGCCAAATCACCCTGATATATGAGACAACGGTGGCATCAGCTATCCTCTTATCATTTTTGCCAGGGTTGCTTGCATTCTCAGGAGACTCCGAGAAGTAACCCAAAGGAAGGCCATAGTTGGATTTGATCTTGAACATCAAGTCATGATAGAAGCCTGATGCCTCTGAAAGAAAGCTCCTCAAGGCCGACTTAATTCTCTTTATTCAATCTGGGTTGGCATTGCTCTTACCATTCTGAGATGTAGCTGAACCTGTAGAGCTAATGTGGTGCCTAAACTCCTTGATTCCTTTGTGTGCAAGCATCTGAAGCCATATGTTGGGACCTGATGGGACTTTGGACTGTGCTGACTTCTCAAGATGACTTTTGAGCTCAGCATTCTTCATAAGGAGGCGCTGCATGAGGTCCCGTGATGGCAGAACAACATTACTATTCATTAGAACAGTCATCATTCATCAATTGAACATCAGTACCGTCACCATGGTGGAGGCGGCTCGCGCGTGAGGAGATCAGTGGCTCACGGCAGCAGAACCGGTGGCAGCTTGACAACGCCGGCCCGCGGTGGAACTAGAACAAGGTGGAGGCGGCTCACAGCGGCAGAACCGGCGCGCGCGGACAGACGTAGCAGGTAAGGCCGGCACAGAGGCGGAGGCACGGCGGCTCAGCCACGGCCGAGGCAAGCCCGCGTGCGAGGAGCGACAGCGGTGAGCTGATGCATGTGGACAGGCGTAGAGGCAGCCGCGTGTGGTGTTGGTGGTAGCTATGGGAATAGAGTCAGGACAGAGTCGGGATGAGGCGACGGCGGCTCACCAGCGGACGAACAGAGCCAGGATGAGGTGGAGCCATGGTGGAGGCGCAACAGCTACCAGAGACGGAGGGAGCTGGATACGAGAGGAAAATGCGGCAACTCGCTACAGCCCTGGCGGTTCAACACAGCAGGGGCGGCAGCTCGTGCGGGCGCGGCAGCCTGTGCGTGCAGACGCGTGGTGGCTGGCGCGGTGGCGAGTGGTGAGACAGCGGAGGCGAGCGCAGGTAGGCTTGGACTGCAGGCCGACAGCTTCTCAACCAGGACGGCTCGAAGGTGCCTGCCCGTGGTAAAGGCACAGGACAACACGACGGGTGAGGTGGAGGTAAGACCGAGGCGACCATAGCATCGTAGGAGAGGCGAGACTGAGCCGGCGAAAACTCTATGGCGGCACGCGGAAACCGAGTCCGTGACCGTCTTTGTTCTCTTCCTTCTTTGTTCTTCTCTCTGTCTGAATTTTTGTGAGTACACGAAAATACGACTTTGGCCATTAACCAGAAGCAAACATCGGACCGCTCTTCTTTTTGATCTGATCTATTGAAACAACGACTGGAGATGTCCTTGCACATGCAATTGACCACGATCTGTACATGGGGGGGGAATAAGTAGTTTGTCACGTGATGGAGTTTTATTGTTTTCTTCTGGATGGATCGACGTAGTAGGCTTGCTGCTCTGATTGGTGGATCCCCTAGTTGTTGATGCAGATTGAATCGAAAAAATTGAACTACACGCGTGTAGATCTTTTTTAGCCGGTTCTTTTGCATCTGGCGGGTCATAAGCTCATCGATCCCTAGGAGAGATCCCTTCAAGAACACAACACCACCATGCGCCCTTGCCCCATGATGGGTGCCAACTGTCGTGGATTTGTCATGGTAGATGTCCAGGTGAACGGACTTAGGTTCGGGGCGAAGATGCAACTATGTGGCGGCTTGAAGGGGTTGATCGGAATCGAGAGACACGGAGTTTTACCCAGGTCCGGCCCCTCCGATGGAGGTAAAAGCCTACGTCCTGCTTGTCTGGTATTGATGATGAAGGAGATCTCTCGGTTACAAGGGTGTTGTTAGCTACCTCTAATCATGAGAGCCTCTAATCTGTCTATCTCTAATCTCTTGTGTTGTCTAAACTTGTGGACTTGTGAACTTGTCTTTCTAGGGGTGCTCTACCCCTCCTTATATAAGTGGAGAGGGTAGGTTTACAAATAGAGTCCTACTCCTAGTAGGACTAGGACTAGTGTCTCTAGAATCCTAATCCTGGTATTGTTTCCTTCGGCCGGGAGTCTTTCTCTCTTTGGGCCTTCTCTTGTGAGCCGCCTGGCGCTGGCTTACACGTTGGGTCTTGGTGTCTGGTCGTCCTACGACTCGCCAGCCAGGTAATCAATAAAATGCCATGTCTTGACCAGGTCTCCCGTGACTCGCCAGGCCGGGTCATACTTCCGGCCGGGTCATACCACGGGGTATATCCCCGACAAGTCCCATCTCTTACATAGGGCCATTACCGGGGAGGTAGTCCGCCCCTCCCCACCCTCATAGGAGGAAGAAGAGGAGGAAGACCCCGTGACCGACATTGGCCATCCATGGCGAACGAGGCAGGTGATTTCCAAGTGCTCGGCAAGGGCCTCCGCCACAGGAGCACATGCTTCTGGTTTCGCCATGCCGACATCACGCGCCAGTACGCCTACCCCACCGACCACTGCTGTCGGCCGCTCGAAGGAGCTCTCGGACTTCTTGGCTCTCAACTCCGAGAAGGAGGAAGAGTCTCCAAATTCTTCCATTATCTTGAATTTCTTTCTCATCTTGAATCTGTCTAGTAGTGTTATTAACATCTTGCGGGGACACGGATATCTTAGCGCAACATCTGGCCAAGAGGGCGAATACTGCACCGACCCTGGAGGAGACACCGAGCTCTCTACCGAAGCAGGAGGTCATCATCATCAGCCCCCTGGTGAGCCCCCGGCGGGAGCTTCCTCCATAGTACCCAATGGCGAGTGTTGGTGTGGATGCCAATGTTACCACCTTTGTTTCGCTGCCGACGGGGGCGGAGCGCCAAGAGGCGAGCCCCCCCCCCAAGACCACTCATATGCACACTTTGCCGGAGGGGAGTTCTACGTAAAGGGCTTCTGCCGAGGAGCATGTCCGCACAGAGGACGTGCCGACAGGCGACACTGCCAGCAGACACGTGACGACAACAAGTGGTGCCAGAGAAGGAGATCCTCCTTGTCAACAAGAGTACACTGGTAATCCCTTGGCTGCCCTTTCCCTTTTTGTATTCTTGAACTTCTCTTTTTAAGTCCAAGCTATGTTTTCTTTTTTCCTTGAATCCTCAGATCAACCCCCATCGGGAAACATGTATGTGGATGCTCCTGCCAAAGGCACCGCCGAGGAGTCTAACCGGTTCTCTATGAACAAAGAAGCCGGCAAGAAAACCCTCGAGGACCCCTTCCCAAAGGTAATCACTAACCGCAGTTCGTCAGCTTTCCTAGCAATGCGATCCTCAAGGCCTTCTTCGAAGGAGAATCCTTCAAAGGTGTTGTCTCCATGCCTGGAGGAGGGGTTGTTGTTGATCCTTATGGCAATAATGATGTGGCCAAGGAGCACGCAATCCTGACCTCCCTTAGCAAGGACTTCAAACAGCTGCAGAACCACTATCTCGCCCGTTCATAGAAGACGGACCGTCGGGAAGCTACCCTTGTCGAGGCGAAGGTCAAGTTCCAGGAGTGCCTCGTTGATATGCAGACTTGGTTTACTGATAGCCGCAAGGATCTTGTTAAATGGCAGGCTGAGCTCACCAAGGTCGTGGCGGCATTCATCAACCAGAAAGCCAAGGTGAAGAAGATTTGAAGGGAAGCAGATGTAGAGCTCGTTGCGTGCAAGATCCAGTTCGACCCCCATGCAAAGGATCTCGCCGCTCGAGAAAAAAGGTCTTGTCATCAAGCTTGGGGTTGAGTTTAACAAGAAGATCCACGAGCTAGAGCTGGAGCTAAAGCACAAAGACGCTCTCGAGAGGCAGGTGATAGAGCACACCGACAAAGCTCCAATAGGCCACTAATGTTGCCGAAGCCGCTCAGTCTGCCAGGGCTGATGTTCAAAAGAAGGTGCGGCAGCTCAAGCAGGACCTTGCTGCTTCCGGCAAGGAGGTGTTGAAGCTGAAGGATGACGTCGAAAAGGCGCTCCAAACCTTGGTGGGCTTGCAAGTGGGGCTCTAGGATAAAACCAAGGAGCTAGCCGCCGCCACAGACGTCCACGCCAATCCGAAGCTGAAGGTGAGCACATACGAGGACGGTCTCAAGGACGCCCAGTCCAAGGAGTGAGATTTTCTTGAAGAGCTTCGGAAGGAGAAGGAGCTGCTTGCTTACGCTACCCATTCATCCAACAAGCTGCAGAAGAACATTGGTTTGTGGATGCACCACCTCGTCAGCATTGCCAGCAAGCTCACCGCCATGTATTTGGCGGAATGTGCCTTCGCCAATGATGGCAGGGAGGTGGCAAGCGTTGGGTATCCCTCTTGTTCGACAAGATTGTTGGTGCGCTCGCAAAGTACGAAGAGGACCGGGCCGACAAGTTTATTAAGGGGTCCTGTGAGCTCTGTCAGGGCACTCTCCATAAAGTCTTGGTGAAAATCGCCTACCGCAACCCTGGCATCGACTTGAGTGGGGCCTTCTCCAAGCATTTTAAGGGCTTTGACATCGCCGAGCTCGATGCCCTTGTCGCTCCAATCTTCGAGAGGGTCGGTTCTATCACCTTGAAAAAGTGATTTCTTCGTTGTTGTCGTGGTGCATGTATCAAAACAATAGTCTTCGATTAGCACCGTAACTTTATATTTGTAAGGTATTGTATTTGTTTGCTGAAATGAATGGTTGATTTTCCCCATATTTGATCCCACATTTGCATGTTTTCATTCCCGATGCTTGCCGGAAATGCCTGTCGGTGCGCACATCTTTGTCGCAAGCGCTTTAGGAACAAATTCTTAACAGCGTGTCGGCAAGACAACCTTGCCGCACTTACCGAAATCACTTTTGTTGTTGAGCAGACTGGAAACAACTCAAGAGTGCAAATAATTCCAACAAGGGTCCTTCGTGTGCAGGTTTTCTCACACAAATGTTGGAACCGTTCGAGGGGAGATAGCTTACAAAAAAGATTTTTCAAAGCTTTTCATGACTTGGCATTCCTTTGCTACACTTCTTGTCGCGAAACGATCGTCATTGAATGCGTTTGGGTATCCATACCATCACTCCCCCCGGGAAGTCTTGCACATGGAGAGCCCTCCTTTCCTTTGAGAAAAATAAAATAAGAGAAAAAGAGGAGGCTAGGAACCTTGCCGGTCTAGCAATCATTTCATGCACTTTACACTGATCCCAACATTCTCATGCAATATACACAAAATAAGTATGTACTTTGACAAAGAGTTGTAAAACACTTAGCTTTATTGACTACGCATGGGGTCTTTTCCTGGCTTTGTACAAAGGGTTACATGCCTTTACCGGTCAACTTGTACCAAAGAGGCTACCGGAATTCTCGGCAACCACGCCTCACGGGTAGAACTTGCGAAGATGCTCGATATTCCACGAGTTTTGCACCGGGGTGCCATCTTAAGTCTCCAGGCGGACTGCACCAGGCCTAGTAACTCGGACCACCTGGTAAGGGCCCTACCACTTCGGGGTCAACTTGTTTGCCCCCTTCGCGGACTGGATCCAGTGAAGGACAAGGTCGCCTTCCTCAACGCTTCTGGCATGCACCTCGTGGTTGTGATAGTGACGCAAGGCTTGCTGGTGGTGAGCGACACGTAGGGAAGCCTGAAGATGACCTTCCTCGAGGAGTGTGGCGTCGTCTTGCCACAATTGCTCTTTCTGGTCCTCTTAAAAGGCCTGCACTCGTGGTGACCCGTATGTGAGTTCCGTGGGGAGTACCGCTTTTGTACCTTAGAATATGGATAAGGGCGTCTCGCCGGTGGCTTGATTTGGTGTTGTCCTGATTGACCAAAGAACTGCCGACATCTCATCAAATCTAACACCTTTCGTGCTTGTGTAGATTGTCAAAAGTCCTTGTCTTGAGGCCATGCAACACTTCAACATTTGCCCTCTCTACTTGGTCGTTGATCCTGGGGTGGTCAACCAAGGCAAAGCAGATCTTGGCGCCAATATCTTGACAATACTGCATGAAAGTATTGCTAGTTAACTGCGTGCCTTTGGTGGTGATGATCTTGTTTGGCACTCCGAACTGACAAACTATCCCTTTGATAAACTTAACTGTCGCTTGTGTTGTTACCTTTCTCATCGGCTCCACTATACTGCACTTTGTAAACTTGTCGATTGCAATGAACAAGAATTCAAAGACCACAGTAGCATGAGGGGAAAGGGTTGACGATGTCGAGCCCCCAAACTGCAAATGGACAGGAGAGTGGTATGATCTGGAGGGCTTGTGCTGGTTGATGTATTTGCTTGGCATGGAATTAGCATTCTTCACATGTAGTTACCACTACCAAGGCGTCTTGAAGGGTTGTCGGCCAACAAAATCCTTGTTGGAACGCCCTGCCGACAAGCATGCAGGATCTGATGTGAGATCCACATATCCCTTCGTGTATTTCCACCAACAGCTTTTGTCCATCTTCCCAGAAAATGTACTTCAATTTCATCCCATTTGGTCTTCTTTTGCATAGAGTGTTGTCCACAAATTGGTACATGCTTGACTGTCAGGCTACTCTTCCACCTTGCTCTTGCTCTTTAGTAAGATCTCCTATTTGGAGGTATTGGACAATATGTTGTGACCATGCCGGAGCCTTTGTCTTGACGACGAGGACTAGAGGCACCTCTTTCGCCACGGGAGCAATAACTTCCACTGGAAGGACCGTTATTGCTCCCAGAGCTTACTGATCACGGCAAGTACCTTGTCATTCTCAACAACCTTCTTCGTGGCGGCTGGTAGCTCTGCCATGAAGTAGTCACCAGGGCTAATCTTTCTCTTCTTTGCTTGCTGAACTAATGGCGTGATTGATGGTTGAGTTAACTCAAGTACAAAAGTGCCTGGTTCCACACGTAGCTTCTGTGCATCTTGTTTTGATAGGTCATCACCAATGCTATTCTCCGCACTAGGATTGTGATCCGTTTGTAGACTGTCGAAATGATTTTCTAATTTCTCACTTCATCTACATATGCTGCCATCAGAGATGTTTGGTAATCCTTCATTACTTGACGTACAACTAGTTGTGAATCATCCTGGACTATCAATTTTCTGATGCTAAGGTCTATCGCTATCCACAGGCCAGCAAGCAGTCCTTCATACTCAGTTGTGTTGTTTGTCGATGCCTCTCGGGGAAAATACATCTGGATTTCGTACTTGATGTGCTCTCCGGTGGGTGCATCAAGTAGCACTCTGGCAGCGACGCCTTGCTGCGAGGAGGCTCCATGAAAGTACGTAACCCATTCTTGCAGCTCTTCCTTGCCATGGAGGGCTTTTGCTAGGATTTCTTCATCTTGCGTTGGCGTCCATTCTACAATGAACTCTACCAAGGCTGTGCTCTGAATAGTTACCATGCTTTCAAAGCTCGTATCAAAGCTAGCCAACTCCAACACCCACTCAACAATCCTGTCGGTTGCTTCCGAATTTCTCAAAATATGTTGCAATGGAAAGCGAGTGACGACGGTAATGTGATGTGCTTGGTAGTAGTGGTGCAGCTTACGGGAGGTCATGGGAAGGCCAAAAAGCAATTTATGCACTCCAGAGTACCTTGATCTAGCCCCCTACGGGAGAGAATTGAAAAAGTAGACTGGGCGTTGCACCATCTTCTTGTTTGCACTCTTGGTTGATCTGTTCCTTGTGACGTACATGCGTTGTCAGTTCCTTGGCTTGCCAGTGTTGAATCTGGCTTGCTGGTTACCATCTCGGGGGTTGCCGCTTCCTCTTCGTCAGCCTCTGTCTTCGCCACCAACACAACGCTGACCACTTGATTAGTTGACGCCAAATATAGCAGCAATGGCTCTTGTGGTTTAGGTACGACTAGTACTGGCGTTCAGAACATGTATTTCTTCAAATCATCTAGTGTTGCCTCTGCTTTCAGAGTCCATTTCATTGGACCTGCCTTTTTCAAGATTTTGGAAAACAACAGGGCACATTTTGCAGACTTGGAGATGAACCTGCTGAGGGCGGCAATGCAACCCGCCAAGCGGTGTACGTCCTTGACATGGTTTGGTGCCTCCAACTTCTTGATTGCTTCAATCTTGGGGGGGTTAGCTTCAATCCCACGCTGTGACACGAAGAACTCGAGAAGCTTGCCGGATGGGACTCCAAATACACTTCTTGGGTTGAGCTTCAAGTTGATCTTGCGCAATTTTGCAAATGTTTCTTCGAAATCATGGGTAAGTGTTGCCTTGTCCTTGATCCTGATCTCTATATCATCCATATATGCTTCCATTTATATGCAGCTGGGGCTCAAAACCAATTTGGACAGCTCTTGCCAATGTTGAACCGACACTCTTCAACACGAAAGGCATATGCTTGAAGTAGTATGTGCCACATGGGGTGATGAATGCGGTCTTTTTCTTGTCTTCCTTATCCATGGAGATGTGATGGTAACTAGAGTAAGTGTCAAGGAACGATAGTAGATCACAGCCGGCAGACAGATCTACTATTTGATCAATGCGCGGCAAGGGAAAAGGATATTTGGAAAAGCATAATTGATATCAGTGAAGTCGATACATAGCCTCCACTTTTCGCTTGCCTTCCGCACTACCACAGGATTTGCTAACCATGTGGGGCAGATCATGCCTCTAATCATGTCTGCTGCTTCTAACTTCTTATTCCTTGGGAATAACTCTTGCCGCTCAAGGGCTTGCTTCCTGGCCTTTTGCTTGGCGGGGCATGCACAGGGACAGATGACAAGGTGCATGGTTCTCAATCACCTTGCTGGGAATGTTGGAGATGTCAGATAGTTTCCAGACAAATAGATCAACATTTGCCTATGCGAAGGAGATGAGCGTGCTTTCCTATTTGTCATCGAGGGTGTCACTTATGGTGAAAGTGTCGCCCTCGTCGTCCTCCCTTGCAGCCACTTGCTTCGTCTTGGGGATGGTCACCTTGCTATCCTTGCTCTTGGCGGTACAACTCTCTAGAAAGTCCTCGATGGGCATGTTGCACTGTGTGGCGCGTTTCCCGGAGTCCTCACCAGGTATCTTACTGGAACTCTTGTTCTTCTTCCCCCGGGGGATATGCTGGTAGGAGCAGGTGCCTTGATGGCAGGCGCTGCCACTGCCTCCCGGTAGAGTTTGTCGACATAGAGAATTGCGCTTTTTGTTGTCAGCGTGGACGGTGATGACACTAATCATACCCAGCATCTCAAACGTGTTTAGGCATGGTGAGATGCCGCCATGAACTTTTCTAGCGCCGACCGGCCCAAGATTCGATTATACAGTGATGTCTACTACACAACTTGTTCTTGTAGACTCGTGTTGGGCCTCCAAGCGCAGAGTTTTGTAGGACAATAGCAAATTTCCCTCAAGTGGATGACCTAAGGTTTATTAATCTGTGGGAGGCGTAGGATGAAGATGGTATCTCTCAAACAACCCTCCAACCAAATAATAAAAACTCTCTTGTATCCCCAACACACCAAATACAATGGTAAATTGTATAGGTGCACTAGTTCGGCGAACAGATGGTGATACAAGTGTAGTAATGATAGTAGATATTGATTTTTGTAATAGTAACAATAAAAAAACATCAAGGTAGCAAGTAAAAAAAGTGAGCACAAACGGTATCGCAATGCTTGAAGAAAAGTCCTACGGTCTGTACTTTTGCTAGTGCAATCTCTCAACAATGATAATATAAATGGATCACATAACCACCCCTCAACGTACAACGAAGAATCACTCCAAAGTTCTTATCTAGTGGAGAACATAAGAAGAAATTGTGTGTAGGGTACAAAACCACCTTAAACTTATCTTTTCTGATCGATCTCTCCAAGAGTTCATACTAAAATAAAATCAAGTTATCCTTTCCGATCAATCTATCTAAGAGTTCGTACTAAAATAACACAGTATGATACGCTTCAACCAACTCTAATGTCACCTAGATACTCCAATGTCACCACAAGTATCCATGAGTTAATTATAGGTACACATCAAACAATTTCAAATTCATAATACTCAATCCAACACAAAGAAACTCAAAGAGTGCCCCAAGATTTCCATCGAAGAACAAGGTATGAAAATGTGCAATCAACCCCTATGCATAGATCCCCAAGGTCACCGGAATCCGCAAGTTGACGCCATAACATATATCAAGTGAATGACTTGAATACCCCAATGTCACTACGGGTATCCACATGCAAGACATACATCAAGTGCTCTCAAATCCATAAAAGTATTCAGTCTGGTAATAAAAAGATCTCAAAGGGAAAACTCAATTCATCACAACAAGATCGAGAGGGGAAAACACCATGTGACCCAACTATATTAACAAAGCCCGTGATACATCAAGATCGTGCCATCTCAAGAACACGAGAGAGAGAGAGAGATTGAACACATAGCTACTGGTACAAACCGTCAGCCTGAGGGTGGACTACTCCCTCCTCATCATGGCCTCCGCCGGGATGATGAAGATGGCCACCGGAGATGATCTACCTCTCCGGCAGGGTACTGGAATCCCTCCAGATTGGTTTTCCATCGATACAGAGAGTTGCGGCAGCAGAACGAGGAGTCTAGGGTTATTTTTGGTGTCTTCTAAATATATAGGATTTTTGAGCGTCCGTTTCACTCGAAGATGGTCCACGAGGTGAGAACAAGACGCCAACCCATGCTAGAGGGGGCTGGCGCATGGGGATGGGTTGTGCCCACCTCGTGGCTCTTTTGTCCCTCCCACAAAGCTTCTAGTTCCTATTTTTCAAAAAAAATCGTCAAAAAGTTTCATTGCATCTGGAGAACTTTTATTTCTGCACAAAAAACACCACCACGATAGTTCTGCTGAGAACAACGTCAATCCGAGTTAGTTCTAAATAAATCATATAAAGTGCATCAAAACCATATAAAAGTATTGTAAACATAGGTTAATATGGCATGAATACTTCATAAATTATAGATACATTGGAGACATATCAGCATCCCCAAGCTTAATTCCTACTCGTCCTCGAGTAGGTAAATGATAAAAGAAATAATTTATGAAGCGTGAAGTCTAGCATAGTGCATAAGTTTTATCAATGATAATTTCAACCACTTTTCCTAGCATCATAACAACAACTCTTTCTCATAAAACTCATCATGATATAGTAGCAACCAATTCACATGTTACGGTTCAGACAATGAATTCTCTTGAAACTTAACAACCTATGTTCTTAGTCACCAAACAATTACAATTCAACTTATTCTCAACAAAGTCTAAGTAGCAGCTCCACATACTCAATCATCATATAGTCTTCTATGATTGCTAGTACCCAAAGCATATTTTCAGAACAAATGGCATCAATCGAACACAGAGAAAGATAGGGGCTTAATGTTTCGCCTCCCAACTCATTTATCGTAGAGATAATCGTATACAATAATAAGTCATGATCAAATATATTTGACTGGCCATATGTGCCTAGATCTTTCCCCACCACATGATGGTTGCCAACTAGAGAATAATTGAGGTTGGAATGAGAATGCATACTATTGGCTCTTGCATAAAAGTAAATACTGAAAGGCAAAAGATAGGCCCTTCGCAAAGGGAGGTAGAGTTTGTCATGTGCTTTTTGGTTTTGTATGCACAATCCGTTAATGCAAAAGAACGTCACGTTATATTGCCCCTTATGATAGCAACCTTTATTATGTAGTCCATAGCTTTCATTACTTTGTCATCACAAGTTCGTACAACGCTCAATTTTCTCTTACACTAAATGATCAAACACATTTTGAAGCAATTTTTATTGCCTTTTTGCACCGATGACAACTTACTTGAAGGATCTTATTCAATCCATAGGTAGGTATGGTCTACACTCATGGCAAGAAACTAGGTTTAGGTAGTTTGGGATGCACAAGTAGTATCTCTACTTAGTACGAATTTTTGGCTAGCAAAAGATCCTAAGCAAACACCACATGTTGGAGGATCCATAACAATATAACTTCTATGCAAATATACACAACCATAACTCATTACGTTATCTTCCTTGTCCAACTTCAACTAATTTGCTCAATTTTGAAAATAATTAATGGGTATTAACAATCAAAGAAGATGTCCAAGATAATATATTTGTATGTGAAAGTTCTCTTCCTTATACTAATCATTCACGAATTGCTTGTATGGACAATATTGTGATTGTCAAACTTCAAAAAAATTCACTTTATAAAGCCAATTTGAAGCTACTACTAAGCATAAAGCACATCGATCATTTCATATTTATGATATTTCATTGATTCACAATTTACTCATAGGATATAAGTGAAGCACAAGAGTTAACATCAAACTACTCTTAAAAAGATATAAGTGAAGATCAATGAGTAGGTAAACAATCAAGTAGCTATGTGAGGGATCTCTCTCTCAATAAATATTTTAAGATCTGATTATTTTATGATATAGCAAGAAAAATAAAAATAGCACTCCAAGAATAGCACATATCACGCGAACGGGTAAAAATTTAGGCTCAACCTAGGCTAACCGATATTTGTTTGATGAAGAGAGGTGGGTGCGTAGCATCCCCAAGCTTAGATGCTTGAGACTTCTTGAAATATTTACTTGGGATGCCTTGGGCATACCCAAGCTTGAGCTTTTGTATCTCGTTCAATCCTCTCATATCATGGTTTCACCTATTCTCAAAAAAAAAACTTCATCCACAAAAACTTGAAAAGAACTCGTGAGATAGGTTAGTACACATAAAAAAATCAACACTTCATGTACTGCCAAGACAAGTTGCACAATAATCTTCAAACATCATCTACTGTTTACTATCATTTCCACAATTTATATCTACCAATATAGGCTATGGAAACTATAGGATAAGTAGATAACAAAACTATGATAGCAATCTGTCCAAACAGAACAGCCTATAGCAAATTATGAAAACAGTGTACTTATGTAACACAAACAATTCCGAAAATTTAGGACGCGATAAAGAATTTATATGAAAACACTATGTAAATATTTAAGAAACTTCCCACATTTCAGTAAAATACAAAAATTCAAACAGTGCAGCAAAAGTTTCTGTTTTTACACAGCACATATCAGAACTTTCAATGGAGGCATCTTAAGGCAATTATTGGAACTTTTTATTGAAAAACAAGATTATAAATAACATATAACATTGAAAAAAAATATGATGCTCCAAGAAAAACACATCATGTGACGAGTAAATATGTAGCTCCAAGTAAAATGTACCAATAATGTGAGACGAAAGAGGGGATGCCTTCCGGGGCATGCCCAAGCTTAGACGCTAGAGGGGGAAAAAGCTTAGAAGATAGAGTCTACCTTGGATATTACCTTGGGGTGACTTCGGCATCCCCAATCTTAGGTTCTTTTCACTCCTTCTTCTCCTCATATCAATATCTCACCAACAACTTGAAAACTTCAATCACACAAAACTTAACAGAACTTCGTTAGATGGATTAGTGTAGTAAACATAGATCATTCACTTAGGTACTCTCAATACAAGATTAATAATTCTTCTCAAATAATAACTATTTTATTACATCATTCCCACAATTTATATCACCAAATATAAGCTATGGAAACACTTGAAACAAGAAAACTATGCATACAAAATAGAATCATTCAAAAACAGAACAGTCTGTGAAGATCTGAATGATCACCATACTTACCTGACTCTAAAAATTATGAAAATTATAGAAAATGCATATAATTGGCATATACATTATTTGTAACAATTTCAGAATTTTTTGATGCTCCAGTAAATTCAGATAATTCAAATACTGGACGCAAAACTTTCTGGTTTTGCACAGAATCAAACAAGCAAGTGTCCACACTATCCCAAAGGCTTTACTTGGCACTTTATTGAAATAAAAGATATAAAACATGATTACTACAGTAGGTTAATAATGTGAAAACACAAAAACAAAAATTAAATGTGTTGGGTTGTCTCCCAACAAGCGCTTTTCTTTAATGCCTTTTAGCTAGGCATGATGATGTGAGTGATGCTCGTATAGGAATAGTAGTTGAAACATGAAAGAGAGCATCACTAATGACATTACAAGCACTTTTAAGTCTAACCCACTTCCTATGCATAGGTATTTTGTGATCAAAAAATTTATGGTATCAAGAATCGACTAGCATAGGAAGGCAAAACAAGCATAACATTGAAACATTCAATGCATAGAGAGGAAACTTGATATTATTGTAATTCCTACAAGTATATGTTCCTCCCTCATAATAATTTTCAGTAGCATGAAGGAATTCAACAATATAACTATCACATAAAGCATTCTTTTCATGATCTACAAGCATAGAAAAAATTATCACTCTCCGCATAACCAAACTTCTTCTCATTCATAATAGTGGGAGCAAACTCAACGAAATAACTATGATGATGTACTTGATTGACATAAGCACTTTGGATATTAAAATATGATGAAAATGTTCATGGTTGTCATTAATATTTATAGCATACATGTCATCATCATAATCATCATACATAGGAGGCTTTCCATCATCAAAATAAATATGCTCAACAAAACTTGAGGGACTAGAAATATCATCTTCATCAAACATACCATCCCCAAGCTTGTGGCTTTGCATATCATTAGAATCATGGATATTCAGAGAACCCATACTAACAATATTTCTATCATGCTCATCATTCAAGGAATTCTCATCAAGTATTTTCATAGTTTCTTCCACTACCAATTAAGCACAATTTTATGAATCCTTATTTTCACGAAAGACATTATAAAGACGAAACAAATGATGCAACCCAAATTCATTTTTTGTAGTTTTATTTTATAAAACCAAACTAGTGAAAAAAAATAAACTAAAAGATATAATTGCAAGATCTAAATATGTACCTTCAAGCACTCACCTCCCCGGCAACAGCGCCGAAAAAGAGCTTGATGTCTACTACACAACTTGTTCTTGTAGACTCGTGTTGGGACTCCAAGCGTAGAGTTTTGTAGGACAGTAGCAAATTTCCCTCAAGTGGGTGACCTCAGGTTTATCAATTCGTGGGAGGCGTAGGATGAAGATGGTTGCTCTCAAACAATCCTGCAACCAAATAATAAAAAGTCTCTTCTGTCCCCAACACACCAAATACAATGGTAAATTGTATAGGTGAACTAGTTCAGTGAAGAGATGGTGATACAAGTGTAATAATGATAGTAGATATTGATTTTTGTAATAGTAGCAATTAAAAACAGTAAGGTAGCAAGTAACAAAATTGAGCACAAAGGGTATTGCAATGCTTGAAAATAAGGCCTAGGGTCCGTACTTTCGCTAGTGCAATCTCTCAACAATGCTAATATAATTGGATCACATAACCATCCCTCAACGTGCAATGAAGAATCACTCCAAAGTTATTATCTAGCGGAGAACATAAGAATAAATTGTTTGTAGGGTACAAAACCACCTTAAAGATATCCTTTCTGATCGATCTATCCAAGAGTTCGTACTAAAATAACATCAAGTTATCCTTTCCGATCGATCTATCTAACACTTCATACTAAAATAACACCGTATGATACACATCAACCAACTCTAATGTTACCTAGATACTCCAATGTCATCACAATTATCCATGTGTTAATTATACGATACGCATCAAACAATTTCATATTCATAATACTCAATCCAACACAAAGAACCTCAAAGAGTGCCCCAAGATTTCCATCAGAGAACAAGGTATGAAAACGTGCAATCAGCCCCTATGCATAGATCCTCGAGGTCACCGGAATCCGCAAGTTGAAGCCATAACATATATCAAGTGAATCACTTGAATACCCTAATGTCACTACGGGTATCCGCATTCAAGACATACATCAAGTGCTCTCAAATCCATAAAAGAATTCAATCTAATAATAACCAAATCTCAAAGGGAAAACTCAATTCATCACAACAAGATAGACAGGGGAAAACACCATGTGATCCAATTATATTAACAAATCCCATAATACATCAAGATCATGCCATCTCAAGAACATGAGATAGAGAGAGATTGAACACATAGCTACTGATACAAACTGTCGGCCCCGAGGGTGAACTACTCCCTCCTCATCATGGCCTCCGCCGGGATGATGAAGATGGCCACCGGAGATGATCTACCCTCTCCGGCAGGGTACTAGAATGCCTCCAAATTGGGTTTTCATCGATACAGAGAGTTTCGGCGGCGGAATGAGGAGTATAGGGTTTTTCTAGTGGTTTATGAATATATAGGATTTTGAGCGTCGGTTCCACGCGAAGATGGGCCACGAGGTGCGAACAAGAAACTAGTCCATGCCGGAGGGGGCTGGCGCGTACTGGTGGTTTGTGCCCACCTCGTGGCTCTTCTAGCCCTCCCACAAAGCTTCTAGTTCCTATTTTGTTTAAAAAAATCATCAAAAAGTTTCATTGCATTTGGAGAACTTTTATTTCTGCACAAAAAAACAACACCACAGTAGTTCTGCTGAAAACAACGTCCGTCTGGGTTAGTTCTAATAAATCATAGAAAGTGAATCAAAACCATATAAAAGTATTTGTAAACATAGGTGAATATGGCATGAATAGTTCATATATTATAGATACGTTGGAGACGTATCATACAACAGTGGCATCTTTGAACCATCAAAAACAACTTTCTCTATTTTAAAATTGAGCGCGCTGTCGAATGTTACCGGTAGAGTAATCTTCCCCTTGGGTTGTAATCTTCTTGGGGCTTGAGATCCATGTCAGGAATCTATATCCACTTGATCAAGTCTAGGGAAATCAAGTTCAAGTCGGCCCCAATATCAACCAACATTTTTGTTGCCTTGACGTTGCAGACTGTTGATGAGACCAACGATGGCACACACCTGACAATAGTGGTGCGGTCAGGGTGATCCTCAGTGCCGAAGATGATCGGTGTGTTGGAACACTTGAGGGGTTACCTTGCCTCTGCTACTGGCTTTGTCGCTTTGATCTCATTAGCCCACTCCTTGAGCTATCGGTGAGAGGAGTGCAAAGTTGCGCCACCATCAACTCACATGGCATCTATTGCCATCTAGAACTCTTGGCCATCAGATCCTTCCTCCTCTTCATCATCATCGCTCTCATTGTCAGACTTCTTTTCTAGGACTCTAGCAGGCTTCTCCTTATGCTTCTTGGCCATGTCGCGGCAACCACCACGGCCGCCACGGTTCTTCTTGTCGGACCCACCAGCACTATCTTGGACCTTCTCCTTGTCGCGTCTTTCATACTCTTGATTCTACTTCTTGGCAAGCGGCTCGACTTGATGGCACTCGATGATGTCATGGGCCTCGTGGCCCTTCGTGAGGTGGATTTTGTAGTATGGCATGTCGGTCTTTTCTCCTGCCGCGGCTTCATTATCACCGGAGCAGGCGGCAGCATCCATGCTGGAGCTTCCGTTCTTGGCCTTCTTGCCGGCATTGGGGTTGTCGGAACCTTCTACATCCATGACCGCCTTGCCTTTGCGCATGTGGTTGCACTTACGGCCTTTCTTCTTGGAGGTGGACGTGACTTCATCATCGGATTTGACCTCTGTGCCAATATCCTCTCCGTGGAGTCTCCTCTCTTCTTTAGCGTGCACACACTTATCAACCAGAGCGTAAAGCTCAGTGATATGCACCTTGTTGATGCTCATCTCCTCACGCACCTGATGTTGTGCACGTTCGTGTGGAACGCAACAATCACTGTGGCAGGATGGATGTCAGGGATGTTGTGCTGTACGTAGCTGAACCTCTATATGTACTTCCGGAGGGACTCACCGTCTCTCTGGGGGATCACATGTAGATCGTTGGGCTGCCCCGAGAGCTTGTGGCCCCCGTGGTATGCGCCAACAAATTGGTTGCATAGGTCCACCCAGGAAGAGATGGACCCTTCTGGCAAGTTCATCAACCACCTTCTGACATTGGGCTTGAGCGCCAATCGGAAGTAGTTTGTGAATACTCTCTCCTCGTGTCCCCCGACAGCCTGCACCACAATGGTGTATATACCGAGGAACTCAGACATTCTGACCTTGCCGTCATATTTGTACAGCAAGTCAGGCTTGAAGGTCTTGGTGAAGGGCCAGCTAAGTTGTTGCAGCTCATGAGTGAACGTCGGGCAACCTATCTCATAATGTAGGTTGTCGGGTACCCCGGGAGCAAGCTCGTCGACTACTGGATCGACACGGTCGTTTGATTTGCAACGTGTTTCCCGCCGCCTCTCGATGGTGGTTGACACGTGTTGAACGTATCTATATTTTTTTTATTGTTCCATGCTATTGTATTATCATTCTAGGATGCTTTTTGGATATTTATTTACCAATTGATATTATTTGTGAGCACTAACCTATTAACCCAGTGCCCAGTGTCAGTTGTTTTTTTCTCCATGTTTTCGGCTTTTTGGGTTTATAGTACCAAACAAAGCCCAATTGCCACGAAACATTAATATGATTTTTGTATGACCAAAAGAAGATATGGAAGCTTCAGGAGGAGACTAGAGGTCTCACAAGGGAGGCACAATCCAACATGGTGCGCCTAGGGGGGGTAGGTCATGCCATGTTGCCTCATGCTCCCCTCGGGCGTCTCCCGGTGCCCCTCTCTGGCCTAAAAATTCATATATATTCTATAAACCCTAGAGAGCCTCCTGAAAACACTTTTTCCACCGCCGCAAGTCTCTGTTCCGCCGCGTGCCCATTTGGAGCCATGTTCCGGTGCCCTTCCGGAGAAGGGGATCAATCACGGAGGGCCTTTACATCATCCTTGTTGCTCCCATGGTGATGTGTGAGTAGTTCCCCACTGACCTATGGGTCTTTAGTTAGTACCTAGATGGCTATCTATCTCTCTTGATCTTCAATACAATGATCATCGCATCTTCGCTTTGGTCTATCTGATGTAATCCTTTTGTGCAGTGCGTTTGTTGGGATCCGATGAATTGTGGGCTTATGTTCAGATTATTCATGCAAAATAATTGAGTCTTCTCTAAAATCTATTATGATTCTTATGTGCATGATCATCATAGCTTCGTAAATCTATTTGATCTACTGATTTGATTTGGCCAAGTAGATTGATCTGTCTTTAGTGAGAGGGGTGCGTTGTAGTGGGTTCAATCTGACGGGTTTATATATCCCAGTGATAGAAGGGTACAAGATACATCTTTGTATTGTTGCCACTAAGTATAAAACAATGGGGTTAGTTCATATTAATTGAATTCTCTTTTTTCTACATCATGTCATTGTTCTCCAAGCATTACTCTATTTTACTTAATACTCTAAATGCATGCTGGATAGTGGTCGATCGGTGGAGTAATAGTAATAGGTGCATGCAGGAGTCGGCCTATTTGCTTATGGAGGTGATGCCTATATACACATGTTCATTGCCGTGAAATCACATAACTATGCACTTTTCTATCAATTGCCCAACAATAATTTGTTTACCTAGCGTATGCTTACTTTCATGAGAGATGGCACTAGGGAAAACTATGGGCCCCGGGTCTATTCACTTATAAGTCTACAAACACAACAATACCTTGCTGCAATTATTTACTTTTCATTTTATTTTTCAAATTACAATTATCTACTACCAACCACACTACATACAAGCTTGGAAATAACGAGTCCAAGGGGATTGCCAACCCTCTTGCCCGCGTTGGGTGCAAGTGTTTGCTCTTTTCTGTGTAGCTACTAAAGACGGGGGTTGGTTGTTACTCATATTGGTTCTATAAACCTTGGTTCTCTAGTGAGGGAAATACTTACCAATATTGTGCTACATCACCCATTCCTGTTCACGGAAAGCCCAACGCAGATCACAAGTATCAGGAAAGATTTCTCGCGCCGTTGTCGGGGAGTATCATCAACCTACTATCAAGTAACTTCACACAAATGATCATTTACTTGTTATTATTTTATTTTGATTTATATTTTGCTTGCTTCATAAAAATCAGCAATACAAAAATATGTATCTTTGCTGCTTGATAGTTTACTTGTTTTTCTTGTTACGTTTGCTTGAAAGTTGCTATCATGTGTGATTTTGAAACTAGTGATACTTCCTCCTCAAGTGCGGAGGAACTAGAACATTCAACCTAACCTATTAATGATAATGCTAAAAGGAATTTTTATGAAGTTGCTAAGGAAAAACTTAATAATCTTGTGGATGATGATCCTTCTAAAGAAAAACCTATTATGCAAACTAAGAAATTCTACATTGGTAGTGGTAATTTTATTGGAAAAGTTTGATCCAAGACTTTTTCACTTGTGCTGGCTCATTACCCTTGATAGTTGGATCTATTCTTGATAGAACTACTAGTTATGTGTATGCTATTTCTTTTCTCATAGTTTAATTGAAATACATATCGTTCATATGTATCCCTCCATACAATGGTTGTTTCTAGAGTTCTCTAATATTCAGGATGCTCCTACTAAACGGTTAGCAACAATATTTCTTGTTCATAAATTTAATCATATTATGCGGCAATCTAGATAAATATTTGATCCTTATAGGTTCAATGGTGTGTGCCCATAAATAGAGGGAATCCTTTATGAAATGGAAGAAATAAGGAGATTAGATCAATGGACTATGTTGCTTATAATGGAAACCTTACAAAGAACGTTTCACCTAATGTCCTAATAGATGAAATCTCCAAATATAATGATCAAATTATTGTCCCAAACCTTGTATTATATTATGAGCTTGATATAAAATTGATAAAGTATCTCTACCGAAAGTCTGGAACCTTTACAATAAATAATTTACTATCACCTATGAGAGACCTAAGGAGGAACGTCCTCCTTCTCCTCCGGAGATAGATCTTTTGGATCCTTGTGTTGTGAAGTTTAGTCCCTTCAATTATTTTTGCTTAACTATTAGAAAACTTTCTACTGATAAGAGGGAATATGATTATAGCAATATGATTGTTCTCATGATTATTACAACACTTGAGCATATGCATTACGCCTAGCTAGGCGCGTAAAACAATAGCTCTAGTTGGGAGGCAGCCCAATAGTTATCTTTGATTTTGCTTTTTATTTTACGTTTGTTTCTTATAACATGATTATTTATACTATAAAGATTGTGTTTTTTGTTTAAATTAGTGTTTGTTCCAAGTAAAACCTTTGGGATGATTTGCATGACAAGTAGAATTGATACGGTGCAAAAACAAAAACTTTAGCGTCAAGTGCAGAATTTCTCTAATTTATCTGGAACGTCTATTTGATCTGAAATTTCTACACATTATTCCTATAAATTCCTCATGTTTTAATAATATTTAATAATTTTTAGAGTTACAAAAGTATGGTTTCTTTATAGATCATTATACATTGTTCTGTTTTAGACAGAATCTGTTTTTGCTTGCATAGTTTGCTTGTTTTGATTATGCCATGGATTGTATCAGGGGGTATAAGTCATGGAGAAGATATAATACAGTAACTTATGCAATAATAAAATAATAATCAATTTATAACGGTACCTAAGCATTTGATATGTTTATTATACTGACGGATCTCACGAAGTTTCTATTGAGTTTTGTGTGCTAAAGTTTTCAAGTTTTGGGTGTTATCACGATGGACGAAGGAATAAGGAGCGGTAAGAGCCTAAGCTTGGGGATGACCAAGGCACCCCCAAGGTAATATTCTAGGAAGACTCAAGCTTCTAAGCTTGGGGATGCCCCAGAAGGCATCCCCTCTTTCATCTCAATCCATCAGTATGTCACTTGGAGCTATATTTTTATTCATCACATGATATGAGTTTTGCTTGGAGCGTCGTTTGCTTTTGTTTTCTTTTTGTGTTTAGTTTCCCACAACCATTGTTTTTTGGACACACCTATTCTATGGATACACACTATCACCATGATTTATTAGAATACTCTATGTGCTTCGCTTATATCTTTTGAGCTTACCAGTTGCTCTAGTACTTCCCTTATATCTTTTAGAGCAATGTGGCACATAGATTTTATAGAAATAATTTCACTGTCACACTCAATATGCGCGCCTATCCATTTTAAGACACGAGGGCCTTGCAAGGGATAGAGGCGCATTTTTCCGTTAGCAAGTATAGTAACATTGCATCATACATTACAGAAGAGATGAGTATACAAGTTGGCTTACACTCGCCACATGCTAAATTAGAATTCCACTCAGAGTTCAATCATCAAGATGAAAATAGGGCCCGGCTACGGAAGAAATCAAACGATAACAACAGATGCAAATGAAACTATCTCGCTGCCCCAAAGATCACGACCAGGTCCTCTACTCATCCGGATACGTCACGTACATCCTGCCTCTTTCCTCGGCATACTCCCACTGGAGCTGGGTAAGATCATCCTGCACGAATTCATCTGAACCTATACCTGGAGTGTTGTAGTAAAATGTGAGCCACAAAGGACTCAGCTATCATGTGCCCGGGTACCGAGACTATTCAAGCTTAAAGGTTTGGAAGGGGTAGTGTTTAGTTTGCAGCAGCACTAAGCATATATGGTGGCTAGCTTACGCAACATGAAATAATATGAGTGGCCTATGAAGAACGACCGAATCTAGTATGATCTCTATGAGACCCTGAACACTTACTTATGTCAATCATAACCCCACCGTGTTCTCTCTTGGATCATGTTCACGAGCAGAGACGATCACGGTTACTCAAACAGTTGGTGTATTTTAATTAGAGTTTACTTCAAGTTTGCTATAACCGGGTGTTAAACAAATATTCAAGTGGCCACATAAGCGCGGGCACGGCTTTTCGAAAGATTTAACCCTGCAGGGGTGCTCCAACTAGTCCATCACAAATAACCACACTCCGCTGGAATTCCTCGACCACGGATCTCGTGGTCTTCATCGGTAATTCCAAAGGAATTCCAACACTTCGAGAAAACCCGAAGAAAGCCAGAGTCCTCACGCAAGACATTCGATAAAGGTAAAACAAATCCAGCAAGACCACCCGACGTGTCGACGAACCCGATAAGAGCCGCGTATCTTGTTCTCAGGATACGACGGATAAGCAACGTGTACGGAGGCCTGATAGAAATCTCCCAAGTTGCCCTGGGTTGGCCCCGCACAGTGCTCTAGTTTGGACCAACACTCATGAGGAGCACTGGCCCGGGGGTTGATTAAATTATCCACGGGTTTGCAAGACCCTATGCAATTTTATTAAGTTGTTAAGAAAATGTAGTACCAATGTTGGGTCTTGCCGGAAAAGTTTTAATCTCAACCGAATAAACAAGGGGGTCCCCATAACAACCCCGAGCATGTTAGGAGCGCAAAGTATGGAAACATAACACCGGTAACAAGGAACTAATTGCAGTAATAGCGGAACAAATCACTTAGCAAAAGGACAAGCCTTCCACCAATACCAAGATATATGTCTGCATTAAATTAAATAATAGAATTTATTGTGATATGCAATCCATGTTATCACATGGAACAACCTGCATCTGTAACTAAAATGTTATAAGAGGGGCTGAGCAGCGGTAACTTAGCCAAACAAAGGTTTGCTAGGATGTGGAAGTTAGAGGCTGTCATGGAAACATGGGGCTGATATCAGGTGGTAGGTAGCGCAATTGTAACGATAAGAGCGAGAAACTAGTAAGCAAAAATAGTATCGGGATTCGGGTACGGTCATCTTGCATGTTGGTTCTTCAGCGGAACAAGTAGCGGGATCCTCGTAGTGGTACTCTCCTGGGTCCTCATACTCAGTATCAACACTCGCATCTATCCAAGAGAAACAGCAACAATAAACATCCAACCAAGGTGCAATGCCCAATCAAAATGATGCATGATCATTTATGAAGAATTATAACATGGCAACCACAAACTAGTCAAGTTTCACATGCAAAGTTTGTATATTAGTGAATCTGGATAGAACCTCATTTTAAGTTTTTTAGGCATGCATGTACATGGAAAATATGGATGCATCATGCAAAATCTATAGAAATGCATATAAAGATCGCAAGAAACGGAGTTACGGTCCTCACGATACGCTCACGACAAGGTACGGAGGCAATATCACAAGATCACCAAGCCATGGGCTGATTCTTCGCATTCCAAGGTAGCCATTGGACAGGTGATGAAAAATCAATCACAATAGACTCAAGAATCAATCAATTCCATGGAGCATAGCTCCCACAATCCACAAAACAATAAAACAATAAATCTGCCACTAAACAGCAACATACCAACTTCTACAGCTCACCTCTGGAGCTACAGGAATCCTACAGACACAAACAAGACATTTACAGAATCTACTCAACACACACAACAATTCATCCAATTACACTACCAGCAAAGGAGCCACACATCAATAAGCAAGAAGCAATCAAGTTGGCATGATGAAACAGTTTTCTGGGACTTAGTGAAAATTCCAGTTTTCTGGAATCTGAGTTAATAAAGTAGCAAGTTGACAGCACAGGTTAAATATGCTAAAAAGATCCTATTGGCATGAAAATTAACAGGAAGGTGGATGACAATATCCAATACAAATAACTAACACTGAGAATGAGCAAAATCCAATCACATCACTAGTTTCAACCCACTCTTCATGGCAAAACAATAACAGCAGAACTCCCAGACTTAGTCATTTTTTAAGCAAGTTGAACAGAAACATAAAGTTGCTTACTAAACAGCAGGGTTCCCACTTATCTGGTGACTTAACACAAATAACAAAAATACTGGGACATTCCCAGCAACTTCAACTACCACTTCCATGTTGGCAAGAACTTAAAATCATACATAGATTAAATCATATGAAATGGACAAAAGGGCATCACAGCATAAAATGCAGTTTTTGTGAAGTTGCCCCAAAGTCAAATCTGACTTCACAGATGCATTCCTGGGTTGATTATACCCCAAATGCATTACTCATACCCCTATACTTTCTTGGAGCAATAAGGAGTAATCCTAGGTCGAAATTGACCCCTATAAGTCATGAGTGACTTATGACACATGCACACACTTATGTAAGAGGCCAAAATGGCATGCCCTCTATTGGACACTTGATGGGAAAGGTAAAGAGGCATTAATAAGGTACTTAGGCATAGCATAGCATCAAGAACAAGAAAAGAAAAGAAGCTAGAAGAGATATACATGCACATATACACATGAGAGCTCTCACATACACATAGATCTACACATGCACAAGGTTTAGCATCCACTCAATTACCCATCTTTACTAATCATGGCAAAAAGGTGCAAGAAGAAAAACCCCACAACCTACACATGCATATCTACACATGACCATCTACTCACATGCACAAGTGGGTGTATGTATAACATACACACACCTCTCACTACACCTACACACACAAGCACACCATACCCAAGCATGTGTGTATATATAACTTATACATATACACACACATGCATAGGTGTGCAAAGAGCACACACACACATGTGTCATGCATGGTGCACCACACACCCACATGCTCACACACACATGTAGGTATGTATGCATAGCATACACACACACCCACAACTCACAATCATGCACTCTACACTCAAATGGCAAAACACACCTCACTCACACTCATATGAATGCATACATGGGTATACATGCCACTTGTGCTTACACCCACAACCATACACATGTGCACACACACACTCACATGGAAAAGAAAACACACACACATGTACATGCTGGAAATGCACACACACACATGTATGTAAGCAAGAGAAAAGAAAAACAAAGAAGAAAATAAAACAAACAAAAGAAAAAAGGGGGAGGTTCAGGGGTCGAACCCCTGACCTCTGGGTCGAACACACGCGCACCACACCACTACGCTATCGAGCCGGCTCGTAACAGAGGAGGGGGCTCGGCGCTCTAATACACACACACACTAGTACCATCTGACCAAACTGAAACCCAACACTCGCACACATGGACAGAGCAACAGCGGCAGGGCGACGGTGATCCGCGGCGATGCAAGGGGTCTCCGGCGATGGGGAGCGGCGGAATCGAAAGAGGAAGCTATGGGGGCTCCATCCCTCACCTCATCTCGCGACGAGGGGGGGCGGAGGCGAGCTCAAGCTCGGGGCTTTCGAGCGGCGCGATGGCACTACGGTGACGAGCCTACGACTTATGGCGAGGAGAGGGGACAGCGAGGACGGGCTGCTCACAGAGGGTCTCACGAAGACACGCGGACACGAGCGACGATGGCGAAGGGGATGGAGAGGCGGGGAGGACGCGTGTGGAGAGGAAGAAGGTCCGGCGATGATCCGGCGATGAGAAGGAAGAAGAAGAAGGCATCCCGAGGCCTTCTAGCGCCGGGAACGGAACACGGACGGCAGCGGCGATCTCCACGCCATCACCAGCGGGGACGAGGTCGTCGGAGGCGACGACGACAACGAGCACCCACGCCTCTGAACTTCTCTGAAACTTACCTGTGCCTTGTGCTCTCTGACAGAGAAGGGGGAGGAAGGAGGAAGAAGGAGAGGGGGAAGCGGCGGCGGTGAGGAGAAACCCTAGAGGGAGGCACGGACGCCTAGGCATAAATAGGAGGGGGGCCTCGACGTCAGTGAACGGCTAACGGCGATGGCGACACTGCTCTCTGCTCTCTGCTCTCTCTATGCCTGACGGAGGTGGGAGATGGAGCAGGTAGCCGTCCCTGCTCACATGGGCTAGGCCGCGGCCCACTCTCAACCTGATAGATGCGAAGTTGTCCCTGTCTTTTGATGAGATGGTGGCTATCGTTTTTGGTGGAGTAGACTTTGACGATCCGACTACAAACGAGTGATGACATCGCGCCTTAGCAATCGCTAAACCAACTCCGAGAGGTTATTGACCACGCCGGAGCATGATCAACCTGACCACGAGGGTATGTTTCCTGCACGCAAATGAAGAACAAGCAAGAAACTAAGATTGCAATCTGGATATTGCGAATATAAGAGGAAAGCTTTATTGATGAAGTGGTGTTCTGTGACGCCTTTGTCTGGTCGTGGAACACAAACAAAGAACGCGAAGTTGCAGCTATGGCGAACTCGTAATCTAAACAAAACCCAAACCTAAAACGACGCCCTAAGGGCTGTATATATGGGGGAATAGAGGGGAATTTCGTGGCCCCTTGGAGGAGGGGTCCGAAACCGACCCTAACTCAGTTTCCCCATACATACGGACTCTAAAAACAGCCTATAATATGGTATTTCGAAATTACATGGGCCTGGCCCAAAAATAAGGTGGTGTGGCACCTATATTAGCCTATGGACGAATTTTATAAAGTGACATCATGCATATTTCGTCCAAGGCTTCTTGCTCCCATTATGGTGGCTTCAAAGTGCGAAAATCATCACTGGAAGCTCCATTGTTCTTTCCCACGCGCGCACCTTCTTCTCCATGCTTGATCCCGCTCCCATGGTCATCCTTCTTATCCATGCCAGGTCCTTCATTCATTTGTAAAACAAAAGTATCTAATTTAGGCAGCATCATATGTTCATGAACATTAGAAGGATTTGCAAGAAATGAAAGTACCTGGTAATTCAATTGACGTGCGCGAGCTCTAGTAATTGGTCCTGTATGTATAGCAGTCGGAGTTGTGGGTGTAGCATTAGCAGGGATGTCCTCATCATCCTCCCCTTCTTGAACTGAAGTCGTCCTCGACGGAAGCTCATCTTCCTCACCCAAATAAGGCTTCAAATCTGCAATGTTAAAAGTGGGGCTAACCCCAAACTGTACAGGCAGCTCAAGTTTATATGCATTATCATTTATTTTCTCTAACACCTTAAAAGGACCATCAGCACGTGGCATTAGCTTTGACTTGCGCAAATCAAGAAATCTATCCTTACGCAAATGTAACCAAACAAGATCTCCAAGTGCAAATACAACATGTTTTCTACCCTTATCTCCAGCAATTTTGTATTTAGCATTCATACGCTCAATGTTTTCCTTCGTCAACTCATGCATCTTTAATATCAATTCAGCACATTCTTTAGCATCAAAATTAACCTTCTTCGAAGATGGAAGAGGCAATAAATCAATAGGTGCACAAGGTAAGAAACCATACACAACTTCAAAAGGGCACATCTTAGTGGTAGAATGTAGCGAACGATTATAAGCAAATTCAATATGAGGCAAGCATTCTTCCCACATTTTCAGGTTATTCTTCAAAACAGCCCTAAGCATAGTAGACAATGATCTATTGACTACTTCAGTTTGGCCATCAGTTTGGGGATGACATGTAGTACTAAAAACTAGTTTAGTCCCCAACTTAGCCCATAAACATCTCCAAAAGTGGCTAAGAAATTTAGCATCACGATCTGAAACAATTGTATTTGGCACACCATGCAACTGAATAATTTCACGAAAGAACAAATCAGCAACATGAGCAGCAGCATCACTTTTATGACATGGTATAAAGTGTGCCATTTTGGAAAATCTATCCATGACAACAAATATGCTATCCCTCCCCTTCTTAGTTCGAGGTAAACCTAAAACAAAGTCCATAGATATATCCTCCCAAGGAACACTAGGTACAGGCAAAGGCATATATAAACCATGAGGATTGAGTCATGACTTAGCTTTTTGACATGTAGTGCAGCGAGCAACAAAACGCTCAACATCTCGTCTCATCTTTGGCCAAAAGAAATGTGTAGAAAGTACGTCCTCCGTTTTCTTCACGCCAAAGTGTCCCATTAATCCTCCTCCATGTGCCTCCTGTAACAACAAAAGACGAACGGAGCTAGCTGGAATACATAGCTTGTTAGCACGGAACACAAATCCATCATTAAATAACGAACTTGTTCCATGTTCTCCCTTCTTTATAATGCTGCAACACATCTCTAAATTCAGATCATGCACGTATTGATCTTTGATGGTCTCCAAACCAAATATTTTAAAGTCAAGTTGTGAAAACATAGTATAACGACGAGACAAAGCATCAGCAATAACATTTTCTTTACCCTTCTTGTGTTTAATGACATAAGGGAAAGTCTCAATGAATTCAACCCATTTAGCATGTCTACGGTTCAGTTTTGCTTGACTTTTAATATGTTTCAAAGATTCATGATCAGAATGTATATCAAATTCTTTGGGCCATAAATAATGTTGCCATGTTTCCAAAGTCCGAACAAGAGCATATAATTCCTTATCATAAGTAGAATAATTCAGACTAGGCCCACTCAGTTTTTTAGAAAATTACGCAACAGGTTTACCATCTTGTAATAACACACCTCCTAACCCAATTCCACTAGCATCACATTCAAGCTCGAAAGTCTTATTAAAATCAGGAAGTTGGAGTAAAGGAGCATGTGTTAACTTATCTTTCAAAACCTTGAAGGCTTCTTCCTGTGCGGTACCCCAAGAAAAAGGCATGTCCTTCTTTGTAAGCTCATTGAGAGGCGCCGCAATGCTGCTGAAATCTCTCACAAAACACCTATAGAAACCTGCGAGGCCAAGAAAACTCCTCACTTGTGTGACCGTTTTGGGCCAACTCTCAATGGCTTCAATCTTGGCTTTATCAACTTCAATTCCCTGTGGAGTAACAACATAGCCAAGAAAAGATACTCGATCAGTGCAAAAGGTGCACTTCCCAAGGTTACCAAACAAACATGCATCACGTAGAGCAATAAAAACAGCACGTAGATGTTCCAAATGTTCCTCCAAAGATCTACTAAAAATCAATATATCACCAAAATAGACTACCACAAATCGTCCAATGAAAGCATGTAAAACCTCGTTCATTAATCTCGTGAAAGTGCTAGGTGCATTAGTTAACCCAAAAGGCATGACTAACCACTCATATAATCCAAACTTAGTTTTAAATGTTGTTTTCCATTCATCTCCCAATTTCATACGAATTTGATGGTATCCACTACGCAAATCAACTTTGGAGAAAATTGTAGAACCACTTAATTCATCAAGCATATCATCTAGTCTAGGAATAGGATGACGATAACGAATAGTAATATTATTAATGCCTCTACAATCCACACACATGCGCGATGTACCATTCTTTTTAGGCACTAGAATAATAGGAACGACACAAGGACTAAGGGATTCGCGTATATAACCTTTGTCAAGCAGCTCCTGTACTTGACGCATAATCTCCTTTCTCTCCTCTGGATTGGTACGGTATGGCGCACGGTTGGGTAGGGATGCACCGGGAATTAAGTCAATCTGATGCTCAATTCCGCGAATAGGTGATAATCCCGGTGGCACGTCTTGTGGGAAGATGTCAGCGAACTCCTGCAAAATGTTAATGACCGCAAGAGGCAAAGAGGGAGGCATGTCCTCGAATGAAAATAATACCTCTTTGCATACAAAAGCATAGCAAACAGATGCAGCAACATCCAAATCATTAATATCAGATTTATAGCAAGTAAACATCCACTCTTCAATTTTATTTCGGATGCAACATTAGATGATGGTTTATTATGCTTATGGTGTTGCTCAAATTCCTATGCTACAATCTGATTTTCACTCTTATTTTTTTTCCTGTTTTGCTTTACTAGCTCTAGCAATGTCATCTTTCATAATATGTTTCGGAGACATAGGAAGCAAAGTGATATTTTGATCCTTGTGAACAAGAGTATACTGATTTGTCCTACCATGGTGTACTGAATTTTTATCAAACTGCCATGGCCTACCAAGTAAAACAGAACATGCTTGCATGGGTACCACATCACAATCCACATAATCAGAATATGTAGCAATGCTAAAATGCACACGAACAGTACGTGTTACCTTAACCTTGCCACTATTGTTGAACCATTGGATGTAATAAGGATGAGGATGTGGTCTGATGGTTAGAGATAGCTTCTCCACCATATCCATGCTAGCCAAGTTATTGCAACTCCCTCCATCGATGATGACGCGAATAGAACGCTCCTTCACAACTCCCTTTGTGTGGAACAAGTTGTGCCTCTGATTTTGCTCAGCCTGTGTAACCTGCACACTGAGAACACGTTGAGCAACTAAACTTTCATACCTATCAGCGTAATCAGCAGCCATGTAGTGTGTCTCTGGTTCTGCATCCTCGCCACCCTGTTCTTCACTTGCAATGAGAGCCAAAGTCTCCTCATCATAATCACTAGCGGACGCATATCCACCATCCTCAGTAACAATCATTACACGTTTGGAAGGGCATTCTCTCGCAAAGTGACCTCCACCCTTGCAACGACGGCATATAACCTCATGTGTTTGCCCTGTGGATGCAATAGATGAAGAAGAGCTCTGTGCAGGCCCAAAAGGTGTGCTCTTCGCAGAGGGTGGATTAGGAGCCTGTTTCCTGATATCGCGGTTGGAGTTGGAGGTGGGAGTAGGTGGCATTGCAGCAGGACGTGCGGAAGTAGAGGAGGTACGTGGCATCCATGATGAAGTGCGACCTGCAAAAAAGGAGTTCTCGCCATTGCCTGTCGATCATGCACTTCAGGTTCAGCTTTGCAAGCAAGATGAAATAAACGAGTGATAGTGTTATACTCCTTATACTCTAGAATAGTCTGAATCTCTCTATTTAATCCACCCATAAAACGTGCAAGCATAGCTTCATTCTCCTCAACAATACCACATCTAATCATGCCAGTTTGTAATTCTTGATAATATTCTTCTACAGAAATTTTTTCCTTGTCTTAAACGCTGCAAATTTTGAAGCAATTCACGTTGATAATAAGGTGGCACCCAACGATTACACATAGCAGTTTTCAAAGAAGCCCAAGTAGTTGGAATATTCGCATGGTGTATTCTACAATGTTCTGACCACCAAACACAAGCAAAGCTAGTGAATGAACAAACAGTAGCTGCAACACGTCTATCCTCAGGAAATTGTAAGCACGTAAAACGTTGTTCTGTTTCTAACTACCATGTAAGATATATATCAGGAACATATCTACCCTCAAATGTCGGAATATTTATTTAAGTTTAGGGAGATGGTCATGATCCCGTACCTGAGGGGCGGGTGCAGCCCTACCGTTACGGTTGTAGCCATGTGGTCGACCTGGTGCGTATCATGGTGGTTGCCCCTGAGGCTGATCTGGAGCAACCTCTCCCTCATCATCGTAATCACCATCATAATCATCAACCTGCTCAATGACAGTAGCAGCAGGAGCCACAGAAGTAGCAGCAGTATCAACAGTACAAGTATGCTGGCCTTGGCCGAGAGGCACACGTCGTGCTCATCGTTCGAAAGGGATAGGAGCTGCAGCTGGTGGTGGTAGACGGGCAAGCACCTCATTGAACTTGGCGTCCATCCTGGTGTCGAATGTCTTCTCCAAACCATCGAACTTCTCCATGGCCTCTCCAAAGTTGGTCACGAAATCTTGTACCTGGTCAGCCATCATTTGCTGAAATTTATCATAGAGCGCTTTGTTGGTCATGCTCTCCCAGTCGCTCTCATCATCGTGTGATCCTGACATGGTTAGCAGAAATAGGAAACACACAAGAATATGAAACCTACAGACTACTGGGACGTGGTGGTGATGGTGGTGGTGTGTCACAAATCCTTTAAGCAAATCTCAAATTCTTACCAGTTCTTACCCAGCAGCAGGCGGTGATCGGCAACCATTGTAGTCAAACTCTCAAAGCTTGGATAGAGCGACTGCCAGGTGGTGTCAAACACACGACGTAGATGTATGTGGATCTGGGATGGCTTATAGTATAGTAGCAAAAAGGGTTAGCAATAATCAATTCAGAGATGCAAGGTTGAATAAACGCTCAACCACGGTACTGTGCTGGTCCTAGGCTAGACCGTACTAGAGACGCGAGCCTAAAACACCAACAAAATCACGACGCTACACGTAATCAAGGGGAAAGCACACTCTGAATTTTGTTTTTCTTTGTGTTTTTTTTTGCGCTCTTTTTTTTTGCTCAAAAAAATCACTACAATGGCGAGTGTCTCAAAACTCTTCCCACGTCGTATAAGCAAGATGGGCACGAAATTTGTTGGACTACTTTCTTTTTCTTTTTCTGGAGCAATTCGGGGGTTGCGACGACCAAAAATTTTGACAAAAATCACTATGATGGCGAGTGTCCCAAAACGCTCCGAAGAACCTAAAACCAAGATAGGGAAAAAATATTTTCAGCCGAAATTTTTTTGGGCCAAAACATGCTCTGCAAAGCGTGCCAGACTCTTTTTTTCTTTTTTTTTCTTTTTTTCCGACACCTACGCAGGTAGCAAAACACGAATCCGAAATCAAAAGGATCTCGAAACTAAACCTAAAACGAGCTGGACTCGGATTAGTGGAGGATTTGTGGTGGTATATATTGACACCAACGGATAGTGATGATGGATGGTGATATATTGCAGCGGTGATGATGGTGGTGGTATATGGTAACTATGAAGACGATGCGGTGGCGGCGTGACAACCTGTGAAAAGAACTCAAAACTCTAAAGGACTAGACACTAAGACCAGCAACTCGACATGATGATGTAACCGCAAATTCAACAAAGCAAAATACTAAAAAGACTATGCAAAGGCTCAGATTGGTTCGGATATGATGATCTAACACTAATTTTTTTGTGGCTTTTTCGTGGACTAAAGGTATGAAGAACAGGTGCGATCTAAACTACGAAAACTAGTAAAATCTCACCGAGCAACCTGGAAATCTGATACCACTTGATAGATGCGAAGTTGTCCCTGTCTTTCGATGAGATGGTGGCTATCGTTTTTGGTGGAGTAGAATTTGACGATCCGACTACGAACGAGTGATCACGTCGCGCCTTAGCAATCGCTAAACCAACTCCGAGAGGTTATTGACCACGCCGGAGCATGATCAACCTGACCACGAGGGTATGTTTCCTGCACGCAAACGAAGAACAAGCAAGAAACTAAGATTGCAATCTGGATATTGCGAATATAAGAGGAAAGCTTTATTGATGAAGTGGTGTTCTGTGACGCCTTTGTCTGGTCGTGGAACACAAACGAAGAACGTGAAGTTGCAGCTATGGCGAACTTGTAATCTAAACAAAACCCAAACCTAAAACGACGCCCTAAGGGATGTATATATGGGGGAATAGAGGGGAATTTTGTGGCCCCTTGTATAAGGGGTCCGAAACCGACCCTAACTCAGTTTCCCCATACATACGGACTCTAAAAACAGCCTATAATATGGTATTTCGAAATTACATGGGCCTGGCCCAAAAATAAGGTGGCGCAACACCTATATTAGCCTATGGACGAATTTTATAAAGTGGGATCATGCATATTTCGTCCAAGGCTTCTTGCTCCCATTATGGTGGCTTCAAAGTGCGAAAATCATCACTGGAAGCTCCATTGTTCTTTCCCGCGCGCGCACCTTCTTCTCCATGCTTGATCCCGCTCCCATGGCCATCCTTCTTATCCATGCCAGGTCCTTCATTCATAAGTAAAACAAAAGTATCTAATTTAGGCAGCATCATATGTTCATGAACATTAGAAGGATTTGCAAGAAACGAAAGTACCTGGTAATTCAATTGACGTGCGCGAGCTCTAGTAATTGGTCCTGTATGTATAGCAGTCGGAGTTGTGGGTGTAGCATTAGCAGGGATGTCCTTATCACTCCCTCTCACTCTCTCTCAACTTAAACAAAGAAAAGCAAAGGTTTTTTTCCCATTTAATAAAACCAGCCACCCCAACATAAATCCCCAGAGCAATTTAAAAGGGTTTTGAGCAAAACAAAAATAATTTTGAGGAGGAAATAATGTGCACCTTTTATTAAAAATATTAAGTTGATTTATAAAACAAGTAATTTATTTAATATTTAAAATGGCAGCTCCTATTTAAATAAAATCACAATTACAATTAACCCCCAAACATCCAACCAAACATAACCACAAATCATCAAACATTTGGGGCTACCTCATGAACATTTTTAAACAATTTAAAGAGGCAATAACTCTGCTCATAAAATAAATATGAAGATAGGGGGAAAGATGAGAGGGGATGTGAAGGAGAAAAGAGAGGGGAAGAATAAGAGGAGGAGCACACATGGGACCAACCACACACAAACATCTTCCACATCACAAATCAAACGAACACCACCATCTCACATCATACCAAGGCACTTGCAATGTCACATGGCAAGAAAAGAATGAAATGAGAATGATGCATGATGATGCATGAATGCAACACACATGAATGACAAGGAGCAACATACATTACATAGCTCATGACACAAGGTTCATACATGGGGTTACAAGCCAAATAAGGTAGGGACATCACTTGGGATGTCACATTCACTCTCATTTTTCACTTATATTTTTTTGAGAATTAATAAATAGCGATGGTAATTTGCATGGGTTATAAGACTAGTCCAAAAATAATAGGTATTCAATGAGTGCATAATCAAAATCACATGTAGCACATAAAAGAGAAATCATGGTTAACGATATTGATGTGGTAATGTGAAAGAGCATGAGTGCATAATCATTGTTTAATAAGAGTATTGTGAATTAGAGGTCGTTAAATTGTTGTTCATCCAAATATTTTTATGGCATGGTGATGATGTGTGATCATACATATCCCTCGTTGAAATCCTAGTGTTGTTTAAGTCAAGGGTGCGCGATGGTTAACTCATACCAACCTCCTCCGTAGGGGCACGTGACTAGTGCTTAGCTTCGGGAGAGCTAATAAAACCTTGCAATAAGTATGTGAGTTATTTATGACTAATGTGAATCCATGGATATGCGGAGTCTCACCTCCACATATTTGCTAGCCTCTTCGGTACCATGCATTGCCCATTCTCACCTCGAGGATCAGTGCAACTTTCGTCGGTGCATCCAAACCCTGTGACATGATACGCTCTGTTGCACATAAGCCTTATTATATATTCCTCAAAACAGCCACCATACCTACCTATCAGAGCATTTCCATAGCCATTCTAAGATATATCGCCATGCAACTTCCACCGTCACATTATATGACTTATACTTCCATTGTCATATTACTTTGCATGATCATAAGATAGTTAGCATGATATTTACATGGCTTGTCCATTTTTTGATATCTTTTGCTATACTATATCATTGCACATCCTGGTACACAGCCAGAGGCATTCATATAGAGTCACATCATCCCATCAGTTTTTCATATCGAGTTGTAAGTAAATAAAAGTGTGATGATCATCATTATTTAGGGCACTGTCTTAGTGAGGAAATGATGATGGAGACAATGATTCCCCCACAAGTCGGGTAGAGACTCCAGATGAAAAATAAAATAAAGGGAAGAAAAGGTGAAAAAAAAAGAAAAAAAAACTACATAAATGAGAAAAAAAAGAGAAGGGACGGTGCTACTACCTCTTATTCTGCACTTGTGCCTCAAAGTGGCACCATGTTCTTCATATAGAGAGTCTCTTGTTTTGTCACTTCCATATGCTAGTGTAATTTTTTTATTATAGAACTTGGCATATATATTCCGTTGACGGGCTTCCTCAAATGCTCGAGGTCTTCATGAGCAAGCAAGTTAGATGCACACCCACTTAGCTTCAGTTGATCTTTCATACACTTATAGCTCTAGTGCATCCGTTGCATGACATTCCTACTCCTCGCATTGATATCTATTGATGGGCGTCTCCATAGCCCATTGATATGCCTAGTTCAGGCAAGACTTTTTTCTCCACTTTCACCCCTTTGAAACCTACCACATACTCAATTCCACCTTTATCATATATCCATGGTTCACGATCATATATTGCGCAAGTAATAAAAAGTTGAATCGCGTTAAAAAGTACGATCAAATTGCTTGCTTTGACACTATGGTGCTTAACACTTGTATTTATGTGGTGAGGACGGATCCATGCTATACTTATATGATAAAATGAATAGGGGGTGAACATTCTTTAAGGATCATATGCTTTGAAACTTGATGATTATGTTGCTTATGTTTATAAATATTACTATGTTGATGTTTATTAATTCATTGTTTCTGAATTATCAAACCTGCAAAAGATTACATGTCGGGTAGCATGTCACATCAAAAGTTATGTTTTTATCATTTACCTACTCAAGGACGAGCATGAATTAAGTTTGGGGATGCTAATACGTCTCCAACGTATCTATAATTTTTTATTGTTCCATGCTATTATATTATCATTATAGGGTACTTTTTGGATGTTTATTTACTAATTAATATTATTTTTTAACACTAACATATTAACCCAACACCCAGAGCCAATTGTTGTTTTCTACATGTTTTTGGCTTTTCAGGTTTACGGTACCAATTGAAGTCCAATTGCCACGAAACTTTAATATGATTTTTTTGGACCAAAAGAAGACTTGTAAGCTTCGGGAGGAGACCAAAGGCCTCACGACGGAGGCACAAGCCAACAGGCCACGCCTGTTGCCTCATGCTCCCCTCGGGCGCCTCCTGGTGCCCCTCTATGGCCAATAAATTCACATATATTGCAAAAACCCTAGAGAGCCTCCCGGAAATACTTTTTCCGCCGCTGCAAGTCTCGGTTCCATCGTGTGCCCATCTGGATCCCTGTTTTGGTGCCCTATAGGAGGGGGTCGGTCACATAAGGACTCTACATCATCCTTGTTACTACCATGGTGATGTGTGAGTAGTTCCCCACAGACCTACGGGTCCGTAGTTAGTACCTAGATGGCAATCTCTCCCTCTCTCTTGATCTTCAGTACAATGATCATTGCATATTCGCTTTGATCTATCTGATGTAATCCTTTTGTGCGATGCGTTGGTTGGGATCCGATGAATTGTGGGTTTATGTTAAGATTATTCATGAAACATATTTGAGTCTCCTCTGAGATCTACTATGGTTCTTATGTGCATGATCATCATAGCTTCGTAAATCTCTCCGATCTATTGATTTGCTTTGGCCTAGTAGATTGATCTATCTTCAGTGAGAAGGGTCCGTTGTACTGGGTTCAATCTGACGGGTTTCTATATCCTAGTGACAGAAGGGGACAAGATATGTCTTTGTATTGTTGCCACTAAGGATAAAACGATGGAGTTAGTTGATATTAATTGAAATCTCTTTGTTGTCATTCTTCTCCCAGCATTACTCTGTTTTACTTAATACTCTAGATGCATGCTGGATAGCGGTCGATGGGTGGAGTAATAGTAATAGGTGCAGACAGGAGTTGGGCTATTTGCTTATGGACGTGATGCCTATATACAGATGATCATTGCTGTGAATATCGCATAACTATGCGCTCTTCTATCAATTGCCCAATAGTAATGTGATTACCCACCGTATGCTTACTTTCATGAGCAATGCCACAAGGGAAAACTATGGCCCCCGGGTTTGTTCACTTGTAAGTCTAAAAATGCTACAATACCTTGCTGCAATTATTTACTTATTATTTTATTTTGCAATTTGCAATTATCTACTACCAATCACACTACTTACAAGCTTGCAAATAATGACTCTAAGGGGATTGATAACCCGGTTTGTTCACTTATAAGTCTAAAAACGCTACAATACCTTGATGCAATTATTTACTTTTCATTTTATTTTGCAATTTGCAATTATCTACTACCAACCACACTACTTACAAGCTTGCAAATAATGAGTCCAAGGGGATTGATAACCCTCTTGCCCATGCTGGTTGCAAGTGTTTGCTCTTTCGTGTGTAGACGCTGAAGACGGGGGTTGGTTGTTACTCCTATTGAATTGATAAGCCTTGGTTCTTTACTAAGGGAAATACTTACCTATATTGTGTTGCATCACCTGTTCCTCTTCACGAAAAACCCAACGCAGATCACATGTATCAGTGATGCGGGCATCCTTCGTTTGCCTCTCCTTCAAGACTTGGCGTTGATCTTGTTGTTGCCGTGGGTCTGACAATGTGAAAAACATCTCGTCTAGCGTGTCATTACGGTGATCTCGTTGTCGTTACTGCTGCGGGGGTGACTGCACCGTCGGTCTCCTGCCAGTGCCATGCCCGGTAGTATGCCATGTAGGCTCTGCTTGGCACATTCATGAGGGCACTGCCGCCTCATGTTTGTCGCGGTTGGCGAAACTCAACAGGCTCTGGATGGTGGCTCTCCAGTCTTCCATCTTCTCTGGCGCGGGAGGAAAGTTTAGCAAGAGTTGGGCCTGCGCCAGAACTTCCGCCGTGGTCTTGGGCATGATGTGGCGCAAGGCGTGGGTCGCGCTCTTACTTCTGACAGAGTCAGGAGGAGTGGTGTCCCGCCCCGACGCATGCCGCATGTGCTCGCCAGGAGATCGATATCGAGTTTGGCCCTGCGCATCTTGAGGATCATGCACATGGGTCTTGTCCACGCGCCGCCCGGGGTCGTTGTTGTTCTACGGGGGCAGGTCGCAGTTGTCTTTGGAAGGACGCGATGGAGGTCTCGTCGTCACCATCGTCGATGCTGCTTTCATAGCAGGGTTGTCCCCAGACATCACCGGTGCATATTTGGTTGTCACAGCCGCGGGGTCCGGGTTGCGGCTTGCGAAACTCCGCGCGGTGTTGTGGTTGCACTCACCAGCATGGTGAGTGTGGTGTGCACCTCTGTCACTGTCGCCCATGGCCGCCTGCGAGGGAAACTTGGACGTGGACGGAGTGATCGTCGACGCGCCCTTATCCTTCTTGGGAGCCATGGGCGTTGGTGAAGACGTTGGTGAAGGCGCGCAGAAGTTGATGAACATTGACGCACGAAATCCCCCCTACCTGTGCGCGCCAAAGATGTGGGCGTACGACAACCTATGGTACGAGCATGACCCCTTTTGCGGTTCAACTACGGGGATTCGCGTGCGCAAAGAGTGTCACGAGCGTGTGCGAGCGTTTAGACAGGTTCGGGCCGCCCGAGGCATAATACCCTACGTCTTGTGTGTTTGTTGTATATGAGTGTGTCCATAGTACAGGGAGCGCAACATCCCGGCAAGAGTGCTCGAGAGTGTCGCTACACGAGCAAATGGACAGAGTTTCAACCTTTGTAAAGGTAGCCATGGACCTTCTTTTATATTCTCCAAGGGGTTACCACAGTGGCTAGAAAGGTAATTACACAAGGGTAAAACCATAGATGTAAGAGTGGTTAAACTAGCTATAGTGGGAAAGACCTAACCCCACGGATTAGGACAAACACATTAAATGTGCAGTGAGGTGTCGCGCCGGCGTCACTCCCCGGCAAGGATCGTCTCTCCTTTTGTGCGGTTCGCCCAGCTACCTCTTATTAGCATGCCACACCATTAGGATGTGGGTGTTGTTAAAGCTATTGTAATTATCCCTAGCTGGCACGTGCCCCGACAAGGCCTACCTAACAGTCTACCCGCTCGACACCTCACTGGCGGCGACAATCAGCCCGATGAGATGGAGCTGTGGTGCGGTAGCGGGATCTTGCTATGGGTGATAGTTGTCGGGTCTTCTGCACCGGCAAGAAGGCTTGCCGATGTCTTGGTCTTGTCGCTGGTCACTGTCTTGGACGTATAATCCTCCGGCAAGGCTTGCCGGGCGAGAGGTTGCTATTGTTTGTGCATAAGTCAGGGTGCTAAACAACCCGCTCTTTAGTACACCGACATTGGCGGTGGCCGTGGATGTGTCGTTTTCATTGGCGTGGGTGGTGGGGTGTGGCAGACATGGAGTTGGTAACGTCATCATCTGTGCCCTAGTCAAATTTCGCCGCGCCCGCATCAATCTTCGCGGACATGGCTTATTTCTCCCCCCGTCAAACGCGTTGCCACCATCGCTCCCGACGGATTTAGCGGGCTATAGCTTTGGCAGCCTGGACAAGTGAGGACGCCCTGACGATGCTGGTGGTGCCGGCTCTGGCTCTGGATAGCTTGCTGGCAAGCCAAATTGTATCCGGCTGGCTCACAGGGCCACCCAGCCAGCTGCCATGCCGGAGAGTTCCTTCTTCTGCTCGTCGGAGAGGCCGTCCCATAGGGCTTTGGAGCTCGAGGCCATGGCGTGGGTGCTGCAAAAAGGATATTAGAGTTGAGGTGTCGTGCAGTCGCTGCCCGGCGCCTGTCCACATTTAAATAGCGGACGGATGCCATAAGCCAAGAGGTGGGGGTATTTAATGCCGACCGGCACACGGACGAATGTGTGAGTACTGGAGTAGGTTTCTCGACACACGTGTTGGTTTAATGTACGTAGACGGGCGGATGGATGACGTTTCAATGCAAAGCGAAGACTCGTGCAACATGTAGGTTTAGGTGGGTTCGGGTTGTCGGAGGCGTGCGCGAACTGATATAGTACTGTATTGACGCAAGCGATAATATATATATACGGGTATACACCCATCTTTATGAACACGCACCGTATCTCTATAAGCAGCTTTAAAAGACTTAACCGACATATTACAGAAACATCTCTTCCGATTGTGTTGTTAAAAATTCTAAAATAAATCTAAAGCTAACGCGAGCATTAAAACTTGAATTGTGATAGGTTGAAATACCACGGTTCCATCAAGGTGTGACGACCTACCAACCTTAACATCCCCGCCCTGACCGTATATATAGCAGCATAAATACCGGCTGGCGGCACCGTTCGACTTCGTGCACTCCACAGAACGGAGACCCCACGCCACGCCCTGCCGTGTTCGTGTGCGGCACGGTGATTAGGCCGTAACGAGATCCTACTGTACTAATTATAACTGGCTAATTAGATTTACATCCCACCCTGTGTGTCCATCGTGTCTATATATCACCGCCGTAACCACTGGCAACAGCCGAGCTCTATGCCATGGCGCCTGCCGCGTTCGACGCCGAGGCCGGCGGCCCGGCGATCGTGGCCGCGGCAGGCAACGGCGGGCACAAGCCCGCCACCGGCGCCGATGCCGACGCCGGCGCCGTCTTCGTGCTGGAGTCCAAAGGTACCCGGCCTGCCCCGCCCCGCCCTCCGCGCTTCTCCGGCAATGCGGGGGCCCGCTGATTCGATTCTAATCCGTCGCCCGCCGTTCATCGCAGGGACATGGTGGCACGCAGGGTTCCACCTGACTACGGCGATCGTGGGGCCGACGGTGCTGACGCTGCCGTACGCGCTGCGGGGGATGGGCTGGGCTCTCGGCATCACCACGCTCTCCCTCATCGCCGCCGTCACCTTCTACGAGTACTCCCTCATGTCCCGCGTGCTCGACCACTGCGAGGCGCGCGGCCGCAGGCACATCCGCTTCCGCGAGCTTGCCGCCGCCGTCCTCGGTAATCAACCCGCTCGCCGACCTCCACTCGTCACCATACATCTCCGCCATGTGTTCGCTGCAATGCCCTCACGCCCACTACGAGTGACTGACGATGCGTCTCGACCCATCTTCTGACTTTGCGTTTGTGTGCACGGCAATACGGCATCAAGCAGTACCACCGTGTTTTGCTGTTGCCTGTTGCTGTCGTGCGTAGTCCTCCCATTAATCTGGATGCGTGTCTTGGTGAATTTGTGTTGGGAGAGAGAGACGTCTGATGATCTGCCAATAAAGTATGATTCATTTTTGGTGGATGTGTTTGGTATGCAGGCTCCGGGTGGATGTTTTACTTCGTGGTGATTGTGCAGACGGCCATCAACACAGGCGTTAGCATCGGTTCCATCTTGCTGGCGGCCGATTGCATCGAGGTGAGCCCAGCGTATCCTCCGAGAACACCCCCGAATTCACCGTCCTTATGTCCTAAATTTCATTAGCCTGTTATGTATGCTTTCTTTGCTGTTCTGTAGTTAGTTTCATGTCGTCTTCGTTCTGGACATAAGTAGTTGGAGTTGCCTATAATACTCTGCAAACTAGGAATACCCACAGAGGAGAGGGTTGCGGTCCCAAATGTAGAAGGTCATTCATTTCATCATCCTTGCGTGGATTTGTCATACTGCCATACGCACTTATGCAGCATGAGGAGCTGCATATTCTGGCCTGATTGCAGACTCTGCTGTGCTGTCGCCTCTGGATTTGAGAGTTTTTTTTTTTTTTTTTTTGAAAATGAGGAATACCCCCGGTTCGGGTTTGAGTATTGCTTTCTCTTATCCATTGCTGCGGCTACTTAATCCGCACGCCTAGTTCGATAAGGGATACTCAGTGCTGAGTTGACATTAGTACTCCATTATTAGTAAGAAAGCCGCTCCTTGACGCCAGTGCTTGGGAGGATTCGAAATATGCAATTCATGTTTGATTGGAAGTATGTCTCAGGCATGTATCCAGTAGCAGTATCTTGCATGTCTGTTGTCATTATTCTGAAATCTGAACCTTGGAGAAACTAGGATTGGCTGTTTAGCAGTTTTCTTGAACCATGGGAACACATGGTTTCCCTCTCATTTGGTTCAAATATCCTGATGTTAATATTATGGCCGAAACCAGTGTTCACATCAGTAAAACAACAAATGAAGTAGCTCATCTGTCATTTTCAAGTGCTTCTTGTCCTGGGCTCCTGGCTTTGGAAGGTTTGAACATATATAAATAGGGTGTGTCTAGCACTCATCTAGATGAGACTTAACCAAGTCACATCTAACTCATATGTCACTTGATTTTCATGAAGATTCGTGCAAGTTTTTTTATTTTTTATACTTTGTTTGATTACTCAAATGATGTGTGGGAGTTAGATGAGACTTTGTTAATTCTCATCTAGATGAGAATTAGTAAATCGGATATAAATATATAGTTGTGTTCTAGCTCTGAACTGCGGATTATTTATACCTTCCTATCAAGATTACAGTACCCTTTTTTCTGACATTTAAACGCTACAGGGGAAGGAGATATTTCAATCTTTTCATGTTTCTTAACTTGAAGTCTGAATATTTCAGTATATGCACCAAATTCAAGACAAGACTACCAATTTGTTGTAAATAAAGAAACAGAAACTGATAGGGAACAAACTGAATTATATTCTTTCTTTGATAGGAAGGATTTTACTGGCTGACTTACTAGCTTCTACATTTGTTAAAACCAAAGACAATTGGAATTAATATGTACAACCAGTGAAGTTGGGTGAACAGCCTTATGTCCCTTGTCATAGATATTAACTAAAAAATGCTTTCTGTTCTCTGCTCATATCGTCAGTGGCATAAGCTGATCATTATTGTCGCCTAACAGATCATGTACTCGAGTCTTGCTCCCAATGGTCCCGTAAAACTGTACCACTTCATCATCATCGTGGCTGTGGTGCTGGCCTTGCTCTCCCAACTACCATCATTCCACTCGCTGCGGCACATCAACTTGGTCTCACTACTCCTAAGCTTGGGCTACACCATCCTTGTGTCTGCTGCTTGCATTCGTGCAGGTATTATTGCGTGAGCTATCCTTACTACACTTCCTCTGTCCATTCCTGATACGTTTCACGTAAGATTTAAGAGAATTATATGTTGAAGATTTAGGAACTAGGTTCCTGAAACACTTAGGCTGGCATATCAGAGGAATCAGATGCCATAATCTTTCATGGTACTTCATAGATGTATAAGCTAGGTCGTTATAGAAACTGCTCTTTACAGCTATATCTTTGCAGTGATTCTTTGATGTACACCACTGGAATAAACTCATCTGCACAGACACGTCAACACCACAGCACCATGGAGTCATTAGCTGTCACATTCTCCTGCAAAACGCATTATTGCTTGTTAAGGTAGCACTGATTCCCCAGCAGCCGTAGCATTGCAAATTAACCCATACTAGTCTGTGAAATGATCAGTGGTGCCTCAGTAGCCACGTGATAGTAATCGGTGTGTTGAGTGATTTGTGGTTTTCACTATTGAGAACTAGCTAGAGTGGTCCTTTCTAACAATTGAAGCATGTGACTGAAAATTAAATGGCACCTAAGCAGTGTTTGCTTTTGTAGTTGGCGGGATGAACCCTCCATCAATCACCAACTTCAAACTATTGTACCTAAATCGACTGAGTTTGTCACCATTCAGCTCCATTTCAGAATTTGGTAGACAAAATGACATTCTAGATTTATCTGAATATTTTTTTTCCAATAAGATTTAGTTCCCACTGGTCTATTACAGCATACACGAATTTATGTTAGTTCATAATATTACCATAACTCCGATTTTAGGCACAAAACCAAACAACGGGATATTGATGTGATCTACTCCAAACTGAAACCAAATTTCTCTGTTGCATTCTTTGGCCACGATTGAGTTTAAATACTCGTCGTTATACTTTGTCGGGAATTCTAATTTAGTTTGGTGTGAAGTTTTGGACAAAGTTGTACGAAAGCTGCGACAAGTAATATGGATCGGAGGAGTATTATAATATTGTGTACAAGAAGGAAAACTATGTTCATGCAAGCATAGTCTATTTCAGGTTTTTTTGCTCTGCCGTACTGTATTTAACTTGTTACCATTCTTGACAGGTTTGTCAAAAAACGCTCCAGCCAAGGACTACTCTCTAAGCTCATCCAAGTCAGAGCAGAGCTTCAATGCCTTCCTCTCCATTTCCATCCTGGCCTCTGTTTTCGGCAATGGCATACTGCCTGAAATCCAGGTATATGCCCCCCTGTTTTGCATTGCATATATTCTGTGTGTCTAGAAAGTAACGTAAAAAGCCCAAACTGTGTATAACGCCAAGCATACTGGGCCGTGAGGCGCTGGGCTCTCTCTTGACGGAGTCTGCATTACAGACAGAACCAAATTTGAGCGGTCGTATTACATACAGTACCTCATAGTGAGCCTATTTTTGAACTCGGATTTGCAGGCTACCTTGGCGCCGCCGGCCGCTGGAAAGATGATGAAGGCTCTGGTGATGTGCTACTCCGTCATAGGCTTCACCTTCTACCTCCCGTCGATCACCGGCTACTGGGCGTTCGGCAGCCAGGTCCAGTCCAACGTCCTCAAGAGCCTAATGCCGGACTCGGGGCCGGCCCTCGCGCCGACCTGGCTGCTGGGCCTCGCCGTTCTCTTCGTCCTCCTCCAGCTCCTAGCCATCGGGCTCGTGTACTCCCAGGTGGCATACGAGATCATGGAGAAGAACTCAGCGGACGCGACGCAAGGCAAGTTCTCGCGCCGGAACCTGGTGCCCCGACTGCTGCTGCGGACGCTGTACTTGGCCTTCTGTGCGTTCATGGCCGCCATGCTGCCCTTCTTTGGCGACATTGTCGGCGTGGTCGGCGCCGTGGGGTTCATCCCCCTCGACTTTGTCCTCCCCGTCATCATGTACAACATTGCGCTTGCGCCGCCGAGGAGGTCCACAATGTACATCGCCAACACGGCCATCATGGTCCTCTTCACAGGCGTCGGGGCCATTGGCGCCTTCGCCTCTATACGGAAGCTCGTGCTAGACGCCGGCCAGTTTAAACTCTTCAGCAACAGCGTCGTCGACTGAAGTACGTACATGTAGAGTCTAGTTTGTTAGGTGCTTAGCCCCTTCGTTTTCTTAATGTATAGGCGTATAGCTAAGTAATTAAGCTTTGTTTCTCCCCTTTTACATAGTTGTTATTAATTAGCACGTACGTACGCATGCATAGTAGCCCTTCGTTCTATTATGTCGTGTACATAGTTTGGGCATGGCTAGACGTCAGTCAGCTGAAAAAACATTTTTATTTTTGAGAAACAGCTGAAAAAACAATTGGGATCGGTCGATTTTGAGAACCCTTAGATGAAAAATCAACAGCCCATAACCTTTTTTTTAACCTCCCTCGCATCTCCTTCCTCCCGCCGCCAGCTACAGCTGGCCCCTGCCACCCTGATCGACAGCAGTCCTATGACTGCCCCATCCTCCCTTGAGCCACCCCACCGCCGGTCTTCCGCTGCCTCCGGCCATCCCTCTCGACCCCCCTCCCTTCCTCTCCCTCCGCGTTGACTTTTTTCTCCAACAAAACCCCACCACCACCCTCGTAAAAAAAGCCCCACCACCTCTTCCCAAAAAAAGAAGCCTCACCACCTCCATCCAGCACCGCCCCCATCGACTGACCCTGAATTTGAAATTGATGACTGATTGTGTAGTTAAATTGATATACTCACTTCGTTTTTTAATATAGGGTGTATAGTTTTTGGCACGGAAATTAAAAAATACATGTGAAGGAAAAATTTCACAAGTTTTGAACGAGATTACACGTGACTAATTAACATTAGAAAATAAAGAAGCTTGACTAATATAAGGAAATGTAATCAAATCCCTAAAACAAATATCCAAACGAGTGGTGCAACACAATACACCTTATATTTTGGATTTTTTCTCAAAAATCTATACACCTTATATCAAGAAACGGAGAGAGTAGTTTTTATTAACGGGCAGTACATATTTTTTTGTTTTTAACACACATAGCTGAATGTTCTACCTTTTGCAACAACAAAAATAACTAGATGGTTTACAAATGGCACCGAGTCCCTCAAAGGAAAAGAAAATGGCACCATGAACTTAACAGAATATATCTAGCTTTTGGCTTAAATTTCGAATAAAGAAAAAAAAGAAAAGACGATAAGCATCTTATCCAACTATGAAAAGATAATATTCAAGAGAGAGGAATATATTCAAAATCCTATTTAAGATTAATACAAGGCATCAGCATAAAATAGTCGGTTGCAAATTATATGCATACCACGCAAGTATGCAACGACGTCGTCAGGCTGACGATTCAATGTGCATACCCATGGAAGTTACCCAGCTACTTCATCTGTTCCTTATAAAGATTCCACTGACAAATGTTTCATACGACTGGGTGTACTAACTCCCACTTTTGTATGGTATGTTATACGTAGCATCTATCGCATCGAAGAGTATGTATGCGTAGTATGTAGTATATAAGAATATTTAGATAGTATATATACTACTTTTTTGGTAGTATGTACCATAATTTTACCATACTCATTTTTATGTACAAATATGTATGTATTTCACAATATGAAAAAAAACTATGAGTCAACTTCAAATTTTTACACGTAACACATTTTGAAGTATCTTATATATAGTATATGTGAACATATCCAAAGTGATAAATTAGTATATATACTATCACATGGTAGTATATAAGACATGGGAGTAACTACACCCGGTAGTAGGAGTTATTCTTCATCCTCCCTCTATTTTTACATGAATGCACCGTAATTTTATGTTCCGTAGATTTTATCGTATTCCATACGTAAAAAGAGACCGTAAGAAAATATATAGTCATCGTAAAAAAATATTTATGTCATGTAAATTTACAAACATAAAAACATAGTATAAAATATACATAAAATGTGATTTTTCTGGTCTTATGACTTAGATTTTCAATTTTTTTATGTCAAACTTTACGTAGTGAATCAATACAAATGTAACTATTTGCATTTGAAATGTAATTTATTTATGAAACGATCGTAATATTACCTCGGGTGAAGAATAACTTATTCTAGACCCTAGGTGATGAATTGACTTTCTATATATATATATATATATATATATATATATATATAATCATATTTTAAATATAGATTCACTCATTTTATTTTTTATATAGTTCATAATAAAATCTTTAAATAGACTTATATTTAGAAACGGGGGAGTACTATGCATCTACCATGACCAAATCTAAGGGTATTCACGCCTAAAAAAGCTCAAAGGGCATTAAGATCATCTATAGCCAGATTTGACAAATCCGACCCCTCAAACATCCGTCAAGCCTCAAAATTTTCTTCTCATAACCGAACACCTCAATTAGCATACCTCAAATCCATACAAGCTCATGTTACTACATAAACGACGCATACATATCGTCCGGCTACTACATCATACATGCCATTGGATTACCAAAATGACATGTTTGGCAATTCCGAAGAAGATCATCCGCGCCTGCCCTTGCCCTTCCCAGCGCCATTTCCGACCTTCTCACGAAACTACCTGTCAAAAAACACAGTAGGGATCTAGCCGAATCTGCTCGTCGCTCGAGCTGCCCGGCCCATCATTGTCCTCCTTCTCCTCCTTGGGTGGCAGTCCGGCCAGGTCACAAACTATCCGATTTTGCTTTTGAGGTGAGGGCCCGCGTATGCCTCTGTTGGCGCTTCTTTACAATGTGGATGCAGATGGCTTTCTACTATACGGTCGCCCCCGCTGCCACATGAGTCGCCGCCTCCGCCCTCATCTTCTCCTTCCCATGGTGGCCACAACGGTCCCGGTGGGACTCGTACTCCATAGGACTGGTGATGGGGAAGGGAAGATTTGAAGGTTCCTCGGACCGCGATGATACACCACCAGAGGATCCGAGCTCCCGGTGCACGGTGGCTATGGAGTCGCGCCGGACAGATCCTGCCGTTGGATGGGCGTTGTCCTCTTGGGACCGACGGAGTGCAATGCGGACGGCCATTGACTCCTCCAGCCCGCACGAGATGACTGATGTCTACTACACAACTTGTTCTTGTAGACTCGTGTTGGGCCTCCAAGCATAGAGTTTTGTAAGACAGTAGCAAATTTCCCTCAAGTGGATGACCTAAGGTTTATCAATCAGTGGGAGGTGTAGAGAAGATGGTCTCTCTCAAACAACCCTGTAATCAAATACAAGAAATCTCTTGTGTCCCTAACACACCCAATACAATGGCAAATTGTATAGGTGCACTAGTTCGGTGAAGAGATGGTGATACAAGTGCAATATGGATGATACATATAGATTTTTGTATTCTGAAAATATAAAAACAGCAAGGTAACAAGTGGTAAACAACGAGCAAAACGTTGTATAAATGCTTAGAAATAAGGCTTAGGGTCCTGAAAGCACATTTGCTCCCTTGGTGGCTTTGGTAATTAATAACAACATATATATCATTGGACTCATGTTTCCACTAAGTATATTTCAGGAAAAGTCCAATGATGGGATGGCTATGCATTGTGAGGAGACCCCAAGATGCAAGGAATGGATTGGAAAAGCTTCAAGCTAGAAGACTCTCTTTTTACTTTGTGAGAAATCACTTTGAGTCCATAGGCAAACCAAACTATGAAAAGGGGGTGAGGTAATGTTGGTGAACAAATTGCTTCACGTGCACAAGTGCTAGCCACCAAAAACACCCACAAACTCTCCCACAAAAAGTACTCTTTCCAAACCCCAACTCACAAAATCGGTGCCACCAAGTTTTCCTATTCGGCTCTACCATTTTTTCTCCCAGCCAAAACCATAGCCAAACCCTAACATCTCGGTACAACCAAGTGTTGCATCGGAGCAACCTAGTTTTGGTGACCACGATTCGGGTGACTGATTTCATGGAACCGGAATTTCCGAGTTTTGTGTTTAGGTCTCACCGAGTTTGGAAACTGCCCTCGGCCACTCATTTTGTTACCACCGAGTTTGCCATATCGGTCTCACCGAGATTCCCAAAGTTGCCATATTTTGAACAGATAGGTACAAGCGAGTTTTGCTTCGATTTCATCGAGTTGGTCAATAATGTTGTAACGGTTGGACTTTTGGAGATGCCTATATATACCCCTTCACCACATCCCGCTCGCAAAAGAAGCACTCAGAACAGTTCCCCACTTCCCATTTCCAAATTTTCGAGAGAGAACCACCTACCCTTGTGTTGAGATCAAGATCATCCACTCCAACCATATGGATCTTGATTTCTAGCCTCCCCAAGTTGCTTTCCACCCAATCAATCTCTTCTACCAAGCCAAATCTATGAGAGAGTGATTGAGTGTTGAGGAGTCTATCATCCTGAAGCACAAGAGCAAGGAGTTCATCATCACTATCAAGCCTATTACCTTTTGGAGGGTGGTGCCTCCTAGATTGGTTAGGTGTTGCTTGGGAGCCTCCTACTTCGTGTTGTGGAGTTGAACCAAGAAGTTTGTACGGGAAAGGAGATCGCCTACTTCGTGAAGATCTACCTATAGTGAGGCTAGTCCTTCATGGACGGAAGCCATTATGGAAAACTCAAGGTTGCTACTTCATGGACCCTTATGGGTGGAGCCCTCCATGGACTCTCGCGACTGTTACCCTCTATGGGTTGAAGACTCCATAAACGTGGATGTACGATAGCGCCACCTATCGGAACCATGGGAAAAATCTTTGTGTCTATAATTGTGTTTGATCTTCTAACCCTAACCTTTATTACATGTGATTGTCTTTACTTTTCACTACTATACTCTTAGACTTGTATGTGTAGGGTGTTCTTGACTTGCTATCATTGCTAAAATCTGCCCACAACTAAAATTGGGAAAAGGTAGAATTTTTATTTGGTCAAGTAGTCTAATTACCTACCCCTCTAGACTTACTTTTGGTCCTACAAGTTGTATCGGAGCTTTGGTCTCCATTGCATTGGTTTCACAACCTGGAGAGTATGGCGTCTAGCGAGGGAAATTATCACTGTAGAGGTCCATACTTTGATGGTACAAATTTTGCTAGTTGGAAGCATAAAATGAAAATGCATATTCTTGGTCATAACCCCGCCGTTTGGGCTGTTGTTCGTGTTGGATTGCAAGGTGAATTCTTTGGTGATGGAAAAGAACCAGATCGTGAAGCAACCGCGGAAGAATTAAAGATGTTGCAATACAATGCTCAAGCATGTGACATTCTTTTCAACTGCCTATGTCCCGAAGAATTCAACAAAATCATCCGTCTTGAGAATGCAAAGGAAATTTGGGACACTTTGGTTGATATGCACGAAGGTACCGATTCTGTCAGAGAATCTAAGTTGGATGTGCTTCAAAGTCAGCTTGACAAGTTCAAGATGAAGGATGGTGATGGAGTCGCGAAGATGTACTCTAGGCTAGCTCTCATTACCAATGAGGTTGTCGGCTTAGGAAGCAAAGAAATGACCGACAAATTCATCATCAAGAAGATACTTAGTGATTTGTATGGAAAGTATGACACCGTGTGCACATTAATCCAAATGATCCCAAACTACAAAGATCTCAAGCCTACGGAAATGATTGGAAGGATTGTTGCTCATGAGATGTCACTCAAAGACAAGGAAGAACTTCACAAGAAGTCTAGTGATGCTTACAAAGCCACAAGTGATGCTCCCGCTACTTCAGGATAAAACCTTGTTACCAATGAAGAGATAAGCCTCATGGTCAAGAAATTCAACAATTTCTACAAGAGTAGAGGAAAACAAAGGAACTCCAACTCAATATATGAAGAGAATCGTTCATCTAATCGTGGTCGGAATTGTTACAATTGTGGAAGGCCCATACACTACTCCAATGAGTGCATGGACCCCCACAAAAGAAGGAAATAGTCACCTAGAAGAAAGAGCTCAAGAGATGAGTCACCTCGAAGAGAGAGAAAGAGTAGAGATGATTTTTATGAATGAAGACCCTCAAGGAGAAGTAGGTACTTGGATAAGAAGGACAAGTACACCAAGAGCTACTCAAGAAGAAGACATCAAGATCATGTTGGTGAATGGGTTTTCGGCTCCGAATCTGACCACCACTCTGAGAGAAGCTATCACTCCAACTCCGACTATAGTCAAGATGAAGGTGTTGTCGGACTTGCACTCGTTTCCTCCAACTCCTACAACATATTTTATTCACCAAATGAAGGGAGTGGAAGTTTCTTCATGTCTAAATGTCCCAAGGTATCACACCTCGAATAACTTGATTTCAATAGTGATGAGGATGACCTACTATGAGATGATGACTTGCTATTTGACAAATCTAGTGATTCTAGTCAAAATGAACTTCTTAGTAATCACTCTAGTCAAGATAAGTCATGTGATGATGACAAGTTGGAAATAGAGCGACTAACTAAAGAACAAAACACTCTTAAGTTAGCCTACAATTCTACTCTACAAGATCATAGAGAACTTGTAAGGACTCATGAAAAGCTCAATTTGGAGCAACAACATGAATTACTTAAAGTTATCAATGACGATCTTCGAAAGAAGACTTCCTATTATCTAGCCAAACGACTTCTCTTGTCTACTTTCATTCCACAAGTTAAGGCTAAGCAAACTAGTAACAAAGGCAAGAAAGGATCTTCAACTAGTAGCAATAAAAATGATAAATCCAATGGTATTGCTTCTAGTAGTTCTATTGATCCCACTAATGACTCTCTTAGCCAAGTTACACTTGAGAAAGAAAATGATCTACTGAAAGGGATTATAGAAAAAGGTATCTACAAAAGTCTTGCCAGATGTAAGCAATTTGAGGAAATTGTACGCAAGCATGGATGATATCAGAAAAACCATGGCATTGGCTACTTCAACGCCAATGGAGTTGAATGGGAGGAAGGTCCATCCCCAAGCCCAAGTTTGTTCCTCAAAGGGAGAAGTATGAACATATTGTTCCCAAGGGAACAAAATCTCAAGATGACCTTCCACCACAAGACCACAAGCTCAAGGGCAAGGACAAGATTCAAGAGGATATTGACTCATATGAAGATGAATCCCAAGCTTTAGCCAAGTGGGTTCTGTAAGTGCATCTAGTGCCACCCTTTGTTGGTTCTCGAGCATTGAAGACAAACGTGGTTGAGGGACTAATGTGTTTGTGAGATTTAACAGGTTAACACGGATAGAAGTCCCTGGAGTTTTGGTTTAGCCATCGAATACAACCCCCAAAAAATGTCCGGAGACATTGATGACGGCTGAAGCCATTGATGGGATGCAAAGACATTCATTTGAAGACAATGAAACATGAAGACGAAGTCTTTTGGTAGTTTTGTTTCTTCTTTCCTGAGTCATAGGAACCACCGTACTGTTAAGTGGGGTCCACGTGATCGATGTCAGATGCTGACATGATGCTCAACCCATACCTATCTCTTCGAGTGAAGACGATGAGAGGATAACTCTTCTAGAGCTGGTTAAGTCAGCTTTACTTGTAGTCCAAGTAAAGTTGTCACGTGTGTTCAAAATCCGACCATTGTGACACATGTCGGTTGGCCATTGACCCAAGGTCATTTTGGTCATATCAGGTCGGGTTGCCTGCTGGCTATAAATAGGCCACCCGCTCCACCATAAGAAGGTGGCTGCTTAGAGAGAGATACATTTGTTGTTGTTTTGGAGCAACCCACCTCAAATACATCAAGAGAGAAACGTCATGCAAGGATACACCTGAACACCTAGAGCTAGTGTGTTTGAGCATCACTGAAGACTTTCTGTTCTGAGAGAACTGAAGACTTAGGCCCCGTTCGGATGTTCTCTGGCTTCCAAAATAGGCCAGCTTCTCAGGCCAGCCAGCTCAAGCCAGCTTCTCACGGGAGTGGCCAAGCGTTCGGCAGAAACGGAAGCTTCAACTTTGTTTGACAATGGGCTCGTGATGTTGTTGGTTTGCTCGGGAGTGTATTTTCTAATTGAAACGGTACACAACTCACTTTGGAATGGCATTCTCGTGCAAATTCACTCAACTCATGCTTTGTCCTTTTGAGGAGATACACTTCCGCTGCTTCACGAAATTGCACTACGGGAGGACTGGGCTTCCTGAAGCTGGCTTCACGGAGCTGGGCCGTCCGGCATCTCTCCTCGCCCGGAGCTGGTGAAGCGCGAAGACGGAGAACTTCCGAATGGGACCTTATTACACTTGAATACTGTGATCTTCCATGCGGTTAGGCTTCTGAGTCTAGAGCGTCCAAGAGTCATTGTGGATTGCCGAGTGACCAAGTTTGTACAGGTTTCTGAAGTCTCCCCTGAAGACTTACCTGAGTGATTGGGCGTTGTCTAAGTGACTTCAGTCAAGGGGAATAAGGTGAAGACGAGGTCTTCAGAGTTCAATCTCAGCCTCCCTAACCAGACATACAGTTGTCACAACAACTAGAACTGGTGCAACAAATTGTGTGTCTTCGTCAAGAAACTGGTTCTATCTTTCACTCTCTTACATTTCCAGTTTGAAGACTCATTATGAAGACATTCATATCTACTGTTTATCTTCATACTTCTAAGTTTGTCTTCGACTCATCTTAGTATGCATGATGATAATGCTTAACATGCTTGTATGTATTCACTATAATGTATGCCTTGCTTGGATCCTTGATTACTATCACTACCTGATCATGTTCATCTTCCGCATCGCTCGAATACATTCATTGTTTTGAAGCTTTTCATAAAAATCGCCTATTCACCCCCCTCTAATCGATAACTAGCACTTTCAATTGGTACCAGAGCAAGGTACTCCCTTGTTCTTTGTTTCGGTTTAACCACCTGGAGTTTTAGCTATGTCGACTATAGGGATAATCAAGGTCTCCGCTGCGTACCCCGTCTTCGATGACACTGACTACCCCTACTGGAAGAACAAGATGTGCATGCATCTCGAAGCCATTGACAACGACCTATGGTATGTCGTCATGACAGGCATTCCCGAGGTTGGCAAAGGTGTTATTGCTGTTGATGTGAAGAGGTTCGCACAACTGGACTCCATCGCCAAGAACATCATCTGTGGTCATCTGACCAAGGAACAATATGTCCATGCGAGTGCACTGAACACCGCTAAGAAAATATGGGAATGGCTGTCCAAAGTGAACGAAGGTGTCTCATCTCAAAGAGACTCTCGTGTTGATGTGCTTCACAACCTGTTCAACCGCTTCAAGATACTCGACAACGAAAATCTTTAGCTCACCTTTGATCGTCTCACTGACATCTCAAATGAGTTGAATGCACTTGGAGCCACTGATATCACCAAACATGAAGTCATGAAGAAGCTACTCAAATCACTTGACAGTTCCTTTGATACTCTCGCACTCATGATCCAAGAGCGCCCTGACTTCAAGAGTTTGTATCCCGCTGACATTATCGAGAGATTGAACACCCATGAATTCCAACAAGATGAGAAGAAGGATATCTATGGACCCAGCTACAGTCGCTTCCGTGCATTGAAGGCCAAGGTTGTGTCCTCATCTGAAGACAACTCCGGCTACAGTTCTGATGGTGCTGAAGGCTTTGGAAAAGAACTTGCTTTGCTTGTCAGGAAATTCAGGAAATTTGCCAAGTCAAAACGCTATGCAAAATCTTCAAGGTGTGATTCCAAGAGCTCTGGTGAAATGTCTTCGAAGGACAGCAAGAAGCAAACATGTCACAAGTGCAAGAAAGTTGGTCACTTCATTGCTGATTGTCCTCGATGGGAAAAGGAAACCAAGAAGAAGAGCAAGGACTATGAGTCGGACGACAAGAAGAAGAAGAAGAAGTATGCAAAGTCTTCGTCACATAAGAATAGCTCAACTGGCAAAGCACATGCCTTCATCGGAAAGGAGATGGATTCACAGTCCGAATCTGGATCTGAGGCTGAGGAAGCATCTAGGGAGGAATCTGACGCTGAAGTGGCTGGAGTGGCAATGGCTTCGGCATATCTCTCCACGACTGTCTTCGAACCCGAAGACAATGGCTCCTTTGTCCACACCAAGCCAGTGATGATGATGCTACTCCTACTTACTGCTTCATGGGGAAAGCCTCCAAGGTATCCTCAAAGTCCTCACGTCATGACTCTGAATCTGAATCTGAATCTGGTAATGACATGAAACCAAGCTATGCTAAACTTGTAAAAATTCCCACCAAGAAAGAAAGTTCCATGGAGAAAATGCAAACTACTCTAGAGAAAAGCGATGACCTGCTACGTGAAGAAATGAGTCTGAATGAAACTATGGCAGAAGACATGTGTAGTCTTCGTTCAAAGTTTGAGGATCTCCAAAGTCATCATGATGCCCTCTCAACTGATCATGAGAAGCTTTCTCTGAATATATTCAAAAAAGATTGATCTTGAGAAGTTGAGGGAAGCTCATGATGACCTACGGAAGGAAAACGACTCACACCTAGCAAAGCAGATCAGTACCGCTCAGGACGAATTTGATGCCCATGCTTAAGATGTCTTGCTCATGAAGCTAATGCCTCAACCACAGAATGTTCTAATGCTTTTGAGAAAGCTCTATATTCAACTGTATCTATGGCACCTAAACCCTCATTTTAGGAAGCCATTGCTATCACTGATGACAATGACAGGTTAAAGACATTGCTTGAAACTGGCATGTACAAGAGCCTGAAAGGACATCAGATTCTTTGTGAAGTCCTCAAGAACACTATACTGAACAAAAACCCTAGGAAAGAGGGTGTGGGTTTCGAAAGAAACCTCAATGTTGATGGATCCTACTAGACACGTGAACAGTACCCCAAAACCACATGGGTTGCTATAAAATGTCCTTCAGTTGATCCTTCCACACTATCAGGCTTTAACTGTCTGAATCCTCTCATTATTATTGAATCCTTTGATTCCAACTATAAAATGTTCAAGTGTGAAAATGGTGAAGTGTTTGTCAGGTTTATTGGTACTAAATGCAGGAATGGTTTTCCCATGAAGAAGATATGTGTTCCCAAAAGTCTTCTTAAGACGCTTCGCATGAATGTCTTGGCCACATCTCCCAAGAAGAAAACAAACCTTAGATCAATGTCTTAGAGAATACATACGTCTTCAGATGATTGTTCTAAACATTCTATTTCACAGGAAAAGACTCAAATGACTCATGAATATGTGCATTATGGCATGAATCGCTATGTTCATCCAACCAAGAATTTTCCTGCCTATTCATTTGAGTACACTAACCCTCCTGTGAAACGTGATTTTAGGGCATCTTTGCCTAAATTATCTGATGCTGCTTTACGCCCCATTGCTTCTAAGCCACCCCTTCGCATGTGGGTGGTTAAGAAGAAGAAATATCTTCTATGAAGCTTCGTCTCTAGATAGGAAGAAGCCTATCTCGAAGATTAACTCTGGAGACCCGAAGACAATCTTGTCTAGTCGCAAGATAATCGATGAGAATGTAATCATTCATAGCGTCCAAATGTCTTCATTAAGTCATGCTTTCAAATATCTTCATCAATGCATGTTACAGTTGCATTCCTTGGTGAGCTATACTAATTCTCAATGCAGGAAGACAAATCCAATGCCACTGAATGGATTATGGATAGTGGATGCACTAGTCACATGACTGGTGATCGAAGCCTATTGATGGAGCAAACTCTTCGTCCTCCAACAAAAGATCACATCATCTTTGCTGACAAGAGCAGCAGCAAAGTATTGGGGCTAGGTAGAGTTGCTATTTCAAGGGATTAACACATGGAAAATGGCATGCTTGTCGAATCCCTTGGTTACAACTTGATGTCTGTCTCAATGCTCTATGACCTAGATATGCTTGTCATATTTGGTAAATTTCGATGTGTTGTACTAATGGCCTCTGACAAAACCAAAGTTGTTGAAGGTTTTCGAAGGGGTGATTTGTACATGGTAGACTTCTTTGTAGGACCACAGGTAGCCTCATGTCTTCTAGCAAAAGCTTTGGAATGTTGGCGGTGAGAAGGCTAGGACATGCTGGGATGAGGAACTTGCATACACTCGCCAAGAAGAAGCTTATCATTGGTGTTGGGTGTCAAGTTCAACAAGGACCACCTCTGTGGTGCCTATGAAGCCGGGAAGATGACCCGGGCCAAACATCCCTTGAAGACAATCATGACGACCTCACGTCCCTTCGAGCTACTACATATGGACTTATTTGGCCCTACTCACTATTCCACCTTCTCTACCACTTCAAATCTATATGGATTCATAATTGTTTATGACTATTCTCGATTCACTTGGGTGCATATCATTCTTTACAAAATAGAAGTGCATGATGTCTTCAGGTGCTTCGCAAATAGCTGCATGAACAACTACAACATCAAGATCAAGCACATCAGGAGTGACAATGGCACTGAATTCAAGAACACATGCCTGGACACCTATCTTGATACTCTTGGCATCACTCATGAGTTCTTTGCTCCATACACTCCTCAGTAGAATGGCGTCATGGAGCGCAATAATAGAACTCTTATACAGATGGCCTGCACCATGCTTGATGAGTACAAAACACCTCGAAAGCTATGGCCCAAAGCCATTGACATGTCACATCATCAACAGAGTATATATTCACAAGTTCTTCAAGAAAACATTATATGAGCTTCTCACTGGTAAGAAACCCAATGTAAGTTATTTCAAAGTCTTCGGTGCTAGATGCTGGATAAGGGGTCCACATCACACTTCAAAATTTGCACCGAAAGCACATGAGGGTTTCATGCTTGGTTACGGGAAGGATTCGCACACCTACAAAGTCTTCAACACTTTCTAGAACAAAGTTGTTGAAACTGTAGATGTGCGTTTCCATGAAACTAATGGCTCGCAAAGAGAGCACCTACCTCCTGTGTTAGACAAACTACCATCTGATAAAGCTATCAGACTGATGGGCACTGGAGAAATTGTGCATGAGGAACTAGATGTTTAAGAAGTCATTATTCCTCCATCCACTCAGCGCGAAGACAATTTTGAACCTAAAGACAATGTTGCTGACGAAGACAATGCTGACCAGCTAGAACAAAGTCTTCGCCCTGCTCATCCACGTGTGGCTAATGAAGTCCAAACTGAGAGAATGCTAGACAACATAAATGCACCAGGTCCACTTACTCGCTCTAGGGCTACCCAATTGGCTAACTTTTGTGGGCACTTTGATTTTGTATCTATCACAAAGCCCACCAAAGTTGAAAAAGCTTTCAAGGAATCAGTATGGATTCAAGCCATGCAAGAAGAGCTTCACCAATTCGAGCTAAACTATTGGAAATATGCCCTAGAGGCAATAATAAATTTGTTACTATCGTATTTCCTTGTTCATGATAATACTTTATTATCCATGCTATAATTGTATTGATTAGAAACTCAAATACATGTGTGGAGACATAGATAAAAAAGTGTCCCTAGTAAGCCTCTACTAGACTAGCTCGTTGATCAAAGATGGTTAAGGTTTCCTAGCTATAGACATGAGTTGTCATTTGATAATGGGATCACATCACTAGGATAATGATGTGATGGACAAGACCCAAATTATGAGTGTAGCCTATGATCGTGTCAGTTTATTGCTATTGTTTTTAGCATGTCAAGTATCTGTTCCTATGACCATGAGATCATGCAACTCACTGACACCGAAGGAGTAACTTCTATGTACCAAACGTCGCAACATAATTGGGTGACTATAAAAGTGCTCTACAGGTATCTCTCAGGGTGTCTAATGAGTTGGCATGGATCAAGACTGGGATTTGTCACTCCGTATGACAGAGAGGTATCTCAGGGCCCACTCGGCAATACAACATCATAATGAGCTTGCAAGCAATGTGACTAAGAAGTTAGCCACGTGATCTTTTATTACAGAACGAGTAAAGATACTTGCCTGTAACGAGATTGAACTAGGTATGAAGATACCGATGATCGAATCTCGGGCAAGTACCATACCGATGGACAAAGGGAACTGCATACGGAATTGATTGAATCCTTGGCATGCTGGTTCGACCGATGAAAATCTTCATGGAATATGTAGGAACCAATATGGGCATCCAGGTCCCTCTATTGGTTATTGATCGGAGAGGTGTCTCGGTCATGTCTACATGATTCTCGAACCCGTAGGGTCTGCATGCTTAACGTTCGGTGACGTTAGAGTAGTATTGGGATATATACGTTGGTGACCGAATGTTGTTTGGAGTCCCCAATGAGATTCCGGATGTCACGAGGAGCTCCGGAATGGTCCGGAGGTAAAGATTTATGTATGGGAAGTCATTTCAGGGTTCTAGAAAATGTTTAGGATTTTTCGGTATTATACCGGGAAGGTTCTAGAAGGTTCCGGAGTGGGGCCCACCTGCATGGGGGGCCACATTGACATGGGTAGGGGGAAAGTCCCCACACCCCTCGTCTAGGAGCATCAATACCCCTCCTTAAAAGGAATAAGATCATATCCCGAAAGGAAAAGATCGAGATCCCTAAAAAGGGGGATAGTGATCGGTGGGGAAGGACAGGAGGGATTTCCTTCCTCCCCCTTGACGAACGATCCTAGGGGCTTGGAGGGCGGGCCACCAGCCCCTCCCACGCCTATATAAGGTGGGGAGGCACAGGGGGCTGGTGTTCCTCCCACGGCCGCGGCCCTCCTCCCGTCTCTCTCGTTTCTTCCTCGTAAGTTGTTCCGGAGGCGCTTGGTGAAGCCCTGTCAGCATCGTGACACCGCCATCACCACCATGCCATCGTGTTGGTTTAGATCACATCTACTTATCCTCCCTTTATTGTTGGACAAGAAGTATGAGACGTCATCGACCTGCACGTGTGCTGAACGTGGAGGTGTCGTCCCTTCGACACTAGATTAGATTGGATCGCGATTGGATCATGAAGAGTACGACTACATCAACCATGTTATATATGCTTCTGCTTAGCGATCTACAAGGGTATGTGGATCCATTCTCCTCTCTTATATGTTCATCTCCTAGGTCGATCTTGGTGAGCATATAATTTTTTTTTGTTTCCCATGCAACGTTCCCCAACAGTGGTATCAGAGCTAGGTCTATGTGTAGATGATATGTACGAGTAGAACACAAAAGAGTTTGTGGGCGTTGATGTTCAGATTGCTTACCTCCTTAGTCTTATCTTGATTCGGCAGTATTGTGGGATGAAGCGTCTCGTACCAACCTTACTCATCCACATATGAGAGACCGGTTCCATCGACTGACATGCAACTTGTTGCATAAAGATGGCTGGCGGGTGTTTATCTCTCCCACTTTAGTTGAATCGGATATGACATAGGCGGTCCTTGTAGAAGGTTAAAAGGCAACTTGAATATAACCGTTGTGTCTTTGCGTAGGTAAGAACCGTTCTTGCTAGATACCCATAGCAGCCACGTAAAACATGCAACAACAAATTAGAGGACATCTAACTTGTTTTTGCAGGGTATGTTGTGATATGATATGGCCAAAGACATGATGAAATATATTTGATGTATGAGATGATCATGTTTTGTAATAGTTTATATCGACTTTCATGTCGATGCATACGGCAACCGGAAAGAGCCATAGGGTGATCTTTAATTATTGTATGACCTGCGTGTCAATCATTAAGCATTGTGCAATGCTTTACTTTATCGCTAAATGGTAGCAATAGTAGCAGAAGCATGGTTGGCGCGACAACCCCGGTGGAAACACAATGATGGAGATCATGGTGTCATGCCGGCGACGATGGAGATCATGTCAGTGCTTTGGAAATGGAGATCAAAAGCACAACTTCATGGCCATATCATGTCACTTATGATTTGCATGTGATGTTAATCCTTTTATGCATCTTATTTTTACCTAGGACGACAGTAGAATTATAAGGTGATCCCTCACTAAAATTTCAAGGTAAAAAGTGTGTTATCCTCGAGTGTGCACCATTGAGAAAGTTTGTCATTTCAAAGCACCACGTGATGATCGGGTGTGGTAGACTCTACGTTCATATACAATGGCTGCAAGCCAGTTTTGCACATGCAGAACACTTGGGTTAAACTTCACAAGCCTAGCATGTACATACATGGCCACGGAACACAAGATACTAAAAGATCGAACATAAGTCATATAGTAGATATGATCAACATAGAGATGTTCACCATTGAAACCACCTCATCTCACGTGATGATCGGACTCGGATGACCGAAGGGATGTCAATTTGAGTGGAAGTTCTTTAGTAATATGATTCATCGAACACATTATCATGAACATAATCTAAAGTTGTCTTTGCAAAATTATGGTGTAGACCCATAGCTCGCGTTGTCTCCCCTGTGTTTTTTATATGTTCCTAGAGAAAATAGAGTTGAAAGATGATGGTAGAAATCATCCGGACTAGGTCTGTGATCATAGGATTGTCCTCAATTGTTGCACAGAAGACTTATGTCCTTAATGCACCGTGCGGTGCGCTACTCCCTCAAGTGTTGTCCGTGGGTGTTTAGAACATCAGACATGCACGTTTTCTATGGCCACATGATAGTTCAGTGTGTCATGCTTTACGGCTTAGAATTGAGTCTACAAAGACGTTTTGAACATCACGGGGCATATGAGATGTTCCAAGAACTGAAATTGTAATTTTAGGATCGTGCTCGTGTTGAGAGATATGAGACCTCCAACAAGATTCTTTGCCTGCAATATGAAGGAGAATAGCTCAATCAGTGAGCATATGCTCAGATTGTCTAGGTGCTACAATCGCTTGAATAAAGTGGGAGTTGATCTTCTAGATAAGATAGTGATTGACATAGTTCTCTGAGTCACTGCCACCAAGCTACTAGAGATTCGTGATGAACTATAACATGCCAGGGATGGAGATGATCCCTGAGCTATTCGCGATGTTGGACACCACGAAGGTAGAAATCGAGAAGGAGCATCAAGTGATGATGGTTAGTAAAACCACTAGTTTTGAGAAGGGCAAGGGCAAGAAGGGAAACTTCATGAATGGCAAGCCAGTTGCCGCTCTAGTGAAGAAACCCAAGGTTGAACCCAAACCCGAGACTAAGTGCTTCTATAATAAGGGGAACGGTCACTGGTGGCGGAACTGCCCCCAGATACTTGGCAGATAAGAAGGCTGGCAACGTCAACAGAAGTATATTTGTTATACGTGTTATTTATGTGTACCTTACTAGTACTCCTAGTAGCACCTGGGTATTAGATACCGGTTCAGTTGCTAATGTTATTAACTCAAAATAAAAGCTACGGAATAAACGGAGACTAGCTAAGGGCAAGGTGATGATGTGTGTTGGAAGTGTTTCCAAGCTTGATGTGATCAACATCGCACGGTCCCTCTACCTTCAGGATTAGTGTTGAACCTAGATAAATGTTATTTGGTGTTTGCGTTGAGCATGAGCATGATTAGATCATGGTTATTGCAATTTGGTTATTCATTTAAGTAAGACAATAATAGTTATTCTGTTTACATGAATTATACCTTCATTGGTCATGCACCCAATGTGAATGGTTTATTGAATCTCGGTCATAGTGATACACATGTTCATAATATTGATGCATAAAGATGCAAAGTTAATAATGATAGTACCACATACTTGTGGCACTTCCGCTAAAGGTCATATTGGTGTAAAGAGCATGAAGAAACTCCATGTTGATGGATCTTTGGACTCACTCAATTTCGAATCAGTTGAGCATGCGGACCATGCCACATAGGCAAGATGACTAAGACCCCGTTTTTGATATGATGGAGTGGGCAAGTGACTTATTGGAAATAGTACATGTTGATGTATGTGGTCCAATGAGTGTTGAAGCGTGCAGTGGATATCATTATTTTCTTACCTTTGATGATGAATTGAGTAGGTGTTGGTATATTTACTTAATGAAACACAAGTCTGAAACGTTTGAAAAGTTCAAGTAAATTCAGAGTGAAGTTTAAGATCATCATGACAAGAAGATAAAATGTCAACAATATGATCTTGGAGGTGAATATCTGAGTTACGAGTTTGGTATGCAACTTAGACAATATGGAAATTGTTTCACAACTCACGCCACCTGGAATACCATAGTGTGATGGTGTGTCCGAACATCGTAGTTGTGCTCTATTGGATATTGTGTGTACTATGATGTCTCTTATCATTTTGCCACTATCGTTTTGGGGTTATGCATTCGAGACAACTACATTCACTTTAAATAGGGCACCATCTAAATCCATTGAGATGACACCGTACGAATTATGGTCTGGCAGAAACCTAAGCTGTCATTTCTTAGAGTTTGGGAATACGATGCTTATGTGAAAAGACTTCAACCTGATAAGCTCGAACCCGAAACGGACAAATGCGTCTTCATAGGATACCCTAAGGAAACAGTTGGGTATACCTTCTATCTCAGATACGAGGGCAAAGTGTTTATTGCTAAAAATGGGTCCTTTCTTGAGAAAGAATTTCTCTTGAAAGAATTTAGTGGGAGGAAGGTAGAACTTGATGAGGTTATTAAACCGTCACTTCAGTTGGATGGTAGCACGGAGCAGAAAGATGTTTCTATGGCGCCTACACCAAATTGAAGAGGAAGCTAATGATGATGGTCATGAAACTTCAGATCAAGTTACTACCAAACCTCGTAGGTCGGCGAGGACACGTACTGCCCTGAGTGGTACGGTAATCATGTCTTGGAGGTTGTGTTATTAGACAACACTAAACCTACAATCTATGAAGAAGCGATGGTGGGCTTGGATTCCAACAAATGACTAGGATCCATGAGATCCGAGATAGGATCCATGTATGGAAACTAAGTATGGACTTTGGTAGACTTGCACGATGAATGGCAGGCCGTTAAGTACAAATGGATCTTTAAGAAGAAGATAAACGCCGATGGTAAATGTCACCATTTATAAAGCTCGACTTGTCGCAAAGTAATTTCCGACAAGTTCAAGGAGTTGACTACGATGAGACTCTGTCACCCGTAGCGATGCTGAAGTTTGTTGGAATTATGTTAGCAGTTGTTGCATTTTTCAATTATGAGATGTGGCAGATGGATGTCAAAACATCATTTCCTTAATGGTTTCCTTGAGGAGATGTTGTATGTGATACAACCAGAAGGTTTTGTCAGTCCTAAGGATTCTAAAAGGTATGCAAGCTCCAGCGATCCTTCTATGGAGTGGAGCAAGCATCTCAGAGTTGGAATATACACTTTTATGAGGTGATCAAAGCTTTTGGTTTCATACAAAGTTTGCAAGAAACTTGTATTTACAAGAAAGTAAGTGGGAGCACTATAGCATTTCTGATAAGTATATGTGGATGACATATTGTTGATCAGAAATGATGTAGAATTTCTGGAAAGCATAAACGGTTGTTTGAGAGGAGTTTTTTAAAGGAAGACCTGGATAAATCTACTTAAATGTTGGGCATCAAGATCTATAGAGATAGATCAAGACTTTCAATGAGTACATACCTTGACAAATATTTTGGAAGAGTTCAAAATGGATCATTCAAAGAAAGAGTCCTTGCTTGATTTGTAAGGTGTGTAATTGAGTGAGACTCAATGCTCGACCATGGCAGGAGAAAGAGAAAGGACGAAGGTCATCCCCTATGCCTTATCCATAGGCTCTATATAGTATGTCATGATGTGTACCGCACCTGGTGTGTGCCTTGCTATGAGTGTGTCAAGGGGTACAAGAGTGATCCAGGAGTGGATCACTGGATAGCGGACAAAATTATCCTTGGTAACTAGAGGACTAAGGAAATATTTCTTGATTATGGAGGTGATAAAGAGTTTGTCGTAAGGAGTTACATCGATGCAAGCTTTAACACCCATCCGGATGACTATGAGTAGCAATCCGGATACGTATAGTGGAGCAGACATTTGGAATAGCTCCAAGTGGGGCATAGTAGCAGCATCTATAGTATAACACAGAGATTTGCAAAGTATACACATATTTGAATGTTGTAGACCCGTTTACTAAAACCTCTCTCAGAAGCAAAACATGACCAAACCCCAGAACTCATTGGGTGTAAATCACATGGTGATGTGATCTAGATTATTGACTCTAGTGCGAGTGGGAGACTGTTGGAAATATGCCCTAGAGGCAATAATAAATTAGTTATTATAATATTTCCTTGTTCATGATAATAGTTTATTATCCATGCTATAATTGTATTGATTGGGAACTCGAATACATGTGTGGATACATACACAACAAAGTGTCCCTAGTAAGCCTCTACTAGACTGGCTCATTGATCAAAGATGGTTAAGGTTTCCTGGCCATAGACATGAGTTGTCATTTTATAATGGGATCACATCATTAGGAGAATGATGTGATGGACAATACCCAAACTATGAACGTAGCATATGATCGTGTCATTTTATTGATATTGTTTTCTGCATGTCAAGTATCTGTTCCTATGACAATGAGATCATGCGAACACTGACATCAGAGGAGTACCTTGTGTGTATCAAACATCGCAACATAATTGGGTGACTATAAAGGTGCTCTACAGATATCTCCGCGGGTGTCTGATGAGTTGGCATGGATCAAGACTGGGATTTGTCACTCCATATGACGGAGAGGTATCTCAGGGCCCACTCGGTAAAACAACATCATAATGAGCTTGCAAGCAATGTGACAAAGAAGTTAGCCACTGGATCTTGTATTAAGGAACGAGTAAAGAGACTTGCCGGTAACGAGATTGAACTAGGTATGGAGATACCTACGATTGAATCTCGGGCAAGTAACATACCGATGGACAAAGGGAACTGCATACGGGATTGATTGAATCCTTGGCATTGTGGTTCGACAAATGAAAATCTTCGTGGAATATGTAGGAACCAATATGGGCATCCATGTCCCGCTATTGGTTATTGACTTGAGAGGTGTCTCAGTCATGTCTACATGATTCTCGAACCCATAGGGTCCGCATGCTTAACATTCAGTGACGCTAGAGTAGTATTGGGATATGTTTGTTGGTGACCGAATGTTGTTCGGAGTCCCAAATGAGATCCCGGATGTCACGAGGAGCTCCAGAATGGTCCAGAGGTAAATATTTATATATGGTAAGTCATATTCGGGGTTCCGGAAAATGTTCAGGATTTTTTGCTATTATACCGGGAAGGTTCTAGAAGGTTCCGGAGTGGGGCCCATCTAGATGGAGGCAAGAGTCGGTCGATGTGTGGAGTAATAGTAGTAGATGCATAATCATTTCGATCTACTTGACGTGGACGTGATGCCTATATGCATAATCATTGCCTTGGATATCGTCATAACTTTGCGCTTTTCTATCAATTGCTCGACAATAATTTGTTCACCCATCGTATTATTTTCCTTCAAGAGAGAAGCCTCTAGTGAAACATATGGCCCCCAAGTCTATTTTCCATTATATATTTTTTCAGATCTATAAACAAAAATACCAAAAATACCTTGCTGCAATTTTATTTACTTTTATTTAGTTTTAGTTTTAGTAATCTTTTATATCTATCTCTATCAGGTCTCATCTTTGCAAGTGGTCGTTAAAGGATTGACAACCCCTTTATAGCGTTGGTGCAAGTGTTTGATTGTTTGTGCAGGTGCATAGATTGGGGCCTTGCTTGTACCTCCTACTAGATTGATACCTTGCTTCTGAAAACTGAGGGAAATACTTATCTCTACTTTGCTACATCACCCTTTTCTCTTCAAGGGAAAAACCAACGGAAGCTCAAGAAGTAGCAAGAAGAATTTATGGCGCCGTTTCCGGGGAGGATACATAGCAAGTCAAGACAAGAACACCCCCGTCAACTCACCAATTTCCGGTGCCGTTGCCAGGGAGGATACATAGCAAGTCAAGACAAGAACTCCCCCGTCAACTCGCCAATTTCTGGCGTCGTTGCCGAGGAGGTCTACATCAAGCCTACCAAGTACCCATCATAAACTCATCTCTTGCATTTACATTATTTTCCATCCGCCTCTCATTTTCCTCTCCCCCACTTCTAAAACGATTTTTAGAAGAAAAAACATTTGCCTTTTTATTCGCCCTTCTTCCGTTCGTATTTTTATTTGCTTTTTTTCTGCTTGTGTGCTAGATTGCTTGCTTTGTCACGATGACTCAAGAGAATACCATGTCATGTGACTTATCCAATACTAATAATAATGACTTTATTAGTACTCCGATTTCTCCCGCCACTAGTGCAGAATCTTATGAAATTAATGCCGCTTTGCTAAATCTTGTTATGAAAGAACAATTTTCCGGCCTTCCTAGTAAATATGCCGCATCCCATCTAAATACTTTCATTGAATTGTGTGATATACAAAAGAGAGTGAATTATGTGCCCATAGATTTCATTGTTCTTGGTATAAATTGCAATCCTACCCGTCCTATTATTCTTGGTAGACCTTTCCTTAGAACGATTGGTGCAATTATTGATATGAAAGAAGGAAACATTAGCTTTCAATTTCCGTTAAGGAAGGGCATGGAACACTTCCCAAGAAAGAAAATTAAATTACTATATGAATCTATTATGAGAGCTACTTATGGATTGCATACCAAATATGATAATACTTAGATCTATTGCGTTATGCCTAGCTAGGGGCGTTAAACAATAGCGCTTGTTGGGAGGCAACCCAATTTTATTTTTATGTTTATTTGTTTTGTTTCTGTTCTTGAATAAATTACAAACTATTACCTCTGTAGTAATTGTGATTTAGTGTTTTAATTAGTGTTTGTGCCAAGTAAGACCTTTGGGATGGTCTACGGTGATAGTTGATTTGATCTTCCTGAAAAACAGAACTTTGACGCCCAATACAGGAATTTTATAAATTCACAGAAGAGTCGATTGGATCTGAATTTTTTACACAAGATTGATATACAAATTTCCAATATTGTACTAAGTTTTCGATTTTTTAGAGTTACCGAAGTATTTGAAGTTCACAGATTGCTACAGATTGTTCTGTTTTAGACAGATTCTGTTTTCTATGTGTTGTTTGCTTATTTTGATGAAACTATGGGTAGTATCAGGGGGTATGAACTATGTATAAGTTGGAATACAGTAGATATTAAACCAATATAAGTAAAGAATGAGTTCACAATACTACCTAAATTGGTGATTTTATTTTCTTATACTAACGGATCTCACGAGTTTTCTGTTGAGTTTTGTGTTGTGAAGTTTTCAAGTTTTGGGTAAAGACTTGATGGACTATGGAATAAGGATTGGAAAAAGCCTAATCTTGGGGATTCACAAGGAAACCCAAGGTAATATTCAAGGACAACCAAGAGCCTAAGATTGGGGATGCCCCGGAAGGCATCCCCTCTTTCGTCTTCAATCCATCGGTAAATTTACTTGAGGCTATATTTTTATTCACCACATGATATGCGTTTTGCTTGGAGCGTCTTGTATGGTATTTGTTTTACTTGCCACAATCATCCTTTCTGTACACACTTTTTGAGAGGGACACGCATGAATCATGAATTTATTAGAATACTCTATGTGCTTCACATATATCTTTTGAGCTAGGCAATATGCTCTGGTGCTTCACTTATAACTTTTTAGAGCACGACAATGGCTTTATTTTATAGAAATTATTGAACTCTCTTGCTTAACTTATATTATTTTGAGAGTTTCTAAACAGCATGGTAATTTTTTAGGTTATGAATTTAGTCCTAATATGACGGGCATCCAACAGAGATATAATGATAACTTCATATAAAAGTGCATTGAATACTATGAGAAGTTTAATTCCTTGTGATTGTTTTGAGATATAAAGATTGTAATATTAGAGACATGCTAGTGAGTAATTGTGTATTGGTAGAAATACTTTTGTTAAAGTTTTTTATTCTTGTAGCATGCAAGTATGGTGAACCGTTATGTGACGAAGTCGGAGCATGATTTATTTATTGATTGCCTTCCTTTGTGTGGATCGCGCGATGGTTAACTCCTACCAACCCTTCCCCTAGGAGCATGCTTGTAGTACTTCATTTTTATGACTAATATACTTTTGCAATAATTATATGAGTTCGTTATGACTAATGGTGAGTCCATGGATTATACGCAATCTCACCCTTCCACCTTCGCTAGCCTCTCTAGTACCGCGCAACTTTCACTGGTGCATTAAACCCACCTTCCTCAAAACAGCCACCATATACCTTCCTCAAAACAGCCACTATACCTACCTACTATGGCATTTCCATATCCATTCCGAGATATATTGCCATGCAACTTCCACCGTTCCGTTTATTATGACACGCACCATCATTGTCATATTGCTTAGCATGATCATAAGATAGCTAGCATGATGATGTCATTGCTACGCTAGATCATTGCATATCCCAGTACACCGCTGGAGGCATTCATATAGAGTCATATCTTGTTCTAGTATCGAGTTGTAAGTAAATAAAAGTGTGATGGTTATCATTATAGAGCATTGTCCCATGTGAGGAAAGGATGATGGAAACTATGATTCCCCCATAAGTCGGGATGAGTCTCCAAACTTTATGAAAAATAAAATAGGCCAAAGAAGCCACCAAAATAAAAAAACCGAGAAATGAAAAAATGAGAGAAAATAGAGAAGGGGCAATGCTACTATCATTTTTCCACACGTGTGCTTCGAAGTAGCACTATGATCTGCATGATAGAAAGTCTCCTATATTGACACTTTCATATACTAGTGGGAATTTTTCATTATAGAACTTGACTTGCATATTCCCATGATGGGCTTCCTCAAATTGCCATAGGTCTTTGTGAGCAAGCGAGTTGGATGCACACCCACTTAGTTTCTTTTTTTTGAGCTTTCATACACTTATAGCTCTAGTGCATCTGTTGCATGGCAATCCCTACTCACTCACATTGATAGCTATTGATGGGCATCTCCATAGCCCGTTGATACGCCTAGTTGGTGTGAGACTATCTCCTTCTTTTGTCTTCTCCACAACCAGCATATTCTATTCCACCTATAGTGCTATGTCCATGGCTCACGCTCATGTATTGCGTAAGAGTTGAAAAAGTTTGAATATACTAAAGTATGAAACAATTGCTTGGCTAAAACCGGGGTTGTGCATCATTTAATACTTTGTGTGGTGAAGATGGAGCATAGCCAGGCTATATTATTTTGTAGGGATAGCTTTGTTTGGCCATGTTATTTTGAGAAGACACGATTGATTTATTAGTATGCTTGAAGTATTATTGTTTTTATGTAAACATTAAACTTTTGTTTTGAATCTTGGATCTGAATATTCATGCCACAATAAAGAAAATTACATGGATAAATATGTTAGGTAGCATTCCACATCAAAAAATCTGTTTTTATCATTTACCTACTCGAGGACGAGCATGAATTAAGATTGGAGATGCTTGATACGTCTCCAACGTATCTATAATTTTTTTATTGTTCAATGCTATTATATTATCTGTTTTGGATGTTTTGTATGCATTAATATGCTATTTTATAAAAAAATTGGGACTAACCTTTTAACCTAGAGCCCAGTGCCAGTTTCTGTTTTTTTCCTGTTTTTGAGTTTTACAGAAAGGGAATATCAAACGGAGTCCAAACGGAATAAAACTTTCACGATGATTTTTCTTGGACCAGAAGACATCTAGAAGATCTAGAGAAGAGGTCAGAAGACCTGGCAGCAGACAACAAGCCGCCAGGGCGCTCCCTAGGGGGCACCCCTGGCTTGTAGGTCCCCTAGAGGCCTTCTAACCCTAACTCTTTGTTGGGGAATGTTGCATGGGAAACAAAAAAATTCCTACGCACACGCAGATCTATCCATGGTGATGAGCATCTACGAGAGGGAGAGTGGATCTACGTACCCTTGAAGATCGCTAAGCGGGAAGCGTTAAGAAACGCGATTAGTGTAGTCGAACGTCTTCACGATCCAAATCGCCGAGCGTCCTGTGATCCAATCGCGATCCATCCCACGATCCAATCAAGATCCGTCCCGCGAACTTGATCATGATCCGTCCCGCGAACTTGATCACGGTCCTTCCGATCTAGCGCCGAACGGACGGCACCTCCGCGTTCAGCACACGTACAGCTCGATGACGATCTCCACCTTCTTGATCCAGCAAGAGGGAGCGAAGAGGTAGAAGAGTTCTCCAGCAGCGTGACGGCTCTCTGGTGATGGTGGTGGAGCTATCGACATGGCTTCGCCTAAGCACTACAGAAATCCGATCTAGAGGAGAAACTATGCACTAGAGGAACGGGCAGCACGTGGCTAAAATTCTGTGCAAAAACCCTAAAACCACCAGTATATATAGGAGGAAGAGAGGAGGAGGCTTGGACCAAGGGCCAAGCCTCCAAGGAGGAGGCCGAACTAGGTGGGAGAGGTGGAATCCACCTCCAATCCTAGTAGGACTAGGATTCATCCTATTTTTGCCTTTTTTCCACCATTTCTCTTTGGGCTTTCTTTCCCTAGTCGCATGGGCTTTGTGTGGGACTTACACCAGACCAAAAAAGGCTGGTAATTATTCTCCCACAGGCCATGAAGCCTCTCGGGCCGAAATACCCCTCCCGGTGGTCTCCCGGCACACTACTGGCACTCCCGGTACATTACCGATTAGCCCGAAACTTTTCCAGCGACCAAAACAGGACTTCCTATATATCAATATTTACCTCTGGACCATTCCGAAGCTCCTCGTGACATCCGGGATCTCATCCGGGACTCCGAACAACCTTCGGTCACCACCATACATAACTCTATACTACCGAAACGTCACCGAACCTTAAGTGTGCAGACCCTGCGGGTTCGAGAACTATGTAGACATGACCGAGACACCTCTACAATCAATAACCAATAGCGGGACCTAGATGCCCATATTGGTTCCTACATACTCTATGAAGATCTTTATCGGTCAAACCTCTATGTCAAGGATTCAGTTAATCCCGTATGATGTTCCCTTTGTTCTTCAGTATGTTACTTGCCCGAGATTCGATCGTCGGTATCTCCATACCTAGTTCAACCTCGTTACTGACAAGTCTCTTTACTCGTTCCATAATACAAGATCCCGTGACTAACACTTAGTTACATTGCTTGCAAGGCTTATTGTGATGTTGTATTACCGAGTGGGCCTTGAGATACCTCTCCGTCACACGGAGTAACAAATCCCAGTCTTGATCCATGCCAACTCAATAGACACCCTCAGAGATACCTATAGATCACCTTTATAGTCACCCAGCTACGTTGCGACGTTTGATACACACAAGGCACTCCTTCGATGTCTGTGAGTTGCATGATCTGATGGTCATAACAACATATACTTGACATGCAAAAAAACAGTAGCAATAAACTAACACGATCATATGCTACGTTTGTAGTTTGCGTCTTGTCCATCACATCATTCTCCTAATGATGTGATCCCGTTATCAAATGACATCACATGTCAATGGCCAGGAAACCTTGACCATCTTTGATCAATGAGCTAGTTCACTAGAGGCATACTAGGGACAAAGTGTTGTCTATTTACCCACACATGTAATGTGTTTCCAATTAATACAATTATAGCATGGATAATAAATGATTATCATGAACAAGGAAATATAATAATAAACACTTTATTTATTGCCTCTAGGGCATATTTCCAACAGTCTCCCACTTGCACTAGAGTCAATAATCTAGCTCACATCACTATGTGATTTACATTGTAATGAATCGAACACCCATGCAGTTCTGGTGTTGATCATGTTTAGCCCTTGGAAGAGGTTTAGTCAACGGGTCTGGAACATTCATTTCCGTGTGCACTTTGCAAATATTTATGTCCCTTTCCTCGATGTAATCGTGGATGGAGTTGAAGAGTCGCTTTATGTGTCTGGTCCTTTTGTGAAACCTTGGTTCCTTGGCCAGAGCAATGGCACCAATGTTGTCACAGAACAGGTTCATTGGATTTAGTGCACTGGGCACTATTCCAAGATCTGTCATGAACTTCTTCATCCAGACACCTTCCTTTGCTGCCTTCGAGGTTGCGATGTACTCCGCTTCGCATGTAGAATCGGCTACCATGCTTTGCTTGGAACTGCACCAACTTACTGCTCCCCCGATGAGAATAAATACGTATCCGGTTTGTGACTTAGAGTCATCCGGATCAGTGTCAAAGCTTGCATCGACGTAACCCTTTACGAAGAGCTCTTCATCACCTCCATAAACGAGAAACATTTCCTTAGTCCTTTTCAGGTAGTTAAGGATATTCTTGACCGCTACCCAGTGTTCCATTCTAGGATCACTTTGAAACCTTCCGGCCATACTTATGGCAAGGCTGACATCGGGTCTTGTGCACAGCATTGCATACATGATAGAGCCTATGGCTTAAGCATAAGGGATGACACTCATCTTTTCTCTATCTTCTGCAGTCACTGGGCATTGAGTCTTACTTAACTTCACACCTTGTAACATAGGCAAGAACCCCTTCTTGGTCTGGAACATTTTGAACTTCTTCAAAACTTTATCAAGGTATGTGCTCTTTGAAAGTGCTATTAAGTGTCTCGATCTATCTCTATAGATCTTAATGCCTAATATGAAAGCAGCTTCTCCTAGGTCCTTCATTGAAAAACTCTTGTTCAAATATTCCTTCACGCTTTCCAACATTTCTATATTGTTCTGAATGGCTACGGGTGAGAAGGTCTCATCGTAGTCAACTCCTTGAACTTGTGAAAAACCCTTTGCCACAAGTCGAGCTTTATAGACGGTGACATTACCGTCTGCGTCTGTCTTCTTCTTAAAGATCCATTTGTTCTGAATGGCCTTTCGCCCTTGAGGTAATACTTCCAAAGTCCATACTTTGTTTTCATACATGGATCCCATCTCGGATTTCATGGCCTCTAACCATTTCTCGGAATCCGGGCCCATCACTTCTCCTCCATAGCTCGTAGGCTCATTGTTGTCCAACAACATGACCTCCAAGACAAGGTTGCCGTACCACTCAGGAGTAGTACGCGGCCTTGTCGACCTACGAGGTTCAATAGTAGCTTGATCCGAAGCTTCATGATCATCATCATTAACTTCCTCTTCTACCGTCGTAGGTTCCACAGAAACATCTTTCTGCGATGCGCTACTTTCTGGTTGAAGTAAAGGTTCAATAACCTCATCAAGCTCTATTTTCCTCCCACTCAATTCTTTCGAGAGAAACTCTTTCTCAAGAAATGTTCCATTCTTAGCGACAAACACTTTGCCTTCGGATCTGAGATAGAAGGTATACCCGACTGTCTCTTTCACGTATCCTATGAAGACGCATTTCTCCGCTTTGGATTCCAGCTTTTCAGGCTGAAGCTTTTTGACATAAGCATCACATCCCCAAACTTTAAGAAATGACAACTTTGGCCTCTTGCCAAACCACAGTTCATATGGCGTCATCTCAACGGATTTCGATGGTGCCCTATTTAAAGTGAATGCAGCTATCTCTAATGCATAACCCCAAAACAATAGTGGCAAATCAGCAAGAGACATCATAGAACGCACCATATCTAATAAGGTTCGATTACGATGTTCGGACACACCATTACGTTGTGGTGTTCCGGGCGGTGTCAACTGTGAAACAATTCCACACTGTCTTAAGTGACTGCCAAACTCATAACTCAGATATTCACCTCCTCGATCAAATCGCAGGAATTTAATCTTCTTGTTATGATGATTCTCAACTTCACTCAGAAATTGCTTGAACTTTTCAAACGTTTCAGACTTGTGTTTCATTAAGTAAATATACCCTTATCTACTTAAGTCATCCGTGAAGGTGAGAAAATAACGATATCCACCACGCGATGTAACATTCATTGGACCGCACACATCAGTATGTATGATTTCCAATAAGTCACTCGCCCGTTCCATTGTTCCAGAGAACGACATTTTAGTCATCTTGCCCATGAGGCATGGTTCACATGTGTCAAGTGATTCAAAATCAAGTGACTCCAAAAGTCCATCAGCATGGAGCTTCCTCGTGCGTTTTACACCAATATGACCTAAATGGCAGTGCCAAAAGAAAGTGGCACTATCATTATCAACTCTACATCTTTTGGCATCAATGTTATGAACATGTGTGTCATCACTATCAAGATTCAATATGAATAAACCCCTCACATTGGGTGCATGACCATAAAAGATATTACTCATATAAATAGAACGAACTTTATTCTCTGATTTAAATGAGTAACCGTCTCGCAATAAACAAGATCCAGATGTAATGTTCATGCTTAACGCAGGCACTAAATAACAATTATTCAGGTTCATCACTAATCCCGATGGTAATCGAAGAGAGAGCGTGTCAATGGCGATCACATCAACCTTGGAACCAATTCCCACGCGCATTGTCACTTCATCTTTGCCAGCCTTTGTCTATTCCGTAGTTCCTGTTTTGAGTTGCAAATGTGAGCAACCGAACCGGTATCAAATACCCAGGCACTACTATGAGAGCTAGTAAGGAACCCATCAATAACATGTATATCATATATACCTTGTTTTTCATTGGCTGCCTTCTTGTCAGCCAGGTACTTGGGGCAGTTCCGCTTCTAGTGACCAGTTCCCTTGCAATGAAAGCACTCAGTTTCTGGCTTGGGTCCATGCTTGGGCTTCTTTACAGGAGTAGCAACTACTTTGCCATCCTTCTTGGTTTTACCCTTCTTGCCCTTGCCCTTGACCTTGCCATTTTTCTTGAAACTAGTGGTTTTATTGACCATCAACACTTGATGTTCTTTCTGGATTTCAGACTCAGCGACTTTTAGCATCGCAAACAGCTCGGCAACTGACTTGTTCATCCCGTGCATGTTATAGTTCATCACAAAGTTCTTCTAACTAGGTGGCAGTGATTGAAGAAATCTGTCAGTGATCGCCTCTGGCGGAAGGGCAATTCCCAACTCCGCTAGACGAGTCGAATACCCAGACATTCTGAGTATATGTTCACTGATAGACCTGTTCTCCTCCATCTTGCAAGCATAGAACTTATCGGAGGTCTCATACCTCTCGATCCGGGCATTCTTCTGAAAGATAAACTTCAACTCCTGGAACATCTCATATGCTCCATGACGTTCAAAACGTCTTTGAAGTCCCGGTTCTAAGCCATACAATATTGCACACTGAACTATTGAGTAATCTCCAGTATGTGCCTCCCAATCGTTCTTAACATCTTCAGAGGTCATGTTTTCTGGTTGGTCACCAAGCGGTGCATCAAGGACATATGATTTCTAGGAAGCCGTGAGGATAATCCTCAGATTATGGGCCCAGTCAACAAAGTTACTTCCATCATCTTTGAACTTAGCTTTCTCTAGGAACGCATTAAAATTCAGGGGTGCTACTGCGCGAGCCATTGATCTACAACATAAATATGCAAAGTTTACTTAGACTATTGTTCAAGATAATGAGTTTAGTTAATCAAATTACTAAAGCTCCCACTCAAATTGACATCCCTCAGGTCATCTGAGTGTCACATGATCCAAATTCACCAACTCAAGTCCGCTCATCACGTGAGTTGAGGTGGCTTCAATGGTGAACATCATTATGTTGATCATATCTACTATATGACTCATGTTCGACCTTTCGATCTCTTGTGTTCCGAGGCCATGTCTGTACATGCTAGGCTCGTCAAGTTTAACCCGAGTGTTCTGCACGTGCAACACTGGCTTGCACCCGTTGTATGTGAACATAGAGTCTATCACACCCGATCATCACGTGGTGTCTCAACACGACGAACTTTCGCAACGGTGCACACTCGGGGAGAACACAATTCATCTTGAAATTATGTGAGGGATCACCTTATAATGCTACCGTCGTCCTAAGCAAAACAAGGTGCATAAAAGGGATTAACATCACATGCAAATCATAAGTGACATGATATGGCCATGAACTTGTGCTTTTGATCTCCATCTAGAAAGCATCAGCATGATCTCCATCGTCACCGGCAAGACACCACGATCTCCATCATCTTGATCTCCATCAACGTGTCGCCATCGGGGTTGTCGCGCCCAATATGCTTCTACTACTATTGCTACCATTTAATGATAAAGTAAAGCATTACATAGTGCTTAATGCTTGACATGTAGGTCATACAATAATTAAAGACAACCCTATGGCTCCTGCCGGTTTCCGTACTCATCGACATGCAAGTCATGATAATCTATACATCACATGATCATCTCATACATCACATATATCACATCATGTAATTGGCCATATCACATCACAACATACCCTGCAAAAACAAGTTAGACGTCCTCTAATTGTTGTTGCATGTTTTACGTGGCTGCTACGGGTATCTAGCAAGAACAATTCTCATCTATGCAAAAACCACAACGGTGATACACTACTTGTTTTTCAACCTTCTCAAGGACCGCCTTTGTCAAATCCGAGCCAACTAAAGTGAGAGAAACTGGCACCCGCAAGCCATCTATGCAACAAGTTGCAGTTGACGGAACCGGTCTCTCGTAAGCATACGACTAATGTTGGTCCAGGCCGCTTCATCTCACAATACCGCTGAACCAAAACACGACCAAGGGAGGAAGCAATCTAAGCATCAACGCCCACAAACTCTTTGTGTTCTACTCGATATCTCATCTACACATAGACCTAGCTCTGATACCACTGTTGGGGAACGTTGCATGGGAAACCAAAAAATTCCTACGCACACGCAGATCTATCCATGGTGATGAGCATCTACGAGAGGGAGAGTGGATCTACGTACCCTTGTAGATCGCTAAGCGGGAAGCGTTAAGAAACGCGGTTGGTGTAGTTGAACGTCTTCGCGATACAAATCGCCGAGCGTCCCGTGATCCAATCACGATCTGTCCCGCGATCCAATCATGATCCGTCCCGTGAACTTGATCACGATCCATCCCGCGAACTTGATCACGGTCCTTCCGATCTAGCGCCGAACGGACGGCACCTCCGCGTTCAGCACACGTACAGCTCGATGACGATCTCCGCCTTGTTGATCTAGCAAGAGGGAGTAGAGAGGTAGAAGAGTTCTCCGGCAGCGTGACAGCGCTCCGGTGATGGTGGTGGAGCTATTCTGGCAGGGCTTCGCCTAAGCACTACAGAAATCCGATCTAGAGGAGAAACTATGCACTAGAGGAACGGGCAGCACGTGGCTAAAATTCTGTGCAAAACCCCTAAAACCACCAGTATATATAGGAGGAAGAGAGGAGGAAGCTTGTCCCAAGCCTCCAAGGAGTCGGCCGAACCAGGTGGGAGAGTTGGAGTCCACCTCCAATCCTAGTAGGACTAGGATTCATCCTATTTTTGCCTTTTTCCACTTTTTCTCTTTGGGCTTTCTTTCCCTAGCCGCATGGGCTTTGTGTGGGACTTCCACCATCCCACAAAAGTCTGGTAATTATTCTCCCACAGCCCATGAAGCCTCTTGGTTCGAAATACCCCTCCCGGTGGTCTCTCGGTACACTACCGGCACTCCCGCTACATTACCGATTAGCCCGAAACTTTTCCAGCGACCAAAACAGGACTTCCTATATATCAATATTTACCTCTAGACCATTCTGGATCTCCTCGTGACATCCGGGATCTCATCTGGGACTCCGAACAACCTTCGATCACCATCATACATAACTCTATACTACCGAAACGTCACCAAACCTTAAGTGTGCAGACCCTGCGGGTTCGAGAACTATGTAGACATGACTGAGACACCTCTACGGTCAATAACCAATAGTGGGACCTGGATGCCCATATTGGTTCCTACATATTCTATGAAGATCAATATCGGTCGAACCTCTATGTCAAGGATTTAGTTAATCCTGTATGATGTTCCCTTTGTTCTTCGGTATGTTACTTGCCCAAGATTCGATCGTCGGTATCTCCATACCTAGTTCAACCTCGTTACCGGAAAGTCTCTTTACTCATTCCGTAATACAAGATCATGTGACTAACACTTAGTCACATTGCTTGCAAGGCTTATTGTGATGTTGTATTACCGAGTGGGCCTTGAGATACCTCTCCGTCACACGGAGTAACAAATCCCAGTCTTGATCCATGCCAACTCAATAGACACCCTCGGAGATACTTGTAGAGCACCTTTATTGTCACCCAGTTACGTTGCGATGTTTGATACACACAAGGCACTCCTTCGATGTATGTGAGTTGCATGATCTCATGGTCATAGGAACATATACTTGACATGCAGAAAACAGTAGCAATAAACTGACACGATCATATGCTATGTTTGTAGTTTGGGTCTTGTCCATCACATCATTCTCCTAATGATGTGATCCCGTTATCAAATGACATCACATGTCAATGGCCAGGAAACCTTGACCATCTTTGATCAACGAGCTAGTTCACTAGAGGCATACTAGGGACAAAATGTTGTCTATTTACTCACACATGTAATGTGTTTCCAATTAATACAATTATAGCATGGATAATAAACGATTATCATGAACAAGGAAATATAATAATAAACACTTTATTTATTGCCTCTAGGGCATATTTCCAACACTCTTCGACTATATATTCCCATATATTCCCAAACCATGAGAGAGAGCCACGAAAATACTTTTCCGCCATTGTAACCTTCTGTTCCCGTGATATCCCATCTTGGGGCCTTTTCTGGTAATCTGTCGGAGGGGGATTCAATCATGAAGGGCTTCTACATCAACTCCATTGCTCCTCCGATGAAGCGTGAGTAGTCTACCTTAGACCTACGGGTCCATAGCTAGTATCTAGATGGATTTTTCTCTCTCTCTCTGATCATCAATACCATGTTCTCCTCGATGTTCTTGGAGATCTATCCGATGTAATCTTATTTTGCGGTGTGTTTGTCGAGATGCGATGAATTGTGGATTTATGATCAAATTATCTATGAATATTATTTGAATCTTCTCTGTATTCTTATATGCATGGTTTCATATCTTTGTATTTCTCTTCGAGTTATTGGTTTGGTTTGGCCAACTAGATCAGTAGTTCTTGCAATGGGAGAGGTGTTTAGTTTTGGGTTTAATCTTGCGGTGTCCTCACCCAGTGACAAAGTAGGGGTAGCAAGGCATGTATTTGTATTGTTGCCATCAAGGATAAAAAGGTGGGGGTTTCATCATATTTCTTGAGTTTATCCATCTACATCATGTCATCTTACTTAAGGTGTTACTCTGTTCTTTATGAATTTAATACTCTAGATACAGGCGGGAGTCGGTCGATGTGTGGAGTAATAGTAGTAGATGTAGAATCATTTCGGACTACTTGACACAGACGTGATGCCTATATGCATAATCATTCCCTTGGATATCGTCATAGCTTTGCGCTTTTCTATCAATTGCTCGACAGTAATTTGTTCATCCATCGTATTATTTTCCTTCAAGAGAGAAGCCTCTAGTGAAACTATGGCCCCTGGGTCTATTTTGCATTATATATTTTCAGATCTATAAACCAAAAATACCAATAATACCTTTCTGCAATTTTATTTACTTTTATTTAGTTTTACTTTTAGTAATCTTAATATATCTATCTCTATCATATCTCATCTTTTCAAGTGACCGTGAAGGGATTGACAACCCCTTTATAGCGTTGGGTGCAAGTGTTTCATTGTTTGTGCAGGTGCATAGATTGGGTCCTTGCTTGTACCTCCTACTAGATTGATACATTGGTTCTCAAAACTGAGGGAAATACTTATCTCTACTTTGCTGCATCACCCTTTCCTCTTTAAGGGAAAAACCAACGCAAGCTCAAGAAGTAGCAGGAATCCACATAGACGTGGGTAGTGGGGAAAGTCCCCACACTCCTGGTCTAGGTGCTTCAAGATCCCCCTTAAAAGGAATAAGATCATATCCCGAAAGGAAAATATTGAGATCCCTAGAAGGGGGGATAGTAATCGGTGGGGAAGGAAAGGAGGGATTTTCTTCCTCCCCCTTAACGAACGACCCTAGGGGCTTGCAGGGCAAGCCACTAGCCCCTCCACGCCTATATAAAGGTGGGGAGGCGCAAGGGGGTTGGGGTTTCTCCCACGGCTGCGGCCCTCCTCCCGTCTCTCCCATTTCGTCCTCGTACATTGTTCCGGAGGTACTTTGTGAAGCCCTGCCGACACTGTGACACCACCATCACCACCACGCCATCGTGTTGGTTGAGATCCCATCTACTTCTCCTCCCTCTCTTGCTGGATCAAGAACTAGGAGACATCATCGACCTGCATGTGTGCTGAATGTGGAGGTGTCGTCCATTCGGCACTAGATCGGATTGGATCGTGAAGAGTACGACTACATCAATCGCGTTATATATGCTTCCGCTTAGCAATCTACAAGGGTATGTGGATCCAATCTCCTCTCGTAGATATTCATTTCCTAGATCGATCTTGGTGAGCATAGGAATTTTTTGTTTCCCATGCAACGTTCCCCAAAATAAACAACATATGGGAGCTCGTGAAGCGTCCTGATCCAAGGAAGCACAACATCATCGGTACCACATGGAGCTTTCGCAACAAGTAAGATGAGTCTGGCCAAGTCATCAGAAACGAGGCTCGACTTGTGGCCCAAGGTTATACACAGGTCAAGGGTATTGACTTTGATGAAATCTTTGCACATGTAGATAGACTCGAAGCCATTCACATACTGCTTGCTTATGCTAACCATCATGACATATTCTTATATCAAATGGATGTCAAAAGTGCATTCCTCAATGGTAAGCTTGAGGAAGAAGTATATGTTTCTCAACCACCAGGGTTTGAAGATCCAAACCATCCTGACAAAGTCTTCAAGCTCAACAAGGCACTCTATGGCCTCAAGCAAGTGCCAAGAGATTGGTATGGCACACTCAAGGAATTCCTCAAGAAGAAAGGCTTCAAACCTGGTTCACTCGATCCCACTCTCTTTACTAAATCCTATGATGGTGAACTATTTGTATGTCAAATCTATGTGGACGACATTATCTTCGGCTGTACTAACAAAAAATATAGTGATGAGTTTGCCTTTATGATCCAAGAGAAGTACCAAATGTCGATGATGGGAGAACTGAAATTCTTCCTAGGGCATCAAATTCGACAACAACCCAATGTCATCTTCATATCTCAGGAGAAGTACCTCAAGGATCGCCTCAAGAAATTTGGCATGAATAAAGCCAAAGGGTACCAGACGCCAATGCCTACCAATGGTCACCTCTGCACTGACAAAAATGGTAAAGATTTCGATCATAAGGTATATCGCTCCATGATTGGGTCTTTATTGTACCTATGTGCATCTAGGCCAGATATAATGCTTAGAGTTTGCATGTGCACCCAATTTCAAGCGGCACCAAAGGAGTCGCATCACCTCGCGGTGAAATGAATACTTAGATATCTGGCTCACACCCCAACGCTAGGATTATGGTATCCAAAGGGTTCGAAGTTTGAGCTCATTGGCTACTCAAATTTTGACTTCACTGGCGACAGAGTAGATCGCAAGTCTACATCAGGCACATGTCACTTTCTGGGACGATCTCTTGTGTGTTGGTCTTCGAAGAAGCAGAACTGTGTTTCACTCTCCACTATCGAAGCCGAATACATTGCTACTGGCACGTGCTGCACTCAGCTTCTCTAGATAAACCAGACTCTCAAGGACTATGGCATCAACCTGAAGCATCTACCTCTCTATTGTGACATTGAGAGTGCAATCAAGATCTCCTACAACCCAGTACAACATTCAAAGACGAAGCATATTCAGATACGACATCATTTTCTTCGGTATCACGTGATAAAGGGCGACATCAACATCAAGCATGCTGACACTGAAGATCAATTGGCAAATATCTTCATGAAGCCTTTGGATGAGAAGAGGTTTTGCAAGTTGCGGTGTGAGCTAAATATCTTAGAATCCTCAAATGTACTTTGAATGGGAATACATCCTAATGCTTATGCATGTTGATGACTTTGATGCACAACACACGAAGTAACATATGTCTTCAACTCATGAAGACTTACAATCTGAGTGTGAATACATTAACGAAGAATGTGACTTCAGAGCGCCACGATAATTGTGCATCGTGTCTAGGTCAAACATTCTTACACGATGGGTAATGCCACCAACCAACCTCGAAGACATTGCCTTCATCTTATCTACTTCACATGTCTTCGAGAACTGAGTTTATCTTCGGAACAAAACTTTATTGTTTGCACGTCTGTTTTTGTTGAATACTATTTGTAGATTTATATTTGGATTGGAGCTTTGTCCTATAGCTCTATCTTCAACTTTTTCCTAGGAAAATGTGATCGGATCCGACATTCTCATATGTTCTTACCTCGTCCAAGTCTGTTCTAATCCAGTCATATGCATTCTATATTGACACGTGTTGACTGTCTCCATTGCGTCCTTGTCAGTTGAAGACAAATCAACCACATAATTAATTCTCAATTCTCAATTGTCTCCATGTTTTAGCAACAACTCCCGCGCTGCCGCTTTGATTATGGTAGTGGAATTGTTTGATGTGTTGCATGTCTGCCACGTGTCCCACTTAAACCGAGGATTCCGGTGCATATACGTCCAAACACTTCAGATGTTTCCATCCCTATAAATACAAGTGACCCCGTTCAATTATTACTTTTGACTTCCTCCACCACCCTCGTGCTCAAAACCCTAGCGCCGTCACTAGATTTCATCACCGTCGGAGACAAAGTGCTTAGCTGCTGTGACTTCTCCGACGATGTACTCACGCCGGCCGCAAACATCTCCATCTCGCCACCGCCGTAGTTGTCTGCCTCCACCAAGTTAGGGTGAGGCAGATCAAACTTCTGAGCCTCCCCACCTCATTGAGCTGTTCTTATTCTTCACTGCGGTAAATAAATAGATATTTTTTTACCGCATGGTTGATCTGAAAATCTTACCGCGAATATTCAGTTGTTGTTTTTTCACCTTCCACACAACCGCATCCAGATCTAGATCTCTCTTTGCCTAATACTTTCACTTTTCGGTCTAAATTGGATTGATTCCTCACTTGTATGAATTTTCATACTTGTACAAATCTGAAATCACCATATTCTCTATAAAAAGTGAATGTCTTCGATAAACAAGGTCAATGTCTTCAAAACACTATTTTATCTTCAAAATCTTCTGAGAATGCATATGACCTCTCCTCTTCCCTCGCGTCTCTAACTCTTTCACAGTTACATGTCCGCGGTAGAATCGCTTGGATCTCATAGTCTGAATTTATTTGCAGTCTATTTGCAGATACATCTAGAATCGCCTGGTGCATGCTCATATTTACGCACCCCTATGAAGCCTTTGTCAAAGCCAATGGCACATGAGAAATCATCCAAGAAGGGCGGTCAGAAGAAGTGCAAGAATACTGACAAAGACCTTCCCCTGAGCTTTATAAGGAGTACAAGTCTGACGATGAGGAAACTTATGCAAAACACAAGAATCGAATCCAATGAATTCGAAGATACTGGGTGGACAAGTGGTTCAGGTATCTGTTTGTCACAGATGAGTAAGCTGAGAAAAATGCTGAGAAGGCACCCTGGACAGATATCGTCTACAAGAATCTTCATCCGAAGACTGGGGCAGAACCTAGAAAGATTGAGTTCTTTCCGTGCATGGTAAGGCTCATAACCAGCCCGAAGGGGGAACAAACCCCCATGTCGCCAACCCTAGGCAACACGGGGGAGATCGCGTCGACGGTCCTAGGGCCCCTCCCCCGAATCTCTCATCCCGCCGCCGCCCGAGTTCACGCCGGCGAGCCCGGGTAGTGGGTTGTGACGGCGGCGGCGGGGTGTTCTCCCTCGTACACAGTGGCGTCTTCTTCTGGAGGCGGCGACATGGCCACCACGGTGATTCGGCGACACGGTGCAGTGGGATCCCGGTGATGGATGTGGTGGCGGCGCGGCCTTCCGCGGCAGAGACACCCCTGTGGCGGTGGCCGGAATCTCGGATCTCGTCGGGCCCAGCTAGGCTTAAGCAGGCCGACGGATCTAGTGCGCGGCGGTAGGCTGGCGTGGTGGGCCTGACTAAGCCGACTGCTCTAGCACCGTGGTGGTGCCGCGGACGGTCAGGTGGTGGCGGCTGGATCATTTTGGTCCGGTCTTCGGCATAGAAGGTGGCGATCCGTGCACAAGAGGCTCTATGGAGTTCTTCGAACAGATCTGGGTGAAAACCTGCTCTTGGCTGATGCCAAGGCTGGCGATGACGACACTCTTCGGTGTTGTTCCCTTCTTGGAGGCATCACCGTGGAGAAGTTCGAGGCCACTATTTGCTACCTCCGGGGGAAACCCTAGATTAGTAGATTGGAAGACAACGACGCTTTTGTGTCGTTTCCCGCCTGGGGGCGTCGTTCTTGAAGGTGTACATGGGCTCGAGGGACAAGTGGACTGCATCTTTGGTGGAGCGGTGCCTCATTCTACACATTGATGGTTTCGGGTCTCGATGGCGTGGCGCAATGCAAATTCGGCGTTCGATGTGCGTGGGTGGACTCGCGCAGGAGGACGACGTTGTCTGCCGTCGTGGTGACACCGATGGCGTAGAGGCCTGACATGATCGATGCGTCCATTTCTGCTCTGAAGATGGACAGATGGAAGACGGTGGTTTCGGGCCTTGCAGGGCTCGCAGTGGTGCCTGCTATGAGTGCGTCATACCGATGGGTGACCTAGTCCCGGTATGTGGCAGGCTAGGGGCATCCGACTTTAGATGTTAGGCTTTGGTGCGATGTCTATTTGGTATTAGGCTCGGACATTCGGCACCCCTTCATCAAAGGGATAGGAGTAGCAACTGGTGTTGCCAGGATGGTGGCTTCAGGCGTATGGATGTATTATCTCGTAAGGTTTTTGTGAATAATTAATAAAATGGTTGCATGCATCGTCGAGATGCAGAGTCTAGGATACATCCTCCTTTTCAAAAACAAAACTTGACTGACTTGGTTAAATCCGAGTGACCTAACCACACCCTTCTTATATTCTACGGGGTACGTAGTTGGGTGAGTTGACATCCTAGAGACATGCATGCAAAGGGCACAATGATAGGACGAGCATACGCATGCCGATCATGGCAGCCCCGCACATAGTCCTTCTGATGAGACCTGGGGCTAGGCACGTCTACCGTAGCCGAGCTCGCGAGGCGCCTCGCCATGGACCACTGTTTCATTACCACCATCGTCACCTACACCAACCACTCCTTGCCCACCTAGCACTCCTCCATCCTCGCCACCCTAGCCTCGTCCGTCACCACCGCTGCGCTCCCCGAGGTGCCCACTGATGACCTCCCGGGCGACGTTCGCACATCGAGACCAACCTCATCACCACCGTTCGCCGCGCCTTGCCTCACTTGCGCGACCTCCTGCTCTCCCTCCGCGACTCCCCCACGGGTGTCGCGACCTTCTTGGCCGACATGTTCTTCCCGTGGGCGCTCGAGGTCGCCGCGGATCTCGGCATCCCGCGGTATGTCGTCTTCACTATCAACCTCATGGTTGTAGCCTCGCTGCTCCACCTCCCCGACCCCGAGCAAGACCGAACCACCACCTGCGAGTACCGCGACCTCCCGGGGTGCATGCCGCTACGCGGCGCCGATCTCATCGATCTCGTCCAGGAACGAGCCAATCCAGCGTATCCCCTCATCGTGGATATGGGGGCGCTAATACCTCCTTGTCGACGGCTTCATCGTCAACACATTTGACGGCATGGGAGTAAATTGTTCAAAACCACCACATTTGTCGCAAGGGTACTTCAAAACAACCACTTTTGTCAAAAATCACAAATAACCACCACTTTCGCCGCAAGTGAGTAACAAATCACACTGATTCAAAACTAAGTCACGTCTAACAGCAGAACTGACTGGTTGGCCCCACATGTCGAGCTGATTTGGCATGCTTACGTTGACAATAGGCTGAGGTGGAAGATGGGCCCACCTGTCAGCTTCCCATCTCCTTTCATCTTCTTCCTCCTTCCCCTCCTCCTCCTCCACCCCCCCTTTCACTGATTCCTCCCACCGCCGCCCACCACCTGTTGCACCAAAAGGCCCGACGGCGAGGTCCAACAGGGGGAGGAGCCTAGTGGGAGCCAGATTCGGCCACCAGCCATTGCCGGATCGGCCTGTCCCTGGGATCCTGCACAGCGGCAGGAGGCCTTGACCTCCAGCGTCATGCCCCGCCGCCTCCCATCTCCAACGACGTGTCGTGCCCAAGCCTCTCACCTTCCACCTCTAGCGTCGCGCCCTGGCGCCTCCCGTCTCCGGCGACATCTCGTGCCCCCGCCTTCCGCCTCCCACCTCCAGCGTCGCGCCATGACCCCCGCCTCCTACATCTCGGCGATGCGTCGTGCCCCTCGCCTCCCACCCCCGACGATGAGCCACGACCCTACCTCCCACATCCCGGCAGCAGGCCGCCACACCACCACCACCCCGCCCCCGCATGTTGCCTCCTCCACCATTCCTGGATCCAGTGGAGGTGAGGCGGGGAACAAACACACGAGGAGGGACGGGATGCAACCTTCGATGACAGATCTCACCATCTTGTGTGGCGCCTCCTTCTCCTAGATCCAGAGTTGAGCTCGTCGGTTGTCTTGTGCTCGCCGGAGCAGAATAGAGGGGGCGGCCAATGGTGAGGGAGAGAGATGCTGGGAGGAAGAAGGAGAAGATACGGGAAATAAATGTGGCTGGAAGGTGGGGCCTCCGTCCACCTCAGCAGGTCAGACATTGACTAGGACTAGTCTTCGCCACATCATCCCGATAGGTGGACCCGGGGTGCCAGTTTTTCTGTTATTCATGGCTCAAAGCTTGTTTAGTGCAATTTGTTACTCATTTGCCTTGGAAATGGTGGTTTTTGTTATTTCTGATAAAAATAATGATTTTGAAGTATTCTAGCCACATATGTGGTGGTTTTCGGCAATTTGCTCACGGCATGGAGCAGGAGACCATACGCGCGTTCCGCGAGTTAGCCCACAAAAGCGTGTATCCTCCGGTTTACCAGGTGGGTCCCTTTTCCCGGCAGTGCTCCGACGAGACCGCCAACCACGCCTGCTTACGCTGGCTGGACGGCCACCCCGCCGGGTCGGTACTGTACGTGTGCTTCGGCAGCGGCGGCGCGCTGTCCACGGAGCAGACCGCCGAGCTGGCGGCCGGGCTGGAGGGGAGCGGGCACAGGTTCCTGTGGGTGGTGCGTTTCCCCAGCGACAAGGACTGCAGCGCGGGGTACCTCGGCGGGTCGTCGGAGAAGGACGGCGAGGACCCGCTGAGCTACCTGCCGGCAGGGTTCGTGGAGAGGACGAGCGGCGCCGGCACGGGGCTCGCCGTGCCGCTCCGGGCACCGCAGGTGGAGATCCTGAAGCATCACGCCGTGGGAGGCTTCGTGTCGCACTGCGGGTGGAACTCGACGCTGGAGAGCGCGGCGGCCGGCGTGCCGAACTGCCGATGGTGGCGTGGCCGCTGTTCGCGGAGCAGAGGATGAACGCGGTGATGCTGGAGGGGAGGAGCGGGATGGCGCTGCGGCCGAAGGAGCTCATGGGCGGGTTAAGGGCGGCAAGGAAGAAGGCGAGGGAGATCAGGGAGAGCGCGGCGCAGGCGTTGACGCCGGATGGACCGGCGTGCAGGGCGCTCCAGGCGGTGGCTAGCAAGTGGAAGAAGGGCATGCATGCCGCGGATGAGCTGAGCGTGCGTGAGCGCGCGCGAATATGGTCCGAGTTTTTGCGTTGAAACAATCTGTTGGTCGTGTCCAGTCCAGTTGAATCCTTCTGCTACCTGCGGTGTTTCATATCTTCACATACATGTGTACAACATGTTTATTCGCGAAATAAGTATATATCTCCAACACAAGTCGATTCAAAATCAAAACAAGAGGCACTAGCAATTCAATCTACATACTTGTCTGATTGTATGAATAGGAATTCATCATCGCGTACTTGGAACTGGATCAGCGTTCCAAAATCTTTTGTCTCCTGCACAACATTTTCAGGTGTTGCTTCAGGCATCATACATGTACTTACACCTGGCCTTAACCCTGGAAAACGGAATCTCCGCGCACTGCAACCACTCGCGTTTCATAATCCCAGCTAAACACGGGCAACTAGACGACTGTGGCAGCTGAACATTATTCTACAAGTCACACCATTGAGAGCCACACGTACGTACAGGTCTTATCAAACGTGTAGTAAATGCTACACCGCAAGTTCATGTATGTATAGGCCGGTGGTAGTTCATCGCTTCCTCTTGTGTGACCGCCACTGTTTCAGGACGTGCTGCAGGGCCTCTTTCAGTGTTGCTTTCCGGCCCTCCTTGTAGTTCCACAGCTCCGGTACGGCACAGCGGCCACGGGGGTTGTACTCGTTAACTTCAACCAGCGCCTTTGTCACCAAAGCATACACTTCTTCACCATGCTCTTCTTTTAGAGTCCGAAGCTTCTCATCATCCTCGGAGATGAGCTCCTACGCCAAAGCACACGCCATGTGAGATAAACAAGATAATATATCTAGATGAACAGATTATATAAAGCTATGAAACTTGAACTCCACAAATATGCTGCTGATTTAGCATACTATTTATTCACAGACGACTCTCCAAATGCTGTCTGAGCCACATCACAGTGCGACATTTCGAGCCAAAAATTGTTTATGCACCTTGTCATCATGCCATGGACTCAAGATGCACACAACTACGTCACTGCATGGAAACACAAACGTTGCAGCAACTGCAGCACAGGAGCAGCTTTCTATGCCTTTAGTACAAGCGAATCACACAAGTTCTACGTCTTCAGACACCATTATCATTTCCTATGTGTCAACAGCCAAGACCTAAGATACACCCAATTTATCCAGCACTGAACTGAAAATCAGCAGTTAACAATAAGAGGTAGTCCCAGTCAGAGAACACAATTTACCTGCCCAATTTAATTGAAAAATGCCATATGCTTCTAAATGAGAGGGGAGTAATTAGCACGCAAACAACTTGAGCACGGGTTCAAACTTGAGATATATCAGGAGATTCCATGTGCATATTGTAAGCTTTCTATCAATAAAACCTTTGATGGCTCCATACATAACTCTGACAGCAAATGCTAGATGCACTCTGTTGCCACAATCAACGAAATAAAGATAACTGGTATACAAGTTACGAGGAGCTTCAGAGGAAACCAGCAAGTGCACGAAATCAAGTCTTCAGTGGGAAAGCACATTGCTACTATTCAATTATATTGCATAAATCTCAATCAAGAGCAGCTAACGTTAACTAAGGTCCCTTACAATAGAATTGTTTCCCAGAATTAAACTAGCACAAGGTCTAGGCTGAACACTCCACAAAGTTAAGGAACCAAATCTTTTTGTATGACACAACATTTCAGTATATATCTTAGGTGCCCACGTATATGTCTAAACTGTTAGATTCAACAATCAAGCATCCGTTGAATACCTAGCTATGGCACAAAAGAACCCTAATGTATTACAGAACCTAACTGAGCTGCAAACTGATTAATTGTAAAACCTGCAAGTGGTAACTTAAATAGGAAGCATGCAGTGAAAAACAAGATTGTTTAACAGAAGACAAATGAAAAACCTGCAAGTGGTAACTCAAATAGGAAGCATGCAATCAAAAACAAGATTGTTTAACAGAAAACGAATGAAAAACCTGCATGTGGTAACTTAAATAGGAATCAGGGAAGTGTTTCCAAAAAGAAAGTCCAGAGTGACATATATGATTCAAGAATCAAGATTACAAGCTACTCCCTCCGTCCTATTATATAAGATGTTTATTACAACAAATATACTCATATATTAGTTGTAGTAACATCTTATATTATGGGGCAGAGAGAGTATTAAGAAAGTGTAAAGTGTGTAGAAAATGCAAAAGGAACCCTACCCTTTTTTTCCCATTAACCATGACAACCCTAAAAGGGTGCCATTCTGGTTTTTTTATCTCAGCCTCCCACTTTGAACAAAGAATGGCAGCACTAACTTCTGCATCTTCTTTTGACAATTTACATCCGCAAGCAATTGCAAATGATTTAAGATTAAGCTCGCCCATTTTTTTAATGCCAATATTTGCTCGGCCAGTTGTAATAGTCTGCAAACCCTGCAAAGTATGCAACAGATCAAGAATGAGTTTGGATGTTATGCGAACATAGTGGACAAGTGCAAGAGCTAGAGCAATGAGGCAACTTACATCTATCAGCTTCTTCCGAGCATCTTGCAATTCATCATTGCTTTTCCGTTCCTTGATAAGCAGAGTATGGTAGAGTGATTCCATTGCATCCATTTCATCATATTTGTCTTGTAACTCCTCACTAAGTTCATCTATTCTTTTCTTCGATTCAGAGTCTTCTTCACCTGGCATATGCTTCATGACTTCCAATTTACCCTGCAACTGTTTTATCTCTAACTCAAGCTTCTGCTTGGCATCCAGTTGCTGCTCCAACTTAATAATCTTATCTAGAGCGACTTGTTTCTCCAACTGCATATTGCCATTTTCATCACAGTAAGACACTTATGTAAATTATGTCAAAAAAAACTCAAGTGAAACAATAATACTAGGCCCAAACCTTGTGTCTTTCCACAAGCTTGAGCACATTTTCATCAGCCCTCTGTTGCATCAATGTTGCCATCTTAAGATGCTTTGTTTTAACACCGTTCTGCATCCACACAACAGCCCATAAGTGATATGCATAGTCTACCAAACAGGGCCCCTCCTATGAAGTAAGAACATGGCCCCTGCATTTTACCCAAATCACCCTAGTGCTAAACCCTCTGCACTGTATCTAAAAATCTTAACCGTTCAACCGCATCTATCCAACGGTCTACGTCGCTCTGGTGTTTAGTGTTAAACATGTTTAGCAGTAAACACATCTAGCACCCTCCACTAATTAATATCATGCCTAATATCAACCTCAGCATTAACCAAGTAATTATACCCTGCCTAATATTAACATGCAATTTATATCCTGCCTAATATCAATGTGAAATACAATTAATATCTTAACTAATATTAATGTGCATTGCACATACACAATTACTAGTTATCTAATTGACAATGTTGGATGGCAATAGAAAATACAATGTTAGGGACTCCAAACAAACTGTTATGTAAATATTGACGAAGCGCTGAAACAAGAAGAGGGGAGAGAAAACATAGTCCCATAGTTCTGTATGCGATAAATTCGATGATAGAAGCAGGACATTACACACCTTTTCCTTCTCATGCTCAAGGTTCCTTCTTTCAGATTCACTACGCGCAGCTAGCTCATCAAGCTGCTTGGATCTTAAGTCAAGGTCCTGCATCTTGGACTCGAGTTCTGAACGGAGCTTTTGATTCTCATCAATGATCCTCTGTGAATGCCTACGAGCAAGTTGCTGCATCTTGTGTATTTCTGAAAAAAGAGTAAGTTCAAGAGGACATTAAAACAACAGAGCTCCAAGCATGTTAAAAGAAGAATGCACATATGCTGATATTTAGAACATGGCGGAAGATATAGATAGCAAAAGGTAAACACAAACCTTCATTGTATGCCCGGAGCAGCTGATCCTTTTGCTCCATTATCATGTCAAGTGAGCTGGTAGTCTCATTGTACTTACATTCAAGTTCTTCCACATGCCTTCGCTTTACCTCAATCTGGCTAGCTAAATTCGCTACCAGTTTGCTTGTTTTGCGTGCTTCTTCATTCTCAACATCTGCAATAGTTTTCAGATCACCATTTTTATGAAGATAATCCCCGATCGGCCCTGGATATTTCTGATCATCAGTCCTTGCAACCCATCCGAACATCCCCGGTCGTCGATGCTTGTGCGCCTTCCAGTCCAGTTTGCCATATCCTTCTGACTCAAAGTGATTTTCGAAGGCAAGCGCATTATTGAAGGCAGTCCAGTCCTTTCCAAACTCAACAATAGCATTCCCCGTGTGGCCTCTATAGTTCCACAAAGGAATAACCTTCTGTGGGCAAAAGCACGAGAGCTTCTCCTTCAGCCGGTTTCCACTTTCTCCAACATGGCGTCCATTTTTCAGTTCAGTAGGCACATTGACCAAAACACCCATCCAGGGCCAAACGAAGTGGTCATCTCTGTTCTGAACAGGCTGAGGCTCCATAGCTATTAGCTGTAACTGGTGGGCCGCCTTGTCTCTCCCCTGCCGATAAGTTGCCGAACCTACTCCTGTTGCATGCTTCTGAAATAGGCTCTCTATGTTCTGTTCGCTCTTCCTACAAGCTCTTCCGTTGCGAATCCTGCTGAAATCAAAAAAGAAAAATGTTAAGGGTCCATTTGGGAATCATGTAAAAAATTGCACCTGTAAATCACATTGTATACATCAGTATTTTTACCCTTGTAAACAGATATTTGGATACAAAGATACTTTTGCACAGAAATCTAGTGTAATGGATCATTTCATTCACTAGATCGGCTGAACATTGGACTAGCGCATTATATATGAACAGGTGCAACCAATCAATTGCATTCACTAGATTGGCTGATCAGTTTCATTTACTAGTTCGGCTGAAGACCGGACTAGACTATGAAGGAGCTGAACTACTTTAATTTTCATTCTTATTAGCTGAAGTAGAACAAAACATAATCTACAATGCACACAATCAAAACATGAATAATCTATTGATCTTTTCAAGAATAACTGAAGATCTTTTTGACGCATAAAGATTAATGCACCGACTGAAAGATGACAGACAGCACATGAAAGCACCAATATGATATGTTGCAAAATGTACTGAACTGTGAGTGGTCATATTAAAGATACAATCTCACCAAGGTAGCAATTTCACATTAATTTCCTCCCCAATATTCTCAACACCGCCCATCATATGTATATACAGATATGCAGGTTATAGCGAGATGGAAGTACTGGTACCATTTCGACAAGCTCACATGATTAATTAGCCTGTGCACATTGAAGTACTGGTACCATTTGCGCATACATCCATATAAGATGTAGCCAAATGACCCAAGTTCAATCAAACTTAATGACTAACTGTTCATCATTTGCATTCCCAAAGCAACGCAGCTTAACTGACAAATCCATTTTCTAAGAATGTGACATTCCAATATATCTTAAAGATATGCGGTCAGTTTTCCTATCTGGAATAAGAGAATAGCACTGAAGCAAGACATAATAATATGCACCATAAATGCAGTTTGCAGCTTTTCCTTACCATAAGATGACAAAAAGCATATATAAAATCAATAGATTCCAGCGGCGCTGAAGCTATATAGCAACCGGGCAATAAGAACATCATATCCCCGTTTGCGAAAACATATAGAATACACTCGTATGTTCATTTCAGAAATATCCGAACGGACAAGCATGCGGAAATAATCTCAAATACCGAAGCTACTCGAGTATTGGTCAGTGATATTCTAGTTCAGCTCGCTATGCGCAGCAAATGCCAAAATTCGTGGAACAAAATCAGTGAAGGACAGAAGAGTTGGCGTCACGTACCCACCGGGGGCCTCGCTGGTGCGCATAGCGGGCCGCCCACCCGCCTGCCTACCGACGGCGCCGTCCCCAACGAACCTAGGGTTTCAAGGTACGCGTGGATGAGCACAATGCCGCTGAAAGGGAAGGGGAAGGCGGGCCGAAGCACGAAGACGGAAGCGAATCGGAGGGTTTGGGCTCACCTCGCCGCAGCGCCGTCGTTGGTAGAGGGGGGCGAGTGAGTGAGCGTGGCCGTGGAAGACGTGATCGGGGAGGCCGACCCGGGAAGCGATCGAGCGACACACAAAACTCGAACCACCCAGAACTAGAGGGTCCAGCTGGACCGCCTGGAACCAAGGTCGATTTCCGGTCAAGGGCTCACTGAAAGGATTTTCTTTTCTCAAAATCAAAGGAACTTTGATTTTTTGTTTAGACGTATACACTCAGTTCTATAGATGCACACATCCAGTGACGATTGTACTCGAGCATGCTTAAAAAGGCTCTTTTGAAATTAAAAAACGAAAAATTTACTACTACTCCCACCGTCATACATATAAGCGTTTTTGACACAAGTAGTTCTTAGCCTATCTCAGCCCACTGTCTAGTGTCTACTGTTTAGTATGTTTTTTTTATTATATGCCTTATACTGAAGTTGATCCTGTCCTTCATTTTCATCTAAGATTCGTCTGTGGACACAATCTATCCCTACGAGCACCTTCAAAATATTGATGTGTCACAATATTTTGAGACTGACAAAGTTAACTCATGTGTCCTTTTTACGGGAACATCTCATCCCACCAAAAAGTCAAAAAGTCTAATAAGACACGAACACGAGCGTCAAGTTTAGCACTTGAAGCTTAGTGGGGTTTTCACCACAAAAAAACTAGACATTTAAGCTACACCCAATTCGCAAGAAAGAAAATTAAAGGATTATTAGGGTGTCCTTGAGGTCAAGGGCTCACTCATAGCCTCCCAACGATGGAGTCGATTTCGGCAATACTCGGGTAGAGAATGCTGAGCTAGTAGCCTAAATGCGATGGTAACAAAGATAAGGGATTTTATCAAGGTTCGTGAAACGAGTTGCGAACTCCAACGCCGAGGGGCTTGATCTACACGAGATCATTGATGTTGTCTATGAGCCCTATCCACTGGTATATATAGGCATCAGGGTGTCTAGGGTTATAGTAATATCGGCTATCTATAAAGTAGTTGTGTTGTAACGGCATCTAAGTCTTGGAGTATGCATCAATTCTTTTAAAAAATCCTTCTATGTGCCATGGGTCGCCTTGATGTGGCCCGGTAATGAACCAAAATGGGATCCTCGACCTGGCCCACCTAGTCAGGAGACAACATGGTGAGTGATCCTTAATCGGAGACACCATCACCCATTCCTTTAGAGCGAACACCACACATAAGGAAAATAAATTATTGAGGTTCAATTTTATATAAGAATTCTTCAAATAACGTGTTGACCAAATGAACCCTAAGTAAAAAAGACCTGCTAAAATGTAATAAATAAAAACATATAAAATAACCCATGGGTAGCCACGCCAAAGCCGACACCGCCAGCATCAGTCTTGGAAAAGTCACAACCCATCACACCCGTCCACAACAAGCTCAACCAAGGTGACCGGAATGACCTCACATGAGCTACATGCTGATGTAGTCTCCAACTCTGATGACCATCTGGTCCCGGCCCTTTGAGCCCTCTGCCTCTTGTAATCTTGGTCGTTGGATCTTGATTAGATGTCCAGGATTAGAAGTCATTTATTTCCGAAGGGTATGTGTAGTGAACCGTTTCAGACCAGATGGATCGGGTTACATCACTTAGACGAACCAGTACCAACAAACCAAGAGCCATTAAAAATCATTTCTCTTGCAAAAAATACCCTAAACTTTATAATTTCATATATTTTGGTATGTTCATCGAAATTTAGAAGAAGAAAAATCATATTGTGGTATACTTAAGTGTAGAATCCAAATATATCCTTTGATCACCTATTTAACGCTTTAGATATTCAAATTCAAATATGCAATTTTGGCATATTTGTCATATCTTGAGTTCCACAAGCACAAATGTGGTAAACTTGGTATCCATGATCCTTATGATATGTCAAACACAATTCCACCCCCGGGGAGAATTTATCGGGTTACAAAATTGTTAAAAGCTAATTTGAAGAGATTGAGCACATTTTTTATCATTACTATAATTAGAAAAATATTCCAAAGATTCTTTTAAATTGAGTTCTAGGATCTTCTTCTAAAGAGAACACCCTCAGTACCAAATCATTGACCAAGCCACGAACCTTATATGAAATTCCATATGGAATTGGAGATACGTATTCTTCGATTTATTATAAACTCAGTATTGAACTTGAGTTATGAAAAATACATTAGATTTGGACCATGATTTTAGTAAGGATATATCTTTGAATTTTGTACCATGATTACTTTGGATTCTAGATATGATTTTGGTTTGGTGAAAAATTATCAAGCCCTGGGGATGACTCAGGCCATGTTTCCAAATCCTCCCTAACCCAAGTTTGGAAACAAAACCATGGTTGGATTACCCGAGGATTAGAATCATACCTTAATAGTTACCCTATGAATATTATTAGTTTAATACTTTGAATCTTGATTTGGATCTATAGTTGGACTCGTTATTTATTAAAGTAACTTCATAGTTAGATTTATCGTATCAGGAAGGAGAGTTGATAGGGAATATAATATAATCTTCTTCACAAACCAGACAACTTGCACCTGACCACTTACACTCAAACTAGAGTACTATGTCTTACCCATATGCCCAAATGTCATAATCATATCACCACCATCCATATACTATATCATGTCATCCTCATTTTGCTGAGTAGGAATTCATCTGTAAGGAAATCTTCATACTTTGCGATGATCCATGCTCATATGCATGTCATGGAAAACTTGTTTTCAAAACCACGTCATAGGACCTGCTTGTTGTGTGGTAGAATGGAGACATGGATTTTCAAAAGAAATTAGGACATAGTCCCATTTTGTTGTTATACGAGTTCATGTTATGAGAATATATGTGTATATTCATGTTTTTTGGAGGAGACAACAAAGGACCAATCTTGAGCCGGTATTGTTCAAAATTACCATGCAACCACACGCCATATAGGAACTTGCTAGGTTAAGTGGGCCATTGAGCTTAGTAATGCAGCAACATGTCAATGGTGTTGAATGAAAATAGCACACAAGAAATAGGAACCAGCTAGGATATTAGTTGATACCTCGTTTCTAGGTGAGGTAATCGAAAGATAGATGTTCTCCCATGGCGGCACCTCAATAGGCAGGTATCACTAGCGCTCCGACAACAAGACATGAGATGTCATATGGGTAAAGAACAAACCTCCACATGGTGCAAAACAAATTGATTTGCCATCCCGTGGTTAAGGATGATGAAAGCACAACTGCTCCCTTGGTGGTTTTGATGATTACTGACAACATACATTTATTTTGGACTAATAGTTCTATAAAGAATATTTTAGGAAATGTTTAAAGGATTGGAATGGCTAGGATATGTGATGAGGAACCTCTATGATGAAAAGGGAATCATATTGGCAAAAGATTAAAGACTCTACATTTTGCTTTAAAGTGACTGGATCACATTGACTCCATAGGAAAGTTAATATAATTAAGAGGGGGTGAGGTACTTATGATGATATGATTGCTCAAGTGCTTAAAGATTTGCCACCAAAAACCCTCATATCGCTTTAGTCCAAAACCCTAGAAGCCAAATCGGACCCGCCGATTCTCCCATTTCGGTGCCACTGAGTTACCCTTGATAGAACCCTAAGCCAAACCCTAACATCTCGGTGCAACAAAGATTGCATTTGGTGCAACCGAAATGCAGTGACCAACTTTCCATGGTCAGGTTGTTTTGCTACGGAATTTCTGAGATGAACCGATCGAAACCTATGAAGTGTTGAATCTACTTAGGTCATGCCGAATCGGTCTCGCCGAGTTGTTCCATCGATCTCATCGAAACACTAAAAGTTGGAAACTTTTGCACTAGTCGGTGCCACCGAGATTTCATTTTGGTGCCACAGAATTGTGTACTAAAGTTGTAACGGTTGGGATTTTGGTGGAAGCTATATATACCTCACCACCACCACTTGCTCTCAAAGAGATCCATCAAAATGAAACTACATTTCCATCATTCATTTTCTGAGTGAGAACCACCTACTCATGCATTGATATCAAGGGATTCCACTCCAACCAATAGATCCTTGATTTCTAGCCTCCCTAAGTTGCTTTCCACCCAATCATCCTCTTCTACCAAGCAATTTTTTGTGAGAGAGTGATTGAGTGTTGAGAAGACTATCATTTGAAACACAAGAGCAAGGAATTAATCATCAACACAACATGTATTACCTCTTGGAGAGTGCTATCTCCTAGATTAGTTAGGTGTCGCTTCGTAGCCTCCAAATCATGGGAAGTTGAACTAAGAAGTTTGTAAGGGCAAGGAGATCGACTACTTCATGAAGATCTACTGTAACAGCCCGGGACCGACGCTCCAGAAGATTCCCCTTTTATTCCAATCTCGTCTTGTGTTTCATCTGGTTGTCGCATTCATCATTGCGTCATTCGCATCATCTGCATAGCATCGTCACTTGTTTTGAAAACTTGCATCCGTTCGTAGCTATTGGTTCTCTCTGTTCGTGTAATCGACCATTTCGGGACCAACCGCACACGCCCGCGCCCGCGGTATCGATGAAAAAAAATTGTTTTAAAAGTGTGTGAAAAATATTCTTGGATTGGGTCAAAAGTTGGCGTGCAGTCTTAATATGGTGTAGCTAGACCACCTGTCAAATTTCGTCGCAATCAGAGTCCATTTGATACCCGAACGGTCGACCGTAGCGGCACCGTCATCGGTTTATTTGTCGGATGTTTTCGATGTTTTAAAAACTCCTTGTCACGGGCCGTAAACATTCCCTCTCATCCCCACTAAGCCCCTCCACATAGTCCAGCTGACCTCCCTCCGCTTCCGGACCGTCAAATCAAGATACGAAGGTCCGACAATGAATGAAAAAACCCTAACCTAGCCTCATTTTGCTATAAATAGACCCCTAGGCGTCCAAATCGGGGAACCCTAGCCCTCCTCGGGATCCACACTACCGCCAACCTCCCACCTCCTCTCTCCTCCAGCCGTCGTTGACTCTAGCCACGTGGGCCCGCCCAAGCCCATCTACAGCCCGCCCGGGCCCAAACCTGCGCCGCCGCCCGCAGACTCCTCCCGAGCTCCTCCCGCAGCATCGCGCCTCTGCGCCCCTCCTCCTCGCTGCTGTCTCGCGCCGTCGGCCGGACCCTCGCCAGAGACAGCCGGACCTCATCGCCCGCTCCTCTCTCTTCCCTCTCCTTCCATTTCTCTCACCCTCAGTCTCTCTCTCCCGCAGCTCCTCCCCGCCATGGATGTCGCTGTCCCCCTCCTTCATCGCCGGGAATGGGTTCCCCGGACCCAGATCTGCCCGGATCCAGTCGGGCCCTGGCGGATCCCGACTCCCCTACGCCGTCGCCTTGCTGGAAGGTGTGTCGCCGTCGCGTTGACCTCCGCCGCGGCCTCCTGGTCGTGCCCCTCGACAGGAGGTGGACGACGCGCTCACCTCCTCGCCCGTGGGCCGTGCCAAGGCCCCGCTGTCCAGCCCATCAGAACCGCAGGCCTCTGGCCCAAGGTGAGCGCAACCCTCTACTATATTGCTCTCTGAGCACTAAATAGTTATGCTCCGCCAATGCTTGTTTAGCCCAGTACCAGTTTTGGCCCGCTAGCATTTTTTCCTTATGTCATGCAAAATTTTCTAATATTCCAGTGCATTGCATATTCACAAATGTCTCTGTTTTAAAATGTTAATAGATAATAAATAGTGCACCGGATAAATATATTTTATATAAGTGAAACGTGTAGAATTTTGTGTAGATTATTAATATCCCGCTTTCATTCATGTTTTAGAATATTTAACATGCTGTTTTATTTATTTTGCATAAATGCCATGTTTAGCAATGTGCATATTTATTAAACGGTGCATTGGTTATAAAAAACTTTGTGTATGTACTGAGTGTAGAATTTTTATATGTCTTTTTCATGCATGCTAAAATATGTTGCATGTGTTGGTCGCATTAATTTGCATGAACACTTGCAAAACGGGTTTATGTCCTAATCTCGCATAATTGTGTTGACATTTTTTTAATATAAAAAACCCACATGTTATATATGATTTTAGGGTAGAAAAATTCATTGAATTTATCCGTGCATTTAGATTTGTCATTTGAGTAAGTTTGTGTGCATGTTATTTTGCTGTGATACCCTTTTGTTATTTTCATGTGATTTAATCCATGCATGATATGAAATAATTTTGAACATGAGACATGCCCTTTGACATGTGCACTACACCCTGGTCATTTTGTTTTCCATGATAATCCATGTTTAGGTGTTGTTTTCTTGTTACCAACGTGCTTAACCAATGTGCTATTTTGAGGGGTCTAAATATTTCTAAGTCTCAAATCTGTAATCTTTTGTTGCTGTCTTGCGATGTGTTTTTCTAGTGATCTAGAACCCCTTTGGGGTTGGTGCAATGTAGTTATTTGTAGCTTATAATGTCCTTTGGCATGCTGTTAAGGTTCATGCAAATAGATGCCATGTAGCTTATAGTTTTACTGATGTCAATATACCTTCGTGATAAAAGTCGCACTGTCAAAAACTGATATTTTCACTAAGTTTGAAACTGTTTTCAATTAGCCATGTTGTGAGCTTTCTACCATGTGATCCATGACTCTTCTGAGTATGATAGGTGAAGATGAAATGAAGTGTGTGTTATATGCTACTGCCCCATGCTTAGTTTGTGCATTTTAGGATCTTGTAGCTTGTTGTTTTTGTGTGTGCAAAATGGCATGCTGTTGTTTTTGGGCAAATTATATCCAAACTTGTGTTGGTTGTTGTGGTTGAACCGTAGCTCTGTTTTGGACATGCCATAATATGAAAATTTATTAGAATTTCATGTAGTATCATAATGTCATGTTGCATCCATGTTTTGAAGTGTTGTGGTTGTCTTTTTCATGCATTTTGCATTCATATCATGTTCATTTTGCGTGTGTCATAACTTTTAGACCGTAGCTCCGTTTGAGATGTTCCATATATGTAAATCAAGTAGAATCACATGTAGAATCACATGGCACACTTTATTCTGTTGTTTAACAAATATAAAATATGATTATTTCAGATCTGTATAATTTTGAAATTAACATATGGGGTCATTTTGGAAATGCTATAAGTTGTTTCCGACCTCGTTTAAGATGCCTAGATAGATAGTTTACTTATGCTTCACCTCTTGCCATGTTTAACAACATTTAACATTGATGTGTACCTAAACGGGAGTGAACTAAGTAATCCAAATATGGAGTTTCGTCAATATGCAACACGTTGCATATTGAGCTTCACTTAATGTGTAGAAGTTGATTATAGTGTTTTGCCATGTCATGTATAACATGCATCATATTTGATTGCGCATCATGTCATGCACATATTGTGGTGTATCGTGTGTTGATCGTTTGCTCCGGATTGCTTCTTCTCGATAGAGTTCCGAAAGCGTTCGGAGTCTGAGAATTCATTTGACTACGTCTCGTTCGTCTACTTCATGGATCGCCTGCTTCACAAACTCGTTCTTCTTCCAAGCGGGATCTCAGACAAGATGACACATTTCCCTAGATACCACTACTATCATTGCTATGCTAGTTGTCTCGCTTTTATTGTTATGACTTGCTACCTATCACTTGTTTGTCAAGCCTCCCTACATTGCCATGAAAAGTCTCTAACCCTCCACCTTCCCAGCAAACCTTTGTTTGGCTATGTTACCACTTGCTCAACCCTTCTTATAGCGTTTCTAGCTGCAGGTGCAATTGATTCCATGTGCCAACATGGACATTCTTTTGTTATATCACAATATTATTGCTATTTAGTTTAATGCACATATATATACTTGGTAAAAGGTGGAAGGCTTGGCCTTTTGCTCGGTGTTTTGTTCCACTTTTGCCGCCATAGTACTTGTGTACTGGTGTTATGTTCCATATTTTGCGCTCCTAACATGCTCGGGGTTGTTATGGGGACCCCCTTGATTTTCGTTTTGGGATAAAACTCTTCTACCAAGGCCCAACTTTGGTTTTACCATTATCCAACCTAATAAAACTTGCATAGGGACTTTCCGGACCCCGTGGATAATTAATCAACAACCCAGGCCAGTGTTCCTCATGAGTGTTAGTCCAAAATGACAGCAGCCGGGGCCACCAACGGGTGTGCCAGCCAAAAACTTAGCCAATACGGCCGTGTCCTGAGAACGAGATACACGGCTCTTATCTGGTTCGTTGGCACGTCGGGCGCTCTTGCTGGATCTGTTTTTACCTTTCTCGAACGTCTTGCGCGTGGGATTTCGATGACACTTTTGGCAATCTCGAAGTTGAGATTTTCCATCGGGATTCCGCAAATACTACGGGTGATTCCGCAGTTGAGGAATTCCAACGCGGCATGTGGTTAATTTGTGATGGATGAGTTGGAGCACCCCTGCAGGGTTAAATCTTTCGAAAAGCCGTGCCCGCGGTTATGTGGTAATGTGGAAACTTTGTTTAACACCAGGTCAATGCATACTCAAAATAAACTCAAATAAAATACACCAACTGCGTGCGTAACCGTGACTGTCTCTACTCGTGAGTCCTTATCCGAGAGAGAACATGGTGGGGTTATGTTTGACGTAAGTAGGTGTTCAGGATCACTTAGTGATCATTACTAGTTCACGTCTATTATGCGTAGACCACCATACTTTACTTTATGTATTCACAAGTTAGCCACTCAAATAAATGCTTAGTTGATTGCTGCAGCCTCACCACTTAACCATATCTCACCCATTAAGCTTTGCTAGTCTTGATACCCTTGGAAATGAGATTGTTGAGTCCTTATGGCTCACAGATTACTACAACAACAGTTGCAGGTACAGGTAATGCGATGAATTGACGTGAGAGCGATGCTTGTTTGATTTGGAGTTCTTCTTCTTCTTCATCATCGATCTAGGATAGGTTCCAGGCGGCAGCCTAGGATAGCAAGGATGGATGTCTTTTTATCGTTTGATTTCATTCGTAGTCGGACCCTGCTCTTCTATATGATGTTTGAATATGTTGTTGTATTGATGTGATATTGGTGTAGCTTGTGGCGAGTGTAAGCCAATTCCATATACTCATATCTTCTGTACATGTACTTGTAATGATATCCATTCTTGCAACACGACGATATGCGCTCCTATCCCTGTCGAGGCCTCGAGCCAAAATAAGGATATGGTCGCATCTTGGGCGTGACATCTACCCCGAGTGAGGCTAGTCCTTCGTGGATGTAATCCATGGTGGAATAGACAAGGTTGCTAATTCGTGGAGTCGCTCAGTTGTTACCTTTTGTGGGTTGAAATCTCCATCAACGTGGGTGTAGGATATCACCACCTATTGCAAACCATGCCAAAAACCACCGTGTTGATAACCCACAAGCATAGGGGATCGCAACAGTCTTCGCAGGTAGTATTACCCCCTGATTTATTGATTCGGCACAAGGGGAGCCAAAGAGTATTTATCGGCCTTAGTAGCTGAGTTGTAAATTCAACCACACTTGGTATATCTCTTTGTAACAAAGATATAGTAGAACGACAAAGTAGTAGTAGTAACGGTAATGGTGACAACAACAATTTTGTAGTAGTTGTGACAGTATCAGCAACAATAGTAACTTAGCAAGATTGAGTATATGTAAATCATAGACACGTGGATCGGTGATGGATAATGATTTATATGACATCAATCATGTAACAATTACACACTAGGGCGACACGGAACTAGCTCCAATTCATCAATGTAATGTAGGCATGTATTTCGTATATAATCATACGTGCTTGTGATAAGAACTTGCATGATATCTTTTGTCCTATCCTCCCGTGGCACCAGGGTACTATTGGAAACTAATGGATATTAAGGCCTCCTTTTAATAGAGAACCAGAACAAAGCATTAACACATGGTGAATAGATGAACTCCTCAAACTACGACAATCACCGGAAAGAATCCCAATTATTGTCACCTTGGGGTATGTGGATCATGACACCTAATAGGTGCATACAACTTGCAATATAGGATCCAAATCACTCTTATATTCATGAAAACATAATAGTTTCAGATCTAAAATCATGGCACTCAAGCCCTAGTGACAAGCATTAAGCATAGAAAAGTCATAGCAACATTAATCTCAGAACATAGTGGATACTAGGGATCAAACCCTATCAAAGTAACTCAATTACATGATCAATCTCATCCACTACCATCTCCGTACATCAAGCCTACAAAGGAATTACTCACTCTCGGTGGTGAGCATCATGGCGGTGTCGATCAAGAAGGGTTGCTGATGACGACGGCGATGAATCCCCCTCTCCGGAGCCCCAAACGGACTCCAGATCAGCCCTCCCGAGGAAGAACATGAGCGGTGCCGAATCCATCTCATAAACACGATGAAATATTCTCTCCTATTTTTTCTCCGAAGATGTGAATTTCACGACTAGAATTAGGGCCAGGGGAGCGATGTGGGCCCCATAAGCTAACAGTCCATGTCGAGTGGGGGTGGGAGCACCTTGTTGGCTTGTGGCCCATAGACATCCACCCTCCGACAGGTCTTCACTCCATAATTCTTCATATATTCTAGAAATAATTCACAAAAAGTTTTGTCTGATTCCGAGAACTTTTATTTCTGCACAAAAATAACACCACGGTAGTTCTGCTAAAAACAACATTAGTCTGGATTAGTTGCATTAAATCATGCAAATTAGTGTCCAAAACCAGAGAAAAAGTGTTTGGGAAGTTGTTATGTTTGAGATGTATCAACTCCCCAAAGCTTAACTCATTGCTTGTCCTCAAGCAGTTAAGTTGATAAACTGAAAGTGATAAAGAAAACTTTTACAAACTCTTTTATTCTCATTGTTATACATATGCTTAGCTAGCGTTCAGGTTTTCAGCATAAATCATAAATAACCATATCCATGATAACAATTAAACATGATATTCACTCATGGCAGTACATAACCAACTAGCGAGCAATAATAAAATATCTCACATGTCAACAATTTGTCAACACAATCATGATATAATATGATGACGTGGTATTTTGCTAGCCCTTTCTGAGACCGCAAAACATAAATGTAGAGCACCTCCGAGGTTCAAGCAGCGAATAAACATTATAATTTAGGGTAGAAAAGCTCCAAGCATGCTCATATCCAACATTAATTAGACTCAATGCATAAGAATGAAAATAGTGCTTTCTGGTCTCGTGCTTTTAGTAAGAAGATAATGATTCAGAGATAACATTAAAGTAAATAGACAGGTCGTGGAGGGAAGCATTGATTTGCAGGGGTGCCAAAGCTCAAGGTTTAAAAACAGGATTGAAATTATAATTTTGGGTGGTGCGCTTTTCCTGTCAACGCCGCAACAAAGGATTTCAGTGTCTTCCATGATAAACACATTATTGGCGGTTCCCAAGCAGAATTATAACGTTTACTCCCATCCCCCATACATACACAAACCATGGCTAAACGAATCCACAGGTGCAATGAGACGCGGGACTGTGCATCATATCAACTGTCCCAAGAGTTTTGTTTAATTATTTGTTGATTTTGCAGGACTCGACATCCTTTCTACCAGCCTCTCTCGTGCAATGACACGCAAATAAACGCCCATCTTGAGAATAACCCACTTAGCATGGAAGATATTGATCACCTCGTCGCTCCATGAGCGGTACGAGTGCACAAAACCGATGTTTATTTGAATATTACAGGTGGCACATGCAAATTTACTTTGAACGACAGGGTAATGCCGCATATAGGTAGGTATGGTGGACTCATGTCGAACAACTTTGAGTTTAAGGATGTTGGATGCACAAGGAGCATTCCCGCCTAGTACAAGTGAAGGCTAGCAATAGATTGAGAAGCGGGCAGCTAGAGAGCAAAAACGGTCATAATCATGCATTGTAAATAATTAACATTAAACATTAGCATGAGTAGGATATGGACACTGTGAATTTAAACATCATGAAGGTTGCATTGGTTTTGAGTCAACTACATATTTGCACATGGGCCAAGTCAAGCTGCTCGGATTACTTAGTGGGAAATACCAGACTACCATACCACATCATAACCATTTTAATACATGTTGACACGTAAGATAAATCATCATCCACTCCTAGCTATTTAAGCATGTCTTGAGAAACTATAATCTCTAATTAACATCATACACATGCTTACTCATGATATACTGAATCGAGATCGAACGAGCTAAATACATTTACAAAAAATGAAAAATAAGAAGAGTTCATATCAACTTCCTTTACCACGATCACTTCATCAAATATCGTCATTATTGCCTTTGACTTGCATGACCGAATGATGTGATAATAATAGTACAAGAGTGAAGTGGACTAAGCTGGAATGTACAAGGTGGTTTTATACAGAGGAGAAGACAAGGTATTATTGGCTCTCTATTAGATCAACAATAATGCATATGAGATCCACTCAACATTTTCATCGTGGTCTTCGCCTTTCGGTAAATCAATCAAATAAAAGAAATTCGGAGAAACACACTAAAATATTTTTAGAGTTTTTGTTTTTTCGAAGGAAGCAAATAAACAAGGAAAACAAGAACGAGAAAAATTATTTACACGAGCAATCTCCCAAAAGGCAAAAGGAAATATTTTGGGGTTTTCTTTTAATACTGCAAACTAATTAAACTAGAAAGAAAACTTAAAAAAGAAGCAAGAAATATTTTTGGATTTTCAAAGTTTTTCAAACACACAAGAAAGCAAAAATTAAAAACTAACATGGACATACAATGAAAGAGGGTGAACACCGACAATTTATATGAAGCGTGTAAACAATGAATATCATGTCGGTGAGAAATACGTACTCCCCCTAGATTAGGCATTTGCCTAGCTTGGTGATCACCATCCGTAGTAGCCATCTGGTCCAGGAGGAAACACTGGAGCAACGACGTGCTATATGAAATTAACCCCTTTCTGTGACGTAGTTGTAAACCATCGCCTTGCATGTGTGAGCGATAGGGGGGGTCCATCCCACACAACACAGCGCCGTCGGTGATGGTGGCCAATGAATGCAAACGTTTCGTAAAACTAAGCGTATGGGATGTCTGCATCTATCACAAACGAGGGTCACCGAGCAATCGTTTGAGATATGGTGTGCTTCCCATACGGTTCATCCTTGCAACTCGTGTGAGATCACACTAACATCACACATGCTATTCTATGGCACACCGTTTATGATGTGCACCAAATCGCAAATAGATCACGATTATAAAGCGTGTATCATAAGGGATTGTCACACACATTTAGTTCCACTATGACCGTCTGTGATATGATATAAGAGTGCATACATTTATCATTATAAAACCGTATGTGAAGGTTGAATATATCCCACATGCGACATTTTTTATAAACGTCTATGATTTATAAAACATTTCGAACATGTGACCCATACTTCCCAAATGTGGCATCCAGACTAACTATGTCAGATGAAGGCTTATCGCACGCGTTCTTCTTTGAACAACGTTTACGATGGGCACGATATCATACACAGTTCAAAATACGAAATTGTGTGTGATAAGGAGACTAGCACAAACGCTGGTGTTGTTAATCTCACACGTTCTTTCTCGTCTGACCGTGTGTGAAGACGAGACTCATCACACATGCCGCGAGTGGAGAAGCGTGTGTGAAGTTGAAGTTGATTGCAGACGTTTTGCTTTCTCAAACTGTGTGCATTGTAATGGCCTACAGAGCATGATTTCCCCCTAATTAAATACATTTGTTGATAATTCAAATAAGTTGAATTTGAAAGAGAAATTCATGTATTTCATATCAAATCATGTTTAAATGTAGGTTTAAGAACGAATGCATAATTCGATTCACATGTAAATGTACTCAAGAACTACATAAGCATCAATTCTCAAAAAAGGAAAATTACAAAAGGGACAAATAAAGAATGATGGAACCAAAGTTATATTATAGACGGTAAAGAGAGAGTTGAAAGACATTCTGGTTGCTGGAGAAGGTGAAGCACAATTCCCATATTGTGCCCTCCTTCATGCCTAACGCACGAACGATTCTAGGCCAGCCCCTAGTGATGGTCCCGCCCATCCTTCACTGTCTTTATTACGACTGCTCGATGCTCATTGTAGTGTCGATGATATATTTTAAGCTTCATTGCATGTCCAAGAATCATGTCTTTTGTGAGGTAATCTTGAGTAAACTGCTTTGGGAACCACTTCAAAATAAAAAGGTCCAGACATTGTTGTGTGACAACTCATTATGGGAAATACTAATAGAAGGCTACAGAGTTCGTAGTTACCATCCTACAGCTCACTATTGTGTTCAATAGAGGGTAAACAAATAGTCTAAATGGCATTGTTTGTCTCTTTTCCCTAACAATCATTTTCAGTTTCCTCACTTGATGATGGTTCATGAATATTTCATTGCCCCACACGCAAAAAGGGTCCAGGAATGGATCTTTACCTAAGAAATATGTACCCACAAGCAAGAAGCCTATATTAGAAGCTAAATGAAGTTGTAGAATGATGTAATATATTACTCCATTAGTTCCACAATGTGTTGCGTATAAACATTTTGAGAAGTCAATATTTACTTACTTTGACCAAGTTTGTAGAGAAAAACATTTACATCTAGAATTGCAATTACATTTCATTAGATACATCACAAAATTTCATATTGTATACATTTTAGATGGTATATGTAGATACATCACAAAAATCTATATGCACTCAATGATGGAATTGATGGAGTATAAGCAAAGGGATGAAAAGAACCTCAATGGAAAATATTGGCCACTCCCATTGTTGTCCCGTGCAAGTACATGTAAAGTCATGATAAGTACAACAGGCTTAACATCAACCAAGTATGCGAGGTATCTGCTTGAAATAAACAAGGCATATATGCTCACTATAATGACCAAATATAGCCATTTGATACTGGACAAATGCTCAATGAAACCAGCCTAACAACCAGATAACGAAAAGCAAGGCGTCTCCTTGAAAACTAGACAAATGCTCACTGCAATCAACCTAACAACCAGATACAGCAAAGTAAGGCATCTGCTTGAAAACTAGACAAATGTTCACTGCAACCAACCTGGCTACCAAATTCAGAAAAACAAGGCATAAATGTTTAAAGCGGGAGTTAAGGGCACATGTTAAGAACACCAGGCATAACAGATGGTATTGGTGAAATTGAAGTACATAGTTCATACTTGCACATAATGAACATCACATTGTGAATAACTGAAAGAAACAAGACATTCATGCTCACTGTAACAAGCAACTATAGCCATTGAAAACCGGACAAATACTCAATGCAACGAACCTAACAACCAGGTACAGAAAAGTAAGGCATCTGCTTGACAACTGGATAAATGCCTAATTAAACATTGCATGATTATCGCATGGCAAAAGCTACTACAACAATGGGTACGAGATGGCTAGCTAGAAAATGTGTGATTTTCTCACAAGATGTTGACTCACTTGTCATGGATGGGCTCCTTCCACTTGGGATATGAGTTGCCCAGGGTGCACTCCCCAATGCTACAGATGGGACGTTTCCCCTTGTAATATTCATAGTGTGTGCCATTATCTTGGTGGATGAGATATGAATTTGGAGCTAAGGATCCCAAGCCACCACCGTGGAACGTTTCCTTTAGAAATGACAAAAGGGGCTTGATGGCATAGAAGGATCACAAATCCATGACCGCGAGGCTGGGAGATCAGCGGCGGGGACTTTGAAGAGATCACCGATGGTTGAACCAGAGGCGTTGTCTGTGGACTACTTAACTTGTGATATGGCCCGAGTGAAGCCGATGATGTTGACGAGCTTGATGTTGTAGTCGGCTCTCCTGAGATACAGGAATACGCGAGCCCGGAGACTTGAAGCATTCGGCATGGCAACATAGTCATCGTCCTCACCGGCTCCCGTGGCGAGGTGTTTGTCTGAGATCGAATGGTCGGCGCGAACGACGCCCACCTTGCCAGCGTATGGCGGAGAGGCCATGATAGACCTCTTTTTGCTACTACACTCCTCGAGCTCCACGGAAGATGTGGTCCGGCTGATTACGCCGCGACTCTATGGAGTACGGGATGGGGATCTGGGGGAAAGGGACACCGCCGACCTCACCTAAAAACTCAAGGCAGCGATGGTGTATGTAGATCGGTGGGGACCCTAAACTTGTTTGGCTATGAAGCACGGGAAGTCCGGCTGAGGTTGGTGGTGGCAGGCGGCGGGGGGGGGGGAGCTAGGGTTGAAGCGGGGGAGGAAGAGGAGTGGGTGTTGTGTGGATGGGGGGGGGGTTTGCGGATGTGCCACAGTTGCTAAAAAATTTAGTAGTAATGGTGTGGGTGGAGATGGTGGTGGACAAGGGATGGCGACGGTTCAAATGCCTCGGCAGCTAAAATTTTACTATAGGGTCGGTGTGGTGGACGAGGAAGGGCGGCATGCAGTTGAAATACCGCTTTCACTTAAATTTTGGTAAAGGGCATGAGCAGGGCGGGAGCAACCAAGATCGCACATGGTCCAAACATAATAAAGTGTGTACACCGTAACAAAATGTCGTGCCGCAAAACCACGAATTTTTGCATCGCTCAAGGCGGGTAGCTCTGTCTCATATTTCTCAAGGCGGGTTCATCTCACACGGTTCATCCTCAATTTCAGTCGGAAACGTGAAATTCATCCTAAATTTCCACATGCCCACAAACAGATGACACACAAATTTGGCAAATTTTCACCACAAAATGTCTTATTTTGCAGCGAATAAGTTGACATTAATTCATACGCTTAGAAAATTACAAACAATTCATCAATTTACATGAAGATGGATTGCACAAAATATTCACTACACCATGGATGCATACAAACGCCGCGCCTCCACCGTCGTCATGACCTTCCTCGGCTCATAACGAGTATTCAGAGGAGCTCATCAAGTTGATGAGCTCCACTGGTTCCACGGCGGAGACTGGTGGGGCTACCTCGGCTAGAGCGACCGCGGTGCCTCTCTCTAGGTCTGCTGTTATCGACGAAGCTGTCATGGCATCCACGTGGTCATCGGGATACACACATGCACCACTCTTGTTAGAGCTACGTCCCTAGTCGTCGTGGCCGCTGTTGCTAGGGTTGCCGCCACAAATGCAAGGCTTGCACTGGCCTCCAACGCGACCGAGAGGCATACGACGTCTTGCTCCACCGCCTTATGGTCATGCTCCCGCCTCTTTTTCCCTCTGCATCTGAGTTGCGCTTCCTCTTTGCACTCTCCTTCCATTTTTGCCACTTCAGATCCCTAGCCGCATTGCAGATGGCATCTGCAAATGCGATAGATTGTTCCACACCGACACTGAGACGACGCTCGTCCTCGTCACGCAGGAATGCATCAAGGCCCGATTCCTGGACGGACAGAGCGATGGCCATCTACATCTAACGTTGAAACTCGGGGTCGACGTCGGCGGCGGCCGCGGCAAATGACGGTTAACCATTGACCAACATGGAGGATAGCGCGTAGGAATCCTCTATCCCATCGTCGTCGGTCACGACAGCTGGCTGTTTGCCCTTGCCCGCCATGGAGGCCAACGCATCGGAATCGTCTATCACATCGTCATCCAACACTATTAGGACGACGCCATGCACATCCCCATGGTTGAGCACCGGTTCCATTCGGTGTGTGTGGTGGTAGTGGCGAGCTATCGGCAGAAAAATTAGCTGTTAACCACCGTCGGTGAGATCCTTTATAGGTCGTCGGGTTTGGGTTTTTACTATGCACATTACCCCTCTTCACTGGTTGACGCTTACTGTTGCCACCACTACGCAAGGCCGATTTTATTGTGTATGGGCATCGCACACGGTTAGAGTAGCACACTCGTGCCTTTGTGATAAACGACAAGAAAAACGCAAGAGAGGGTCAAAACACAACCACGCCCACTAGTGGCCCAAATATATACTCCATCCGTTCCTAAATATAAGTCTTTTTAGAGTTTAAAAAAAGGTCTCTTTAGAGATTCCAGTACTAACTATATATGTATGGAGTTAAATAAGTGAATCTACACTCTAAAGTACGTGTATATATATATGTGTGTGTGTGTGTCTATATATATACGTGTGTGTAGTTCGTAGTGAAATCTCTAAAAATGACTTGTACTTAGGAATGGATGGAGTATATATATGTACGAACATGGTGTTGTCATGTTTAAATTTGCAATGCGCAACTTCAATGTGTGGCACATGCTGCATATGTGCATGCCTAAAAGTGTCCAATGTGACGGAAAAGGGTTTCATGACAAACGTAGGGTGTTGCCCCATACACTATGTGTCGGAGGATGGGGTCATATGAACACATGACCTGGTTCAAACTTTGTCCCACATTTATCCATGTCTGACTTTTTGTAAGACAACCAAGAGAATTTATACCTTAATTTTCCAAACCATCACATATTGTTGTCGGCCAAGAGGGATATATAAATCGGGTGGTCCCACGAGTTGCCACGTCGTCGAAGATCAGTTGAGCCAAGCTAGAAGAATACCATTCCCCTGCATATGGTCAAATGTATATGGGAAATGGTGTGGTCCGGTGTTTCAGTTTATACACAATGCACAACACTAGCTACGATGTGGCATGCACCTAGCTCGAGATAATTGGACATATATACCCCCCTTAAGATTGGTTATATATATACTACCTAGGTATATCGTTCCCCTCCCCCACCCCACACCCATGATGTCTACTATGCAACTTTATTCTTGTAGACTATGTTGGGCCTCCAAGCGCAGAGTTTTATAGGACAACATCAATTTTCCCTCAAGTGGATGACCTAAGGTTTATCAATCCGTGGGAGGTGTAGGATGAAGATGGTCTCTCTCAAACAATCTTGCAATCAAATACAAGAAAATTCTTGTGTCCCCAACACACCCAATACAATGGCCAATTGTATAGGTGCACTAGTTCGGTGAAGAGATGGTGATACAAGTGCAATATGGATGGTAGATATAGTTTTTTGTAATATGAAAATATAAAAAAAGCAAGGTAATAAATAGTAAACAACGAGCAAAATGATATACTGATGCTTGGAAAAAGGCATAGGGTTCATACTTTCACTAGTGCAATCTCCCAACAATGCTAACATAGTTGAATCATATGATCATCCCTCAATGTGCAACAAAGAATCACTCCAAAGTTCCTATCTAGCGGATAACAATAATATGAAATTGGTGTAGGTAGTAGAACCACCTCAAAGTTATTCTTTCCGATCAATCTATTGGGCTATTCCTACAAGTGTCACAAACAGCCCTAGAGTTTGTAGTAAAAACAACACCAATGATACATATTAATCAACCCTAATGTCACCTAGATACTCCAATTTCACCTCAAGTATCCATGGGTAAATTATACGACATGGATCAAAAAAATTCAGGTATATCATAGTCAGTCGAACACAAAGAACTTCAAGGAGCACCCCAAGATTTCTATCGGGGAATGTGGTATGAAAACATGCAATCAACCCCTATGCATAGATCCCCAAGGTCACCGGAATCCGCAAGCTGATGCATCAACCCCAATGTCACTATGGGTATCCCATGCAAAACGTACATCAAGTATTCTGAAACCAAAATATTCAATCCAGCATAACGAGATCTCAAAGGGAAAGATTCAATTCATCACAACATGATAGCAAGGGCAAACATCATATGATCCAACTGCATTAACAAATCCCGTGATACATCAAGATCATGCCATCTCAGGAACATGAGAGAGAGAGAGATTGAACGCATATCTACTGGTACATACTCTCAGGCCTGAGGGTGAACTACTCCCTCCTCGTCATGGCCTCCACCAGGATGATGAAGATGGCCACCGGATGATGATTTCCCTCTCTAGATTTTTTTCGCCGATATAGATAGTTGTGGCGGCAGAGCGGAGAGTGTCCCTTTATTTCTGGGGTTTCTAGGACTTATAGGATTTTTCAGAGTTGGAATCACACGCAACGGAGCCACGTAGGCCCCACAAGCTATCAAGGGGCGGGCTAGGGGGCGCCATATTGGCTTGTGGCCCTAGGGTGGCCCCCTCCGGTGGTTCTTCACTCCAATGTTGCTCATTTCCTCCAGAAAAAATCTAAAAAAAATTGGGCGATTATGAGAACTTCCATTTTCTACACAAAAACAACACCACGGTAATTCTATGAAAAACAATGCCAGTCCATGTTAGTTCTAAATAAATCATATAAAGTGCATCAAAACCATATAAAAGTATTGTAAACATAGGTGAATATGGCATGAATCCTTAATAAATTATAGATGTGTTGCAGACGTATCAACATCCCCAAGCTTAATTCCTGCTCGTCCTCGAGTAGGTAAATGATAAAAAATAATAATTTATGAAGTGTGAATGCTAGCATGGTATATAAATTTGATCAATGAATAATTCCAATCACTTTTTCTAGCATCATAACCGGCAACTTTTATCATAAAATTTATCATGATAGAGTAGCAATCAATTCACATGTCATGGTTCAAACAATGAATTCTCTTGAAACTTAACAACATATGTTCTTAGTCATCAAACAATTTCAATGCATCATCAAGTCTAAGTAAGAGCTCCACGTACTCAATTATCATATAATCTTCTATGATTGCTAATAATCAAGGCATATTTTTAGAACAAACAACATCCATCAAACACAGAGAAATATAGGGACCTAAACTTTAGCCTCCCAACATACTTATCATAAAGATAATTGTCAACAATAATGAGTCATGATCAAATATATTTGGTTGGATATATATGTTTGGATCTTTCCCCCCAACACATGATGCTTGCCAACTAATAGATTGAGGTTGGAATAGGAAGTTGACTCAACATGAAAAATAAATAACATGAAAGTAAATAGATTGTCCCTACGCAGAGGGAAGCAGGGATTTGCAAAGGTGCCAGAGCTCATTGTTTAAAAGAGATATGAATATATTTCGAGTGGTGTGTCTTTTCTGCCAACGTCACAACAGAGTTTCCAATATATTCCATGATAATCACATTATTGGAGGTTCGCAAACATAATTGAAAGTTTACTCCCCCTCTACCATTCAAACACATTCCATGGTTGGCCGAATCCACGGTTGCCTTCAAAACAATCAACTTTCTAGGGGGAGTTTTTGTTTATTTATTTTTGTGTTATGTAGGACTAGGCATCCTTTTTACCAGCCTCTCTTATGCAATTACAAGTGAACAAACACTCGTCTTGAGAATAACCCACTTAGCATGGAAGATAATGACTGCCCCGTCGCTCCATGAGTGGTACGAGCACACAAAACAAATGTTTATTTGAATGTTTAGAGGTGGCACATGCAAATTTACTTGGACTGACAGTGAAATAACATATATAGGTAGGTATGGTGGACTCTCATGAAAGAAACTTGGCTCAACGATTTGGATGCACAAGTAGTATCTCTACTTAGTATGAATTTTAGGCTAGCAAAAGGTTCTAAACAAGCACCACATGTTGGAGAATCCATAACAATATAACTTCTATGCAAATATACCCAAACATAGCCATTACGTTGTCTTCCTTGTACAACTTCAATTATTTTATCAAGGTTGAAAATAATTAAGGGGTATTCACAATAATAAAAGATGTCCAAGATAATATATTTGTATGTGAAAGTTCTCTTTCTTATACTAATCATTCATGAATTGCTTGCATGACCAATACTATGATTGTCTAAACTTCAATAGATTTACTTTCTAAACCATATGTGAAACTACTACTAAGCATAAAGCACACGTATAATTATGGTATTCAATTCATTCACAATTTACTCTTAGGATATAAGTGAAACACAAGAGTAAACATCAAACTACTCCCAAAAAGATATAAGTGGAGATCAATGAGTAGTCAAACAATCAAGTAGCTATGTGAAGACTCTCTATATCAATAAGTATTTTCAGATTTGAGTATTTTATTAAAACATCAAACAAAATAAAAATACAATCCAAGAATAGCACATATCATGTGGACAAATAAAAACTTAGGATTAACATAAGCTAACCGATAATTGTTTGATGAAGAGAGGTGGGATGCGTAGCATCCCCGAGATTAGATGCTTGAGACTTCTTGCAATATTTATTTGGGGTGACTTGTGCATCCCCAAGCTTGATATATTGTATCTTGTTCATTCCTCTCATATCACGGTTTCACCTATTCTCAAAAACTCCATCCACACAAAACTTGAAAAGACCTCGTGAGATAGGTTAGTACACATAAGAATAAATCCATACTTCTTGTACTGCCAAGCCAAGTTGCACAATAATTTTAAAACATCATCTACTATTTACTACCATTTCCACAATTTATATCTACCAGTATAAGCTATGGAAACTATAGGACAAGTAGATAACAAAACGATGACAACACTCATATCACGGTTTCACCTATTCTCAAAAACTTCATCCACACAAAACTTGAAAAGACCTCGTGAGATAGGTTAATACACATAAGAATAAATCCACACTTCTTATACTACCAAGACAAGTTGCACAATAATTTCAAAATGTCATCTACTATTTAATGTCGTTTCCACAATTTATATCTACCGGTATAAGCTATGGAAACTATAGGATAAGTAGATAACAAAACGATGACAACAATCTGTCCAAACAGAACAGTCTGTAGCAATCTATTAAACCAGTGTACCTCTGTAACACCAAAAATTCTGAAATTTATGAAATTCTAAATGATTTATATGAAAACACCTTGTAGAATTAAATAACTTTCCACGTTCCAGTAAACTTTGAAAATTCGAACACTATAGAAAAAGTTTCTGTTTTCACACAACACACATCAAAACATGCAATGGAGGCATATTAAGAACGTTTTGTTGAAAAAACAGATTATAAATAACATCTAAAAGATAAAAACAAAATAAAATGATGCTCCAAGCAAAACACATATCATGTGACGAATAAAAATATAGCTCCAAGTAAGATATACCGATAGTGTTGAAGACGAAAGAGTCATATGACGAATAAAAAGCTTCCGGGGCATCCCCAAGCTTAGATGCTTGAGTCTTCCTTGGATATTACTTTGGGGTTGCATTAGGCATCCCCATGATTAGGTTCTTGCCAGTCCTTATTCTCCTCATACCGGTGCCTCACCCAAAACTTGAAAATTTCAATCACACAAAACTTAACAGAACTTCGTGAGATGGGTTGGTATAGTAAATATAGATCATTCACTTAGGTACTGTCAAGACAAGATTCATAATTGTTATCCTACTATATTATATCATTTCCATAATTTATATCACCAAATATAACCTATGGAAACACTAAAACAAGCAAACTATGCATGCAACACAGAATCCGTCAAAAACAGAACAGTCCGTGAAGATCTGAATGGACACCATACCTCCCTGACTCTTAAAATGCTGAAAATTTGGGAAAATGCATAGAATATGCCTATAAATACTGTGTAAAGATTGCAGATTTGTTGGCTCTCCAGTAAACTCAGAGAAATACTTTACTGGAGGCAAAAGTTTCTGTTTTTGCACAGAATCAAACTAACAAGTATCCACACTATCCCAAAGGTTTCACTTGGCATATTATTGAAATAAAAGACACAAAACATGATTACTACAGTAGATTAATCATCTGAACACATAAAAACAGAATGTAAAAGTGTTGGGTTGCCTCCCAACAAGCTCTTTTCTTTAATGCCTTTTAGCTAGGCATGATGATTTCAATGATGCTTACATAAAAATAGTAATTGAAATATGCTAGAGAGCATCATGAATCACAAGGCAAGCACATTTAAGACTAACCCACTTCCTATGCATAGGGATTTTGTGAGAAAAAAAATTGGGAACAAGAATCGACTTGCATAGGAAGGCAAAACAAGCATAACTTCAAAAGTTTGAACACATAGGGAGGAAACTTGATATTGTTGCAACACCTACAATCATATGTTCCTCCCTCACAATGTTTTTCAGTACCATCATGAAGGAATATCACAATGTAACTATCACATAAAGCATTATTTTCATGACCTACAACCATAGGAAATTTATTACTCTCCACATAAGCAAAGTCCTTTTCATTCATGGTAGTGGGAGCAAACTCAACATAATAGCTATCATGAGACACTTGATTGGCATAATCCAAATGAAAACTAAAATCATGATGACATGTTTCATGGTTATCATTACTCTTTATAGTATATGTGTCATCATCATAATCATCATACATAGGATGAATGCTATAATCATAGTAAATATCATCATCACAAGTAGGGGTACTAAAAAGATCATCTTCATCAAGCATAGCATCCCCAAGCTTGTGGCTTTGCATATTATTAGCATCATGGATATTAAAATAATTCATAATAGAATCATTTCAATCATGCTCATCATTCAAGTAATTCTCATCAATAATTTTCATAAATTCGCCCTCTACCAATTGAGCACAATTTTCCGAATCCTTATTTCCACGAAAGACATTAAAAGACGAAACAATTGAGGCAATCTAAACTCCAGTTTTTGTAGTTTTGTTTTATAAAACAAAACTAGTGAAAAATAAGAAACTAAAAGATATACCTTCAAGCACTCACCTCCCCAGCAACAGAGCCAGAAAATAGCTTGATGTCTACTACGCAACTTTATTCTTATAGACTATGTTGGGCCTCCAAGCGCAGAGTTTTGTGGGACAGTAGCAATTTTCCCTCAAGTGGATGACCTAAGGTTTATCAATCCGTGGGAGGTGTAGGATGAAGATGGTCTCTCTCAAACAACCCTGCAATCAAATACAAGAAATCTCTCATGTCCCCAACACACCCAATACAATGGCAATTTGTATAGGTGCACTAGTTCGGCGAAGAGATGGCGATACAAGTGCAATATGGATGGTAGATATAGGTTTTTGTAATGTGAAAATATAAAAAAGCAAGGTAATAAATAGTAAACAGGGAGAAAATGATATATTAATGCTTGGAAACAAGGCATAGGGTTCATACTTTCACTAGTGCAATCTCCCAACAACGCTAACATAGTTGAATCATATGATCATCCCTCAACGTGCAACAAAGAATCACTCCAAAGTTCCTATCTAGTGGAGAACAATAAGATAAAAATGGTGTTGGTTGTAGAACCACCTCAAATTTATTCTTTCCAATCAATCTATTGGGCTATTCCTACAAGTCTCACAAACAGCCCTAGAGTTCGTAGTAAAATAACACCAATGATACATATCAATCAACCCTTATGTCACCTAGATACTCCAATGTCACCTTAAGTATCCGTGGGTAAATTATACGACATGGATCAAAGAATGACATGTCTATCATATTCAATCCAACACAAAGAAATTCAAAGAGCACCCCAAGATTTCTATCGAAGAACGTGGTATGAAAACGCGCATTCAACCCATATGCACTTATCCCCAAGGTCACCAGAATCCGCAAGTTGATGCCTGAACATATATCAAGTGAATCAATAGAATACCCCAATGTGACTACGGGTATCCCATGCAAAACGTACATCAAGTGTTCTAAAACCAAAATATTCAATCCAACATAACGAGATCTCAAAGGGAAAGATTCAATTCATCACAACATGATAGCAAGGGACAAATATCATATGATCCAACTATATTTACAAAGCCTGTGATACATCAAGATCGTGCCATCTCAAGAACACGAGAGAGAGAGAGAGATTGAACACATAGCTACTAGTACATACCCCCAGCCCCTAGGGTGAATTACTCCCTCCTCGTCATGGCCTTCGTCGGGTTGATGAAGATGGCCACCGGATGATGATTTCCCTCTCCGACAGGGTACTCAAAAGGCTCCAGATTGTTTTTTCGTCGATACAAATAGTTGTGGCGGCGGAGCAGAGTGTCTCCCTTTATTTATGGGGTTTCTGGGATTTATAGGATTTTTCAACATTGGAATCACGTGCAACGGAGCCACGTGGGCCCCACAAGCTATCAGGGCGCGACCTAGGGGGCGCCCTGTTGGCTTGTGGCCTAAGGGTGTCCCCCTCCAGTGGTTCTTCGCTCTAATGTTTCTTATTTCCTCTATAAAAAATCACAAAAAAGTTTTGAGCGATCCTGAGAACTTTTATTTTCTCCACAAAAACAACACCGCGGTAATTTTGTTGAAAACAATGTTAGTCTAGGTTAGTTCTAAATAAATCGTATAAAGTGCATCAAAACCATATAAAAGTATTGTAAACATAGGTGAATATGGCATGAATACTTCATAAGTTATAGATACATTGGAGACGTATCACCCCACACACACATGACACATAGTAGGGTGGCGTTCCAGCATTGTTAGCCAAATGGATGATATATAGCGGCCCATCGATATATAAGTGTGTCGTCGAAAACTGCACAATGAAGGCATGCATGGTCCACACACCCACACACACAAAAAAAACTCGCGCGCGCTCTCACGCACACACACACATACACACACCCCGCGCGCACACACACACCGTCACCCATCCTTTGCCTTCCAGCGTTGTCAGCAAAAGTCATGACAGATCTAATGGCCCACCGATAGGTTTGTTGTCAGGAACCGCACAATGTAGGCACATGGTCCACACATAGGCATAGTTTCACACACACACACACATGCACACGCACACGCACACCATCACCCATGCTTGGCCTTCCAGCGTTGTCAATAAAAGGCATGACATACCCTAAGGGCCCACCGATAGGTTTGTCGTCGAAAATGGCACAATGTATGCACATGGTCCACACACAGGTATGGGTTCACGCACACACACACACACACACACGCATCCGTGCGCGCGCTCACACACACATTCACTCACACACACACATCGTAACCCATCCTTGGCCTTCCAGCATTGTCAGTAAAAGGCATGACAGACCCTAAGGGCCTACCGATATGTTTTTCGTCGAAAACCGCAAAATGTAGTCACATGGTCCACACACAGGCATTGGTTCACACACACACGTCATCGATCCTTGACATCTTCAAAATAGCAAAATAAAATCATGGATATTTTCAATACAAGGATATTAAGATTTATTTAGCCGGAATGATGTATCACTACATACATTTATTGATATTTTCAAAACAGCAAAAGAAAATCATGGATATTTTCAAAACAAGGATCTCAAGATTTATTTAGCCGGAATGACATATCGCTATAGGCATTTTATTTATAATGCCTACAGTGATCGTATCACACCGTCTAAATGAACCTTAAAATCTAACAACTTCCCAACCTGTCACCCATCCTTGACTACTTCACCGAAAGCACACTTAACTTCCGAGCTCCATTCGACTGGGTTACAGGCCAGGAAGTTGTGTCTTGCTGGTAAGGGTTGGCACCTCGTGGGACCAGATATGTATCGCAGACGTTACTGGTAGTACTAGAAACTGTGTGCGATGGTGGCATGGCAATGCCTGCATGGGCTGATGATGATGTCTCACTCATGCTCGATGTCGCGATACCGCTTTTGCCTGCTCTCCGGCCTGCTCCGTCTCATCCTCCTCATCCAGGAGGTTGATGACGGGGCCGGCGCTTCGGCGGAAACCGATTGGGGGAGTGGCGGGAGATGCTTGTTTGGAAAGAACATCATTTTAATACAAATTGGATAACTTATGAAAGAAGGAAGCTCGAGCTAGCACGACACGTGCACATCGTGCTTACACACGCACGAGCTTCAGACGGGCGTATAGAACTGCTATAAATTATTCATGGTTCATTTATCCTTTTGTATACTACACTAATTAAGTTTCTAGACATTTAATGTGCATAATTCAAATTTGAACTAAAAGCACATGCTTCGTGTCACCAAAATGGGTTGAAAAAACATATTTGTGTCCTTGGGTTCCTTGTTTTGGTCCCATACAATGAACGTGAATGGATTACAAACATTGAGAAACTTGGCTTTTAAATCATCATAAAGACAAAACTCGCCTGAAATTCTTGAAACCTACCCTAGTGTCATGACACGACACTTATACGACATGATATTTTTTTGTCTAATTTGGGACGAGTCTCTTGCACACCAATACTTCTCTCAGGAAGCATCATGGTTTCTATACGGAACATGTCACCCCTATGGACGGAACGACATTTGATGTCTCTTCTTGCGTTGATATTTTTTCTACATGCAACATAGACTAATATAAGTGCAATGCTAAAATGTGGAATTATTCATGGCTCGTTTGGGGACCTTTATAAATTAATTGAGCTTTTCTATATCCATTTAATGTGCATAATTCAAATTTGAACTACAAGCACATGTTCTAGGACACCAAAATGGGTTAAAAATTCATTTATATGTCCTTGCACTGGTGCAGCAAAGTGCTATACAAACGGTTTTTAACCCCTTTCCGTGATGTAGTTGTAAACTGTCGCCTTGCATGTCTGGGCGATAAGGGGGGTCCATCCCACACGACATGGCAAACCCATCGGCAATGGTGGCCAACGAACACAAACATTTGGAAAAACTAAGCGTATGGGATGTCCGGATCTATCACAAACGAGGGTTGTGACTAGGCCGCAAACATTGATAATCTTGGTTTCAAGGTCCAAGAGAACCCAAAGCTTGCCAGGAATTCATGAAACTTACACAATGTCATTCCACCACACATATATGGTTTGCATTTTTTGAAGAATTTGGGACAACTGTTGGGACATGCATCTTACAAGCCAAAGCTTATTCAAGAAGACTTGTGAATTCGATAGGGAACATGTCACCTTTGTTGGTGAAACTACATTCAATGTGTTGTCTAGTGCACCAATTCTGCCCTTTTTATACATTCATTGAGTTTTCTAAGGATTTAATATGCGTAGTTCAAATTTTGAACTCGAAGCACGTGTTGTGACCTCGTGGTTTCGATAGGGAACATGTCACCTTTGGTGGCGAAACTACATTGTAACATCCCAAAAAAATTCCATTTTTGGAATGTTATGAAATATAGCTATGCATCATCATAACATTGTTTGAATGAAAAAATTGTTGAAGTTCTTCTTTTGGATTTCTAAAAGGCCACTTTCATTTTTCTATTTACTTGATTCTCCTATTTAAAAAAAACCTTGGTAATGCTCATAAAAAGAGAGGAGTAACATGACACTCCAGGGGCATCTTTGTGAAATATTAGAACAATAAAACCAGGGGGTTATTTGAAAATTTATTGCAAAAGAATTTAAAATCAATTTAGGCATTTTTTGAAAATATTTTTTTAAAGTATTCATTTGGCCGTTGAAAAATGTTCATTAAATAGCATTTATTCCCCTGATCAATTTGATATATATATATTCAAATTTTGGAAATGTTTTGAATGCCTTAATGTGATTTTAATTATCTGGAAAATAGAAAAGGAAACGAATTTAAACATTTTAATTAGAAAACCGGCCGGCCCACCAGCCTTTACTCCCCGAGATCGCTCCGGATCGGTCACCGACGCGCTGACGCCGCCCTCTCCCTCATTGAAGAGCGGACCCACCGTCCGACAATGCCATCACAGCGCTCATCTCCCTCCCCGCGTCCCCCGACCTCGCCGAAGATCCCTCCTCCCCGGATCTTGCTCCCCTTTCCCTCTCTCGACCCCGTGCCGCGTCTATATAAAGCTCTGCCCTCGCCGCGCTCCATTTCACCCCCGAAACCCTACTCCCCTTGCCAGAACATCGCCCCCGCACCTCGCCGGAGTTCGGCACCCCACCGAAGCTCTCCGAGCTCGACACCGTCGCCCCTGTCGTCCCAGCCCCAACTGATGCCACCAATCGTCGCCGGAGCTTCGTCGTCGTCGCCTGGACCCTTCGGACACCGCCCTCGACCACCGCACCATCATCTCTGACCACCTCCAACGCCCGGCCGCCGTCGACCTCGCCGGAACCCCGACCTCCACCTGTGTAAGCCCCTCCCCTCTCCGTAGCGGTTAGATCTAGGATCAACGGATCGGATTAGAAGATTTAAACGGTGAACCGTTTTCTTTTATGCTTCGGTCGTCCGCCACAAACACCGCACGCGCACATGCTGTTGACTAATAGGAAGCCGCCACGTCACCCCTGTCCGATAGCTAAATATATTTTCTTTTCTGTTTATGTTTTAGAAAACAGAATGTGTTCTGTTTTTATTTTTATTATATATTTTAAAATATTTAGAGTTTTTGTATGATTCTTTTTGCAAAATGTCACAAATTTCATGTAGTTTCTGTTTGTAGTCTTAGTTTTCACATTTGAACTTTTTAATTTGAATTTTGTTTAATTTGAGTAAATCACTAAAACTTGAATAACTTGAGTTTAGAAATTTATTTTTGAATGATTCGTTTTGCCCCTGCTTTGTAATAGTTAGGCCTATCATCCAGCATTGTTTGACAATTTTTAGTAAATTTAGATTAAGGTTTTTAGTAAAAACAGATTCTTTTTAGTTTCTTCTTAGTGTTTAATTGAATTGTTTTCATTTTAGTTTTAGTTGATTTTGTTCTAGTTTAACTTTTTATTTTAGTTTATTTTGTTCTGTTGTTAAACATTAGGTGAATTATTTTCTGATAATAAAAATATTTTAATTTGTTTTGTGCTCTAGTTTAATTAGGTAAACCTTGTTTTCACCATTTTTATTGTTTATAAAAATGTTTTGCAGTAAACCTTTTTGCACAAAAATTTTATAATGAAATACTCCCTGTTTTATAATAAAACAAATTTATTTGCTTTTCTGTTATCTATTAGTAAATTGCTGAAAACCAACTTGTCTTATTATGTCTTAGTAGGTATTTTGCCACCAAAACTTTTAGAGTTTTCTACTTTGAGTGATTTTTCTTTTGATTGTGCTATTGTTTGTTGAAGTATTTGTTACCTTTCTGTTATGTGAATTGTATGTAGTTATGCTTATTGTGTACTTTGTTTGATTCGTTAGATCATCCGAAGTGCGAAGCTTGTTATCTAGAGTCACTTGAGTACGAGGATCGTCAGCAAGGCAAGTTCACTTTGATCATATTTATCCATGTTTTTATTGCGTTAGTTCTACCATCTCCCCAACTGCATGCAAAGTAGGTAATTGGAAACTTGGTTACTTGATGTAGTATCATGTGGTAGGCACCCCTCAAACCTTTTGACACTTTGGCCCTGGGAAACGTTGTTTTAATTTTGCTATGCTGTTAGTAGACGGGGTTGGTTGTGTGATTCATGAGAGTTGTGAGATAATAATTACAAGACCTACTTGATGAACAAGACTTCAAGACTTCGAGTTTTCAACATACCTCTGGGTGGATGATGGTTGAACGGCGCCCTGAAGAAGCCAGTGGTTAGCCTAGGTGTTGCTGGAGAAGTGCCAGTATTCATGTGGGAAGGTCCACCCAGGCACAAAGAGATGGATGGATGCTTCAAGACCCAAGGCTTACCTGCACATCCACAAGCCATTATGGGCTCTGGCTTGGTTGGATATTGTGGTGACCCTAGACAGGCAATGCTACGAGATGTAGAAGAACGGTAGGAAAGGATGGGCACCGACAGAGTCTCAGGGGAACCCTTTAGAAGACCATGTTTTGGTCATCCGTTTCTCAAACAGCTTGAAGTGCGAGAAATCCAATGGAGGCGATCAAATCTTGTGGGGAACGTGTGCAAAACTCTGTAGAGTACCCAAACCTAATCGATTAGCCGTGTCCACGGTCATGGACAACTTGAGCCAAAGGAACTGAAACTATCTGGAATTGTCAACACAAAGTATTATAATGATGTGGGTATTAATGACAACTTGGGTATGAGAATTGGTTGGTGGAACCATCTCATTAATCAACCAACAATGTAGTAATAACTTTTGCTTTGCCCTCTCTTGTTATAGGAAAATTGGCTTTATGCAAAACTTACTACCCCACCTGCCAAATATGCATATAGACTAGATGATTACTTTTACTCCCTTTTGTGACATTGCCGGCATATTCAATATGCTGACCTACACGGCTACAACGTATCATGTTGCAGAGTATTTTTCCGACCAGGAGTGAGGATACGCTCTACGCTCGGTGAGATGCCCTTGGAGTCAGATGGACTCAACTACCTTTGAAGCTTCCGCAAGTCTTTGGTTTAGTTTATCTCATGAGTTGGCCTTTAGCCACTTTATTGTAATTTTTATTGTAATAAAGAACTCGATATGAGATTTTCAATTAATAAAGTTGTGTGATTTCACTTTGATATATACATTGATGTACCGTGTGTGTACCAACATGATCTTGGGATGGTACGGAAACACCGGAGATTCGACCTTTCAGGTCGGGTCACTACAGAAATGGTATCAGAGCACACGCTGACCGTAGGACGTAACCTCTAGGATTGGAAAAGCCTTAGGATTTTTTTTCTCTTTTGTATTTAAAATTCTTATATTCTCATCTGTTCATTTCTGACTTCCCTCTGATTATTTCAACCTTTCTAGATGGCCACCTTCACCCCAGTTTTGTTCACGGAGTTTTGCCAGCCTGACGCGACGATGCCCTTTGGCAAAGAGATGGTGAAGATCGTCAAGGACGTAAGGATCGCTTTGACAAGCATCACCGGGGCTCCTATCATGTTTTTTCCACAAGACGGTCGCTACGTGATCGAGGTGCACATCCCCGAAAAGACCTTTGGAAATCGTAAAGAACCCATCGACTTCAAGTTTGTGGCATCCAGCTGGATTCTTGGGAGGGACATGGCGATTCACCGTGCGCTCGGACGTATTCAGGAGGAATACAGGGGTGGTCCCATTTCGCCAGGACTCGGCATGGTTTATCGCAGGGATGCGAATGGAAATATCATAAACACTCCCACTAAAGACTCCACCATTTCCTATATCCAGACTTTGGAGACTCACATCAGGACCTTGGAGCTTCGAGTACGCGCAGACACGAAGACGATCAAGAGGCCGATGAACCGCGAGCTTGACCTCGAGGATGACCTACGGGAAGCCAAGTACGAGCATGAGCATGAAGTGAAGGATTTCTTGGAGAGGATCGAGAAGCTGAACACTCGCATTGCAACTCTAGAGGAACAGCTGGACATGGGAGAAAATCTTCACCCAGAAGGAGACATGGCTCCCTTGATCAGCAACGATGATGACTATGAGGAGAGCGTCACTGGAGGAGGCCACATTACCATGGAATTATGAGGAGAACTTTAGTCATGCCCCCATGTATCTTTAAATTTCGTCGTTAAAACATAGGTCGATGCCTAGTTTATTTGGAGACTTGTATCTCGATGTTTGAAACTTGAGTTGAATAAATGAATGAGTGTTTGGTGTGATATGTATGTTGCATTGCATATGGGTAGTGAAAATTTTCCTTAGGCCCTTGTTCTATTCTAATTCTCACCCCTCTGAAAACAGCAAGATGCCTCCGCGACGTGAGCCCGATTTCACCTTCCCGCCGGAACTCACACAACTTCTCCAGCAGCAGAATGCCCTAATGCATCTATTGATCCAGAACCAGACCAACAACCACAACAACCACCCTCCACCTCAGGGCGACAACCTCACCCGTTTTTTGAGGCTGAATTCACCAACTTTCTCTAGCATCACTGAGCCCATTGTGGCAGATGATTGGCTCCGCAAGATGGAGAGGGAACTCATCACCGCTGGATGCACTAAGGCTGAAAAGGTGCGCTTTGCCGCCCATCAACTGGAGGGACCAGCAGCTTCATGGTGGGAGAACTACACCACCACATACCCCATTGCTGGTGTGACTTGGGAGCAGTTCAAGTTAGCTTTCCGCACCACTCATGTCTTAGCTGGATCCATGAGTCTGAAGAAGCGTGAGTTTTGCAACTTACGCCAGGGGAACCGCTCCGTGGCCTAGTTTGTGGATGAATTTAGCATGTTGTCTCGTTATGCACCAGGAGATGTGGCCGATGATGCAACCAAACAGGAGAAGTTCCTGGAAGGACTCAACGATGAGTTGAGCGTGCAGCTGATGGTGGCTACTTTCAACAACTACCAGGAGCTGGTAGACAAGGACCTAATCTTGGAAGGGAAGCAGCAGCAAATTGAAAACTGCAAGAGGAAGTATGGACAGGGGAAGTCTAACTCTGGAGCTCAACAGAAGCCCTGCTACTCCCCGTACTCAGGGAATACCGGATCAAGGACCGGTAAGTATGGAGGACACACTCATCACGTGCACAACCATGGAGGCCACAACCATGGAGGAAATGGGAATAATCGTCCCAACAATGGCAACTTCAAGAACGGCAATGGAAGTGGGAATGGCAACCAGCACCGTCCCGCTCCAGCTCAGAAGGATCTGAACCATATCACCTGCTTCAAGTGCCAGAAGACAGGGCACTATGCCATTGAATGTCCCCAGAAAAAGCAAGTAAATGGAAACGGCAACAACAACGGCAACTCATCAGCTAAGAAGCCAAATCCTTTTCCCCATGCTCAGGTGAACCACATTGATGTGGAAGAAGTCTATGATCAGCCCGAGACTGTTGTTTGTAAGTTTTTATTGCATTCACGTCCAGTTATGGTACTTTTTGATTCTGGTGCAACTCATTCATTCATATCAAGGGTAGTTGTGGAAAAGTATGGTTTACCCACCAGAACCCTTAGTCGTCCCATTAAGGTCAATTCCCCAGGAGGTATGATGATGGCAGGGATAGGGTGCCACGCATTGAAACTCCATATAGGAAACCATGTTTTTCCCACTGACCTCATCGTCTTAGAATCCCAGGGATTGGATGTAATCCTAGGCATGGATTGGATGACCAAGTATGAATGAAACCTTGATTGCCCCAGCAAGTCTATTTTGCTCACCACCCCAGAGAACAAGAGGATTAAGTATGTATCCCGACGCACACAGATGAGTGCTCGGTTAAATTCCCTCATAGGAGTGGTTCAGGAGGAAGTGCCGGTGGTACAAGACTTTCTAGATGTATTCCCGCAGGAATTACCAGGCATGCCACCAGATAGAGAGATTGAATTTCTGATAGAGTTACTACCAGGAACAACCCCAATTTCCAAGAGACCATATCGGATGCCCGCAAATGATTTGGAGGAAATCAAGAAGAAGATTAAGGAGTTATTGGACAAAGGGTATATTCGCCCAAGTTCTTCACCTTGGGGAGCCCCAGTTCTTTTGGTGGAGAAGAAGGATAAAACCTTGAGGATGGTAGTTGATTATCGTGCATTGAACGAAGTGACTATCAAGAACAAGTACCCTCTGCCGATGATTAATGACTTGTTCGATCAACTAGTGGGAGCCAAAGTATTCTCCAAGATCGATCTTCGATCAGGGTATCACCAATTGAAAATTCGTGAATAGAATATACCCAAAACAGCCTTCACCACAAGGTATGGCCTATATGAGTATACATTCATGTCTTTTGGTTTGACTAATGCTCCTGCCTACTTCATGAATATGATGAACAAAGTGTTTATGGAGTATCTGGACAAGTTTGTCGTGGTGTTCATCGATGACATTTTGATATTCTCCAAGCGCGAGGAAGAACACAAGGAACACTTGCGTTTAGTTCTGGAGAAGCTTAGAGAGCATCGGTTATATGCCAAGTTCAGTAAATGTGAATTCTGGCTGACGGAAGTCGGATTCCTTGGACATGTTATTTCTGGAGATGGAATAGCAGTGGAGCCCGCTAAGGTTGAAGCAGTCACTGAGTGGAAGTCACCCACCTCAGTTAAGGAGATCCGCAGTTTTCTCGGACTTGCCGGATATTACCGGAGGTTCGTTGAGAATTTCTCAAAGATTGCCAAACCCATGACGGAATTGTTGAAGAAAGAGTCTAAGTATATTTGGTCTGAGGAATGTGAAACCAGTTTCCAGGAGTTGAAGAAACATTTGGTCACAACCCCAGTGTTGATTTTGCCAAATGTTCGGCAGGACTTCCAGGTTTATTGTGATGCTTCGGTTCAAGGACTTGGAGGAGTACTCATGCAGGAGGGAAAAGTTGTAGCCTATGCATCCAGACAGCTACGACCTCATGAGTTGAACTATGCCACCCATGATTTGGAGCTAGCAGCCATAGTGCACGCACTCAAGACCTAGAGACATTTCCTTATCGGAAATAGTTGTGATGTTTACACTGATCATAAAAGCCTGAAGTATATCTTCACACAGAAAGAGTTGAACCTCAGACAGAGGAGATGGCTAGAGTTAATCAAGGACTATGACATGAGACTGCATTACCATCCAGGAAAGGCAAATGTTGTAGCAGATGCTTTGAGTCGGAAGAGTTATGTGAACACACTCATAGCAGGAGGATTACCCCAAGAGTTAGCCGATGATCTCAGAGAGCTCCGGCTAGAGATAGTTCCAAAAGGATATGTTGCCACACTAGAGATCCAGTCCACCTTGACCGAAAGAATTCGTGAAGCCCAGAAATCGGGCAAGGAGATAGCTGAGATAAAGAAGAGAATGAAGGATGGAAAACTAAAGACTTTCGTGAAGATGAACAAGGTACTCTATGGTTTGAGAACCGAATCTATGTGCCCAATGACCCAGAGCTCAGGAAGTTGATACTTCAAGAAGCCCACAATTCACCCTACTCGATACACCCAAGCAACACCAAGATGTACCTGGATTTGAAGGAAAGTTACTGGTGGACAGGTATGAAGAAAGATATTGCCGAACATGTTGCGGTATGTGATGTTTGTCAGCGAGTAAAGGTGGAACATCAGAAACCAGCAGGGTTACTCCAACCTTTGTCGATACCCGAGTGGAAATGGGACAAGCATGGTATGGACTTCATCACAGGATTACCCAGAACCCGTTCAGGTTATGATTCCATCTGGGTAGTGGTCGATCGCTTAACCAAGGTGGCTCATTTCATTCAAGTGAAGACCACCTATACCAGTGCTAAGTTATCCAAGATATATATGACCAGGATCGTATGTCTGCATGGAGTTCCGAGGAGTATCGTGTCAGATAGAGGAACACAATTTACCTCAAAGTTTTGGCATCAGTTACACGAAACTTTGGGTACAAGGCTGGAATTCAGTGCAGCTTTTCATCCGCAGACCGATGGACAGACTGAGAGAGTCAACCAGATTCTGGAGGACATGTTGAGAGCTTGTGCGCTAGACTATGGATCTAGTTGGGAGGACAACTTACCTTATGCAGAGTTCTCGTACAACAACAGTTATCAGACGAGTCTGAAGATGGCCCCTTTTGAAGCTTTATACGGAAGGAGGTGCAGAACACCATTGATGTGGGATGGTGTTGGAGACCGAAAGCTTTTTGGTCGTGATCTTATCCGAGATTCTAAAGAAAAGGTCAAACTGATTTGAGACCGAATCAAGATAGCCCAATCCAGGCAGAAAAGCTATGCTGATAGCAAACACAAGGAGGTAACGTATGAAGTGGGAGACCGAGCATACCTTCGTGTGTCCCCACTTCGAGGAATCAAGAGGTTTGGTGTTAAAGGAAAGTTAGCACCCAGATTCATAGGCCCCTACAAAATTCTTGAACGTAGAGGCAAAGTTGCATACAAATTGGAATTGCCGGAAGGATTGTCCGGAGTTCATGATGTTTTCCATATTTCTCTGCTGAAGAAATGCCACGCTGAGATGGTTGATATTCCTTTGAGAGACACAGTGACCCTAGAGGCCATACAACTTGACAGTGGCCTGACCTACGAGGAGAAGCCTGTCAGAATTCTTGAGACTACCAACAGAGTTACCCGTAGCAAGACCATCAAGTTTTGTAAGGTTCTGTGGAGTCACCACACCGAGGAAGAAGCCACCTGGGAACGCGAAGAAGATCTTCGACGAGACCACCTGCACCTATTTTCTAGCCAACCCAAATCTCGAGGGCGAGATTCATCTTAAGGTGGGTAGGTTTGTAACATCCCAAAAAAATTTCATTTTTGGAATGTTATGAAATATAGCTATGCATCATCATGACATTGTTTGAATGAAATGAATTGTTGAAGTTCTTCTTTTAGATTTCTAAAAGGCCACTTTCATTTTTCTATTTACTTGATTCTCCTACTTAAAAAAAACCTTGGTAATGTTCGTAAAAAGAGAGGAGTAACATGACACTCCAGGGGCATCTTTGTGAAATATTAGAACAATAAAAACAGGGGGTTATTTGAAAATTTATTGCAAAAGAATTTAAAATCAATTTAGGCATTTTCTGAAAATATTTTTTTACAGTATTCATTTGGCTGTGCAAAAATGTTCATTAAATAGCATTTATTCCCATGATCAATATGATATATATATCTTCAAATTTTGGAAATGTTTTGAATGCCTTAATGAGATTTTAATTCTCTAGAAAATAGAAAAGGAAACGAATTTAAACGTTTTAATTAGAAAACCGGCCGGCCCACCAGCCTTTACTCCCCGAGATCACTCCGGATCGGTCACCGACGCGCTGACGCCGCCCTCTCCCTCACTAACGAGCGAACCCCACCATCCGACAGCGCCATCACAGCGCTCATCTCCCTCCCCGCGTCCCCCGACCTCACCGGAGATCCCTCCTCCCCGGATCTCGCTCCCTTTTCCCTCTCTCGACCCCGCGCCGCGTCTATATAAAGCTCTGCCCTCGCCACACTCCATTCCACCCCCGTAACCCCACTCCCCTCGCCAGAACATCGCCCCCGCACCTCGCCGGAGTTCGGCACCCCACCGAAGCTCTCCGAGCTCGACGTCGTCGCTCCTGTCGTCCCCAGCCCAACCGACGCCATCAATCGTCGCCGGAGCTTCGTCGCCGGAGCTTGGACCCTTCGGATGCCGCCCTCGACCACCGCACCATCGTCTCCGACCACCTCCAACGTCCGGCCGCCGTTGACCTCGCTCGAACCCCGACCTCCACCTCTGTAAGCCCCGCCCCTCTCCGTAGCCGTTAGATCTAGGATCAACGGATCGGATTAGAAGATTTAAACGGCGAACCGTTTTCTTTTATGCTTCGGTCATCCACCGGAAACACCGCACGCGCACACGCTGTCGACCAATAGGAAGCCGCCACGTCACCCCTGTCCGATAGCTAAATATTTTTTCTTTTCTGTTTCTGTTTTAGAAAACAGAATGTGTTCTGTTTTTATTTTTATTATATCTTTTAAAATATTTATAGTTTTTGCATGCTTCTTTTTACAACATGTCACAAATTTCATGTAGTTTCTGTCTGTAGTCTTAGTTTTCAAATTTGAACTTTTAAATTTGAATTTTGTTAAATTTGAGAAAATCACTAAAACTTGAATAACTTGAGTTTAGAAATTTATTTTTGAATGATTCTTTTTGCCCCTGCTTTGTAATAGTTAGGCCTATCATCCAACATTGTTTGAGAATTTTTAATAAATTTTAGATTATGGTTTTTAGTAAAAACAGATTCTGTTTAGTTTCTTCTTAGTGTTTAATTGAATTGTTTTCATTTTAGTTTTAGTTGATTTTGTTCTAGTTTAACTTTTTATTTTAGTTTATTTAGTTCTGTTGTTAAACATTAAGTGAATTATTTTCTGATAATAAAAATATTTTATTTGTTTTGTGCTCTAGTTAATTAGGTAAACCTTGTTTTCACCATTTTTATTGTTTATAAAAATGTTTTGCAGTAAACCTTTTTGCACAAAATTTTTATAATGAAATACTCCCTGTTTTATAATAAAAATTTTGTATTTTCTTTTCTGTTATCTATTAGTAAATTGCTGAAAACCAACTTGTCTTATTATGTCTTAGTAGGTATTTTGCCACCAAAACTTTTAGAGTTTTCTACTTTGAGTGATTTTTCTTTTGATTGTGCTATTGTTTGTTGAAGTATTTGTTACCTTGCTGTTGTGTGAATTGTATGTAGTTATGCTTATTGTGTACTTTGTTTGATTCGTTAGATCATCCGGAGTGCGAAGCTTGTTATCTACATTCACTTGAGTACGAGGATCGTCAGCAAGGCAAGTTCACTTTGATCATATTTATCCATGTTTTTACTGCATTAGTTCTACCATCTTCCCAACTGCATGCAAAGTAGGTAATTGGAAACTTGGTTACTTGATGTAGTATCATGTGGTAGGCACCCCTCAAACCTTTTGACACTTTGGCCCCGGGAAACGTTGTTTTAATTTTGCTATGTTGTTAGTAGACGGGGTTGGTTGTGTGATTCATGAGAGTTGTGATATAATAATTACAAGACCTACTTGATGAACAAGACTTCAAGACTCCGAGTTTTCAACATACCTCTGGGTGGATGATGGTTGAACGGCGCCCTTGAGAAGCCAGTGGTTAGCCTAGGTGTTGCTGGAGAATTGCCGGTATTCACGCGGAAAGGTCCACCCAAGCACAAAGAGATGGATGGATGCTTCAAGACCCAAGGCTTACCTGCACAGCCACAAGCCATTATGGGCTCTGTCTTGGTTGGATATTGTGGTGACCCTGGACAGGCGGTGCTACGCGATGTAGAAGAATGGTAGGAAAGGATGGGCACCGATAGAGTCTCAGGGGAACCCTTTAGAACACCATGTTTTGGTCATCCGTTTCTCAAACACCCTGAAGTGTGAGAAATCCAACGGAGGCGATCAAATCTTGTGGGGAACGTGTGCAAAACTCTGTAGAGTACCCAAACCTAATTGATTAGCCGTGTCCACGGTCATGGACAACTTGAGCCAAAGGAACTGAAACTATCTGGAATTGTCAACACAAAGTATTATAATGATGTGGGTATTAATGACAACTTGGGTATGAGAATTGGTTGGTGGAACCATCTCATTAATCAACCAACAATGTAGTAATAACTTTTGCTTTGCCCTCTCTTGTTATAGGAAAATTGGCTTTATGCAAAACTTACTACCCCACCTACCAAATATGCATATAGACTAGATGATTACTTTTACCCCCTTTTGTGACATTGCCAGCATGTTCAATATGCTGACCTACACGGCTGCAACGTATCATGTTGCAGAGTATTTTTCTGACCAGGAGTGAGGATACGCTCTACGCTCGGTGAGATGCCCTTGGAGTCAGATGGACTCAACTACCTTTGAAGCTTCCGCAAGTCTTTGGTTTAGTTTATCTCATGAGTTGGCCTTCAGCCACTTTATTGTAATTTTTATTGTAATAAAGAACTCGATATGAGATTCTTGATTAATAAAGTTGTGTGATTTCACTTTGATATATACATTGATGTACCGTGTGTGTACCAGCATGATCTTGGGATGGTACGGAAACACCAGAGATTCGACCTTTCAGGTCGGGTCGCTACATACATTCGATGTGTCCTCTAGTGCACCAATTCGCCCCTTTTTATACATTAATTGACTTTTCTAGGGCCGTTTTCATACGAATGTGAATGAATTAGAAACATTTAGGCATGATAGCTCGGCCGCATCATTGATAATATTGGTTTATTGAATTCCCGTAAATACAAAACTTGTATGATAACCATTTGACGCCACGCGTCTAATATTTTTTTACTCCCTCCGTTTCTTTTTTACTTTGCATATATGATTTGGTCATAGTCAAGCTAAACATAGTTTGACTAAATTTATACAAAAAACATATCAACATCTACAATGCTAAGGTTATATAGTATGAAAGCTAATTTGATGATGCATCTAATAATATTGATTTTAAATTATAAAAATTTATATATTTTCTATAAAGCTCATCAAACTTTAAAAAACTTGAATTTGACCAAATTGTATATGCTAACTAAAAAAGAAACGGGGCAGTACTTGATATGGGGGTGCCGTTCGTGTAACTGCAGGTTGATGACAGGACTAATCCAAGCTTTCCACCGCGTAGGCTCGATGGGACTCGTGGGAGTTGTCCGCCGTGCAGACTCGACAGGATGCGTGAGAGCTATCCATCGTGCATGCTCAATGGGACGCACGAGAGTCTATTGCGCATGATCATCGTGAAGCGATACTTTGACCTCCACCCCCCCCCACTCGCCTCGCTCCTGCTGTTTATCGTGTGGTTAATGCGCCTGGACGGAGGGACTAGTTTGCTTGTGATCACTGTTTTGTTCGTGCCTCACCGGGAACTTTGATGTTTCGTCTGTTTTTGACTTGTATACATGTACAAACGAACGAAATAATATAACAACAAATTCACACCAGCAAAGGATAATAATTCTCTTACATATGCATGGTAATAAAAAGTGCCACATGCGACAACTCCCCAAAGACACAAGGGCAAAAGAAGAAGGAAGAGGTTGAAGAAGTAAGACAAAGAAAATGATGTGGCCCGCTGCTATGTAATTCTTCATGTATTGCTGGTGCGGAGTTCCTCAATCTCCTTCTCCATAGCCTCCACAACCTCCATCTCCTCTCGCCTCTCATCTGACATCTGCCGCATTGCGCCCATGACGCGTGCTCTTTGCTCGAGATTGTCGATGGTCTGCGTCACGTACGCATGAAGTTCCTTCACATGCTTTACGGATTCCTTCATCAGCCCCTCACACTCAATGTAGAGCTTCGACAAGTTTTCTAAAAGTTCCTCGGCGAGTTCTTTCAGCCTCCCCTCCGAGGCACTTTACTTCTCGAGTAGTTTCTTCCAAGCATCGTTATTCTCCATAAGTTTATCCATGAGGCCGGTCACCCTATCAACCGAAGCATGACTCTTCTCCAATAGCTTCACCAAGTCATCAATCATCGCGTCCTTCCTATCAAGCTCAGCGCACATGTCATCGCTGGCTGAGGAATCCAAGACTGCCAACTCGTCTAGTTCGCCTCTGAGGCGAATGCGCTTGTGATTGTGAGAGTCGTCGCCTCTCCGCGAAAGTTCCTCTCGGGTGTCTGCGGCACCATCAGACATCTCTGTTGCGGCCAACGCGATGTGGCTAGACCTCACTAGCGCTTCCACGGTGTGGCGGCGGGACCTCTCGGTTGCTTCCACGGCCTTGGTCTTCCTCCCCTCGTTATATCTCGACTCAGAACCCCCCTCCTACCTGCCATGGAAGATGGAATGAAGGACTGACAAAGAAAGGCTTGTTTTTTTGGTAGTGGGGGTAAGGGATGTGCGGTAATTTTTTGAGTACGTCTTTATCATTTATAGCCTACTACAGTAAACATATGCTAAGTGGAAACACGTTTAGGTTTGGTAGGAGTGAACTGGTTTGCCAAAAAATTAGCACGTGGTAATTTGGAATGTGACATGAAACAAGCTCAATATTTATTGATGGTTTTAGTTCCCAATCACGGAACTCTTTATGGTTTTTAGAAACCGTTTGGGATGGCATACGTGGGCCTGCGTTCTTGGATGTGTGTATGTGTGTTCCCAACATTACTGGAGGGTCGGGGCCAAGACTGATGATGGTGTCGTGGCGGGCTAGACGGCCGTCGCTATGGTGGTGGCCTCGGTAGCTGCCCGTGGGGTGGCGGCCAAGGTGGCCACGGCGGCTACCGGCAGCAGCTGCCTTCAGGCAGCCGTGATAGAGCGTAGTGGGTAGTGCACTTTTGTGCGCGGTTGTGCGCAGGAACGGGATCATCGAGCACACATGTGGCACTACCTGTCAGGGGAATGTGAAAATTAACGTAAAACTAAGTTTTTTATAAATCATTAAAAGGTTTGTAAATTGTAATCTCAATAACAAACATAATGTGATGTGGGTGCAGGTTTGATTAGACGGGATGCGTGCGAGGAGTCCGTCGCGCAGGCTAAAAAGGATGCGTGCGAGCACTCCGCCGCGTAGGCGCAGATGGCTCACCGGGAATCAAGCCCTTTGACGCCGGACCTCCATCCATAGCCCTATTCTCTCCCAAGTTCTCCATTAATGCTACACCTTATCCTCCGGTCTTATCTATAAGGGCTGCCACCGAGGATCGCCTCCTTTTTCGATGGACGACGAGGCGGCCAACAGGAGGGGGCAGGTCAAGGCTGAACCATGCGAGCCTCCAGCGAGCATGGACTTCATCGGAAGCATCCCCAACGAGATGTTGGTAACCATCATGTCCCTCCTTCCCATCAAATCTGTCGTGCAGACTACCATCCTCCCCAAACGGTGGTGCCCCCTATGGAACTCCACCCCATTGACCTCTTTGACAACAACAAGCTCTGCAACGGGGATCGCAAACGCTAGGACGCATTGTCCCACATCCTCGCCATGCACACTACGCCAGTCAGACGCCTTGCCATCAGCACTTTTCCGTTCCAACTGCAAGGCCGAACCCAAGTTTCATGAGTGGTTCTTATCCCCCGCCCTAGATCAGCTTGAGGAGCTCAACTTTGTTGCTGGACATGGGCGCTCGCTGCCTCCGTCCTTCCTCCACCTCGCACCCATGTTGCGCTGCGCTATGTTCATGCGGTGCCTTTTCCCCAAGATTAATGTCGCGCACACTCTTCGTCTCCCTGAACTGAAGCACCTCGAGCTCATTGGCATCAACATCTCAAAGTCGGATTTGGAGCGCCTGCTTGGCGGCTATACGACGCTCGAGTACCTTCGTCTTTAGATAATGTTTGGGTTCAGTAGCCTCCGCATCGCTACGACGAATCTCCATACGATTTATGTGCATGGCTGGTGCCGCAACACACTGACAGTTGGGGAGTTTCATGATATATTCATTGAGAATGCGCCTTTCCTAGAGAGATTGGTTGTACTTGATAAAGAAGTTCGAACAAGAATAGGGTCATTGACGCACCGAAATTGACAGTGTTGGTCTATTCGTGTGCTGAATTCTCCGAACTTGTTACAGCTGGATCCATACCCGTTCAGGTACAACAATATTCTTATCATTCTTATTATTGTAGATCACATTATATCTAGTTTTTGTTGATCCATGTTTGGCTGTCATCCAGAAAATGATTCCCACGGGCCTCTCATTGCCTCTGCCTGCAGTGAAGATCTTGGCACTACAATCTATCAGCCCCAATATGGATGAAGTTGTTAAGTTCCTTATATGCTTTCTGTGTACGAAGAAGCTATATGTCGAGGTGATGTTCTTTTCCTGTAAATTGTTAACCACAACAAAGTTTAATTTGTTGGTACTTTTACCCATGATTACAATGACAAATGTACTATACATTTTTTAGATGTTAATCATGAACGATCGAAGATGGCATGTCAATCTATTAGTGTATTTTATTAATCATGCAAATCAAAGAGTCCTATAGTGTTCAACATTGCATCTAAGCACCGATATGTTGTCTTCGTTTGCAGATACAAGCAGGACTTGGAGTGGAAAAGGTGGCTCAATATAACAATCCCATCGAATGCCTTGAATTCCATCTCACGGAAATTACTTTGAACGAGTACCGAGGCACTAATCCACAGATTCAATTTGCCAGTTTCTTTGTTCAAAAAGCAAGGGTGCTCAAGGTAATGAGGTTTGCACTATATTTAGTGCACCACAATGGATGGTTTACTGACCAGCAGAGGCATTTACAGCGGAATGGAAAAGGCTCTACAAAAGCTGATTTTCACTTTGGAAGTTCATATGACAGATTATTTGGAAGCGGTTCTATCGAGCTGATATATGACTTCTCGGTGGATGATCCCTTCGTAGAAATATTTCATCCCATGGATCTTGAAGATTGGATTTGATTTCTAATGTCAGTTTGTACCTTGCAATCTTTGAATTTGGGCCTTGTTATGCTAGAATTTGAACCTTGTAATATTGCTGGTATTTGTGATACAATATTTGAAATTGCATTGTGTTCTCTTTTGTTTATGCAATCATGTTCTTATGAGTACATATGTTGTTGTTCTGTAGGCACAACATTGATGTTGTGCAGACCGAGCAAATCATAGTACAAATGGACTAAACTACAAAACCCATTGGTGATGATTTCATCAATCACTGACAATTGTATACCAGCAAACATTTTCCCACAACACACACAGGTTATTAGCACCAATCGTATGTTTTATTTCTGGTGTTCGCACATGTTTCTCGTTACTGACCTCTTCGTTGTATATCACACACATCTTGTTATGCCGAATCGTTTGTGTTCTGCTGTATGAGCGCACACAGTTTATCCGAGCGAACTGCATGTCGTACTTCACACACGTATGTAGTTTTGCTAACCGTTTCTGTTATCTTCGCTAATCACAAACAGTTCATAAGAATAAACTATCTATCATAGATCGCACACACAACTACTTTCTGAATCGTATTTAATGGATCCACCTTCGCACACAGTTCGTCTCATTGGCGACAGAGCTTGAACTATACCATTTGTGATTCATGCATCGCACACAGTTTCATTGAAGGATCTCTTATTGATGTGTCGTCTTTGGACCATTCTGTAGTAGTGAAAGTAGTTGGGCTGAGGTACTTGAGTGTCCCACACCTAAGCTGCGGCCTTCGCCTCAACCAACTTGCTCTGGTAAGCAATTATATCTGGTGGTATGATGGTATATCTGTTCCTGGCATGATAGTTAAACAAAGAAGGTGCAGGACACACAATAACATCATGAGTATCTTTGTTGTGTACTAAGTTATAACGAGTGTGCTGTGGGGGCTGAGGTTCATCAATGAGTTGGTGATCTAGCATGGACTGGTGATCAGATAGACCTTAGGCAAGAAGTAATCAGCGAGGCGTATGGCGACATTAAAATGTTTTGCTAAGCGGGTGGTATAAATACCAACATGAACCTTGCCTTTGGTTCGGTTAGGATGCAAGCGGTGCGTGACACTAGCTCCTAAGTTGTAATTGTTATCACCATAAAGTGCACAACGCAAAATAGTGAGGGTGGAGGCACTAAGACCACCACCCTGACTCATAGCAGTTAAACATTTCCCTATGAATAAATTGAAATAATGCACAAACGGAAAATGTAAAGTGGTGTCCCTAGTGTTTGATACGTCCCTAGTTTCTCCCATAGTCAAGGTAAGGAGGAATTCCTCGAACTCCTCTGGTTTAGGATCATGCATTCCCCCGTCAGAAGGAAGCAAGCATATTTCAAAAAAAATCAGCAAGTGGTGTTTCATAATGTGTTGCACATAAATCAAAGCGTACCATGGGAGCACCAGGCCTATTTGTGAAATAGAAAATTTGCACAAAGGAATCTGTAAGGAGATAGTATTGGTCACACTCATCTGCAAGTAAGTTGGTCAGCTTGGCATTCGCAATGAATTGCATGAACTCTTGGTGGAAACCTGCTTCGCTCATGAAAAGGTGTATGTGGCCATTCACATGGCCTAACCTCTGTATTGCGATAAAAGTTGATGTCTTGGTCCTGAGTTCTCCCAACAAATCCCTTGGGACTTTTGCTTGAAGAACCCCTCCTAAGGAAATTCATTTCCCAATGAACGAATTTCTGAAATTTTTGGGACACAAACTTATTTCAATAAAACTTTGCAAGATTGGTAGCAACTACTCATATAGATGCCTACAGGCCATATCAAGCATTCATACACTTGGAACACAAACAATTCAACATGCAAGCTCATTTTCAGTAGCACCAAGTATAGAAAAATATGCAAAATGCAAACCACTAAAGCAAAAACAAATTGGAGGAATGGGAGAGTCACATACCAAGGAGCAATTCCTCAAAACAGTTTTGGAAGCGAAGTTCCGAGTAAAGAGATCAAAAATTTTAGTTTCAGGTGGAAGAACATGAGAGAGATAGATCTAGGAAATTTTTGTTGGAGGTAGGAGAGCGATGTGTAATATGCACTGTTCAAAAAATCTTCCGATTCAGCGATTTATCTTCCGATTTATCACTACTCATGGGGTGACCGATAAGATTATGCCTTATCTTCATTGTTTATCTTTCGATCCGATTTATCACTCTAACAAGCAATTTATCAGGAATCTATCGATAAATTAAGCCTATTACTAGCACTATATTTGCAAAAAAAAACTATGTTTATTTGTGTTTGTGTCGACCTTGTTATGCAATATGTACTATTGCCCTATCTTTTGTCAGTATATGAGGATTCAAGGGCTAGGAATCAAGGTAATAGTTCTATCCAATATTGTTTTTGGTATTGAATATAGCATATTTAAGTGTTGGGAACTTGGGATTTGCAAAAAATGGCCGATTAATAGTCAATCGATAAAATCGATTAATCGTGCCGATTTCTGATTAATCTCTTATCCCTAGCTGACCGATATGCCAACGATAAGCGATATCCTTAACATTGCTAATATGTGATTCAAAATCTTCACCAGTTTTAGCATTTTCAAGTTCTCTAGCTTTAGCAATATGAGCATCAAGTAATTCATTTCAATGGCACGGTTTCATTGTCATCAAATATAGTAGTAGTATCAACATTAATTTCAGAAGTGGCATCATCAAGTTCATGCGACATATCAAAACGAGCAATAGGTAGTGGTATTATAAGCTGATTCAAGACATTCGGTGAATTAAAAGCAGAGCTAGATGATAGTTCCTTACCTCCTCTCGTACAAGAGGGAATGATCTTGGTTCGAGTATCTTTCAGTTTCTTCATAGTAGCAATTGGATGTCCTCAAGTGAACACAATAAATATAGCTATGCACCTCAACAACGGCACCAAAAAATGGTCTTGATAACCCACAAGTATAGGGGATCACAATAGTCTTCATGGGTGTCAGTGCATTGGGACAGGGGTACCTAGTGCCCCTAACTTAGGCACATGCGACGACTGTAAAAATCCTCCACACACCAAGACAACCCGATAATGATCAAGACGGACTAGAATGAGCCCTACGCGGCAGCCCAACCCTATGACTGTTGCGCGCCAAGTACTCCCCCGACGCTTGCCGGGGACCAAGACATACACACCCTCTCGAAGCCCCGCCAAGCCATCCCCCGGCAAGTGTGAGCCAACCTATCACCGCTCCACCTCATCGCAAGGCCAGTCACTTGTTGATGCGGTGTCGAACCCCCAAGCGGCTAAAAGGCTCTCGCTAAGCATGTGCTACACGCTGGAAGGAAGATTACCCCTCCTTGGCACCCATCCTTAGACGTGTTGAGGTGGGAAGCAACAGTTAGCTAGAGCGGTGGTATAAGCTTGACGGGGATGCACCCTTGCATGCCACCCAGACTAGCAATGATGGTATTTTGTCTCTAATGCTAGAGTTAGGTATGATAAGCTCTGTAGCTATCTAATCACCAGATATTGTTTGTTTTGCCACCGTGGTCGCCGCATGCACTATAAAAGGAGGCCCAAGGCAACCTAGTTGAGGGGTCGGACTTTTGAGCATTTTCACGTGCATAATAGCTCCCCCGAAGACAACCCTTGATGGGCAGGAGCATTGCGTGCTATTCGTGATCCCGTGATCAATCCACCCACAAAGCAGGAGTAGGGTTTTAAGCTTCACAGTGGCCCGAATCTGGGTAAATCGCCGTGTCGTCTCACGATCTCCGCTCTTTGTGCTTGCGTCCACGCCCCCTCCCTCACTGAACCACAAAGGGGCCGATGGCCCCATAGGTGATCGTGTGCATCCAGCCCCAACATCTTTGGCATGCCAGATAGGAGGCGCTGCGCTGGTGCGAACCCGAGATTGTGATTGGTGCGTCGATCTTCTTCGTCATCTTCTCCAACAATGGCTCCCAAGAAGAAATCCGATGCGGCCGCACATCCCTCCACTTCGAAGGCTCCCTCTCACACGGTCGTGGGCGCCATCGACACCGCAACGGTCGCAAGTGAGGTGGGCTCGTGGGTGACACGGTCGGTGTAGGAGGTGCCCCCGTCCAGTCCCCCGCGGTCGGAGGTGGATCAGAAGGCATCGGAGAGGAGCAACTATAGCAACGACTTGGCGAGCTGACCCCTGACATTTTGGGTGAGGAGAATGGTCGTCCTTCACCTCCCCACTGCTCAGATGGTTGTGATCGTCGCGAGGGCGCCCGGTCTGGTGCAAGCCATGACCCTACAACTGCCCCCACCGCTGACAGGAATGCTGGTCGCGCACCCCACGCGGAACAAGATGGAGCGCCGAGTGAGACTGCAAATCCACAGGCTCGGCATCCTGTGCATCAGACGGACCCAGCGAGCAGCGCATGCCGCCGAGAACGCGGCGACACTTCTCTTGGGCCCGCCAAAAGCCGAGCAACGTTGCGGTCTTCCTCTTTCGCCATGCTAGACACAACCGAGGAAGCCATGGCGCAAGTCCATATGCTGCTCAACTTTATGCCGACAGCCAATCGAATGGACGAATGGAGAGCTACCATTCAGAGCTTGATCTCCTTCGTTGAAGCTACAAGACCTGGCATGCAGAGCCATCGCGGCGTACGGGAACGGCAGCAGCGGCCCGGGCCGACGAACGCATCGAAGGGGCTACACCAACGGTGCAATCTCCTCTACGACAATAGGCCTAGAGGCAGCAGCAATAAGTTTCACATGCCAACGAGCACGAGGAGGCGTCCATAGTCTCGTCTGGTCCACATGCCCACCGAGATCAATGGCATGTCCTCGAAGTCCGGTGTAAAGAAAACACGCGTATCACCATCGAGCGACGTCGGGAAGCTTACCGTCAATCCGACAAGCGCAACGGTCCAGACATCGGTAACCCCACGCCCAGTGTTGGTGGGTACCTTACTTATGAGGTCGACTGCCTAGCTTTCACTAGCGAGCTGTGACGGGTCCGTTGGCCGTCGACCCGAGATTTCAAGCCTAAACTACCGGAGAAATACAACGGGAACCTAAACCCGACAGAGTTCCTGGGCATATACACAATAGTTGTCCAGGCCGCAGGAGGAAGAGATGAAAAGGTGCCCGCCAACTATTTCCCTTTGGCACTTAAGCCAAATGTGAGATCGTGGCTGATGCATCATCCGGAAAATTCCGTTTCATCTTGGGCTGATTTGTGCAACGAGTTCATTGGCGCCTTCACAGGTGGTCACCAGGAGCCAGGCCAGAATAGCGATCTTCAAGTCCTCCCAGAGAAGGAGGGAGAAACTTTGAGGAAGTACATCTAGAGATTCAACCGGGTGCATCACAACATCACAACATCCCAAAAATTCATCCTGCAGTTGTCATTGTCGCATTCCATTAGAACGTGCGCAATAGGAGGATGCGAGCCAAGATGAATGTCAAGCTCCCCAAAACTGTCAATGAGCTTTACACCTTGGCAGACAAGTGTGCTCGAGCTGAAGAAGGGAGGCGACTCCCTGGAGAGGAGGCAAGCGTCAAAATCGACTCTGATGATGACGACGATGCCCCTAACCATTAGGGGAGAAATAGGAAGCGCAATAAGAATCGCAAAGGAGAGGCAGTACTGGCCGTGGAGAGTTCCGGAGACCTCAGTGCTGACAAGAAGGTGAAAGCCGAAACCCCCAGCAAGGGAGCTATCGCTTGTGCTGATTGCTGGGAGGCTACTCCGCTGAGATAGCTAGGAAGTCTACCAAACCATACTGCAAAATTCATCGCACCAAGGCCCATGATCTCCAAGAATGCCGACAAGTCGAGCAACTTGTCTAGAAATAGAGGGCCGAATATGAGAAGCGCGACAAAGAGAAAGGTCAAGACGATGCTCCTGGGAAGGGTCGTGGTGGCAGAGGAGGTCGTCGCAGCAAAACTCGGCAACAGAAGGAAAAGCCTGCTGGAGGCCATGAGAAGAAGGAAACAAATGACATGAGTGAGGATGGGGATGATGATGAGGATTCCAGTGATAGGGAGTTCCAGAAAGCGCCCGGAGTAATGTGCATTGACGGGGGTGCTTCCCTTGCACTTCTCTCACCGCCAACTCAAACAGTGGGCGCATGAGATCAATGCCATGGAGCCGACTACAGAATCCAGGAAGCCACTCAACTGGTCCCGCATGCCTATCATCTTTCATGAAGAGGATCATCCCAGCCGCACCACTATGGTCGGATGTTTGTCGTTGTTGGTTTCCCTGACAATCTACAACCTCAAGGTGTCTAAGATGTTAGTTGACAGCGGGGTCGGATTGAACTTGATCTCCCCTAAGGTGGCTGAGAAACTGCAGATCCATGATGAAGAGCTCGAAGCTTCAGGCACATTTCAGGGAATCAACCCCAGTAGGAGCCGGCCCAAGGGAAAGATCACTCTGCCGGTAATGTTCGGCGAGGAGCTGAATTTCCGAACAGAGAGGATAGCGTTTGACGTGGCTGATTTCCCTTTGCCTTACAACGAAATCCTCGATCACCCAGTCTTGGAAAAATTCATGGCAGCATCTCACTATGCTTATGATACCTTGAAGGTGTCAGGGCCCATTGGGATCATTTCCATCCTCTCTGACAACAAGAATGCAGTTATCTGTGTAGACAAGATGTACTGCGACGCGGTAGCAGCTGGGGCCACAGACGTCCCAGCTCTTGCCAAGGATCCGAAGAGATCGAAGAAGGCTAGCAGAAGCACTGGCAAGGACTCTAGGAAGCAAGCCTCTCCAGAGTGCGCTGCACCCGATGATGACCTGCCGGAGAGTTCCACTAGCAAGAAGACCAAGGTCACCTATCTCGAGACGAATAAGGTCCCGGCAAGGGAGGACGACACTGGTGGTACCTTCACCATTAGTGTTGCCCTTATTGACAAATAGGAAATCCCACTCGTTGCCTTCCTGCGGGCGAATGTCGATGTGTTTGCCTGGCAACCATCTAACATCCCCGGTGTTCCCAAGAAGGTAATTGAGCACCACCTTGTTGTCTGCCCTCATGCCTGACCCGTCAAGAAAAAGGTTATTAAACAAGCCTTGGAGCGACAACAATTCATTGTCGAGGAAATCAAGAAGCTTGAAGCAGCTGGTTTGTTCAGAGGAGTATTGCATCCGACTTGGCTAGTAAACCCACTGGTGGTGCGCAAGGCAAATGGGAAATGGAGGCTTTGCATAGACTTCACTGACTTGAACAAGGCTTGCCTAGAGGAGCCTTTTCCCTTGCCGCGCATAGATCAGATTGTTGGTTCCACCTCCGGATGTGATTTGCTCTCCTTTTTGGATGCCTACTCCGGGTACCACCAGATATTCATGGCCAAAGAAGATGAAGAGAAGACTGCATTCATGACTCCTTGCGACCTGTACTGTTTCGTGCGTATGCCCTTTGGGTTATAGAGTGCTGGTTTAACCTTTGCCAGAGCAGTTCAGATTGGGTTTGAGCCTCATCTGCATAGAAATGTGGAAGCTTACATGGATGACATAGTAGTCAATACCAAAGACGAAGCAACTCTCATACAGGATTTGGAGGAAACTTTCACAAATCTACGCAAGATCAACTTGAAGCTCAACCCTGATAAATGTGTATTTGGTGTCCCTTCCGGCAAGCTACTTGGGTTCTTTGTGTCTCAGTGAGGAATAGAAGCTAATCCCGACAAGATCAAGGCAATCGAATAGATACAAGCGCCCCAAACCATCAAGGATATCAGTTGTTTGAACAGATGTGTTGCCATGTTGAGCAGGTTCATTTCCAAGTCCGCTAAGCCTGCCTTGCCATTCTTCAAGATCTTCAAGAAGGCTGGCCCTATGAATTGAACCCCGGAAGCAGATGCAGCACTGCAAGACCTCGAGAATTACCTTTCCTCTGCTCCCACCTTGGTCGCTCCTAAACCGCAAGAGTCGTTGTTGTTGTATTTAGCAGCGACAAATCAAGTGGTTAGTGCTACGCTGGTCGCGCAGAGGGAGGCGGATGAAGATTTGGCGGCTGTTGCTAGTGCTACCAGGAGCAATACGGAAGTATCCACGGTAGGACCCAATAATGATCAAGGGGGACCTCAACAAATGGACAGCAGTGGATCTAAGGAGGTGGCGAAGAAGAAGATGGTATAGCGACCAGACTTCGTCAGTTCCTTATTGCAAGGAGCTAGATCAAGGTACTCTGGAGTACAAAAGCTGATCTTCGGCCTCGTCATGGCCACAAGGAAGCTGCGTCACTACTTCCAAGCCCATGAGATCATGGTTGTTACCCGTTTCGCATTGCAACGCATACTAAGGAACCCCGAGGCCACTGGTAGGATAGTTGAGTGGGCACTGGATTTGTAAAGTTTTGCATTGAAGTATGAGAGCACTTCCACTATTCAAAGCAGAGCCTTGGCGGAGTTTATTGTAGAATGGACTCCCACGCCCGATGAAGAAGTTCCAGAGACAATCCTCCCTGGCAAAGAAGCACCCAAAGATTGGGTCATGTACTTTGATGGTGCCTTTTAACTTCAGGGCGCCGGAGCAGGCGTGCTTCTCATTGCCCCCACCAGAGAGCACCTCAAGTACGTGGTCCAAATGCACTTCCCCGAGGAGGAAGCCACCAACAATACCGCTGAGTATGAGGGACTCCTTGCCAGACTTAGAATCACGGTAGAGTTGGGGATCAAGAGATTGGTTGTCCGGGGAGACTCTCAACTTGTGGTGGAGCAAGTCAACAAGGATTACCAGAGCCCGCTGATGGAAGCATACATGGAAGAGGTGAGGAAATTGGAGGAGCACTTCGATGGACTAAAGATGGAGCATGTGCCCCGAGCGGAAAACAACATTGCTGACCATCTATCGAAGTGTGTTGCGCAGAAGCTTCATGTGGAACCAGGAACTTTTGTTCTCCGCCTCACCCAACCATTAGTATCCCTGTCGGTGATGACCGGAAAGAGAAGGAAGTTGAACTCCGGGAAGCATTTCCCAGCAGAGCTCCACAAAGCTACTGGTAGAGATGCTGTCGGGAAAAGTCCCACCGCGGTTGAACAGCAGCTCCCTCGCATGGGACCTCAGGTCCTCGCGATTGAGACAAGCGCTCCCGCCGATGAGGAGACACCATTGGCCCTTGTTGTCAAGCCACAAGCTCTAGCCTGGGCACAATACATAGTTCACTTCCTTCAGATAGGAGAACTCCCCGAGGAGCAAGAGGAAGCCGAAAAAGTAGCCCACTAGTCAAGTATCTACTTGTTTGTCGATGGCACCTTGTCCAGAAGATGACCAAACGGGTGAAATTAAGGTGCATGTGTCGAGAGGATGGACTAAAGCTACTTGCGAAAATCCATGGAGTATGTGGCTCTCATATAGGATCAAGAGCCCTTGTTGGTAAAGCTTTTCGGCAGGGTTTCTATTGGCCCACTTCCCTCTAGGATGCCATTGAGTTGGTCACCAAGTATGAAGCTTGCCAGTTTCATTCCAAGAACATCCATCAACCAGCACAAGCTCTGCAAACAATTTCTTTATCTTGGCCGTTTTTGGTTTGGGGGCTCGATATCCTGGGCCCTTTCCCCCATGATGTCGGGGGCTTTGAGTTCTTGTTCGTGCAAGTTAGCAAAGTGGCCTAAGGTGGAACTAGTGAGAAAGGTGATTGCACAATCAACTATCAAGTTCATGAAAGGGCTGGTGTGCCGCTTTGGAGTACCTAATAGGGTGATCACTGACAACGACACCCAGTTCACAAGCCGCGCCTTCATGCAATAAATCCAAAGCCTTGGGAGCAAGGGATCCTTCGCCTGTGTTGCCCATCCTAGAAGCAACAGGCAAGTCGAGAGGATGAATGCTAAAGTGCTGCGAGGACTCAAGACAAGGACTTTTGATAAATTGCAGAAGAGCGGCAAGCGCTGGATAGGGGAGCTGTCAGTGGTTCTTTGGTCACTTAGAACCACACCAAATCGAGCTACTGGTCAGACGTCCATCTCCCTAGTGTACGAGGCGGAAGCAGTGCTCCCCACGGAACTCATATATGGGTCACCTCGAGTGCTTGCCTACGACAAAGTAAAGCAACAGAAGCTACGGCATGACGATGCCATGCTCCTCGAGGAAGACCGTCTCCGAGCTAGTATACATGTTGCACGCTACCAGCAAGCCCTGCGCCGCTACCATAGCCACAGGGTTCATGCCCGGAGCCTTGAGGAATGCGACCATGTCCTTCGGCGTGTTTAGTCCGCTAAGGGTACCAACAAGTTGACGCCAAAGTGGGAAGGCCCTTACCCGGTAGAATGAGTCACTAGAGCCGGCGATGTCCGTTTGGAGACCGAAGATGGCACCAAGGTGCTTAACCCATGGAATATTGAGCATCTTCGTAAGTTCTACCCGTAAGGCCCGGCTGCTGGGTGCATCCCCTGGCAGCCACCTTTTGAACAAGCATTGTCGATGTTGCATGTAACCCTTTGTACAAAGCCAGGCGTAGACCCTGTGCGACAATAATAAAGCTAGGCATTGCATCATATCATCATCTTACATGCTCATTACGCATTTTCGTGATTGCAATGTTGTCGCTTTTAAGATATAAGATTTGCTAGAATGCTTGATGAACCTGTAATCTTTGTTACTTTTCTCTCCCTACGCAACGAACCGTCGGGAAGGCAGAGAGGAGGAGAAAAGGAATGAGGACAACGGACCATCAAGCCCTCAGGAGGTATACAACTTGGAAAAGATAAGTACAATTAACACATCCCAAGTTCAATGTCTTTTCGATGCCCTGAGGAAATCTGTAGTATCTCCCTCGCTGTGGGTAGTGGAGCCTCCACATGGTGAGAACCCTTGTCGGGATGAGCCGCCCCCCTGTTTTTTGTTCAACAACTATGGGGGTTGCACCGACACCGGCAAGGAGCCCTGCGGGGGAACAACATCAACCTGTTGCCGAGGGCTCGTTTCCCCTTTGGCACTCATGGCTGAGTTATGATCTGGCAAGTGGCTCCATGTAGCAAGGACAGAACATCCCAAGACAACGTAAACAGGGAAAGAAAAGGATAGTACTTGCAGGGAGAAAATAGCACTTTTACCATTCATTTTTGATACAAGATGGGTAGAGATTACATTATGATTAATTAAAAATTGGCAAGCGCCTACATCTTTTGACATAAAAAAGATATGTGCCCCGTAATGCCTTTCTTGTCCCTCTCCTCCTAGGGATTAGGCAGAAAGAAACAGAGGGCAAAAGGAGTGCCTGGGTGGGATCCGACGCTTCCCCGACAGAACCTGAGGGATGCGTCCCCTGGAGGAGCCAAAGGACCCTGCACCCAGGCGGGGTAAACGAAACGAGCAGGGAGGAAGAAGGCGGAGGGCGAGTGCGGGCGGAGGCGCTGCTGAAGCCCAACTATTGATGATGGTGCTGCCGGTGCTCAGGATGCCCCACCGTCATCTTCATCATCATCTTTGATCGGAGGGATGTCTCCATAGCCGCCTCGATCTTCACCATCCAAGCCTTCTACACGACAGCGAAGGCGGACGTCGGGCCCCTTGAAGAGCCTCCCAGAGAGCATGGTCGCCCCCGGTGGCCAAAGGTGGGGAATTCCCCCTGCCGTAAAGAGGTACACGTAGCCAAAATGTTCCCACCTTGGCATGTCATATGTGATGCCATGGGTGGAGAACTTCACCATGATTCGAGGAGAACGGCTACTACAATGAATCACGCTTGACCAGCGACCAAGCGGACGATCTGCCTCCATCACCTCGAAGAAGAAGTATGGATACCACGATCCACCGCAGCACTGCACCTTTACTATGGGCTCTAGTGCAATGGTAACCATGCGGTACCCCATGGGGACTAGGGCAGCGGGTGACATGACAGTGAAGACGTCATCGCGATTATCCCCGGCGCGACCGTCGTACCGCCCGCTCCCCCATACCGGGACTCTCCGTCCGGCCATCCACCCGAGACCTGTGGCCCATGGTGGAGGTCGAGCATGGAGACAAGGGGAGTACCATACGGTGGTCGTCGTGCTCGCTAAGCCCCTCCCCATGACCATCAGGGGGACGGGCGACGTTCAGGACAAAGAAGTAGAAACGAGCTCTATGGGTTCAGACTCAAGGAGGAGGAGAAGGTGGGTGATCATCACCTCTTGATACCTCCTAATTTATAGGGAGGGCACGGGGGCTGGCTATCCCCCGCTCCAAGGGTTGCCACCCATCTCCACCAATGCCACTACCCACGATCACGGACGAAACAGGTAACCACCCCGTTCGTTCAATCCATGGCGATGCGGTTACTGCCATGACCCGAGCTTTAAGTCACGTGCACCCATAGGTAGCCCCATGCTATGCATGCGGCATGTGTGGCGGAAACGACCTGAGAAAATGGGTCAGTGATGACCATTAAATTGGCAGTTACTCCCTCACATTGTGCACATGTGCATAAAATTTGGGCCTGGCCCAACGGCACTTGGAAAACACGTGTGGGCCGGACCCTGGGCTCCTGTCGGCGCATTGGGACAGGGGTACCCAGTGCCCCTGACTTAGGCACAGGCGGCGATGGTAAAAACCCTCCACACACCAAGACAACCTGATAATGATCAAGACGGACTACAACGAGCCATAAGCGGCAGCCCAACCCTGGGACTGCTACGCGCCAAGTACTCCTCGGCGCTTGCCGATGATCGGGATGGATGCACCCTCTTGAAGCCCTGACAAGCCATCCCCCGGCAAGCATGAGCCAACCTGTCAGCGCTCTACCTCATCGCAAGGCCAGTCACTTGTCGATGCGGTTTCGAGCCCCCAGTCGGCTAAAAGGCTCTCGCTAAGCACGTGGCTACATGCTGGAAGGAAGACTACCCCTCCTTGACACCCATCCTTAGACGTGTTGAGGTGGGAAGCAACGGTTAGATAGAGCGGTGGTATAAGCTTTTCGGGGATGCACCCTTGCACGCCACCTAGACTAGCAATGATGGTATTTTGTCTCTAATGCCAGAGTTAGGTATGATAAGCTCTGCCAGCTATCTAATCATCAGACATTGTCCATTTTGTCACTCTGGTCACCCCTTGCACTATAAAAGGAGTCCCAAGGCAACCTAGTTGAGAGGTCGGAATTTTGAGCATTTGTACGCGCGTAATAGCTCCCCCAATGGCAACCCTTGCGGGATGAGAGTGTTGCGTGCTCTTCATGTTCCCTTGATCAATCCACCCACAAAGGAGGAGGAGGGTTTTATGCTTCAAAGCGGCCCGAATCTGGGTAAATTGCCGCATCGTGTCACGATCTTCGCTCTTTGTGCTTGCGTCCACGCCCCCCAGCCGAACCACAAAGGAGCCGATGGCCCCATAGGTGATTGTGTGCATCCAGCCCCGACAACGGGTAGTATTACACCCTGATTTATTGATTCAACACAAGGGGAGCCAAAGAATATTTATCGTCCTTAGCAGTTGAGTTATCAATTCAATCACACCTGGGATATTTCTTTGCAGCAAAGATTTAGTAGCACAGCAAAGTAGTAGTAGTAACAGTAATAGTGACAGCAGCAATTTTGTAATAGTTGTGACAGTAGCAGTAGCATTAGTAACTTAGCAAGATTCGGTATATGTAAAGCCTAGAGACGTGGATCGGTGATGGAGAATTATTTAGATGACATCAATCATGTAACAGTTACACAGTAGAGCGACATAGAACTAGCTCCAATTCATCACTGTAATGTAGGCATGCATTCTGTATATAGTCATACGTGCTTGCGATAAGAGCTTGTATGACATCTTTTGTTCTACCCTCCCATGTCAGCGGGGTCCTAATGGAAACTAAGGGATATTAAGGCATTCTTTTAATAAAGAAGCAGAACAAAGCAATAACACATGGTGAATACATGAACTCCTCAAACTATGGCAATCACCGGAAAGAATCCCAATTATTGTCACCTTGGGGTATGCAGATCATGACACATAATAGGTGCATACAACTTGCAAGATAGGATCCAAATCACTCTTATATTCATGAAAACATAATAGGTTCCGATGCGAAATCATGGCACTCAAGACCTAGTGACAAGCATTAATCATAGCAAAGTCATGACAACATCAATCTCAGAACATAGTGGATACTAGGGATCAAGCCTTATCAAAATAACTTGATTACATGATCAATCTCATCCAATACCATCATCGTCCAACAAGCCTACAAAGGAATTACTCACTCCTGGTGGTGAGCATCATGGCGGTATTGATGAAGTAGGGTTGGTGATTACGACGGCAACGAATCCCCCTCTTTGGAGCCCCAAACGGATTCCAGATCAGCCCTCTCAAGGAAGAACAGGAGATGGCGGCGGCTCCATCTAACATGATGAAATCTTCTCTCCTACTTTTTTCTCCGAAGATGTGAATTTATAGGACTAGAAATAGGGTCGGGGGAGCCACATGGGCCTCACAAGCTAACAGGGTGCGCCCACGGGTGGGCGCATCCTGTTGGCTTGTGACCCACAGGCAGCCCCCTCCGACAGGTCTTTGCTCCATAATTCTTCATATATACTATAAATAATTCACAAAAAGTTTCGTCTGATTCCAAGAACTTTTATTTCTGCGCGAAAATAACACCACGGTAGTTCTGTTGAAAACAACGTCAGTCTCGGTTAGTTTCATTCAAAACGTGCAAATTGAAGTCCAAAACCAGAGCAAAAGTGTTTGGAAAAGTAGATACGTTTGAGACGTATCACATGTCTTTGTTGCGTTTGATCTTCCTAACTGTACTATACTTTAGTTTCTTGCACTTTCATGATATTTATTTTCCGCTGTTCAATCTCTAGATATGCATGTGTAGGAAGTTTTGAATGTGTCTTAACTTGTGCTAAAATCTGCTTAAATTTCAAGCAAACTAAAAATTGCTCATTTGCCTTGTTAAGTGTGTTGGTGCAATGATTTGCCCTCTTGTGTTTTGGAGATTGTTGATAGAAATAGACATTGACTGGTTTGTTTGCTCGTGCTCACAGAGAGAAATATTCCATGTAAGTCTGAGAAGAATGTTGGGTTCAGGATCAAGTTCAAGGAACTTCTTCGAAGCCTTACCGATGAACTAAGAAGGATGAGATATACTTTGTGATGAAGTGTTTATAATCTTCTCATGGTGAAATAATTGACCCCTTCAAATGTTGATGAAGCAAAGCAATCCGTTCGGCAGGTCCGAAGGAAATGACCATCGTCGAGAAGATGAAGACGAAGCGAAGACATAGCATTTATTTCGTTGTTCTTTTTCTCTTTCATTGAGTCATAGGACCACTATACTATTAAGAGGGGTACAAGTTCTCAAAGCTTTGGTTCACTGTGATGTTTAACCTGAACCCATGAGAGATTGAGAGAAATCTCTTCATGCTTAGAATGATTACCTGTCTACAGAAGACGATGTTCTTCGGTGCTACAGGAGATATCTTTCGGACTGAGGAGTTACTATTTCTTGCTCAACAAGGAATGTTACGGTCATGCTCAGTTTCCGACCATTGGATTCATGGCATTCGACCATTGGCTGATGTCCATGTCCAGTTTGTTGATTTCCCTCCAGTGGAGGATGCGGCTATAAATAGCCACCCCACTCCAATGATGATTGTTGGCTACTTCGCTTGAGATTTCAGAGAAGATTGATTGAGCATCCCCTCTCCGAATGATTTGAGTTAAAATCCACCGAGAGAAAAACAACCGCCAAAACTTAGACAACGGTTGAGCACCATAGTAGAGCTAAGTTAGTGTGCTTGTGCTTATTACTCTTGAGAGTTGCACACTCTCTAGACGGATAGGCGCCAGCTTGAGCGACGAAGAGAAATTGTCGTCTCCAAGTCATTCTTCGGGAACCAAGAATAAATTTTATTCGCGGTGTGACCAAAAGTAGTTGTGGTCAATGAATATAAAGTTGTCGAAGGATTGGAGGCTGCCGAAATGTATCTACCACGAGTGAAATCAACTGAAGTCTGGTCAGCTGCGAGTTGAGAGAGAATAGGATGAAGAGAGTTTTGCTCCTGTGTTAAATCACAAGTCCCTCCAACTAGACGTATTTGTAGAAGAATGAACTAGTCTACCAAATGATCTGTCGCCATCGAGCACCACTGCTTTACTCTCTCCTGTCATTTATCTTCATTGATTGTCACTCGCCATGCTCTAATTGTTTACCTGTTAAGTTTTGCTTACCGCAGATTTTTCATTGTCTTATCCATCATCCATGTACCTGCTCAGCCGAACACATTTGATAGTATTTTTTCAGAGCGAGTTTGCATTTGATGATTGCAGAAGTACTATATTGCCGTGTCACCATCATATATGTGAATATTATCAATCGCAATGCCAAAAGCGTAGTCAAGTATTTTGCCAATAAATATACCCAAAGCACTCTCTAAGATAGTTATCACATAGATTTTCTACCGCTTGTGCCTCTTGCTATTCATTCTTTGTACTCTTTCCGCTACGGTGTTTGGAACCATTCATAGTTTCGAAAGAATTTTTGAATCTCCTATTCACCCCCTGTGGTCGACTTACTCGTGTTCCCTACAAAGTGTCTATTCCCCCCCTCTAGACGCCACTTCGCGATCCCACGGATGACCTGGTCAAAATGCTCCTTCTGACAATCTAGTGCTAGCTACTATTGATGTTAAAACGTGATGTACTATGCTTGTGTTACATATCGAACATGGGTGGGGGCTTGAATAGGAAGCATGAAGATGAATGGTTATAGGTTGGGTACAAGGCCATCAGTTGACATACCTAGTAGCGCCCAACCATATTTATAATTTTACTATACCTGAAAAGCATAGTCATTTAGCTACTCATGCATAATTTATCCATTATCCTGTTGCATACATTATATTCGTTTCATATATGCCAATTGTGAGTACATTTAATGTACTCAGTTGAACTTTTTATGTGCAGATGCGGCACTTAAGATGCGCTAAAGAACACGACTCAACACTCAACTAAGCCAATGGCGTTGATGGAAGCCCTAGAGTGTTTATTGATGTTTTTGTCATAGTGTAACCAACTTCGAGCTATATAGATTATATAGACGTGTAACTCTGTATAGATTATATAAATGTGTAACTCTGAATTCATGGGTAGTAATAGTATGGTGTATGCATCCTGGTATTTTTATTTTTTACTACGCGTTATAATGACCCAAAATGACATGGTTAAACACAGAGATTCCGATCCTACCAGGTCTGAATCGTTACAAAAGCATTGGATGGCAACTCAAAACCTAATAGAATAACATTTATCCTTAATATGGTATAGGTTACTATACTAAAGCCACAAGCCTTTGGTTTTTTCTCTTTTTTTCTTACGTTTACTGTTCAATTATGTGGCAGGAAGTAACAGTAACAAGTGAAAAGTAACTTTGCATAAATAGTAGCTTCGCATGAATAGTATGATCAACTACGTGGCCTGGTTTCCTTCTTCTATTTTCGAGAGACAAAAAGAGGCCAACTTATAAACAGTATTTTCAGAAAAATGGCTTGTTTTTTTACATACTAAATATCATCGTCGGTATTTATATTACCAAAGGAAGATCTTCATGTATGTTGTATTGCCCTTTTACACGTACAAGTACTATGATATATTTATTATTGTTATTATTATTATTCCTGCTTTGCAAAAAATTTATGGTGTTGCCTCTAACACATTGTGCCATGATCTTTTTTGGACTTACTTATAGATAATTACCTAAAGTGAAATACGCATAGATCTAACAGATTACTTAAAAACACCACATAGGCAAAACAAAATGGGTCTAATAAACACCAGTATAGTTTGATCTTATCTATTTTTGTATTACGTGATAATTACTTATAACTATTAGCATTGCTATTAGTGATTGTGCTTTCACTTCAATTTTACTACGAAGCCAAAACTATTGCAAATATGCCCTAGAGGCAATAATAAATTGGTTATTATCATATTTCCTTGTTCATGATAATCATTTATTATCCATTCTATAATTGTATTGATCGGAAACTCAGATACATGTGTGGATACATAGACAACACTGTGTCCCTAGTGAGCCTCTACTAGACTAGCTCGTTGATCAAAGATGGTTAAGGTTTCCTAACCATAGACATGAGTTGTTATTTGATAACGGTGTCACATCATTAGGATAATGATTTGATGGACAAGACCCAACCGTAAGCATACATTTAATCGTGTTAGTTTATTGCTAATGCTTTATCCATGTCAAGTATCTGTTCCTATGACCATGAGATCATGCAACTCCCTGACACCGAAGGAATGTATTGCGTGTATCAAACGTGACAACATAACTGGGTGATCATAAAGATGCTCTGCAGGTATCTCTGAGGGTGTCTGTTGGGTTGGCATGGATCGAGACTAGGATTTGTCACTCCGTATGATGGATAGGTATCTCTAGGCCCATTTGGTAATACAACATCACAAGAAGATTGCAAGCAATGTGACTAAGGAGTTAGTCACGAGATCTTGTATTATGAAATGAGTAAAGAGAATTACCAGTAACAAGATAGAACTAGGTATGGAGATACCGACGATTGAATCTCGGGCAAGTAACATACCGCTGGACAAAGGGAACTGCATACGAGATTGACTAAATCCTTGACATCATGGTTCGATCGATAATGATCTTCGTGGAATATGTGGGAACCAATATGGGAATCTATGTCCCGCTATTGGTTATTGGCCGGAGAGGTGTCTCGGCCATGTCCACATGATTTTCGAACCCGTAGGGTCCGCATGCTTAACGCTTGATTGATGCTAGAGTAGTATTGGGATATGTACGTTGGTAACCGAATATTGTTCTGAGTCCCGGATGAGATACCGGGCGTCACGAGGAGTTCCGGAATGGTCTGGAGGTAAATATTTATATATGTGAAGTCCTATTTTGCCTACCAGAAATGTTTTGGGCATTATCGGTAGTGTACCGGGTTGCCGAAAGGGTTTCAGGGGTCCACCTGCCTCGTGGGCCCACATGGCTTGTAGGGTTGGCTCCCTAGCCACCCTAGGCCAGGGGCACCATCCCCTAGAGGCTAATTGAGGTTGGGGGTAAAGAGTCCCAAAGGGACAAGGCACCCCGGAGGTGCCTTGGAGGAGGGGACTCCTCCCTTCACTGTGGAGGGAGGACTCCACCCTAACTGCCGGCCCTCCTTGTAGGAGGGGCCAAGGCTGCTACATAACCCTGCCCCTTACCTCATATATATAGTGGAGGAGAGGGGTGGATTGGACACAATAATCTCACGCCCTGGTGGCAACCCTCTCCCTCCCGTTACCCCATTCCTCTGCATGTCTGTTTTTAAGTAGTGCTTGGTGAAGCCCTGCTCGAAGCCCCGTTGGAATCTGCTTCACCACCATCACCACCACGTCAGCGTGCTAGTTGTGATCTCATCTACTTCTCCCCCTTGCTTGCTGGATCAAGAAGGAGGAGACATCATCGAGTCGCACGTGTGTTGAATGCGGAGGTGTTGTTCGTTCGGCGCTGGATCAGTTTGGATCATGGTTGGATCGTGAAGAGTATAACTACATCAACCGCGTTATATACGCTTTCGCTTAGCATCCTACAAGGGTATGTTTATACACCCCCCCTCTCGTAGATATGCATCTCCATGGATAGATCTTGCGTGTGCGTAGGAATTTTTGTGTTTCCCATGCAACGTTCCCCAAAAGTGGCATCATGAGCTAGGTCTATGCGTAGATGATATGCACGAATAGAACACAAAAGAATTTGTGGGCATTGATGTTCAGATTTCTTACCTCCTTAGTCTTATCTGGACTCAGCAGTATTGTGGGATGAAGTGGCTTGGACCAGCCTTACTTGTCCACATACGAGAGACCGGTTCCATCGACTAACATGCAACTTGTTGTAAAAGATGGTTGGAAGGTGTCTGTCTCTCCCCCTTTAGTTGAATCGGATTCGACCAAGGCGGTCCTTGTAGAAGGTTAAAAGGAAACTTTATTATCACCGTTGTGGCTTTGCGTAGGTAAGAACGGTTCTTACTAGTTGCAAGTAGCAGCCACGTAAAACTTGCAATAACAAAGTAGAGGACGTCTAACTTGTTTTTGCAGGGCATGTTGTGATGTGATATGGCCAAAGACATGATGAGATATATGTGATGTATGAGATGATCATGTTTTGTATAGATTATCAAGAATTGCATGTCGATGAGTACGACAACCGGCAGGAGCCATAGGATTGTCTTTAATTTATTTTCTCTTATTTGGTTTACTTTATCGCTATGACTTAGCAATAATTGTAGAAGCAATAGTTTGCGCGACAACCACATGATGACACGATGATGGAGATCATGGTGTCATGCTCATAACGATGGAGGTCATGCCGGTGCTTTGGAGATGGAGATCAAAAGCACAAGATGATGGTGGCCATATCATGTCATTTATATGATTTGCATGTGATGTTAATCCTTTTATGCATCTTATTTTGCTTAGGACGGCGGTACCATTATAAGATGATCCCTCACTAAAATTTCAAGATAAAATTGTGTTCTCCCTAAGTATGCACCATTGCGAAGGTTCATCGTTTCGAAGCACCACGTGATAACCAGGTGTGATAGACTCTACGTTCGCATACAACGGGTGTAAGCTAGATTTACACACGCGGAATACTTAGGTTAAACTTGACAAGCCTAGCATGTACAGACATGGCCTCGGAACACAAGAGACTAAAAGGTCGAACATGAGTCATATAGTAGATATGATCAACATGGACATGTTCACCATTGAAACCACCTCATCTCACATGATGATCGGACTTGGGTTGGTAGATTTGGATCATGCCACACTTAGACAACCTGAGGAGTGTTAATTTGAGTGGGAGTTCTTTAGTAATATGATTAATTGAACTCATTATCATGAACATAGTCTAAAGTTGTCTTTGCAAAATGATGTTATATATCAATAGCTCGCGTTGTAGCTCCCCTGTATTTTGATACATTCCTAGAGAAAATAGACCTGAAAGATGATGGTAGCAATAATGCGGATCTGAGGATTGTCCTCATTCCTGCACAGAAGGCTTATGTTCTTGATGCACCGCTCGGTGCGCCACCCCCTAAAAGCACATTTGCTCCCTTGGTGGTTTTAATAATTCATGACAACATACATTGTCTCTTGGACTAATATTTTTACCTAGTCTATTTCAGATTTAGTCCACAGAGAGTATTGGCAAAAGGATTGTGAGGAGACCCCAAGATGCAAGGAATAGGATTGGCCAAGCTACAACCATGAATACTCTACATTTTACTTTGTGACAAATCACTTTGAGTCCATAGGAAAGCCAATACTATCAAAAGGGGTGAGGTAATAATGGTTAATGAAATGCTCAAAATGATCAAGTGTTAGTCACCAAAAACAACAACAAGCTCTCCCACAAATATTCCATCTTAGACCGTACCACTTAAAATCGATGCCACCAACAATTCCTATTCGGCTACACCGAGTCAAAACCCTAGACACAAACCCTAGCAAAAACCTACTTCGTGGTACTACCAAGTTTCATATTGGTGTAACTGAGTTTCAGTGACCAACTTCCTGGTGCCTCATTCACAAGAATCGGAATTTCCGAGAATTGTGAATCAGTCTCACCAAGTTGTGTAACTGCCCTCGGCCACTCATATCGGTACCACTGAGAATTCTATATCAATCTCATCGGAATGCCAAAGTTGCCACATTTTGCACTAGTCGGTGCAACCGAGTTTTAACTTCGGTTTCACCGAGTTGGGAAATAATGTTTTAATGGTTAGATCTTTGGAGATGCCTATATATACCCCTCCACCACATCCCACTCGTAAGAGAAGCACTCGGAACAGACCCACACTTCCCATATCCAAATTTCTGAGAGAGAATCACCTATCCTTGTGTTGAAGTTAAGATCATCCACTTTAACCATGTGGATCTTGATTTCTAGCCTCCCAATTGCTTTCCACCCAGTCAATCTCTTCTACCCATGCCAAATCTATGAGAGAGTGATTGAGTGTTGAGGAGACTATCATTTGAAACACAAGAGCAAGGACTTCATCGTTACTATCACATTTGTTACCTTTTTGAGGGTGGTACCTCCTGGATTGGTTAGGTGTTGCTTGGGAGCCTCCTGCTTCATGTTGTGGATTTGAACCAAGAAGTTTGTAAGGGCAAGGAGATCGCCTACTTCATGAAGATCTACCCCGAGTTAGGCTAGTCCTCCATGGACGTAGGCCATCATGGTATAGACAAGGTTGCTTCTTCGTGGGTGGCGCCCTCCGTGGACTCTCGCAACCGTCACCCTTCGTGGGTTGAAGTCTCCATAAATGTGGATGTATGATAGCGCCACCTATCAGAACCACGGGAAAAATCTTTGTGTCTACAATTGCATTTGATCTTCCTATCTCTACTCTCTTACATATGCTTGTCTTACCTTCCACTTCCATACTTGTTGACCAACTTGTGTAGGGTGCATTAGACTTGTTATAATTGCTAAAATCTACCAACCAATTAACTTGGGAAAAGGTTAGGTTTTAATTTATGCAAGTAGTCTATCACCCCTCCTCTAGACATCTCTTCTATCGATCCCACAATTGGTATCAAAGCTTTGGTCTCCATAGCTTCGGTTTAATCACCGTTTGAGGAAGATGGATGTGTCTAGTTTGGGGAGTATTACTTGTAGAGTGCCCGTATTGATGGGGAGTACTATAGTCAATGGAAATATGATATGCTTGAGCTATTCAATGAATTCCATTTGAGCAAGTATATTAAGAGCCCCTATGTACCTCCCATTGATCCCTTACATCCCACACACGAAGAGGAAATTGACATGCCTCGCAATCTTAGAACTATTAATCTCATTATTAAAGGATTGCCTAGAGTTGTGTTTGATCAAATGAAGAATTTTGAATATGCTTATACTTTGTGGAATGATTTGGAGAAACGATATCCAAATTATTCATTAAGTAATCTTGATGAAATTCTTCATAAAGCTATTGCCTCTCATATGGTGAAGCCTAGTGATCCTAACTTTGATAAATGCTTGTTTGAGATTCGTGACTTCATACGTGCTAAAGGAGATGTCACTATTATCAATAACATTATTTTTAAGCCATTATCATTCATAAACTTGAACATTGTCATTATCACAATCCTAACGAATCTCTTGTCTCTTATGATGAGGATATTCCACTTGATGATGACAATGTGGAACATGGCTACTATGAAGAAGATGAGTTGTTCGACATAGAGTGTGAGAAGACTATGAAGAGTCTAAGTCTCATGGCAAACTTCAAAGACTACATGGCCGGAGGAAAGGAATAGATTCTCGACGATGGATGCACCGATCAAATGACCGAAGATAGAGACATGTTTCAAGAAATCACACCAAACCATGGACCATGAAGGTATGTAACTTTTGGAGACAACTCCAAGGGTAAGGTACTTAGTCTCGATAAGGTGGTCATATATCATGATAGTTCTATTCAAAATGTCATGCTTGTTGAATCCCTTGGCTACAATCTTGTTTCCATATATAGACTTGCCGATTTCGGTTTTAATGTGTTATTTACCAAAGTGGATTACCAAGTGTTTCGTCAAGACAATCATAGCATGGTCTTTACCGGTTTCCGTAGAGGTGATTTATACATTGTTGATTTCACTAAGATATCCAAACCTCGTACTTGTCTTATTGCAAAATCTTCTAAAGGTTGGCTTTGGCATAGAAGACTAGGACATGTTGGTATGCGTAATCTAGACAAGCTCATCAAAGGTGATCATATACTTGGTGTTAAAGATGTTATCTTTGACAAATATAGACTTTGTAGTGCTTGTCAAGTCGGAAAGCAAGTAGGTGGAAGTCATCCCGTAAAGAATATCATGACTACTAGGAGACCACTCGAGTTGGTTCATATGGATCTTTTTGGTCCAATGCTTACAAGAGCCTCGGTGGAAATTCCTTTGGTCTAGTTATAGTTGATGATTTTTCTAGATTTATGTGGGTATTCTTTCTTGATGATAAGTCACAGGTGCAAAATATCTTCAAGAACTTTACTCGCAAAGCCCAAAATCAGTTTGAGCTGAAGATCAAGAAAGTTCAGAGCGACAACAGATCGGAGTTCAAGAACACAAATGTGGACACCTTTCTTGAAGAAGAAGGGATTCTACATGAGTTCTTGGCTACGTACATGCCTCAACAAAATGGAGTTGTTGAATGGAAGAACCGAACTCTTATTGAGATGGCAAGAATGATGCTCAATGAGTAAAAGACGGCAAGACATTTTGGGCGGAAGCCGTGGAAACAGCTTGTCATGATACGAACCGACTCTATCTTCAAAAGCTTCTCGGCAAAACTACATATGATCTACTCACCGGTAACACGCCCCAAGTTGGATACTTTCGGGTATTTGGATCCAAGTGTTACATTCTTGATAAGCATCGCCGTTCTAAATTTGCTCCTAAATCTCATGAAGTTTTCCTACTCGATTACGGATCAAACTCTTGCACTTACCGTGTCTACAACAACTTCGCTCGAAAAGTTGAAGAGACGGTAGATGTCAAGTTTGATGAATCTAATGGTTCGCAAGTCAAGCAATTGCCAAATGATGTAGGATATAAGGAACCTTCGGAAGCTATCCAAGAATTGTCCATTGACAAGATTCGTCCCATGGATGTGAAGGAAAGTACTTCATCAACCCAAGTGGAAGCTCCTACTTCACGTCAAGGAGAACCTCAACACGACATGGAAGCATCCACAAGTGGTACACGACAAGATGAAGAAGAGTAAGAAGTACATCATGATGATCCACCTCAACCACCTTCACCACCACTTCAAGGCAACAACACCTTCAACAACAACAATGAAGAAGAAGATGGTGATGAGGAAGCTCCACCATCCAGCAAGCAAAAGCTACCTCGAGTTCAAGCAAGAGTGAACAAGAATCATCCCTTAGAGAAAATGTTCGGTGAAATTCAAACCGAGAGAATCACTCGCTCTAAAACCCGCTTGGCTAACTTTTGTGAACACTACTCATTCATCTCTAGTACTGAGCCTATGAAGGTGGAAGAAGCGCTCGAAGACCTAGATTGGGTGAATGCTATGCATGAAGAGCTTCACAACTTTGAGAGGAACGAAGTGTGGACACTTTTGGATAATCCCAAATACGTGCAAAACATCATCGGAACCAAATGGGTGTTTTGGAACAAGCAAGATGAAGATGGTCTAGTCGTTCACAACAAGGCATGCCTCGTGGTTCAAGGCTACATGCAATTCGAAGGTATGGGCTACATTGAGACCTATGCCCCTGTTTCTAGACTTGAAGCTATTCGTATATTACTTTCTTATGCCAATCACCATGACATCACACTTTACCAAATGGACATTAAATGTGCATTTCTAAATGGGGAGATTGAGGAAGAAGTCTATGTTACGCAACCCCTCAGTTTTGTGAATCCTAAGAAACCCAACCATGTTTAGAAGCTTCGTAAAGCTCTTTATGGACTTAAGCAAGCCCCTCATGCTTGGTATAAATGTCTAACAAAGTTTCTACTTGAAAGGGTTTTGAGACTGGTAAAATTGACGCGATCTTATTCACTAAGAGAGTTAATGGTGAATTATTTATGTGCCAAATTTATGTGGATGGTATTATCTTTGGATCTAATAACCCACAATTTAGTGAGAAATTTGGAAGGTTGATGTCCGAGAAGTATGAGATCTCCATGATGCGTGAGCTGAATTTTTTCCTTGGTTTGCAAATCAAGCAAACGAGAGAAGGAATTTTCATCTCTCAAACCAAGTACACTAAGGATTTGATAAACAAGTTCAACATGCAAAAGTGTAAAGGTATGGAAACTCCTATGCCTACTAGTGGACACGTTGATCTTACCAAGGAGGACAAACCGGTTGATCAAAAGGTTTATCGAACAATGATCGGTTCATTGCTATATCTATGTGCCTCCCATCCCGATATCATGCTAAGTGTGTGCATGTGTGCTAGATATCAAGCTGCTCCAAAAGAGTATCATCTTAAGGCCATGAAAAGAATCATGAGATACTTGATACATACACCAAACTTTTGCATTTGGTATCCCAAGGGACCTTCTTTTAACATTGTTGGTATTCCGACTCGGACTATGCTGGAGATAAGGTTGACAGAAAATCTGTTGGGGAACGTTGCATGGGAAACAAAAAAAAAATCCTACGCACACGCACTACGTACCCTTGTAGATCGCTAAGCGGGAAGCATTAAGAAACGCGGTTGATGTAGTCGAACGTCTTCGCGATCCAAATCGCCGAGCGTCCCGCGATCCAATCACGATCCGTCCTGATCTAGCACCAAACAGACGGCACCTCCGCGTTTAGCACACGTACGGCTTGATGACGATCTCCACCTTCTTGATCCAGCAAGAGGGAGCGGAGAGGTAGACGAGTTATCCGGCAGCGTGACAGCACTACAGTGATGGTTGTGGAGTAAACTCAGCACGGCTTCGCCTAAGCACCGTTGAAACCGATCTAGAGGAGGAACTATGAACTAGAGGGTAGGGTTGCACGTGGCTGAAAATCTTGTGCCAAAACCCTAAAACCTCTAGTATATATAAGAGGAAGAGAGGATGAGGCTTGGCCCAAGCGCCAAGCCATCTAGGCTTCGGCCAAAGGGAGGAGAGGAGGAATCCTCCTCCAATCCTAGTAGGACTAGGACTCCTTCCTTATTTGCTCTTTTTGCCTTTTCCCACCTTTTTCTCTTTGGGATTTTCTTCCCAGTCGCATGGGCTTTGTGTGGGACTTCCACCAGCCCACTAAGGGCTGGTATTCACTCTCCCACAGCCCATGTAACCTCTTGGGTCGAAATACCCCTCCCGATGGTCCCCCGGTACACTACCGGCACTCCCGGTACACTACCGATGAGCCCGAAACTTTTCTGGCGACCAAAACAGGACTTCCTATATATCAATCTTTACCTCCGGACCATTCCAGAGCTCCTCGTGACATCCGAGATCTCATCTGGGACTCCGAACAACCTTCGGTCACCACCATGCATAACTCTATACTACCGAAACGTCACCAAACCTTAAGTGTGCAGACCCTGTGGGTTCGAGAACTATGTAGACATGACCGAGACACCACTATGGTTAACAACCAATAGCAGGACCTGGATGTCCTTATTGTTTCCTACATATTCTACAAAGATCTTTATCAGTCGAACCTCTATGTCAACGATTCAGTTAATCCCGTATGATGTTCCCTTTGTTCTTCGGTATGTTACTTGCCCGAGATTCGATCATCGGTATCTCCATACCTAGTTCAACCTCGTTACCGGCAAGTCTATTTACTCGCTCCATAATACAAGATCCCGTGACTAAGACTTAGTCACATTGCTTGCAAGGCTTATTGTGATGTTGTATTACCGAGTGGGCCTTGAGATACCTCTCCGTCACATGGAGTAACAAATCCCAGTCTTGATCCATGCCAACCCAACAGACACCCTCGGAGATACCTGTAGAGCACCTTTATAGTCACCCAGTTACATTGCGACGTTTGATACACACAAAACATTCCTCCAGTGTCAGTGAGTTGCGTGATCTCATGGTCATAGGAACATATGCTTGACATGCAGAAAACTGTAGCAATAAACTAACACGATCATATGCTACGTTTATAGTTTGGGTCTTGTCCATCCCATCATTATCCTAATGATGTGATCCCGTTATCAAATGACATCTCATGTCAATGGCTAGGAAACCTTGACCATCTTTGATCAACGAGCTAGTCTACTAGAGGCATACTAGGGACAAAGTGTTGTCTACTTATCCACACATGTAATGTGTTTCCAATCAATACAATTATAGCATGGATAATAAACAATTATCATGAAAAAGGAAATATAATAATAAACACTTTATTTATTTCCTCTAGGGCATATTTCCAATAGTCTCCCACTTGCACTAGACTCAATAATCTAGTTCACATCAGTATGTGATTTACATTGTAATGAATCGAACACCCATGCAGTTCTGGTGTTGATCATGTTTAGCCCTTGGAAGAGGTTTAGTCAACGGGTCTGCAACATTCAGATCCATGTGTACTTTGTAAATATTTATGTTCTTCTCCTCGATGTAATCATGGATGGAATTCGAGCGTCACTTTATGTGTCTAGTCCTCTTGTGAAACCTTGGTTCCTTCGCCAGAGCAATGGCACCAGTGTTGTCATAGAACAAAGTCATTGGATTCAGTGCACTGGGCACTACTCCAATATCTGTCATGAACTTCTTCATCCAGACACCTTACTTCACCGCCTCCGAGGCTGCGATGTACTCCGCTTCGCATGTAGAATCGGCTACCATGCTTTGCTTGGAACTGCACCAGCTTACTGCTCCCCTGTTGAGAATAAATACGTATCCGGTTTGTGACTTAGAGTCATCCGATCAGTGTCAAAGCTTGCATCAACGTAACCCTTTACGACGAGCTCTTCATCACCTTCATAAATGAGAAACATTTCCTTAGTCCTTTTCAGGTACTTAAGGATACTCTTGACCACCGCCCAGTGCCCCATTCCAAGATCACTTTGAAACCTTTCGGCCATACTTATGGCAAGGCTGACATCGGGTCTTGTGCACAGCATTGCATACATGATAGAGCCTATGGTTGAAGCATAGGGGATGACACTCATCTTTTCTTTGTCTTCTACAGTCACTGAGCATTGAGTCTTACTCAACTTCACACCTTGTAACACAGGCAAGAACCCCTTCTTGGACTGAAACATTTTGAACTTCTTCAAAACTTTATCATGATATGTGCTCTGTGAAAGTGCTATTAAGCGTCTCGATCTATCTCTATAGATCTTAATGCCTAATATGAAAGCAGCTTCTCCTAGGTCCTTCATTGAAAAACTCTTGTTCAAATATTCCTTCATGCTTTCCAGCATTTCTATATTGTTTCCAGTCAGCAATATGTCATCCACATATAATATTAGAAATGCTATAGAGCTCCCACTCACTTTCTTGTAAATACAAGCTTCTCATAAACTTGTATAAACCCAAACGCTTTGATCACCTCATCAAAGCGCTTATTCCAACTCCGAGATGCTTGCTCCAGCCCATAAACGGATCGCTGGAGTTTGCAAACTTTGTCAGCATTCTATGGATCGACAAAACCTTCTGGTTGCATCATATACAACTCTTCCTTAAGGAAACCGTTGAGGAACACTGTTTTGACATCCATTTGCCAAATTTCATAGTTGAAATAAGTAGCTATTGCCAACATGATTCTGACAGACTTAAGCATCGCCACGGGTGAGAAGGTCGCATCGTAGTCAACTCCTTGAATTTGTGAAAAACCCTTTGCCACAAGTCGAGCTTTATAGACGCTGACATTACCGTCTATGTCCGTCTTCTTCTTAAAGATCCATTTGTTCTGAATGGCCTTTCGCCCTTCAGGTAATACTTCCAAAGTCCATACTTTGTTTTCATACATGGATCCCATCTCGGATTTCATGGCCTCTAACCATTTCTCGGAATCCGGGCCCAACATCGCTCCTCCATAGCTCGTAGGTTCATTGTTGTCCAACAACATGACCTCCAAGAAAGGGTTGTCATACCACTCAGGAGCAGTACGCGCCCCTGTCGACCTACGAGGTTCAATAGTAACTTGATCCGAATCTTCATGATCATCATCATTAACTTCCTCTTCAACTGTCGTAGGCTCCACAGAAACATCTTTCTACGATGCGCTACTCTCTGGTTGAAGTAAAGGTTCAATAACCTCATCAAGCTCTATATTCCTCCCACTCAATTCTTTCGAGAGAAACTCTTTCTCAAGAAATGTTCCGTTCTTAGAGACAAACACTTTGCCTTCGGATCTGAGATAGAAGGTATACTCGACTGTCTCTTTTGGGTATCCTATGAAGACACATTTCTCCGCTTTGGGTTCCAGCTTTTTAGGCTGAAGCTTTTTGACATAAGCATCACATCCCCAAACTTTAAGAAACGACAACTTTGGCCTCTTGCCAAACCATAATTCATATGGCGTCGTCTCAACGGATTTCGATGGTGCCCTATTTAAAGTGAATGCAGCTGTCTCTAATGCATGACCCCAAAATGATAGTGGCAAATCAGCAAGAGACATCATAGAACGCACCATATCTAATAAGGTTCGATTACGACGTTGGGACACACCATTATGTTGTGGTGTTCCAGGCGGTGTCAACTGTGAAACAATTCCACACTGTCTTAAGCGACTGCCAAACTCATAACTCAGATATTCACCTCCTCGTTCAGATCGCAGGAATTTAATCTTCTTGTTACGATGATTCTTAACTTCACTCTGAAATTGCTTGAACTTTTCAAACGTTTCAGACTTGTGTTTCATTAAGTAAATATACCCATATCTACTTAAGTCACCAGTGAAGGTGAGAAAATAATGATATCCACCACGCGCTGTAACATTCATTGGACCGCACACATCAGTATGTATGATTTCCAATAAGTCACTTGCCCATTCCATTGTTCTAGAGAATGGTGTTTTAGTCATCTTGCCCATGAGGCATGGTTCACATGTGTCAAGTGATTCAAAATCAAGTGACTCCAAAAGTCCATCAGCATGGAGCTTCCTCATGCGTTTTACACCAATATGACCTAAACGGCAGTGCCACAAGAAAGTGGTATTATCATTATCAACTCTACATCTTTTGGCATCAATGTTATGAACATGTGTATCATCACTATCAAGATTCAAAATGAATAAACCCCTCACATTGGGTGCATGACCATAAAAGATATTAATCATATAAATAGAACAACCATTATTCTCTGATTTAAATGCGTAACCATCTCGCAATAAATAAGATCCAGATATAATGTTCATGCTTAACGCAGGCAGTAAATAACAAATATTTAGGTTCATCGCTAATCCCAATGGTAATCAAAGAGAGAGCATGCCGACGGCGATCACATCAACCTTGGAACCATTTCCCACGCGCATCGTCACTTCGTCCTTTGCCAGCCTTCGTCTATTACATAGTTCCTGTTTTGAGTTGCAAATGTGAGCAACCGAACCAGTATCAAATACCCAGGCACTACAACGAGAGCTAGTAAGGTACACATCAATAACATGTATATCATATATACCTTGTTTGTTGTTGGCCGCCTTCTTGTCAGCCAGGTACTTGGGGCAGTTCTGCTTCCAATGAACAGTTCCCTTGCAATGAAAGCACTCAGTTTCTGGCTTAGGTCCAGCCTTGGGCTTCTTTACAGGAGTAGCAACTGCTTTGCCATCCTTCTTGGTTTTACCCTTCTTGCCCTTGCCGTTGCCATTCTTGAAACTAGTGGTTTTATTGACCATCAACACTTGATGTTCTTCCTGGATTTCAGACTCAACGACTTTTAGCATCACAAACAGCTCGGCAACTGACTTGTTCATCTCGTGCATGCTATAGTTCATCACAAATATCTTGTAACTAGGTGGCAGCGATTGAAGAAATCTATCAGTGATCGCCTCCGGCGGAAGGGTAATTCCCAACTCCGCTAGACGGTTTGAGTACCCAGACATTCTGAGTATGTGCTCACTAATAGACCCGTTCTCCTCCATCTTGCAAGCATAGAATTTATCGGAGGTCTCATACCTCTCGATCCAGGCATTCTTCTGAAAGATAAACTTCAACTCCTGGAACATCTCATATGCTCCATGACGTTCAAAACGTCTTTGAAGTCCCGGTTCTAAGCCATACAATATTGCACACTGAACTATTGAGTAATCTCCAAATGTGCCTCCCAAGCGTTCTTAACGTCTTCGGATGACATGTCTTCTGGTTGGTCACCAAGCGGTGCATCAAGGACATATGATTTCTGGGAAGCCGTGAGGATAATCCTCAGATTACGGGACTAGTCAACAAAGTTACTTCCATGATCTTTCAACTTAGCTTTCTCTAGGAACGCATTAAAATTCAGAGGTGCTACCGTGCGAGCCATTGATCTACAACATAAATATGCAAAGGTTACTTACACTATTGTTCAAGATAATGAGTTTAGTTAATCAAATTACTAAAGCTCCCACTCAAATTGACATCCCTCAGGTCATCTGAGTGATTCATGATCCAAATTCACCAACTCAAGTCCGATCATCACGTGAGTTGAGGTGGTTCCAATGGTGAACATCATCATGTTGATCATAACTACTATATGCCTCATGTTCGACCTTTTGGTCTCTTGTATTCTGAGGCCATGTCTGTACATGCTAGGCTCGTCAAGTTTAACCCGCGTGTTCTGCATGTGCAACACTGGCTTGCACCCGTTGTATGTTAACGTAGAGTCTATCACACCCGATCATCACGTGGTGTATCGACACGACGAACTTCCGCAACGGTGCACACTCTGGGAGAACACAATTCATTTTGAAATTCAAGTGAGGGATCACCTTATAATGCTACCGTCGTCCTAAGCAAAACAAGGTGCATAAAAGGATTAACATCACATGCAAATTATAAGTGACATGATATGGCCATGAACTTGTGCTTTTGATCTCCATCTTGAAAGCACCGGCATGACCTCCATCATCACCGGCACGACACCATGATCTCCACCATCTTGATCTCCATCAACGTGTCGCCATCGGGGTTGTCACGCCCATCATGCTTCTACTACTATTGCTACCGTTTAGCGATAAAGTAAAGCATTACATAGCGCTTAATGATTGACACGCAGGTCATACAATAATTAAAGACAACCCTATGGCTCCTGCCGGTTGCCGTACTCATCGACATGCAAGTCGTGATATTCTATATAACACATGATCATCTCATACATCACATATATCTCATCATGTAATTGGCCATATCACATCACAACATACCCTGCAAAAACAAGTTAGACATCCTCTAATTGTTGTTGCATGTTTTAGGTGGCTGCTATGGGTATCTAGCAAGAACAATTCTCACCTACGCATAAACCACAACGGTGATACATAAGTTGATTTTCAACCTTCTCAAGGACAGCCTTTGTCGAATCCGATCCAACTAAAGTAGGAGAAATAGGCACCCACCAGCCATCTTTGTGCAACGAGGTTACACGTCAGTTGATGGAACCGAACTCTCGTAAGCGTACGAGTAAGGTTGGTCCGGGCCGCTTCATACCACAATACCGGCGAACCAAAACACGACCAAGGGAGGAAGCAATCTAAGCATCAATGCCCACAAACTATCTGTGTTCTACTTGAGATCTCATCTACACATAGACCTAGCGCATGATGCCACTTTGCATGGGAAACAAAAAAATTCCTACGCACACGCAAGATCTATCCATGGTGATGAGCATCTACGAGAGGGATAGTGGATCTACATACCCTTGTAGATCGCTAAGCGGGAAGCATTAAGAAATACTATTGATGTAGTCAAACGTCTTCGCGATCCAAATCGCCGAAGGTCCCGCGATCCAATCACGATCCATCCCGATCTAGCACCAAACGAACAGCACCTCCGCGTTCAGCACACGTGCGGCTTGATGACGATCTCTGCCTTTTTGATCTAGCAAGAGGTAGCGGAGAGGTAGACAAGTTCTCCGGCAGCGTGACGTCGCTGTGGCGATGGTGGTGGAGTAAACTCAGCAGGGCTTCGCCTAAGCACCGCTGAAACCGATCTAGAGGAGGAACTACGAACTAGAGGGTAGGGTTGCACGTGGCTGAAAATCTTGTGCCAAAACCCTAAAACCTCTAGTATATATAAGAGGAAGATAGGAGGAGGCTTGGACCAAGGTCCAAGCCATCTAGGCTTCTGCCGAAGGGAGTAGAGGAGGAATACTCCTCCAATCCTAGTAGGACTAGGACTCCTTCCTTATTTGCTCTTTTTGCCTTTTCCCACCTTTTTCTCTTTGGGCTTTTCTTCCCAGCCGCATTGGCCTTGTGTGGGACTTCCACCAGCCCACTAAGGGTTGGTATTCACTCTCCCACAGCCCATGGAACCTCTTGGGTCGAAATACCCCTCCCGATGGTCCCTCGGTACACTACCGGCACTCCCGGTACACTACCGATGAGCCCAAAACTTTTCGGCGACCAAAGCAGGACTTCCTATATATCAATCTTTACCTCCAGACCATTCCAGAGCTCCTCGTGACATCCGAGATCTCATCCGGGACTCTGAACTTCACCACCATGCATAACTCTATACTACCGAAACGTCACCAAACCTTAAGTGTGCAGACCCCGCGGGTTCGAGAACTAAGTAGACATGACCGAGACACCTCTATGGTCAATAACAAATAGCGGGACCTGGATGCCCATATTGGTTCCTACATATTATACGAAGATCTTTAACGGTCGAACCTCTATGTCAAGGATTCAGTTAATCTCGTATGATGTTCCCTTTGTTCTTCGGTATGTTACTTGCCCGAGATTCGATCGTTGATATCTCCATACCTAGTTCAACCTCGTTACCGGCAAGTCTCTTTACTCGTTCATAATACAAGATCCCGTGACTAACACTTAGTCATGTTGCTTGCAAGGCATATTGTGATGTTGTATTACCGAGTGGGCCCTGAGATACCTCTCCGTCACACGGAGTAACAAATCCCAGTCTTGATCCATGCCAACCCAACAGACACCCTTGGAGATACCTGTAGAGCACCTTTATAGTCACCCAGTTACGTTGCGATGTTTGATACACACAAGGCATTCCTCTGGTGTCAGTGAGTTGCATGATCTCATGGTCATAGGAACATATACTTGACATGCAGAAAACTGTAGCAATAAACTCACACGATCATATGCTACGTTTATAGTTTGGGTCTTGTCCATCCCATCATTCTCCTAATGATGTGATCCTGTTATCAAATGACATCTCATGTCAATGGCTAGGAAACCTTGACCATCTTTGATCAACGAGCTAGTCTATAGAGGCATACTAGGGACAAAGTGTTGTCTACTTATCCACACATGTAATGTGTTTCCAATAAATACAATTATAGCATGGATAATAAACAATTATCATGAACAAGGAAATATAATAATAAACACTTTATTTATTGCCTCTAGGGCATATTTTCAACAAAATCTACCTCGGGTACATGTCAATTTCTTGGTAGATCACTTGTGTCTTGGTCTTCCAAGAAACAAAACTCGATAACTGTCGAAGCGGAATACATTGTCGCCGGATCATGTTGTGCTCAATTGCTATGGATGACTCAAACACTTAAGTATTATGGCATACATGTGAACATGTACCATTGTTATGTGACAATGATAGTGCAATCAAAATTGCTCATAATCCCATGCAACATTCTCGAACTAAGGATATTCAAGTTTGACATCATTTCATTCATGATCATGTTGCCAAAGGAGATATCAATCTCAAGCATGTTCGTACTAACAAAAAATTGGTCGATGTATTTGCCAAGCCCTTGATGAGAAAGTGTTTTGTCATTTGAGGAGTGAGTTGAACATCATTGATGCTTCAAACTTGAGCTAGACTCACTCGGTTGCATGCAAGGGCATGAGCTTATATGACTATTCCATGATACACTTGACATACTATCTTGTATATTGGAAATATATGCTCCCTGGTATTGAAACTAACCTTTTGTAGGTATTTGGAAGATTTGTACTCCACAAGATTGCAATTAACTCATATAATAAGCAGTCTTGTCATGGCCAAGTATCCACAACCCTTCTTTGATGATGTAAGGAAGAGGGCAACAAAACATATCCTTGACATATATTTGATAAGATCAAAATTGCTATTCACAATTGGTATCATGTCATTTGAATATATCATGTTCTTCCTCGCATGACTAACCCATGTAGGTGAAAAGAGAATCAATGCGATCAAGGATCGCTCCCAAGTCAAGATGATTTTCATCAATTTTGAGCATCCACAACAAGTTCTCCTACATACTACGTCATCAACATCACTCAAAGGTATTCTTGAAATTGATTTACTCCAAGTCATGAGACAAAGCAACTCAAGTGATATGAAAACATCAACATGCTTAATCGAAAAATGATAACCCCATTTTGAGCTTAACGATGAGTATGACCTATGATCAAGTATTCTTGCTTGGCTCCTATGTCAATATACTCTAATATAGGTGACCTAGTCACCGACCATCATATATATGTAATCTCTTGTTTGGAACCACTCAACCCTCACCTAGTTGAAAATTTCATTAGAAATCGTTTTGAAAATCCATTGCAAATTTTCTCGAATCTTTTGAGACTTTCTAGAAGTTGCTTTTAACAAACATTACCAAGTTCCTGTTTATCCCTTGGAGCATCCGATTCAAATAACTTGATATCACCGAGTCAGCAAAAAGGTCGCAAGACCACAATTCGGTTCCACCGACTTATTTGTCCCGGAGCCATCAATTTTTATATCTTCTATACTCTTTGTTAAATTTAGGAAATCTCCATTTCCTCAAGGATCCCTTTATTAAAAAATCTTGAAGGTGGAGAAACTTTGTTCAAGGATCCATATGTCAAAGGGGGAGAAATTTTCAAGAGCCTTTTCAGGTGATTAAAAAGGGGGAGAAAAAGACTTCAATGATCCCTTAAACTCAAATGCTCTCTATGATCCTTATCTTTCTATGATCCCTACTTTCAATGACCCTTGTTCTCTAGGATCCCTTCTCATTCAATGATCCCTTTATCTAACCTTGTGTATGAACCTTTTTGGAAATTAATGCCAAAGGGGAGAAATACCAAAGCTTCAATGTAAAGGGGGAGATACACCAAATGGGGAGATATAAAATTAGGGGGAGATATATGAAAGCTTATGCTTGAATACAGGGGAGAATACCAAAGTATGTGCCTATACGTAGGGTGAGAAATATCATGATCACCCAAAGTGGAGAAACACTACTTAAGGGGGATAGAGTTTATCAAATCTTATTCTATCATTTAAGGAGAGAGAAAATATGTTTTATTCTATTTGCCTACCCATGTTAGACTGTCTCACCCTACCTGCTCCTAACATCTACATGCTAAGATTCAGGGGGAGAAGAAGATTTAAAATTTCATATTCAGGGGAGAAAGCTCTAAATGATATTGGAGACATATCAATCTTAAGGAATACTATCTTCTATATGTTCCCCACATCTTGGTACTATTGAGTTCTATTGCATTTGGGTTTGTAGAATACTTTTGTGTTACCTAACATTGTTTTCTCAAGTGTGTTTCTACTATTAGAACTCAAGGTAAGTATATGCATCATATCTTTGATCAAGATGATCTCTTGCTTCTTGCACATATTGTTTGCAAGAGTGAAGTCTTGAACAAGGATACATCTCATTCATATATATATGATGCATACATCCAAGATACACATGACTCATCATATCCCTTCTACTATATATGTCTCCATGCATTCCAAAGCAACTACCCCTCAAAAGGATTGCACACATTTAGGGGAGCATATTTTTGTCATGTGTCTCTCAAAGTCTTCATTATATCTTTGCATATCTTTATTTGAAGCTTTGATTATATGTTGTCATCAATTACCAAAAGGGGGGGATTGAAAGCACATATGCTCCCTTGTTGGTTTTGATAATTCATGACAACATAAATTGACTCTTGGACTAATATTTCTAACTATTCTATTTCAGGTTTAGTCCACAAAGGGTATTGGCAAAAGGATTGTGAGGAGACCCCAAGATGCAAGAATAGGATTGGCCAAGCTACAAGCATGAAGACTCTCCATTTTACTTTGTGAGAAAACACTTTGAGTCCATAGGAAAGCTAATACTATCAAAAGGGGGTGAGGTAATGATGGTGAATGAAATGATCAACATGATCAAGTGTTAGTCACCAAAAACACCCGCAAGCTCTCCCACAAATATTCTATCTTAGACCCTACCACTCAAAATCGGTGCCACCAACAATTCCTATTCGGCTACACCGAGTCAAAACCCTAGACAGAAACCCTAGCCAAAACCTACTTCTCGGTACTACCAAGTTTCACATCAGTGTAACCAAGTTTCAGTGTCCATCTTCCTGGTGCCTCACTCACAAGAATCGGAATTTCCTAGAATTATGAATCGGTCTCACCGAGTTGTGTAACTGCCCTCAGCCACTCATATCGGTACCACCGAGAATTCTATATCGGTCTCACCGAAACGCCAAAGTTGCCACATTTTGCACTAGTTGGTGTAACCGGGTTTTAACTTCAGTTTCACCAAGTTGGGCAATAATGTTGTAATTGTTGGAATTTTGGAGATGCTTATATATACCCCTCCACCACATCCCACTCGTAAGGGAAGCACTCAGAACGGACCCATACTTCCCATACCCAAATTTCTGAGAGAGAACCACCTATCCTTGTGTTGAGGTCAAGATCATCCACTCCAACTGTCGTGGTTTTGTCACGGCAGATGTCTGGGTGAACGGACTTGGATTTGAGGTCATCACTAAGGTGATGGACTCAAAGGGGTTGATTGGGACGAAGGACACGGGTTTACGCAGGTTTAGCCCCTCAAGTAGAGGTAACAGCCTACGTCATGCTTGTGTTTGTATTGCTTGGTGTATCGATTACAAGGGAGTTGATTGCTTGACCTAGTTCTTGATAGTTGATCTCTCTCCCTAAGTCGCCCTGGGTCTCACCTTTATATAGGAGGTCAATACCACGGGTCATACAAGTCGTAACCGACTCTCACTACGTGTCTGAGTCTGTCACTACATTGTCTTGCCTTCCTGAGCAAGTTGTCTCCGGGTGGCTCACCGCCCAGGTCTTCATACCTTCTCCATTCGGGCCATGTCCGGGCCCACCTTGTCAAGCCGCCCAATGTCTTAGGCTTAAGTCTTCACGGCCCATCCTTGGGCTGGTGTACGAGCCGCCCGGTGTGACCCAGAGCCTTAAGGGCGGGTCTCACCGTGGGGTTATATCCCCAACATTAGGCCCCAGGTTGATTTGAGCTTGCTCACTTCAGCCTCCTTCTCAATCATCGGCGAGTCTCACTTATGTCACCTAAAAGTAAAAAAAATGACCCGCCGTGATGTCATGTCAAATCTGTCAGAAAGATCCTCTGACGTCCGCAACGAATCTTTCCTCTATTAAATGGATGGCCCGAGAATCGAGGCATCCGCCTCGGTCAATCAATATATGTCGCTTGGATTTTCGCGCCCGTTTCCACCTTTGGCTATTAAATAGGACCGCGAAGGGTGGCATTTGTTTCCTCCCCGCTTGCTCTTCTTCTTCTTCCTTCCGATGCCGCCGCTCCGGTGACGTCTTCACACCATCATCGTTGAGGCCGCTGCATCAACCTGTTTGTTCTAGAGCTCTGCCCGCGTCCACCGCGCCATCTCCAGTAAGTTTTTCCTCCCCTAGATCCGTAGTTTCGGTAGGGTTTTCACGGAGTTCCTTCGCTGCTTAGAACCCGAGCTTTGCTCCAATGCCAGCCATGCCTAGTCCATAAAACTCAATGATATCCTTTTCCCCATTGCGGTGTACTATAGGAAACTGATAACAGCACCACGCAGATCTATAATTGCTCTGCCTGTCATTTTCAAACTTTCGCCGTTTCGACGGTTCGTCGCTAGGTTTGAAATAAAACCACTTTTCTCTGTTTTGTAGATCCGTAACCACAAAGATATGTTGTGAAACCTATTTTCCACACTTAGCCAAATTTTGCTTCGTCTTCTGATAAACCTGACCCGCCATGAAATTCTGGCTCTCTTCATTTGAGCTCTTGGCGGCTTAACCTTATAGAATCTTAGGCCTTTAGCCGCCCTTAGCCGCCTGGCATCTTCTGACCCGCTGCACATTGTTTACTTTGCGCAGTATTGAGTCGCCACCATGTCTTGTGCATCCAATTCATGCAATTGGGTCGGCTCTGCCATCACGGAAGAATTCCTGATGGATTTTGTAAACACGGGTACCATACCCGCCAAGGATGTCACCCATTGGAGGGTTCCGGGTAATGAGCTAAAGCCCATTCCTCGGGAGGGTGAGGTAGTTGTGTTTTCAGATCATGTCGAACGCGGGTTTGTATCCCCTGGCTCAAAATTCTTTCAGGACGTTCTTCACTTCTACAAGCTGCACCCTCAAGACCTTGCTCCCAATTATTTTTCCAACATATGCAACTTCCAAGTCCTCAGTGAAGTCTACTTGCAAACAGAGCCGTCCATTGGTCTCTTTCGTGAGTTTTTTATGCAAACCGCCAGACAGAGGTGAAGGCCATCCCAAGCTTAGAACTTGGCGGGATTTCTATTCAGAGGCGTCGAGACATAACCTTTTCGGCTGTTCAGATGCGAGTCATCCTTAAGACCGGAACAAGACTTGGTTTTACTGTAAAGATACCTCCCCAGAAGGAGAGCATCCCCTGTCAGGTTATCGCCCATCCTAACTCAAAACGACCTCTGAGCTTCCTGGCCGGCTGTCAACTACTGAATGGGTGAAGCACGCTTCGGCTCATGCCAAAATTAAAGCCCTTATGTCCAATGGATTGACGGGACTGGATTTGATCCGCTGCTGGATTTCTTGGAGGATCATGCCCTTAAGCCGGCGCAGTCGCCGTATGTGCGAATATCTAGGCTAGTATGATGACTCCCTCTGCTTCAGCCGGACAATGTTATCAGAGGATGATATTGTGACTGTCATCAGGAGTCTTGTCCACGAATCTTCAGGAGCTTGCAGTGCCATTGGGCTGGCACCTTTCTGTGCCGCAAACCGGCCCCAGATGTAGGGCGACTCTTTATACTCTCTTCTCTGTATTAGCTATATCTTGGCAATCTCTTCACCTTTTTCCGGCTTATATTTTCAGGCTAATTCCGACTTCTGGAAGAAGAAATACGTTCCTCCTCTAAATAAATCAAAGAAGAATAGCGCGGTCCGGAAGAAGAAGACCACTCCTCAGAAACAGCCGGAAGAACAGCCGGAATCCGACGGCTCAGAGGTATAACTTGACTATTTTTGCCGCCTCTTTATTCACCTTATTGACAACAATTATTCACAGGATGAGACAGAGACCAGCCACGCCAACGCCCCTGAGGTAACTTATGTTTCGTCCGACTCAGACTATTTTGTACCCCAAAAGATACGGCAGGTCTTTCGAAAAGTTCCACGTTCTCATCCTCTTGCTTACTTAGACCCCCAATTTCTTTTGAAAAAGCAACAGCAAGCCGCCCGACAATAGACCCGGAGCGCCAGCTCTACCGTTCTCATGTCCGGGTTACCTAACTCTCCGGCCTAGAGGAAGCGTCCAGCTGAGGTATTCCTTCTCTGCTTGATTTTACTAATCCTTCCTTTGTAATTCCAAAATTGCCTTATATTACCTGAACTGCTTTTCAGGGATCATCTCCTTCGTCTGGCGACTCTATGGCCACTGCTCTGCCGCCTCCAAAGATGAACCTGCTGTATGTATTTTTCAGGCATTACATATGAGTCTTTGGTGGTTGTAAACTTTGGGCTCTAACCTTTATGATTTTCAGGGCTCAAGCCAAGCGAAGGAAAACCAACAAGTCCTCCCCTGGCCCTAATGCTCAAGAACCGGAGCCTGCCAAGCCGGATGCTCCCATGCCAGATGTTGATCCCTCGGTGGCTTCCAAAGAGGCACCTAAAGAGGCTTGTCCTTCTACAGAGCCGGCGGGCGACGATATGATTCCTGAGAGTTCTCCGAGGGACCATTCCAAGCCGCCAAGCCCTACAAAGGTTGCTGATGAAACAACTACTCCGGACGTCTTTATTACTGGCGCTGGCTTCCACTCTCCTCAACCTCATGTGCTAACAAAGCATAGTGAGACGACTGAAACCTCCAAGAAGCTAGAGTTTGAGCTCCCCGCACTAGAGAAGCTGACAACTGATGAACTTCATGCTGGTTATTTGAGCCGCCTGTCCACAAGCCTAGACCTGGAGCTCAAGCTTGTCAATTTGATGAAGAAGAAATACGAGGTATTCCCACTCTCCTTATACCCTTACGTAGCCCCCAAGAGTCGGGTTAATATTAGCTGATGATAATCCAGGTCTTCAAAACTTGCTAGAAGTAGAAATGCTTAGCCTGTAGGCCTCAACTTATTTAGAAGTAATCGCAAATCATTGTTTGTAGCTCCCAAGGGCCGGCTCAAATTTGATAACATTGAGCCGGAGCTTTATTGAATATAGCTCATAGAGCCAATTGTATCCCCCAAGGGCTGGCTCAATCTTGTTAAAGTTGAGTCAGAGCTTTCCTTGTAAACAACTTGAAAAGTCGGCCTGTAGCCCCCAAGTTCCAGGTTAAATTGATAAAGATGATCAGGAACTGCATCTTAATCTTGGAGATCAAATAGACATTAGCCCCCAAGTGTCATACATATTGCTTGCAATCTGTTTGAGACTTGCTTAATCTTCATTATCTGAAAAAATTCCTCCTGATGACTCATTCCATATTTTGATGTCACAGGAAGCTTTAAACGAAGCCGAGTCACAAGTGGTCGGCTTAAAGAATAATCTAGCCACGCAGCAAGCTGCCCGAAGTGAGGCTGATGAAAAATGTCGGCTCCTTTCCGAAGAACTGACCAAGATCAAAGCCGACTTTGCCGCTTTCAAAGAGTCTGCCAAAACTGAACAAGCCGCCCTGACTCAACGGGCGGATGACGCTGACCAGCAGCTGATGATTGTGTCAGATGAGCTGCAATATTTGAAGCGCCATATCAAAAGGATGACAGCCCAAATTGTGTATGTGTACTTGTTCTGGCGACTTATAACGAAGATTCCATCTTATGTAGGTCCAAGGAGCCGCCAACTCGCTTTCGATAGCTTGCTGTCCCTGAAGGCTGTTTATACTCTCATGGAACAGCTTTACTGTGGAGCTGTTTGCAAGATCAAGGTTGTGCTCTACAAGGATAACACCCCCTCAACTATAAAAGGGGTCATAGAGCTTCTTTCCACGCTACCAAAATAGATCGTAGAGCTGAAGAAATCAGCCGCCTGATAGGGAGCTATCGCAGCCATAAGCCGGGCGTTGGCCTTTGCTCCAGAGTTGACTCCTGCTGACATGATGGACGGGTTTCCCTCCAAGAAAGATGATGGTCCGAGTTTACAGAAGTTGACTATGCACGGTGTGTGAAGGCTTCCAAAGTCCTTGCCTCTGTGTTAGCAGAAGAAGTCAACTTGGCAACATATCAGGCGGCTTACAGCATCGACCAAAAGAGAATCTGTGGCCCCCTCTTTGAGTCCAAGGACCTGATGCCTGCCCGCAGTAAGACCCTTTTTGCTTCTGAACTTGACACGTCCCCCTTCTTTGAAGAAGGAAACTTTGCAGCTTTAACCCACTGCAATTGGGACTTGGACAATCTTCAGATCAAGGAGGTCAAAGACCCGGAGCAGGGTGACCCACCGGCTAGCTAATGGAGTTGTGAACGCCGCTGATAAGCCGGCTCTTGTGACCCGCCATGAGCGGTGTAAGACACTTTAAAATATTTTTGGGCTCTACAGAGAGCATATGTAATAGGCTTGTAGTAACTTTGCCTTTTCCTGAACTGTGCCATCATGCACATATTAAATAGCCTCGCTTAATATATATATCATCTTCCTTGCACTTCATATTGGATGCTTTACCGACTCTTGGGAGCTTAATTGACCTGCAAGAATAGATGTATCCTGACATTATTAGGAGGGCGGCTTAAAAGCATAACCCAAAGATGCTGTATCTTCCTAACATGTTTTTTTTCAACAACGGCTCATGTACCGGTTCTACTGGGCTGACTCGCCACTTATCCGGCGGGTCACCTAGCAGAGTAGCATTAGTCTTACAGGCAGGTTTAACCCTGTTTGGCTTAAGAGCCGATCAAGAGGGTGTGTAAGCTACACCCGGTGGGTGGGAAGCCCCCAATTGACCTTTGTTGACGGAATCAACTATTTGTCTTGAGAGCCGACCGATAGGGTCTAATAAGCTACACCCGGGTGGGAAGCCCCCTGGACGATCATGTTGACAGAGTCAACTTTTTGGCTTGAGAGCCGACCGATAGGGTCTGATAAGCTACACCCGGAGGGTGGGAACCCCCTGGACGATCATGTTGATGGAGTCAACTTTTTGGCTTGAGAGCCAACCGATAGGGTCTGATAAGCTACACCCGGAGGGTGGGAAGCCCCCTGGACGATCATGTTGATGGAGTCAACTTTTTGGCTTGAGAGCCAGCCGATAGGGTCTGATAAGCTACACCCGGAGCCCCCTAGACGATCATGTTGACGGAGTCAACTTTTTGGCTTGAGAGCCGACCGATATGGTCTGATAAGCTACACCCGGAGGGTGGGAAGCCCCCTGGACGATCATGTTGATGGAGTCAACTTTTTGGATTGAGAGCCGACCGATAGGGTCTGATAAGCTACACCCGGAGGGTGGGAAGCCCCCTAGACGATCATGTTGATGGAGTCAACTTTTTGGCTTGAGAGCCGACCGATAGGGTCTGATAAGCTACACCCGGAGGGTGGAAGCCCCCTGGACGATCATGTTGACGGAGTCAACTTTTTGGCTTGAGAGCCGACCGATAGGGTCTGATAAACTACACCCGGAGGGTGGGAAGCCCCCTAGATGATCATGTTGACGGAGTCAACTTTTTGGCTTGAGAGTCGACCGACAGGGTGTGATAAGCTACACCCGGAGGGTGGGAAGCCCCCTGGACGATCATGTTGACGGAGTCAACTTTTTGGCTTAAGAGCCGACCGATAGGGTCTGATAAGCTATACCCGGAGGGTAGGAAGCCCCCTGGACGGCCATGTTTGGATCTTTCTTGCATGGATGAAGATATGCGAAACGGTAGAGGCCCCGGCTTGCAGGGATGCCAATTTTATTCATATATAAATATGATATGTACAATGATAGTGTACAATGTCGAGTCTCAATGACTTAAGTGTAGTAAGGCCAGAGATGCGCTATGTTCCACGGCCGGCGGGTCTCCTTACCTGAGGTATCTGAATTGTCTCGGATGTCAATGAGGTAATACGACCCGTTGTTGGGATTTCTGCTGACCACGAAAGGTCCTTCCCATGGAGGAGATAGCTTATGCATATTTGTCTGGTCTTGAATCAGCCGCAGCACTAAGTCGCCTTCTTGAAACGTCCGGGTCTTGACTCTGCGGCTATGATAGCGGCACAGGTCTTGCTGATAAATCGCCGAACGAGCAGCCGCCAGTTCTCATTCCTCCTCCAAGGCATCCAACGCGTCTTGACGTGCCGTCTCATTGTCCGTCTCAATGTAAGCCGCAACTCGTGGCGAGTCATGCCGGATGTCACTTGGTAACACGACCTCTGCACCGTAAACCATGAAGAAAGGTGTATAACCTGTTGATCTGTTGGGGGTAGTCCTGATGCTCCATAAGACAAATGGCAATTCCTCCACCCAACAACCCGGCATTCGCTGTAAAGGAACCATAAGCCGGGGTTTGATACCTCTCAGGATTTCTTGGTTAGCATGCTTCGCCTGACCGTTGGACTGTGGATGAGCAACCGCAGAAACATCAAGCCGGATGTGTTCAAGGTCGCAGAACGTTTTCATAGCCCCCTTGGATAGGTTCGTGCCATTGTCCGTGATGATGCTGTGAGGGTAACCAAAATGGTAGATCGGCTTTTTGATAAACTGAACCGCCGTAGCCGCGTCACACTTGGTGACCGGATCAACCTCTACCCACTTGGTAAACTTATCAACTGCCACCAAGAGGTGCGTCTTCTTGTCCTTGGATATCTTGAAAGGCCCGACCATATCGAGCCCCCAGACTGCCAACGGCCAAGTAATTGGTATCATGCGCAATTCTTGAGCTGGAACATGAGCATGCCGGCCAAACTTTTGACAGCCGTTGCATTTGCGGACCAGATCCTCTGCATCCTTGTGAGCCGTCAACCAGAAGAAACCATGCCAGAAAGCCTTGGCCACCAGAGATTTTGAGCCGGCGTGATGTCCGCAATCACCAGCATGAATTTCATTCAAGATTTCCTTACCCTCCTCTGGTGAGACACAACGTTGAAACACTCCGGTGACGTTGCACTTGTGTAACTCGCCATTGACTATCGTCATGGACTTAGATCGTCGGGTGATCTGTCTGGCCAGATTTTTATCATCAGGTAACTCGCCCCGAGTCAAATATGCCAAGTAAGGCACAGTCCAATCTGGAATAGCATGTAGAGCCGCCACCAATTGTCCCTCCGGGTCAGGAACAGCCAAATCTTCCTCTGAGGGTAATTTGATAGTCGGGTGATGTAAGACGTCCAGAAAGATATTGGGCGGCACCGGCTTTCGTTGAGAGCCTAACCTTGACAGGGCGTCAGCCGCCTCGTTCCTGCGACGATCAATATGATCCACCTAATAACCCCTGAAGTGACCAGCAATGACATCCACCGCCTGACGATAAGCTGCCATCCGTGGATCCTTGGAATCCCAAGTACCTGAAACTTGCTGAGACACAAGATCTGAGTCGCCGAAGCACCTTACCCGGCTTAAGTTCATCTCCTTAGCTACCCTGAGGCCATGAAGCAGGGCTTCATATTCAGCTGCATTATTAGTGCAAGGGAACATCAGCCGGAGCAGATAACAGAACTTATCATCTTTGGGAGACGTTAAGACAACCCCCGCCCTTGATCCTTCCAGCTGCTTGGATACATCAAAGTGTATTGTCTAGTATGTGTTATCCAGCTTTTCTTTGGGCGCCTGACATTCTGTCCAGTCATTCATGAAATCCACAAGGGCTTGAGACTTAACAGCCGTACGAGGTACGTATTTCAGATTGAGAGGTCCTAGCTCTAATGCCCACTTAGCAATCCTACCAGTGGCTTCTCTATTTTCAATTATGTCCCCCAACGGGGCAGAGCTGACCACGGTGATCTGGTGCCCTAAGAAGTAGTGTTTTAACTTGCGGTTGGCCATGAACACCCCATACACTAGCTTCTGCCAATGTGGATATCTCTGCTTGGACTTTGTCAGGACCTCACTGATATAATAAACCGGCCTCTGAAACGGATATTCTTTCCCTGCCTCCTTGCGCTCGACCACAATTGCAGCGCTGACAGCCCTGTTGTTAGCCGCCACGTATAAGAGCAAGGGTTCTTTCTCAGCCGGAGCGGCTAAAACTGGCGGCTCAGTGAGCTGCTTCTTGAGTGCCTCAAACGCGTCACCCGTCGCCGTACTCCAAACAAAATTGTCTGTCTTTTTCATCATTTGATATAAAGGGATGGCTTTCTCACCAAGGCGGCTTATAAACCGGCTCAACGCGGCGATCCTCCCTGCCAAGCGTTGAACATCATTGATACAAGCCGGCTCATCCAGGGAGGTGATAGCCTTGATCTTATCCAGGTTAGCTTCAATACCACGCTGAGAGACCAGAAATCCCAAGAGCTTGCTAGCCGGAACACCAAAGACACACTTTGCCAGGTTAAGCATCATCTTATAGATCCGCAGATTGTCAAAGGTTTCTTTTAAATCATCAAGCAGAGTCTCCTTATTCCTTGACTTGATCACAATATCATCCACATAAGCATGAACGTTGCGCCCAATCTGGTTGTGAAGACAATTCTGCACACAGAGCTGATAAGTCGCCTTGGCACTCTTGAGCCCAAAAGGCATAGACACATAGCACAAGGCCCCAAAAGGCATGATGAAAGCCGTCTTCTCTTGGTCCTTAACCGCCATATTGATCTGATGATATCCCGAATAAGCATCCAGGAAGCATAAACTTTCGCAACCCGCCGTAGCATCAATGATTTTATCAATACGAGGGAAAGCAAAAGGATCAGCCGGACAGGCCTTGTTAAGATCCGTATAGTCCACACACATACGCCATGTGCCGTTCTTCTTGAGCACGAGCATGGGGTAGCAAGCCACTCCGGGTGAAAAACCTCGACGATGAAACCCGCCGCTAAGAGCCGGGCGACCTCTTCCCTGATGGCTTTGCGTCTCTCCTCGTTGAACCGATGCAGAAATTGCTTGACAGGTTTAAACTTAGGGTCCACATTAAGGTTGTGCTCAGCGAACTCTCTCGGCACACCCGGCATGTCAAAGGGATTCCATGCGAAGATGTCCCGATTCTCAAGGATGAATTTGATGAGCGCGCTTTCCAATTTGGGATCCATATTGGCCCCAATAATGAATTGTTTAGATGAGTCACCCGGAGTAAAATCCATCGCCTTGGTATCATTCGCCGAAAATTTGAGGGGCGGCTCAACCTCTGTGGTAGGCTTCTTCAGCGGGTCATATCCTTTGGGTTAACATTTTCCTTATAGAACTTGAGCTCCGCCTCAGCACAACTGGTTTCCGCGTAAGCCGCATCCCCTTCTTCGCACTCAATAGCCGTATTCCGATCACCATGAACAGTAATTGTACCTTTAACCCGGGCATCTTGAGTTGTAAGTAGACATAACAGGGCCTAGCCATGAACTTGGCGTAAGCTGGCCTCCCAAATAATGCATGATAAGGGCTCTTGATCTTGACTACTTCAAACCACAAGGACTCCACCCTGTAGTTGTATTCGTCACCAAAAGCGACTTCCAAAGAAATCCTACCCACTGGGTAAGCTGACTTGCCCGACACTACACCATGAAAAACTGTTGATGAGGGCTTAAGGTCTTCGTCAAGCAGCTTCATCCGCCGGAAGGTATCATAGTACAGGATATTGATGATGCTGCCACCATCCATGAGCACCTTATTTACCATATATCCTCCCATTTGGGGGGAAACTACCAGGGCTAGCCGCCTCGGGTCATCAACACGTGGCGGGTGATCTTCCCGGCTCCATGTTATGCCATACTTAGACCATTTCAAGTATTGCGGCAGAGCCGGCGCGATTACGTTAACCGCCCGCTTGCGCAATTTCTGATCCCGCTTGTTAAGGTTGGTCGTAAAAACATGATACTGGCCCGAACTGAGCTGCTTTGGATTACTTTGATACCCGGATTGATTATGCTGCTGCTGATTGTTGCTACCAGAGTGCTGAGGATGTCCTCCTTGGTTGCCCTGGCCATGATGACCAGATCCTGAGTCGCCGGATCCAAACCCGGCTCCAGACCCGCCTTGTCCTGAGCCGCCGGGCGGGCTACCACCATTGTTGTTATGCTGTTGCATGTTGTAGTTCTTAAACTTCTGCATGATGTGGCAATTACCCCATGTGTGACCCGCAACTCTATCGGGCCGGCTGTGCTCCGGACAAGGTTTATTGAGCATTTCCTCCAAATTGAAAGGAGGCTTATTTTTGTTAAAAGGTGGTCTAAAATTCCCATTTCCCATAGGATGGTTATGGCCGGTGCTGGCATTGGCCGCTAATTCTGACCCGCCATCTGGGTTCTTCCGCTTGCCCTGGTTACCATTACCTGCCGCACCCTTGCCCTGATTGTTCTTTTTACCTTGGTCGGTCTTCTCCTTATCAGAACCTGGATCCTTCGTGTTATCAGAGTCGGCATACTTTGTGAGAGCCACCATGAGTTCTGCCATGTCCTGACACGTACGCTTGATCCGACCGAGCTTATGCCTCAGAGGGATGAAGTGCCAGTTCTTCTCTAGGATCAGCACCGCTTGAGCCGTCGTGATCCGTTCAGATGAGTGGATGACGGTCGACACCCGCCGGACCCAATGATGAGCCGACTCATTCTCCTGTTGGACATAGTGATCCAGATCCACAATCGTCATAGGCTGTTTGCAAGTCCCTTGAAAGTTTTTGATGAACCTTGCTCTCAGCTCAGCCCATGAATTGATGGTATTGGGTGGCAAACCCTTTAACCACGTGCGAGCCGGACCTTCAAGCATCATGATGAAATAATTAGCACACGTCGTGTCATTGACATCCAACATCTCCATAGCCAGCTCATAGCTTTCGAATCTAGGCCTCCGGAGGTAAGTCGGCAGTGTAATTCGGCACTTTGCGAGGTCCTTTGAAATCCTTTGGTAACCGCTCGTTCTGCAGAGCCAGTACTAAACACGGTACTCCCACGGCCTTGGTGGTCACTCCCGCTCCTACTAAGACAGAGGGCACGGGCTCTTGGTGAGCCGCCGCTGCCAAAGCCGCTGCCTCTTGCTAGTTTCTTGCCCGGTTTATGAGCGCATGTGCATCTAGAGCCGCCTGATCATCCCCTGGAGGCCCCCAGCACTGATCGCTGCTAGAAACCACCGGCGATTCATAGTGCCGGCTAAAGTTGTGGCTGGGGAGGGGGGTTGAATGAACGCGGCTCCGACTGTAAGCATATTTCTCCTGCTAGGCCATCGCCGTCTGAAGGTACCCAATGGCGTTTCGTACCTCTTCTGCAAAAGGCGCCTCATCTGGAATAGGGATTGTTTCAAGCTGGGTGGCTACGGCCACCATGTTCTCTGCCGGGTTGGAATAATGGCCTGCCGGCGTTGGAAAAACCACTGGTGAGGCCTGGTTCCGTCGAGGCGGGTTAAGCTGCTGTCTGTCGAGCCGTCGACCAACTTCCAGGCGCATCCACTGCTCGTCCCGTTCCTGGCGTATTAAAGAGATTCCTAGCCTCATAATGTTCTGGTAAGCGGGATTGATGCCTCATCCGTTGCACCGCAGCCGCTGATTGCTGCTCTAGCTCAAGGCGGAAAGCATCCGTCTTAAGGCATTCTGCCTCCGCCTCCATCTGAACTTTTAATTCGGCTATACTCTGTTGCCCCTCTGCCATATGGTCCTTGAGTCTTGCGATCTCCAAGTTCCGCGCGGCTTGATTATCTGGTGTGACTTTGGTGGCCATCAGGGTTGCGAGCTCGTTCATCAGATCCATAAGAACTTGAGCCGGCGGCGGCGGATCAGCTCCCATGTTTGCTGCTCCGGCGGCTGTGCTGCTCGTGCCTAGGGCTGACCCCGCCATGAACACGGCCGCATTAACCGGCAGCCCGAGATCGTCTGGCTCATAATGCTCCGACTCAAGGTAAGGCTCGTTGTAGCCCCCGAGCCCGCCGTTGTGAAGCTGGTAGATCGACTCTGCTTCTCCGCTCAAAGATCCGTCCTTCGAATAGACAAGAGTCTCCTGCGACGTAGAAGTTTCAAGACCCATACCTTGAGTAAAGCCCATGAAGACGTGCTTCCGGCTCGGGTTAACACGGGCAGGTCGCACATATTGGGCAGGTTGTGTACACCGAGCCGGCTCAATGATGCTGCTGCAGATGTCCGGCCCGGGTGTAGCTCCGTCGATCTTGCCGATGAAGACGTGGATCCCGCCGAAGGGAATCCGGAATCCATATTCGACACAGTCGGCATCAGGACCCCAGCCGGCATCGTCGATGTAGAACCGGCCGCGGCGACTCTTGTTCATCCTTCCGACCACGTATCCCTCGAGCCCTGGGAGAGATCCATTTGAGAACTCAACACCATCGAGCGCTAGCCCCACGGTGGGCACCAACTGTCATGGTTTTGTCATGGCAGATGTTCGGGTGAACGGACTTGAATTCGAGGCCATCGCTAAGGTGATGGACTCAAAGGGGTTGATTGGGACGAAGGACACGGGTTTACCCATGTTCAGCCCCTCAAGTAGAGGTAACAGCCTACATCCTGCTTGTGTTTGTATTGCTTGGTGTATCGAATACAAGGGAGTTGATTGCTTGACCTAGTTCTCGATAGTTGATATCTCTCCCTAAGTCGCCCCGGGTCTCGCCTTTATATAGGAGGTCAAGACCACGGGTCATGCAAGTCATAACCGACTCTCACTACGTGTCTGAGTCTGTCTCTACATTGTCTTGCCTTCCTGAGCAAGTTGTCTCCGGGCGGCTCACCGCCCGGGTCTTCATACCTTCTTCGTTCGAGCCACGTCTCGGCCCATCTTGTCAAGCCATCCAACGTCTTGGGCTTAAGTCTTCATGGCCCATCCTTGGGCTGGTGTACGAGCCACCCGGTGTGACCCGGAGCCTCAAGGGCGGGTCTCACAGTGGGGTTATATCCCCAACATCAACCATATGGATATTGATTTCTAGCCTCCCTAGGTTGCTTTCCACCCAATCAATCTCTTCTAACCATGCCAAATATGTGAGAGAATGATTGAGTGTTGAGGAGACTATCATTTGAAACACAAGAGCAAGGACTTCATCGTTACTATCACATGTATTACCTTTTGGAGTGTGGTGCCTACTAGATTGGTTAGGTGTCGCTTGGGATCCTCCTACTTCATGTTGTGGAGTTGAACCAAGAAGTTTTAAAGGGCCAGGAGATCGCCTACTTCGTGAAGATCTACAATGAGTTAGGCTAGTCCTCCGTGGACGTAGGCCATCATGGTATAGACAAGATTGCTTCTTTGTGGGTGGAGCCCTTCATGGACTCTCGCGACTGTTACCCTCCATGGGTTGAAGTCTCCATAAACATGGATGTACGATAGCGCCACCTATCGGAACCACGGGAAAAATCTTCGTGTCTACAATTGCGTTTGATCTTCCTATATCTACTCTGTTACATATGCTTGTCTTACCTTCTGCCGCCATACTTGTTAACTAGCATGTGTAGGGTGCATTAGACTTGTTATAATTGCTAAAATCTGCCAACCAATTAACATGGGAAAAGGTTAGGTTTTAATTTATGCAAGTAGTCTATTCACACCCCCCCTCTAGACGTCTCTTCTATCGATCCCACACCCCCTCAAGCTTTGTCTATGGATGTTATGAACAGCTGACAGGCACGTTTTTTATGACTACTTGACCGTTCAGTGTGTCATGCTTTATGGGCTTAGAATTGAGGCTCAAAAGACGTTTTGAACGTCACGGAGCATATGAGATGTTCCAAGAGCTGAAATTTGGATTTTAGGCTCGTGCCCATGTTGAGAGGTATGAGACCTCTAACAAGATTCTTTGCATGCAAGATGAAGGAGAATAGCTCAATTGATGAGCATGTGCTCAGAATGTCTGGGTGCTACAATCGCTTGAATCAAGTGGGAGTTGACCATCGGGATAAGATAGTGATTGGCATAGTTCTCCAAGTCACTACCACCAAGATGCTAGAGTTTCGTGATGGACTATAACATGCCAGGAATGGACAAGATGATACCTGAGCTATTGGCGATGTTTTACACCACGAAAGTTGGAAATACAAAAGGAGCATCAAGTGTTGATGGTTAGTAAAACCACTAGTTTCGAGAAGGGTAAGGGCAAGAAGGGAAACTTCAAGAATGAAAAAATAGTTGCCACTCCAATCAAGAACCCCAAGGTTGAACCCAAACCCGAGACTAAGTGCTTCTATTGTAAGGGGAATGGTCACTAATAGTAGAACTACCCTAAATACTTGGTAGATAAGAAGGATGGTGCTACCTCTTGAGCATGCCTGGTTTTCCCTTGAAGAGGAAAGGGTGATCCAGCGAAGTAGATAAGTATTCCCTCGGTTTTTGAGAACCAAGGTATCAATCCAGTAGGAGGAACAAGCAAGTCACCAGTGGATGCACCTACACAAATAATCAAACTCTTGCACCCAACGCTATAAAGGGGTTGTCAATCCCTACACACTTATTTGCAAGGATTAGACCCGATAGAGATAGATGTAACGAGTGCGAAAAGTACAAGGTAAATAAATTGCAGCAAGTATAGATCTGAAAATATATGATGGAAAATAGACCCAGGGGCCATAGGTTTCACTAGAGGCTTCTCTCTTGAAGGCAAATATCATGGTGGGTAAACAAATTACTGCCAAGCAATTGATAGAAAAGCGAATAATCATGTAGTTATCCAAGGCAATGATCAAGCATATAGGCATCACGTTCGTGACAAGTAGACCGAAACGATTCTGCATCTACCACTATTACTCCACACATCGATCGACTCCTGCCTGCATCTAGAGTATTAAGTTCATGAAGAACGGGGTAACGCATTAGGAAAGATGACATGATGTAGAGGAATAAACTCAAGCAATATGATGAAAACCCCATCTTGTTACCCTTGATGGCAACAATACAATATGTGCCTCGCTACCCCTACTTTGTCACTGGGTGAGGACACCGCAAGATTAAACCCAAAACCAAGCACTTCTCCCATTGCAAGAATTACCAATCTAGTTGGCCAAACCAAACCAATAACTTGAACAGACTTGCAAGGATATGAAATCATGCATATAAGAAATCAAAAGAGATTCAAATAAGATTCATGGATAATTTGAACATAAACTCACAATTCATCGAATCTTGACAAACACACCACAAAAGAGGATTACATCGGATAGATATCCATGAAGATCATGAAGAACATGGTATTGAAGATCAAAGAGAGACAAGAAGCCATAGACCCGTAGGTCTGTGGTAGACTACTCACGCATCATCGGAGGGGCAATGGAGTTGATGTAGATGCCCTCCGTGATTGAAACCCCCTCGGCAGATTACCGGAAAAGGCTCCAAGATTGGATCACTCGGGAACGGAGGCTTTCGGTAGCGGAAAAGTATTTGCGTGGCTCTTTCTAATGTTGGGGGAATATTTTGGTGTTTATAGGCCAAGAATTAGGGTTAGGAGACCTGCTGGGAGGCGACAAGCCTGCTAGGCATGGCCAGGGGGCCCGCACCTAGCAGGCTTGTGGCGGCCTAGCACCTCCCCTGATGTGCACTCCAAGCTTGGATGACTTGTTTCCTTCCAGAAAAATTCCTTTCGAAGGTTTTATTCCGTTTGGACTCCATTTAATATTCCATATCTGTAAAACTCAAAAACAAGGGAAAAACAGAAACTTGCACTTGGCTCTAGATTAATAGGTTAGTCCCAAAAATAATATAAAATAGCAAATTAATGCATATAAAACATCCAAAACAGATAATATAATAGCATGCCATCATCAAAAATTATAGATACGTTGGAGACGTATCAGCATCCCCAAGCTTAATTCCTACTCGTCCTCGAGTAGGTAAATGATAAAAACAGAATTTTTGATGTGGAGTGCTACCTAACATATTTATCCAAGTACTATTGTTTATTGTGGCATGATTATTCAGATCTGTAAGACTCAAAACAAAAGCTTAATCTTGATATAGAAACAATAACATTTCAAACATACTAACAAAGCAATTGTATCTCTTCAAAATATAATGGCAAAAGAAAGTTATCCCTACACTATCATATGGTCTGGCTATGCTCCATCTTCCCCACACAAAGTATTTCAATCATGCACAACCCCGATGAAAAGTCAAGCAATTGTTTTCACACCTTTATTTTCTCAAACATTTCCAACTCTCACGCAATACATGAGCACGAGCCATGGATATAGCACTATCGGTGGAATAGAATATGGTGGAGGTTGTCAAGGAAAAGGGAGAAGATAGTCTCACATCAACTAGGCGTATCAACGGGCTATGGAGATTCCCATCTATAGATATCAATGTGAGTGAGTAGGGATTGTCATGCAACGGATGCACTATAGCTATAAGTGTATGAAAGCTCAAAAAGAAACTAAGTGGACGTGCATCATGAAGAAAATATTCCACTAGCTATATGAAAGTGACAAAATAGGAGACTCCCTATCATGAAGATCATGGTACCACTTTGAAGCACAAGTGTGGCAAAAGGTAGTAGCAATGTCCCTTCTCTATTTTCTCTCATTTTTTATTGGGCATCCAAGGCCTCTTTTATTCATTTTTTTATTTGGGCTTCGCTGGCCTCTTTTATTTTTCATAAAGTCCGGACTCTCATCCCTACTAGTAAGGGAATCATAGCTTCCATCATCCTTTCCTCACATGCGACATGCCCTATAATGAAAATCATCACACTTTTAATTACTTACAACTCAAAAGAAAAATTACAACTCAATACCTATGACAACATATGACTCTATATGCAATATGGAAGTGATGGTGTGCATGTCATAAAAGGAAACGGTGGAAGTTGCATGGCAATATATCTCAGAATGGCTATGGAAATGCCATAATAGGTAGGTATGGTGGCTGTTTTGAGGAAAGATATATGGTGGCTGTTTTGAGGAAGGTATATGGTGGTTTTTTTGAGGAAGGTGTTTGTTGCACCGATGAAAGTTGCGCGTACTAGAAAGGCTAGCAAAAGTGGAAGAGTGTGAATGCGTATAATCCATGGACTCAACATTAGTCATAAAGAACTCACATACTTATTGAAAAAGTCTATTAGTCATTGAAGCAAATCATTAAATGCATGCTCCTAGGGGGGAGGTTGGTAGGAGTTAACCATCGCGCGCGCCCGACCCTCACACAAAGGTCGACAATCTATAAACAAGTCATGCTCCGACTTCCTTACATAGCGGTTCACCATACGTGCATGCTACAGGAATCACAAACCTTTACACAAGTATTTTTACCAAGTCACAATTTACTTCCTAACATGTCTCTTAACATTACCATCTTTATATCTCAAAACTTTATGCAAGGAATCAAACTTCTCATAAATACTCAATGCACTTAATATGGAAGTTTTTATTATATCCCTTTTGGATGTCTATCATATTAGGACTAAATTCATAACCTAGACCAATTACCATGCTGTTTTTATAAACTCTCGAAATAATATAAGCAAGGTACGAGAGTTCAAGTATTTCTATAAAACAAAAACACCACCGTTCTCTAAAAGATACAAGTGAAGCATATAGAGCAAAATTGCCCAACTCAAAAGATATAAGTGAAGCACATAGAGCATTCTAATAAATTCACGATTCAGTGTCTCTCTCTCAAAAGATGTGTGCAGCAAGGATGATTTTGGAAAACTAACAAGCAAAGACTCATATCATACAAGACGCTCCAAGCAAAACACATATCATGTGGTGAATAAAAATATAGCCTCAAGTAAATTTACCGATGGGTTGAAGATGAAAGAGGGGATGCCTTCTGGGGCATCCCCAAGCTTAGGCTCTTTGGCATCCTTGAATATGATTTGGGGTGCCTTGGGTATCCCCAAGCTTAGGCTCTTTCCACTCCTTATTCAATAGTCCATCCAATCTTTACCCAAAACTTGAAAACTTCACAACACAAAACTTAACAGAAAACTCGTGAGATCCGTTAGTATAAGAAAATAAATCACCACTTTAGGTACTGTTGTGAACTCATTCTTTATTTATATTGGTGTTATACCTACTGTAATATAACTTATCCATGGCTCATACCACATGATACAACCCATAGATTCATCAAAATAGGGAAACAACTCAAAGAAAACAGAATTTGCCGAAAACAGAACAGTCTGTAGCAATCTGGAAACTTCGTATACTTATGTAACTCGAAAAATTCTTAAAAATTAGTACAACCTGGGAAATGTATATATAAATCTTGTGTAAAATTTCAGATCAATTATAAGCTATGGAAAAAATAGAAAATTCCTGGACTGAGCGCAAAAGTTTCTGTTTTCAGCAAGATCAACTCAACAACTACCATAGATCACCCTAAAGGTTTTACTCGGCTCAAACACTAATTAAAACACCAAAACACAATTAATACAGAAGTAATAATGTGTTAAACACTCAAAAACATAAGCAAAAACAGAACACAAAAATAAAATTGGGTTGCCTCCCAACAAGCGTTATTGTTTAACGCCCCTAGCTAGGCAAAATGCAATAGATCTAGGTATTGTCATCTTTGCTGTGCAACTCCTCAATTGCACACTTATAAGCCCTAGGAGGCATGTTGTTCTTATCAATGACAATACTCCTAGGTAAAAAATCAAGAGATTCAATGGTGGCAATTGGTTCCTTAATGATATTGAGAAAGTTGGGGTGAATACTTACTGTCTTAAGATCTTCATCCTTACTAGAAGATTCACCCTTATTTTTAGGAACATAAACAAACTTGGCAGCCTTAGGAGGCGAAGGAGTTGGAGTGGTTTGTACTAAAGCAAAAGCGGATCCCAAGTTGGTAATGATGTCCTCTAGCTTGCCAATTCTGGAGGAATCTTGTTCCAATTTTTCATTAACTATGGGTTCTTTTTCCTTGAGATTTTTTAAGGTAACTCCTACTAAATATCCATATTGAGTAATGTGATCATGAAGATTTTTATCCATGTTTTCAATAAGCTCAACCATAGCAACCCTCTTTTTAATAATATCAAGCCTTCGCATCACATGTTCCAGAGTTAAAATTGTCCCATTAACCATGATTGGGGGTGATCCAAACAAATTTATCATAGCACTATAGGAGTCAAAGGTATGACTTCCCAAAAAATTCCCTCCCATGATGGTATCTAGAACATATCTATTCTAAGGAGTGATACCCACATAAAAATTCCGAAGGAGAACGGTAGTAGATTGCTTACAAATAGATCTATTTCGAGAATTGCAAATTCTATACCACGCATCTTTTAAGTTTTCTACATCCCATTGCTTAAAATTAAGAACCTCGTACTCGGGAGTATTAGTTATAGTAGTAAGACTAGCCATGAGTTCGAACAAACGAAAGGCAAGCGAAAGAAGGGCGAATAAAAAGGCAAATATTTTTGGTATTTTCTGAAAACCATTTTAGAAGTGGGGGACAGGAAAATGAGAGGCAAATGGAAAATAAAGTAAATGCAAGATATGAGTTTGTGATGGGTACTTGGTAGGCTTGATGTGTATCCTCCCCGGCAACGATGCCAGAAATCCTTCTTGCTACCTCTTGAGCATGCGTTGGTTTTCCCTTGAAGAGGAAAGGGTGATGCAGCGAAGTAGATAAGTATTTCCCTCAGTTTTTGAGAACCAAGGTATCAATCTAGTAGGATGAACAAGCAAGTCACCAATGGATGCACCTACGCAAATAATCAAACTCTTGCACCCAACGCTATAAAGGGGTTGTCAATCCCTTCACGGTTATTTGCAAGGATTAGATCCGATACAGATAGATGTAACGAGCGCAGAAAGTAAAAGGTAAATAAATTGCAACAAGTATAGATCTGAAATTATATAATGGAAAATAGACCCCGGGGCCATAGGTTTCACTAGAGGCTTCTCTCTTGAAGGCAAATATCATGGTGGGTAAACAAATTACTGTCAAGCAATTGATAGAAAAGATAATAATCATGTATTTATCCAAGTCAATGATCATGCATATAGGCATCACGTCCGTGACAAGTAGACTGAAACGATTCTACATCTACTACTATTACTCCACACATCGACCGACTCCTGCCTGCATCTAGAGTATTAAGTTCATGAAGAACGGAGTAACGCATTAATAAAGATGACATGATGTAGAGGGATAAACTCAAGTAATATGATGAAAACCCCATCTTGTTACCCTTGATGGCAACAATACAATACGTGCCTCGCTACCCCTACTTTGTCACTGGGTGAGGACACCGCAAGATTGAACCCAAAACCAAGCACTTCTCCCATTGCAAGAATTACCAATCTAGTTGACCAAACCAAACCAATAACTTGAAGAGACTTGCAAGGATATGAAATCATGCATATAAGAAATCAGAAGAGATTCAAATAAGATTCATGGATAATCTGAACATAAACTCACAATTCATCGGATCTTGACAAACACACCACAAAAGAGGATTACGTCGGATAGATCTCCATGAAGATCATGAAGAACATGGTATTGAAGATCAAAGAGAGAGAAGAAGTCATAGACTTGTAGGTCTGTGGTGGACTACTCATGCATCATCGGAGGGGCAATGGAGTTGATGTAGATGCCCTCCGTGATCGAAACCCCCTCCGACAGATTACCGAAAAAGGCTCCAAGATTGGATCTCTTAGGGAACAGAGGCTTCCAGTGACGGAAAAGTATTTGCATGATATTTTTTATGTTGGGGAATATTTGGGTATTTATAGGCCAAGAATTACTATTAGGAGACCTGTCGGGAGGAGACAAGCCTGCTAGACGCGGCCGGGGGGGCCGCGCCTACCAGGCTTGTGGTGCCTTGGCACCTCCCGTGACGTGCACTCCAAGCTTGGATGACTTGTTTCCTTCCAGAAAAATTCCTTCCGAAGGTTTTATTCCGTTTGGATTCATTTAATATTCCATATCTACAAAACTCAAAAGCAAGGAAAAACATAAACTGGCACTTGGCTCTAGATTAATAGGTTAGTCCCAAAAATAATATAAAATAGCATATTAATGCATATAAAACATCCAAAACAGATAATATAATAGCATGCCATCATCAAAATTATAGATATGTTGGAGACGTATCAGATGGCAACGTCAACACAAGTATATTTGATATACGTGTTATTGATGTGTACCTTACTAGTACTCCTAGTAGCACATGGGTATTAGATACCGGTTCAGTTGCTAATATTGGTAACTTGAAATAAAAGCTACGGAATAAACGGAGACTAGCTATAAGGGTGAGGTGACGATGTGTGTTGGAAGTGTCTCCAAGGTTGATGTGATCACCATCGCATGCTCCCACTACCTTCAGGATTAGTGTTAAACCTGAATAAATGTTATTTGGTGTTTGCGTAGAGCTTGAACATGATTATATTGTGTTTATCACAATATGGTTATTCATTTAAGTCAGAGAATAATTGTTATTCTATTTTCATGAATAATGCCTTCAATGGTCATGCACCCAATGTGAATGGTTTATTGAATCTCAGTCGTAGTGATACACATGTTCATAATATTGATGCCAAAAGATGCAAAGTTAATAATGATAGAACCAAATACTTATGTCACTGCCGCTAAGGTCATATTGGTATGAAGCGCATGAAGAAACTTCATGCTGATGGATCTTTGGACTCACTCGATTTTTGAATTAGTTGGACATGAGGACCATGCCTCATGGGAAAGATGACTAAGACCCTGTTTTCCAATATGATGGAGAGGGCAAGTGACTTATTGGAAATGATACATGTTGATGTATGCGGTCCAATGAGTGTTGAAGCGTGCGGTGGATATCGTTATTTTCTTACCTTCATTGATGATTTGAGTAGATATGGGTATATTTACTTAATGAAACACAAGTCTAAAACGTTTGAAAAGTTCAAGCAAATTCAGAGTGGAATTTAAGCTCATCGTGATAAGAAGATAAGATGTCTATGATATGATCGTGGAGGTGAATATCTGAGTTACGAGCTTGGTATGCAACTTAAGACAATGTGGAAGTTGTTTCACAACTCACGCCGCCTGGAACACCATAGTGTGATGGTGTGTCCGAACGTCTTAGTCATGCTCTATTGGATATGGTGCGTACTATGATGTCTCTTTCCGATTTGCCACTATCATTTTGGGGTTATGCATTAGAGACAACTACATTCACTTTAAATAGGGCACCATCTAAATCCGTTGAGATGACACCGTATGAATTATGGTTTGGCGGAAACCGAAGTTGTCATTTCTTAGAGTTTGGGAATGCGACACTTATGTCTGATAAGCTCGAACCCAAAGTGGAAAAGTGCATCTTCATAAAGATACCCTAAAGAGAAAATTGGTTATACCTTCTATCACAGATCCGAAGGCAAGGTCTTTGTTGCCAAGAATGGATCCTTTCCAGAGAAGGATGTTCTCTCGAGAGAAGTGAGTGGGAGGAAGGTAGAACTTGATAAGGTTATCGAACCTTCACTTGAATTGGAAAGGAGCGCAGCGCAGAAGGTGTTCCTGTAATAGTACACAAATTGAAGAGGAAGCGAATGATGATGATCATGAAGCTTCAGATCAAGTTACTACTAAGCCTCGTAGGTCTACAAGGACTCGTAACGCCCCTAAGTGGCACGACAATCCTGTCATGGAGGTCATATTGTTAGACAACAGTGAACCTACGAGCTATGAAGAAGTAATGGTGGGCCCGGATTCGAACAAATGACTAGGAGCCATGAAATCCGAGATAGGATCCATGTATGAAAACCAAGTATGGACTTTGGTAGGCTTTCCCGATGAACGACGAGCCATTAAGTACAAATGGACCTTTAAGAAGAAGACACACGTTGATGGTAAAAGTCACCATTTATAAAGCTCGAGTTGTTGCAAAGAAGTTTCCGACAAGTTCAAGGAGTTGACTATGATGATACTTTCTCACCCGTAGCGATGCTAAAGTCTGTTGAAATTATGTTAGCAGTTGCTGCATTTTTTGATTATGAAATGTGGCATGGATGTCAAAACAGCGGTTCCTCAATGGTTTCCTTGAGGAAAGGTTGTATGTGATATAACCAGAAGGTTTTGTCGATCCTAAGGATGCTAAAAGGTATGCAAGCTCCAGTAATCCTTCTATGGACTGGAGCAAGCATCTCGGAGTTGGAATATACGCTTTGATGAGGTGATCAATATTTTGGGTTTATGCAAAGTTTATAAGAAACTTGTATTTACAAGAAAGTGAGTGGGGGCACTATAGAATTTCTGATAAGTATATGTGGTTGACATATTGTTGAACGGAAATAATGTATAATTTATGGAAAGCATAAAGGGTTGTTTGAAAGGAGTTTTTCAAAGGAAGACCTGGAATGAAGCTACTTAAATATTGGGCATCAAGATATATAGAGATAGATCAAGACGCTTGATAAAACTTTCAATGAATACATATCTTGACAAGATTTGGAAGGAGTTCAAAATAGATCAGTCAAAGGAGTTCTTGGTTATATTGTAAGGTACGAATTTGAGTAAGACTCAAAGCTCGACCGTGGCAGAAGAAAGAGAAAGGACGAAGGTCGTCCCCTATGCCTTAGCCGTAGGCTCTATATAGTATGCCATGCTATGTACCGCACCTGGTGTGTGCTTTGCCATGAGTCTGTCAAGGGGTACAAGAGTGATCCATTAGTCGATCACTGGACAACGGTCAAAATTATCCTTAGTAACTTGAGGACTAAGGAAATGTTTCTCGATTATGGAGGTGATAAAGAGTTCGTCGTAAAGGGTTACGTCGATGCAAGCTTTGACACCAATCCGGATGACTCTGAGTAGCAATCCGGATATGTATAGTGGAGTAGTCATTTGGAATAGCTCCAAGTGGAGCGTGGTAGCTGCAACTACAATATGACATAGATATTTGTAAAGTAAACACGAATCTGAATGTTGCTGAACCGTTGACTAAAACTCTCTCACAAGCAAAACATGATAAAACCCTATAACTCATTGGGTGTTAATCACATGGTGATGCGAACTAGATTATTGACTCTAGTGCAAGTGGGACTGTTGGAAATATGCCCTAGAGGCAATTATAAATTGGTTATTATCATAATTCCTTGTTCATGATAATTGTTTATTATCCATGCTACGATTGTATTGATCGGAAACTCAGATACATGTGTGGATACATAGACAACATTGTGTCCCTAGTGAGCCTCTACTAGACTAGCTCGTTAATCAAAGATGGTTAAGGTTTCCTAACCATAGAAATGAGTTGTTATTTGATAGCAGGGTTACATCATTAGGAGAATGATGTGATGGACAAGACCCAACCGTAAGCATATCATTTGATCATGTTAGTTTATTGCTACTTCTTTATCCATGCCAAGTATTTGTTCCTGTGACCATGAGATCATGCAACTCCTTGACACCGGAGGAATGCCTTGTGTGTATCAAACGTCACAACGTAAGTGGGTGATCATAAAGATGCTCTACAGGTATCTCCGAGGGTGTTTGTTGGGTTGGCATGGATCAAGACCGGGATTTGTCACTCCGTATGATGGAGAGGTATCGCTGGGCCCACTCGGTTACAACATCACAAGAAGCTTGCAAGCAATGTGACTAAGGAGTTACTCATGGGATCTTGTATTACGGAACGATTAAAGAGTCTTGCCAGTAATGAGATTAAACTAGGTATGGAGATACCAACGATCGAATCTCGAGCAAGTAACATACCGCTGGACAAATGGAACTGCATACGGGATTGACTGAATCCTTAACATCGTGGTTCGACCGATAATGATCTTTGTGGGATATGTGGGAGCCAATATGGGCATCCAAGTCCCGCTATTGGTTATTGACCGGAGAGGTGTCTCGGTCATGTCCACATGATTCTCGAACCCGTAGGGTCCGCACGCTTAACGCTCAATTGACACTCGAGTGGTATTGGGATATGTACGTTGGTGACCGAATGTTGTCTGGAGTCCCGGATGAGATCCCGGACGTCACAAGGAGTTCCGAAATGTATGGAGGTAAATATTTATATATGGGAAGACCTATTTCTCCTACCGGAAAAGTTTCTGGCATTACTGGTAGTGTACCAAGGTGCCGAAATGGTTCCGAAGGTCCACCGAGGGATCCACCTACCCCATGGGCCCACATGGGCTGTAGTGGTGGCGCCCTAGACACCCTAGGCCAGGGGCACCAGCCCCTATAGGCGAATTGGGCTTGGGGGCAAGAGTCCCAAAGGGACAAGGCACCCCGGAGGTGCCTTGGAGGAGGGGGACTCCTCCCTTCCTTGTGGAGGGAGGACTCCACCCTAGCCGTCGGCCCTCCTTGGAGGAGGGGCCAAGGCTGCGACCTAACCCTGCCCCTTACCTCCTATATATAGTGGAGGAGAGGGGAGGGCTGGACACAACAATCCCACGCCTCGGCGGCAGCCCTCTCCCTCCCGTTACCTCGTTCCTCTGCAGATCTGTTTTTCAGTAGTGCTTGGCGAAGCCCTGCTGGAATATACGCCACCACCATCACCACCACGCCGGCCTGCTGGTTGTGATATCATCTACTTTTCCTCCCTTGCTTGCTGGATCAAGAAGAAGGAGACGTCATCGAGCCGCATGTGTGCTGAACGCGGAGGTGTCGTCCGTTCGACGCTGGATCGGTTTGGATTGCGATTGGATCGTGAAGAGTACGACTACATTAATCGCGTCATATATGCTTCTGCTTAGAGATCTATAAGGGTATGTAGATACACTCCCCATCTCGTAGCTATGCATATCCATGGATAGATCTTGCGTGCACGTAGGAACATTTTTGTTTTCCATGCAATGTTCGCCAACAAAAACCCAAAGGAAAATATAGCATCTTTGGTGCCAATTTTTTTATTGTTTTAAAAAGTGTTGCTCATTTTATTCTTCCTTTGGTTCGTTCTCATTGACTGTTGCCGCATGATTTTATTTTGCTCTAACGGTTTGAACGGAATCTGACTTTTGAAGAACAGTAACTCGAATAAAACGGAACAGTTAACTCGAACAAACAAAACATCATTTTCGAAACAATAACTTTGTATGCAACACTGCTTTATGTGACGAGTGGTTCCATGCCCATAGATTAAACCGGAATATACTCATACTACCTCAACATATCAAAACACTACCTCATATGAACAATACACGAAAAGTAAGCTGGAACAGTATCATCACAGTGCATCCTCATGAATAGTAATCTAGGGAAAATAGAAGAAAGAAAAACTTGAGATTTTTTAATATAAGCGATCAAGGAATGAGTTTCTCCTTTTCCTGATTTTTATATATTACCTACTATTGAGAAACTACATGGGGTGTATTACACCTGTTGTGGGTCTGTTTACCCTAGAAATAGAGAACCGAGCAATTTGCCAAGCAACAAAGTAACACATGGATTTCACTTAGCTAAACAAAGATCTGACCATGACATGGAATACTACCATGCATCACAGTATAAGTTTGAAAATGATCACAAACTTTGTCCCTTTGCCATTTCTAATGGTAATTTGAGAGAAACCATGTCCAGTTTTTTGAAATCTTTTTAACCATATGCTAACAAAGTTAAGTCTTGCCTTTTTGTTTATCTTTTCCATTGTGTCGAACATAAAGTGCATGATATCTGTATATAATGCTAAATGTAAATATAATTTATATGGCACTTTTAGCCCCTCTTTTGTACAAACCCTCAAGAAGTGGCTAAAAATGTACACGAATGAGTATATTGTTGAAATGGCCTCAAATACTTCGGTACTGACAATATCACATGTTGGCATCTAAACATGACATATTTACCAATTTGCAGCGTGTCATCTGAAAGCTTCCTCCCACAACATTTTTCAAATAATTTTGTTAGCGTTCATGGTATGTCATCTTGTTTTGTTAGAAAATCTATGTTGATTTGACCTTTATCTATTTTGTAACTGCAGCACCGCAACATAGAGATTGAAATTTGATAACGTTTGATGGGACACCCTATTAAAGATTCTAAAGAGACAATAAAATGTTGTTTTGTATTATGCATTTCTTTTCTACATACATTCAAGGGAAAAGCGATATTTTTCCTATTCACTGCAAAAATTATCTCCCTTAGTAAATATTATATGGTTGAAGACAGAGGAAAAAGTGATTGTGTATATATTCTATTTATGGACAATTGGTATGAACAAAATAGTGTATTGTATATCTTCTTTCAACATAAACTGCTTAATTACATTTTACTTCAAAGTTGAGAAGTCGATAATCCTATTATAACAAAATTGATGAAAAGGCTTACCACCTAAATTCTTGTTTATTCGATCGGGAGTTCCTTGTGAGTGAGAATTAAGTGTTCATAAGAAAATAAAATGTTTCCTAGACCAAATGGGGTCCATTCTGGCGTTGTAGGAAAACGGTAGGTCAAAGCATAAGATAGTGAATCCGATCCCTAATATAGATAGGATCAAATAGTTACTGCAATTTTGTTCAAGGATTCCATGGAGTATGGCCAAATATAGATGAAGATGTAGCATATAAGGTGTCATTGCCACTCGGTAATCCGATATGTTATGTGTCTGAACACTATCTTCAAGATCAACTGTTGGATGAGTCCTTTTAGTAATTTCCGAAAAATAAATCATCTCTTGCTTTTTTTGATATCACCCCTCAACATGTACCGATGAATAAGGAATGTGCTAACCCTAGGTTAATTACCGAAGAAAATGTACTACATGTTCAATAAAAAAAACTACAAAAGGACCTACATGAAACTATTCGTCGAACAATTTTTTTACTTAATCAAATTTTAATTTTCAAAAAGATCGACCGCATACATCTACGTGGATCTGGCAATAGTATAGCCTCGAAGTAACCGACTAGCAGCCATACTTCGCCGCGATCGTACAGCCTTGTAGTAACCGACTAGCAGCCATACGTGGACCTTTTACCTCCGCAAACCTGATGAATCAGCACGCCAACTTATTCGTGAGTGCATCGTTCCTATTCTTTTTCTTCAACCAATTTTGTAGAAGATTTTTTTTTCAACCAAATGAGCAACAGAATTCAGACGGGCTCAATAATGGACGCGGTGTGACGCTGCGCTTTTTTCCATTAAAGTGGTTGACAATTAGCCCACCACTACAGGCCCAGCAAACAAATACGTCTAACCTGGGCCGTCAGGCCTCGTCCCGAACACAACAACTGGGTCCGCGCAAACTCTGCAAGCACGCTGTGGCCGCCGCCGCCGCCGCAGAGCATCGACATCTCAGGTGAGGAAGGGAGGCGGGAATGGCGGATCAGAAAGTGGCTCAGTTGGGGCCTGGAGCTGCATGCTGCGGCTGGAACCACTGCGGCCGGCGCCTAGCCGCCGGCACCGTCGATGGGTCCATTTCCGTCTACGACTCTCAGCCGTCTCCCTCCTCCAAGTGGCAGGTCAGTCTCCCGCACCACCACCAGTCCACCACCTTAAACACGGAAACCCTAAAACCTCACATGGCACCCACCCACCAAGCGTCTCGTTCTTTCGCTTCCACTCGGGTGGTTTAGTACTGACTTATTTCTCATGAGTTCGTCAAGATTTAGTGCGCCTTTTGCTAGCATTCGATTCTTCGTGCGTAATCCGTCAATCATGTGACTCGTTTCGTAGGTCTACGGTCACCAAGTTATTGCTCTGGGATGCGATAATTAGTTTGCGTGTGGATATGTCAGTAGGAGGCTGCAGTGTTTCTGCATTCTTGATGCACCAAACTAGCTGCACATGCTGTTGAATGGTTCTATTGTAAAGATTACTGTGCTGATGTGAAATTGGCACTTGCTAGAAATTACGCTGGAGATGGAGTACTATGGGTGTTGGAACATCATATATATCTCTGAACCATTTTATCTTCCTTTTGGGGTTTCTTGTGTACTAAGTGAGACTTGTTTCATAATGTTGTCGGTCATGGGATCAGGCCCATGAGCATGCCATAGTGGCTGTCGTCTGGCTTCCTCCGGACTACGGGGATGCTATAGCTTGTGTCTGTGCTGACGGTACACTGTCTTTGTGGGAGGAGTTTGCTGAAGGTCAGTTTTTCCTGTTCTATCTTATTCTATGTTTCTAACAATCTTGCACTTCCATGATGGAGATAGTTGTGCTGTTATTATCTTTTGTACTGAGAAGTCTGAAGGGGCTTATGCGTTGATGAGAATGAATTTGGAGACCGCTCACCAATCATTGATCTTGATTTAGTTGCCTCTTCCTCTTCTTTATTAGCTCAATTTTCCCATGAAAATATGCATGGAGAATAGTACTTGGGCTAGGATCCGTTCAGTACCGACAACCAATTAGCATATTCAGTTAGTTTGCCTCTTGTCATGTCTAGTACTGACTACCAGTAAATCTGAAGCAGTTCAGTTAGTTTACCACTCTGTCTTGTGCAGTACTGATTATTGAGTAGATCCAGATCAAATTTAATAACATTTTTTTTATACATCAAACTCATTCTAAAACTGTAACAGGAATATTGCACTAGACTTTCAGCACAATGCAATTATGCAACATACATGGAATCACAAACTGGCCTTTATACGACTTAAGGGGCTGCTTGAATCTTGAGTATTAAAAGATATGACTAAATTTTTCAAAAGTGGATTTGCAACGATGAAAAACAGTGTTTGTTTGCTTCTCTCGACACCAGTAACATTGACTAAACCTCAAGCAGTCAGTTTTACAAAAATCTACCTATATACATTTTCTAAGATAACTTAATCAAGAAATCTTAAATCTAGTATGTATCAAAGAACTTATTAATAATCCAATCTTGACTACCATATATATGTAAAGAAATCAGTTTTTCTGAAGGTAATCATTCAAACAACCTTTAAGCTTCATTGTTTTCGTCAGCTCTGGACTTCTTATACATCAAAGCTGCATTCTGCTTCATTTTATATAATTACGGAAATAACTAATTACGTGGTATGCTTGTCATGGCTGTGTTTCATGCCCTTTTTCTAGTCTTCACTAATGGGACCTGTAGGGCAAGATCCTCACTAAGAATTTTCCACTAACAGATGATCAACTTCCAATCTGGAGGAAATGCAAAGTCTTTGAGGGTGGCAGTTCCCACATCCTAAATGTACAGTTTGGTTTGCTGCCGTCAAGTCTGAAAATGGTGAGTTACCCCTGATTCGTAAACCAGCAGTTTCATTTCACGTCTCACATGCAACAATTTGTAAACTAGCATGTGCTAAAGTGTTGTGTTGTTTCATTGTTTCGTTTGACTATGCTACAGGTTTTATTCTTACTTTCCAAGGCTTTCTCACCTTTATGGACTCTTCACATGTTGCATGTGCGTCATTATTTATTAGTAACTCTTGCTGGTCTTCATAGGTTACTGCATACTCAGATGGTCAAGTGAAAGTCTATGAACTTTTGGATTCGTTGGAATTGGACAAGTGGCAGCTTCAGGTTCATCTAAATTTTGTCCAGATTTGTCAACGTTCTCAGTAATTGTATTTTAGTTCCTTTCTATTGCAGATGAATCTCTTGTTAATGCAAACTAGCAAATCCATTATTTCATCATTCAAAGTGTTGTCAATTTATCAGTTTTAAAAAACCAGAACAATTCTGATCCATAACAATAATTTCAGGCAGAGCTACAGAACATTATCGATCCTGTTTCCAGAATTGGGAAGCCAGCATGCGTTTCTGCATCAATTGCATGGAGTCCAAGAAGAGGTGAAGGCCAGCAGGCTAGTTTTGCTATTGGTTTCAATTCAGATTCTCCAAACTTCAACTCTTGCAAGGTTTGTGGACAGTTTTCATTGTTTCTTGTACACTCATTATGGAGATTATAAAACGTCTGCAACTTCGTCCCAGCAATAATCTTAGTACTCTTATATTATCTTGCTTTTGGAGAAAAATAAAATAAGAGCTGTTGTTAGGGTGATCACTGTGAATTAAAGTGATGAAATCTACAAAAAGTAATTGAATACAAATGCATATGATGTTGCTTTGGCTTTGCAGTGATGAGCAACTGACTTTTTGTATTTCGTAGTTCATGAACTGGTATTTTTTATCTATGGTAAACAGATTTGGGAGTTTGAAGAAGCTCACCAGCGCTGGCTTCCAGTTCTTGAACTTGGTTCACCGGAGGATAAGGGGGAGAGAGTACATGCTGTAGCATGGGCTCCTAACATTGGCAGGTTAGTCCATCCTGAGCGAACATGACAAGCCCATCCCACTACCACTCATAATTCCTTGAGCCTCTTCACAATCTTTGCTCCAAGTCAAAAGCCTTCTTTAATCTTCTTTGCTTGATGAAATATTTCAATTTACGCTCCCTGAAACCAGTATGTGGGAAGATTTCTCGTGACAGCTTCTTCACTAACATGTCCACCATTGCTTTATGGACCACAAGCTTCAAGTATATGTCTTCACATAATGCTGACTTGAATTTGATTGCCTTGATAATCAAGCTAAACTCAGGCCTAAGGGTGGCAATTGATGGGTTTGTCTTGGAAAGGGCATGTCAATTGGGTAGATCATCACATTTTTTGCTATGCTCATATCAAGATGCATTATTTCATTTTTGGTTGTTTGTGTCTGTCCTGACAGTTTGTTGTTTTACCACATTGCTATGCTCTTGCAACAATTTTCAGACCATATGAGATGATAGCAGTTGCAACCTGCAAAGGAATTGCAGTGTGGCATGTAGGCTTCAACCCTGAATCTGACGGCAGACTGTCAACAGAGAATGTTGCTGTACTTCCCGGCCACAATGGGGAGGTATGAGCGAGAAACAACTTGCCTGAAATTGTGTTTCTTGTGTTAATGTGTCCTTTTTGAGAATATGGTAGTATCTTCAGCTCACTTGCATTTCACATCCGACTAGGTATGGCAACTGGAATGGGACATGGGCGGTATGACGCTCGCATCGACCGGAGTGGATGGCATGGTTAAGCTATGGCAAGCCAACTTAAATGGAGTTTGGCATGAGCAGGCTGTGCTTGACTGCATTGGGTCACATCAGTAAAGGCTGTTCACAACCAATTGGATCCCAAATTGCAGGCACAAAGCCAACTTAAATGCCTTAGCTCTTCAACATGAAGATAGGATCCCAAATTGTCGTTGCTATCTGTTCACAACTCTGCAAGGTTTCTTTATGTTATCTTGTGTGGAAGGTATAGCGCATGGATGGTTGGCTTTGCCCTGACAAAACTAGGCGCCTCAACCATGAATGCATGATGTACCTGTTTCTTATCCTTATCTGGTTGATGATGTAGCTGTTCTTTATGGCCATGTGATGGAAAAAAATTGGTTCACAGTTGATGATATATCTGTTCTCTTGTAAACAATTTAGCCCGTTGACTAACTTTATTTTATTCAACTGTCAACAAATCAGTTGATAATTTGCTTGAGATAGTGTTTGTTGTCGTATATACCACGTATATGAAAAATAACCCAGGAAATTGGGATATGGAAAATGAGCAATGAGTAAGGTCAATCTTACATTTTTCTTAGATAATAAATGTCATCAATCAGTTTTGAATATAAATAAGTAGTCCCTCCGTTCATAAATAGTTTCGAGTATAAGATGTTTTTTAACTTTTTTGAGAATCAGATGTATATAGACATGTTTTACCATGTTTGTTTGCTCATTTGAATGCATGTGTGGTTCATATTAAAATATCCAAAATATCTTATAATACTAATACGTATTTGTAATCGGAGTGAGTAGTATGTATATTGGTCCGTAGGTTGAGCCCACACTGGTCCTTGGACAGTACAGTGTTATCCATCATCCTAGGATGGATTGCGTATCGTGTTCTAGAACACTGATTGGAAGCTACGAAGCGTTCCGCTTAAGCTATTGGACTGTGACCGGCGCCAGCCACAAGTTTATGCTACTGTTGGTGCTGGATATTATCCTGTATACTAATAATTGGTTGATTTTTTTTCTCTTTCTTTCCTCTGGAAGTCTTTTCGGGAAACGCTGATGTGCCGTGCGCCATTGAAAGCAAGCAGTCATATTGCTATCACGGGCTACTGGTACATCGCTATTGTTAGATTCTGGCATATCATCACAAGGATTTACGCACTAGAAATTAGGAAATACTGATGCCTGCTAGCACGGATGCATCTAGGACCACATTTCAGTCCCCATACACACCTCCTTCGATTCTTACGATAGAAATATCACACGAATATGATACTTCCCCGTTTCTAAATATATATATTTTTAAAGATTTTACAGTAAACTACATACGGATGTATATAAACATACTTTAGAATGTAGATTTATTTATTTTGCTCTGTATATAGTTCATAGTAAAATCTTTAAAAAGACTTGTATTTAAAATTTCTTTTTAAAGACTTTGGTTTGCAGGAATGGATTTCTATTTATCCTTTGAAATTTCTCCCCACACCAAAACCAAAGGGAGGCCTGTGGATTCTCTTGTAGCGGCCGTACAACACCACAGAAAAGTAACAGGGACAGACCAGCTTTATCCGGAGAAACATCTGGCCACACAAACGTGGGGAAACCTTCAGCTTCAGGTCCCCGCCGGATCACGTGAAGTCCCGACCGGATCACGTGGTTGCCACGCGAGCCGGGCCGACCCGGACAGCTACAGTTGAGCAGCAAACAAGACGGACTGACCATCGACCAACCACCGGACTGCCCGTTCTAGCCGTGCCGCGCGTGGGAGTGGGATCGGGATCGGGATCGGGATTGGGATGAATGGATACTCGACTGTGCTCGATGGCCACCACAAAACTGCTTTCATTGCGGCGCATTCCAATTCTGAATCGATACATACTACAAGTATGTCACACATCACCCAGAAAAACAATTCCATAATTCGGTCCCCAGGCCCAGCCATACCCATACCCAAGAAAGGTCAACATATCTATTGCTCCGTGAACCTCTGTGCTTCAAGTTAGATTAGCACAGCAAAAAAACAAAGTTAATCTTCTGTATCATGGGATTTTTGTTTCAACTTCATGTCAGGATATGGCAAGGACAAGTAATACTCCCTCTGTAACTTTTTTTTTTTTGCAGAAACCCTCTCTGTAACTTAATAAAGTGTTTTTTTGGCACTATGACGGTGTCAGAAAACGTCTTATAGTAAATTACAGAGGGAGTAATAACCAGGTAAGAAAGACTACTTAACAAAACCGCTCCTTGTGAAACAATTTTTTCAACCATGTGGACAAAATCAGCAGTAAATACAAGTGCCAGGATGACACAAGTGTGACGATGAGGCCCCCATAAATAAAATACTTTCAAGACATATACTTACATGGGATTGAGGATTGTAGTGTTGACATCGAGTAAATTACCTATGAATTTCAGCCAACCATTATACTCAAGAATGGTGCTTCCAGAATAGACCTCTTTCACATTGAATAGGAGCAGTGTACTGCAAGAGCTACAGAAATGAACTGCGGAACATGGTAACCCAAAGGAGCTAAGCAATATATCGACGTTTCTCCTGCCATGCTACCACAACACTTTTTAATAGTAGTAGTATACTGCAAGACCGGCAGGGTGGAATCAATCAACAATGCTAACAGTATGATGATGCCCCACAACAACCAATGTACCAAAAATAACATGATATTGCCGCGTACCGACAAAATAGTGATTACTGGAAATGAGAAAATCAATCAGGAGATTGCTTGAATTGGCGGAAGAACGGCTTTCAAGAAGGTGGGCCGTGTGCGCATGCATATCTGTCATAAAGGTTGCATAGTATATCTACTTATATTGAGTTTCAGCTTTTAAATGAAGAGAGTGAAGAAGCTTAATTCAGGAAATTGACTTCTGAGCTTCAATCAACCATGCACTTTTGTAAAATCAAATCATGCTAGGGTCTTCTCTGGCAGATGCTTTGGGAAAGCCAGAAGGCAACATCCACTGACCTAGTCAATACTGACTACCAACTCTGTGTCTTTAAAACCAGAGGTTTTCTTGTTTTTGTGGGCAGAACTAAGGTGCGGCGCCTCATAGTGTAACCCCCCCTCCCCACCCACCACCGCCGCTACACTCACAAGCTAACCTCACCATTTGAGGAAGCATATGAGCAGCAAAAGCTTGGACAACTCCAAGATCATGGGTGGCCGTGAAAGAAAAGGTTCGCCACCATCCTGTTTCGCTTGCTTGTTCCTTTCAATCTTCTTCACTCTCTCTTCTCCAAATTACACTCTCCCTCTGTTTCACTAGACATGTACACATACGAGGCACAAAATTGAAGTTCTCTTCGATGGAGTTGGGACATCTTAGCCACTGTTAGATAGACACACTACTGCTCTATCTAATGTGAGCAAGTTTAGCCTGATTCCATCGAACATTACTGAACTTCCGTGCCTTACCAGATGGATATAGGAACTTGAGGCAGAACCTTTTAATTACTGTCATTTTGATAAAAAAAAAGGAGAACTAAAGAAGGATGAAGAAACAGACAAACAGTGTATGTTTTCTTAATATGATTTTTAGTGAACTTTAATATACATATTTGAGAGAAAAAAGCAAAACCGAGGGAAGGCTGTACCAGTTTCAGAGTAGATCAGCAAGGAAGCAATGCACTTGTAACTACAGAAATTATAAAGAAACTGTAGAGGTAATAAACAGGATATTTGTTATTCCCTCTGATTCAAAATAAGCGTCACAGTTTTGAACTGGGGTTAGTTTGAAACTGCGACACTTATTATGGATCGGAGGTAGTACTAGACAAGAGTTAACCTTGAAGCCAGTGGAGGCCAGAGTACATCTTTGGTCTCTTCCAGCATACGAGTAAAGTCCTCCAAGGAACATTTTGAATTCCAGTAGTGAACACACACGTCATTTGTAAAATATTCACATATGATTGTTACTAGAGTTTGTTTCTTAATTTTATGACCACATTCTTAAGTTTCTAATATTTATGTAATGTTGGCAGAAGTTAATAGCAACACAAAGCATTTTGTTGATTTCACGGAGGCAGAGGAAGATCTTGTTTTCAGAATGCACAGGCTTGTCGGGAACAGGTTTCCTACTACCCTTATACTGATATATACCTGCATATACATGTGAAATGTGCTTTGAGTGAATGAAGAAAATCATTTGACACACATCAAATCCATAAATCTATCAGTTCCAAGCAAGTAACATTATCTGTGATTCCCTAATTGTGCTTCTCATACGATGGGCTTGTGCAGGTGGGAACTTATAGCTGGAAGGATCCCCGGAAGAACAGCAGAAGAAGTAGAGATCTTCTGGGCAAAAAAGCACCAGGACCAATGAAAATGAAAACAGGATGCGTGCAGTAAAACTAGATTGACATAAAGGGCGCATTTTCATGTCCATCAAAAACCTGTGTTGATCTTACCCGTCCTATCTTCTCACCCATGCTAAAAGCATAGTGCAACTTGTTCTGTACCAAGCATGGATGTACATAAGAAAACCTCAAGAAAAAAGGAGGAACATGTGCTGAATAAACAAAAATGTGAATTCGCTTTGTTCCAGGATTATTCTAACATTTCATAGTAATTACATCAATCACAGTGACTATAAAGTCGCAGATTGACCAAAAAAGTAGACACTGCATGATTACATAACCATATATTTGGTTGGGGAACTAATTCCAAATGTAAATCACATAACAATGCATCACAGAGAAGTTACGACATGCAAGAAATAATAGGAGATGTCCATCATGTGGTAGGAAGATGTATATCTCTGTGCAAAACCAGAACATAGTTGACTGTTGTTACTGTATATTTGTAACTGCACTAGTAAGGAAGCTTGACATATCAGCGCTCACAATGCATACAACAGACATACAATTGTCTTTTTAGTACTTCACATCAGAAGTTGTTTAAGATTAACTGGCATTGTTCAGAAAATAACATTCATAAATAGATATTCCTAGAGAACATAAAAAAAGTAGTCCAAACCTTGTCCAATTTCCCAGATTGAAAGCCCTGTCCCCCAATCTTGCGCTTCATCCAAACGTACAGAAAGAGACAACAGCGTCGGATAAAATACAGCATGCCTCACACCTTTATCCGAATATATAAAAAAATGCTCTGAACTTTTGTCATCCCATTGCAAAGATGGCTTATACTTCTCAAGTAAATGAATGAAATCTCTTCCAGTAATAGAACTACCCCCGCCACCTGTGTATGTAGATTAATAAGAAACAAGAATTCCAAATTCATGCCAAACATAAGCTATAAGCAAGAAACATAATACACCGTGCAACTAAAAAAATGACCTGCTACCAATGGTAAACAATGTTCCTACTGAGTTTTGAGTGTAATGTCATAGTGACATTTCAAGCAAACAGGACACCGGCGCCACATAGGTGACCTCTCTGTTTCACATGGCCATGTAAAAAGACTCATTTCAATGGCAAGGGTGTGAGAATGAGTATAAGAACCTTTAGAAAGTAGAAAATCGTTCCCATAGAAATTAATCCCAAGGAATATCATGTGAGAATGGCCTTGAGAAGCAGAACCCTTGGCTTGAAGAAGTGTTGTTAAAGAATATTGTATCCACTTCAGAGGTGCACTGGGGCCAGGGTTTTGTGGTCCAGAGAAGTCATATGTCATAAGAGAAAAACCATCTACTGAGTCAGCCAAATGCAGGAGATCTTCTGGTCCAAAGTCTTGATTGTTGGGCCCTTCCATCCGTGGAGCTGGGATAACATAAATTAGTTCCAAATGGTTCCTGGTACTTGATTTTGAACTGATAGAATGCAAAGCCTCGCCCAGCTGCTTAACAAACTGAAGTGCCTGTGGCATGCAACAAAAATGTAAATGAATTAAAAAATGGACCCAAGAATGCTACTCCCTCTGATCTCGAACTGATGTTGCTTTAGAATTCGTGCTGTTAAACTTTGACAGTTATTATATACCAAATGATCCAGGTTTATGATATGGTAACGTTACTTTCTCTAGAGTAAAACAATAACGGTACTAGGAGATTACTCAGGAAAAGTATATTCATATCATAATTATTTCTTATTTTCAAATAAAATATAAATAAATAAAGTAAAGTTCGGTTTGGCTATGCAATGCCTCAGCAATCTGGAAAACCAGGGTGCGAATGTAGGTTAAGTTCTTCCTTTGGTTAGCTACCAAGTCTGACGAAATCCTCACTTGGATCAGCTCATCAGGCAGCATCCCCATGACAAACATGATCTTTACGGATTGGTGGTCCTCTATGATCGCCACAGTGCCAACATTTTTACGAAAGGGAGTGGCTTCCATAACGCCTTCATTGATTGGTCAATCTGGAAGCAGCGGAATCACTTCGCCTTCAACAGCAACCACCCAAATGTGCAGCTGCTTGTTAGCATTATTGAGGAGCAGACGCATGCATGGGCTGGCAGGTGTGTGTGGCCTTTGGTTGTCCTGCCTACAGGTGCTAATTAGCCATGCACCTCTGATTTAGTAAACCTAACCAGGATGGGAAACTTTGTCAAATTTCTTTACTATCAATGCAACGACGCACAGCTCTTTTGAGTATTTTCAAAAAAATTAAAAAATGGAGACTGCAGATATCCAAAACATGTAAATAAGGACAGAGGTAGTTGCTGTAGAGATAATTTAAGAATGACTGCAATAAGCAGTTACCCTCACCAGACCACCACAGCACCCCCATTGTAGCATTTCTGTTCTTTTGCTGCAATTGTACAGTTAGTTGTAGAGTAATCGAAGGCTTGCTCTGATCTATGCCAGCTACAGTATTCCCTTGTGTCAGCACCACGACATTGATGCTGACAAAGGCCATTCCGAGCAAGAGGAAGCTAGAGGAAAGCGGAAGCGAGTGTTCAAACCATATTGGGATGTGTCGTTGTATGGGCTGAGGCTTGGTTGAGTTTGGGCGTCGTGAACTGTAAGCGAGGTATATAACTCGCAGTGCCGTGAACGGCTATTTCAGCTATCGAAATGAAACAAATCTGAACTTTTCCCTGTCTCACTGTTCTTCCCCTTCCCCAAGCTATCTTCTCCCAGTCTGCAATTCTCTCTCTGTATCGGTGATTCGTGATCCTTACGCGGATACAGGTTATTACAGTTGGTATTGTTAGAGTACTATATATATAGCCATGTAGCCTTTTGTATTTACCCCATTGTATAAGGGGTTCTCTGCATATTTCCTGCACCTGTACTATAGATACTGGCATATGGCCCTGTGGGAATACAAGTTGCATATTCCTAACAGGTATCAGATGTCAATTCGGTCCCGAGCGCCTCCACAATGGCGCAATCCCTCGATCATACGCGTAAAATCCTGAGGAACGTGGCTGATCGCCTTGCGACTTGATCTGGTGTAAATCCGGATTCAGGTCGGTTGATTTGGGGGAGGCCCGATGGAGAACATGCAGACTCGGCTGGTGCTGGAAGCCATGGAATCCTTCGAATCCAGGGTCCTCAAGCAGCTGGAGGCGCTGACTGCAGTTAGCGAGAAGATGGACAAAATTGATGAGATCGCGGCGCCCTTGGATGGGTTAGATCTGAAGTTTGCCGAGCAAGTAGATCGTCTGGATGTGGTACAAGGTGACGTGAATCTCGCCCTGAAGTCCATCAGCGAGGTGCGGCAAGAGCAAGTCATGGTGGCACAGGAGTTCAAGTCCAAGCAATCGCCGCATGCATCGTCATCGGCGGAGGGCATACTTGGGTCGCCGCCGCCACAGCAGCACTACTGTAAACCACCACCACCATTGCGACCGATAGGGTGCACTGCAAGTGCGATAGGGATATCAGGTGGAACAAGTTCAAGTGAGTTTAAAAACTTCTCGCTTCTATTAGCATGTTTCAATGTGGTAGCATCGGTTCAGGGTTTCTTTTTGTGGTGGGGGGGGGGGGCAAAAATATCCATGTTAATGTTTTTTTTCAAAATTTGCAGAACGGATGTAACGTACGTAGAGCTTTCTATGGGGTTAGATGAGAGAGTCTCAGGATGCTCGAAAGGGCACATGTATAGTGAGCTAGCTCAATCTGAGATCTCGAGCAGGACCTATGACAGCCGTGTTAAGCTGGCGAGGCAACTAATAATAGGCGCACAACAAAGTTAGTACTCCCTCATTCACTAAATGCATGCCATTCTAGAATCTAACATTGGAACTATGGCACGAAAAACAGTGACGGGTTGTGAGATAAAAAATATCCATGTTAATGTTTTTTTCAAATAAAACAGAAAAATATGAAATATGTTTCCTGCTGCACAAATTTGCAGAACGGGATGTAACGTATGTAGAGCTTTTCTCTATGAGGTTAGATGAGAGAGTCTCAGGATGCTCAAAAGGGCACATGTATAGTGAGCTAGCTCAATCTGAGATCTCGAGCAGGACCTAGCCATGTTAAGCTGGTGAGGCAACTAATAATAGGCGCACAACAAAGTTAGTACTCCCTCATTCACTAAATGCATGCCATTCTAGCATCTAACATTGGAACTATGGCATGAAAAACAGTGACAGTTTGTGAGATAAAAACAAGAGATTCAATTGTATAATGCTCAAAAATAATTTCTAGAAAGAAAAACCAGGCGTTTTTCTATCTTCAGTTTATACAAGTGCTAAATCAACAAGGACCTATGGTCATATAATCATAGAAGTGCCTCGAGATTAGTTTGTTTAACCAGTTTACTTCGTAAAGTAATTCAGCAATAATAAAAGAATGCAAAGCACATACTCCCTCCGTCCCGAAATTCTTGTCGCATCGTACATTTTGCAAAAAGCCCCTTTACTTTTTCCCGACAGAACCCGCAGTCCCCGTTCCCCTCCGACCGCGCAGCTCGCCCACTCACCAGCGACGCCTCGCAGCTGCGCCGCCGCCTCGCTGCGTCGCAGCTCCTCCGCCGCGCCGCAGCTCTCCCGCCCAGTTCCGTCCTCCCTACCCTGCAAATCCTGCTTCCGCCGCGCCGCAGCTCTCCCGCCCAGTTCCGTCCTCCCTACCCTGCAAATCCTGCTTCCGCCGCGCCGCAGCTCCCCCGCGAAGCTCAAGCAACGGCTTTGCCCCTCGTCGCCGTCGCCTTCCTCGAGTCACTCGTTGTCGCCATGGCTTGCGGACGACCCACATTCCTTATCCATGGCAAGATCCTCCCCGCTGCCCCCATCCATGTCCGCCATCGAGCAGGCCATGGTGGCGGCCAGATCCATGTCTTCTTGGCAGGAGACGGATGCCATGTAGCTGCTCATCAAGGTCTGACCTTGTGAGCGCCGACCCCAATCAGGGCATCGAGCAGGTGCACTCCGCCGGTGAGTCCCTTTGGAAGGTACTGAATGGAGCTCGAGTATGACTCCTTGGATGCAGTATGTCGTATGATTGGGGGAAGTGATCGATTATGTGCGTGCAGGAGCTTGAGGAGATGGGTGTGCCGGTGGACTCTGTCAAGATCTGTCTCTGGTGTGCTGGGCAACCCATTTGACCCATCTGGTATGCTGTATGGTGTGTTGTAAGGAGTAGAATTCTGAATTTAAGTTGGAGACAATACTGAATCTTGTTAGTTCTGAACCTTGTTTTATTCTGAATCATTTAAGTTGGAGTACTTTGATTGAAAATTCTGAACCTTGTTTTATTCTGAATCATTTAAGTTGGAGTACTTTGATTGAAAATTCTGAACCTTGTTTTATTCTGAATCATTCTGGACCTTGTTTTAGTTCTGAACCTTGTTAGTTATGAACCCTACCCTGAGTTTTGTTGTTGATGAGAGAGAGAGAGACTGAGATGGCTATGAGCCTATGACTATGTTTTGGTGACTTTGGCCGCGGAGCCTGTTGTCGTAGCACTAGCAGTATCAACTGTAGTTGCATTCAAAGTAGCCAGGACAGAAATTCAGTAAATCAAAACCTAGTGCTCTTGCAAGTAACAACATGTTCAGTTAACTGACAACATATTCATACACTGATTTTGGTTTTTGTTTTGATAACTGACAGTATATTCATACACTGATTTTGATTTTGGTTTTGTCACTGTTACAAAACTTACCATTTGGTCGATGTCAATTCTGCTATTGCCAAGCATGCAATCTAAGATTTGTAAACCTTATTTGATTTATCCCAACTGTAGACAATAAAGGTCACAACACACACACACTCCAGTAATTATTGAAACCTGAAACTTACAGGTTTCAACACAACCCTCCAGTAATCTTTGTACTTTTTTTTTCTTCATGCACTTTTTTTATAGGGGATCTATATTGCCTTTTGATAACTGAATTTTCTGGTGTTTCCCATGGTGCTTATCTTGAGTAATTTCTTGGAAATTGCAGACAATTTTGTTACTATGTTCAGGGCAAGGACTGGCCCAGTACTGTCATTTACTCCATACTCAAAATTTACTCCAAATTTATTCATTACTCCTTGCTGGAGTATTTTTTTGCAGTAAACTTGCTGGAAGTAAGAGTGTTCAGTGCCCTTTTAAAATACTCTTAGGTTAAAATGGTCATGTTGTATAAAGTTCATCTGTATATGTGCTGAAAATTCAGTTATATCGACTTTACTGAAAAATTCAGTCACCATTCTGAATTTTGACAGTGCTTCATACACCTCCCTCTAACTTCATCTACTCCTGGGCAAACTGAACAAACATCCCAGCGATCCCAGCAATCTTGTCTGATTTTGATTTGCTCCCAAATTAACAGTGAATTTGATTGAATTTACTCGGTAACTTCAGAGTGCAGAGGAGCAGCAGCAGCAGCACGGGCACAGGAGAAGCGCTAGAGACAGCAGAGCTCCACCGGCGGTAGCTCGAGGAGAAGCAGTAGCGGGAGCTCGAGGAGAAGCTGAGAAGCAGCGGCCGGAGCTCGAGGAGAAGCGGCAGTGGGAGCTCGAGGATACGCGGGAGAGTAGTTTTGGGCGGCGGAGCAGGTCTAGGCAGAGGCAACAGAGCAGGTCTGGGCGGCGGGAGGGGGTCGCAGCGGCGTAGGTCTGGACGGCTGCAGCGGAGCAGTTCTGGGCGGCGGCGGCAGCGACGCCCGTAGGCAATCGCGGCTGGCCGGCGCCGGCCCTGCCAATGCGCGGGCGACGAGCGGAGGAAGAAGACGGGGCGGAGGGGTCTGTTTGAGATACTTATCAAATTGCAAGGTTGTTTTTGCAAATTTAGCAATGAACTGTGCGCCTGACAAGAATTTCGGGACGGAGGGAGTACATGACAAGACTCCACGAATGCATGGATTGCATACTAGCCCAGATGGTGATGGAAAATTCTTTGTTAGAACCAAAGTAGAGATTATTAAGGTATGGTGGTAATGAATTACCAGTTGGCGCAGCTCTGGATCATCTAGCACACCATAAGCAGCCCATCTTGACCAGGATTCCAGCACAACACCATCATACCCCTTATCCCTATTAACTGACAGTCAGACGTCAAACTGAGGATCATAAGAATACCTGCATCTGGAAATGCAATAAATAAAGGTTATCTTTTACCTGCACTCGCTCATGATTAGTTCAATGGTTTTGTCCCTTGGCTTCTTTTTCAGAAGTACAACACCAGGGAATGCCTCTAAGACAACTCTTGGCACTACCTAAAGAACAAGCATAAGAACCAGAAACAAATTATACTGGATAGACAACATACAATTCCGTTAGTTTATCGTCATACTTATACACACTTATGAACATCCTGGAGAGAACAGATGTTTGGCCAACATAATAGGCATGGAACTCCCTATTTAGCAAAACAGACAGATAATTGATTTACCAAAGAACCGTGATTTTGAAGTTCGGAGACCCATCCAGCATCATAATTGTGCTGTCCTTCCAAAGATAACTTATTCCCATCACTGGACAAAGAACACGTTAGGCAAACAACTTGATGAAACAAGATGATTGGAAAATGCATCCAGGGAGGGAAACCACATACCTCTTCAAGTCATACCACACTGGTGATACATGAGTAAGCTTCGTGCTGAACAACTTTGCCATATCATAGCCTTTAGAATTCCTGCAGGGAAGTTCATTGCACAACAAGTGTGTGTGGAAAAAACATTAGACAGATTAAGACTTACAACAATAAAAAGGTATTGCTAAATGCCAATTATACATCCTAGTTGTTTCTTTTATGTATGTAGATCTAGGTATATGGTCCTTATAAAGGAATATGTTTCAAAACCTTACATTCCACACATTAGATAAGAAACCGAGCCTCGGCTCTATTCCCGTTTTAAGATCTGATATTAACCCTCAATTACCTCCCTTTTCACACTAAGAATTAACTATATGCTAATTGGGTTTCTTCTGATCTGAAGCAAGTTTGCTGTTTCTTTAAACAAAGAACATTCACTTTGGTTCCAAAAAAAAAACTGACTGGTTTTTGTACTGCAACTCCTAGCATGGTGTGGGCCTTGGACAAGTTAATAGAAAATAGATATGATAGCAGAAAGTATATATCCACACATGCTAACTCTACTGGATCGAAATTCCCACTGCCCACATGGACCAGTTTGAACTCTCCGCCGAATATCTAAAGCCATGGTTATACCATCGTGTCAGGTTACAACACCCTCTTTCAGGGGGGTGCTTTGTCAGATTCTTGGAGGTTGAACTGGCCCTCCTGGGCACCCCCGTGGGTGAAGTTCTTCGTTTGGCTTCCTTGCCAAGACCGTTGTTGGACTGCTGAAAGGCTTGTGAGCTGGGGCTTGCAGCACCACCCACGTTGTTTGTTCTGTGACCAGGTTGTGGAGTCCATGACTCACACACTCACAGTTTTCCCTTTCTCACGGACCTTGTGCCACAAGGTCCTATCCGTATCAGATCAAACCCCCGCCGACGCGATGCCGGCAAGGACTTCGTTTACTGGTGGCAGCGGAACTGCGCAAGGGCACCTCCTCGGTGATTATGCAACACAGCCTAGCATCACCACTTTGCTCGACACGATCAAGTATGAGGCTCGATCGTGGGCGAAGGCCGGGGTGGTGGGCCTGGCCACCCTTCTCCCAGCAGTGTCTTCTTAGCCGTGTTGCGCTTCTGTTCTTTGAGGTGTTGCCCCATCACTGTACTTGTAAGTTGTACCGAACAATTCCCTCTTTCTATCGATTCATCAAGAAGCAAGATTTTGCGTTTTCTCCCCAAAAAAGGTCATACCATTGTAAATTTGTAGTAAATAAATTTCACTCTATCAACCAAGGGTGGAGCTTTGTGAGGACCAAGTTGGACCATAGCCTTCCAATTGTAATTGCTTTTTTAAGACACCAACTAGCCAGTAAGCAGGAAAAAATGTTGATTACTGTCGGTATTGCTGCAGTATTCTGGACCATTTGGAAATACGAAATGAAGCATGTTTTGACAAAAAAAGAGTCACTGAGATGGGGAGTAAAGTTGTTTATACATCTAGTTGCTTACTGGTAGAACAATTGGCCGATCCTACAAAATGGGAAAATTGCGAGGCACTGAGATGGGGAGTAAAGCTGTTTGAACAAGTAGCAGATGAAGCTCACCATTGCTAATGACCCTGAGGCCAAAGTGGCAAATCTTTGGGTGGACAATCGATGGAGGATGGACTCCCAATTTTCGGCGGACTCTGGGCCCGCGTGATGTAGAGGATTGGCAACAGCTGGCCACCGTGCGTTCGAACAATACGCAGTCCAATGAAGAGGATACGGTGTCCTGGAGCTTGGAACCATCGGGCGAGTTCTCCACAGGTTCTCTATACAAAGAAATCTTTAAATCGGCTCCACGATGCGAGAGAGGGACATTTGGAAAGCGAGGATCCCGACCAAGATTAAGATCTTCCTTTGGTAAGTGGCTAGGAACAGAATTCCGAGCGGTGACCGGGTTCTCAAAAGACACGGGCCAGGGGATGGGACGTCCGTGTGGCGCAGATAAGACGAGAATTGTGACCACATTCTCTTTCGGTGTATTGTGGCCAAATTCATTTGGAGTGTTATGCGGGATGCCACGGGGTGTTCTTGGAGCCCGGCGGGCTTTGCCAATCTTCGTCAATTGATCCAGGGAACACATGGGAAGGATAGGAAAATGGCATGGTTGGGCTTTGCAGCACTTGCTTGGTCCCTTTGGAATGCTCGTAATAAGGCACTAATGGAAGGGCTAACCTTTAATCATCGAGCTGACTAATTGTCCTTTTACAACTATGGAGAGTTGGAGACCGTTGGGGAGACAACAGGACCGATGGCAGCATGATCGGATCATCAGCAACCTCCTCACAAGAAGTCAAGTGCTACGTGCTGCCTCAAGACGGGACACTAATGGCTAGAGGAGCCACCCGTGCTTAGGCAGTACTTGTAGTGAGGCTTGTCCAGCGCGACACCTCTTAGTATCATTCATTTGCCAGCATGGCATTTCCTTTCTGTTCACTAGCGCTGCGTCACTGTGTCTGCTCATTTATGAGTTTATGACCCTGTATTGAACTCCCTTTATTTTCTGCTACCTTGCTGTTAATCGTAAAGGCCTAGGTTTAAGGCCAGGATATGCCTCCGTTCTAGAAAAAACCTCCTTCTGCTGAAGATCTTTGTTGCTGTGCATTCCAACGAGGGAAGATCAGCTACACTTCTTTTTGCTTTGGCCCTGAACATGGTCTCAACATTGAACCACATGTGGCTGTATACTATGGCTTGATGCAACATTAGGCGTCTTTCCTTTTTAGATAATTTCTTTCTTTCTTTGGTTTTCGTTTGGCTGTAAGGAACTTGGTTGGTCTCTAGTAATGGGAATCAGAGGGAGATCAGCTTCACTCCTCTTCTTAAAAAAAACACGTGTTCTAGTCGACTTGTCGGACTCAATGTGCTTGGTATAGGATTGAAATCACAGAGAAGTACAGCCACAATGATATTCCTATGAGATTTAAGAACTTAAAATAATTGCAGACCCAATATGCAATGGTTATCTTCATTGTTTTTTTCTGCCGACCAATCACACAGTAGTTTATGAATATATTGCTCTCAAGATGTATATTTTGTTACCCAATGTGGACAAAATCGTCTAAATTGAATAATTGATTCAAATGCTATGGACTCTATCTAACTTGAAATAGCAGTTGATTTAGCAGAAATGACGCACCAGGGGGTCACGTAGGCCAGGACGGGGTTGGGGAAGTGGCGGCGCGACTGGTTCTCCGAAACCCTAGCGTGCTCCTGCAGACGGTACCGAGCGGCCCAAGAGAAAACAAAAACACGGCGTCAGTGGTGTGGAACTCTCAGCTGGAACGACTGGGCCGACCTTGAGGAGGCCCTTACGGCAAGGATCTCTCCGGCGGAGACTTGGCGCTTGACTAAGCCGCGATCATAGACGGGGAGTGGGGTCTTCCCCGGCGTTTGAGGGTATGGAGGGGATCGGGAAAGGAGGCCGGTGAAGTGAAGCACTGTGAGGACGAGGAGAAGCAGGGGAGGGACGATGAAGGCGAGGCGGAGGCGGGGGCTCGAAGGGGAAGCTCGTGGCCCGCTTGGGTGGGAGGGAGACGGCGAGGGGTCGCGACGACTCCGGTGATCCCGCCTCCGGGGTGGCATTTCTCCGGCGGCGACAAACTGACGGAGCGATGCAGCAACGAGGTGGATATTTTTTTTCCTCTGTCACGACTGTGGTTTTGTTTTTTCAGAAAACAGTAAAGTGCTTATATACGCGCATACACTCACCTCTATGAACGCACACACGCATACCGTACCCCTATGAATACCTCCGAGAGACTGAGCCGGCATATCATCTTAAAATTTACGAAGTCACCATAGGCGTCTCGTCGTCGACGGGAACGTCTCCTCCCACTAAATGCGCATCGTCGAAAATCCTGAAATAAATTCAGGAATAAATGCGAGCATCAGGATTTGAACTCTGATGGGCTGGGGATACCACAATCCCTCTAAACACGATTGTGGTTTAAAGGGTTTCGATGCCGATGTTTTTTTACGAAGATGTGTTCTTTTGATAGGGAACGCTACGCGTTGGCCGGTGGATCCTTTGTAAAAGATCCATCATCTTGCTAGCCATTGAATTTTTTTTTAAATCACTTGACATTTTATTATGAGTTTACGGGTATAACATCGTGTCGTACATGCGGAACCAAAAAGCTCGGGGGATCATCGTCCCAGTTATACATCAAATTTGAATCATAAGCATGTCTAGCTAAGAAATGTGTCAAGCCATTAGCTTTCCTTGGGCAGTGCTGAAAACGTATTGGAATGACTTCGTCGGCATAGAGGAAGCAATCCGCTAAGATCGCAAAGTAAGGCACCAAAATACCCACATCACCTTTGCATGACGAGATAACCTCAAGGCAATCTGATTCAACCAGCACATTTGAGCAGCCAATTTGGCTCATCAATTGAAGACCCCGACGAAGGGCTAAAGCTTCTGTCGTAGCAGCGTTGTCTGCATATGTGAAGGGTTCTACCACACCAACCATAACTTCTCCTCTACAGTTACACATGATCGCTGTGATGGCTCCAATACCATCCTCGAAAAAAGACGCATTGAATTTCTTGTTGGGCGTCAGATTCAACTACTAGTTTTGGAACAAAGATGATGTTGCACTTAGACGTTTGCAATGGAGTTCATGTTGCAGAATTTTTACAATAAAGATATTGTTGCGGTTTTTTTGTTTTTGCAACAAAGCTAATGTTGTAGTTTTTTGTCTTTGCCCTTTATATGGTGTTATGAAAGAAAGTTTTGCAACATCACTGATGTTGCAGAAATCTTTCTTGCAACAGGAATGTTGTTGCAAGAAAAAAACATCGTCATTCGCGTCGACCGGCAAGCTCGTTGGAGAAGCACGTTGTTGTGCCATTCCTCTTCGTCCCGTTCTTCTTCTCCTCTCCCTCCTCCTATCTCATCTTCATCTCTTTCTTCATCCTACCTCTCTCTTTCTCTCTCTCTCTCTCACCTGCATGAGTCTATTGTTGGCTTCGTCGACATGCTTGCCGGTGACGGTCGGAGCAACGGGGAAGGAGCACGAGAGGTGGTTGCTTGATGGGGAGCTTAGGAGGAGCACGATAGATGAATGCTCTCTCGAGAGGTCGAGATCCAGATCCTGCAACACACTAGTTGTTGCGATGGGAAAAACTGCAACAACAGCTCGGTTGCAAACCTAGTCTCTGTATAGGTTGCTCCCGGAGCATGTGACTAAAATCAAATCCAACAGCCATAGAAGCGGTGGACGCACGTGGCGTTATCGATTGGGTGATGCTAATCAATTCCCTTTTTTAAATCACTGAAACAAACACTTTGCTAACTTAAACAAGAAATGTAACTTCAAAACGATCGGAGGTCCGAACGCTTTCGTCCCCGTTTATTTCGCGTCTCACGACACGCGTCAAAACCAAAGACGCATGTATAAAGGTGCACTGGGTTCTCGAACTGCTATGCAAATTCAAAAAGGAAGAAAAATCGCTTGGTCCCCTACACCGCATCATCAACGCGTCATTGCCCCACCTATAGGATCCAAAGTATGTCTAAGGGGGGGGGTGATTAGACTACTTGACCAAATAAAAATCTAGCATTTTCCCAATTTTAGTAGTTGGCAAGTTTTAGCAATTATACCAAGTCAAGCACACCCTACACCTGCAAGTCTAAGAGTATAGTAGAGGAAAGTAGACATGCACATATAAGTAGAGGGAAGGGATAGGAAGATCAAACACAATTGGAAACACGAATATTTTCCTGTGGTTCCGATAGGTGGTGTTATCGTACGTCCATGTTGATGGAGACTTTAACCCACCGAGGATAATGGTCGCGAGAGTCCACGGAGGGCTCCACCCATAAAGGTCCACAAAGTAGCAACCTTGTCTATTCCACCATGGCTTACATCAACAAAGGACTAGCCTCACTCGAGGTAGATCTTCACGAAGTAGGCAATCTCCTTGCCCTTACAAACTTCTTCGTTCAACTCCACACGAAGTCGGTGGCTCCCAAGCGACACCTGACCAATCTAGGAGACACCACTCTCCAAAAGGTAATAGATGTGGTAGTATGATGAACTCCTTTCTCTTGTGCTTCAAAAGATAGTCTCCTCAACACTAAATCACTCTCTCGCGGATTTGGGTTGGTAAAAGAGGTTGATTGGGTGGAAAGAAACTTGGGGAGGCTAGAAATCAAGATTCATATGGTTGGAGTGGAAGATCTTGATCTCAAACACATGAGCAGGTGGCTCTCAAAGAAAAATGGACTGGGCAAGTGTTGTTTCGTTCTGAGTGCTTTCTCTACGAGTGAGAGGCAGGTGGAGGGATATATATAGGCATCTCCAAAAATCCAACGGTGTTGGGGAACGTTGCATGGGAAACAAAAATTTCCCTACGCACACGAAGATCTATCCATGGTGATGAGCATCTACGAGAGGGAGAGTGGATCTACATACCCTTGTAGATCGCTAAGCGGGAAGCGTTAAGAAACGCGGTTGGTGTAGTCGAACATCTTCGTGATCCAAATCGCCGAGTGTCCCGCGATCTCATCACGATCCGTCCCGCGATCCAATCACGATCCGTCCCGTGAACTCATCACGATCCGTCCCGCGATCTCGTCACGATCCGTCCCGCGATCCAATCACGATCGTCTCATGGCCTTGATCACGATCCTTCCGATCTAGTACCGAACGGACGGCACCTCCGCGTTCAACACACGTGCAGCTTGATGACGATCTCCACCGTCTTGATCCAGCAAGAGGAAGTGGAGAGGAGGAAGAGTTCTCCGGCAGCCTAACGGCGCTCCGGCGATGGTGGTGGAGCAATTCCGGCAGGGCTTCGCCTAAGCACTGCAGAAAACCGATCTAGAGGAGAAACTATGCACTAGAGATTAGGGTTTGCACGTGGCTGAAAATTCTGTGCCAAAACCCTAAAATCCTCTAGTATATATAGGAGGAGAGGAGGAGGAGGCTTGGCTGCCAAAAATCCAGCCCTTGGGTCGACCAAAGTGGGAGGTGGAGGAGGACTCTCCTCCTCCACTCCTAGTAGGACTAGGACTCTTCGTTTTTGCCTTTTTTTCCACCTTTTTTCCTTTGGGTTTCTTTCTTCCAGCCACATGGGCTTTATGTGGAGGTTCCACCAGCCCACTAAGGGCTGGTTAATACTTTCCCACAGCCCATGAAGCCTCTTGGGTCGAAATACCCCTTCCGGAGGTCTCCCGGTACACTACCAGCACTCCCGGTACACTACCGATGAGCCCGAAACTTTTTCGGCGACCAAACTAGGAATTCCTATATATAAATCTTTACCTCCGGACCATTCCGGATCTCCTCGTGACGTCCGGGATCTCATCTGGGACTCTGAGCAACCTTTGGTCACCACCATACATAACTCTACACTACCGAAACGTCACCAAACCTTAAGTGTGCAGACCCTGCAGGTTCGAGAACTATGTAGACATGACCGACCTCTACGGTCAATAACCAATGGCGGGACCTGGACGTCCACATTGGTTCCTACATATTCTACGAAGATCTGTATCAATCGAACCTCTATGTCAAGGATTCAGTTAATCCCGTATAACGTTCCCTTTGTTCTTCGGTATGTTACTTGCCCGAGATTCGATCGTCGGTATCTCCATACCTAGTTCAACCTCGTTACTGGCAAGTCTCTTTACTCGTTCTGTAATACAAGATCCCGCAACTAACAATTAGTCACATTGCTTGCAAGGCTCATTGTGATGTTGTATTACCGAGTGGGCCCCGAGATACCTCTCCGTCACACGGAGTAACAAATCCCAGTCTCGATCCATGCCAACTCAACAGACACCATCAGAGATACCTGTAGAGCACCTTTATAGTCACCCAGTTACGTTGCGAAATTTGATACACACAAGGCACTCCTCCGATATCCGTGAGTTGCATGATCTCATGGTCATAGGAACATATACTTGACATGCAGAAAACAGTAGCAATAAACTGACACGATCATATGCTACGTTTGTAGTTTGGGTCTTGTCCATCACATCATTCTCCTAATGATGTGATCCCGTTATCAAATGACATATTATGTCCATGGCTAGGAAACCTTAACCATCCTTTGATCAACGAGCTAGTCCATTAGAGGCATACTAGGGACATGGTTTTGTCTATGTATCCACACATGCATTTAAGTCTCCGATCAATACAATTATAGCATGGATAATAAACGATTATCATGAACAAGGAAATATGATAATAACTAATTTATTATTGCCTCTAGGGCATATTTCCAATAGTCTCCCACTTGCACTAGAGTCAATAATCTAGTTCACATCACCATGTGATTCGCATTGTTATGAATCTAACACCCAACGAGTTCTGGGGCTCGATCATGCTTTGCATGTGAGAGAGGTCTTATAGTCAATGGGCCTGTAACATTCAGATCCGTGTGTAATTTGCAAATCCCTATGTCAAACTGTAAACACTGCTACCACACTCCACTTGGTACTATTCCAAATGGCTGCTCCACTATACGTATCCAGATTGCTACTACGAGTCATCCGGATTGGTGTTAAAGCTTGCATCGACGTAACTCTTTACGACGAACTCTTTATCACCTCCATAATCGAGAAATATCTCCTTAGTCTTTTAGTCACTAAGGATAATCTTGACCGCTATCCAGTGCTCCATTCCAGGATCATTTTGAAACCTTCTGACGTACTCATGCCAAGGCACACACATGTGCGGTACACATCATGGCATACTGTACAGAGACTATGTCTAAGGCATAGGGGACGACGTTCGTCCTTTCTCTTTCTTCTGCCGTTGTCGATCTTTGAGTCTCACTCAACTTCACACCTTACAAATCAGACGAGAACTATTTCTCTGACCGATCCATTTTGAACTCTTTCAAAATCTTGTCAAGGTATGCACTCATTGAAAGTCTCATCAAGCATCTTGATCTATCTCTATGGATTTTGATGCTCAACAATTAGGCAGCTTTATCCAGGTCTTCCTTTGAAAATCACTTTTCAAACAACCATTCATGCTTTCCAGAAATCCTACGTTATTTTCGATCAACAATATGTCATCCACATATACTTATCAGAAATTCTATAGTGCTCCCACTCACTTTATTGTAAATACAAGTTTCTCGTAAACTTTGTATAAACATCAAAAACTTTGATCACCTCATCAAAGTGTATATTCCAACTCCGAGATGCTTGCTTCAGTCCATGGAAGGATCACTGAAGCTTGCTCACCTTTTAGCATCCTTAGGACTAACAAAACCTTCTGGTTGTATCACATACAACCGTTCCTCAAGTAAACCATTAAGGAAACGATGTTTTGACATCCATCTGCCAGATTTCATAATTGAAAAATACAACAACTGCTAACATAATTCCAACAGACTTTAGCATCGCTATGAGTGAGAAAGTCTCATCGTAGTCAACTCCTTGAACTTGTCACAAACATCTTTGCAACAAGTCGAGCTTTACAAATGGTGACATTTACCATCAGTGTCTGTCTTCATTTTAAAGAGCCATTTGTATTCAACGACCTGCTGTCCAACGAGCAAGTCTAACAAAGTCTATACTTGGTTCTCATACATGGATCCTATCTCGGATTTCATGGCCTCCAACCATTTGTCGAAATTCGGGCCCATCATCGCTTCTTCATAGCTCGTAGGTTCATCGTTGTCCAACAACATGACCTCCAAGACAGGGTTGTCGTACCGCTTAGGAGCAATACACATCCTTGTCGACCTACGAAGTTCGATAGTAACTTGATCCTGAAGCTTCATGATCATCATCATTAACTTCCTCTTCAACTAACGTAGGCTTCACAGAAACAACATTCTGCGTTGCGCTACTCTCTGGTTGAACAAAGGTTTAACAACCTCATCAAGTTCTATCTTCCTCCCACTCAATTCTTTCGAGAGAAACTTTTCCTCGAGAAAGGATCCGTTTTAGTAACAAACACTTTGCACTTGGATCTGAGATAGAAGATTCACTCAACTGATCTCAGGGTATTCTATGAAGATGCATTTGTCCACCTTGGGTTCGACCTCATTAGGTGAAAACATTTTCCACACAAGTGTCGCAGCCCCAAATATTAAGAAATGACAGCTTAGGTTTCTATCAAACCATAATTCACATGGTGTCATCTCAACGGATTTAGATGGTGCCCTATTTAAAGTGAATGTAGTTATCTCTAATGCATAACCCCAAAATTATAGTAGTAAAACGATAAGAGACATCATAGCACGCACCATATCCAATAGAGCATGACTATGATTATCAGACACACCATCACACTATGGTGTTCCAGGTGGCGTTAGTTGTGAAACAAATTTCACATTGTCTTAAGTTGCATGCCAAACTCGTAACTCAGATATTCACCTCCACGATCATATCGCAGTCATTTTTATCTTCTTGTCACGATGATCTTAAACTTCACTCTGAATTTGCTTGAACCTTTCAAACAATTCAGACTTGTGTTTCATTAAGTAAATATACACTATATCTACTTAAATCATTAGTGAAGGTAAGAAAATAACGATATCCACTGCATGCTACAAGACTCACTGGATTGCATACATCAACATGTATTATTTGCAATGAATCACTTGCCCACTCCATCCAACGAGGTCCTTTAGTCATCTTGCCCAAGAGGCATGGTTCGCATGTCTCAACCGATTCGAAATCGAATGAGTCCAAAGATCCATCAGCATGGAGTTTCTTCATGCGCTTTATACCAATATGACATTTAGCGGCAGTGCCACAAGTATGTGGTACTATCATTATTAACTTTGTATCTTTTGACATCAGTGTTACGAACATGTGTATTACTACGATCAAGATTTCAACGAACCATTCTCACTGGGTGTATGACCATTGAAGGTATCATTCATGTAAACAGAATAACCATTATTCTCTAACTTAAATGAATAACCATATTGCAATAACCATGACCTAATCATGTTCATGCTCAACGCAAAACACCAAATAATGTTTATTTAGGTTCGTCACTAATCCTGAAGGTAGAGAGAGCGTGCGATGTTGATCACATCAACCTTGGAAACATTTCCAACACATATCGTCACCTCACCCTTAGCTAGTTCTCCGTTTATTCCGTAGCTTTTATTTCGAGTTACTAACATTTAGCAACCGAACCGGTATCCAATACCCAGGTGCTACTAGGAGTACTAGCAAGGTACACATCAATAACTCGTATATCAAATATACTTCTGTCGATGTTGCCAGCCTTCTTATCTACCAAGTATCTAGGGTTGTTTCGCTTCAGCGTCCTCTCACCTCATAATAGAAGCACTTAGTCTCGGGTTTGAGTTCAACTTTGGGTTGCTTCAATGGAGCAGCAACTGACTTGCTATCCATGAAGTTTCCCTCCTTGCTCTTGCCCTTTTCGAAACTAGTGGTTTGATTAACCATCAACACTTGACGCTCCTTCTTGATTTCTACCTTCGCGGTGTCAAACATCGCGAACAGCTCAGGGATCAATACTTCTATCCCTGGTGTTTTATAGTTCATCACTAAGTTCTAGTAGCTTTAGTGACAGTGACTTGGAGAACTATATCAATCACTATCTTATCTGGAAGATCAACTCCCACTTGATTCAAGCAATTGTAGTACCCAGACAATCTGAGTACATGCTCAACGATTGAGCTATTCTCCTTCATCTTACAGGCAAAGAATCTTGTTGGAGATCTCATATCTCGCAACACAGGCACGAGCCTGAGATCACAATCTCTGCTCCTAGAACATCTCATATGTTCCGTGACGTTCAAAACGTTTCGGAGCCTCAATTCTAAGCCGTAATGCATGACGCACTAAACTATCAAGTAGTCATCGAAACGTGCCTGTCAGATGTTCACAACATCTACAGACGACGCTAGAGGGGGGTGGCACACCGAGCGGTGCATTAAGGACATAAGCCTTCTGTGCAGCAATGAGGACAATCCTCAGATCACGGACCCAGTCCGCAATATTGCTATCGACATCTTTCAACTCTATTTCTCTAGGAACATATAAAAATTTAAGGGAGCTACAGTGTGAGCTAGTAATCTACAACATAATTTTGCAAAGACACTACTATCTATGTTCATGATAATGAGTTCAATTAATCATATTACTTAAGAACTCCCACTCAAATTGACATCCCTCCAGTCATCCGAGTGATACATGATCCAAATTCACCAACTCAAGTCCGATCATCACGTGAGTTGAGGTGGTTACAATGGTGAACATCATCATGTTGATCATATCTACTATATGACTCATGTTCGACCTTTCGGTCTCTTGTGTTCCGAGGCCATGTCTGTACATGCTAGGCTCGTCAAGTTTAACCCGAGTGTTCTGCATGTGCAACACTGGCTTGCACCTGTTGTATGTGAACGTAGAGTCTATCACACCCGATCATCACGTGGTGTCTCAACACGACGAACTTTCGCAACGGTGCACACTCGGGGAGAACACAATTCATCTTGAAATTTAAGTGAGGGATCACCTTATAATGCTACCGTCATCCTAAGCAAAACAAGGTGCATAAAAGGATTAACATCACATGCAAATCATAAGTGACATGATATGGCCATGAACTTGTGCTTTTGATCTCCATCATGAAAGCACCGGCACGACACCATGATCTCCACCATCTTGATCTCCATCAACGTGTCGCCATCGCGGTTGTCGCGCCCAACATGCTTCTACTACTATTGCTACCGTAGCGATAAAGTAAAGCATTACATAGCGCTTAATGATTGACACGCAGGTCATACAATAATTTAAAGACAACCCTATGGCTCCTGCCGGTTGCCGTACTCATCGACATGCAAGTCGTGATAATCTATACATCACATGATCATCTCATACATCACATATATCACATCATGTAATTGGCCATATCACATCACAACATACCATGCAAAAACAAGTTAGACGTCCTCTAATTGTTGTTGCATGTTTTATGTGGCTGCTACGGGTTTCTAGCAAGAACGATTCTCACCTACGCATAAACCACAACAGTGATACATAATTTGCTTTTCAACCTTCTCAAGGACCGCCTTTGTCGAATCCGATCCAACTAAAGTGAGAGAAACTGCACCCGCAAGCCATCTAGGCAACAAGTTGCAGTCGAGGGAACCGGTCTCTCGTAAGCGTACGGGTAATGTTGGTCCGGGCCGCTTCATCTCACAATACCGCTGAACCAAAATCCGACCAAGGGAGTAAGCAATCTAAGCATCAACACCCACAAACCTTTTGTGTTCTACTCGACATCTCATCTACACATAGACCTAGCTCATGATGCCACTGTTGGGGAACGTTGCATGGGAAACAAAAAATTTCCTACACACACGAAGATCTATCCATGGTGATGAGCATCTACGAGAGGGAGAGTGGATCTACATACCCTTGTAGATTGCTAAGCGGGAAGCATTAAGAAATGCGGTTGGTGTAGTCGAACATCTTCGCGATCCAAATCGCCGAGTGTCCCGCGATCTCATCACGATCCGTCCCGCGATCCAATCACGATCCATCCCGTGAACTCATCACGATCCGTCCCGCGATCTCGTCACGATCCATCCCGCGATCCGATCACGATCGTCTCGTGGCCTTGATCACGATCCTTCCGATCTAGTACCGAACGAACGACACCTCCGCGTTCAGCACACGTGCAGCTTGATGACGATCTCCACCGTCTTGATCCAGCAAGAGGAAGTGGAGAGGAGGAAGAGTTCTCCAGCAGCCTAATGGCGCTTCGGCAATGGTGGTGGAGCAATTCCGGCAGGGCTTCGCCTAAGCACTGCAGAAAAACGATCTAGAGGAGAAACTATGCACTAGAGATTAGGGTTTGCACGTGGCTGAAAATTCTGTGCCAAAACCCTAAAATCCTCTAGTATATATAGGAGGAGAGGAGGAGGAGGCTTTGCTGCCAAAAATCCAGCCCTTGGGTCGACCAAAGTGGGAGGTGGAGGAGGACTCTCCTCCTCCACTCCTAGTAGGACTAGGACTCTTCGTTTTTGCCTTTTTTTCCACCTTTTTCCTTTGGGTTTCTTTATTCCAGCCACATGGGCTTTATGTGGAGGTTCCACCAGCCCACTAAGGGCTGGTTAATACTTTCCCACAGCCCATGAAGCCTCTTGGGTCGAAATACCCCTCCCGGAGGTCTCCCGGTACACTACCGGCACTCCCGGTACACTACCGATGAGCCCGAAACTTTTCCGGCGACCAAACTAGGACTTCCTATATATAAATCTTTACCTCTGGACCATTCCGGAGCTCCTCGTGACGTCCGAGATCTCATCCGGGACTCCGAACAACCTTCGGTCACCACCATACATAACTCTACACTACCGAAACGTCACCAAACCTTAAGTGTGCAAACCCTGCAGGTTCGAGAACTATGTAGACATGACCGACCTCTACGGTCAATAACCAATGGCGGGACCTGGACGTCCACATTGGTTCCTACATATTCTACGAAGATCTTTATCGATCGAACCTCTATGTCAAGGATTCAGTTAATCCCGTATAACGTTCCCTTTGTTCTTCGGTATGTTACTTGCCCGAGATTCGATCGTCGGTATCTCCATACCTAGTTCAACCTCGTTACTGGCAAGTCTCTTTACTCGTTCCGTAATACAAGATCCCGCAACTAACAATTAGTCACATTGCTTGCAAGGCTCATTGTGATGTTGTATTACCGAGTGGGCCCCGAGATACCTCTCCGTCACACGGAGTAACAAATCCCAGTCTCGATCCATGCCAACTCAACAGACACCATCAGAGATACCTGTAGAGCACCTTTATAGTCACCCAGTTACGTTGCGAAATTCGATACACACAAGGCACTCCTCCGATATCCGTGAGTTGCATGATCTCATGGTCATAGGAACATATACTTGACATGCAGAAAACAGTAGCAATAAACTGACACGATCATATGCTACGTTTGTAGTTTGGGTCTTATCCATCACATCATTCTCCTAATGATGTGATCCCGTTATCAAATGACATCTTATGTCCATGGCTAGGAAACCTTAACCATCCTTTGATCAACGTGCTAGTCCATTAGAGGCATGGTTTTGTCTATGTATCCACACATGCATTTAAGTCTCCGATCAATACAATTATAGCATGGATAATAAACGATTATCATGAACAAGGAAATATGATAATAACTAATTTATTATTGCCTCTAGGGCATATTTCCAACAAACGATTACTACATTATTGCCCAACTCGGTGAAACCGAAGCAAAAACTCGGTTGCACCGACTAGTGCAAAATGTGGCAACTTTTGGCGTTTCAGTGATACCAATTTATAAATCTCGGTGGGTCCGATTTTGCTGTCCTAGGCAGTTACCAGTTTTGGTGTCATCGTTTCCTAAAATTCGGAAATTACAATTTTTAGAAATGGGACAACAGATGGTTGGTCAATGATTTCGGTTGCACCAAAATGACACTTGGTGCCACCAAGACCTTAGGGTTTGGTTGTGGATCTATGTGAGGCAAAACTCGATAGGGCCGAATGGAGAAATTTGGTGGCACCAAATTTTGGACTTTTAGGGTTTGGACAGAATATTTGTGGGAGAATTTCATGAGTATTTTTTGGTGGCTAATCTCTAAGCACTTGAGCAACCAGATCATCACATATACCTCATCCCCATTTAATAATATTGGCTTTTATATGGATTCAAATGTGATTTCTCACAAGATGCAAAGTGTAGAGTCTTGAAGCTTGTTGTCAATGGGCATTCCTTACATCTAGGGAGTCTCCTCACAATCCTTAGCCAATCCATTCATTGGACCTTTCCTGAAATATACTTGGTAGAATCATTAGTCTAATGAATATATGTTGTTATTAATTACCGAAACCACATATAGATCAAAGCTTCGACATAAGATATAACCAATGAATAGCATCATCGCTTTAAGAAATATGTGATAAGAAAGAGCCCCCCCTAAATTTGTGCACTATTTTAAAAACTGTGTTTGAATGCAAATGCACAATCGATTAGGATCATGGGTCACTCTTCCATGTCACATACATCTTGGTGGTGCACATAAATGATATAAATTAATTGCATTGCACATGACACCACAAATGAGTGAATGGTTATCACATAGATATATCAAAGATAGGAAATAGTAGAGCCAAACATTAAAGCGTATGATCAAACACAACAATGTTTAAGACAATATCGTGATAAAGCAAATGTTTTCAAACGATAAGAGCAAACAAAAAGAAAAACACTCTCTCTCGAAGCCCTATGATCTATACACTTCTCCCTCTTTGGCAACAAGTTACCAAAAAGTTCAAAGCTATAGAGCTAAATGTCGCTTTGGGCATGGCCTCCTCCGGTAGCTGATGAAGGAGTCGAAGAACCTCGTCCGCAAAGGCTTCAGTTGATGTCATCTGAGGTGGAGGTGTGGACAATGGAGGTGTAGGAGCTGATGCTATGGTCTCGTCTTTGTAACTGGCACGACAGAAGATCTCGCATGTGTCATGAACTGAGTGTGTGTCTGGAGAGAAGCATCATCGGAGTTGGGGCTAGGCACATCATCCGCTTCCCGCTTCAACTGATTGACTGTGGTGGTCAGCTTAGTCACCTTGACATTCAAGTCATGAAACTTAGTCTCCACAACCCTTTCAAGGATCTTTTGGATCTGTAGGATCTCACTAATATCATTCTCCATCCCTTGGATGGTGCTGATGAGAAATGCCATCTGATCATTCTTAGTCTTGGGCACTCGAGCTATCACGCCCAAGATGCGCGCCTATCCATATTAAGGCACGAGGGCCTCGCAAGGGATAGATGCGCATCTCGTCGTGTTGCAAGAATGGATATCATTACAAGTACATGTACAGAAGAGATGAGTATATGGAATTGGCTTACACTCGCCACAAGCTACATCAGAGTCACATCAATACAACAACATACTCAATCATCATACAGAAGAGCAGGGTCCGACTACGGACGAAATCAAACGATAAAATGACATCCACCCTTTCTATCCCAGGCTGCCGCCTGGAACCCATCCAAGATTGAAGAAGAAGAAGAAGAAATCCAAATCAAATCAAGCAACGCGCTCACGTCAAATCATCGCAGTACCTGTACCTACAACTGTTGTTGTAGTAATCTGTGAGTCACAGGGGCTCAGCAATCTCATTTCCAAGGGTATCAAGACTATTAAAGCTTAATGGGTAAGGTATCGTTCGGTGGTGAGGCTGCAACAAGCGACTAAGCATTTATTTGAGTGGCTAACTTACGAATATAGAAAATAAGGTATGGTGGTCTACGCATCACGGACGTGAACTAGAAATGATCACTAACTGATCCTGAACACCTACTTACGTCAAACATAACCCCACCGTGTTCTCTCTCGGATAAGGACTCACGAGAAGAGACAGTCACAGTTACACACACAGTTGGTGTATTTTATTAGAGTTTACTTCAAGTTTGCTATGACCGGGTGTTAAATAAAGTATCCAAGTTTGCCACATAACCGTGGGCACGACTTCTCGAAAAGATTTAACCCTGCAGGGGTGCTCCAACTCATCCATCATAAATTAACCACACGTAGTGGGAATAACCTCAACCACGGATCTCGTGATCATCCTAGGCAATTCCAAAGGAAATCCAACACCTCGAGATAGCCCGAAGAATAATCGGTATTCCTCACTCAAGATGTTCGAGAAAGGTAAAACAAATCCAGCAAGGCCGCCCGACGTGTCGACGAACCCGATAGGAGCCGTGTATCTCGTTCTCAGGACACGACCAGATAAGCGAAGCGTACGGTAACTGACGTCCCGAGTTGCCCCAGGTAGCCCGCACGGTGCTCTAGTTTGTACCAACACTCATGAGGAGCACTGTCCCGGGTTGTTGATTAATTATCCACGGGGTCCGGAAAATCCCCTATGCAAGTTCATTAATTATTAGGCAAATGTAGTACCAATGTTGGGCCTTGCCAGACAAGTTTTATTCTCACCCGAAAATCAAGGGGGTCCCCATAACAACCCTGAGCATGTTAGGAGCGCTCATTTATGGAACATAACACCGGTTCACAAGTAACTAGGAGCGGCAAGAGTGGAACAAAACACCAAGCAAAAGGCCAAGCCTTCCACCCTTTACCAAGTATATATGTGCATTAAATTAAATAGCAGCAATATTGTGATATAACAAAAGAAAGTCCATGTTGACACATGGAAGCAATTGCCCCTACAGCTAGCAACGCTATAAGAAGGGCTGAGCAAGCGGTAACATAGCCAAACAACGGTTTGCTGGGACGATGGAGGGTTAGAGGCTTTTCATGGCAATGTTGGGAGGCTTAACAAACAAGTGGTAGGTAGCACGACATAATGATAGAAAACGAGACATCTAGCATGGCAATGATAGTAATGGTATCCAGAGAAATGAGTCATCTTGCCTAAGATCCCGCGCGGAAGAAGAACGAGTCCATGAAGAAGTCGAGCCAATGTAGTCAAACAAATCCTCACACTCCGAACGCTTTCGGAACTCTAACGAGAAGAAGCAATCCGAAACAAGCAATCAACACAAGATACACCACAACATATGCAAAAGACGATGCACAAACAAATATGATGCATGTCCGGTTTAAATATGCAAGGCATGTCAAATCACAACAATCAAATTCTACACATTAAAGTGAAGCTCAATATGCAACGAGTTGCATATTGACGAAACTCTACGTTCGAATTATTTAGTTCACTCCCGTTAGGTACACGACAATATTAAATGTTGTAAAACATGGCAAGAGGTGAAGCATAAGTAAACTATCTATCTAGGCAACTTAAATGAGGCCGGAAACAACTTATAGTATTTTCGAAATGACCTCATATGGTAATTTTGAAATTGGTCTAGATCTGATCTAAACATATTTTATATTTGTTAAACAGCAGAATAAAGCATACCATATTATTCTACATGTCTTTCTAGTCGAGTTACATATATGGAACATCTCAAACGAAGCTACGGTCTAAAAGATACGAGCAACACAAGATGCACATGTCATAAATGCAAATGCATGGAAAATGCAATCACAAACATCTCAAATCATGAATGCAGCAAGTTATTATGAAACTACATGAGATTCTAAGCAAGTTCCATATGCAACATGCCCACAACGGAGCTACGGTTCAACCACAATCAATAAAGCAAGTTTTAGTTGAAATCTACCAAAAACAGCAACATGGCATTTTGCACATATGAAAACAACAAGCTACAAGATTCTAAAATGCACAAACTAAGCATGGGGTAGTAGCATATAACACACACTTCATTTCATCTTCACAAATCATATTCAAAACATGCATGGATCACTTGGTCGGAGGCTCACAAGAAGGCTACATGGAAACAGTTTCAGACTTGGTGAAAATAGCAGTTTTGACAGTGTAGTTTTTATCACGAAGGCATATTGACAGCAGTAAAACTATATGCTATAGGGCATATTATGGCATGAAACTTAACAGCATACTAAAGGACAATATCAACTATAAATAACTCCATTACACCTACCACAAAAGGGTTCTAGATCACTAGCAAATCACATGGCAAGATAGCAACAAAATATAACAGATTCCAGACTTTGAAATATTTTGGACCCTCAAAATAGCAGAATTTTATAGCAAGTTGACAACAACGAAATAACACCTAAACATGCATTTCTATGACAAGCAAAATGTCCATGGGCTAGGACACATATCAAAGAGCATTTTTCATGTTGAAAATTAATTCAAAACATGCATCGATTAAATCCCACGAAAATGACAACGAGGCATCATGGCATAAATGACATGCACACAAACATGCTCAAATGACAAAACTAAATGCACAGATAAAACCTATGGATTTTTTTACCTCGAGAACATATATAATATGCATAGGTTCATGTAGAAAATTAACCACAATTAATTATGCGGGTATTAGGCCTAATCACCTTATAGCAATTCATTAATGCAAATAATATGCAAACATCATGCCAGCAATTTTTAATATGCATGAAAATGCGGTGCAAATGAGATGAACATTTTTTATATGTGACATTATTAATTTTGATGCACGGTTAAATAATTATGATAATGCAATAATATGACATATATGCAAAATGCAGGAAATGACATGTTAATTATTTTAGTCATGGATGCAAATGGCATATTATTAAACTACACATTATTCCAAGCATTTTACATGTTGAAATTATTTAAATCTGACGCACGGTTTAATTCCTATAACGTTTTAAAGACGCAGAATAAATAAAAAAACAAAGGGGGGGGGCTGGCTCACCCTGGGCCAACTGGGCCGGTCGGGCGAGCGGGCGCTGGAGGAGCTGTGCTGGTGGGCCGCGGGGGCGATGCAGGCCCACACAGGCGCTGCGCTGGGCCGAAGGGAAGCGGGCGTCGTCTCCTCCTCGCTCGATCCCGAGCGGGAGAAGCAACACAGCGGCGGCGGCGGAGCACTCCGGCGACGGCGGCTGCCTAAAAGCGAGGACGGGGCGGGGCGAGGCCGGATCTGGCCAGCGGCGGCCCGGATCCGTCCACCCCTGGCGGCGGCTGGGCGAGGGAACCTGCAGGAGAAGGGAGCTCGGGGTGAGGAGGAGAGATATGGAAGGAGAGGAAAGGAAGGGAGGAGGAGAAGGGGGGTCCGGTGGCCGATGCTACTCCGGCGAGGCGACCAGCGACACCTCCGACGACGAGGTCGCGAAAGGGGAGGCCCTGCTCCCTGGCGCGGACAGGGCTGGCACGGGAGGAGCAGCCATGGAGGAGCTCGGGGAGCTCGGGCATGGCAGCGACGGATTCGGGCCCAGGCGGGCCCAGATGGGCTTTCACGGGCCTGGCGGCTGGAGGAGGGAGAAGGGGTTGCTGGGGCTGGTTTGGCATGGGGAACGAGGGAGATTAGGGTTGGCTGCCCAATTAGGAAGGGGAGGGGGTCATATATAGGTTTCGGGGCTAGGGTTAGCGGTCGCTGTCCGTTTTCGGACCGCCGGATGTCGATTCGACGTCCGGAAACGGAGAGGGGCTACGGCGGCTGTGTAGAGGGGCTAAGGGGGAAGAGAGAGAGAGAATGGTGGCCCGTGGCACAGAGGTTTAAAAATACCGAAAACGTCCGATAAACCGATAACCGCACTGCTACGACTGTCCAACGGGGTATCAAATGAACTCGGATCGCGACGAAATTCGACAGGCGGTCTACCTACAATATAATAAGACCGCACGCGAAGTTTTATTTAAATGATGCCACGGGCGCGTGCATGTGTGGTTGGTACGAAACGGGCAACGACAAGAACGGAGAGAACCGGCAACTACGAACGGATGCAAGTTTTCGAAAATGGGAGACGATGCAATGCAGATGATGCAAATGATGCAAAGATGAATGCAACAACCAGACGAACACATGACGAGAATGGAAACAAAAGGGGAATCTTCTGGAATCTTCTGGAGCGTCGGTCTTGGGCTGTTACAACTCTCCTCCACTACATGAGGATCTCGTCCCGAGATCTAGAATGAAAAGGCAAAGAGAAGAGCAAATGGTAAAACTTAGTTGCTTCTCGAACAAACGAGTGAAACCAATGATCATGAAGGTTGGAAGATATGAAGAATAACATGGGAACAAGCAAGAGTTCACAAGAAATTTCGGCAGCACTTCGGTAGGATAGAGAGGAAAAATTTGATATGATGGAAACAAATTGAAAGAGAGGTACCAAACTTCGGTTGGAATAGAATCAAACTTCAAAAGATGGAAGGAACATGAAAGATTTCACAACACTCTTGTTAAAATAATAAGCAAAGAAAGAACATGATCTTGATACAACAAGATGATGGATTGAAGAGAGCAACATCACAAGGCCTCCGAAACAAAAGAATAGAAGTTAGATCTTTGAAGAGAAAAGAACTGAGAAGAAAATGATAACTTCCAGCACAAATGGATTTTAAAACATAGATTGAATGGAGTTGATGAAGAATCGAAAGAATTAGCTTGTTATGGGCTTATGGAAAACAACTCAAAATTATGAGGTGGCAACCTGCCACAACAGAAACAATTGATTGCTTGAGAACACTAAGATATGCAAAACTTCTTTCACCAAGAGGAGGAGGAGAAAACTTGGACCATTTATAACACCATGATAGCAACAATCCTTAGGAAATGCTTTAGGTGAAATCCAACCAAGATAACTCCGAGAAAACAGGATGGGCTTACTTCTCTTATTCTTGACAATTTCCTTCGAGAGTCCTCATAATCAAGAATTTAATAACACCATCTTAAAAGACAAAGAAGAAGGAATTGAATTAAGACATCCAAGATAAGGAACACTTGAGCACCTCCAACAAGAATCTTGAAGAACTGTTGAAAATGAAAGAAATCTTGATGCACTACCATGAAGAACCTCCGGAAGAACTCTGAAACGAAAGGATGATAGAAAAGGATTGAAGGATGCAAAAGAACAAGATTGGGCCTTCCAAAATTTAGATGAAGCTTAGGGACCAGATACTTGAGAAAAACTAGGAACTCCGGAAAGAAAGATGACCACTTGGGATAAGGAATTTGATATCATGAACAACTCCGGAAGAAGGATTCAAATCACTTGAATGAAACAAGAATAAGAATTATGATATGCCTATTCTTCATCAAGTTAAATTGATGACAAGCAATGGATTCCACACACCACTTATTCCTTGAAAAGAATTGAAGAGAGATAGATAGATCACACACTTGAAGAAATCTTGCACAAGAACACCAGTTAGAATGAAATGAATGAATGATATAGCACGAGAATGAAGAGAGCATGATCCACCTAATAGAAAACTTCACAAGGCACCTAAAAGAATTAGAAACTAAAGAGGACACATGAGAACAAAGAGATCAAGATTTGCCTAATAGAAACTGAAAATGGCACCGGAATAATTGAGATACGAACGAAGGAGCAACAATTGAGAAGAATTTGAGAATGAAAGCTGAAAGCTGAGAACTAAGAAATCTTCTGAAATGATGGCCTTCGGAGGATCAAGAAACAAGAAGAACACTGAATGCTCCGGATAGATATGGGAGAGATAACTCATGATCAAAACAATTGAGATGATAGCAAAAGCTCAAACCCATGAATCTTTTGGAAGAACGAACAACAATTTAAGAAAAACTCTCCTTCGGTCTTCAATGCAGATAATGATGGCGAGAAACAACACCATGAATTACTAAGATACTCTGGAAGAATGAATAAAGGAAAGGTTGAGCCAACAATGAAAATGATTAGAAGCGATCATGGAAGGAATATGACTAGTGAAAATCATTCTTACGTCATATATGAAGAGAACTTGAGGACATCTCCAGAAAGAATAGAAGAGTCAGGTATGATCCTGGGGAAAGACCTGTGGGTTATGGGCCCACTGAAAGAAACCACCGTTGAAACAATTGATTAGAAAGAGAGATTGCACCGGTACAAATTAAGAACTTGATGATATGAGACCCTTGAAATAATTTAAGAGAACAAGAGTGAAAATGAATGTCTTCTGAGATATCTTCAGCACTCCGGACAGAAAAGAGAGATGACTAAACAAGAGATACTTGGAAAAGAATTCCAACATGGAAACCATTAATGAATGAAAAGGATATGATTAACACCACGGACTTGAATTGAATCCACCGGAAAAGAAAACAAAGATGAATACTAATAAATGATAACTTGAGCACTGAGCATCTTCATAAAAATCACCGGAGAAGAATAACAACGAGAACAAGGAATATGAGGATCGATCTTGAAATGAAACTCTTGAGAATCTTCACAAAGAATCACTAGAAACAAGATAGAAGAAATATAGCGGAAGCATTACATGAAGAGAAAGGCACTTGGATGAGAATTAATCATTGAAGAAAAAGGGCGGGAGGGTGGGAAAAACAAAGAAAACTTGGAACAGATGAGACAAGTCCGGAACGAAACATGAGGATTGATCTTGCAAATATTGAAGAGGATAGAATTATCTTGAAGAGAAGCACACCGGTAGGAAAAGAATTGATATGATAACTTGATTGAGCCCCAGAATTAGCATTCCCACAGAAATATGAGAACACTACTTAGGAAAGATATGAGATCACCACTTGACATCGAAGCAACTCGAATTACCATATTCAAAACAAAACGAAGGATGAGGCTTACGAAACAAGCCAGAACAAATACATACCCACTATGCACTTGTTGGAAAGATAATCCTAGGTAACTACATGAATTCCCACCTAAGAACTTCCGAAACTTCCTTGTTTATGCGATTCGGGTTGCGGAATCAGGAACCTACCCTAGGTAATCAGCTGCAACTGCATCCGCAACCTTCCACACCATAATTCAAGAAATTTCGGAAACTCGTCTAATCTCGAATCCTCGAACTCACAACGATACTAAACCATGGTGGTACCCCGGACGCCTCCCCAATATTGGGTGACTCCGACCTTATCTCACCACGATAATTATTGAAGCAATTCCGAACATATTTTGTCCTGAGATACTAAGAAAACTAAATGATAACGATGTGTCAAGAATCCCTCGGAGCTCGACGCCCCGGAAGAAATCAAGTCAGACAGGAGGCACCAAGACAGAACTCCGTCACATCGACATCATATAGTTTCCAAAATACCCGCGTGATCCTAAATTTTTTTTGAGCGAAAAGACGAGTAGAAACAAAATTCCTAAGTCGAATACCTCACTAGAGCATAGTAGAGGAGTAAAAACAAACCAACTCTCCGATATAACTAGACTCAAAACAGTTTTTACTAGACTCGACTCGGCAAAGTTCAATCAATCAAGGGGGCTCCTAGGTCGGTACAGGCTCTGATACCAACTTATCACGCCCAAGATGCGCGCCTATCCATATTAAGGCATGAGGGCCTCGCAAGGGATAGATGCGCATCTCGTCGTGTTGCAACAATGGATATCATTACAAGTACATGTACAGAAGAGATGAGTATATGGAATTGGCTTACACTCGCCACAAGCTACATCAGAGTCACATCAATACAGCAACATACTCAATCATCATACAAAAGAGCAGGGTCCGACTATGGACGAAATCAAACGATAAAATGACATCCACCCTTGCTATCCCAGGTTGCCGCCTGGAACCCATCCAAGATTGAAGAAGAAGAAGAAGAACTCCAAATCAAATCAAGCAACGCGCTCACGTCAAATCATCGCAGTACCTGTACTTGCAACTGTTGTTGTAGTAATCTGTGAGCCACAGGGGCTCAGCAATCTCATTTCCAAGGGTATCAAGACTATTAAAGCTTAATGGGTAAGGTATGGTTCGGTGGTGAGGCTGCAGCAAGCGACTAAGCATTTATTTGAGTGGCTAACTTACGAATACAGAAAATAAGGTATGGTGGTCTACGCATCACGGACGTGAACTAGAAATGATCACTAACTGATCCTGAACACCTACTTACGTCAAACATAACCCCACCGTGTTCTCTCCCGGACAAGGACTCACGAGAAGAGACAATCACGGTTACACACACAGTTGGTGTATTTTATTAGAGTTTACTTCAAGTTTGCTATGACCGGCTATTAAACAAAGTATCCAAATTTGCCACATAACCGTGGGCACGGCTTCTCGAAAAGATTTAACCCTGCAGGGGTGCTCCAATTCATCCATCATAAATTAACCACACGCAGTGGGAATAACCTCAACTACGGATCTCGTGATCATCCTACGCAATTCCAAAGGAAATCCAACACCTCGAGATAGCCCGAAGAATAATTGGACTTCCTCACTCAAGACGTTCGAGAAAGGTAAAACAAATCCAGCAAGGCCGCCCGGCGTGTCGACGAACCCGATAGGAGCCGCGTATCTCATTCTCAGGACACGACCAGATAAGCGAAGCGTGCGGTAAGTGACGTCCCGAGTTGCCCCAGGTAGCCCGCACGGTGCTCTAGTTTGGACCAACACTCATGAGGAGCACTGGCCCGGGTTGTTGATTAATTATCCATGGGGTCCGGAAAATCCCCTATGCAAGTTCATTAATTATTAGGCAAATGTAGTACCAATGTTGGGCCTTGCCAGACAAGTTTTATTCTCACCCGAAAATCAAGGGGGTCCCCATAACAACCCCGAGCATGTTAGGAGCGCTCATTTATGGAACATAACACCGGTTCACAAGTAACTAGGAGCGGCAAGAGTGGAACAAAACACCGAGCAAAAGGCCAAGCCTTCCACCCTTTACCAAGTATATATGTGCATTAAATTAAATAGCAGCAATATTGTGATATAACAAAAGAAAGTCCATGTTGACACATGGAACCAATTGCCCCTACAGCTAGCAACGCTATAAGAAGGGCTGAGCAAGCGGTAACATAGCCAAACAACGGTTTGCTGGGACGGTGGAGGGTTAGAGGCTTTTCATGGCAATGTTGGGAGGCTTAACAAACAAGTGGTAGGTAGCGCGACATAACGATATTAAACGAGACATCTAGCATGGCAATGATAGTAATGGTATCCAGGGAAATGAGTCATCTACCCTGAGATCCCGCTCGGAAGAAGAACGAGTCCATGAAGAAGTCGAGCCAACGTAGTCGAACAAATCCTCACACTCCGAACGCTTTCGGAACTCTAACGAGAAGAAGCAATCCGAAACAAACAATCAACACAAGATACACCACAACATATGCAAAACATGATGCACAAACAAATATGATGCATGTCCAGTTTAAATATGCAAGGCATGTCAAATCACAACAATCAAATTCTACACATTAAAGTGAAGCTCAATATGCAACGAGTTGCATATTGACGAAACTCCACGTTCGAATTATTTAGTTCACTCCCATTAGGTACACGACAATATTAAATGTTGTAAAACATGGCAAGAGGTGAAGCATAAGTAAACTATCTATCTAGGCAACTTAAATGCGGTCGGAAACAACTTATAGTATTTCCGAAATGACCTCATATGTTAATTTCGAAATTGGTCCAGATCTGATCTGAACATATTTATATTTATTAAATAGCAGAATAAAGCATACCATGTTATTCTACACATCGTTCTAGTCGATTTACATATATGGAACATCTCAAACGGAGCTACGGTCTAAAAGATACGAGCAACACAAGATGCACATGTCATAAATGCAAATGCATGGAAAATGCAATCACAAACATCTCAAATCATGAATGCAACAAATTATTATGAAACTACATGAGATTCTAAGCAAGTTCCATATGCAACATGCCCACAACGGAGCTACGGTTCAACCACAATCAACAAAACAAGTTTTAGTTAAAATCTGCCAAAAACAGTAACATGGCATTTTCCCATATGAAAACAACAAGCTACAAGATTCTAAAATGCACAAACTAAGCATGGGGAAGTAGCATATAACACACACTTCATTTCATCTTCACAAATCATATTCAAAACATGCATGGATCACTTGGTAGGAAGCTCACAAGAAGGCTACTTGGAAACAGTTTCAAACTTGGTGAAAATAGCAGTTTTGACAGTGCAATTTTTATCATGAAGGCATATTGAAAACAGTAAAACTATATGCTAAAGGGCATATTATGGCATGAAACTTAACAGCATACTAAAGGACAATATCAACTATAAATAACTCCATTACACCTACCACAAAAGGGTTCTAGATCACTAGGAAATCACATGGCAAGATAGCAACAAAATATAACAGATTCCAGACTTAGAAATAGTTTGGACCCTCAAAATAGCAGAATTTTATAGCATGTTGACAACAATGAAATAACACCTAAACATGCATTTCTATGACAAGCAAAATGTCCATGGGCTAGGACACATATCAAAGAGCATTTTTCATGTTGAAAATTAATTCAAAACATGCGTGGATTAAATCCCACAAAAATGACAACGGGGCATCACGGCATAAATGACATGCACACAAACTTGCTCAAATGACAAAACTAAATGCACAGATAAAACCTATGGATTTTTTACCCCGAGAACATATATAATATGCATAGATTCATGTAGAAAATCAACCACAATTAATTATGCGGGTATTAGGCCTAATCACCTTATAGCAATTCATTAATGCAAATAATATGCAAACATCATGCCAACAATTTTTAATATGCATGAAAATGCGGTGCAAATGAGATGAACATTTTTTATATGTGATATTATTAATTTTGATGCACGGTTAAATAATTATGATAATGCAACAATATGACATATATGAAAAATGCAGGAAATGACATGTTAATTATTTTATTCATGAATGCAAATGGCATATTATTAAACTACACATTATTCCAAGCAGTTTACATGTTGAAATTATTTAAATCCGACGCACGGTTTAATTCCTATAACGTTTTAAAGAGGCAGAATAAATAAAAAAAACAAGGGGGGGGGCTGGCTCACCGTGGGCCAACTGGGCCTGTCGGGCGAGCGGGCGCTGGAGGAGCTGCGCTGGTGGGCCGCGGGGGCGAGGCAGGCCCACGCAGGCGCTGCGTTGGGCCGAAGGGGAGCGGGCGTCGTCTCCTCCTCGCTCGATCCCGAGCGGGAGAAGCAACGCAGCGGCGGCGGCGGAGCACTGCGGCGACGATGGCTGCGTGGAAGCGAGGACGGGGCCGGGCGAGGCCGGATCTGGCCGGCGGCGGCCCGGATCCGTCCATCCCTGGCGGCGGCTAGGCGAGGGAACCTGCGGGAGAAGGGAGCTCGGGGTGAGGAGGAGAGATGAGGAAGGAGAGGAAAGGAAGGGAGGAGGAGAAGGGGGTCCGGCGGCCGGTGCTGCTCCAGCGAGGCGACCAGCGACACCTCCGGCGACGAGGTCACGGCAGGGGAGGCCCTGCTCCCTGGCGCGGACGGGGCAGGCGCGGGAGGAGCAGCCATGGAGGAGCTCGGGCATGGCAGCGGCGGATTCGGGCCCAGGTGGGCCCAAATGGGCTTTCACGGGCCTGGCGGCTGGAGGAGGGAGAAGGGGTTGCTGGGGCTGGTTTGGCACGGGGAACGAGGGAGATTATGGTTGGCTGCCCAATTAGGAAGGGGAGGGGGTCTATATATAGGTTTCGGGGCTAGGGTTAGCGGTCGCTGTCCGTTTTCGGACCGCCGGATGTCGATTCGATGTCCAGAAACGGAGAGGGGCTACGGCGGCTGTGCAGAGGGGCTAAGGGGGGAAGAGAGAGAGAATGGTGGCCCGTGGCACAGAGGTTTAAAAATACCGAAAACGTCCGATAAACCGATAACCGCACTGCTACGACTGTCCGACGGGGTATCAAACGAACTCGGATCGCGACGAAATTCGACAGGCGGTCTACCTACAATATAATTAGACCGCACGCGAAGTTTTATTTAAATGAGGCCGCGGGCGCGGGCGTGTGTGGTTGGTCCGAAACGGCCAACAACAAGAATGGAGAGAACCGGCAACTACGAACGGATGCAAGTTTTCGAAAACGGGAGACGATGCAATGCAGATGATGCAAATGATGCGAAGATGAATGCGACAACCAGACGAACACATGACGAGAATGGAAACAAAAGGGGAATCTTCTGGAATCTTCTGGAGCGTCGGTCCCGGGCTGTTACACGAGCACTAGTGGCTTTGGCTGCCTCTGCCTGGGCCTCAGCCTCAACCTTAGCTAGTGATGTAGATGAAGTGGGATGACTAGGATCCATCACCACAACGTTGTCCTCGAACTCTGGCTGGAGGGGCAGGTGTTGTCTGCTACCTCCTGAGCTTGCGTTGGTTTTCCCTTGAAGAGGAAAGTGTGATGCAGTGAAGTAGATAAGTATTTCCCTCAGTTATTGAGAACCAAGGTATCAATCCAGTAGGAGGAACAAGCAAGTCACCAATGGATGTACCTACACAAACAATCAAACTCTTGCACCCAACGCTATAAAGGTGTTGTCAATTTCTTCACGGTTATTTGCAAGGGTTAGATTTGATAGAGATAGATGTAATAGACTGCGGAAAGTAAAAAGTAAATAAATTGCAGTAAGGTATTTTTGGTATTTTTTGGTTTATAGATCTGAAAATATATTGTGGAAAGTAGACTCGGGGGCCATATGTTTCACTAGAGGCTTCTCTCTTGAAGCAATTGATAGAAAAGCGAATAATTTTGAACGTATCCAAGGCAATGATTATGCATATAGGCATCACGCCCGAGCCAAGTAGACCGAAATGATTATGCACTACTACTTTTACTCCACACATCGACTGACTCCTGCCTGCATCTAGAGTATTAAGTTCATGAAGAACAAAGTAACACATTAGGTAAGATGACATGATGTAGAAGTATAAACTCAAGCAATATGATGAAAACCCCATCTTGATACCCTTGATGGGAACAATACAATACGTGCCTCGCTACCCCTACTTTGTCACTGGGTGAGGACACCGCAAGATTGAACCCAAAACTAACCACTTCTCCCATTACAAGAATTACCAATCTAGTTGGCCAAACCAAACCAATAACTCAAAGAGACTTGCAAAGATATGAAATCATGCATATAAGAATTCAGAAAAGACTCAAATAATATTCATGGATAATATGAACATAAACCCACAATTCATCGGATCTCAACAAACACACCACAAAAGAGTATTACATCGGATAGATCTCCATGAAGGTCATGAAGAACATAGTATTGAAGCACAAAGAGAGAGAAGAAGCCATCTAGCTATTATTTATGGACCCGTAGGTCTGTGGTGAACTACTCACGCATCATCGGAGGGGCAATGGAGTTGTTGTAGATGCCCTCCGTGATCGAATCCCCCTCCGGCAGTGTTGGGGATATAAACCCACGGTGAGACCCGCCCTAGAGGCTTCGGGTCACACTAGGCGGCTCGTACGCCAATCCAAGAGTGGCCTGTGAAGATTTAAGCCCAAGACGTTTGGCGGCTTGACAAGATGGGCCGGAATGTGGCCCGGACGGAGAAGACCCAGCGAGTAAGCCACCTGGAGACAGCTTGGTCAGGAAGGCGAGATAAGATAGGGATAGACTCAAACACGTAGTGAGAGTCGGCTACAACTTGTATGACCCGTGGTCTTGACCTCCTATATAAAGGCAAGACCCGGGGCAACTTAGAGATTAGATTATCGAGAACTAGGTCAAGCAATAGCTCCCTTGTAATCGATACGCCAAGCAATACAAACACAAGCATGACGTAGGCTATTACCTCGACCTGAGGGGCTAAACCTGGGTAAACTCGTGTCCTTCGTCCCAACCAACCCCTTTAAGTCCATCACCTTAGCGATGGCCTCGAATCCAAGTCTGTTCACCCGGACATCTGCCGTGACAAAACCATGACAGTTGGCGCCCACCATGGGGCCCGCGCTCAGTGGTGTTGAGTTCTCAAAGGGCTCTCTCCCAAGGCTTGAGGGATACGTGGTCGGAAGGATGAGCAAAAGTCGCCGCGGCCGGCTCTACATCGACGACGCCAGCTGGGGTCCTGATGCCGGCTCTGTCGAATATGGATTTCGGATTCCCTTCGGCGGGATCCGGGTCTTCATCGGCAGGATCGACGGATCTACACCCGCGCCGGACATCTGCACCAGCATCATCGAGCCGGCTCGGCACGCGCAACCCGGCCGTGATGTGCGACCCGCCCGTGTTAATCTGGCCCGAAAGCATGTCTTTGTGGGCTTCACTCAAGGTATGGATCTTGAAGCTTTTGCATCATAGGAGACTCTTGTCTGTTCGGAGGACGAGTCTTTGAGCGGGGAAACGGAGTCGGTCTACCAGCTTCACAACGATGGCCTCAGGGGCTACGACAAGCCTTACCCCGAGTCCGAACATGAAGAGTCGGACGGTTTCGGGCCGCAAATTCATGCGGCCATGTTCATGACAGGATCGGCCCCAGGTGCGAGTAGCACAGCCGCCGGAGCAGCAACCTCGGGGGCTGAGCCACCACCACCGGCTCAAGTTCTTCTAGATCTGATGAATGAACTCGTGGCCCTAATGGCCACTGAAGTCACGTCGGATAATCAAGCCGCTCGGAACTTAGAGATTGTGATACTCAAGGACTGGATGGCGGAGGAGCAACAGAGGATAGCTGAGCTAAAGGTTCAAATGGAAGCAGAGGTAGAACGCATTAAGACGGACGCTTTCCGCCTCGGGTTAGAGCAGCAATCAGCGGCTGTGGTGCATTGGATGAGGCATCAATCCCGCTTACCCGAACATTATGAGGCTAGGAATCTCTTCAATACGCCGGATATGGCATGAGCGGTGGATGCGCCTGGAAGTCGGCCGACGGCTCGACCGCGGCTTAACTTGGCCCGACGGAACCAGGCCTCACCAGTGGTTTTTCCAACACCGGTGGGTCACTATTCCAACCCGGCAGAGAACATGGTGGCCACGGCCACCCGGCTTGAAACAATCCCTATTCCAGATGAAGCGCCTTTTGCGGAAGAGGTACGGAACGCCATTGGATACCTTCAGACGGCGATGGCCCAACAGGAGAAATATGCTTACAGCCGGAGCCGCGTTCATTCAACCCTCTCCCCGGCCGCAGCTTCAGCCGGCGCTATGAATCGTCGGCGGTTTCCAATAGCGATCGGTATAGAGGACAGCCGGAAGACGATCAGGCGACTCTAGATGCGCTGGCGCTCGTCAACCGAGCAAGAAACCAGCAAGAGGCGGCAGCTTTGGCCACGACGGCTCACCAAGATCCCGCACCCTCCATGTCAAGAGGGGTGGGAGTGACCACCAGGGCTGTGGGAGTGCCATGCTTAACACCATCTCTGCGTGGTGAGCGGTTGCCGAAGGATTTCAAAGGACCTCGCAAGGTCCCGAACTACACCGCTGACTTACCTCCGGAGGCCTGGATCGAAAGTTATGAACTGGCTATGGAGATGTTGGATGTTAGTGAGGCAGTGTGTGCTAAATACTTCATCATGATGCTCGAAGGTTCGGCTCGCACGTGGTTAAAAGGTTTGCCACCCAATACCATTAATTCATGGGCTGAGTTGAGGGCAAGGTTCATCAAAAACTTTCAAGGGACTTGCAAACAACGTATGACTATTGTGGATCTCGATCATTGCGTTCAGCAGGAGAATGAGTCGGCTCATCATTGGGTCCAATGAGTGTCGACCATTATCCAATCATCTGAATAGATCACGACGGCTCAAGCTATGCTGATCTTGGAAAAGAACTGCCACTTCACCCCTCTGAAGCAGAAGCTTGTCCGGCTGAAACGTACGTGTCAGGACATGGGAGAACTCATGATGGCTCTCACAAAATACACTGACTCTGATAACACGAAGGATCCCGGCTCTGACGAGGAGAAGGACGGCCAGGGTAAGAGGAACAACTAGGGCAAGGGTGTGGCGAACAATGGTAACCAGAGTAAGTGGAAAAACCCAGATGGCGGGTCAGAATTGGCTGCCAATGTGAGCACCGGCCAGAATCATTCTAAAGGCAATGGTAAGTTCAGGCCGCCTTTTAACAAGAATAGGACTCCTTTCAATTTGGAGGAAATGCTCAAAAAACCCTATCCGGAGCACAATCGGCCCGATAAGCCTTCAGTGCACACATGGGGTGATTGCCATATCATGCAGAAGTTCAAGAATTATAACATGCAGCAGCATAACAACCATGGCGGTGGCCCACCCGATGGCTCAGGACCAGGCGGGTCAGGAGCCGGATTTGGATCTGGCAACTTAGGGTCCGGTCATCATGGTCAGGGAAATCAAGGGGGACATCCTCAGCACTCTGGTAACAACAATCAACAGCAGCATAACCAGTCTGGATATCAGAGTAATCCAAAGCGGCTCAGTTCGAGCCAGTATCATGTCTTCACGACCAGCCTTAACAAGCGGGATCAGAAGTTGGGCAAGCGGGCGGTTAATGCAGTTGCGTCGGCTCTGCCGCAGTACTTGAAGTGGTCTGAATATGACATAACGTGGAGCCGGGAGGATCACCCGCCGCGTGTTGATGACCCGGGGTGGTTGGCCTTGGTGGTTTCCCCCCAAGTGGGAGGGTATATGGTGAATAAGGTGCTTATGGATGGTGGCAGTAGCATCAACATCCTGTATTATGATACCTTCTGGCGGATGAAGTTGCTTGATAAAGACCTTAAGCCTTCATCAACCGTTTTTCATGGTGTGGTGCCGGGCAAGTCGGCTTATCCAGTGGGCAGGATTTCTTTGGAAGTCGCCTTTGGTGACGAATACAACTATAGGGTGGAGTCCTTGTGGTTTGAAGTGGTCAAGATCAAGAGCCCTTATCATGCGTTTTTTGGGCGGCCGGCTTATGCTAAGTTCATGGCTATGCCTTGTTATGTCTACTTACAGCTCAAGATGCCCGGGTTAAAAGGTACGATTACCGTTCATGGTGATCGGAATACGGCTATTGAGTGCGAGGAAGGAGACGCGGCTTATGCGGAATCCAGTTGTGCTAAGGCGGAGCTTAAGTTTTATAAGGAGAATGTTGACCCGGAGGATATGACCCCGCTGAAAAAGCCCATGATGGAGGTTGGGCCGCCCCTCAAATTTTCGGCGGATGATACCAAGGCGATAGATTTCACTCCGGGCGACTCATCCAAATAGTTTATCATTGGGGCTAACATGGATCCCAAATAGTAAAGCGCGCTCATCGAATTCATCCGTGAGAATCGGGACATCTTTGCATGGAAACCTTCTGACATGCCGAGTGTGCTGAGAGAGTTTGTTGAGCATAACCTTAATGTGGATCCTAAGTTTAAACCAGTCAAGCAATTTCTATGACGGTTCAATGAGGAGAGATGCAAGGCCATTGGGGAAGAGATCGCCTGGCTCTTAGCGGTGGGTTTCATCGTCGAGGTCTTTCACCTGGAGTGGCTTGCTAACCCAATGCTTGTGCTCAAGAAGAACGACACGTGGCGTATGTGCATAGACTATACGGACCTTAGCAAGGCTTGTCTGGCTGATCCTTTTGCTCTCCCTCGTATTGATCACATCATTGATGCTACAACGGGTTGTGAAAGCTTATGCTTCCTAGATGATTATTTGGGATATCATCAGATCAAGATGGCAGTTAAGGACCAAGAGAAGACGCCTTTCATCACGCCTTTTGGAGCTTTCTGTTATGTGTCTATGCCTTTTGGGCTCAAGAGTGCCTAGGCGACTTATCATCGTTGTGTGCAGAATTGCCTTCACAGTCAGATCGGACGCAACATTCATGCTTATGTGGATGATATTGTGATCAAATCAAGGAGGAAGGAGACCTTGCTTGACGACCTAAGGGAAACTTTTGACAATCTCCGGGTCTATAAGATGATGCTTAACCCGACCAAGTGTGTCTTTGGTGTTCCGGCTGGCAAGCTCTTGGGTTTTCTGGTTTTTGAGCACGACATTGAAGCTAACCCGGATAAGATCAAGGCTATCACCTCCCTGGCTGAGCCGGCTTGTATTAATGATGTCCAACGCCTGACAGGACGGATCGCCGCGTTGAGCCGGTTCATAAGCCGCCTTGGTGAGAAAGCTATCCCTCTATATGAGACAATTTTGTCTGGAGTACGGCGGCGGGTGAAGCGTTTGAGGCGCTCAAGAAGCAGCTCACTGAGCTGCCGGTATTAGCTGCTCCGGCTGAGAAAGAACCTTTGCTCCTGTACGTGGCGGCTAACAACCGGGCTATCAGCGCGGCAATTGTGGTCGAGCGCAAGGAAGCAGGGAAGGAATATCCGGTTCAGAGGCCGGTTTATTATATCAGTGAGGTCCTGACAGAGTCTAAGCAGAGATATCCACATTGGCAGAAGCTAGTGTATGAGGTATTCATGGCCAACCACAAGTTAAAGCATTACTTCTTAGGGCACCAGATCACCGTGGTCAGCTCTACTCCGTTGGGGGATATAATTCAAAACATAGAGGCCACTGGAAGGATTGCTAAATGGGCATTGGAGCCGGGACCTCTCAAAATAAAATACGTACCTCGAACGGCTGTCAAGTCTCAAGCCCTTGTGGATTTCATAAATGACTGGACAGAGTGTCACGCGCCGGAGGAAGAGCCAGACAACACATACTGGACCATACACTTTGATGGATCCAAGCAGCTGGAAGGATCAGGGGCAGAAGTTGTTTTAGCATCTCCCAAAGGTGATAAGTTCTGTTATGTGCTCCGGCTGATGTTCTCTTGCACCAACAATGCGGCTGAATACAAAGCCCTGCTTCATGGTCTCAGAGTTGCTAAGTAGATGAATTTAAGCCAGGTAAGGTGTTTTGGCGACTCAGATCATGTAGCTCAGCAAGTTTCAAGCACTTGGGATTCCAGGGACCTGTGAATGGCGGCTTATCGTCAGGCGATGGATGCCATTGCTGGTCACTTCAAGGGTTATCAGGTGGATCATATTGATCGTCGCAGGAACAAGGAGGCTGATGCCCTGTCAAGGTTAGGCTCTCAGCGAAAGACGGTGTCGCCCAATATCTTTCTGGACGTCTTACATCACCTGACTGTCAAGTTACCCTCAGAGGAAGATTTGGCTGTTCCTGACCCGGAGGGGCAATTGGTGGCGGCTTTGCATGCTATTCCGGATTGGACTTTGCCTTACTTAGCATATTTGACTCGGGGCGAGTTACCTGATGATGAAAATCTGGCCAGACAGATCACCCGACGGTCCAAATCCATGACAATAGTTAATGGTGAGTTGCACAAGTGCAGTGTTACCGGGGTGTTTTAACATTGTGTCTCGCCAGAAGAGGGTAAGGAAATCTTGAATGAAATTCACGCTGGAGATTGCGGACATCATGCCGGCTCAAAATCTCTAGTGGCCAAGGCTTTCCGGCACGATTTCTTCTGGTTGACGGCTCACAAGGATGCAGAGGATCTGGTCCGCAAGTGTGACGACTGTCAAAAATTTGGCCGGCGTGTTCATGTTCCGGCTCAAGAATTGCACATGTACCAATTACTTGGTCGTTTGCAGTCTGGGGACTTTATATGGTTGGGCCTTTCAAGAGATCCAAGGATAAGAAAACGCACCTCCTGGTGGCGGTTGATAAGTTCACCAAGTGGGTAGAGGTTGAGCCGGTCAGCAAATGTGACGCGGCTACGGCGGTTCAGATTGTTAAAAAGCTGATCTACCATTTTGGTTACCCTCATAGTATCATCACGGACAATGGCACAAACTTGTCCAAGGGTGCTATGAAAAAATTCTGCGATTTGGAGCACATCCGGCTTGATGTTTCGGCGGTTGCCCATCCACAGTCCAATGGTCAGGCGGAGCGTGCCAACCAAGAAATCTTGAGAGGTATTAAGCCATGGCTTATGGTTCCTCTACAACGGACGCCAGGTTGTTGGGTGGAAGAGTTGCCATCCATCTTATGGAGCATCAAAACCACCCCAACAGGTCCACGGGATATACGCCTTTTTTCATGGTTTACGGTGCAGAGGCCGTGTTACCAAGTGACATTCGGCATGACTTGCCACGAGCGGTGGCTTACGTTGAAACGGACAATGAGACGGCACGTCAAGACGCGTTGGATGCTTTGGAGGAGGAACGAGAGCTGGTGGCTGCCCGTTCGACGATCTATCAGCAAGACCTGCGCCGCTATCATAGCCGCAGGGTCAAGACCCGGACGTTTCAAGAGGGCGACTTAGTGCTGCGGCTGATTCAAGACCAGACAAATATGCATAAGTTATCTCCTCCATGGGAAGGACCTTTCATGGTCAGCAGAAATCTCAACAACGGGTCATATTATCTCATTGACGTCCGGGACAACTCAGATACCCCAGGTCAGGAGACCCGTCGGCCGTGGAACATAGCACATCTACGGCCTTATTATACTTGAGTTGTTGAGAATCAACATTGTACACTATCATTGTTCATATCATATTTATATATGAATAAAGTAGCATCCCTGCAAGTCGGGGCCTATGCCATTTCGCATATCTTCGTCCATGCGAGAAAAATCCAAAACATTGGCTGTCGAAGGGGGCTTCCTACCTTCGGGTATAGCTTATCTAACCCTAACAGCCGGCTCTTATGCCAAAAAAGTTGACAAGTCAACTTTGTTTGTTGAAGGGGGCTTCCCACCTTCGGGTGTAGCTTATATAACCCTAGCAACCAGCTTTCAAGCCAAAAAATGTTGACAAGTCAACATTGGTTGTCGAAGGGGGCTTTCTACCTTCGAGTATAGATTATCTAACCCTAACAGCCGACTCTTATGCCAAAAAAGTTGACAAGCCAACTTTGGTTGTCGAAGGGGGCTTCCCACCTTTGGGTGTAGATTATCTAACCCTAACAACCAGCTTTCAAGCCAAAAAATGTTGACAAGTCAACATTGGCTGTCGAAGGGGGCTTCCTACCTTCAGGTATAGCTTATCTAACCCTAACAGCCGGCTCTTATGCCAAAAAAGTTGACAAGTCAACTTTGGTTGTCGAAGGGGGCTTCATCAGCTGTCATTTTCTTGAGGGCGGGGAGTTCAAACTCCAGCTTCCTAGAGGCTTCAGCCGTCTCACTATGCTTTGTCAACATGTGAGGAGGAGGAGAGTGAAAGCCGGCGCCGGTAATCACGACGTCCGAAGCTGCGGTGTCATCAACAGCCTTGGCAGGGCTCGGCGTCTTGGAATGGTCCTTCTGTGGACTCTCTGGAATAACATCAATTGCCGGCTCTGCAGGGGCTGCTGAGGGATTTGCATCCGGCATAGGAGCGTTTGGCTTGCCAAGCTCCCTTTCTCATCCGGCATAGGGCCAGGGGCAGACTTGTTGGTCTTCCTTCGCTTCGCCTGAGCCCTGGTAAAACATAAAAGTTAGAGCCCAAGGTTTACAACCGCCAAAGAGTCGGACGTAAAAGCTTGAAAAACACATACAATGGGTTAATCTTTGGAGCCGGCAGAGCGGTGGCCGTAGAGTCGCCAGATGAAGGCGATGATCCCTGAAAGGCAGTTCAGATAATGTAAGGCAATGTTGGAATTACAAAGTAACAGATAATAAAATCAAGCAGAGAAGAAATAAATACCTCTGCGGGGTGCTTCTTCTGATCCGGGGAGTTAGGTAACCCGGACACGAGATCGGTAGAGTCGGGGCTCCGGGTCTGACATCGGTTGGCTTGCTGTTGCTTTTTCAAAAGAAATTGGGGATCCAAATAAGCAAGAGGATGAGAAAGGGGAACTTTTCGAATGACCCGCCGTATCTTCTGGGGTATACAATATTCTGAGTCGGATGAAATATAAGTTACCTTAGGGGCGTTGGCATGGCTCGTCTCTGCCTCGTCCCGTGAATGGCTGTTGTCAATAAAGTGAATGAAGAGGCGGCAAAAAATAGTCAAATTATACCTCTGAGCCGTCTGATTCCGGTGGCTCAAACCATTCTTCTTGAGGAGTGGTCTTTTTCGTCCTCTTGACCATGGCTTTCTTCTTGGCCTTCTTCAGAGGAGGAACATATTTTTTCTTCCAGAAGTCAAAGTTAGCCTGAAAAGATAAGCCGACAAGTAGTGAGGAATTGCCAAGACATAGCTAAATAAAGAGAAGAGACTATGGAGAATCGCCTTACTTCTGGGGTCGGGTTAATGACACAGAAAGGTGCCAGCCCACTGGCGCTACAAGCTCCTGAAGTCTCATGGACAAGACTCCGGATGACAGTTGTAATATCATCTTCTGTTAACGTCGTCCGGCTGAAGCAGAGGGAATCGTCGTACCGACCCGGGTATTCGCACATAAGGTGATTTCTCTATCTCAAGGGCATAATCCTCCAGGAGATCCAACAACGGATCAAATCCAACCCCGTCAGTCCGTTGGCCATGAGGGCCTTAATCTTGGCGTGAGCCGGCTCGTGCTTCGCCCGTTCAGCAGTTGAAAGCCGGCCAGGAAGTTCAGAGGTCATCTTGAGATGGGAGGTATGGTAACTCGGCAACGGACGTTCACCCTCTGGGGAGGTATCTTTACAATAAAACCAAGTCTTATTCCAATCTTTTGGGTGACTCAGCATCTGGATAGCCGGAAAAGTTATGTCCTGGCGCCTCTGAATTGAAATCCCGCCGAGCTCTAAGCTTGGGCCGGCCTTCACTTCGGTCTGGTGATTCAGAAAAGACTCAAATAATATTCATGGATAATCTGAACATAAACCCACAATTCATCGGATCTCAACAAACACACCACAAAAGAGTATTACATCGGATAGATCTCCATGAAGGTCATGAAGAACATAGTATTGAAGCACAAAGAGAGAGAAGAAGCCATCTAGCTACTAGTTATGGACCCGTAGGTCTGTGGTGAACTACTCACGCATCATCGGAGGGGCAATGGAGTTGTTGTAGATGCCCTCCGTGATCGAATCCCCCTCCGGCAGTGTTGGGGATATAAACCCACGGTGAGACCCGCCCTAGAGGCTTCGGGTCAGACTAGGCGGCTCGTACGCCAATCCAAGAGTGGCCTGTGAAGATTTAAGCCCAAGACGTTTGGCGGCTTGACAAGATGGGCCGGAATGTGGCCCGGACGGAGAAGACCCGGCGAGTAAGCCACCTGGAGACAACTTGGTCAGGAAGGCGAGATAAGATAGGGATAGACTCAGACACGTAGTGAGAGTCGGCTACAACTTGTATGACCCGTGGTCTTGACCTCCTATATAAAGGCGAGACCCGGGGCGACTTAGAGATCAGATTATCGAGAACTTGGTCAAGAAATAGCTCCCTTGTAATCGATACGCCAAGCAATACAAACACAAGCAGGACGTAGGCTATTACCTCGACTTTAGGGGCCGAACCTAGGTAAACTCGTGTCCTTCGTCCCAACCAACCCCTTTGAGTCCATCACCTTAGCGATGGCCTCGAATCCAAGTCTGTTCACCCGGACATTTGTCGTGACAAAGCCATGACAGGCAGATTACCGGAAAAGTCTCCAAGATTGGATCTCTCGGGAACGGAGACTTCTGGCAGCGGAAAAGTATTTGCGTGGATCTTTTTGGTATTGGGGGGATATTTGGGTATTTATAGGGCAAGGAGACCTGCCAGGAGGTGGCAAGCCTGCCAGGCACGGCCAGGGTGGTGGCCGCACCCCCTGGCTTGTGACCTCATAGCAGCCTCCCTGGCGTGCACTCCAAGCCTGGTAGATCTCTTTCGTTCTAGAAAAAATCACCGCGAAGATTTTATTCCGTTTGGACTCCGTTTAATATCCCATATCTGCAATACTCAAAAACAAGGAAAAACACAGAAACTGACACTAGGATCTAGATTAATAGGTTAGTCCCAAAAATAATATAAAATAGCATATTAATGCATATAAAACATCCAAAATAGATAATATAATAGCATGAAACAATCAAAAATTATAGATACGTTGGAGACGTATCAGCATCCCCAAGCTTAATTCCTGCTCGTCCTCGAGTAGGTAAATGATAAAAACAGAATTTTTGATGTGGGGTGCTACCTAACATATTTATCCATGTAATATTCTTTATTTTGGCATGAATATTCAGATCCGTAAGACTCAAAACAAAAGCTTAATGTTGACATAAAACAATAATATTTCAAGCATACTAGCAAAGCAATTGCGTCTCTTCAAAATATAATGGCAAAAGAAAGTTATCCCTACAATATCATATAGTCTGGTTATGCTCCATCTTCCCCACACAAAGTATTTATATCATGTGCACCCCCAATGACAAGTCATGCAATTGTTTCACACTTTTATTTTCTCAAATTTTTGAACTCTCACGCCATACATGAGCGTGAGCCATGGATATAGCATTATAGGTGGAATAGAATATGGTGGAGGTTGTGGAGGAAAAGGAGAAGATAGTCTCACATCAACTAGGCATATCAACGGGCTATGGAGATGACCATTAATAGATATAAATGTGAGTGAGTAGGGATTGCCATGCAACGGATGCACTAGAGCTATAAGTGTATGAAACCTCAAAAGGAAACTAAGTGGGTGTGCAGCCAATTTGCTTGCTCATGAAGACCTAGGGCAATTTGAGGAAGCCCATGATTGGAATATACAAGCCAAGGTATATAATGAAAAATTTGCACTAGTATATGAAAGTGACAAAATAGGAGACTCTCTATCATGAAGATCATGGTCCTACTTTCGAGCACAAGTGTAGAGAAAATATAGTAGCATTGCTCCTTCTCTCTTTTCTCTCTTTTCTTCTATTTGGGTTCGCTGGCCTATTTTATTTTTCATGAAGTCCGGAGTCTCATCCCCACTTGTGAGGGAATCATATCTTCCATCATCCTTTTCTCACATGGGACAATGCTCTAATAATGATGGTCATCACACTTTTATTTACTTACAACTCAAGAATTACAACTCGATAACTAGAACAAATTATGACTCTATAAGAATGCCTCCGGTGGTGTACCGGGATGTGCAATGATCTATTATAGCGAATGACATCAAAAAGCGGACAAGACATGAAAACATCATGCTAGCTATGTTACGATCATGCAAAGCAATATGAAAATGATGGTGCGTGTCATAATAAATGGAACGGTGGAAGTTGCATGGCAATATATCTCGGAATGGCTATGGAAATGCCATAATAGCCAGGTATGGTGGCTGTTTTGAGGAAAGATATTTGGTGGCTGTTTTGAGGAAGGTGGGTCTATCGCACCGGCGAAAGTTGCGCGATACTAGAGAGGCTAGCAAAGGTGGAAGGGTGAGAGCGCGTATAATCCATGGACTCACATTAGTCATAAAGAACTCACATACTTATTGCAAAAGTCTATTAGTCATTGAAGGAAAGCATTAGACGCATGCCCCTAGGGGAGAGGTTGGTAGGAGTAAACCATCGCATGCTCTCGACCCTCACACAAAGGTCGACAATCTATAAACAAATCATGCTCCGACCTCCTTACATAACGGTTAACCATACATGCATCATGCATGCTACGGGAATCACAAACCTTTACACAAGTATTTTTACCAATTCACAATTACTTCCTAACGTGATTCTTAATATTACCATCTTAATTCACAGTTACCATGCAGTTTAGAGACTCTCAAAATAATATAAGTGAGGTACGAGAGAGGGAGTCTCGGATTAGGGGGTCCTCGGATAGCCGACCTGTTGTTTATGGGCCGGACTATATGGGCAACTTACCGAACACTGGATGATTTGAAGGCCCAGTTTCCAGGATGGAAGCTTCGAGGAGCACGACTTGCGCCCCACATTTGATGTAGTAAATAGGCATGTTTATCTCTTCGGCATGTAACCGACTATGTGTAAACCTTAGACCTCCTTGCCATCCATATAAGCCGGAGGGTTTTAGGGTATTGGGAGAGAACAACTCATCTAGGGTTAGACATATGATCTCGAGGTAGATCAACTCTGTAACCTCTTACACCATCAATACAATCAAGCAAGACGTAGGGTATTACCTCCATTGGAGGGCCCGAACCTGGGTAAACTCGTGTCCCCTTCGTCTCCTGTTACCGTCGATCCTAGTCTCATAGTTCGGGACCCCCTACTCGAGATCCGCCGGTTTTGACACCGACATTGGTGCTTTCATTGAGAGTTCCTCTATGAGCGAGATGGGATCAATGCCTCGCCTTGTCATCAACGAAGAGGTCCGCAACATGGATGTCTTCGTCCCCGGGCAGATCTTTGCCTTCTGCAGCATTGTGCTGCATGCTGACTCCGCCGGCCATCTAGGCCGCATGGAGAACTTTGCCCCCGATCAAGAGGTCAGATTTGGAAACCTAGAGTTTTCTGTCGACTCTCGGGGTGACTTGTCACTAATCGGGCTCGCGGATTCGCTCGTAGCCCCCAAGGGCTATGAGGCTTTAACCTTGAGCCCCTTCTCCAGACACGCCGATGGGGTCAGCCATGGCGACAGTCCGATCTCTCATCTCAGTCTGGTTGTCGAACCACACGACCGTACATATGTTCCTTCCGAACAATCTCCATGGGTGGACTTCATCGGGGTGATCCCCACCAGTTCCGAACAGCTGGATCAGACCGGCCCCTCAACGGTCGGCGAGGCCTTGGAGCAACTCTTGTCGATGAGGATCACCGACGATCCAGCCCCAATCTACGCCCGTACCGGTTATAGTTCGGGTAGGGACAGATTTTTTTACCCACCCACCACCCACTTGATAGCCACCGTCGAAGACTTAACTGGCATGCTAGACTATGCCTCCGAGGAGGCAGAATACATGGATGAAGAAGACCGTGCTCCCACTACCATTAACACTAGGAATTGGACCGCCACTTCTACATATGACATCTACATGGTGGATTGTAACATCCCAAAATTTAATTTTGGAATGTTATGATATATAGCTATGCATCATCATCACATTGTTTGAATGAATATAATGGTTGAAGTGCTTCTTTTGAATTTCTGAAAGGCCACTTTCATCTTTCCCTTTTTCTTGTTTCACCTATTTGAAAACCTCTGGAAAAGTTCAAAGAAAAAGAGGGGAGTAACATGACACTCCACACCACGGGCATCTTGGTGAGATATTTGAGCAATAAAACCAGGGGTCTATTTGAAAGTTTATCTCAAAAAGGATTTAAAATCAAATAGGAATTTTCCGAAAAATATTTTTTAAAAAGTATTCAATATTACAGAGGAAAAATGTTCATTTAATAGAATTAATTCTCCTGATCATTTTGATATATATATTTCCTATATTTGGAAATGGTTTGAATGCTTTTAAAAGAGTTTTACTGCTCTGGAAATAAAAAAGGAAACAAATTAATTTGAAACGGGCCGGCCCATAGCCTTTAACTCCCGAAACCGCTCCGAGCCGATCGACCGACGCGCTGACGCCGCCCTCTCTCTCTCTAACACCCCGTCCCCACTGCACGATCCCGATAACCCCGCAGTCACCTTCCTCCTCACGCCAGACAAAGCTCGCCGGAGATCCCTCCTCTCCGGATCCCCCTCCTCTTTCCCTCCCCCGACCCGCACCTGGCCCTATAAATAGCCCCGACTCGCCGCGCCCCATTCCACCCCGAGCCCCCACTCTACCTCGCCAGAGCGCTGCCCCACAACCTCGCCGGAGTTCGGCACTCGACCGAACCCTACCGGAGCTCGTGCCCGTCACCACGCTCGTCCCCACTCCCCACCGACACCACAAAAGTACGCCGGAGACTCACCACCGTCGTTTGAAGCTCCCGTACACCATCCCCAACCACCGGAGCACCGCCCCCGTCGACTCGCCGCCTCGGCTTCGCCGGAGAAACTCCACCGCCAGCGACCCTCTCTCTGTGAGCCCCTCTCCCCCTCCCTAGATTGTCCGATCTAAATCCAACGCCTAGGATTAGATCATTTTAAAACCTGAACCGGTATCCTCTATAGCTCAGACGTCCGCTCGAATCGTCAGATCTCACACACCCCGTAACCAATCAGAGAACGCCACGTCACCCTATCCGTTCGATCGGTTTTTTTCTTTTCTTTTCTGTTTTTGTTTTAGTTGTAACTTTTAAACTAATTAGTGTTTTTAACTGATTCTTTTTGCATTAGTTCACAAATTTGATGTAGTTTATGTCTGTATGCTTAGATTTTAAATTTGAACTTTAAATTTTGAATCTAATCAAATTTGTTTAAATTACTAAAATCTGTATAACTATAGTTTAAAAATATATTTTGAGTGAATCTTTTTTCCACTGTTTGGTATTAGTTAAACCTATCATTCTACATGATTTGAGTATTTTTTTAATAAATTTAGTTACTGTTTTTAACAAAAACATAATCTGTTTAGTTCTTAATGTAGTTTAGTTATCTTAATTTTAATTTAATTTGAACTTGAATTAGTTTAACTTTTGTTAATAGTTTTCATAAGTTTTTGTTGTTTCCAACATTTAGGTAACATTACTTGCTAATTTTTTTAGAATGATTGTTTAGTTTTATACCATGTTGTTATAGGAATCTTTATATCTTTTTTTCATTAGGTATAGTTTTATAAAACAATTTAGTTTTACTTTCACAAAATAGTTAGATGATCAAGTTAGATTTCTAATAAATAATTTTAGTAATTCTATTCTGTTAAGTAATAAGATGATAATAATATTAGTGTTAATAATATTATTGTTTTGGTTTCCTATTCCAAAGTTATAGAAACATTCTAGTTATTTTCATTTTAGTAGTGTTTCTTTACACAAAAGTTTTAGTGAATTTGATTCTGTTTACTAAAATTGATTTTCTTTACTATTTGTTTTTCTACTAGCTATTGCTTGGTTGTTTGTCTTAAAGTAGTAGTAGTAGAAGTTTTTGACACTAAATATTTTTGTGAGTCAAATTTTTTATTTTGATTTCTTTCTCTTGATTGATACTATTGAATGGTTTTAGTATTGTTTGTTTAACCTTGCTGAATTGTGTGAATTGTTTTGTATTTATGCTTATGGTGTGCTCTTGTTTGATTCGTTAGATCATCCGGAGTGCGAAGCTTGTTATCTAGAGTCACTTGATTACGAGGATTGTCAGCAAGGCAAGTCACTTTGACCATGTATACCTATGTTTTATTGCATTAGTTCTTCCATCTCCCGAATTGCATGCAAAGTAGGTAATTGGAAACTTGGTTACTTGTTGTAGTATCATGTGGTAGGTACCTTCAACCCTTTGACACTTTGGCCCCGGGAAATGTTGTTTTACATTTTGCTATGCTATTAGTAGACGGGGTTGTGTGATTCATGAGAGTTGTGAGTTAATAAATTCAAGACCTACATGATGATCAAGTCGTCAAGACTCCCAGTTTTCAACTTACCTCTGGGTGGATGATGGTTGAATGGCGCCCTGGAGAAACCAGTGGTTAGCCTAGATGATGCTGGAGAAGTGCCAGTATTCATGCGGAAAGGTCCACCCAGGCACAAAGAGATGGATGGATGCTTCAAGACCCAAGGCTTACCTGCACAGCCACAAGCCATTATGGGCTCTGGCTTGGTTGGATATCGTGGTGACCCTGGACAGGCGGTGCTACGAGAGGTAGAAGAACAGTAGGAAAGGATGGGCACCAACAGAGTCTCGGGGAAACCCTTTAAAAGACCATGTTTTGGTCATCCGTTTCTCAAACACCATGAAGTGCGAGAAGTCCAACGGAGGCGACCAAATCTTGTGGGGAACGTGTGCAAAACTCTGTAGAGTACCCAAACCTAATCGATTAGCCGTGTCCACGGTCATGGATAGTTTGAGCCAAAGGAACTAAAACTATTTGGAACTCTCAACACAATAAATTATATTGATGTGGGTTATTAATGTCAACTTGGGTATGAGAATTGGTTGGTGGAACCATCTCATTAATCAACCAACATTGTAGTAATTATGCCTTTGCCCTCTCTTGTTGTAGGAAAATTTTGGCTTTATGCAAAAACTTACTACCCCATCTGCCATATTTGCATATAGACTAGATGATTACTTTACCTCCTCTCTTGTGACTTTGCCGGCATATTCAATATGCTGACCTATACGGCTGCAACGTATCATGTTGCAGAGTACTTTTCCGACCAGGAGTGAGGATATGCTCTACGCTCGGTGAGATGACCTTGGAGTCAGATGGACTCATCTACCTTTGGAGCTTCCACAAGTTTATGGTTTAGTTTATCTCATGAGTTGGCCTTCCGCCACTTTATTGTAATCATTATTGTAATAAAGGACTCGATATGAGATTTCGATTAATTAATGCTGTGTGATTTCCCTTTGATATATACGTTGATGTACCGTGTGTGTACCAGCATGATCTTGGGATGGTACAGAAACACCGGAGATTCGACCTTTCAGGTCGGGTCGCTACAGAAATGGTATCAGAGCACACGCTGACCGTAGGACGTAACCTCTAGGATTGGAAAAGCCTTAGGATTTATTCTCTTTTGTTAAAATTCTTATACTCTCATCTACTCATTTCTGACTTCCCTCTGATTTATTTCAAAATTTATAGATGGCCACCTTCATCCCAGTTTTGATCACGGAGTTTTGCTAGCCTGACGCAACGATGCCCTTTGGCAAGGAGCTAATGAGGATCGTCAAGGACGTGAGGATTGCTTTGCCGAGCATCACCGAGGCTCCTATCATGTCTTTTCCACAAGACGGACGCTACAGGATCGAGGTGCACATCCCCGGGAAGACCTTTGGGAATCGGAAGGAACCCATCGACTTCAAGTTTGTGGCACCCAGCTGGATACTTGGGAGAGACATGGCCATTCATCGTGCCCTTGGACGTATTCAGGAGGAATACAGAGGTGGAACCATTTCACCAGGACTCAGCGTGGTTTGTCGTAGGGATGCCAACGGAAATATCATAACCACTCCCACTGAAGACACCACCATTTCCTATATCCAGACCTTGGAGACGCATGTCAGGACCTTGGAGCTTTGGGTACATGCCGACACGAAAACGATCAAGAGGCTGATGAACCGTGAGATTGACCTCGAAGCTGACTTACGGGAAGCCGAGTACGAGCATGAGTATGAGGTGAAAGATTTCTTAGAGAGGATCGACAAGCTGAACACTCGCATCGCAACTCTGGAGGAACAGATGGACATGGGTGAAAATCTTCATCCATAAGGAGACATGGCTCCTTTGATCAGCAACGATGATGACTATGAGGAGGGCACCACCGGAGGAGGCTCCCTCACCATGTACTTTTGAGGAAACTTTAGTTATGCCCCCATGTATCTTCATTTTCGTCGTTAAAGCGTAGGTCGATGTTTAGTTTGAATGGAGATTTGTATCTTGATGTTTGACCTTGAGTTGAATAAATGAATGAGTGTTTGGTGTGATATGTTTGTCGCATTGCATATGGGTAGTGAATTTCCCTTTTAGGTCATTGTTCTATTCTAATTCTCATCCCTCTGAAAACAGCAAGATGCCTCCGCGACGTGAGCCCGACTACACTTTCCTGCCAGAGCTCACACAACTCCTCCAGCAGCAGAATGCCCTGATGCAGCTGTTGATTTAGAATCAGACCAACAACCACAACAACCACCCTCCACCTCAAGGCGACAACCTCACCGTTTTCTGAGACTGAATCCCCCAACCTTCTCCAGCAGCACAGAGCCCATTGTGGCAGATGATTGGCTCCGCAAGATGGAGAGGGAACTCACCACCGCAGGATGCACTAAGGCTGAAAAAGTGCATTTTGCCGCCCATCAACTGGAGGGACTAGCAGCTTCATGGTGGGAAAACTACACCACCACGTACCCCATTACTGGTGTGACTTGGGAGCAGTTCAAGCAAGCTTTCCGCACCGCACATGTCTCAGCTGGAGCCATGAGTCTGAAGAAGCGTGATTTTTGCAACTTACGCCAGGGGAACCGTTCCGTGGCCCAGTACGTGGACGACTTCAGCACGTTGGCTCGTTATGCACCAGGAGATGTGGCCGATGATGCAGCCAAGCAGGAAAAGTTCTTGGAAGGACTCAATGATGAGTTGAGTGTGCAGCTGATGGTGGCTACCTTCAGCAACTACCAGGAGCTGGTAGACAAGTCCCTCATCTTGGAGGGGAAGTAGCAGCAAATTGAGAACCGCAAGAGGAAGTATGCACAGGGTAAGTCTACCTCTGGAGCTCATCAGAAGCCCCGCTACACCCCGTACTCAGGAAATACCAGATCAGGGACCGGTAAGTATGGAGGACACACTCATCCAGTGCACAACCATGGAGGCCACAACCATGGAGGAAATGGGAATAATCGTCCCAACAACGGCAGCTTCAAGAATGGTAATGGAAGTGGGAATGGCAACCAACACCGTCCCACTCCAGCTCAGAAGGATCTAAACCATATCACCTATTTCAAGTGTCAAAAGATAGGGCACTATGCCACTGAATGCCCTCAGAACAAGAAAGGGAATGGAAACGGCAACAACAATGGCAACTCCGCAGCTAAGAAGCCAAATCCTTTTCCTCATGCTCAGGTGAACCACCTCGATGTGGAAGAAGTCTATGATCAGCCCGAGACTGTGGTTGGTAAGTTTTTATTGCATTCACGTCTAGTTATGGTACTTTTTGATTCTGGTGCAACTCATTCATTCATATCAAGGGTAGTTGTGGAAAAGTATGGTTTACCCACCAGAACCCTTAGTCAGCCCATTAAGGTCAATTCCCCAGGAGGTATGATGATGGCAGGGATAGGATGCCACGCCCTGAAACTCCACATAGGAAACCATGTTTTTCCTACCGACCTCATCGGCTTAGAATCCCAAGGATTGGATGTAATCCTAGGCATGGATTGGATGACCAAGTATGAAGGAAACCTTGATTGCCCCAGTAAGTCTATTTCACTCACCACTCCGGAGAACAAGAGGATTAAGTATGTATCCCGACGCACACGGATGAGTGCTCGGTTAAATTCCCTCACAGGAGTTGTTCAGGAGGAAGTACCGGTTGTACGAGACTTTCCAGATGTATTCCCGAAGGAATTACAAGGCATGCCACCAGATAGGGAGATTGAGTTTCTGATAGAGCTACTACCAGGGACAACCCCAATTTCCAAGAGACCCTATCGGATGCCCGCAAATGATTTAGTGGAAATCAAGAAGCAGATTAAGGAGCTATTGGACAAGGGATATATTCGCCCAAGTTCATCACCTTGGGGAGCCCCAATTCTTTTGGTGGAGAAGAAAGACAAAACCTTGAGGATGGTGGTCGATTATCGAGCATTGAACGAGGTGACTATCAAGAATATGTACCCTCCGACGATGATTAATGACCTGTTTGACTAGCTAGTAGGCGCCAAAATATTTTCCAAGATCGATCTTCAATCAGGGTATCACCAACTGAAGATTCGTGAACAGGATATACCCGAAACAGCTTTCACCACCAGGTATGGCTTATACGAGTATACAGTCATGTCCTTTGGTTTGACTAATGCTCCTGCCTACTTCATGAATTTGATGAACAAAGTGTTTATGGAATATTTGGACAAGTTTGTCGTGGTGTTCATCGATGACATTTTGATATTCTCCAAGAGCGAGGAAGAACACAAGGAACACTTGCGTTTAGTTCTGGAGAAGCTTAGAGAGCATCAATTATATGCCAAGTTCAGTAAATGTGAATTCTGGCTGACGGAAGTCGGATTCCTTGGACATGTTATTTCTAGAGAAGGAATAGCAGTAGACCCCGCTAAGGTTGAAGTAGTCACTGAGTGGAAGTCACCCACCTCAGTTAAGGAGATCCGCAGTTTTCTCGGACTTGCCGGATATTACCGGAGATTCATTGAGAATTTCTCAAAGATTGCCAAGCCCATGATAGAGCTGTTGAAGAAAGAGTCTAAGTATATCTGGACTGAGGAATGTGAGGCCAGTTTCCAGGAGTTGAAGAAACGTTTGGTCACAACCCCAATGTTGATACTGCCAAACATTCGGAAGGACTTCCAGGTTTATTGTGACGCATCCCGTCAAGGACTTGGAGGAGTACTCATGCAGGAGGGAAAAGTTGTAGCATATGCATCCAGACAGCTATGACCCCATGAGTTGAATTATGCCACCCATGATTTGGAACTAGCAGCCGTAGTGCACGCACTCAAGACCTGGAGACATTTCCTTATCGAAAATAGTTGTGATGTGTACACTGATCATAAGAGCCTGAAGTATATCTTCACGCAGAAGGAGTTGAACCTCAGACAGAGGAGATGGTTAGAGTTAATCAAGGACTATGACATGAGATTACATTACCATCCAGGAAAGGCAAATGTTGTGGCAGATGCTTTGAGTCGGAAGAATTATGTGAACACACTCATAGCCGGAGGATTACCCCAGGAATTAACCAAAGATCTCAGAGAGCTTCGGTTGGAGATAGTTCCGCAAGGATATGTTGCCACACTTGAGATTCAGTCCACCTTGACCGAAAGAATTCAAGGAGCCCAGAAATCAGACAATGAGATAGCTGAGATAAAGTAGAGAATGAAGGAAGGCAAGGCTAAAGGCTTTCGTGAAGATGAACAGGGTACTCTATGGTTTGAGAACCGAATCTATGTGCCCCATGACCCAGAGCTCAGGAAGTTGATACTTCAAGAAGCCCACGATTCACCATACTCGATACACCCATGCAACACCAAGATGTACCTGGATTTGAAGGAAAGTTACTGGTGGACAGGTATGAAAAAAGATATTGCCGAACATGTTGCGGTATGTGATGTTTGTTAGCCCGTACCGGTTACAGTTCGGGTAGGGACGGATTTTTTTACCCACCCACCACCCACTTGATAGCCATCGTCGAAGACTTAACTGGCATGCTAGAATATGCCTCCGAGGAGGCAGAATACATGGATGAAGAAGACCGTGCTCCCACTACCGTTAACACTGGGAATTGGACCGCCACTTCTACATATGACATCTACATGGTGGATACTCCTGCCACCAACGACGACAATACGCCTCACAATGATTGCGACAAATTGGGCGACACGCCATCAAGGCGCTAGAAAATCGCATAAGCGGTCCAAAAGCAAAAAGGGAAGAAGAGCTATTATCAGCAGCGGGGACGGTAACACCCCCGTCGATCATGACAATCCTGTTGTCCCCGAGCACCCGTTTGAGGGTCCGAACAAACCTAAGGACCAAAACGACCTTGATATCGTCAGTGACCCCGAAGGCGACGATTACCTCCCCCCATAGAGGAGGAAGATATACCAGAAGTCGATGACCTATACATCCCCGATAACCTCGAGGATCTGGAAGAAATCAGGCATCGGCTCATAGCAACGGCTCGCAGGCTAAAGGCCAAAGAGCGGCAACTCAAAGCCGAACATGTTGACCTCACTGATTGATGGACGAAAGTCCTCTTAGCCGAGGAAGTATACGGCATTGGTGTGTCAAACCAGCCCAAAAGCTACCCTCAGAGAAGTCTGCTGCCACAATTCGACGATGAGCTCACTGACACTCCGTCTCCGCATCATACCCCATATGACAAGATGGACCACCCTCCTCGTAGGCGTGACAGAGCGGCCAATGACATCGGTTATGTACCGGCGATTCCCTGAAGACGGGGTAAGGAGCCATTCGAACCCAATGACAGGTTCGACCTGCGTGACGACTTGGATCATGGAGCAGGCCATACAAGATCCATCTACGGATCTAGAGATTACTCACCGGATAGACGGGGAGAGTATAGACCATGGTTCGACCAAAACCATAGAGCCCGATAACGCAACCAGTCCCATACAGAGCCCGAGTACAGGCGGGACATAGCTTGGTTCAGAGGCGCTGCTCACCCACTGTGCTTCACAGATGAAGTAATGCAACATCAGTTCCCCGAAGGGTTTAAACCCTTAAATATAGAACAGTATGAAGGGACCACTGACCCAACTGTATGGATCGAGGACTTTCTCCTCCATATCCATATGGCATGAGGAGATGATTTCCATGCCATCAAATACCTACCTCTTAAGCTTAAGGGGCCAGCTTGGCACTGGTTAAACAACCTCCTCGAAAACTCCATAGGATGCTAGGAAGACTTGGAAGACGCATTTCACTCTAACTTCCAGTGGACCTATGTTCGCCCGTCGGACTCTTCCGACCTCAGCAACGTCGTCTAGAAGCCTGGCAAGTCTGCCCGACATTTATGGAATTGGTTCTTGACTAAGAAGAACCAAATTGTCGGCTGTCCTGATGCTGAGGCCATAGCCTCCTTTCCGCACAATATTCGGGATGAATGGCTAGCCAGCCAGCTAGGCCAGGACAAGCCTCAGACTATGTCTACCCTTACCTCCCTCACGACCCGCTTTTGTGTGGGCAAAGATAATTGGCTGGCAAGACCCAACCACAATTCTGAAGATCCAGTGGCACGTGAAGCCCAGGACGACAACTCAAAGCCGAAGCGCAATAAGAACAAACGTCGACACAATAGCAACGACATCGATGACACTGCGGTTAATGCTGGATTCCGCAACTCTCGACCCGGGCAGCGGAAGAAGCCCCCTAATGGCAATCGTGACAGACCCACTCAGCTCGAGAAGATCATGGACATGACTTGCCAAATCCATGGAACTTCGGAAAAGCCAGCCAATCACACACACCGCAACTAGTGGGTGTTTAAACAGGCCAACAAGATACAACCCGAAGACCAGGGCAAAAGCTCGTGCAACAAGGATGAAGATGAGACTCGGGGTCCAATGGGTGGCGGTCAGAAGAAATTCCCTCCAGAAGTCAAAATGGTGAATATGATATACGCCACCCACATACCTAAGAAGGAGAGGAAGCGGGCCCTTCGGGAGGTCTATGCTGTGGAGCCCGTAGGTCCGAAGTATAACCCATGGTCAGCATACCTGATCACCTTTGACCGGCATGACCATCCGACCAGTATCTGTCATGGGGGCTCAGCTGCCCTCGTCCTAGATCCCATCATAGATGGGTATCACCTCACTAAAGTCCTAATGGACGGAGGAAGTAGCCTCAATCTGATTTACTTAGACGCGGTGAAAAAGATGGGTATAGATCCGTCAAGGATCAAACCCAGCAACACTGCCTTCAAGGGAGTGATCCGAGGTCTTGAGGCCCGATGTACGGGCTCTGTAACCCTAGAGGTTGTGTTTGGCTCGCCCGATAACTTCCGCAGCGAGGACTTGATCTTTGACATTGTGCCCTTCCGTAGCGGCTATCATGCGCTGCTCGGTCGGACGAGTTTTCTCTGTTCAACGCAGTCCCGCATTACGCATACCTCAAGCTCAAGATGCCGGGCCCCAAGGGGGTCATTACTGTCAATGGCAATACAGAGTGGTCCCTTAGAACAGAGGAACATGCACTAGCACTGGTAGCCGAATTCAGCTGCAAAGAGGACTGACAAGCTTCGGCATTCACCGTAAAGGCACGAAAGGCTAGGAAGCAAATTCGGATTCAGAATGAAAACTCCGACCCTCCTTCCTCCCCTCAATACGGACTCGCCCCCACCGCACAACCTCAGGACCAACGAAGTATGTGTCGAGGAGGCACATCTTCGCACTTAAGATTCCATGGGTAGCGATGGGGAACTTATGATGGTTGTTCAGTTGTCCTGAACTGTTACCATCAACACGTCTTTGAACAAGATGCACGCACTCCTAAAAGAGCCTGCCCACGGCGTAAAGCTCACCTTTAACACCACAACCTCTCAAGATTTTGGTCGGAAGATCCGCCCGCACTAACACCCATCAAGGTGCATCTAAAAGCAGGAGTTAACTAGCAACAGGGCATATCGAGGACATCTGGTCACCAATTGAAGACCCCTGGTACAACAACTCCTGTAGAACTTTATTTCTTATCACATACCTGTAAACAGTTGCTTTGGCAATCCGAGTTATAAGAGTTGTTGAGGAAATGCGAAATTGCATGGCGCACGTACGCCTCATTTGTCCTGTTTTTGGCACATACCTTTTTCTTCCCCCCTCTTCTCGTGAACTTGTTCGGTATGACTTGAGGTCACCGGCTAATAGACCGGGGGATCGATTTCAAACACAAATCGCCTTAACCATTGTGTGTTCGGCATCTTGGCATTCGCTTTATATGCTTCAGTTCCGAACTATGTCTTTGGTCATTAAGTGGGGTGCTCGGCTCCTGTGCTTGCCCCTTTATGTTCCACTCGTTCGGCTAAAAGGGCAAAGGGAGCACTCATGCGATTGTGCTTTCGGATAGTCCGGTCAAGCACCTCAGGGGAGAAAGCCGAAAATGGACTATCATAGTATGCGCGATCCGATCTGTGAACCCCAAGTTAGAAGTATTATACTTCAACCCTCGTAAGCGGTTATTCCGTGTTATACGAGGAATTCGCCCTTTGTGCAAATACTATGCTGTCGGCTTCGGCCTCGGCTCGTCCGAACATCACAAAAACTCTGGTGGCTAATCGTACACTTCCCGTAGTCCTTTTCGCACGCCTTCGGTTAAGTGAAAGAAATAAAGCATAATGGTCTGATTGCCTAGTCTGCCGCACTAAATCGCCTTCGGGTTCCTATCATTTGGCTAAGGGACACAATGCATTGGCATAGACACCCCTTGTAGTATCTACGTGGGGGCTGAAGCCGATGACTCGCATATTTCAGTATTAAACAACCATACATGAGTTATAAAGGAATGCAAAATCATATAAGAGCATACACTAATATCATTGAAAGTTATAACAAGTCTTTGGACACATTACAAGCTCATTCAAATATTTTTTCCGCCCGAACACTGTGACGCTATCACCCGCGCGCTCTCCATCACTCCATCGAAGTAAAGCTCGGGGTGTCGGTGCTCGTTTCCAGGCGACGGCAGGTCGGTGGCGACCTTCATTGGATTGAGCCCCGGCCAGTGCACTTTGGCCTTGGCAAGGGCCATCCGGACTCCTTCGATGCAGGAGGATCACTTGACGGCGTCGAGGCAGGGCATAGCATCAACCAGTCGTTGCACCAGGCCGAAGTAGTTGCCTGGAAGTGGCTCGCCGGGCCATAAGTAGACGCAAAGGTCCTTGATGGCCGGCTCCGCCATCTGGTGCATCTCCATCAGCTGTTTCAGCTGCTCCACCAGAAGTGGAGGACGCTCGGGGCTCCGAATTGTTCCCAGAACGTCCGAGCTTCGTCTTCCTCTCCCCGCGAGGCAAGCAGCGGATTGGCGTCCGCCACGCTCTTCTGGAGATCGGCGGCTGCGCCTGAGGATCGCCACACCCGGGTCATCAATTCGAATTTGCTATCCCCGAATATGCACTTTAGGGAGTATGGCTTACCATCGGCTATCTCCTTGGCTTGACGAACTTGTTCCTCAAAGATCCGTCTGTCCACCCGCTCCTTCTGGAGATCGTACTTCATGGTGAACAGTTCGACCAAGACCGCCTTGTTCTTCTGCTGCAAGGACTCGCACTTATTGCTAGCGTCCTTGAGCTCATCCTGTATCTCCACCACACGAGCCTGCTATTTATCACTGGCTGATAGGTCGTAGAGAGCGGTGGCCCCTTCTTTGGCCGCCGCCTTCTCCACGGCCGCTTCATCTTTGGCACGTTGAAGCTCGGCCTTGAGCTTTTCGATCTCCTTCGACGAAGCTGCAACACGATGCAACTTTATCTAAAAAGGAATCTGCATTGACAACATTCGGGGGGAAGCATCCAGATTTAGTTCGGACTTACCCTGCGCTTCATCGAACCTCTTGTTGAGGGCTTCCACCTCATCCTCGGAACGCTTGAGCTTCCGATGCAGCTCGTCCAGCTCGGCACCATTTTTGGCCGCCACTTATGACGAAGCCTACATTACACACACAACGCCTACATCACATCAGCACTCACTTCCCAAAATTATAGATATGACCCCTAGGTGAGCTTGTTCATCTCACCTAGGGCTTTGGGGCTGCCATGTATACAATACGAATAAATAAAAATCTTAGCGAAAACATCGGGCGACTTAATTGAAAGCCCGCAAGGAGACCTTTGAAGGCCTCCTTCAGTCTGTTGTCAATGGACTGGGCGCTTTGTAGTACCGCACCCATAAGGGTGCGGTGATCCTCGGGGATGGAGGCGCCCGATAGAGCCTCCTCCATGGCCGACCACCTATTGGTCGGCGGTGCCAGGGATGATTGGATCTCCTGATCACCCACTAGGGATTGGACCGGTGCCTCCGAAGGCACATTGCGCTCCGGAGATGTCCTCGGAGGGGACTGATTCCCCGTCCATCTAGCCTCCTCGGTGTCCGGACAGGGCATTGTTCCCTGGTCTTTGGTGGCCGAGGCATTAGCCTCGGCCATGGTGCTTTCTCCCTCGCCCCTATGTTTGCCTCCATAGGAGTAGGCTGGGACAACACCTCCACGACGTCCTTCGTGGTGCCTGGAGTGGTGGGGTGCGATGCGTCCCTGCTCTACGCCAGTTTGGCGGGCGGGGTCTCCCCGTCCGATATTACCTCGGTTGGGATAACGCGTGGGGGGCTGTTGGACCAATAAACTGCGTGTTAGCAATCTCTGAATCTACTAGCTATAGGTAGAAGGGTCTTCGGATGCTAACCTGGATGGAGGGGGCTTGACCCTTAGGCTCCTTCATGGAACCTCCTTGGGGTCTTCGAACGCGGAGCTCGAGTCCGAGCTGTCGTTTGACATGATCATCCGCACTTGCCGCCCCCTCTTCATGGCAGGAGGAGCTACCTGCCCCAGGGCATCCGAAGATGCCGCTCTCTTCTTGGAGCGGGGGAAATTACCTCCCCCCTCGCTCTCGACCTCCTCCTCCTCTTCTTCCTCCTCTTTGGCATCCTCCTGTTTTGAGGAGGCGGGGGTGTCTTCGGATGCAGCATCAGGCTGGTCCTTGTGAGAAGGCCAACTTGACCTGGTTTCTTCTTCTTCTCCTTCTTCGTGGAAGCCTCGTAAGGCTTCTCCACGAGCATCTTGGCTAATAGCCCGACCCACTCGTCTTCAGGCCGAGGAGCCGGACTGTTGATGTTGATGGCCTTCTTTTGCCATCTCTGCCAGAATAGATCGGATAAGAGGATGAAGTGATTCTCTGTGTAATAGAGCCAACAAAGTCGGGGGAAATCATACCTCGGAGTCCGGCTTGGCGGCATGCAGACCCTTGTCCTCCCCCTCGGATGGCCAGCTCTTCATCGACTTGAAGAGCGCCTTCAATAGCTTCTCCCGCGTAGTGCAGAAGAGAATCTAGATTGTGGGCTCGACTTCGAGTTCTCAAGCCCATTGAGGAGTGTTCTGACACTGGCAAGGGAGGATGCGTCTTCGGAGCATCACCTAGACCACATCGGCTAGCTTAATTCCCTCCTCGACCAGGGAGCGGAGGCGCTTCTGCAGATCGGTCACTTCTTTACCCAAACCTCAGGCTAGGCCCTTCTCGGGCCATGAAGTCAGTCTGGTGGGGGGTCCGGATATGAATGCAGCGGCGGGGAGTTGGCCCTCCTCTCGTGGTTCGGTGACATAGAACCACTCCTTCTGCCATCCTTTGATGGTGTCGATGAAGGTGCCCGACGGCCACCCGATGCGGGCGAGCTTGCCGATGACTACCCTGCTGCAGTTCGCGTGCTTGCCTCTGATGCACTTGGGCTTGATATTGAAGACCTGCAGCCAGAACCCGAAGTGTGTCTCGACGTGCAGGAAGGCCTCGCAGATGAGGATGAACACCGAGATATGCATGATGGAGTTCGGCGGGAGGTCATGGAAGTCGAGGCCGTAGAAGAACATTAATCCCCTGACGAAGGGGTGGAGTAGGAAGATCAATCCCTTGATGAAGTGGGGGATGTACACCACCCTCTCGCCTGGCCTGGGGGTGGGGATCACTTGGACCTCCTCCGTTGCATGGTAAGGAATGTTGGCAGGGAGGTAACCGGCCTCCTTGTGGTCGAGGATGTCCTTGTTGGTGCCCGTGGAAGCTTCCCACTTGCCATTGGATCCCACCATTGTTGAGCTCGGGAGCGGGGGTGGAGAAACATAGATCTGTGCTCTGGAGGCGCAAGGGAATAGGAGGCAGAGAAGTCAAATGGAGAGCGTGAAAGGCCTTTGGGGTTTTCTTTCTCCTTGTATGAGGTTCGCCGTTTCAGGCTCCCCTTGCTGCGCCGTGAATCCCTCCACTTCCCGAGACGTGTGAGCCTTTGTGTGCGTATGATTAAGTATGTCCCGCATAAAACGGGGCACGATCGACATGTTAGTAGATCGTGTGGTTGGAACGGCCTCGAACCGCGCATCGAGTGCATGTAACTGGCCTATCGGTCTTGGTGGGCTGTGATCTTTCGTCACAAAGGTTGTCTGGAAACATTACCTTTCCCCCCTTGACGTCTGGCCTTCAAAGCCAACTATCTAACAGAATTCGGACGTGCCACTATGTGGAAAACTATGTATCTTCGGAGGCCGAACTATGGTTCAGTGGGAAGGAACTCACCTCGCAAGCTGAAGACTCTGTTCACGAAGCAATTGGAGATGAAGACCCTTGGCGTTTGAGGCAAGTTTGGGGGCTACCGAGGGAGTCCCGGATTAGGGGGTCCTCGGATAGCCGACCTGTTGTTTATGGGCCGGACTATATGGGCAACTTACCGAACACTGGATGATTTGAAGGCCCAGTTTCCAGGATGGAAGCTTCGAGGAGCACGGCTTGCGCCCCACGTTTGATGTAGTAAATAGGCATGTTTATCTCTTCGGCATCTAACTGACTATGTGTAAACCCTAGACCTCCTTGGCATCTATATAAGCCGGAGGGTTTTAGGGTATAGGGAGAGAACAACTCATCTAGGGTTAGACATAAGATCTCGAGGTAGATCAACTCTATAACCCCTTACACCATCAATACAATCAAGCAGGACGTAGGGTATTACCTCCATTGGAGGGCCTGAACCTGGGTAAACTTGTGTCCTCTTCGTCTCCTGTTACCGTCAATCCTAGTCTCATAGTTCGGGACCCCATACCCGAGATCCGTCGGTTTTGACACCGACATTGGTGCTTTCATTGAGAGTTCCTCTATGAGCGAGATGGGATCAACGCCTCGCCTTGTCATCAACGAAGAGGTCTACAACATGGACATCTTCGTCCTTAGGCAGATCTTCGCCTTCGGCAGCATTGTGCTGCATGCTGATTCCGCCAGCCATCTAGGCCGCATGGAGAACTTCGCCCCCGATTAAGAGGTCAAATTCGGAAACCTAGAGTTTTTCGTCAACTCTCGGGGCGAATTGTCACTAACCGGGCTCGCGGCTTCTCCCGTATCCCCCAAGGGCTGTGAGGCTTTAACCTCAAGCCCCTTCTCCGGATATGCCGATGGGGTCACCCATGGCGACAGTCCGATCTCTCATCCCAGTATGGCTGTCAAACCACATGACCGAACATACGTTCCTTCCGAACAATCTCCATGGGTGGACTTCATGGGGGTGATCCCCACGAGTTCCAAACAGCTGGATCAGACCGGTCCCTCAACGGTCGACGGGGCCTTGGAGCAACTCTCGTCGATGAGGATCACCGACGATCCAGCCCTGATCTACGCCCAGACCGGTTACAGTTCGGGCAGGGATGGATTTTTCAACCCACCCACCACCCACTTGATAGCCACTGTTGAAGACTTAAACGACGTGCTAGACTATTCCTCTGAGGAGGCAGACTACATGGATGAAGAGGACCGTGCTCCCACTCCCGTTAGCACCCGGAATTAGACCGCCACTTGTACATATGACGTCTACATGGTGGATACTCCTGCCACCAACGGCAACAATACACCCCACAATGACGGCGACAAATCGGGCGACGCGCTATCAAGGCGCCAGAAATCGCATAAGCGGTCAAAAGAAAAAAAGGAAGAAGAGCTATTATCAGCAGCGGGGACGGTAACGCCCCCGCCGATCATGACAATCCTGATGTCCCCAAGCACCCGTTTGAGGGTCCGGATGAATCCGAGGACCAAAATGACCCCGATACTGTCTATGACTCTGAAGGCAACGATTACCTTCCCGCCGTCGAGGAGGAAGACATACCAGAAGCCGATGACTTGTACATCTCTGATAACCTCAAGGATCAAGAAGAAATCAGGCAGCGGCTCATAGCAACGGCTCGCAGCCTAAAGACCAAAGAGCGGCAACTCAAAGCTGAACAGGCCGACCTCACTGACCGATGGACGAAAGTCCTCTCAGCCGAGGAAGTATACGACACTGGTCTGTCAAACCAGCTCAAACGCTACCCTCGGGGAAGGCTACTGCCACAATTCAATGATGAGCTCACTGACACTCCGTCTCCGCATCATACCCATATGACAAGCCGGACCGCCCTCCTCGTGGGCGGGACAGAGCGGCCAATGACACCAGTTATGTACCGGCGATGCCCCGAAGATGGGGTAAGGAGCCATTCAAACCCAATGGCAGGTTTGACCTGCGCGATGACTTAGATCACAGAGTAGGCCATACAAGATCCATGTACACATCCAGAGATTACTCACCGGATAGATGGGGAGAGTATAGACCATGGTTCGACCAAAACCACAGAGCTCAGGAACGCAACCAACCCCATACAAACGCCGAGTACAGGCGGGACATAGCTCGGGTTAGAGGCGCCGCTCACCCACTGTTCTTCACAGATGAAGTAATGACGGGACCACTGACCCAACTGTATGGACCGAGTACTTCCTCCTCCATATCCATATGGCACGAGGAGATGATCTCCATGCCATCAAATACCTACCTCTTAAGCTTAAGGGGCCAGCTCGGCACTGGTTAAACAGCCTCCCCGAAAACTCCATAGGATGTTGGGAAGACTTGGAAGATGCATTTCGCTCTAACTTCCAGGGGACCTATGTCCGCCTGCCGGACTCTTCCGACCTTAGCAACGTTGTCTAGAAGCCCGGCGAGTCTGCCTGGCAGTTCTAGAATCGGTTCTTGACTAAAAAGAACCAAATTGTCGACTGTTCGGATGCTGAGGCCATAGCCTCCTTCCGGCACAATATTCGGGGCGAATGGCTGGCCCGCCAGCTAGGCCACGACAAGCCTCGGACTATGTCTGCCCTTAACTCCCTCATGACCTGCTTTTGTGCGGGCGAAGATAATTGGCTGGCAAGACGTAGCCACAATTCTGAAGATCCAGTGGCACCTGAAGCCCAGGATGGCAACTCAAAGCCGAAGTGCAATAAGAACAAACGTTGGCACAGTAGCAACGACGCCGATGACATGTTGGTTAATGCTGGATTCCGCAACTCCTGACCCGGGCACCGGAAGAAGCCCCCTAAAGGCAATCGTGACGGACCGACTCAGCTCGAGAAAATCATGGACATGACTTGCAAAATCCATGGAACTTCGGAAAAGCTAGACAATCACACACACCACAACTGTTGGGTGTTTAAATAGGCCAGCAAGATACAACCCGAAGACCAGGGCAAAAGCTCGCGCAACAAGGACGAATATGAGCCTCGGGGTCCAATTGGTGGCGGTCAGAAGAAATTCCCTCCAGAAGTCAAAATGGTGAATATGATATATGCCACCCACATACCTAAGAAGGAGAGGAAGCAGGCCCTTCGGGAGGTCTATGCTGTTGAGCCCGTAGCTCCGAAGTATAACCCATGGTCAACATACCCAATCACCTTTGACCGACACGACCATCCGACCAGTATCCGTCATGGGGGTTCGACTGCCCTCATCCTAGATCCCATCATAGATGGGTATCACCTCACTAAAGTCCTAATGGATGGAGGAAGTAGCCTCAATCTGATTTACTCAGAACTCGTCCTAGATCCCATCATAGATGGGTATCACCTCACTAAAGTCCTAATGGACGGAGGAAGTAGCCTCAATCTGATTTACTCAGACACGGTGAAAAAGATGGGTATAGAACCGTCAAGAATCAAACCCAGCAGCACTACCTTCAAGGGAGTGATCCCAGGTGTTGAGGCCCGATGTACGAGCTCTGTAACCCTAGAGGTTGTGTTTGGCTCGCCCGATAACTTCCACAGCAAGGACTTGATCTTCGACATTGTGCCCTTCTGCAGCGGCTATCATGCGGTTGCTCGGCTGGACAACATTTGCTTGGTTCAACGTAGTCCCGCATTACGCATACCTCAAGCTCAAGATGTCGGGCCCCAAGGGGGTCAGTACTGTCAATGGCAATACAGAGCGGTCCCTTAGAACAGAGGAACATGCATTGGCACTGGTGGCCGAATTCAGCTGCAAAGAGGACCGACAAGCTTCGGCATTCGCCGTAAAGGCACGAAAGGCTAGGAAGCGAGTTCGGATTCAGACCGAAAACTTGAACCCTCCTTTACCCTCAATAGGGACTCGCCCCCACCGCACAATGTTAGGACCAGCGAAGTACGTGCCGAGGAGGCACAACTTTGCACGTAAGATTCCATGGGTAGCGGTGGGGAACTTACGATGGGTCTTCAGTTGTCCTGAACTGTTACCATCAACACGTCTTCGGACAAGATGCAGACGCTCCTAAAAGAGCTTCCCACGGCGTAAAGCTCACCTCTAACACCGCGGCCTCTCAAGATTTTGTTCGCAAGATCCGCCCGCACTAACACCCATCAAGGTGCATCTAAAAGCATGAGTCAACTAGCAACAGGGCATACCGAGGACGTCTGGTCACCAATTGAAGACCCTTGGTACAACAGCTCCTGTAGAACTTTATTTCTTATCACATACCTATAAACAGTTGCTTTGGCAATCCGAGTTATAAGAGTTGTTGAGGGAATGCGAAATTGCATGGCGCACATACACCTCATTTGTCTTGTTTTTGGCACATACCTTTTTCTTCCCCTCTCTTCTCGTGAACCTGTTCGGTATGACTCGAGGTCACCGACTAATAGACCGGGGGCTCGATTTCAAACACAAATCGCCTTAACCATTGTGTGTTCGGCATCTTGGCATTTGCTTTATATGCTTCGGTTCCGAACTATTTCTTTGGTCATTAAGTTGGGTTGCCCGGCTCCTATGCTTGCCCCTTTATGTTCCACTCGTTCGGCTAAAAGGGCAAAGGGAGCACCCCTTCGATTTTGATTTCGGATAGTCCGGTCAAGAACCTCAGGGGAGAAAGCTGAAAATGGACTATCATAGTATGCGCGATCCGATCTGTGAACCCCAAGTTAGAAGTATTATACTTCAACCCTCGTAAGCGGTTATTCCGTGTTATACGATGAATTTGCCCTTTGTGCAAATGCTATGATGTCGGCTTCGGCCTCGGCTCGTCCGAACATCGCAAAAACTCTGGTGGCTAACCATACGCTTCCCGCAGTCCTTTTCGCGCCCCTTCGGTTAAGTGAAAGAAATAAAGCATAATAGTCCGATTGCCTAGTCTGCCGCACTAAACCGCCTTCAGGTTCCTATCATTTGGCTAAGGGACACAGTGCATTGGCATAGATGTTGGAAATATGCCCTAGAGGAAATAATAAAATGGTTATTATTATATTTCCTTGTTCATGATAATTGTCTATTGTTCATGCTATAATTGTATTAACCGAAAACCGTAATGCATCTGTGAATACATAGACCATAACATGTCCCTAGTGAGCCTCTAGTTGGCTAGCTCGTTGATCAATAGATGGCCACGGTTTCATGACCATGGAAATTGGATGTCTTTGATAACGGGATCACATCATTAGGAGAATGATGTGATGGACAAGACCCAATCCTAAGAATAGCACAAGATCGTGTAGTTCGTCTGCTAAAGCTTTTCTAATGTCAAGTATCATTTCCTTAGACCATGAGATTGTGCAACTCCCGGATACCATAGGAATACTTTGGGTGTGCCAAACGTCACAAGTAACTGGGTGCATATAAAGGTACACTATGGGTATCCCCGAAAGTATCTGTTGGGTTGGCACGAATCGAGACTGGGATTTGTCACTCCGTGTGACGCAGAGGTATCTCTGGGCCCACTCGGTAAGACATCATCATAATGAGCTCAATGTGACTAAGGAGTTAGCCACGGGATGATGTGTTACAGAACGAGTAAAGAGACTTGCCAGTAACAAGATTGTACAAGGTATAGGGATACCGACGATCGAATCTCGGGCAAGTGTCATACCGGTAGACAAAGGGAATTGTATACGGGATTGATTGAATCCCCGACATCGTGGTTCATACGATGAGATCATCATGGAGCATGTGGGAGCCAACATGGGTATCCAGATCCCGCTGTTGGTTATTGACCAGAGAGGTGTCTCGATCATGTCTACATGCCTCCCGAACCCGTAGGGTCTACACACTTAAGGTTCAATGACGCTAGGGTTATAGGGAAATTGTGTACGTGGTTACCGAAGGTTGTTCGGAGTCCCGGATGAGATCCCGAACATCACTAGGAGTTCCGGAATAGTCCGGAACATCATCGGAACTGTTTCGGACATCACCGATAACGTACAGAGACCACCGGAAGGGTTCCAGGGGTCCACCGTGTGGGGCCACCGGCACCAGAGGGCTGCGTGGGCCGAAGGTGGGAGGGAACCAGCCCCTAGGTGGGCTGGTGCGCCTCCCACAAGGGCCCAAGGCGCAGCAAAGGTGGGAGGGGGGCAAACCCTAGGCGCCGATGGGCCCTAGGCCCACCTAGGGCGCCGCCCCTCCTCTCCCCTCTCTTAGCCGCCGCCCTAGACCCATCTAGGGTTGGCCGCCAGCCCTAGGGTGGGAACCCTAGGGGATGCGCACCCCTCCTCCTCCCATATATAGTGAATCCCTTGGGGCTACCGTGGACACACATATCTCTCTCTCTCGGTGCAGCCCTACCCCTCCTCCTCCTCCTCCTTCGTAGTGCTTGACGAAGCCCTGTCGGAGTACCATGCAACTCCACCATCACCACGCCGTCGTGCTGCCGGAGCTCTCCCTCAACCCCTCCTTCCTCCTTGCTGGATCAAGGCGTAGGAGACGTCATCGGGCTGCACGTGTGTTGAATGCGGAGGCGCCATTGTTTGGCGCTTAGATCCGAATCCACCGTGATCTGAATCGTTGCGAGTACGACTCCACCAACCGCGTTCTAGTAACACTTCCGCTTTGCGATCTTCAAAGGTATGAAGATGCACTCCCCCTTTGCTTGTTGCTGGTTTCTCCATAGATTGATCTTGGTGACACGTAGGAATTTTTTTGATTTACTACTACGTCTCCCCACAGTGGTATCAGAGCTAGGTCTATGCGTAGAATCTATGCACAAGTAGAACACAAGTTGTTGTGGACGTCGATTTTGTCAATTTACTTGCCGTTACTAGTCTTATCTTGATTCGGCGACATTGTGGGATGAAGCAGCCCGGAGCGACATTACACGTACGCTTATGTGAGACTAGTTCCACCGCCTGACATGCACTTGTTGCATAAGGTGGCTAGCGGATGTCTGTCTCTCCCACTCTAGTCGGATCGGATTTGATGAAAAGGGTCCTTATGAAGGATAAATAGCAATTGGCATATCACGTTATGGTTTTTGCGTAGGTAAGAAACGTTCTTGCTAGAAACCTATAACAGCCACGTAAAAACTTGCAACAACAATTAGAGGACGTCTAACTTGTTCTTGCAGCATATGCCGTGTGATGTGATATGGCCAAAGGATGTGATGTGATATATGTGATGTATGAGATTGATCATGTTCTTGTAATAGGATTCATGACTTGCATGTCGATGAGTATGAAAACTGGCAGGAGCCATAGGAGTTGTCTTAATTTATTGTATGACCTGCGTGTCAATAAAAACGCCATGTAATTACTTTACTTTATTGCTAACCGTTAGCCATAGTAGTAGAAGTAATAGTTGGCGAGACAACTTCATGAAGACACGATGATGGAGATCATGGTGTCGTGCCTGTGACAATGATGATCATGGTGCCCTGAAGATGGAGATCAAAGGAGCAAGATGATATTGGCCCTATCTTGTCACTATATTGATTGCGTGTGATGTTTATCATGTTTTACATCTTTTTTGCTTAGAACGATGGTAGCTTAAATAAGATGATCTCTCACTAAAATTTCAAGAAATGTGTTCCCCCTAACTGTGCACCGTTGCTAAGGTTCGTTGTTCCGAAGCACCACGTGATGATCGGGTGTGGTAGGTTCTAACATTCGCATACAACGGGTGTAAGCCAGATTTACACACACAATACACTTAGGTTGACTTGACGAGCCTAGCATGTACAACCAAGGCCTTGGAACATGAGAGACCGAAAGGTCGAACATGAGTCGTATAGAAGATACAATCAACATGGAGATGTTCACCCTTGATGACTAGTCTGTCTCACGTGATGATCGGACACGGGCTAGTTGACGTGGATCATGTGTCACTTGGATGACTAGAGATATGTCTATGTAAGTGGGAGTTCATTAAATAATTTGATTATGTGAACTTAATTATCATGAACTTAGTCTAAAATTGTCTTTACAATCTATATTGTAGATCCAATGGCCCACGCTAATGTTGCCCTCAACTTCAACATGTTCCTAGAGAAAACCAAGCTGAAAGACGATGGAAGCAACTATACGGACTGGGTCCATAGCTTGAGGATCATCCTCATAGCTTCCAAGAAATTGTATGTCCTTGATGCACTGCTAGGTGACACACCCATTTTCCCAGCAACTCAAGACGTTATGAATGCCTAGCAGTTGCGTGTGATGATTACTCCCTGGTTTAAGCGGCATGCTTTACAGTTTAGAACCGGGGCTCCAAAAGCATTTTGAGCAACACGGAGCATATGAGATGTTCCAAGAGCTAAGAATGGTTTTCCAAGATCATGCCCAGGTCGAGAGATATGATGTCTCCGACAAGTTCTTTAGTTGTAAGATGGAGGAGAATAGTTCTGTCAGCGAGCACATACTCAAAATGTGTGGGTTGCACAACCGCTTGTCTTAGCTGGGAGTTAATCTTTCGGATGACTCAGTTATTGACAAAATCCTCCAGTTGCTCCCACCTAGCTACAAGAGCTTTGTGATGAACTACAACATGCAAGGGATGGAGAAGTCCATTCCCGAGTTGTACTTGATGCAGAAATCAGCGGAGGTCGAGATCAAAAAGGAGCATGAAGTGTTGATGGTCAATAAGACCACTAGTTTCAAGAAGGCAAGGGTAAGAAGAACTTCAAGAAGGATGACAAAGCAGTTGCCGCGCCCGGTAAGCAAGTTGCTGGGAAGAAGAACAAGAATGGACCCAAGCCTGAGACTGAGTGCTTTTATTGCAAGGGTACCGGTCATTGGAAACGGAACTGCCCCAAGTACTTAGCGGATAAGAAGGCCGACAACATTAAAGGTATATGTGATATACTTGTTATTGATGTGTACCTTACCAGCGCTCGTAGTATCTCCTGGGTATTTGATACCGGTGCAGTTGCTCACATTTGTAACTCCAAGCAGGAGCTACGAAATAAGTGGAGACTAGCGAGGGACGAGGTGACGATGCGCGCGGGAATGGTTCCAAGGTCGATGTGATCGCCGTCAAAACGCTACCTCTACATCTACCTTCGGGATTAGTTTTAAACCTCAATAATTGTTATTTAGTACCAACTTTGAGCATGAACATTGTATCCGGATCTTGTTTGATGCGAGATGGCTACTCATTTAAATCTGAGAATGATGGTTGTTCTATTTATATGCGAGAAATGTTTTATGGTCATGCCCCGCTGGTTAATGGTTTATTTTTGATGAATCTTGAACGTGATGTTACACATGTTCATAGTGTGAGTACCAAAAGACGTAAGGTTGATAACGATAGTCCCACTTACATGTGGCACTACCGCCTTGGTCATATTGGTGTCAAACGCATGAAGAAACTCAATGCTGATGGACTTTTGGAGTCTCTTGATTTTGAATCATTTGACACGTGCGAACCATGCCTCATGAGCAAGATGACCAAGACTCCGTTCTTCGAAACAATGGAGCGAGCAACTGACTTGTTGGAGATAATACATACCGATGTATGCGGTCCAATGAGCGTTGAGGCTCGCGGTGGCTACCGTTATGTTCTCACCCTCAATGATGACTTAAGCAAATATGGGTATGTCTACTTAATGAAACACAAGTCTGAAACCTTTGAAAAGTTCAAGGAATTTCAGAGTGAGGTAGAGAATCAACGTGACAGGAAAATAAAGTGCCTACGATCTGATCATGGTGGAGAATATTTGAGTCACGAGTTTGGCACACACCTAAGGAAATGTGGAATTGTTTCACAACTCATGCCGCCTGGCACACCTCATCTAAACGGTGTGTCTGAACATCGTAATCACACTCTATTGGATATGGTGCGATCTATGATGTCTCTTACCGACTTACCGCTATCATTTTGGGGATATGCATTAGAGACTGTCGCATTCACTTTAAATAGGGCACCGTCTAAATCCGTTGAGACGACACCGTATGAATTATGGTTTGGAAAGAAACCTAATCTGTCGTTTCTGAAAGTTTGGGGATGCGATGCTTATGTGAAAAAACTTCAATGTGAGAAGCTCGAACCCAAAGCGGAAAAGTGCGTCTTCATAGGATACCCAAAAGAAACTGTTGGGTATACCTTCTACCTCAGATCCGAAGGCAAAGTCTTTGTTGCCAAGAATGGATCCTTTCTAGAGAAAGAGTTTCTCTCGAAAGAAGTAAGTGGGAGGAAAATAGAACTTGATGAGGTAATTGTACCTCCACTCGAACTGGAGAGTAGCGCATCACGGGAAGTTGTTTCTGTGGAGCCTACATCGGCTGGAGAGGAAGTCAATGATGATGATCATGAAACTTCAGATCAAGTTGCTATTGAACCTCGAAGGTCCACAAGGACATGTTCCGCGCCAGAGTGGTAGGACAACCCTGTCCTAGAGATCATGTTGTTGGACAATGGTGAACCTTTGAACTATGAAGAAGCAATGGTGGCCCAGATTCCAACAAATGGCTTGAAGCCATGAAATCCAAGATAGGATCCATGTATGAGAACAAAGTATGGACTTTGGTGGACTTGCACGATGATAAGCGAGCCATAGAAAATAAATGGATATTTAAGAAGAAGACTGACACAGATGGTAATGTGGCCGTCTATAAGGCTCGGCTTGTCGCTAAGGGTTATCGACAAGTTCAAGGAGTTGACTATGATGAGACTTTCTCACCCGTAGCGATGCTGAAGTTTGTCCGAATCATGTTAGCAATTGCCGCATTTTATGATTATGAGATCTGGCAAATGGACATCAAAACGGCTTTCCTTAATGGTTTCCTTAAGGAAGAACTGTATATGGTACAGTCGGAAGGTTTTTTCAATCATAAAGATGCTAACAAAGTATGCAAGCTTCAACGCTCCATCTATGGGCTGGTGCAAGCATCTCGGAGTTGGAACATTCGCTTTAATGAGGTGATTAAAGCGTTTGGGTTTATACAGGTTTATGGAGAACCCTGTATTTACAAGAAAGTGAGTGGGAGCTCTATAGCATTTCTCATATTATATGTGCACGACATATTGTTGATTGGAAATAATATAGAACTTTTGGAAAGCATAATGGCCTACTTGAATAAGTGTTTTTCAATGAAGGACCTTGGAGAAGCTGCTTACATATTAGGTATCAAGATCTATAGAGATAGATCGAAACGCCTCATAGGTCTTTCGCAAAGCACATACCTTGACAAGATATTGAAGAAGTTCAATATGGATCAGTCCAAGAAGGGGTTCTTGCCTGTGTTACAGGGTGTGAGATTGAGTACGACTCAATGCCCGACCACGACAGAGGATAGAGAAAAGATGAGTGTCATCCCCTATGCTTCAGCCATAGGCTCTATTATGTATGCCATGCTGTGTACCAGACCTGATGTGAACCTTGCCATAAGTTTGGTCGGGAGGTACCAAAGTGATCCCGGAGCGGAACACTGGACAGCGGTCAAGAATATCCTGAAGTACCTGAAAAGGACCAAGGGCATGTTTCTCATATATGGAGGTGCTGAAGAGCTCGTCATAAAGGGTTACATCGATGCTAGCTTCAACCCAGATCCGGATGAATCCAAGTCACAAACCGGATACGTGTATATTTTGAACAAAGGGGCAGTCAGCTGGTACAGTAGCAAGCAAAGCATCGTGGCGACATCTACATGTGAAGCGGAGTACATAGCTGCTTCAGAAGAAGCAAAGGAAGGAGTCTGGATGAAGGAGTTCATCACTGACCTAGGAGTGATTCCCAGCGCGTCGGGCCCAATGACTCTATTCTGTGACAACATTGGAGCTATTGCCCTTGCCAAGGAGCCTAGGTTTCACAAGAAGACAAGACACATCAGGCGCCGCTTCAACTCCATTCGTGATTACATTCAGGAAGGAGATATAGATATTTGTAAAGTACATACGGATCTGAATGTCGCAGATCCGTTGACTAAACCTCTCTCACGAGCAAAACAAGATCAACACCAGAACTCTATGGGTGTTCGATGCATCACAATGTAACTAGATTATTGACTCTAGTGCAAGTGGGGGACTGTTGGAAATATGCCCTAGAGGCAATAATAAAATGGTTATTATTATATTTCCTTGTTCATGATAATTGTCTATTGTTCATGCTATAATTGTATTAAGCGGAAACCGTAATGCATGTGTGAATACATAGACCACAACATGTCCCTAGTGAGCCTCTAGTTGGCTAGCTCGTTGATCAATAGATGGTCACGGTTTATAATGGGATCACATCATTAGGAGAATGATGTGATGGACAAGACCCAATCCTAAGCATAGCACAAGATCGTGTAGTTCGTCTGCTAAAGCTTTTCTAATGTCAAATATCATTTCCTTAGACCATGAGATTGTGCAACTCCCGAATACCGTAGGAATACTTTGGGTGTGCCAAACGTCACAACGTAACTGGGTTGCTATAAAGGTACACTACGGTATCCCCGAAAGTATCTGTTGGGTTGGCACGAATCGAGACTGGGATTTTTCACTCCGTGTGACGGGGAGGTATCTCTGGGCCCACTCGGTATGACATCATCATAATGAGCTCAATGTGACTAAGTAGTTAGACACGGGATGATGTGTTACAGAACGAGTAAAGAGACTTGCCGGTAACGAGATTGAACAAGGTATAGGGATACCGACGATCGGATCTCGAGCAAGTGTCATACCGGTAGACAAAGGGAATTGTATACGGGATTGATTGAATCCCCGACATCTTGGTTCATCCGATGAGGTCATCGTGTAACATGTGGGAGCCAACATGGGTATCCAGATCCCGCTGTTGGTTATTGACCGAAGAGGTGTCTCGGTCATGTCTACATGCCTCCCGAACCCGTAGGGTCTACACACTTAAGGTTCGATGACGCTAGGGTTATAGGGAAATTGTGTACGTGGTTACCGAAGGCTGTTTGGAGTCCCGGATGAGATCCCGGACATCACTAGGAGTTCCGGAATGGTCCAGAGGCAAAGATTCATATATAGGAAGTGAGGTTTTGGTCACCGGAAGTGTTTCGGGCATCACCAGTAACGTACTGGGACCACCGGAAGGGTTCCAGGGGTCCACCATGTGGGGGGTTCCACCGGCACCAGAGTGCTGCATGGGTCGAAGGTGGGAGGGAACTAGCCCCTAGGTGGGCTGGTGCACCTCTCACAAGGGCCCAAGGCGCAGCAAAGGTGGGAGGGGGGCAAACCCTAGGCATAGATGGGCCCCAGGCCCACCTAGGGCGCCGCCCCTCCTCTCCCCTCTCTTGGTCGCCGCCCTAGACCCATCTAGGGTTGGCCGTCGGCCCTAGGGTGGGAACCCTAGGGGCTGCACACTCCTCCTCCTATATATAGTGGAGCCCCTAGGGCTGCCGAGGACACGCATCTCTCTCTTGGCGCAGCCCTACCCCTCCTCCTCCTCGTCCTCCGTAGTGCTTGGTGAAGCCCTGCCGGAGTACCACGCAGCTCCAATGTCACCATGCCATCATGCTACCGGAGCTATCCCTCAACCTCTCCTTCCTCCTTGCTGGATCAAGGCGTAGGAGACATCATTGGGCTGCACGTGTGTTGAACACGGAGGCGCCGTTGTTCGGCGCTTAGATTGGAATCCATCGCGATCTGAATCACTGCGAGTACGACTCCACCAACCACATTCTAGTAATGATTCCACTTTGCGATCTTCAAAGGTATGAAGATGCGTCCCCCTTTTCTCGTTGCTGGTTTCTCCATAGATTGATCTTGGTGACACGTAGGAATTTTTTGATTTACTACAATGTCTCCCAACAATAGACACCCCTTGTAGTATCTACATGGGGGCTGAAGCCAACAACTCGCATCTTTCAGTATTAAACAACCATACATGAGTTATAAAGGAATGCAAAACCATATAAGAGCAGACACTAATATTATTGAAAGTTATAACAAGTCTTCGGACACATTAGAAACTCATTCAAATATTTTTTCGCCCGAACACTGCGACGCTATCACCTGTGCTCTCTCCATCACTCCATCGAAGTAAAGCTCGAGGTGTCGGTGCTCCTTTCCGGGCGGCGGTGGGTAGGTGGCGACCTTCATTGGATTGAGCCCCGGCCAGTGCACTTTGGCCTTGGCAAGGGCCATCCAGACTCCTTCGATGCAGGAGGAGCACTTGATGGCGGTGAGGCGAGGCGTAGCATCAATCAGTCGTTGCACCAGGACGAAGTAGCTGCCTAGGAGTGGCTCGCCGGGCCATAAGCAGACACAGAGGTCCTTGATGGCTAGCTCCACCATCTGGTGCATCTACATCAGTTATTTCAGCTGCTCCACTAGAAGAGGAGGACGCTCGGGGGCTCCGAACTGTGCCCAGAACGTCCGAGCTTCGTCTTCCTCTCCCCGCGAGGCAAGCAGCTGATTGGCGTCTGCCATGCTCTTCTCGAGATCGGTGGCTGCGCCTGAGGATCGCCACACCCGAGTCATCAATTTGAATTTGCTATCCCTGAATACGCACTTTACGAAGTACGGCTTGCCATCGGCTATCTCCTTGGCTTGACGAACTTGTTCCTCGAAGATCCGTCTGTCCGCCCGCTCCTTCTGAAAATTACATCATGTCTCTAATGTATCTATAATTTTTTATTGTTCCATGCTATTATATTATCTATTTTGGATGTTTTATATGCATTAATATGCTATTTTATATTATTTTTGGGACTAACCTATTAATCTAGAGCCTAGTGCCAGTTTTTGTTTTTTCCTTGTTTTTGAGTTTCGTAGATAAAGAATATTAAGCGGAGTCCAAACGGTATAAAACCTCCGGAAAGATTTTTCTGGAAAATATGGAAGCCACGAGACTTCAGAACCAAGGCAGAGGAGCTGCCACGAGGCCACAAGCCCGCTTGCCGTGGCCAGGGGGGCCACCCGCGCCGGGAAGGCTTGTGGGCCCCTTGCACCTCCCCTACCCTAATCTTCAGCCTATAAGTACCCAAATATTCCATCATTATCAGATCGAGCCACGAAAACACTTTTCCACCGCCAGAAGCCTCTGTTCCCGAGAGATCCAATCTTGAAGCCTTTTCCGGTAATCTGCCGGAGGGGGATTCGATCACGGAGGGCATCTACATCAACTCCATTGCCCCTCAGATGATGCGTGAGTAGTTCACCACAGACCTGTGGGTCCATATCTAGTAGCTAGATGGCTTCTTCTCTCTCTTTGCTTCGCAATACCATGTTCTTCATGATCTTCATGGAGATCTATCTGATGTAATACTCTTTTGCGGTGTGTTTGTCGAGATCCAATGAATTGCGGGTTTATGTTCAGATTATCATGAATATTATTTGAGTCTTTCCTGAATTCTTATATGCATGGTTTCATATCTTTGCAATTCTGTTCGAGTTATTGGTTTGGTTTGGCCAACTAGATTGGTAATTCTTGCAATAGGAGAAGTGCTTAGTTTTGGGTTCAATCCTGCGGTGTCCTCACCCAATGACATAGTAGGGGTAGCAAGGCACGTATTGTATTGTTGCCATCAAGGGTAAAAATATGGGGTTTTCATCATATTTCCTGAGTTTATCCCTCTACATCATGTCATCTTACTTAGTGTGTTACTCTGTTGTTCATGAACTTAATACTCTAGATGTAGGTAGGAGTCGGTCGGTGTGTGGAGTAATAGTAGTAGATGTAGAATCATTTCGGTCTACTTTTCATGGACGTGATGCATAGATGCATAATCATTGTCTTGGATATCTTCATAATTATTCGCTTTTCTATTAATTGCTCGACAGTAATTTGTTCACCCACCGTAATACTTGGCATCATGAGAGAAGCCATCTAGTGAAACATATGCCCCCAGATCTATTTTCCATATTATAGTTTCAGATCTAAAATGAAAAACACCAAAAATACTTGCTTCATTGTTTTTTACTTTTAGTTTTACTTTCCATTCAAGCACCCTATTATATCTATCTCTACTAGATCTCATCCTTGCAAATAACCGTGAAGGGATTGACAACCCCTTTATAGCGTTGGGTGCAAGAGTTTGATTCCTTGTGCAGGTATATCTATTGGTGGCTCGCTTGTATCTCCTATTGGATTGATACCTTGGTTCTCAAAAACTAAGGGAAATACTTATCTACTTTGCTGCATCAAACCGTTCCTCTTCACGGGAAACCAACGCATGCTCGAGAAGTAGCAAGAAGGATTTCTAGCGCCGTTGCCGGGGAGATACATAGCAAGTCAAGGATACCAAGTACCCATCACAAACTCATCTCTTCAATTTACATTATTTGCCATTTGCCTCTCATTTTCCTCTCCCCCACTTCACAAATTTGTCGTTCTATTCGCCCTCTCTTTTTCGTTTGCATTTTTCTCATCGGATCTCTTGTTTGCTATGTTTTCTTGTGTTGCCATGTGCCTTCTATTTGCTTGCATCTTCGCTTGCTAAAAATCTATTGATATGGATCCTCACCCACTTGCTAATATTTCCAAAAGACCAAATTATGATGAACCAATTGCTAGTGAGTTGAGTGCACTTGATTATCTTTATGAAGTTTTGTTTGAAATCATGAATCTGAAAAATTTGATGAACTATTGAAAGAAGAAATTTATAAGGAGATTCATGATAGGTCCTTGAATGAAAAGCATGATTGTCATGTTGTTAGTATGAATTCTCTTAATATCCACGATGCTAATGATATGCAAAACCACAAGCTTGGGGATGCTATGCTTGATGAAGATGCTATTTTTTGTTTCGCAAGTTTTGGTGATGACATGTATGCTATAATTCATCATGAAAAAAATGCGTTGTGTGATAGTTATATTGTGAAATTCCTTCATGATGCTACTGAAAATTATTATGAGTGAGGAACATATGCTTATAGGAATTGCAATAATATCAGGTTTCTCTGTGTGTGTTCAAAGTTTTGAAGCTATGCTTGTTTTGCCTTCCTATGGTAGTTAATTCTTGCTGCCATAAATTGTTTGCTCACAAAATCCCTATGTATAGGAAGTGGGTTAGACTTAAATGTGATTTTCATGAGATTCATGTTGTTCCCTTGCATGTTTCAATTACTACTTTTTATGTGAGCATCATTGAAATTATTATGCCTAGCTAGGGGCATTAAACAATAGCGCTTGTTGGGAGGCAACCCAATTTTATTTTGCTTTCTGCTTTTTGCTTCTGTTTTTGTGTGTTTGGAACATTATTACTTATGTATTAATTGTATTTTTTTTTTAAATTAGTGTTTGATCCAATTAAAACCTTTGGGTTGATCTATGGTAGTTGTTGATTTGATCCTACTGGAAAACATAAACTTTTGCGCTTAGTCCAGGAATTTTCCAAAATTTTTAGGGTGTCGCATTGATCTGAATTTTTTACAAAAGATTGATATAATAATTTCCATAGTTGTCCCAATTTTTCAGAATTTTTAGAGTTCCATAAGTATTCAAAGTTTACAGATTACTACAAACTGTTCTGTTTTTGACAAATTCTGTTTTCTTTGCGTTGTTTGCTTATTTTGATGTATCTATTGGTCGTATCGGGGGGTATGAGTCATGGAGAAGTTATAATACAGTAGGTATTACAATAATATAAATAAATAATGAGTTCACAACAGTACCTAAAGTGCTGATTTATTTTTCTTATACTAACGGATCTCATGAGTTTTCTGTTGAGTTTTGTGTTGTGAAGTTTTCAAGTTTTGGGTGAAGATTTGCTGGAATATGGAACAACGAGTGGCAAGAGCCTAAGATTGGGGATGACCATGGCACCCCAAGTCATATTCAAGGATACCAAAAATCCTAAGCTTGTGGATGCCCCGGAAGGCATCCCCTCTTTCATCTTCAATCCATCGATATATTTACTTGAGGCTATATTTTTATTCACCACATGATATGTGTTTTGCTTGGAGCGTCTTGTATGATATGAGTTAGTTTGCCACAGTCATCCTTGATGCACACATATTTAGAGAGAGACATGCTGAATTGTGAATTTGTTAGAATACTCTATATGCTTCACTTATATCTTTTGAGCTAGGCAATGTTGCTCTAGTGCTTCATTTATATGTTTCTAGAGCATGGTGGTGTTATATTTTATAGAAATTATTGAACTCTCGTTCCTCACTTATATTATTTTGAGAGTTTCTTAAAATACAATGGTAATTTGTTTAGGTTATGAATTTAGTCCTAATATAATGGCATCCAAGAGGGATATAATAAAAACTTTCATATTAAGTGCATTAACAACTATGAGAAGTTGGATTCCTTGCATATAGTTTTGAGATAATAGGGATGGTAATATGAGAGTCATGCTAGTGAGTAGTTGTGAAATGAAGAGATACGTGTGTTAAAGCTTGTGATTGCCATAGCATGCACGTATGGTGAACCGCTATGTAACGAAGTCGAAGCATGACTTGTCTAATGATTGTCGACCTTTGTGTGAGGGTCGGGAGCACACGATGGTTAACACCTACCAACCTCTCCCCTAGGAGCATGCGTCTAATGCTTTGTTGGATTACTAATAGACTTTTGCAATAAGTATGTGAGTTCTTTATGACTAATGTGAGTCCATGGATTATACGCACTCTCACCCTTCCATCTTTGCTAGCCTCTCTAGTACCGCACAACTTTTGCCGGTACATCAAACCCTCCTTCCTCAAAACAGCCACCATATATTCCTCAAAACAGCCACCATACCTAACTATTATGTCATTTCCATAGACATTCCAAGATATACTGCCATGCAACTTCCACCATGTAGTTTTTCTATGACTTGCATCATCACTTCATATTGCATATAGAGTTATATATTGTCATAGGAATCAAGTTTTAATTTATTTTTCTTTGAGTTATAATTAAATAAAAGTGTGATAATTTTTCATTAATAGAGCATTGTACCATGAGAGAAAAGGATGATGGAGGCTATGACTCCCTCACAAGTTGGTACGAGTAGCCGAACTTCACAACAAAATAAAAGAGGCCAGGGAAGCCCAAAAAAAAACGAGGCCAAAGAAGCCCACCAAAATAAAAAAATGAGAGAAAGAGAGAAGGGACAATTGATACTATCTTTTTCCACACTTGTAGGGATGACTTTCTAAGGCCATGTTATTTCGAAAGGACACGACTACCTTGTTGGTGTGCTCGAAGTATTACTGTTTTTATGTCCATATTAGACTATTGTTTTGAATCTAATGGATCTAAATAATCATGCCACAATAAACAATATTACATGGATAAATATGTTGGGTAGCATTCCACATCAAAAATTCTATTTTTATCATTTACCTACTCGAGAACGAGCATGAATTAAGCTTGGGGATGCTGATACGTCTCTAACATATCTATAATTTTTGATTGTTTGATGCTATTATATTATCTGTTTTGGATGTTTTATATGCATTAATATGCTATTTTATATTATTTTTGGGACTAACCTATTAATCTAGAGCCTAGTGCCAGTTTCTATTTTTTCCTTGTTTTTTGAGTTTCACAGATAAGGAATATTAAATGGAGTCCAAACGGAATAAAACCTCCGTAAAGATTTTTTTCTAGAAAATATGGAAGCCACGAGACTTCAGAACCAAGGCAGAGGAGCTGCCACGGGGCCACAAGCCCGCTTGCCGCGGCCAGGGGGGCCACCAGCGCCAGGAAGTCTTGTGGGCCCCTAGCACCTCCCCTAACCCTAATCTTTGGCCTATAAATACCCAAATATTCCATCATTATCAAAATGAACCACAAAAACACTTTTCCGCCGCCAGAAGCCTCCATTCCCGAGAGATCCAATCTTGGAGCCTTTTCCGGTAATCTGCCAGAGGGGGATTCGATTACGGAGGGCATCTACATCAACTCCATTACCCCTCCGGTGATGTGTGAGTAGTTCACCATAGACCTATGGGTCCATAGCTAGTAGCTAGATGGCTTCTTCTCTCTCTTGGCTTCTCAATACCATGTTCTTAATGATCTTCATGGAGATCTATCCGATGTAATACTCTTTTGCGGTGTGTTTGTCAAGATCCGATGAATTGTGGGTTTATGTTCAGATTATCCATGAATATTATTTGAGTCTTTCTTGAATTCTTATATGCATGATTTCATATCTTTGCAAGTCTCTTCGAGTTATTGGTTTGGTTTGGCCAACTAGATTGGTAATTCTTGCAATAGGAGAAGTGCTTAGTTTTGGGTTGAATCTTGCGGTGTCCTCACCCAGTGACATAGTAGGGGTAGCGAGGCATGTATTGTATTGTTGCCATCAAGGGTAAACAGATGGGGTTTTCATCAGATTGCTTGAGTTTATCCCTCTACATCATGTCATCTTACTTAATGCGTTACTTTGGTCTTCATGAACTTAATACTCTAGATGTAGGCAGGAGTCGGTCGATGTGTGGAGTAATAGTAGTAGATGCAAAATCATTTTAGTCTACTTGTCACGGACGTGATTCCTATATGCATAATCATTGCCTTGGATATCTTCATAATTATTCACTTTTCTATCAATTGCTCGACAGTAATTTGTTCACCCACCGTAATACTTGCCATCATGAGAGAAGCCATCTAGTGAAACCTATGGCCCCGGGTCTATTTTCCATATTATATTTTTAGATCTAAAACAAAAAACACCAAAAATACTTGCTGCATTGTTTTTTTACTTTTAGTTTTGCTTTCCGTTCAAGCACCCTATTATATCTATCTCTACTAGATCTCATCCTTGCAAATAACCGTGAAGGGATTGACAACCCCTTATAGCGTTGGGTGCAAGAGTTTGATTCCTTGTGTAGGTATATCTATTGGTGGCTCGCTTGTATCTCCTACTGGATTGATACCTTGGTTCTCAAAAACTGAGGGAAATACTTATCTACTTTGGTGCATCAAACCGTTCCTCTTCACAGGAAACCAATGTATGCTCGAGAAGTAGCAGAGATCGGACTTCATGGTGGACAGTTCGGCCCAGACCGCCTTGTTCTTTTGCTCCAAGGACTCGCACTTATTGCTAGTGTCCTTGAGCTCATCATGTATCTCCGCAACACAAGCCTGGTGTTGATCACTGGTGGCTTGTAGGGTGGAGAGAGCGATGGCCGCTTCTTTGGCCTCCGCCTTCTCCACGGCCGCTTCATCTTTTGCACGTTGATGCTCGGCCTTGAGCTTTTCGATCTGCTTCGACGAAGCTACAACACGATGCAACTTTATCTAAAAAGGAATCTGCATTGACAGTATTCGAGGGGAAAGCATCTAGATTTAGTTCGGACTTACCCCACGCTTCATCGAACCTCTTGTTGAGGGCTTTCACCTCATCCTCAGAATGCTTGAGCTTCCGATGCAGCTCGTCCAGCTCGACACCATTTTTGTCCACCCCTGATGACGAAGCCTACATTACACACACAATTCATACATCACATCGGCACTCACTTCCCGAAATTATAGATATGACCCCTAGGTGAGCTTGTTCATCTCACCTAGGGCTCGGGGGCTGCCATGTATATGATACGAATAAATAAAAATCTTAGTGAAAACATCGGGTGACTTACTTGAAAGCCCGCAAGCAGACCTTTGAAGGCTTCCTTCAGTCCATTGTCAATGGACTGGACGCTTTGTAGTACCGCACCCAGAAGGGTGTGGTGATCCTAGGGGATGGAGGCGCCCGGTAGAGCCTCCTCCATGTCCGACCACCTGTTGGTCGGCGGTGTCGGGGATGATCGGATCTCCCGATCAACCACCGGGGATTGGACCGGTGCCTCTAGAGGCACAGTGCGCTCCGGAAATGTCCTTGGAGGAGACTGATTGCCCGTCCGTCCGGCCTCCTCTGTGTCCGTGTGGGGCTTTGTCCCCTGGTCTTCGGCGGCCGAGGCGTTAGCCTCGGCCACGGTGCTTTCTCCCTTGCCCCCTGTGTCTGCCTCCATTGGAGTAGGCTGGGATGACACCTCCATGACGTCCTTCGTGGCGCCTGGAGTGGTGGGGTGCGATGCGTTCCCGCTCTCTGCCAGTTCGGCAGACGGTGTCTCCCCGACCGATATTACCTCAGTTGGGATAACGCGTGGGGGGCTGTTGGACCAATAACCTGCATGTTAGCAATCTCTGAATCTACTAGCTATAGGTAGAAGGGTCTTCGGATCCTAACCTGGATGGAGGGGGCTTGAACCTTAGACTCCTTCGTGGAACCTCCTCGGGGTCTTCGGACGTAGAGCTTGAGTTCGACCTGTCGTCGGACAGGATCATGTGCACTTGTGGTGCCCTCTTCGGGGCAGGAGGAGCTGCCTACCCTGGGGCGTCCGAAGATGCCGCTCTCTTCTTGGTGTGGGGGAAATTACCTCCCCCCTCGCTCTCGACCTCCTCCTCCTCTTCTTCCCCCTCTTAGGTCTCCTCCTGATTTGAGGAGGCGGGGGTGTCTTCGGATGCAGCATCAGGCTGGTCCTTGATGTGGGCCAGCCTGACCTGGTTTCTTCTTCTTCTCCTTCTTCGTGGGAGCCTTGTAAGGCTTTCCACGAGCATCTTGGCTAACAGCCCGATCCTCTCGTCTTTGGGCTGAGGAGCCAGACTGTTGATGTTGATGGCCTTCTTCTGCCATCTCTGCCAGAATAGATCGGATAAGAGGATGAAGTGATTCTATGTGTAATAGAGCCAACCAAGTCGGGGGAAATCATACCTCGGAGTCTGGCTTGGAGCTGTGTAGACCATTGTCCTCCTCCTCGGATGGCTAGCTCTTCATCGACTTGAAGAGCGCCTTCCACAACTTCTCCTGCGTAGTGCGGAAGAGATTCTAGATTGTGGGATCGTCTTCGAGTTCTCGAGCCCACAGAGGAGTGTTACGACGCTGGCAAGGGAGGATGCGTCTTCGGAGCATCACCTGGACCACATCGGCTAGCTTAATGCCCTCCTCGATCAGGGAGCGGAGGCACTTCTACAGATCGGTCACTTCTTTGCCCGAACCCTAGGCCAAGCCCTTCTCGGGCCACGAAGCCAGTTTGGTGGGTGGGGGGATCTGAATGTGGCGATGGGGAGTTGGCCCTCCTCTCGTGGTTCGATGACATAGAACCTCTCCTTCTGCCATCCTTTGATGGTGTCGATGAAGGTGCCCGACGGCCACCCGATGCGGGCAAGCTTGCCAATGACTACCCCCTACAGTCCGCGTGCTTGCCTCCGAGGCACTTGGGCTTGATATTGAAGACCTACAGCCAAATCGTGAAGTGTGGATCGACGTGCAGGAAGGCCTTGCAGACAAGGATGAACGCCGAGATATGCATGATGGAGTTCGGCGGGAGGTCATGGAAGTCGAGGCCGTAGAAGAACATTAATCCCCTGATGAAGGGGTGGAGTGGGAAGATCAACCCTTTATGAAGTGGGAGATGAACACCACCCTCTCGCCTGGCCTGGGGGTGGGGATCACTTGGCCCTCCTTCGCTGCGCGGTAAGGAATGTCGTTGGGGAGGTAACCGGCCTCCTTGAGGTCGAGGATGTCCTTGTTGGTGACCGTTGAAGCTTCCCATTGGCCATTGGAGCCCGCCATTGCTGAGCTCGGGAGCGGGGGTGGAGAAACCTAGATCTGTGCTCTGGAGGCGCGAGGGAATAGGAGGCAGAGAAGTCGAATGGAGAGCGTGAAAGGCCTTTGGGGTTTTCTTTCTCCTTTTATGAGGTCCGCCAATTCGGGCTCCCCTTGCTGCGCCGTGAATCCCTCCACTTCCTGAGATGTGCAAGTCGTTGCGTACGCATGGTTAAGTATATCCCGTATAAAATGGGACACGATCGACATGTTGATAGATCGTGTGGATGGAATGGCCTCGAACCACGCATCGAGTGCCTGTAACTGGCCTATCGGTCGTGGTGGGCTATGATCTTTCGTTAGAAAGGTCGTCAGGAAACATTACCTTCCCCCCCGACGTCTGGCCTCAAAGCCAACTTATCTCATAGAATTTGGACGTGCCACTATGCGGAAAACTACGTATCTTCAGAGGCCGAACTATGGTTTGGCGGGAAGGAACTCACGTCGCAAGCCGAAGACTTTGTTCGCGAAGCAATTGGAGCTGAAGACCCTTGGTATTGGAGGCAAGTCGGGGGCTACTGAGGTAGTCCCAGATTAGGGGGGTCCTCGGATAGCTGACCTATTGTTTATGGGCCGAACTATATGGGCAACTTACCGAACACTAGATGATCAGTTTCCAGGATGGAATCTTCGAGGAGCATGTCTTGAGCCCCATGTTTGATGTAGTAAATAGGCATGTTTATCTCTTCGGCATGTAACCGCCTATGTGTAAACCCTAGACCTCCTTGGCATCTATATAAGCGGGAGGGTTTTAGGGTATAAGGAGAGAACAACTCATCGAGGGTTAGACATATGATCTCGAGGTAGATCAACTCTGTAACCCCTTACACCATCAATATAATCAAGCAGGACGTAGGGTATTACCTCCATTGGAGGGCCCGGTCCTGGGTAAACTCGTGTCCCCTTCGTCTCCTGTTACCGTCGATCCTAGTCTCACAGTTCAATACCCCATATCTGAGGTCTGCCGATTTTGACACCGACAACAAGAGTTCAATTATTTCCATAAAACCAAACACCACTGTGCTCTAAAAAGGTATAAGTGAAGCACTAGAGCAAAATTGCCTATCTCAAAAGATATAAGTGAAGGACATAGAGTATTCTAATAAATTCATGATTAACGCGTGTCTCTCTAAAAATATGTGTGCAGAAAGGATGATTGTGGCAAACTAAAAAGCAAATAATCATATCATACAAGACGTTCCAAGCAAAACACATATCATGTGGTGAATAAAAATATAGCCTCAAGTAAATTTACCGATGGATTGAAGAGGAAAGAGGGGTTGCCTTCCGGGGCATCCCCAAGCTTAGGCTCTTTGGCATCCTTGAATAGGACTTGGGGTGCCTTGGGAATCCCCAAGCTTAGGCTCTTGCCACTCCTTATTCCATATTCCATCAAATCTTTACCCAAAACTTGTAAACTTCACAACACAAAACATAACAGAAAACTCATGAGATCCGTTAGTATAAGAAAATAAATCACCACTTTAGGTACTGTTGTGAACTCATTCCTTATTTATATTGGTGCAATACCTACTGTATTCTAACTTCTCCATGGTTCATACCCCCCGATACAACCCATAGATACATCAAAATAGGTACACAACACAAAGAAAACAAGATGTGTCAAAAACAAAATAGTCTTTAGCAATCTGAAAACTTCGTATACTTATGTAACTCAAACAGTTTTTAAAAATTAGGACAAACTGGGAAATTTCTATATCAATCTTTGTAAAAAATTCAGACTCATTTAATGCTCTTACAAATTTATAAAATTCCTGGACTGGGCGCAAAAAGTTTCTATTTTTTAGCAAGATTGAATCAACTATCACCATAGACCATCCCAAAGGTTTTACTTGGCTCAAACACTAATTAAAACACCAAATCACAATTAATACAGAAGTAATAATGTGGGAAACACTAAACAACAGAATAAAAAATAGAACATAAAAATAAAATTGGGTTGCCTCCCAACAAGCGCTATTGTTTAACGCCCCTAGCTAGGCATACTGATTTCAATGATGCTCACATAAAAATTAGTAATTGAAATATGCAAGAAAGAATAATGAATCTCCTGACAAGCATATTTAATTCTAACCCACTTCCTATGCATAGGGATTTTTTGAGCAAACAATTTATGGGAACAAGAATCAACTAGCATGGGAAGGCAAAACAAGCATTACTTCAAAACTTTGAACACATAGAGAGGAAACTTGATATTATTGAAATTCCTACAAGCATATGTTCCTCCCTCATAATAAATTCAGTAGCATCATGAAGGAATTTAAAAATATAACTATCACATAAATCATTCTTTTCATGATGCACAAGCATGCAGTCATCATAATGAATTTGCCCATCAAAACTTGGGGAACAAAAAAATCATCTTCATGAAACATAGCATCCCCAAACTTACGACTTTGCATATCATTAGCATCATGGATATTTAAAGAATTCATACTAGCAACATTGCAATCATGCTTTTCAATCAAGGATCTATCATGAATCACCTTATAATTTTCTTCTTTCAACACTTCATCAAAATTTCCAGATTCATGATTTTCAAACAAAACTTCATAGAGATAATCAAGTGCACTCAACTCACTAGCAATTGGTTCATCATAATTTGGTATTTTGAAAACATTAGCAAGTGGATGAGGATCCATATCAATAGATTTTTAGCAAGCGAAGATGCAAGCAAATAGAAGGCACATGGCAACACAAGCAAAGAGATCCGGCGAGAAAAAGGCGAACGAGAAAGAGGGCGAATAAAAAGGCAAATTGGTGAAGTGGGTGAGAGGAAAACGAGAGGAAAATGGCAAATAAAGTAAATGCAAGAGATGAGTTTGTGATGGGTACTTGGTAGGCTTGATGTGTATCCTCCCCGGCAACGGCGCCAGAAATCCTTCTTGCTACCTCTTGAGCTTGCGTTGGTTTTTCCCTTAAGAGGAAAGGGCGATGTAATGAAGTAGATAAGTATTCCCCTCAGTTGTTGAGAAACAAGGTATCAATCCAGTAGGATAAACAAGCAAGTTACCAATGGATGCACCTACACAAACAATCAAACTCTTGCACCCAACACTATAAAGGGGTTGTCAATCCCTTCACGGTTATTTGGAAGGATTAGATTTGATATAGGTAGATGTAATAGATCGTGGAAAGTAAAAGGTAAATAAATTGCAGCAAGGTATTTTTAGTATTTTTGGTTTATAGATCTGAAAATATGTTGTGGAAAGTAGATCCGGGGGCCATAGGTTTCACTAGAGGCTTCTCTCTTGAAGGAAATTATCACGATGGGTGAACAAATTACTGTCAAGCAATTGATAGAAAAGCAAATAATTATGAACATATCCAAGGCAATGATTATGCATATAGGCATCACATCCGTTTCAAGTAGAACGAAACGATTCTGCATCTACTACTATTACTCCACACATCGACCGACTCCTGCCTGCATCTAGAGTATTAAGTTCATGAAGAACAGAGTAACACATAGGTAAGATGACATGATGTAGAGGGATAAACTCAAGCAATATGATGAAAATCCCATCTTGTTACCCTTGATGGCAACAATACAATACGTGCCTCGCTACCCCTACTTTGTCACTGGGTGAGGACACCACAAGATTGGACACAAAACTAAGCACTTCTCCCATTGCAAGAATTACCAATCTGGTTGGCCAAACCAAACCAATAACTCGAAGAGACTTGCAAAGATATGAAATCATGCATATAAGAATTCAAAAAAGACTCAAATAATATTCATGGATAATCTAAACATAAACCCACAATTCATCGGATCTCGACAAACACACCACAAAAGATTATTACATCGGATAGATCTCCATGAAGATGATGAAGAACATGGTATTGAAGCACAAAGAGAGAGAATAAGCCATCTAGCTACTAGCTATGGACCCGTAGGTCTGTGGTGAACTACTCACGCATCATCGGAGGGGCAATGGAGTTGATGTAGATGCCCTCCGTGATCGAATCCCCCTCCGATAGATTATCGGAAAAGGCTCCAAGATTGGATCTCTCGAGAATGGAGGCTTCTAGCGGTGGAAAAGTATTTGCATGGATCTTTTTGGTATTGGGGGAATATTTGGGTATTTATAGGACGAAGATTAGGGCAAGGAGACCTGCTAGGAGGTGGCAAGTCTGCCAGGCATGACTAGGGGGGTGGTCGCGCCCCCTGGCTTGTGACCTCCTGGTAGCTTCCCTGTCATGCACTCCAATCCTGGTAGATCTCTTTCGTTCCAGAAAAAATCATCGCGAAGATTTTGTTCCGTTTGGACTCCGTTTAATATTCCATATCTGCAATACTCAAAAACAAGGAAAAAACTGACACTAGGCTCTAGATTAATAGGTTAGTCCCAAAAATAATATAAAATAACATATTAATGCATATAAAACATCCAAAACAGATAATATAATAGCATGAAACAATCAAAAATTATAGATACGTTGGAGACGTATCACTGTCTGTCAAGTAGGTATATGCTCTTTCCAATCTTGGAGCTGATAAGCATATGAATGTATGGAGCACATCAATATGACCTTTTTTGGTCTGCAACAGTCCTCTTGATTTTTGCCACAATCAAATCCATCACCCTAATATTGGTGTGGGTGTCTACATGATGCAGAATATTGATGGAGTACCCCCTGATCATCTTATCATCACCTGATTTGGGCATCAGGTGTACCTCATAATTGTGTTGGTGGTGCGTAGTCTTGCTTGTAGGTAGTAGACAAAGCCTAACTTGTGTGACTTCAGATACTCCTTAGGAAATGGGTTATACATGTTGGACATGGAGTTGTGGTTCATTTTGGCCTCAACATAAACATCCAAATCTCCATCTTGCACCTGTGGGGCTCCTAAGATGGTAGCCCATTCATCAACAGTGGATTGGTGTCTGGTGCCTTCAGTCATCCATACAATTCTAGCATTTCGAGAGAAATGAGCTGTCAAGTAGAATTGCATGATTATCTCATCATTGCATGCAATCATCTCTCTACCAACAAAGGCATCAATGCCAATTGCCTTGAAGTTCTCCTAGACACGGGGGAAGTAGTTTTCATTCTCCTTGATGTACTTCCAGTCCACATACCTCATATCACTGACAGTTGGACTCTTGTCTATCAAGATAGTCTCATAGAAGTCTTGCTGCTCCTTAGTCTAGAAGCGGGCATCAATAGTTGTGATCCTACTAATGACACATGGATCTGCAACTCTCCACTTCCTGAGCCTTTTATCCTTCCTTTCTTTCATGTTTTCAGCCACAAGATGATCATCCTTTTGATCTAGCAAATGAGGTCTCAACTTCCTCAAAACGGCAATCTCTTCATCCTCTATAGTGGCTACCTTGGAGGTTGTACCTTTGTTCTTCTCGGCTGCTGGAATATCTCTTGTGGTTCTCTTGGGCTTGGTGGCAGCTGGCTTCTTGACCTTGGGAGCAGAAGCTTTAGCCTTAGATGTAGGCTTGCTTGGCATAGCATATGTCATAAGATTTCTTAGCTTTGATGGAGGTGGGTTGGCAATAGGTTCCTCTTCTTCTTATTCCTCAAGCTTAGTTGGACCCTCATACATAGATGTTGGCCTACCTATCACATGGACAACCCTCTTCCTCTCACTCTCTTCTTTGTTGGCTTCTTAGCCATGGACTTGGTTTGCTTGGAAGTGTGTGAAGTTCCAATCCTGAGAGATTTTGTTCCTTGGGAAGATTCAGGAGCTCTCATAGCATCTGTGCTTGCATACTCTTTCTTTACATGCTTCCTGGATGAAGTGACCTCATCATCATTCTTCCTAGCAGCAACTCTCTCATTATTCTCTTGCTGCTTCTTGGATGTCACCCCATCAGGCACAAAGTCAACATATTCCTCATGTGAATTGAGTTTCCTGCCCTTGTGGCTGCCTTGGTCAAACTATCAGAACTGGGGGTGCCAGGGTCTTCTGCAGAATTAGCCTCGGGACTAGTGCCTGCACTGAGATCTACACTCTGCTCTCTGAAGTCATTCTGGCTATCCTCTGAACCTGACATGTTGCACTGACAGACTATCCCTGTAAATAGATATAGAGGAGTGGAAAATATGAGCATCACAAAACACGACTATTTTGCAAAAATTGAACTCAAAATCTCAGTTTCAGAATTGTGTAATGTGGGTTTCGGTTCCACCGAGTTCTAATTTTCGGAGTCTCCGACACATACATTGTACTTTACAGAAATCTAGTCACCCTTTTTTGGTTTCACCGAGAAAGGTAGCTCGGTCTCACTGGAATGTTCTCAGAAACCCTAATATCCAAATTGGTGATACCGATTTTTTTGCACTCGGTGACACCAAGACGCATAGTGCGGAACCCTAAGCCTAAAAAAATGTGTTCGTCTATTCTAACAAAATTTCTTGTGGATAGATGTATTTCAATCCATGGCAAGAAGATGAACATGAGCTAATGCGTAAGATTCGGAGTTGGGAGCGCAAAAGGGGTTCGACCTCTTACCCTAGTTCAACGAAGAACTCGGTACGGCGGCGATGGCAGGGAGGATTGCCATTGACGGCGGCGGACTCCAATGGAGAGAGCGCACTGGAGACAAGGGAGACGTCCATGGACTTTGAGCGCGGCAACAGAGGGTTGCGGGAGGCCGAGAGATTGAAGTATTTTTCAATTTCGGGTTCGCGGAAAATATTTCGATGGGGACACGACTCCCACCCTATCTACACACAGTCCAAAACCAAGTACAAATATAACCTACTTTTTTACAATAATATTTGACACAATTCTAACAAACTCCACCTTGGCGAATATTCTTCACCACCTTGGATTCGTCCATGCGTCGAATCTCCATGTACATTGGACTTGAGACACGCCATGAGCATCGCTGCTACTCCCAGACTCCATCTGACTCCACCTGCAACTGTAGTCCATTCTTGTCTTCATCACAGTCAACACTCGAGCAAAAATAAGTTCCTCATTACTCTACTTTGTGCTTCCAACTTTCGGAGTATCCGTTCAATGCCATCACACACTAATCATTGACCTGCGTGAAAATGAACAACCCACATATTGGATGCCACACATAAGAGTTATCTGAACTCAAAATCCTCGCTTTTTCTTAACCGTCCGTCTGAAACTTGAAGGAAATTCACCGTCGCCCTTTGTCACCCTGATTCAAATTCACAGTTGTCTCACTCTTTTTTCAGAAAGTCTCCGATATGTCCCACAACTATAACACTCTGCCTCCTTCTGTATTTGTCATCCGCGCTTTGCCATGTGCACTGAACACCACAGAATATATGGCCATGTATTCTCTCCGCTTTTGACAATTTTAGACTTTCCGCCACTTTCTCGGATTCTCCATGGTCAACTCTTGTCCATCAACTAGCACCAATAGACCCGGTCACCAACTTGAATCTGGTACTCGTCAACACTACTTCAACACCCATGCACACTTTGTGTGACCACATGTCTCACCATTAGTGCCTTGGTCTGCCGCCGTGTCCTGTGCTTACCGCACGCCTCGCCGCTATGACCGCATTGAGCCTCTGCTGTCCTGGTCGAGTCTCCTGGGTAGCTAGCCCACTCTTCCTCAACCCCATCACAGAGAACCACCAATCATCACCGACCGATCCCGAGTATCATGTCTCCATCAAACCATTGGGCCTCAGTCTGATCCATGTGTCTCTCGCTATCCTGCTGAAATAGGATTCGATTCTCCGATATCTTAAACCGTAGCCCCTCCATCAACACAGAGTGAAGTCTTCTGCTAGACTCTAGCTCCACCTTCGACATGACTCTATGTAGCTGGCCATGCTACCCCGCGTCCCGTCGACTTCAAGCTCGCATGTGTACACCACCTTGAATCAACCCTGCACCATAGTCTGTCGAAGCTGCACAAGCCCTCAGGCCTGCACCATGTGTTTCCATGCCCCAGAAGTCGGTCACCATCAGCATTACGCTCCTGTGTCGTCATCGCTAAAATCAACACCGTCTTCTGCTTTGACCAAAATCCACGCCGATCCGTCAGACAGTCCAGTCCGACCAAGCCGAAATTATCCGATTGCAACCATGCTCCATCCCGCGTCATGTCCGCGTGCACATCACGGTGCATTGCTTGACGCCATGTGTATGCACAACCCCTGCACACACACCGCGGGATCCTCCAAACCTTATGTGCATGTCTTCCATCTTTGCCATACACACTCCGAGCCTCTCAGCAAACTCGAGCCACCAGAAAAATCTCCATGCAAACTTGAGTCGTTGGATACCTTCTGCATAATATTTTCTTGTTACCTTTTACCTCTTGCTCCCGTGTATGCGTAGACATTTTTCTAGAACTTGTCCCAGAATAGCCTTCCATATATCTTATCATAACAAAACCAAACATGATCCACATCAACGCTCCTATACACCCTGCATGTCCCTAGGACCGTCTCTCTTTTTCTTTAACACAAACAAATCTCACGATAGCTACTTCGGCTTCCTGGCTCGTGTTGCGCCTGTACTGCGCACTCCCAGCCTTCCATGAGCCAGCCCCGCCTAGGCCAGCCCTCTCGGCTACTCGTGCCCCACCATCCGACCTCTGTTGACCTGCGCGCCAGCTGCACTACTGGGCCACGCCTCATCCGTGACCATGCACGCGTGCTGCTGCTCCGCCTTGGTCCCAGCTGGCTTGCCAACTCTTTCCTGACCTAGCCATCTGCTGCCACCGTCGCCTTGATCTGACTCGCTTTATATATATATACCCTCCTGTTGTCGGTAGCACCGATTTCAAAATTTTGGTACCATCGAGTTTCTTCATTGCCACAGAACACAGAAACGCGGTGAGGCCGAGATTTTGATTTTGGTGGTACCGAGGTTCAAAAATCAGATCAACACTGGTGCTTCAGTGGAACTGAGATTTGTGAGTTGGTTACACCGAGTTGCACATGGGAGGTTTTGGATGTCAGCACTTGTCAAAATGGAACTCTGAGTGCTCCTCACACAAAGGGTCCGAAAAGTGCTTGCTCAATTTTTGTGATGTAGCATGATTAGAATTTGAGACGAGAAGGCATGGATAGCTAGAGGGGGGCACTTAGGCATTCTTGTACATCAATTGGCCAAAAAAATGAAATCCAAACAACAACAATTGGATGTCCTCGAATGAGCAAAAATATGCATACCAACATGCTCACACATAAAGATGTCAAATAAAATATGGCAAACATGCACAACCACTCTAGTATCTACCAAGCACTTTGGCGATGACGAATTCATCTATGTATGAGTATATTGACTTAGGAGCCAAGTAAGAGTACTTGATCATAGGTCATACTCATCATTTAGGCACAAGTAGGGTTGCCACTTTTATATAAAGCTTTTAATGTGTTCACAACTTAAGAGATGATTTGACTCAAGTCTTAGAGTAAATCTCCCCCTTGATGTGACATCCCCCCTAAGAGGGACAAACTAACCTTAGGTTTTGTCATTAAAGACTTCATGTAGGTGCTGTAGTAGTGCATGCTCATAGTTGATGAAGATCATCTTGAGTTGGGAGTCATCTTTGTTGTTTTGTACTCTTCTCACCTACATGGGTTAGTCCCACACAAGGAACATATACAAGGATATCTATGGACATGGAGTGAAACACATGTGACTGATGATGCCCATTGATTCATTAATTACCTTGCTCCTTGCTTACCTATGAGGGAATATGTGAGTCCTTGAACTATTGCATAAGGTTGGAGCTGATTGCAAATAGTTCTTGCCAAAAATGAATGTGAGTGAATTTTGTTGGCCGAGTCACCCCTCAAGAACTTCTTTAATTCTTATTCTTGGGGACCGATGTCAACTTGATGGGGATCCTTGGAGTTGAAGTAGTGCTTGATGAAGTAGAGCTTGTAGTGTCCTTGGGAACCCACTTCACCAAGGCTTGGGTGGCACTTTTATGTAAATCACATTAGGATAAGCTACTAAACTCCTAGATAATATTATGGCAAATTACTCTCAATGGAACACCGAAAGATCTCCTACTAATAAAAAAGTGCATGCTATTGAAGAGATTAATACTTTGAGTGAAAAGATGGATGAATTGATGAAATTGTTTGCTAGTAAAAGTGTTCCTATTGATCCTAATGATATGCCTTTGTCTTCTTTGATTGGATATAATAATGAATCTATGGATGTGAATTTTGTTGGTAGGAACAATTTTGGTAATAACGCTTATAGAGGTAATTTCAATGCTAGGCCGTTTCCTAGTAATTCCTCTAAAAATTATGGTAATTCCTACAACAATTCTTATAAAAATTATAATAAAATATCCTCTGATTTTGAGAGTAATATTAAATAATTCATTAGTATGCAAAAAGGTTTCAACGCTATGATTGAAGAAAATCGCTCAAGATTGATGATTTGGCTAGGAACGTTGATAGAATTTCTCTTGAGATTGATTCTTTAAAAACTAGATCTATTCCACCCAAGCATGATATTAATGAGTCTTTAAAATCTATGAGAATTTCTATTGATGAGTGTAAGGAAACAACCGCCAGAGTTCCTGCTAAGCGTGAATGGCTTGAAAAAGTATGTTCTCGTGATAATATTGATGAAGATCTTAAAGTGATTGATGTGACTCCTATTGAATCTTTATTTTACAATATTAATCTTGATAAGTATGGGACTAGAGATGAGTCAACTTTAGTTAAAAGGCGTCCCAATGTTTCAGAGTTTTTAGATCTTGATGCTAAGATTGATAAAAGTGGGATTGAAGAGGTCAAAAATTTAAATAGCAATGAACCCACTCTTTTGGATTTCAAAGATTTTAATCATGGTATCTGCTATTTTATTGATTGTATTTCCTTGTTGCAATCCATGTTGAACTCTCCTCATGCTTATAATCAAAACAAGGCTTTTACTAAACATATTGTTGATGCTATGATGAAGGCTTTTGAAGAAAAACATATTGTTTCTATACCTAGAAAGATATATGATGAGTGGGAACCTACTATTAAGATTGAGATTAAATATTATGAGTGCCATGCTTTGTGTGATTTGGGTGCTAGCGTTTCCATGATTCCAAAAACTTTATGTGATGTGTTAGGTTTCCGTGAATTTGATGATTGTTCCTTAAATTTGCATCTTGCGGATTCCACTATAAAGAAACCTATGGGAAGAATTAATGATTTTCTTATTGTTGCACATAGGAATTATGTGCCCGTATATTTCATTGTTCTTGATATAGATTGCAATCCTACATGTCCTATTATTCTTGGTAGACCTTTCCTTAAAACGATTGGTGCAATCCATAAAACGGTACCATTAAGGAAGGGCATGGAAAACTTTCCTAGAAAGAAAATAAAATTACCTTATGAATCTATCATTAGATCTACTTATGGATTGCATACCAAAGATGACAATACCTAAATCTATTGTGTTTTGCCTAGCTAGGGGCGTTAAACAATAGCACTTGTTGGGAGGCAACCCAATTTTATTTTGCTTTATGCTTTTTTGCTTATGTTTTGGTGTGTTTGGCACATAATTAATTCTGTATTAATTGTGTGTTTTGTTTAAATTAGTGTTTGAGCCAAGTAAAACCTTTGGGGTGATCTATGTTAGTTGTTGATTTGATCTTGCTGGAAAACATATTTTTTTTGCTCAGTCCAGGAATTTTATGAATTGTTGAGAGCATAAAATAGATCTGAAAGTTTTACACAGGATTTATATATGAATTACCCTGGTTCTCCTAATTTTCCAGAATTTTTAGAGTTCCCTAAGTATTTGAAGTTTAAAGATTGCTACAGACTGTTCTGTTTTTCACAGATTCTATTTTCTTTGTGTTGTTTTCTTATTTTGATGTATCTATGGGTCATATCGGGGCTATGAGTCATGGAGAAGTTATAATACAGTAGGTGTTACACAAATACAAATAAATAATGAGTTCACAATAGTACCTAAAGTGATGATCTTTTTTTGTACTAACGGATCTCATGAGTTTTCTGTTGAGTTTTGTGTTGTGAAGTTTTCAAGTTTTGGGTGAATATTTGATGGACTATGGAAAGAGTGGCAAGAGCCTAAGCTTTGGGATGACCCAGGCACCCCAAGTCATATTAAAGGATACCAAAAAGCCTAAGCTTGGGGATGCCCCAGAAGGCATCCCCTCTTTCGTCTTCAATCCATCGGTAAATTTACTTGAGGCTATATTTTTATTCACCACATGATATGTGTTTTGCTTGGAGCGTCTTGTATGATATGAGTATTTGCTTGTTAGTTTTCCACAATCATCCTTGATGCACACATCTTTTGAGAGATACACGCTGAATCGTGAATTTGTTGAGAATACTCTATGTGCTTCACTTATTTCTTTTGAGCTAGGCAATGTTGCTCTGGTGCTCCACTTATATATTTTTAGAGCATGGTGGTGTTATATTTTTTAGAAATTATTGAACTCATGTTCCTCACTTATATTATTTTGAGAGTTTCTTAAAACAGCATGGTAATTTTTTTAGGTTGTGAATTTAGTCCTAATATAATGGCATCCAAGAGGCATATAATAAAAACTTTCTTATTAATTGATTAACAACTATGAGAAGTTGGATTCCTTGCATATAGTTTTGAGATAATAGGGATGGTAATATGAGAGTCATGCTAGTGAGTAGTTTTGAATTGAAGAGATACGTGTGTCAAAGCTTGTGATTCCCGTAGCATGCACGTATAGTGAACCACTATGTAACAAAGTCGGAGCATGACTTGTCTAATGATTGTCGACCTTTGTGTGAGGGTCGGGAGTGCATGATGGTTAACTCCTACCAACCTCTCCCCTAGGAGCATGCTTCTAATGCTTTGTTTGATAACTGATAGACTTTTGCAATAAGTATGTGCGTTCTTTATGACTAATGTGAGTCCATGGATTATACACATTCTCACCCTTCCATCTTTGCTAGCCTCTCTAGTACCGTGCAAATTTCGCCGGTACATCAAACCCTCCTTCCTCAAAGCAGTCACCATATATTCCTCAAAACAGCCACCATACCTACTTATTATGGCATTTCCATAGCCATTCCGAGATATATTGCCATGCAACTTCCACCATGTAGTTTTTCTATGACTTGCATCATCACTTCATATTGCATATAGAGTTATATCTTGTCAGAGGAATCGAGTTGTAATTTCTTTTTCTTTGAGTTATAAGTAAATAAAAGTGTGATTATTTTTCACTAATAGAGCATTGTCCCATGAGAGAAAAGTATGATGGAGGCTATGACTCCCTCACAAGTTGGGACGAGTATCCAGACATAACAAAAAATAAAAGAGGCCAAACAAGCCCACAAAAATAAAAAAATGGGAGAAATAGAGAAGGGACAATTGCTACTATATTTTTCCACACTTGTGCTTCAAAGTAGCACCATGATCTTCATGATAGAGAGTCTCCTATTTTGTCACTTTCATATAACTAGTGGATATTCATTATGCATGACCACTTAGTTTTCTTTTTGAGCTTTCATACACTTATAGCTCTAACTGCACTTGTTGCATGGCAATCCCTACTCACTCACATTGATATCTATTGATGGGCATCTCGATAGCCCATTGATACACCTAGTTGATGTGAGACTATCTTCTCCTTTATCCCTTGCACCTCCTCCATATTCTATTCCACCTATAATGCTATATCCATGGATCACGCTCATGTATTACGTGAGAGTTGAAAAGGTTTGAGAACACCAAAAGTGTGAAACAATTTCCTGACTTTTTCATTAGGGTTGTGCATGATTTATATACTTTGTGTGGGGAAGATGGAGCATAGCCAGACCATATGATTTTGTAGGGATGACTTTCTAAGGCCATGTTATTTCGAAAGGACACAACTACCTTGTTGGTGTGGTCGAAGTATTAATGTTTTATGTCAATATTAGACTATTGTTTTGAATCTCATGGATCTGAATATTCATGCCACAATAAAGAATATTGCATGGATAAATATGTTAGGTAGCATTCCACATCAAAAATTCTGTTTTATAATTTTCCTACTCAAGAACGAGCAGGAATTAAGCTTGGGGATGCTGATACGTCTCCAATGTATCTATAATTTTTTATTGTTTCATGCTATTATATTATCTGTTTTGAATGTTTTATATGCATTAATATGCTATTATATATTGTTTTTGGGACTAACCTATTAATCCAGAGCCTAGTGCCATGTTCTGTTTTTTCCTTGTTTTTGAGTTTCGCAGATAAGGAATATTAAACAGAGTCCAAACGGAATAAAACCTCCGAAAAGATTTTTTCTTGAAAATATGGAAGCCACGAGACTTGAGAACCAAGGCAGAGGAGCTGCCATGGGGCCACAAGCATGAAGGTATTGACAAGTAACCGTGAGATTGACAAGATCTCATCCTTGCAAGTAACCGTGAAGGGATTGACAACCCCTTTATAGTGTTGGGTGCAAGAGTTTGATTCTTTGTGTAGGTATATCTATTGGTGGCTCGCTTGTATCTCCTACTGGATTGATACCTTGGTCTCAAAAACTGAGGGGAATACTTATCTACTTTGCTGCATCAAACCGTTCCTCTTCACGGGAAACTAACGCATGCTCGAGAAGTAGCACTTGTCCATGCCCTTGAGCTTGTGGTCTTGTGGTGGAAGGTCATCTTGAGCATTTGTTCCCTTGGGAAGATTAGGGTCATACCTCTCCTTTTGGGGAACAAACTTCGTCTTGGGGTGTTGACCTTCTTCCCATTCAACTCCATTGGCGTTGAAATAACCAATGTCTTGGTTCTTTCGGGTGCCATGCTTGCTTGAGCACAATCTCCTCAAATTTCTTACTTCTAGCAAGACTCTTGTAGACACCTTTCTCTATAATTACTTTCAATAAATCATTTTCTTGCTCAAGTGTAACTTGTCTAAGAGAATCATTAGTGGAATCAATAGAACTACTAGAAGCAACATCATTAGATTTCAACATTTTTATTGGTGCTACTAGATGAGGAACCTTTCTTTACTTTGTTACTAGTTTGCTTAGGTTTAACTTGTGGAACAAAAGTAGACAAGAGTAATCGTTTGGCTATATAAGGATAACTCTTCTTTCGAAGATCGTCATTGGTAGCTTTAAGAAACTCATGTTCTTGCTCTAAATTTAGATTCACGAAGCATAACTTCTCATGAGTTCTTAGAAGCTCTCTATGATCTTATTGAGTAGATTCATGAGCTAACTTAAGAGTGTTTAATTCCTTAGTTAGACGCTCAATCTTCTTCTTATCATCGTCACATGACTCATCTTGACTGGCATGATTATTATCAATTTCATTGAAACTAACACTACTAGTTTTATCAAGGAGCAAGTCATCATATCCAAGTAAGTCATCCTCATCACTATTAAAGTCAAGGTATTCGGGGGTGTGATGCCTTGGGGACTTTAGCCATGAATCAATTTCCATTTCCTTCATTTGGTGAATCAAATATGTCATAGGAATTGGAGGATACTGTGGGGACCTCGACTCATAGGTCGTGATCACCGAATGTACGTGCATAGTGATCCCAGAGATCAATGCTCACCGAACACACAGAAACTAAATAACAAGAGTCTTACATCCATTAAAAACCGTTTTACTCGAATATGGACCTTAAGGCCTAGTCTTCATAAACTTGTAGCGGAAATCTTCAATGATAGCGTGAACCCATGCCATCTGCCTTAACCCTACACGCATTCTAACTGGGAAGCGTCCTAGCTCGCACGTCCGTCACCAAGGTAAACTTCATCATAACCTGATCTTTCATGCTTGGCCAATAAAATAACTAGTGGCAAGCCAATGAGTACTTTGAATGTACTGGCAAGCAACCCATGTTTGGAACAAGGCAATAACAATGAATGAAATAGCACTAAGTAGGTATTTTGTGGAAAGCCAATTTTAAATGCAATGTCGTTGATCAAGTAACTATGGGTAAGCATGCATCAACAGTTGGCAGATATCCATATGAACAAGTTATATATATCATCATAAGCAGGGGTTGAACATCTCATGTTCATTCATCACATCAAGTCTTCAGACTTGCCTCAAATATCATCCTTCTGTCTTCCAAACACACACACACACACCAAGTTTGCGAAAACAGCTAGACGTAGTCTAAGCAGCACCACCCAACTGTCCTTGACCGTGGACACGGCTATTTGAATAGTTTTACACTCTGCAGAGATTGCACACTTTACCCACAAGACTCGGCGAACTTTCGTGTCATCCACGACTCCCGGTATGTAGAATACCCGAGGTAAGCACCCGAACAATGCCTTCCCCTGGCGATACTAAACAAAGATTCCACTTGATTGGTACCTAGCCCTCACGATGTACATCACGTGAGCTTCGCTCCAGATCTTACCATCCATGAGGGGACCAACGGTGTGCCCGGTGCCTGTAAAGACAGCGCACGATCGTCCATTTCTGTACGGCCCCGTATCAAGAGTGACCACGCCACTCCCGCCACTAGTAATGCGGGCTCCTTGCCAGTACCCACCAAGGTAATCAACAAAGCCCCTTCCCATATAGGGTTAGAGTGGTTGTACATGTAAGGTTGGGACGGTCGACAAATCTTAAATCTAATCCGTTTTCGAAAACTACACACACTCACTTGCTCCAGTACACCACTTCTTTATTAAGTGGCTACCCAGCTCATCATCATCTCCCTCGGGCATTAGTGGCACCCGACGTGGTTTTTGAAAAGTCTTTGAAAACACCTCTTTGTTTCCATCACCATGCATAATCTCGAACCCACTTGCGTAGCATCTTCTAGCATCCTATCTACACCCACCCGCATAACCCTCATAAGGTGGTAGGGTCATGCACGATGCAAGTGTCAATGGCAAAAGTACTGGAAGCAACCCACCGAAGTGGTCACTACTCCACATGATCAAATATAACGAAAGTAAAGTGCTATATGTCATGCAAATAAAAATGGTTTCTTAACATGGTCAAAGGGCTGCTTGCCTGGCTTAGCAATGTCTTCGAGGTATTCACCCGCTTCTCTTCCACTCCGAGCATTCCATCTACTTCGTCAACTATCGCCGGAAACAACCGCAATAAGCAACACAATAAGCAGAAAATAAAAGTGCTCTATAAATAGGAGTTTTATTTTTCTTGGACACCTCTGGTCACAAGAAAAATAACCAAGTAGATTTCATTGGATGTGGATCAAGGAGGATTTTTGAAGGGTGGAAATGAAGGAATTGATGGTCCTATAAGGTGTCCACAGTAAACGTTTTAACAAAAATGAGTGGGTGAACCTAACAAATATGGCATGGTTTTAGAAACATGAGGGAAGTGTTTCCACTGGATTTGGAGTTGTGAGGATTTTCCTAGGGATTTGCAAAGTGGGTCAAATATGAATAAATGGCCCAATAATCCACACAACATAGAAAATATACGAAAAAATGCACACATACTAGCTCATGAGTTTAGATACAACTAGGATTTTGAATCACTCCATTTGGAGCTATTATGAATGCTCTAGGTATTTTTACAAGTGGGCATTTCAAAGTTCAGATTCAAATTTGAATTTGAACCCTCCATAAAAGTTCGCAGGAAAAATGTGCAATGCACATATTTGGATAGTTCAAGATTTTAGGAATCAACAGAAACTTGAATCATCAGATTTGGACGTCGAATGGATTTAATATGAATTTCACACGACGCATAGAGCACACGACGCATGATTGATATTGGGCCGACCCAGTGGCTCGACCTTGCTAGCAGTGTGCGATGCCGAAGGCGCAATAGGGGAATACGCCTTCCCCGCGTAGAGGCATAGAAAGCAGAGGCCGCCTACACTTATGCGCGGGCCCGGCCGTTGGAGTCGCTTACAGGCGGGCCTTGCTGGGATCCTTCTTCCTCCCGTGTCCTTCTTCTTCCTCCCGACGTGAGAGAGGGGGGGTGCCAGCCGCCGTGCCTACTACTGCTCCGCCTCGCTTGACATCGAGCCGGCGGTCCAGGTGGATGCCCCAGTCGGTGCCTTGCCTAGGGACGATCGCGGGGGCCGCGGGGATGCCTGGGGCGAGTAGCTCGTCGACAGGGGAGGACGGCAGTGCCGGCTTCACGCGAGAGGATGACTCGGTTGCGGAAATGGATCCTCGGGTTGCCACGGATATTGGAATTCTCACGGGGGTCCTCCTGAAGGTGGAGATCGATACGAGGAGAGGCATACTCGCTCGAATTTGAGCTGAGCCGAGCGGGATCAATGGAAGCCATCAGAAGTGGAGGAGGGCCTAGGAGCAAGGCGACTCAGTCTGGGGAGGTCCAAGGGAGGAGGGAGATCCAAGGGGGACGAGAGGGGGGGGGGGGCTCGGGAACGGTCTTAAGGACGGGGACGGCCAGATAGAGCTCGGGTGGCCTCGGGTGCTCTAGGGCGAGGAGAGCACGCATGCCAGGGATGCCTTGGAGGCTTGCGAGCGTCGGGGAGGAGCGTGGGAGGTCAAGGGAGATTCCCTGGCATGCGTGGATGTCCTGCAAAGGCCAAACGTGAGCTACCCAACACGGTTCATCGACAGAGCACCGTTTCTGTAGGTCAACAGCGTGGTCACCATGCCACTTCATGTCCAGAGCATCCTTTTGGTCGGCCAATGATGTTTGGAGTGTGAGGCACACATGGTAAATCTCTATGGTGAAGTGGGAGTGTAAATGGAGCTGGGTAGATGGGTTTTTTAGAGGGGGTAAGTTTGCATTAGCAAACTGGAGGCTCATCTAAGGGGTTTCTACTGTGGTCTACTTGTAACAAAACCATGTCTAGTGGACTAAGCTATGGAGGGACTACAAGTCCACCAATTTTCAACTTAGGGAGATGATTCAACAGAGTACTTGCAATGCAAGGGCACTATTTCTGCCATAATGTAGGTTTAGATGAACTGATCATATTTTCCACATGAGCCTACCATATTTGGGTTTGGTTTGATGCATAGGTATGCAAGTGAGGTCGTGGAAAAGTTTTGGGGTCATTAGCATGATCAGAAGGGAAGGAGAGGTGTTGTCATGGTAAAAAGAGAGGGAATAAGAGAGAGTTACCCCCCAAATAATTTACCAGAGGCCATGGCAAAGTTACTGGAGGTAGAAGAGGGTTATAATATGCAGTGGTAAAAAGTTGGGGGCAAGGGGAATCTTTTTAGGCCCACTTTGCTTGTCCACAAGTTTATGGCTGAAGGTGTTTGTGCTGTGATTGGGCTAGGCAGGGAATCCTATGACCTTCAGATTTACCAGGGGTAAATGGTAGGTCCATTTGGTCTTGATTACAAGTTTTGAGATGATTTGAAGAAAGTTTGTAATGTAAACATGGTAAACCCTATGATTCAACAGAATCAGGTTTCTGTAGATCCAGCTGGGTTAAACTAATCCCCTTGATTCACAACTTGGTGTAACATCATTATTTGGGGATTAGAACATGTCCACAAAGTTTGGGATCAATAAGAGAAACTTCACAATGTTAAGTTGATCAAATTTGGTTGTGGATAGGAATGGTTTTAGGATATTTTGGTGAACCAAAACAATTGGGATTGAGATGAAACTTGGCAATATGAATACATATATCATATGTGACATGCTAGAATTTTCCTGGATTTAATGGAGAATATTTCTTATATAAATATTTCAAATGCTGGGAATAGGCAAAAACGGGTTTGAAGGGTTTTGTCCAATATTTTTGAACATGAACATGTGTTTAAATTCTTCTATATAGACAATATATGTCCACTGAGTTTTCCTAAATTTTCTCAAATATTTTTAAATCATTTGAATATTTTTCCCTATAAAAGACCATTTCTGTCCTTAAGAAAAAGCCTTTAAGTAAAATATTAAAATAATCTTTTTAAATAATATTTTGCGGTTTTGGGAAGTTATATATATAGTAGGTTCCAAATAAAGCATTTGGGGAAAAGGATCCACCCAATTTGAGGACTTGTAATACAAACCTCATTTCAGGGGGTTTTGAAAACCTAAATTAAATAAGTACTCTTTGGCCAAAATAATATTTGATAAAAATAGTTTTGGGTACTATTCACATGGCATGATCATTGGGCAAGAAGTTTAGGTCAAGGAAAAGAGCAATGAGAGTAGGAGGGAGTTTTATGAGTATAGAGCACTAGCAAGCAATCAAACAATCAACAATCAAGCCAAGCATAACAAGCACACAAAAGTTTTAATTGGCCCTGATTTTTGAGTCATGATAACTTAGTCATGAGGCAAATCACAGGGTGTGACAGACCTACCCCCCTTACAAGTATCTCATCCCGAGATTCCTAGGCTAGGCGTGGGAAGGATGCACAAATTCAGAGGTGAGGTAGTCTTCACGTTCCATGTTGCCTTTGCTCCGGCATGGCTGTTCTCCTGGGTCTTGAAGTGCCTGATGATATGTATTCGAGTGCACCGTTGACTTGATCTAAGGGTGAACGGGATTCTTATAGAATGCTAGGCTCGCCTAATGGTCAAGGGTTTGGTGGACGAGGTTCTCGCAGTGCCTGGCTTGCGTGTGTATCCCAAAGTCGGAATACCTGGCCAAGTGGTGTGTGTGTGTGCTGATCATAGGACTGCTCACGTGGGTTAGTGACATCTAGATGTCTCGCATTAGAATAGAAGGGTTGATTCTTGGTGTAGCTTCTCGTTGACGGGGAATTCCTTATCTTCCTGAAAGCAAGAGATCTTCAGTCGCTGGTGGTCTCCATCCTTGAGAGTGCTGAGGTGCATCATCGTGGGCTTCTCGTTGAGATCTTCTTCTTGAGTAAGTTGCCCAGGTAGAGTCTTCATTCTTCTTTGGTCGTTTGTCTTCATCGTCATGTATGCATGTTTCTATAGGGTCTTTGAGTGTTTGGTCTACTCGTCTCTCCATGGCAAGGTCTGCACCGAGTCTCGTCCCTAAGACTGAGCTTAGAGACTTGGTGTCAAAACGGGTTCTACCATCTCGGAAGGCTTCAGTGGGTTCTAGATAAGGTGACTATTCAGAGTATAGATCAGACATCTCATCCTCAAGGTCTAAGTCTTCGCAAGCGGGGTGAACTACCTTTGATAGGTGGCTTACAATGATCGAGTCAGGGTTTACACCCTAGATTGGACCAATAAGGGGCTAGCAATGAGGTCATGACAGTCGTTCTACTCCGTTCCATGCATCTAAAGGGAGCAGGGGCGTCATGCTCAACGTACACCATCAAGGTGGTGGAATAAGGGGTGCCATCAACTTCTCAGTTCCATCCTAGTTAGGAACTGATAGGTGACTACTTAAATCAAGGGGCTTCTTAATCCTCTTGATGTCCAAGGGCTTCACCGGGCTTGATCGTCGGTGCTTCTGATGTAGTCTAGCTGATGTAGGTGGCATAGGAGTGGTGGTTGACTACTTCTTCATCGTTGTCGTGGCCCCGCAATCGTAGTGGTTCTCCATCTTGCTTGGGCAAGAAAGTCTCCTCCTGTAGGGAGGGTGCTTCGTGAAGTTCAACTCCTTCAAGGTGGAACCTTTTATGATCGAGAGGCATGGCAATTGGTGTTCCTCGGGCTGGTCCGAACAGGACTAAGGTGTTCCTATTGGGGAACGTTGCATGGGAAACAAATTTTTTCCTACGCACACGCAAATCTATCCATGGTGATGAGCATCTACGAGAGGGAGAGTGGATCTACGTACCCTTGTAGATCGCCAAGCGGGAAGCGTTAAGAAACGCGGTTGGTGTAGTCGAACGTCTTTGCGATCCAAATCGCTGTGCATCCTGCAATCCAATCACGATCCGTCCCGCGATCCAATCACGATCCGTCCTGCGATCCAATCACGATCCGTCCCACGAACTTGGTCACGATCCTTTCGATCTAGCGCCGAACGGACGACACCTCCGCATTCAGCACACGTACAGCTTGATGTCGATCTCCGCCGTCTTGATCCAGCAAGAGGGAGCGAAGAGGAGGAAGAGTTCTCTGGCAGCATGACAGCGCTTCGACGATGGTGGTGGAGCTATTCCGGCAGGGCTTCGCCTAAGCACTGCAGAAATCCGATCTAGAGGAGAAACTATGCACTGGAGGAACGAGCAGCACGTGGCTGAAAAATCCTGTGCAAAAACCCTAAAACCTCCAATATATATAAGAGGAAGAGAGGAGGAGGCTTGGAACAAGGGCCAAGCCTCCAAGGAGTCGGCCGAACTAGGTGGAGGAGGTGGACTCCACCTCCAATCCTAGTAGGACTAGGATTCACCCTATTTTTGCCTTTTTCCACTTTTTCTCTTTAGGCCTTTTTCCCAAACCGCATGGACCTTGTGTGGACTTCCACCAGCCCACTAAGGGCTGGTAAACACTCTCCCACAGCCCATGGAGCCTCTTGGGTCGAAATACCCCTTCCGATGGTCTCCCGGTACACTACCGGCACTCCCGGTACACTACCGATGAGCCCGAAACTTTTCTGGCGACCAAAACAGGACTTCCTATATATGAATATTTACCTCCGGACCATTCTGGAGCTCCTCGTGACGTCCGGGATCTCATCCGGAACTTCTAACAACATTTGGTCACCACCATACATAACTCTATACTACCGAAACGTCACCAAACCTTAAGTGTGCAGACCCTGCGGGTTCGAGAACTATGTAGACATGACCGAGACACCTCTACGGTCAATAACCAATAGAGGGACCTGGATGCCCATATTGGTTTCTACATATTCTACGAATATCTTTATCGGTCGAACCTCTATGTCAAGGATTTAGTTAATCCTGTATGATGTTCGCTTTGTTCTTCGGTATGTTACTTGCCCGAGATTCGATCGTCGGTACCTCCATACCTAGTTCAACCTCGTTATCGGCAAGTCTCTTTACTCATTCCATAATACAAGATCCCGCAATTAACAATTAGTCACATTGCTTGCAAGGCTTATCGTGATGTTGTATTACCGAGTGGGCCCTGAGATACCTCTCCGTCACACAGAGTAACAAATCCCAGTCTTGATCCATGCCAACTCAACAGACACCCTCGGAGATACTTGTAGAGAACCTTTATAGTCACCCAGTTACGTTGCGACGTTTGATACACACAAGGCCCTCGTCCGGTATCCGTGAGTTGCATGATCTCATGGTCATAGGAACATATACTTGACATGCGAAAAACAGTAGCAATAAACTGACACGATCAAATGCTTCGTTTGTAGTTCAGGTCTTGTCCATCACATCATTCTCCTAATGATGTGATCCCATTATCAAATGACATCTCATGTCAATGGCTAGGAAACCTTGACCATCTTTGATCAACGAGCTAGTTCACTAGAGGCATACTAGGGACAAAGTATTGTCTATTTACCCACACATGTAATGTGTTTCCAATTAATACAATTATAGCATGGATAATAAACGATTATCATGAACAAGGAAATATAATAATAAACACTTTATTTATTGCCTCTAGGGCATATTTCCAATAGTTCCTCCTCTCATTGGATAAATAAGTATGTCATCCCGGAGGACAACAACCTATTTCCTGAAGTACCACATAAACACCTGCTCATGGGGTCTGTTAGAGGAGCGGGCATTCATCCCGGATGGTCACTAGTGTCAAGGGTTTGTGGCCCAACCTAATAGAGGTCTTCATGGCAATCTTGCTTATGGAAAGGTTGGGTGGTGGTCACAGTGGAGTATTGACCATGGTCTTTTGACTTAGAGCCAGAGCCTATGGTCTTATCCGACCATGGCATGGTTCGGTAAGGTTTTGGGGTTTCAAAGAGCTTAGGATGCGAGTGAACGTCTACCATCTTATCCTCGAGCACAGTTCTTAGATGCCAATAGTTCAAACTATTACTCCCAACAAAATTACTCTATATCCTCAAAGGTATCATCTCATTTAAGTTAACTCCAATATTGCACATGCTACTCATATCTCCAAGGTTTTGAGAGAAGGACTATACCGAAAATCTCATATGTATACTATAGCCAACTCACATATATCCCTATATAAAAAATCCTCGGGATAATTTACAAGCCGCTAAGCTTGATCATGACACTACCAATCCAAGTGTCCTTCTAACCCATCCAAGGTCTAAGGTATTGCATTACTATGCTAGAGAAACACGTAATAAACCACTCCAAGATTTTGTTTCCTTCCTACGAATCCAATTTAATTGATCCACAAATATCACCCACTACTACATGACCCATTACTGCTACAAATCCAGCATTGATGGTGCCCAACATAATCTCCTCGAGTTCATATAATCCACATATCATTGCAAGGACTATTATCACAATATATCCATGAACTCCCAATCTCAAGGCCAACTAAACTCCAGGGTCGGGCTTATATAGATCCCTAAATTATCCCTAACCTCATCTGATTGCCTCTACTACCATCCATCGAGAGACATGGTATTACGATCAAGATCATCGAACTAAATCCAAATTACTCCGAACCATGTGGTTTGATTGTTCTTGAGAACCTATTAGAACCACCTATTTCAGTCCAAGTTTTACATCTAGTAAGAACTTCCTACTAGTTACTCTAGTCACCATCATATCACCATCAATCCAATATCAATCATTACTTGCCAAAGTCAAGTCATGTATCCACCAAGAATTTCAGCTTGTGACCATATTCCCCCTACTAATCCAATTTTCTCAAGGGACAAGTAAGTTATGCTACTCTATTAATCTAGACCCACCAAGTTCGTCTACATAATCCACCAAAGGGTCTCAACTATTTCCTCAAGACATCTGTTATGGCTAAATCAAATCATTATCTCACTAGCTATATATCCTCAGAACAATCTCCCTTATGGCATCATCAATTCAAGTGCTGGCTTAGGGATGCAATGTATCTATTCACAATGATCACTAGCCCCATAATGAACCCAGTGCTAAGAAGGAGTTACTGAAGCTCAATAAGTGCTCTGGCAAATCTGTGTATTAAACACATAATCAGAGGCTTGTGCTTGGGAAGCTGGTGAGGCCTAGGTTGGGCAAGGGAGGGGTTTTCCAATCCCGAGGGAAAATCATAACTCTACAGGGTTGCGTCTGGTTGAGTACGTTGTAGTTGAAGTCTTTGGTGTCAGTTGTTTGTTGAGGTGGATCCTTGGTGCATCTTGTCTTGCCAGTCTTCAGCTGATGGGATTGGGGAGAGAAAGTAGCATCGAGAGGAGTGCCTAAGGGGGTGGTATAGTGCAAGTGCAATCAAGCAAGTGCCGGAATGGCCGAAGACAAACATCAAGGTAAGGTAGGTGATATAGTCACGCACTTGTTACCTAGGGCAAAAGTGTGTCTTACACCAAAGCATAAACAGGCAAAACAAGCAACACACATCATGGTTCCATTCGAACCATCATATAGACTCGACTTCACATGGGGGGACACACGACCTATCCTACCCTAGGGGTTCTCGGACTCATTAGTCGTGCTTTCTTCTTGTCTTGGAGAGGAGTCCGCTTAGCCTTCTGGGTCTTCTTGCAGGTGTCGCTATGTATTTGGTTGTTGTTCATCAAAACGATCCTGGTTGTGCCTGAAGAGTCCTTGACGACTACGGGTCTATTGAGTTGACGACAAAGGTGATTCTTCACAGCTGTTGTAGACAGGGTCTTCTGCTGTCTTCGTAATTGTGATAATGCCTCCTTGTCTTCTGAGATGTTGAGGGTTCTAGGGAGGAAACCTTTTATGCGATGACATTGACAAGGCATGGTAGAGTTGTATCCTTCCGATCTCGTTGATGATATGATCGACACCAAGAGCGGGTGTCGTGGTTTTATCACGACAGATGTCCGGGTGTACGGACTTGGATTCGAGGCCATTGCTAAGGTGATGGACTCAAAGGGGTTGACTAGGACAAAGGACACGAGTTTATCCAGGTTCGGCCCCTCAAGTCGAGGTAAAATCCTACGTCCTGCTTGTGTCGTATTGCTTGGTGTACCGATTACAAGGGAGCTATTGCTTGACCTAGTTCTCGATAGTCTGATCTCTAAGTCGCCTCGGGTCTCGCCTTTATATAGGAGGTCAAGACCACGGGTCATACAAGTCGTAACCGACTCTCAATACATGTATGAGTCTATCTCTACCTTATCTTGCCTTCCTGGTCAAGTTGTCTCCGGGGGGCTTACACGCCTGGGTCTTCTTCGTCCGGGCCACGCTCCGGCCCATCTTGTCAAGTCGCCAAGCGTCTTGGGCTTAAGTCTTCACAACCCACTCTTGGGATGGTGTATGATCCGCCTGGTGTGACCTAGAGCCCTTAGGGCAGGTCTCATCATGGGGTTATATCCCCAACATTAGGCCCAAGGTTGATTTGAGCTTGCTCACTTCAGCCTCCTTCTTACTCCTCGGTGAGTCGCCCAGAAAATAATGACCCGCCGTGACGTCATGTCAAATCTGTCAAAAAGATCCTCTGACACACGCAACGAATCTTCCCTTATTAAATGGATAGTCCAGGAATCGAGGCATCCGCCTCGGTCAAATGACATCCGATGCCTGGATTATCGCGCCTGTTTCCGCCTTTTTCTATTAAATAGGACCGCGAGGGGCAGCATTTGCCTTCTTCCTGCTCGATCTTCATCTCCTTCCTTCCAACGCCCCCGCTCCAGCGCATCTCGCTCTGGCACCGTCTCCTCATCATCGTCAACAAGGCCGCTGCATCAACCTATTTTGTTCCAGAGTTCTCTCCGCGTCCACCGCGCCATCTTTGGTGAGTCCTTCTTCCCCTAGATCCATAGCCATTCCGGTAGGGTTTCATGGAGCTCCTCCCACCGCATAGAACATGAGCCTCCTTCAATGCCGGCCATGCTTAGCCCATAAACACTTCACGATATCTTGTCCCCAATGCAGCGTTATGTAGTAGACCGATAGTAATACTGCGCAGATTTGCAACAGCTCCGCCTGCCGTTTTTAAACTTTCTCCGCTTTCGTCAGTTCGTCTCTAGGTCTAAAATAGAAACATTTCCTTTGTTTCGTAGATCCACAATCTTAGCGATACCTTGCGAAACCTGTTTTCCAGACTTAGCCGAATTTTGCCTTGTCTTTTCATAATCTTGACTCGCCATGTATTCTGGTTCTCACCAACCGGATCCTGGTGGCTTAATCTTTAGATCTTAAGATTGTAACCGCGTGTAGACGTCTTCCATTCCCTAACTCACCGCACATTGCTTATCTTGCATAGTTGTTTTAAGCCGCCATGATGTCTTGTGCATCCAACTCATGCAATTGGGTCGGCTCTTGCATCACGGAAGAGTTCGTAATGGATTTTGTGCACGCGGGCACCCTTCCCGCCAAAGAGGTCATCCATTGGCGTGTTCCGGGCAATGAACTAAAGCCCATTCCTTAGGAGGGCGAGGTGGTTTTCTTTTCAGATCACATTGAACGTGGGTTCATACCCCCCGACTCAAAATTCTTCCGGGACATCCTTCATTTTTACAAGCTGCACCCTCAAGACCTTGCCCCCAATTCTGTCTCAAACATATGTAACTTCCAAGTGCTCAGCGAGGTCTATCTGCAAACCGAGGCGTCTGTTGGTCTCTTCCGGGAGTTCTTTTACACGAATTGGCAGACCGAAGTGAACTCCGACCCAAGCTTAGGACTCGGTGGGATTTCCATTCAGAGGCGCCGGGACATAACTTTTCCGGCTGTTCAGATGCCGAGTCATCCAAAAGATTGGAATAAGACTTGATTTTATTGTAAAGACACCTCCCTAGAGGGTGAGCATTCGTTGCCGGGTTATCGCCCATCCCGGCTCAAGACGACCTCTGAACTTCCTGGTCGGCTATCACCTGCTGAAAGGGCGAAGCACGAGCCAACTCACGCCAAGATTAAAGCCCTCATGGCCAACAGACTGACACGATTGGATTCGATCCGCTGCTGGATCTCTTGGAGGATTTTTCCCTTGAACTGGAGAAATCGCCTTATGTGCGAATATCCGGGCCAATACGATGACTCCCTTTGCTTCAGCCGGATGACATTAACCAAAGATGATATTACAACTGTCATTCGAAGTCTTGTCCACGAGACGTCAGGAGCTTGCAGCGCCATTGTGCTGGCGCCTTTCTATGTCATTAACCCGACCCTAGACGTAAGGCGACTCTTCATAGTCTCTTCTCTTTGTTTAGTTATATCTTGGCAATTCATCCCTACTGGCCGGCTTATCCTTTCAGGCTGACTCCGACTTTTGGAAGAAGAAGTATGTTCCTCCTCTGAAGAAAACCAAGAAGAAGGCCCCAGCCAAGAGGAAGAAGACCACTCCTCAAGAAGAATGGTTTGAACCACCAGAATCATCCGGCTCAGAGGTATAATTTGGCTACTTTTTATCATTTCTTTATTCACCTTACTGACAACAACCATTCACAGGACGAGGCCGAGACGAGCCGTGCCAACGCCCGTGAGGTAACTTATGTTTCGTCCGACTTAGAATATTTTGTACCCCAGAAGATACGGCGGGTCGTTCGAAAATTTCCCCTTTCTCATCCTCTTGCTTATTTGGATCCCCAATTTCTTTTGAAAAAGCAACAACAAGCCGACTGACGTCAGACCCGGAGCGCCGGCTCTACCGATCTCATGTCCGGGTCTAACTCCCCGGCTCCGAAGAAGCGCCCCGCAGAGGTATGCATTTCTTCTCTACTTGATTTTATTATCTCTTCCTTTGTAATTCCAACATTGCCTTACATTATCTAAACTACCTTTCAGGGATCATCACCTTCATCTGGCGACTCTATGGCCATTGCTCTGCCGCCTCCCAAGATTAATCCGTTGTACGTATTTTTCCAAGCCTTACGTCCGGCTCTTTGGTGGCTATAAAACTTAGGCTCTGACTTTTATGTTTTACCAGGGCTCAAGCGAAGCAAAGGAAGACCAACAAGTCTGCCCCTGGCCCTACCGCTCAAGAACCAGAGCTTGGCAAGCCGGACGCTCCTATGCCGGATGCAAATCCCTCGGCAGCCCCTGTAGAGCCGGCAACTGATGTTACTGTAGAGAGTCCGCAGAAGGACCATTCCAAGCCGCCGAGCCCTGCCAAGGCTACTAATGACACCGCAGCTCTGGACATCGTGATTACCGGCACGGCTTTCACTCTCCTCCTCCTCACGTGTTGACAAAGCATAGTGAGACGGCTGAAGCCTCTAGGAAGCTGGAGTTTGAACTCCCCGCCCTCCAAAAAATGATAGCTGATGAACTTCATCCTGGTTATATGAGCCGGCTGTCTACAAGCCGGGATTTGGAGCTCAAACTTGTCAACTTAATGAAGAGGAAATATGAGGTAATCTTTTTTCTCCTTATACCCTTACTCAGCCCCCAAGAGCCGGGTTAACATTGGCTGATGATAATCTGGCTCTTCCATCATGGTAGAAGTAGACATACTTAGCATGTAGGTCTCACCTTACTTAGAAGTAACCTCAAATCATCGTTGTTAGACCCCAAGGATCGGCTCAAGGTTGATAACATTGAACCGGAGCTTTATATGAGATAGATAATAGAGCCATTGTTGCCCCCAAGGGCCGGCTCAATCTTGTCGAAGTTGAGTCGGGACTTTAGTGAGAATAGATACTAGAGGCAATTTTAGCCCCAAGGGCTGGCTCAATTTTGTCGAAGTTGAGCCAGGACTTTCATTGTGAACAACTCGAAGAACCAATATGTAGCCCCCAAGTTCTGGGTTAACTTGATAAAGATGATCCGAAACTGCCTGGAACCTTAGGAGATCAAAATAGACATTAGCCCCCAAGTGTCATACATATTGCTTGCAATCTGTTTGAGACTTGCTGACTTTTTTAAATTTCTCCTTCTGTTGGCTCATTCCATGCTTTGATATGTTGTAGGAAGCTTTAAACGAAGCCGGGTCCGGAGTGTCCAGCTTAAAAAGCAATATAAACACACAACAAGTCTCCTGGAGTGAAGCTGATGAGAAATGCCGGCTCCTTCCCGAAGAGCTGAGCAAAATCAAGGCCGACTTCGCAACCTTCAAGGAGTCCGCTAAAGCTGAACAAGCCGCCTTGACCAAACGGGCTGATGATGCTGATCAGCGGCTTATGATTGTATCCGATGAACTGCAGTCCTTGAAGCGCCACATCACGAAGATGACAGCCACCCTCTTTGGTAAGTTTTTGACGACTTAACTCAATTTGTGCATTGTACTTGCGCTGGAGGCTTATGACGATACCTCCGTCTTATGTAGGTCCTAGGAGCCGCCAACTTGCCTCCGATAGCCTGCTGCCCCTGAAGGCCATATACACTTTGACAGAACAACTCTACTGCGGTGCTGTGTGTACAATTAAAGCCGTACAATACAAGGATGCCATCCCTTCAACTCTCAAAGGGGTCTTAGAGGTTCTGTCCATGATGCTAAAGCAAATCATAGATTTGAAGAGATCAACCGCCCGTCAGGGGGCGATCGCAGCTATAAGCCGGGCACTGGCTTTTGCCCCCGAGTTAACTCTGACTGACATGATGGACGGGTTTCCCTCAAAAAAGGATGATGGCTCCGAATTTATAGCGCATATCAGAAAAGGATCTGTGGCCCTCTCTTTGAGATCAAGGATCTGACACCCGCCCGCAGTAAGCATATTTTTGCTTCTGAACTTAACCCGTCACCCTTCTTTGAGGAAGGTAAGTTTGTGGCTTTAACCAACTGCAACTGGGACTTGGACCATCTTTAGATCAAGGAGGTTGAAGACCCGAAGCAGGGCAACCCGTCGGCCATGGAAAGGAGCCATAAACGCCATTGATAGCCGGCTCTTGTGACCCGCCATGAGCGGTGTAAAAAACTTTAAGATATTTTTGGGCTCCACCGAGAGCATATGTAATAGACTGGTACTAACTTTTGCCTTTCTTTGTATTGTGCCATCGCGCACATATGGAAAGTCCAGCTTAACATATATATATATATATCATCTTCCTTGTGCTTCTCATTGCATGCCTTGCCGGCTCTTGGCGGCTTACTTTCCGCAAGAATAGATGTATCTTTATACCGTTAGGAGGGCGGCTTAAAAGCATGACCCGAAGATTCTATATCTTCCTAACGTGTTGACGGAGTCAATTGCTTGGTTTCAGAGCCGGCCGATGGGGTTTGATAAGCCCCACCCGTAGAGTAGGAAGCCCCCTGGACGGATATGTTGACTTGTCAACATTTTTGGCGTAACATCCGGTTGTTAGGGTTAGATAAGCTACACCCAGAGGTGGGAAGCCCCCTTCGACAACCAAAGTTGACTTGTCAACTTTTTTGGCATAAGAGCCGGCTGTTAGGGTTAGCTAAGCTATACCCGAAGGTAGGAAGCCCCCTTCGATAGCCAATGTTGACTTGTCAACATTTTTTGGCTTGAAAGCCGGTTGTTAGGGTTAGATAAGCTACACCAGGAGGTGGGAAGCCCCCTTCGACAACCAAAGTTGACTTGTCAACTTTTTTTGGCATAAGAGTCGGATGTTTTTGTAAGATAATCTATACCCGAAGGTAAGAAGCCCCCTTCGACAGCTAATGTTGACTTGTCAACATTTTTTGGCTTGAAAGCCGGTTGTTAGGGTTAGATAAGCTACACCCGGAGGTGGGAAGCCCCTTCGACAACCAAAGTTGACTTGTCAACTTTTTTGGCATAAGAGCCGGCTGTTAGGGTTAGATAAGCTATACCCGAAGGTAGGAAGCCCCCTTCGACAGCCAATGTTGACTTGTCAACATTTTTTTGGCTTGAAAGCCGGTTGTTAGGTTTAGATAAGCTACACCCGGAGGTGGGAAGCCCCCTTCGACAACCGAAGTTGACTGGTCAACTTTTTTTGGCATAAGAGCCGGCTGTTAGGGTTTGATAAGCTATACCCGAAGGTAGGAAGCCCCCTTCAACAGCCAATGTTGACTTGTCAACATTTTTTGGCTTGAAAGCCGGTTTTTAGGGTTAGATAAGCTACACCCGGAGGTGGGAAGCCCCTTCGACAACCAAAGTTTTGGATTTTTCTCGCCTGGAAGAAGATATGCGAAATGGCAGAGGCCCCGGCTTGCAGGGATGCTACTTTATTCATATATAAATATGATATGTACAATGATAGTGTACAATGTTGATTCTCAACAACTCAAGTATAATAAGGCCGCAGATGCGCTATGTTCCACGGCCGGCAAGTCTCCTGACCCGAGGTATCTGAGTCGTCTGGACGTCAATGAGATAATATGAGCCGTTATTGAGATTTCTGCTGACCACGAAAGGTCCTTCCCATGGAGGAGATAAATTATGCATATTTGTCTGGTCTTGAATCTGCCGCGGCTCTAAGTCGCCCTCTTGAAACATCCGGGTCTTGACCCTGCGGCTATTATAGCGGCGCAGGTCTTGCTGATAGATCGCCGAACGCGCAGCCGCCAGGTTGCGTTCCTCCTCCAAAGCATCTAACGCATCTTGACACACCGTCACATTGTCCGTTTCAACGTAAGCCGTCACTCATGGCGAGTCATGCTGGATGTCACTTGGTAATACAGCCTCTGCACCGTAAACCATGAAGAAAGGTGTATACCCTATGGACCTGTTGGGGGTGGTTCTGATGGGCCATAAGACGAACGACAACTCTTCCACCCAACAACCCGACGTCCATTGCAGAGGAACCATAAGCCATGGGTTGATACCTCTCAAGATTTCTTGGTTGGCACGCTCCGCCTGACCATTGGACTGTGGATGGGCAACCGCCAAAAGATCAAGCCGGATGTGCTCCAAGTCATAGAATTTTTTCATAGCCCCCTTGAACAAGTTTGTGGCATTGTCCGTGATGATACTATGAGGGTAACCAAAATGGTAGGTCAGCTTTTTAATAAACTGAACCGCCATAGCCGCGTCACACTTGCTGACCGGCTCAGCCTCTACCCACTTGGTGAACTTATGAACCGCCACCAGGAGGTGCGTTTTCTTATCCTTGGATCTCTTGAAAGGCCCGACCATATCAAGTCCCCAGAATGCAAACGACCAAGTAATTGGTATCATGTGCAATTCTTGAGCTGAAAAATGAGCATGCCGGCCGAATTTTTGACAACCGTCACACTTGCGGACCAGATCCTCTGCATCCTTGTGAGCCGTCAACCAGAAGAAATTGTGTTGGAAAGCCTTAGCCAGTAGGGATTTTGAGCTGACGTGATGTCCGCAATCTCTAGCGTGTATTTCATTCAAGATTTCCTTACCCTCTTCTGGTGAGACACAATGTTGAAACACCCCGATAATGCTGCACTTGTGCAACTCACCATTAACTATTGTCATGGATTTGGACCGCCGGGTGATCTGTCTGGCCAGATTTTCATCATCAGGTAACTCGCCCCAAGTCAAATATGCTAAGTAAGGCAAAGTCCAATCTGGAATAGCATGCAAAGCCGCCACCAATTGCCCCTCCGGGTCAGGAACAGCCAAATCTTCCTCTGAGGTTAACTTGACAGTCGGATGATGTAAGACGTCCAGCAAGATATTGGGTGACACCGGCTTTCACCGAGAGCCTAACCTTGATAGTGCATCAGCCGCCTCGTTCCTGCGATGATCAATATGATCTACCTGATAACCCTTGAAGTGACCAACAATGACATCCACTGCCTGACGATAAGCCGCCATTCGTGGGTCCCTGGAATCCCAAGTGCCGGAAACTTGCTGAGCCACAAGATCTGAGTCGCCGAAACACCTTACCTGGCTTAAATTCATCTCCTTAGCGACTTTGAGACCATGAAGCAGGGCTTCATATTCAGCCGCATTGTTGGTGCAAGGAAACATCGGCCGGAGCACATAACAGAACTCATCACCTTTGGGAGATGTTAAAACAACTCCTGCCCCTGATCCTTCCAGCTGCTTGGATCCATCAAAGTGTATAGTCCAGTATGTGTTGTATGGCTTTTCCTCCGGCGTCTGACACTCTGTCCAGTCATTTATGAAATCCACAAGGGCTTGACACTTGACAACCGTTCGAGGCACGTATTTTATATTGAGAGGTCCCAGCTCCAGTGCCCACTTAGCTATCCTACCAGTGGCTTCTCTGTTTTGAATTATACCCCCCAACGTAGTAGAGCTGACCACAATGATCTGGTGCCCTAAGAAGTAATGCTTTAACTTGCGGTTGGTCATGAATACCCCATACACTAGCTTCTGCCAATGTGGATATCTCTGCTTAGACTCTGTCAGGACCTCACTGATATAATAAACTAGCCTCTGAACTGGATATTCCTTCCCTGCTTCCTTGCGTTCTACCACAATTGCCATGCTGACAGCCCGGTTGTTAGCCGCCACATACAGGAGCAAAGGTTCTTTCTCAGCCGGAGTAGCTAATACCGGTGGCTCAGTGAGCTGCTTCTTGAGTGCCTTAAACTCTTCACCCGCCGCCGTACTCCAGACAAAAGTGTTTGTCTTTTTCATCATCTGATATAGAGGGATAGCTTTTTCACCAAGGTGGCTTATGAACTGGCTCAACGCGGCGATCCGCCCTGCCAGGCGTTGGACATCATTAATACAAGCCAGCTCTGCCAGGGAGGTGATAGCTTTGATCTTATCCGGGTTAGCCTCAATGCCACGCTCAGACACCAGAAATCCCAAGAGCTTGCCAGCCGGAACACCAAAGACACATTTTGCTGGGTTAAGCATCATCTTATAGATCCAGAGATTCTCAAAGGTTTCCCTTAAGTCATCCAGAAGGGTATCCTTCTTCCTTGATTTGATCACAATATCATCCACATAAGCGTGAACGTTCCATCCGATCTGACTGTGAAGGCAATTCTGCACACAGCGCTGATAAGTCGCCTGGGCACTCTTGAGCCCAAAAGGCATAGACACATAAATAAGGCTCCAAAAGGTGTAATGACAGCCGTCTTCTCTTGCTCCTTAACTGCCATCTTGATCTGATGATATCATGAATAAGCATCCAGGAAGCATAGGCTTTCACAACCCGTTGTAGCATCAATGACCTGATCAATACGAGGGAGAGCAAAAGGGTCAGGCGAACAAGCTTTGTTAAGGTCCGTGTAGTCCACGCACATATGCCACGTGCCGTTCTTCTTGAGCACCAGCACTGGGTTAGCAAGCCACTCCAGGTGAAAGACCTCGACAATGAAACCCGCCGCTAACAGCCGGGCAACCTCTTCTCCAATGGCCTTGCGTCTCTCCTCATTGAACCGCCATAGAAACTGCTTGACAGGTTTAAACTTAGGATCCACATTAAGGTTGTGCTCAGCGAACTCTCTCGGTACACCCGCCATGTCAGAAGGTTTCCATGCAAAGATGTCCTGATTCTCACGGATGAATTCGATGAGCGTGCTTTCCTATTTGGGATCCATGTTAGCCCCAATGATGAACTGTTTGGATGAGTCGCCCAGAGTGAAATCTATTGCCTTTGTATCATCCGCCGAAAATTTGAGGGGCGGCTCAACCTCCGTCGTGGGCTTTTTCAGCGGGGTCATATCCTCCGGGTCAACATTCTCCTTATAAAACTTAAGCTCCGCCTCAGCACAACTGGATTCCGCATAAGCCGCGTCTCCTTCCTCACACTCATTAGCCGTCTTCCGATCACCATGAACGATAATCATACCTTTTAACCCAGGCATCTTGAACTGTAAGTAGACATAACAGGGCCTAGCCATGAACTTAGCATAAGCCAGTTGCCCAAACACACACATGATAAGGGCTCTTGATCTTGACCGCTTCAAACCACAAGGACTCCACCCTATAGTTGTATTCGTCACCAAAGGCGACTTCTAAAGAAATCCCGCCCACTGGATAAGCCGACTTGCCCAGCACCACACCATGAAAAATGGTTGATGAAGGCTTAAGGTCTTTATCAAGCAACTTCATCCGCTAGAAGGTATCATAATACAGGATGTTGATGCTAATGCCACCATCCATAAGCACCTTATTCACCATATACCCTCCCACTTGGGGGGCAACTACCAAGGCCAACCGCCCCGGGTCATGAACACGAGGCGGGTGATCCTCCCGGTTCCACGTTATGTCATATTCAAACCACTTCAAGTACCGCGGCAGAACCGGCGCAACTGCATTAACCGCCCGCTTACGCAACTTCTGATCCCGCTTGTTAAGGCTGGTCGTGAAGACATGATACTGGCCCGAACTGAGCTGCTTTGGATTACTCTGATATCCAGATTGGTTATGCTGCTACTGATTGTTGTTACCAGAGTGCTGAGGATGTCCTCCTTGATTTCCCTGACCATGATGACCGGACCCTGAGCCGCTGGATCCAAATTCGGCTCTGACCCGCCTGGTCCTGAGCCACCGGGCGGGCCACCGCCATGGTTGTTGTGCTGCTGCATGTTATGATTCTTGAACTTTTGCATGATATGGCAATCACCCCATGTGTGCGTTGACGGCTTATCAGGCCGGCTGTGCTCCGGACAGTTTTTTTGAGCGTTTCCTCCAAATTGAAAGGAGTCCTATTTTTGTTAAAAGGCGTCCTGAACTTCCCATTGCCTTTAGAATGATTCTGGCCGGTGCTCGCATTGGCCACCAGTTCTGACCCGCCATCTGGGTGTTTCCGCTTACTGTGGTTACCATTGTTCGCCACACCCTTTCCCTAGTTGTTCCTCTTACCCTGGCCGGCCTTCTCCTCATCAGATCCGGGATCCTTCGTGTTATCAGAGTCAGCATATTTTGTGAGAGCCGTCATGAGTTCTCCCATGTCCTGACACATACATTTGAGCCGACCAACCTTCTGCTTCACATGGGTGAAGTGGCAGATCTTTTCCAAGATCAGCACAACTTGAGCCATCGTGATCTGTTCAGATGAGTGGATAATGGTCGGCACCCGTCGGACTCAATGATGAGCCGACTCATTCTCCTGCTGAACGCAATGATCGAGATCCACAATAGTCATAGGCTGTTTGCAAGTCCCTTGAAAGTTTTTGATGAACCTTGCCCTCAACTTAGCCCATGAATTAATGGTATTGGGTGGCAAACCTTTCAACCACGTGTGAGACGGACCTTCAAGCATCATGATGAAGTACTTAGCACACACCGCCCCACTGACATCCAACATCTCCATAGCCAGCTCATAACTTTCGATCCAGGCCTCCGGAGGTAAGTCAGCAGTGTAATCCGGAACCTTGCGAGGTCCTTTGAAATCCTTCAGCAACCGCTCACTTCGCAAAGCCGGTGATAAGCATGGCACTCCCACGGCCCTGGTGGTCACTCCTGCTCCCACTAATACAAAGGGTGCGGGCTCTTGGTGAGTTGTCGTGGCCAAAGCTGCCACCTCTTGCTGGTTTCTTGCCCGGTTTATGAGCGCTTGTGCATCTAGAGCCACCTGATCATACCCCGGAGGTCCTCTATGCCGATTGCTTCTAGAAATCGCCGGCGACTCATGACGCTGGCTAAAGATGCGACTGGGGAGAGGGGTTGAATGAACGCGGCTCCGGCTGTGAGCATACTTCTTCTGCTAGGCCATCGCCATCTGAAGGTATCCAATGACATTCCGTACCTCTTCCGCAAAAGGCGCTTCATCCGGAATAGGGATTGTTTCAAGCCGGGTGGACACGGCCACCATGTTCTCTGCCGGGTTGGAATAATGACCCGCCGGTGTTGGAAAGGCCACTAGTGAGGCCTGGTTTCGTCGGGCCGGGTTGAGCTGTGGTCGAGCCGCCGGCTGGCTTCCAGGTGCATCCGCTGCCCGTCCCATTCCTGGCATGTTGAAGAGATTCCTAGCCTCATAACGTTCTAGTAGGCAGGATTGATGTCTCATCCGATGCACCGTAGCCGCCGATTGCTGTTCCAGCCCAAGGAGGAACGCATCCGTCTTAATACGTTCTGCCTCTTCCTCCATCTGGACCTTTACCTTAGTTATCCTCTGTTGCTCCTCCGCCATCCGGTCCTTGAGCTTCACAATCTCTAAGTTCTGAGCGGCTTGTTTATCTGGTGTAACTTTAGTGGTCATCAGGGCCGCGAGCTCGTTCATTAGATCTAGAAGAACTTGAGCCGATGGTGGCGGATCAACCCCTGAGGTTGTTGCTCCAGCGGCTGTGCTGCTCGCACCCGGGGCCGACCCCTCCATAAACCCAGCTACATGAACCGGCGGCCCAAGATCGTCCAGCTCAGAACGATCCGACTCAGGGTAAAGCTCGTCGTAGCCCCCGAACCCGCCGTTGTGAAGCTGGTAGATCGATTCCGTTTCTCTGCTCGAAGATCCGTCTTCTGAACAGACGAGAGTTTCCTACGACGCAGAAGCTTCCAGATCCATACGTTGAGTGAAGCCCACAAAGATGTGCCTCTGGCCCGGCTTAACATGGGCAGGCTGCACATCACGGGCGGGTTGCGCGCGCCGAGCCGGCTTGATGATGTCGGTGCACACGTCCGGCCCGGGCATAGATCCGTCGATCCTGCCGATGAAGACGTGGATCCCGCCAAAAGGAACCCGGAATCCATATTCCATTGAGCCGACATCAAGCCCCCAGCCGGCGTCATTGATGTAGAGCCGGCCACGGCGACTCTTATTCATCCTTCCGACCACATATCCCTCAAACCCTAGGAGAGAGCCCTTTGAGAACTCAACACCATCGAGCGCATGCCCCACGGTGGGCACCATTTGTCGTGGTTTTATCATGGCAGATGTCCGGGTGTACGGACTTGGATTCGAGGCCATTTCCAAGATGATGGACTCAAAGGGGTTGGTTGGGACGAAGGACACGAGTTTACCCAGGTTCGGCCCCTCAAGTCGAGGTAAAAGCCTACGTCCTACTTGTGTTGTATTGCTTGGTGTATCAATTAGAAGGGAGCTATTGCTTGACCTACTTCTGGATAGTCTGATCTCTAAGTCGCCCCGGGTCTCGCCTTTATATAGGAGGTCAAGACCACGGGTCATACAAGTCGTAACCGACTCTCAATACATGTGTGAGTCTATCTCTACCTTATCTTGCCTTCCTGGTCAAGTTGTCTCTGGGCGGCTTACACGCCCGGGTCTTCTCCGTCTGGGCCATGCTCCAGCCCATCTTGTCAAGCCGCCAAGCGTCTTGGGCTTAAGTTTTCACAGCCCACTCTTGGGCTGGTGTACGAGCCGCCTGGTGTGACCCGGAGCCCTTAGGGCAGGTCTCATCATGGGGTTATATCCCCAACAGCGGGGGACGATGAGGACCGTTTTCCTGCTCACTATAGTGAGGTGAACCAAATGGCAAGGGTCTCATCCACCGGTGGTTGCCAAGACCACAACAAAAAAGATAGGGTTGCTCTATTAGCGATGCGTACGATGACATTGCATGTCTTGTGCCCTGGTCATCAGACGTCAAGGTGGCATCATCCTGGGGTAGTGTCGAGGGTGTCACCATCTCCCGAGTCTTCATATTCTCATCCTTTGAGAGGGTATCTTTGGTTGGCATCATCTTGTTATGGTGTCGTCAAACTTGTGTGAATGCCTGGCAAGGTGGCTTCCTTCTAGGTTACCCACGAAGATTACAAGGAATCTAGTGGTCACGGGCACAAGGGTAGTAGAGACCATTGGCAAAGTTTTGGAAAAGCAGATGAGAAGAGCTAAGAGAAAAGTGGTGGAAGTGCTAAGGCAAAAACCTTTTCTTCCCTTGGAATTTTAGGAGAGGCGAGAAATATAAAGGCTTTGTAAGTGATTTTGAAGGGTCTAGAAAGATAGTTTTGTCCTAACTAACGTCCATGCTAACTAAGGGCTTCCTACAGTTAGGATGGCTCTGATACCAGCTCTGTGGGGACCCCGACTCATAGGTTGTGATCACCGAATGTACGTGCACAGTGATCCCAGAGATCAATGCTCACTGAACACACAGAAACTGAATAACAAGAGTCTTACATCCATTACATACCGTTTTACTCGAATATGGCCCTTAAGGCCCAGTCTTCATAAACTTCCAGCGGAAATCTTCAATGATAGCGTGAACCCATGCCATCTGCCTTAACCCTACAAGCATTCTGACTGGGAAGCGTCCTAACTCGCACGTCCGTCACCAAGGTAACCTTCATCATAACCTGATCTTTCATGCCTGGACAATAAAATAACCAGTGGCAAGACAATGAGTAAACGTATTCGCAAGCAACCCATGTTTGTAACAAGGCAATAACAATGCATGAAATACCACTAAGTAGGTATTTTGCGGACAGCCAATTTTGAATGCAATGTCGTTGATCAAGTAACTATGGGTAAGCATGCATCAACAGTTGGCAGATATCCATATGAACAAGTTATATATATCATCATAAGCAGGGGTTGAACATCTCATGTTCATTCATCACATCAAGTCTTCAGACTTGCCTCAAGTATCATCCTTCTATCTTCTGAACACACACACACACCAAGTTTGCAAAAACATCCGGACGTAGTCTAAGCAGCACCACCCAACTATCCTTGACCGTGGACATGGCTATTCGAATAGTTTTACACTCTGTAGAGGTTGCACACTTTACCCACAAGACTTAGGGAACTTCCATGTCATCCTCGACTCGTGGTATGTAACATACCCGAGGTAAGCACCCGACCAATGCCTTTCCCCTAGCGATACTAAAAAAAGAGTCCACTCGATTGATACCCATCCCTCACGATGTACATCACACGAGCCTCGCTCCAGATCGTACCATCCATGAGGGGACCAAAAGTGTGCCCGGTGCCTGTAAAGACAGCGCATGATCGTCCATTCCGGTATGACACCGTATCAAGAGTGACCACGCCACTCCCGCCACTAGTAATGCGGGCTCCTTGCCAGTAACCACCAAGGTAATCAACAAAGCCCCTTCCCATATAGGGGTAGAGTGGTTGTACATGTAAGGTTGGGACGGTCGACAAATCTTAAATCTAATCTGTTTTCTAAAACCACCCACACACTCACTTGCTCCGGTACACCACTTCTTTATCAAGTGGCTACCCAGCTCATCATCATCTCCCTTGGGCATTAGTGGCACCCGACGTTTTTTTTGAAAAGTCTTTGAAAACACCTCATTGTTTCCATCACCATGCATAATCCCGAACCCACTTGCGTAGCATCTTCTAGCATCCTATCTACACCCACCCGCATAACCCTCATAAGGTGGTAGGGTCATGCACGATGCAAGTGTCAACGACAAAAGTACTGGAAGCAACCCACCGAAGTGTTCACTACTCCACATGATCAAATATAAAGAAAGTAAAGTGCTTTATGTCATGCAAATAAAAATGGTTTCTTAACATGGTCAAAGGGCTGCTTGCCTGACTTAGCAATGTTTTCGAGGTCTTCACCCGCTTCTCGTCCACTCCGAGCATTCCATCTACTTCGTCAACTATCGCCGGAAACAACTGCAATAAGCAGCACAATAAAGAGAAAACAAAAGTGCTCTATAAATAGGAGTTTTATTTTTCTTGGACACCTCTGGTCACAAGAAAAATAACCAACTAGATTTCACTGGATCTGGATCAAGGAGGATTTTTGAAGGGTGGAAATGAAGGAATTGATGGTCTTATAAGGTGTCCACAGAAAATGTTTTAACAAAAATGAGCGGCTGAACCTAACAAATATGGCATGGTTTTAGAAACATGAGGGAAGTGTTTCCACTAGATTTGGAGTTGTGAGGATTTTCCTAGGGATTTGCAAAGTGGGTCAGATATGAATAAATGGCCCAATAATCCACAAAACATAGAAAATATATGGAAAAATGAACACATACTAGCTCATGAGTTTAGATACACCTAGGATTTTGAATCAATCCATTTGGAGCTATTATGAATGCTCTAGGGATTTTTACAAGTGGGCATTTCAAAGTTCAGATTCAAATTTGAATTTGAACCCTACATAAAAGTTTGCAGGAAAAATTTGCAATGCACATATTTGGATAGTTCAAAATTTTAGGAATCAACAGAAACTTGAATCATCAGATTTGGATGTCGAATGGATTTAATATGAATTTTACAATTTTACAGAATTAAATAAAACAAAATGGAAAAAGGGCTATACCTAGTGCGCTATATAGTGCACACGACGTAGTATTGATATTGGGCCGGCCCAATGGCTCGGCCTTGCTAGCAAGGTGCCATGCCGAAGGGGCATTCAGGGGAATACGCCTTCCTTGCGGAGAGGCGCAGAAAGAAGAGGCCGCCTCCACTTATGCGCGGGACCGGCTGTTGGAGTCACTTACATGCAGGCCCCGCTGGGCTCCTTCTTCCTCCCGTTTCCTTCTTCTTCCTCTCAACATGAGAGAGAGGGGGGAGGGTGCCAGCCGCCATGGCTACTATTGCTCCGCCACGCATGGCGTCGAGCCGACGGTCCAGATGGATGCCCTAGTCGGTGCCGCGCCTGGGGACGGTCGCGGGGGCTGCGGGGATGCCTAGGGCGAACAGCTCATCGACAGGGGAGGACGGCGGCGCCGGCTTCACGCAAGAGGACGGCTCGGTTGCGGAAATGGATCCTCGGGTTGCCAGGCATGTTGGAATTCTCACGGGGGTCCTCCTAAAGGTGGAGATCGATACGAGGGGAGGCAGACTCGCTCGAATTTGAGCGGAGCCGAGCGGGAGCAATGGCGGCTGTCAGAAGTGGAGGAGGGACTAGGAGCAAGGGGGCTCGGTCTGGGGAGGTCCAAGCGAGGAGGGAGAGCCAAGGGGCACGAGAGGGGGGATCGGGAACGGTCTTAAGGATGGGGACAACCAGAGAGAGCTCGAGTGGCCTCGGGGTGCTCTCGGGCGAGGAGAGCACTCGTGCCAGGGTTGCCTTGGAGGCTTGCGAGCGTCGAGGAGGAGCGTGGGAGGTCAAGGGAGATTCCCTGGCATGAGTGGATGCCTTGCAAAGGCCAAACATGAGCTACCTGACACGGTTCATCGGCAGAGCACCGTTTCTGTAGGTCAGCAGCATGGTCACCATGCCACTTCATGTCCAGAGCATCCTTTTGTTCGGCCAATGATGTCTGGTGTGTGAGGCACACATGGTAAAGCACTATGGTGAAGTGGGAGGGTAAATGGAGCTGGGTAGATGGTTTTTTTATAGGGGGTAAGTTTGCAACAACAAACTGGAGGCTCATCTAAGGGGTTTCTAGTGTGGTCTACTTGGAACAAAACCATGTCTAGTGGAGTAAGCTATGGAGGGACTACCAGTCCACCAATTTTAAACTCAAGGAGATGATTCTACAGAGTACTTGCAGTGTAAGGGCACTATTTCTGCCATAATGTAGGTTTAGATGAACTGCATATTTTCCACATGAGCCTACCATATTTGGGTTTGGTTTGATGCATAGGTATGCAAGTGAGGTGGTGGAAAAGTTTTGGGGTCATTAGCATGATCATAAGGGAAGGAGAGGTGCTGTCAGGGTAAAAAGAGAGAGAATAAGAGAGAGTTGCCCCCAAAATAATTGACCAGAGGCCATGGCAAAGTTACTGGAGGTAGAAGAGGGTTATAATATGATGTGGTAAAAAGTTGGGGGCAAGGGGAATCTTTTTGGGCCCACTTTGCTTGTCCACAAGTTTATGGTTGAAGATGTTTGTGCTATGATTGGGCTAGGAAGGGGAATCCTATGACCTTGAGATTTACCAGGGGTAAATGGTAAGTCCATTTGGTCCTTATCACAAGTTTTGAGACGATTTGAAGAAAGTTTGTAATGTAAACGTGGTAAACCCTAGGATTCAACAGAGTCAGGTTTCTATATATCCAGTTGGGTTAAACTAATCCCCTTGATTCACAACTTGGTGTAACATCATTGTTTGGGGATTAGAACATGTCCACAAAGTTTGGGATCAATAAGAGAAACTTCACAATGTAAAGTTGATCAAATTTGGTTGTGGACAGGAATGGTTTTAGGATATTTTGGTGAACCAAAACAACTGGGATTGAGATGAAACGTTTCGAGATGAATACACATTTCATATGTGACATGCTAGAATTTTCCTGGATTTAATGGAGAATATTTCTTATAGAAATATTTCAAATGCTGGGAATAGGCAGAAATGGGTTTGAAGGGTTTTGTCCAATATTTTTGAACATTACCATGTGATGAAAGTCTTCTATATGGACAATATATGTCCACTGAGTTTTCCTAAATTTTCTCAAATATTTTTAAATCATTTGAATAATTTTCCGTATAAAAGACCATTTCTGGCCTTAAGAAAAAGCCTTTAAATAAAATATTAAAATAATCTTTTAAAATAATATTTTGTGGTTTTGGGAAGTTATATATATATATATATATAGTAGGTTCAAAGTAAAGCATTTGGGGAAAAAGGATCCACCCAATTTGAGGACTTGTAGTACAAACCTCATTTCAGGGGGTTTTGAAAACCTAAATTAAATATGTACTGTTTGGCCAAAATAATATTTGATAAAAATAGTTTTGGGTACTATTCACATGGCATGATCATTGGGCAAGAAGTTTAGGTCAAGGATAAGAGCAATGAGAGTAGGAGGGAGTTTTATGAGTATAGAGCACTAGCAAGTAATCAAACAATCAACAATCAAGTCAAGCATAACAAGCACACAAAAGTTTTAATTGGCCCTTATTTTGAGTCATGATAACTTAGTCATGAGGCAAAACACAGGGTGTGACACATACGAGTGCTAGTCCGACAACACCTTCATCTTGACTATAGTTGAAGTTGGAGTGATAGCTTCTCTCGGATTTATTGTCGGTTTCAAAGCCGGAAACCCATTCCCCAACATGATCTTGATGTCTTATTCTTGTGTGGATCTTGGTGTACTTCTTCTTCTCTGAGTCCCTGCTTCTCCGGGAGGGTCTTCGCTCATAGCGATCTTCTCTACTCCTCTCTCTACAAGGTGATTCATCTCTTGAGATTTTTCTTCTAGATGATTCTTCTCTTCTTTTGTGTGTGTGTGTGTGTGTGGGGCTTTCACTCATTGGAGTAGTGTTTGGGCCTTCCATAATTGTAACAATTCTGGTCATGACTAGATGAACGCTTCTCTTCATATCTTGAGTTTGAGCTTCAATCTTCGCTTCTATTCTTGTAGAGCTTGTTGAATTTCTTGACCACAAGGCTTATCTCTTCATTGGTAACAAGCTTGTTGCTTGAGGTAGTGGGAGTTTCACTTGAAGCTTTATATGCACGACTTGACTTGTTATGAAGCTCTTCTTTGTCTTTAAGTGACATCTCATGAGCAACAATCCTTCCGATGACTTTCGTAGGCTTGAGATCTTTTTAGTTTGGCATCATTTGGATCAATGTGCACACGGTGTCATATTTTCCACCCAAGGCTCTAAGGATCTTCTTGATGATGAATTTGTCAGTCATCTGTTTATTTCCTAAGCCAGTAATCTCATTTTTGATGAGAGCAAGCCTAGAGTACATTTCTGTGACTCCTTCACCATCCTTCATCTTGAACTTGTCTAGTTGACTTTGTAGCAGATCCAACTTAGATTCCCTGATGGATTCGATACCTTCGTGCATATCAACCAAAGTATTCCAAATTTTGTTTGTATTCTCAAGATGGCTAATCTTGTTGAACTCTTCGGGGCATAGGCAGTTGAATAAATTTTTGCATGCCTGAGCGTTGTATTGCAACATCTTCAATTCTTCCGCGGTCACTTCATGATCCGATTCCTTTCCATCACCAAATAATTCACCTTGCAATCCAACATGAACAACAACCCAAATGGTGAGGTTATGACCAAGAATATGCATTTTAATTTTATGTTTCCAATTAGCAAAGTTTGTACCATCAAAATCTGGCCCTCTATAGTGATAATTTTCCTCAATAGGTGCCATAGTCTCCTAGGTTATGAAACCAAAGCAATGGAGACCAAAGCTCTGATACCACTTGTAGGATCCAAAGTATGTCTAGAGGGGGGATGATTAGATTACTTGACCATATAAAAATCTATACTTTTCCCAATTTTAGTAGTTGTCTACTTTTAGCAATTATACCAAGTCAAGCACATCCTACACATGCAAGTCTAAGAGTATAACAACATAAAATAAAGACAATCACTTATAAGTAGAGGGAAGGGATAGGAAGATCAAACGCTATTGGAGACACAAAGATTTTTCTCGTGGTTCCGATAGGGGGTGCTATCGTACGTCCACACTGATGGAGACTTTAACCCACGGAGGGTAACGGTCGCGAGAGTCCATGGAGGGCTCCACCCATAAGGGTCCACAAAGTAGCAACCTTGTCTATTCCACCATGACTTATGTCCACGAAGGACTACCCTCACTTGAGATAGATCTTCATGAAGTAGGCGATCTCCTTGCCCTTACAAACTTCTTGGTTCAATTGCACACGAAGTCATAGGCTCCCAAGTGACACCTGACCAATCTAGGAGACACCACTCTCCAAAAGGTAATAGATGTGGTAGTATGATGAACTCATTGCTCTTGTGCTTCAAAACATAGTCTCCTCAACACTCAATCACTCTCTCACAATTTTTTCTTGGTAGAAGAGGTTGATTGGGTGGAAAGAAACTTGGGGAGGCTAGAAATCAAGATTGATATGGTTGGAGTGGAAGATCTTGATCTCAACACATGAGTAGGTGGCTCTCTCTCAGAAAAATGGACGGAGCAAGTGTTGTTCTGCTTCGAGTGCTTTATCTACGAGTGAGAGGCAGGTGGAGGGGTATATATAGGCATCTAAAAAAATCCAACTGTTACAACATTATTGCCCAAGTCGGTGAAACCAAATCAAAAATTCAGTTGCACCGACTAGTGCAAAATGTGGCAACTTTTGGCGTTTCGGTGAGACCAATTTATAAATCTCGGTGGATCCGATTTTGCTGGCCTAGGCAGTTACCAGTTTTGGTGTCACCGTTTCCTAAAACTAAAAAATTACAATTTTTAGAAATGGGACAACAAAAGGTTGGTCAATGATTTCGGTTGCACCAAAATGAGACTTGGTGTCACTGAGACCTTAGGGTTTGGTTGTGGATCTGTGTGAGGCAAAACTCGATAGGGCCAAATGGAGAAAGTTGGTGGCACCGAATTTTGGACCTTTAGGGTTTGGACAGAATATTTGTGGGAGTATTTCATGAGTATTTTTTGTGGCTAATCCCTAAGCACTTGAGAGACCAGATCATCATATGTACCTCATGCCCTTTTAATAGTATTGGATTTCCTATGGAGGCCCAAGACGAGTCTACAAGCATAAAGTTGCATAGTAGACATCATCTTCCCGAACCAATCTGTTGTGAATGCAGTTCTAGGACTGAGACACAGACATGTTTTGAGACAAGGAGGTCTTCAGGAGCGCCTGGATATTCCAAATGCCTTCTCCTGCCGCGGAACCAGACGACTGGATGGAGTCGACTATTCGTGTTGCCGCAGCCAGGTTCTGCAATTAAGTGCGCGACACTTGGTAATTTTGTGGACGATCGATCGGGAACAACCATCAGCGGTCCCAAGTGGGTCTAGGATGATACTGGGAGGCCCATTCGTCGAGTGACTTTTGCAACCTCTCAAGTCATTCATGTTCGGTCAGAGTGTCCTGGCACGTAGCCTCCAAGGGCAATGCCTTGGGGGTCGTCCCCATGATCAGGGTGAGCAGAGCATGCTCGTTCCTCTGCCTTAGTTCCTCCCGCTACTCCCGAGTGAGAGGTTGCGGGATGTACGGGTCGGAGTCGGTGTTGAGACCATCGCCAAGGCCGTTACCATCTCACCCGCACGAGGTGTCCCTATGTATCCAGGGGGTCCATTCTGCTGTTCAGTCCCCACCATTAGGACTTCCGCAGAGGGATTGCTGCTTTGATAGTCCGACTCACTGGTGGAGTACTCGTGCGGTGAGTAGAATAAATTGAGGGTGGGCTCATTGGAGTCAAGCACCGCCATCTGCCCGCCCGTGGTCTGATGATCCACGACGTGTTTGATCCAACACTGGAGCCGTGAGCGCCCATAGCACTTGCTATGATGTCCAACCGAGAGGGGAGGTGTCACATGGTACGGGTCCGACGAATGCCGGACTAGAACTTTGAACAAAGATGCGTGAAAGTGCGCCACTAATACGTCTCCAACGTATCTATAATTTTTTATTGTTCCATGCTATTATATTATCATTCTAGGTTACTTTTTGAGTAATAATTTACCAATTTATATTATTTTTATCACTAACCTATTGACCTAATGCCTAGTGCTAGTTGCTGTTTTTTGCGTGTTTTTTACTTTTCAGGTTTACAGTATCAAACGAAGTCCAGTTTCCCTGAAACTTTTTTATGGTTTTTTCCGGACCAAAAGAAGACGTGAAAGCTTCGGGAGAAGACCAGAGGCCACATGAGGGAGGAACAAGCCAACAGGGCACGCCCTAATGGCTTGTCCCTCCCTGGTGGCCCTCCTACCCGTGTTTTCTGGCCCATAAATTCACATATGTTCCAAAAAACCTAGAGGGCATCCCGAAACACTTTTTTCACCGCCACAAGTCTCTGTTCCACCGTGATCTCATCTGGAGCTCCTTTCCGACACCCTCCGGAGGGGGATCAATCAAGGATGGCCTCTTCATCAACCTTGTTGCCCTCATGATGATGTGTGAGTAGTTCACCATAGACCCATGGTTCCATAGTTAGTACCTAGATGACTATCTCTCTATCTTTTGGTATTCAATACAATGATCATCACATCTTCGCTTTGATCTATCCACTGTAATTCTTTTGTGCGGTGCGTTTGTTGGGATCAGATGAATTATGGGTTTATGTTTCAGATTATTCATGAAAAGTACTTGAGTCACCTCTGATTATTATGATCCTTATTTGCATGATCATTATAGCTTCGAAAATCTCTTCGATCTATGGAAATAGTTTGGCCAACTAGATTGATATTTCTTCAGTGAGAGGGGTGCGTTGTAGTGGGTTCAATCTGATGGTGCTCTATGTCCTAGTGGTAGAAGGGGACAAGACACATCTTTGTATTGTTGCCACTAAGTATAAAATGATGGGGTTTATTCATATTGATTAGGTTTAGTTTGTCTACATCATGTCATTGTTCTCCAAGCATTACTCTGTTTGTCATGAACTTAATATGTAGAGAGGCAAGCATAGAAGCGCTCTTGAAGTGGAGTAATTTAATAGGTGCAGGCAGGAGTCGGCCTATTTTCTTATGGACATGATGCCTATATACACATGATCGTTGCCATGAATATCACATAACTATGCGCTTTTCTATCAATTGCCAACCAGTAATTTGTTTACCCACCGTATGTTGCCTACACGAGAGATGCCGCTAGGGAAAACTATGGCCCCCCGGGTCTATTTACTTATATATTTACAAAACTTATCATTACCTTGCTTCCACCATTTATCTTTTATTTTATTTTGCAATTTAGCGTTATCTACTATTATCTACACACTTCACTTGCTTGCAAATAACGAGACCAAGGGGATTGACAACCCTCTTGCCTCCTTGAGTGCTCTTTTATGTGCATCTATTGAAGATGGTTGTGGATTGATATTTATATTGGTTCTATAAACCTTGGTTTCTTAACCGAGGGAAATACTTACCCGTATTGTGCTGCAATTACCCGTCCCTCTTCATGGAAAAGCCAACGCACATCACAAGTATCAGGAAAGATTTCAGGTGCCGTTGCTGGGGAATATCATCACCAACTATCAAGTAACTTCATGCAAATTATCACTCACTTTTTCTTCCTTTTATTTGATGGTATATTTAGTTTGCTTCATCAAAATCAAAAATACAAAAATATTCATCTTTGCTTCTTACTAGTTTGCTTATTTTGCTTGCTTGAAATTTGCTATCATGTCTGACTTTATCATTGAAAAAGATGATGGACATAAAATCCCTAAGATGAAACTCCCCCACAGCGAAAATTTTTCATTGCGGGGAAGGGGAATATCATAGAGAAAAATCATCATCCAAGAATTCTTTAACTGTACGGGTGCTTTAGCTTGCAAGGATACGCCAATCCTTAAAAGAACCAAAAGTTATGTCAATGCTATTTCCGCTCTTGTTCTAAAGCTTGAAATAAGATTTATGCATACTCACCCTACTTTGGAAAGGTTTTTCTATGATTTGACGGTCATAAATGACCCTAGGTCTAAGAACATAGCCACTCTTATCCTCATGCATGAATTTGATTATATAGTTCGAGAATCTCAGGAGATCTTTGAGCTCTATAATATGAGTTGTGAACATCCTATGATAGATGAAATTTAATATAATGAGGACTATATGATCGTATATGTGTTCCGAGATAACCATAAATTTTATGAAAACACAATTAAAGAAGTTCCTCCTATCCATATTATCCAACAAGTTTTCAATACCACCAACAAACAATATTCCTGTATGGCAAGAGAGAATACAGAAGGGTTTAAGGACATGACCATTAAAAATGCCAAGATACTACTTGATGATGCGTTTCCGATAAACCTCCTTCCCAACAGAATTCTAAATATGACAACACTTGAAACTATGCATTATACCTAGCTAGGGGCATAAAACAACAACACTTGTTGGGAGGCAACCCAATAGTTATCTTGTTTTTGCTTTTTACTTTGTGTTTGTGTGTTATAACATGATTATTGCCTCTCTAATGATTGTGTATTTATGTTTTAATTAGTGTTTGTGCCAAGTAAAGCCTTTGGGATGATTCACAAGATGAGTAGAATTGATACGGTGCAAAAATAGAAACTTTAGCGTCCAGTGCATAATTTCTCTGATTTTACTGGAATGTTTTTTGATATGAATTTTTTACACAGTATTTCTATAAAAATTATTCAGGTTTTAATAATTTTTCAGAATGTTTAGAGTTACATAAGTATAGCTTCTCTACAGATCTTTACAAAATGTTTTGTTTTAGACAGATTCTTTTTTTGCTTGCATAGTTTGCTTGTTTTGATGATGCTATCGATTATATCAAGGGGTATAAGCCATGGAGAAGTTATAATACAATACCTATTATGAAATAATAAAATATGAATCAATTTATAATAGTACCTAAAGTATTTGATATGTTGCTTATACTAACGGATCTCATGAAGTTTTGTTGAGTTTTGTGTGATTGAAGTTTTCAAGTTTTGGGTGCTATCACGATGGACAAAGGAATAAGGAGCATCAAGAACCTAAGCTTGGGCATTCCCAAGGAACCCGAAGTTAATATTCTAGGAATACTCAAGCGTATAATCTTGGGATGACCCAGAAGGCATCCCCTCTTTTGTCTCAATCCATCGATATGTCACTTGGAGCTATATTTTTATTCATCACATGATATGAGTTCTGCTTGGAGCGTCATTTTATTTTGTTTACTTTTATTTTTAGTTTTCCATAATAATCATTTGCTGGACAGATATATTTGAGGGATACACACCTTCATCGTATTTTTTTAGAATACTCTGCTTCACTTATATATTTTGAGCTTAGCAGTTGCTCTAGTACTTCACTTATAGCTTTTCGAACACGATGGCGTATAGATTTTTTAGAAATAATTTCACTCTCGTTCTTCACTTGTAATTGTTTGAGAGTTAGTAAATAGTGACAATAATTTTCATGGGTCATAAGACTAGTCCAAAAATAATAGGTATTGAATGAGTGATAATCAAAACTATCATGTAGCACATAAAAGAGAAATTATGGGTTAATGATATTGATTTGGTAATGTCAAAAAGGTGTGAGTGGATCATTGTTGATTCTTAGAATTATCGGTATTAAGAGGTGTTAATTTATTGTTTGTCTAAATATAAAAAAGGCATGGTGGGTATGTGTGACATTTCTATTCCTCGTTAAAATCCTAGTGTTGTTTCGGGTCGGAGGAGCGCGATGATTAACTCTTCCCAACCTCCTCCCTCGGGGTATGTGAGTAGTACTTTGATTTGTGATAAAACTAATAAAACTTTGCAATAGTATATGAGTTCTTCTTGACTAGTGTGAACCTATGGACATACGAAATCTCACCACCTCATATTTTGCTAGCCTCTTCGGTATCGTGCCTTGCCCATTCTCATCTTGAGGATTGGTGCAAACTTCGTGGGTGCATCCAAACCCCATGACATGATACGCATTGTCACACATAAGCCTTCTTATATCTTCCTCAAAAAAGCCACCATACCTACTTATTATGTCATTTCCATAGCCATTCCGAGATATATTGCCATATAAATTCCACGGTTACATCATATGACTAGTTCATTCATCATTATAATGCTTTGTATGATCATATAGAGCTGGCATAGTATTTCTGGCAAAGCCACCATTCATCATAACTTTGATACATGTCACGCTAGATCATTGCACATCCTTGTACATTGCCAGAGGCATTCATATTGAGTCATATCGTTTCATAGTTCTTCATAAAGAGTTTTCATATTGAGTTGTAGGTAAAGAAAAGTGTGATGATCATCATTATTGGAGCATTGTCCGAGTGAGGAAACAAAAATGGGGGAGGCCAAATGGTCCCACCATAAATAAATAATAAATATGAAAAAAATAAAAAAATGAAAAAGAGAGAAAAAGAGAGAAAAAGAGAGAAGGGACTTTGCTACTATCCTTTACCACACTTGTGCCTCGAAGTAGCACCTTGTTATTCAATAGAGAGTCTCATGTTATGTCATTTTCATATGCTATACGGAATTGCTTTTTCATTATTATAAAGTTGGCTTGCATATTCCGATGATGGGCTTCCTCAAATGCCCGAGGTCTTCATGAGCAAGCAAGTTGGATGCACACCCCACTTAGCTTCAGTTGAGCTTTCATACACTCATATCTCTAGTGCATCATTTGCATGGAAATCCCTACTCCTTGCATCGACATCTATCAATGGGCATCTCCATAGCCCATCGATACGCCTAGTTTATGCGATACCATCTTCTCTACTTTTCACCCCTTTGATATCTACCACCATATTCTGTTCCACCTTTATTGTATGTCCATGGTTCGCGCTCATGTATTGCATGAACAATAAAAAGTTGATGCACATCGAAAAAGTATGATCCAATTGCCTGACTTGGACACCGTGGTGCTTGACATTTGTATTAATGTGGTGAAGACGAAGCCATGCCTTGCTAATATGATAAGATGAATGGGGGTAAACATTCTTTTAGGATTGTATACTTTGAAAGCTTGATTATTTTGTTGCTTGTCCTTATAAATATTACGATGTCGATATTTGTTAATTCATCATTTCTCAATGATCATACATGCAAGAGGTTACATATTGGGTAGCATGTCACATCAAAAATTCTGTTTTTATCATTTACCTACTCGAGGACGAGCATGAATTAAGCTTAGGGGTGCTGATACGTCTCCAACGTATCTATAATATTTGATTGTTCCATGCTATTATATTATCATTCTAGAAAACTTTTTGAGTAATAATTTACCAATTTATATTATTTTTACCACTAACCTATTGACCCAGTGCCTAGTGTCAGTTGCTATTTTCTGCATGTTTTTTACTTTTTAGGTTTACAGTACCAAAGAAAGTCCAATTGCCTCGAAACTCTTTTATGATTTTTTCTGGACCAAAAGAAGACCTGGAAGCTTCGGAGAAGACCAGAGGCCACACAAGGGAGGCACAATCCAACGGGGCGTGCCTAGGGGAGCTCAACGCGCCCCGATGGCTTGTCCGTCCTTGGTGGCCCTCCTACCCCTGTTCTCTGGCCTATAAATTCACATATATTCCAAAAACCCTAGAGGGCATCCCGAATTTTTTCCCCCTACCGCAAGTCTCCGTTTCGCCTCGATCACATCTGGAGCTTCGTTTAGACACCGCGCCGGAGAGGGGGTTGATCACGGAGGCCCTCTTCATCAACCTTGTTGCCCTCATCATGATGTGTGAGTAGTTCACCTATGGGTCCATAATTAGTATGTCTCTCTCTCTTGATCTTCAATATAATGATCATAGCATCTTCGCTTTGATCTATCCGATGTAATTCTTTTATGCTGTGCATTTGTTGGGATCCGATGAATTGTGGGTTTATGTTTCAGATTACTCATGAAAATTATTTGTGTCACCTCTGATTATTATAATCCTTATTTGCATGATCATTATAGCTTCGTAAATCTCTTCAATCTATTGAAATAGTTTGGCCAACTAGATCGATATTTCTTCGGTGAGAGGGGTGAGTTGTAGTGGGTTGAATCTGGCGGTGCTCTATATCCTAGTAACAGAAGGGGACAAGACATGTTTTTGTATTGTTGCCACTAAGGATAAAACAATGTGGTTTATTAATATTGATTGAGTTTACTTTGTCTACATCATGTCATCGTTCTCCAAGCATTACTCTGTTTGTCATGAACTCAATGTGTAGAGAGGCAAGCATAGAAGCGCCCTTGAAGTGGAGTAATAGTAATAGGTGCAGGAGGAGTCGGCCTATTTGCTTATGGATGTGATGCCTATATACATATGATTTTTTCCGTGAATATTACATAACTATGCACTTTTCTATCAATTGCCCAACAGTAATTTGTTAACCTGCTGTAAGTTGCCTACATGAGAGATGCCGCTAGGGAAAACTATGGCCCCCTGGTCTATTCACGTATATATTTACAAAACCTATCATTACCTTGCTGCCATTATTTATCTTTTATTTTATTTTGCAATTTACAATTACTAATATTATCTACACACTTCACTTTCTTGCAAATAACGAGATCAAGGGGATAGACAACCCTCTTGCTGCGTTGGGTGCAAGTTGTTTGCTCTTTTGTGTCCAGCCGCTGAATACGGTTGTGGGTTGATATTTATATTGGTTCGATAAGCCTTAGTTTCTTAACCAAGGGAAATACTTACCCTTATTGTGCTGCAATTACCCGTTCCTCTTCATGGAAAATCCAACGCAGATCACAAGTATCAGTTGCCCCACGGACGGGCAATGCCTCCATGTCCAGCAGAGCCTCCTGAAGCCAAGCCAAATCATTAGCGAAGAATCTCAAGGAGTCAAATCGTATCTCTCCGTAGATGATCATGATGATTAAGATTAAAATTCTAGTTGCACTGAATATCGCTCGACGGGTCGCCCCACAGTGGGCGCCAACAGTCGAGGCAACGATCCTGACAATGAGTACTAGGGGTACGAACAAGGGGACGGAGCCTAGCTACAACGCAAGGGTATCACTAGGATTATATGAGTTCGAGCCCCTCTCATAGAGGTAAAAAAACACATCTCATGCCCAGAGGCTTGTGATTTCTCTAGGGGATGGGTATGATTACAAGAAGGTGTTGAACCCTTGTCTAGGTGCCCGGGGGTGGCTTATATAGAGTACGCCTGGACCCGTTGAGCGTCATTACAAGGGAGAGTTAATGCCATTATGACAACAGTTTCTAGTAATGGTAGCCCTTAATTGTAGCAGTTACTGGTAACAGAATCTATGAGTACACTTGATGTATTGATTTAATTTCCTCTACCGTTGCAGCTCCCACGACACCCACGTCTTGCTTCTGTCCAAGTGTTGGAGCCTCAAACAAAGGGGAAATGCCTGAGTGACTTAGTGGATCCGAGTGGAACTCTGATATACATCCGAATGCATCTATTCTTAGGTTCTACCGTAGGTGCATCACATGCAAATTAAATTTTCCTATGCGCAGAACATCCCAGATCATGTTACGGAGATGGATCATACATTGTTACCACTAGACACACAGTGTCATGCAGCGGAAGTAGAGTTGGGGCAGCGCGTTCGCATGGTCCATCTCCTCCTCATCTGATCTCCCTCGAACAGCTGATCATTGGATCATCTCCCTCTAAAAGTCGGTCGCCGGATCCCACGTACAGGTTCACCGGAGCGGTGCAAGTGCACTGTCTCTAATGGTATTCGCGCATGTAGGAGGAACACCGTGCAGCGGACTGCTAGGTCCGATGGTACAGTCGGCGGCAGGTAGAGGTGGCTAGTTGCAACACATACAAAGCCCTAATAGCGGTGCCAAAGCGATCAACCAGATGGGTGTGCCGCACTTCCACTATATATAGGCATCCGTCGCGGGCTCAACTCTTGGGCCTCGCACGGATCCTAAAGCCTACGTGTTCCTTCCCTTAAGCGTGCAACCCCTTAGGTTGTCGTTCACTTGGTCGCAAGTTATATGACATCCGGCTCGACCAGACGGTAGTGGCCTCTAGCAAAGTGTGCCGACTCCAAGTGTCCTATGAAGCTAGTTACGCAAACCTGTACTTCACACTTCTGTTCCCTTTGCCACATGATATATGTTGTCGTGCACAAGGCGACATGGTCATCCTTGTTGCGGCACGACCTCTTTCTCGTTTTGGTGAATCTGACCAACATTTAGGATTATCTCATAATCCTCATCGCATGGCCATGCTTATCCAGGTCAGATCACCCGAGGGGTCCAGAGTATATCTCTCCTGGTCGGAGGGGCAAATCCCATCTTGCTTGACCACGTCTCGCAACACGGGTCTGGAAAGCTCGAAACCTACCTTTGTAACTACCCAGTCATGGAGTAGCGTTTGGTCGGCCCAAAGCAAGTATATCACTAAGGACCCACAAGTAAAGGGGATCTATCGTATTCCTTTCGATAAGTAAGAGTGTCGAGGAGAAGAAGGAAATTACAAGAAGCTCTTAGTAAGGTATTCTATGCAAGCACTAAAATTATCGTTAACAGATAGTTTTGTGATAAGATAATTCATAACAGGTAGCAAGTAACAATTGTAAAAAAGGTGCATCAAGGTGTCCCAATCCTTTTTATATCAAAGCAAAAGCCTGGACAAACTCTTATATAAAGCAAGGTGCTCCCGAGGACACATGGGAATTTCTGTCAAGCTAGTTTTCATCATGCTCATATGATTCGCGTTCGCTACTTTGATAATTTGATATGTGGGTGGACTGGTGCTTGGGTGCTACCCTTACTTGGACAAGCCTCCCACTTATGATTAACCCCTCTCGCAACCATCCACAACTACGAAAGAAGAATTAAGATAAATCTAACCATAGCATGAAACGTATGGATCCAAATCAGCCCCTTATGAAGCAACGCATAAACTAGGGTTTAAGCTTCTATCACTCTAGCAACCCATCATCTACTTATTACTTCCCAATGCCTTCCTCTAGGCCCAAACAATGGTGAAGTGTCATATAGTTGACGTTCACATGACACCACTAGAGGAGAGACAACATACATCTCATCAAAATATCGAACAGATACCAAATTCACATGATTACTTATAACAAGACTTATCCCATGTCCTCAGGAACAAACATAACTACTCACAAAGCATATTCATGTTCATGATCAGAGGAGTATTAATGATGATCAAGGATCTGAACATATGATCTTCCACCAAGTAAACCAACTAGGATCAACTACAAGGAGTAATCAACACTACTAGCAACCCACAGGTACCAATCTGAGGTTTTGAGACAAAGATGGGATACAAGAGATGGACTAGGGTTTGGAGAGGAGATGGTGCTGGTGAAGATGTTGATGGAGATTGACCCCCTCCCGATGAGAGGATAGTTGGTGATGACGATGGCTTCAATTTCCCCCTCACGGAGGGAAGTTTCCCCGGCAGAACAGCCCTGCCGGAGCTCTAGATTGGTTCTGTACAAGTTTTGCCTTGGGACGATGGAGCTTCATCCCGAAAGCTCCCTTATGATTTTTTCTAGGTCGAATCCCTCAATATAGAAGAAGATGGGCATCAGAGGGCTGCCAAGTGGGCCACAAGCCTTAGGGGCGCGCCTAGAGGGGTAGGGCGTGCCCTGCAGGCTTGTGGCTGCCTCTTGGCCCCCCTGATGTATTTCTTTTGCCCAATATTTTTTATATATTGCAAAATAATTCTTCATAGATTTTCAGGACTTTTGGAGTTGTGCAGAATAGGTATCTCAAATTTGCTCCTTTTCTAGTCCAGAACTCCAGCTGCCGGCATTGTCCCTCTTCATGTAAACCTTGTAAAATAAGAGAGAAAAGGCATAAGTGTTGTACCAAAATGTGTATTAACAACCCATAATGCAATAAATATCAATATAAAAGCATGCTGCAAAATGGACTTACCAACTCCCGCAAGCTTAGACCTCGCTTGTCCTCAAGCGAAGGCCAAAATCGATAAATATGCCCACATGTTTGGAGATAGAGGTGTCGATAAAATAAAATACGGACATGAAGGCATGATGACCATCTTTAGAACAGCAACATATATTGACATATAATTTCTTATGCTAAAGTAATAATTCATTCATAATGGTAAAGTACGAATCAAGAACTCTATTGAGAACTGACAAACTATGATCTCAGTCATCCAAGCAATTTCAATTTATCATAACGTAGGAAAGAGTCAACATAAGAGCTTCTAAAGCAAATCCACATACTCAATCATCTTTTAGTCTTTCGCAATTGCTAACACTCACGAGGTACCTATGAGTTCAAAGCTTCAATCGGACACAGAGGAAGATAGGGGCTTATAGTATTACCTCCCAACCATTTACCTCAAGGGTAAACTCAACAATAATAACTCATGCTCGTCCACTTCCGAGTGGATATATGTGTCTAGATCATTCCCCAACACGTGACGCTTGCTAGACGGTAAAGGCGAAAATAGAGAAAGTGATGGAGATCACCCCGACTCTTGCATAAAGGTAAGTACTAGAAAATAAAAGTAACAAATAGGCCCTTCGCAGAGGGAAGCAGAGGTTGTCATGCACTTTTATAGTTGGATGCACAATCCCTTAATGCAAAAGAATGTCACTTTATATTGCCCCTTGTGATAGAGAACTTTATTATGCAGTTCATCACTTTTATTTCTTCCCTATCACAAGTTCATATAAAGTTTATTTTCCTCACACTAATAGATCACACATATTTAGAGAGCAATTTTTATTGCCTGCAGCGATGACAACTTACTTGAAGGATCTTATTCGATCCATAGGTAGGTATGGTGGACTCTCATGACAAAACTGGGTTGAGGTGTTTGGATGCAAAAGTAGTATCTCTACTTGGTGCGGAAAGTTTGGCTAATATGAGGTAGAAGCAAGCGACACATGTTGAGGGATCTATAACAATATAACTTCTATTCGGAAATAAGCAAACATAAACCATTATGTTGTTTTCCTTGTCCAACATCAACTTCTTAACATATAATATTTTAATGAGTGCTCACAATCATAAAAGATGTCCAAGATAACATATTTATATGTGAACCTATATTTCTTTATTACTTCCTTTTAATTGCCCCAATGACCAACATCTATGTTTGTCAACCCACAACAGGTTTCAATCAACTTACTTCTCGTATGTGAAATCATCACTCCCCATAAGATTATCATATATACTCTTTGATTTTATTCTATACTTCTTTCTACTTCATCTTTCTCAAGATAAAGATCATACCAAACAAGCAAAGCCCTCAACTCAAAAGCACGTTTTATTATATAACTCTTGGACTTGCTTACATAGGACGAACCATAAAGAAAAAACTCAAAACTAGATCACACGAAAACTTTATTCTACTAGATCAAGATATAACCAAAAGGATTGAACTAAGAAAAGATGATAAAAATAAAAATAAAAGATGTGATGGTGATACGATACCGAGGCACCTCCCCCAAGCTTGGCTCAAGGCAAGGGGAGTGACCATACCCATGTGTTTAGTTGTCTTGCTTGGGAGGTCATGATGTTATATACTTGGCGATGATGCCCTTCAGAATGCGATTCTCCTCCTCAAGCTTGTTATTTTGCTGTCTGAGATCCATTATTTCCTTGTGAGGTTTACCAGGATGGTTAGAGAACCCTTAACCCATGGGTGTTTCATTGCTGCGGGGGAAGAAGCAACACTCCTTTTCATATTTTTGAAAGTAAGAAATTTAGTATTGCAAGGGATAACCAAATTAGGGATTGCTGAGCTCTGAAGTTCTTCTAGCATGGCTCCAGGTTATAGGTGAGAGGTAACTTCTTGGTCTTCCTCCATGGCATCTATCCTTTTCAAGTCGGCCTCCATCTCTTCCTCTGTAGCTTGCCCGAAGCAGTTCTGCTCAACCGACTCTTGCAAAGACATCTTGCTCTAAATCTGTTGGAGAAACAGCCTAAAGAGAAAATAGGAGGTATTGTCGTGATACGAGAGTAAAAACATTCGAGAGATTATATAATGAATTTTTACCGACCCAAAGGATTATGCCATAAGAAAATGGAGTCCGGAAGGTGCACGAGGTGGCCACAAGCCCCAGGGGCGCGCCCTGCAGCTTGTTGCCTCCTCGTGCACTATTCGGACTACTTTAAATTTTCCTAATTTTTTAAATATTCCAAAACAGATAAAAATTGCCATTGGAAAAGTTCTGGAGTCTATTTCCTTACCGTACCACATACCTATTCCTTTTCGGAGTCTAAAACATTCTGGTAAGTCTCCCTAATGTACTCCTCCGGAGTTATGGTATTGATGATATTGATTTCAACATTTATGGGAGTACCTGAGATATAATTTTTGATTCTTTGACCGTTCACCACCTTCGGGTTTGTGCCTTCGGCGTTGTTAATCTTGATGTCACCAGAATGATATACCTGCTCGATAACGTAAGGACCTTCCCATTTAGAGAGAAGTTTTTCTGCAAAAAATCTTAAACAAGAATTGTATAGCAAGACATGATCACCTACATTAAATTCATGCTTTTGTATCCTTCTATCATGACATCTCTTAACCTTTTCTTTAAACAACTTGGCATTCTCATAGGCTTGGGTTCTCCATTCGTCAAGTGAGCTAGTGTCAAATAACCTCTTCTCACTAGCAAGTTTGAAATCAAAATTGAGATCTTTGATTGCCAATAATCTTTATGTTCTAGATATAGAGGTAAGTGACATACTTTACCATAAACCATCTTATACGGAGACATACCCATAGGGTTTTTGTAAGCAGTTCTATAAGCCCACAATGCATCATCAAGTTTCTTAGACCAATTCTTCCTAGATCTATTAACAGTCTTCTGCAAAATCATTTTAATTTCTCTATTGCTCAATTCTACTTGACCACTACACTGAGGATGATAAGGAGATGCAATTCTATGATTAACATTGTATTTAGCGAGCAATTTATGGATAGCACCATGAATAAAGTGTGAACCACCATCAGTCATCAAATATCCAGGGACTTCAAATCTAGGGAAAATAACTTCTTTCAGCATTTCAATAGAAGTGTTATGATCAGCGCTACTAGTTGGGCTAGCTTCTACCCACTAAGTAACATAATCAACAACAACTAGAATATGAGTATACCCGTTAGATTGTGGAAAAGGTCCCATATAATCAAAACCCCAAACATCAAATGGTTCAATAACAAGAGAGTAATTCATAGGCATTTTCTGACGTCTACTAATATTACCAATTCTTTGACGTTCATCACAAGACAAGACAAACTTACGAGCATCCTTGAAGAGAGTAGGCCAATAAAACCTAGATTGTAGTACCTTATGTGCAGTTCTATCTCTAGCATGATGTCGTTCGTATGCTTCAGAGTGACACTTGCGTAAGATCTATTCATGTTCATGCTCACGTACACAACGTCTAATAATACCATCTACTCCTTCTTTATAAAGGTGTGGATCATCCCAAAAGTAATGCCTTAAATCATAGAAGAACTTTTTCTTTTGTTGGTAAGTGAAAGTAGGCGGTATAAATTTAGCAACAATGTAGTTGGCATAATCAGCATACCATGGAGCATTGTGTGAAGCATTTACGACAGCTAATTGTTCATCAGGAAAGCTATCATCAATAGGTAGTGGGTCATCAAGAACATTTTCTAACCTAGACAAGTTATCTGCCACAGGGTTATCAACACCCTTTCTATCAATTATATGCAAATCAAATTCTTGTAGCAGTAGGACCCACCTAATAAGTCTAGGTTTAGCATCTTTCTTTTCCATAAGGTACTTAATAGCAGCATGATCAGTGTGAACAGTTACTTTGGAATCAACAATATAAGGTCTATTCTTATCACAAGCAAACACGACTGCTAAAAATTCCTTTTCCGTAGTAGCATAGTTTCTTTGAGCACTGTCTAGAGTTTTAGTAGCATAATGGATAACATTTAATTTCTTCGACTCTATCCTAGAACAACACCAACAACATAATCACTAGCATCACACATAATTTCAAAAGGTAGGTTCCAGTCGGGTGGTTGAACAACAGGTGCGGTAATCAAGGCATTCTTAAGAACTTCAAATGCTTCTACGCAATCATCATCAAAAACAAATGGAACATCTTTTTGCAAAAGATTTGTGATAGGCCTAGAAATCTTAGAGAAATCTTTGACAAACCTCCTATAGAAACTAGCATGACCAAGGGAACTTCTTATACCTTTGATATCCGTAGGGCACGACATTTTTTCAATAGCATCAACTTTAGCTTTATCAACTTCAATACCTCTTTAGGAGATCTTGTGCCCCAAGACAATACCTTCATTAACCATAAAGTGGCACTTTTCCTAATTCAAGATAAGATTAGTTTCTTCGCATCTCTGCAAAACTCAGTCAAGGTTGCTCAAACAATCATCAAATGAAGTTCCATAAATGGAAAAATCATCCATGAAAACCTCAAGAATCTTTTCACAAAAGTTAGAGAATATAGCCATCATACATCTTTAAAAGGTAGTAGGTGCATTACATAAACCAAAATGCATACTTCTATAAGCAAAGGTACCGAAAGGGAAAGTAAAAGTGGTTTTTTTTATCCTGGCTTGATACAGGTATTTGAGAGAAACCAGAGTAACCATCTAAAAAGCAAAAATGAGTATGTTTGGATGATCTTTCTAGCATTTGATCAATAAAAGGTAGAGGGTAATGATCTTTCTTATTAGCTTTATTCAGTTTCCTAAAATCAATTACCATTCTATAACCTGTAACAATTCTTTGCGGGATCAATTCATTTTTATCATTAGGAACAACGGTGATACCTCCCTTCTTAGGGACACAATGGATGGGACAAACCCACATACTATGAGTAACAGGATAAATTATACCTGCCTCCATAAGCTTTATTACTTCTTTTCTTACAACTTATTTCATCTTAGGGTTCAATCATCGTTGGTGATCAATAACTGGTTTGGCATCAGGATCCATATTAATTTTATGCTGACATAGAGTGGGACTAATGCCCTTAAGATCATCAAGAGTATAACCAATAACAGTATGGTGCTTCCTCAGAGTTTTCAATAATCTCTTTCTTCATGCTCTGAAAGGTTAGCACTAATAATAAGAGGATATATCTCCTTTTCATCAAGATAATCATATTTCAACGTATCTGGTAATTGTTTGAGCTCAAACATGGGATCACCCTTGGGTGGAGGAGGATCCTTAAGTATTTCAACAGGTAAGTTGTGTTTCAAAATAAGCTGCTGATCAAAGAAAATTTCATCTATTTCATTCCTCTCATTCATATGCATATCATTTTCATGGTCTAGCAAATATTGTTCTAAAGGATCACTAGGAGGCACAACAATAGAAGCAAGACCAATAATTTCATCTTTACTAGGCAACTCTTTGTCATGCGGTTGTCTACGAAATTTAGAGAAATTAAACTCATGAGACACATCCCCAAAACTCACAATAACTGTTTCTTTCTCACAATCAATCCTAGCATTAACAGTATTCAAGAAGGGTCTGCCAAATATAATGGGACAAAAATGATCTTGTGGGGAACCAAGAACAAGAAAATCAGTGGGATATTTTATTTTTCCACACAAGACTTCAACATCTCTAACAACCCCCATTGGTGCAATAGTGTCTCTATTAGCAAGCTTAATAGTAACATCAATTTACTCTAGTTCAACTGGTGCAATATCATGCATGATTTATTTGTATAAGGAATAGGGAACTGCACTTACGCTAGCACCCATATCACACAAACCATGATAACAATGATCTCCTATTTTAACAGAAACAACAGGCACACCAACAACTGGTCTATGTTTACTCTTAGTATCAGGTCTAGCAATTCTAGCCCCTTCATCACAGAAATGAATAGCATGCCCATCAATATTATCAACCAAGATATCTTTAACCATAGCAATACTAGGTTAAACTTTAATTTGTTCAGGGGGTGTAGGTGTTCTAATACAACTCTTACGAACCACAGTTGAAGCTTTAGCATGTTCTTTTATCCTAACGCGAAAGGGTGGTTTCTCAATGTAAGCAGTAGGAATATCAGGATCAACATTATAAGTAATAGTTTCCTCTTCGACTTTAATAGGTTCAACTACTTTCAGTTCAACGGGAGAATAATATTTAAACCACTTCTCCTTAGGGAGATCAACATGAGTAGCAAAAGACTCACAGAAAGAAGCTAGTATCTCAGAGTCAAGTCCATATTTAGTGCTAAAGTCACGAAAAGCATCGGTGTCTATAAAGGATTTAACACAATCAAACTTAAGGTTTATACCTGACTCCTTACCTTCGTTGAGTTCCCAATATTAAGAGTTGCGTTTAATTCTTTCCAATAAGTCCCATTTGAATTCAATATCTTTCTTCATAAAAGAACCAGAGCAAGAAGTATCGAGCATGGATCGATCATTATGAGAAAGTCGAGCATAAAAATTCTGTATAATAATTTCTCTCGAGAGATCATGGTTGGGGCATGAATATAACATTGACTTAATCGCCCCCAAGCTTGAGAAATTCTTTCTCCTTCACAGGTCCAAAAATTGTAAATATAATTCCGATCACGATGAACCAGATGCATAGGATAAACTTCTGATGAAATTCCAATTTTAGTCGGTTGTAGTTCCATGATCCAATATCATCACATAGCCTGTACCATGCCAATGCCTTCCCCTTCAAAGATAAAGGGAAGACCTTCTTCTTGATAACATCCTCGGGAAAACCTATAAGCTTAAATAATCCACAAACTTCATCCACATAGATTAGATGCAAATTAGGATGTAGTGTTCCATCTCCTGCATAAGGAATAGCTAGCAGTTTCTCTATCATACCCGAAGGAATTTCATAATAAATATTTTCAGTAGGTGCAAAAGGTTGAGGAGAGACTCTTTGTGCTTCCGGTCGAGGTGAAGATACCTCGAACAAGCCCCTCAAAGGATTATTTTCCATAGTGACAAGTGACAGTAAATTTCAGCACACTACATAAATTTTTCCGTACCAAGTTCTACTCACCAAAGGAGCTTCACTCCCCAGCAACAACACCATAAAAGAGTCTTGATGACCCACAAGTATAGGGGATCTATCTTAGTCCTTTTGATAAGTAAGAGTGTCGAACCCAACGAGGAGCAGCAGGAAATGACAAGCGGTTCTTAGTAAGGTATTCTCTGCAAGCACTGAAATTATCGGTAACAGATAGTTTTGTGATAAGATAATTCGTAACGGCTAGCAAGTAAGAATTGTAAAAAATATGCAGCAAGGTGGACCAATCCTTTTTATAGCAAATGACAAGCCTGGACAAACTCTTATATAAAGCAAGGCGCTCCCAAGGACACATGGGAATTTCGGTCAAGCTAGTTTTCATCATGCTGATATGATTCACGTTCGCTACTTTGATAATTTGATATGTGGGTGGACCGGTGCGTGGGTGCTGCCCTTAGTTGGACAAGCCTCCCACTTATGATTAACCCCTCTCGCAACCATCCGCAACTACGAAAGAAGAATTAAGATAAATCTAACCATAGCATGAAACATGTGGATCCAAATCAGCCCCTTACGAAGCAACGCATAAACTAGGGTTTAAGCTTCTGTTACTCTAGCAACCCATCATATACTTATTACTTCCCAATGCCTTCCTCTAGGCCCAAACAATGGTGAAGTGTCATGTATTCAACATTCACATGACACCACTAGAGGAGAGACAAGATACATCTCATCAAAATATCGAATGAATACCAAATTCACATGATTACTTACAACAAGGCTTATCCCATGTCCGCAGGAACAGATGTAACTACTCACAAAGCATATTCATGTTAATAATCAGAGGAGTATTAATGATGATCAAGGATATGAACATATGATCTTCCACCAAGTAAACCAACTAGCATCAACTACAAGGAGTAATCAACACTACTAGGAACCCACAGGTACCAATCTGAGGTTTTGAGACAAAGATCGGATACAAGAGATGAACTAGGGTTTGGAGAGGATATGGTGATGATGAAGATGTTGATGGAGATTGACCCCCACCCGACGAGAGGATCGTTGGTGATGACGATGGCTTCAAGTTCCCCGTCCTGGAGGGAAGTTTCCCCGACAGAACAACCCCGTCGGAGCTCTAGATTGGTTCTATACAGGTTCTGCCTCGAGACAGCGGTGCTTCGTCCTAAAAGCTTATGATTTTTTCAGGTCGAAACCCTCAATATAGCAGAAGATGGGCATCAGAGGGCTGCCAGGTGGGCCACAAGCCTCAGGGGCGTGCCCAGGGGGGTAGGGCGCGCCCTGCAGGCTTGTGGCTGCCTGGTGGCCCCACTGATGTATTTCTTTCACCCAATATTTTTTATATATTCGAAAATAATTCTCCTTAGATTTTCAGGACTTTTGGAGTTGTGCATAATAGGTATCTCAGATTTGCTCCTTTTCTAGTCTAGAACTCCACCTGCTGGCGTTCTGCCTCTTCATTTAAACCCTGTAAAATAAGAGGGCATAAGTGTTGAACCAAAATGTGTAATAACAGCCCATAATGCAATAAATATCAATATAATAGCATGATGCAAAATGGACGTATCAGTCACAATCCCGAGAACATATGCCAACTCAGTTGTTAGGACATAGAACATATGTTGTACTAGAGACTCATAGATGACCGATCGTTGTGTCTCATGGTTGGGTGTGTCCAACTTAGACCTTATCTCAACTCAGATCCGACTACGTCGAACCCGACCAGATCTTTCCGAGTCCATATTATCCGGCTAGCATCCAATGCTACATGGCTAGTGAGACCAGACCATCCATCATGTCATATTCTAGTCTAACTGGTTGCACGTCCACACAACCCTTTCGACTAGGGACCTTTTAGGACGATCATCATATAATGCATAGTCTCACAAGCAAGTCATGTACTTGTTAATAGACATCATTGATAATGTCCAAGGACTATCTTTATTCATAAACACATAGGAAATATCGTCATACATGATTGCCTCTAGGGCATATCTCCAACATCTATGGTCCTCGAACCTCCAATGATGGCGTGGGGTCCGAGGTGGGCCTTGGATGTCAAGTACATGACCCTACCACTAGTAGGCGACCCTGCGAGTTAGTTTATAATCTTTGCTGAAAACTTGAACACTAAGTTAAGCATATATACAACAAAGAGAACAAAGAGTTTGTAAAAGTTTTATTTGTTACTTTTAGTTTGCCAACTGAATTACTTGAGGACAAGAAATGGGTAAAGCTTGGGGGAGTTGAAACATCCTAAACGTATCTACTTTTCCAAACACGTTTGCTCTTGTTTTGGACTCTAATTTTCATGATTTGAATGAAACTAACCCGACCCGACGTTGTTTTCAGCAAAACTACCATGGTATTGTTTTTGTGTAGAAATAAAAGTTCTTGGATTGAGCTGAAAATTGATAGAGAATTGTTTTGGAATATATAAAAAATATTGGAGAAAGAACCAACAATGGGGGACCCACCAGGTGGCCATGAGCCACGAGGTGCGCCACCCTAGCTCCTGGGGCCCCTGGCTTGCCTCTGATGCCCATGTTCTGATATAAGATGTCTTCTATGCTATAAAAAATAAGAAATAAAGAATCATCGTGTCTTACGAGATGGAGTCGCCGCCACCTCATATTCTTCCTCGGGAGGACTGGTCTAGAGTCTGTTTGGGGCTCCAGAGAGTGGAGTTCAGCGTCATCATCACCAACCCTTCTCCGTCAACAATTCCATGATCTCACCACCGGGAGTGGGTAATTACTTTGTAGGCTTGCTATACGGTGATTATATTGATGAGATTTGTCATGTAATCGAGTAAATTTTTTAGGGCTTGATCTCGAGTATCCACTATGTTCTGAGATTGATGTTGATATGACTTTGCTATGCTTAATGCTTGTCACTAGGGCTCGAGTGCCATGATTTCAGATCTAATGTTATTATGTTTCTACAAATATGAGAGTGTTTTGGATCCTATCTTGCAAATTGTACACCTATTATGTGCCATGATCCGTAGAACCTAAAGCGACAGAAATTGGGATCATCTCTAATAATCGTCGTAGTATGAGGAGTTCATGTATTCACTATGTGTTAATGCTTTGTTTTGGTTCTCTCTTAAAAGGAGGCTTTAATATCCCATAGTTTCCCTTTGGATCCCGATGCCAGGACAAAAGATGCCATGCAAGTTCTTATTATAAGCACACATGACTATATACGGAATACATGCCTACATTACCTTGATGAATTGGAGCTAGCTCTATGTTGCTCTAGGTTGTGACTGTTACATGATGACTACCATCCAAATCAAATATCCATCATTTATCCAATGCCTACGATTTTCGCGTATTGATATTTGCTAAGTTACTTTCTCTACTGCTACAGTTACAGTTACTACAAAACTGTTACATTTCGCTATTCCTATTACTATTGTTACTATGCTACTAAACACTTCGTTGTCGAAAGATATTTCCAGGTTTGGTTGAATTGACAACTCAACTATTAAGGCTCATTGACACGTCTCCAATGTATCTATAATTTTTGCTTGTTCCATGTTGTTCCATTATCAATCTTGGATGTTTTACAATCATTTTATAGCAAATTTCTATCATTTTTTTGGGACTAACCTATTGACATAGTGCCAAAGTGTGAGTTGCTGTTTCTTTGCTTGTTTTTTACTTCACAGAAAATCAGTACCAAAAGGATCCCAAACGTTGCACGGATTTTTGTGGATTTTTTATGGACCAGGAGAAGAAAGACGGGGTAAACAACACCAGAAGAGGGGACCCAGGGTGGCCACCCTCCACCAGGGCGCGCTAGAGACCTCTAGCGCGGCCTGGTGGGGGTGGGCACCTCAGGCACCCCCTTAACCGATTATTGATCCTATAAATTCCCAGAAAATCCAAAACCCCCAGGGGAGTCGACGAAACACAATTCCAACTGCCGCAAGTTCTAGAACCTCGAGATTGAATCTAACACCATCATGGAGGGGTTCATCTTCCTCACAGGTATCTCTCCGATCATGCATGAGTAGTCCACCATACACCTATGGGTAGGCAGTAGCTAGATGGCTTCCTCTCTCTCTATGTTTCTCAATACAATGGTCTCTTGGAGTTCTAGAAGTATGGGTAGAGTACAGATTACTACAGACTGTCCTGTCTGAAACAGATTTTGTTTTCATTGCATTGTGTGCTTGTTTTGATGAATCTATGGCTTGTATCGGGGGTATAAGTCCTGGTAAAGTTAGAATATAGTAGGTATAATGCAATAATAAAATATGAATGGGTTTACAATAGTACCTAAGGGCCTCTTTCATTCACAGGATTCTCAAAATGCAGGAATAGGAAGAACCGTAGGAATAGAATGTCATGTCATATTATACCCTATAGGATTTGAAAGTGTGTTTGACAGCACATGAAAAACAAAGGAATTCTACAAAGAGGTTTGAGTGGATGGAAATTTTCCTCCAAAATGTAGTACAAATGAATCCTATTGAAAAATTTCAAAGGATTTTAATCCTACAAATCAAACGACCGTCATAGGAAAAAAATCCTAGGGATCCAAATCCTACAAAAATCCAATGAAACTCCTTTGAATCAAAGGAGCCCTAAAAGTGGTAATTTGATTTCTTATACTAACGGATCTCACGAGAATTTTGTCAAGTTTTGTGTGATTGAAGTTTTCAAGTTTTGGGTGAGATCACGATGGATGAAGGAATAAGGAGTAAGAAGAGTCAAAGCTTGGGGATGATACAACACTCCAAGGTAATATCCAAAGAGTAACAAGCAACTAAGCTTGGGGATGCCCCTGAGTGGCATCCCCTCTTTCTTCCAACAACCATCGATATACTACTTGGAACTATATTTTTATTCGTCACATATCATGGATTTTGCTTGGAGCATCTTGTATCTTTGCTTTGTTTGCTTTTATCCTTGCTACACACACCTATTTGAGAGAGCCAAAATTATGTTATAATTTTTTATAATTGCTCTTTATGCTTCACTTAAAACTTATATTAATTTGAGAGTTAGTAATTTTTAAGAAATCCTCTCATGCTTCACTTATACTATTTTGAGAGATGAAACTTGTATTCTCATGTTCTTCACTTATATCCATGTGAGCTTATCAAAAGCAATTGCAACATATCAAACTAGTCCCAAAGTGATAGAATTCAAGAGGGATATAATAAAAACTTTCACGAAAATTATTGGACAAATTAAACTTGATTCGTTGTAATAGTTTTGAGACATGACAATAGTGATATAAGAGTTATGTTGATGAGTAATTATGCTCAGTAAGAATATTGGTATTAGGGTTTGTGATTCCCTATGCAAGCACGAAAGTCAATAGTTGTGCTACGAAATTACATCCATAATAAATTTCTTGGAAAGTGTTGGTATGGAATGCAACCATGGATTCGGCTAGCCATGGAAAGTGAAAGTATGGTGGAAAAGGAATACACTTTATTTTCTATTTGGCAACTTCCTATGATGCATCTAGTGTGGAAAGATATTGAGATCTCTCAGTCATTTTTGTTGACAAGAAAGGCATGCCACTCAAAACAATTTCTCTACCAATTTAAACACTTGAGCTCTGGCACCTCTATAAATCCCTACTTCCCTCTTCGAAGGGCCTATCTATTTACTTTATGCAATTTTTATTTTTCAATTTGAGTCTCCATCTTCTCTTATAAAGCACCAACTAGGAGGCACTATGATCATACTTGAGCATTAAGTGTAGCTAATATTTGAGTGTGTATTGTGAATGGATCAATGATTGAGCATGATAGGCTAGGGGTAAATTGCTTTAGTGTTGATATTTTGAAAGACATGGTTGCTTGTTGATATGCTTGAGTATTAAAGTTTTAATGTCAATACTAGACTATTGCTTTGAACCATATGAAAAGTCCAAATTTCCATGCTATAAATAAAATAATATGTGATGATCATGATAGGCAGCATTCCACATGAAAAAAATCTGTTTTTATCATTTACCTACTCGAGGACGAGTAGAAATTAAGCTTGGGGATGTTGATATGTCTCCAACGTATCTATAATTTTGCTTGTTCCATGTTGTTTTATTATCAATCTTGGATGTTTTACAATAATTTTATAGCAACTTTATATCATTTTTGGGACTAAGCTATTGACATAGTGCCAAAGTGCCAGATGCTGTTTTTGCTTGTTTTTTACTTTGCAGAAAATCAGTACCAAACGGAGCCCAAATGCTACGGGGATTTTTGTGGATTTTTATGGACCAGAAGAAGAAAGATGGGACAAACAACGCCAGAAGAGGGGGCCCAAGGTGACCACCCTTCACCTGGGCGTGCCAGAGGCCCCTGGTGCGGCCTGGTGGGGGTGGGCACCTCGAGCACCCCCTCAACCGACTATCGAGCCTATCAATTCCCTGAAAATCCAAAAACCCTAGGGGAGTCGACGAAACACAATTCCAGCAGCCGCAAGTTCCAGAACCTCGAGATCCAATCTAACACCATCACAAAGGGGTTCATCTTCCTCATAGGTGCCTCTCCGATGATGCCTGAGTAGTCCACCATAGACCTACGGGTCCGTAGGAAGTATCTAGATGGCTTCCTCTCTCTCTCTCTCTCTATGTTTCTGAATACAATGGTCTCTTGGAGATCTATTTGATGTAATGACTTTTGCGGTTTGTTTGTTGGGATCCGATGAATTTTGATTTCATGATCAGTTTCTATCCATGAATACGATTTGAGTCTTCTTTGATCTATTATTTTCATGATTACTTATAGCCTTGTATTTCTTCTTTGAATCTTTGGTTTAGTTAGGCCAACTATATCAATTTTTCTTGCCATGGGAAGAGGTGCTTTGAGATGGGTTCGATCTTGCGGTGTTCTTTCCCAGTGATAGAAAGGGCAACAAGACACGCATGTATCATTGCCATTAAGGATAATAAGATGGGGTCTATTCCTACATGAATAGATCTTGTCTACATCATATCACCACTCTTATTGCATTACTCCATTTCCCCATCAACTTAATACTCTAGATGCATGCTGGATAGCGGTCGATGTGTGGAGTAATAGAAGTACATGCAGAATCATTTTGGTCTACTTATCTTGGATGTTATGCCTATATAATGATCATTGTCTGGATATCGTCATGATTATTTGATCTTCTATAAATTGGCCAATAGTAATTTGTTCACCCACCGTGTGATATACTCATGAGAGAAGCCACTAGTGAATCCTACGCCCCCCGGGTCTACTTTTCCAACATATTGCTTTCCGATCTACTATTTACAACTTTTGTTTTTAGATCTATTATTCCAAAAAACCAAAAATACCTTGCTACACTTTTTGCTTATTTATTTTACTTTGTGTTCTTGCGAGATCTTTTTGCCAAAACTATCACTACCTAATCTATCTTATTACCGTAGAGAGCGTGACAACCTCTCTTTTGCGTTGGGTTGCAAGTATTTGTTGTTTGTGTGCAGGTGCTGCTTACGTGGGTGCGTGATCTTCCTCTACAGATTGATACCTTGGCTTCATAAACTGAGGGAAATACTTACCGTCACTGTGCTGCATCATCCCTTCCTCTTTGAGGAAATACCAACGCAGTCTAAAGCCACATCACTCATACATATTGTTTGGCTCCCCTCGTGTCGAATCAACAAATTTGCGTGAAATACTACCCTCAAAGACTGATGCGGTCCCTTATACTTGTGGATTATCACCTCCATACTAGACTTGTTCATATAGGCGGCATGTCCCAGTCATAAAAAGGTCTGGCATGACATGTCATCCTACCGAAGGCTTCACTCTGTGGAATGGCATGAAATGTGTGCTAAAAGGGCCGATCCAGTTGCAGGCCGACCCAAGCTGATTTTCGGGCTTGTCGATCATTTCAGCCTGCCAGGACCTTTGTTTTTTAGGTTCAAAAGGCCCACAAAGCTAAAATGACCAAAATATTCATAAAAGGAAAATAATCCCTTACAACTGATGTATGTATCGCACCCATCAGTCTCCTCTGTCATCTTTGGACACGGCGCAATTGTGTGGTGCAGAGCCAATCATCAAACACACAGTGTCATTTCTTCCTTTCCACGCGTCCCCACACAACAACCTTATCTTCACCCCTTGCCTCCCATGCCACGACCTTATCTCAAAACCACCACATCGTCCTCTGTATTGAAACTGAACCATAACCAGTCTCTCTCTCGCTCCCAATCCCACCAGCTTGCACATGCTTGTAGCCAACTCCTTGGCCGCCCAGCACTACTCGTGCCCCAAAGCCTCCCCCTATGACCTCATGTTGTTAATGATGTTGTTGCGAGAATAGTTGAGTTGTTGTGAGCATGTGGAGACACGTTGCTTAGGACGATAGTGTGGGGGCTGTAAATGGTGTTGTGAATGGGGTCAGCGATGCTACTTCATGCAAAACTTCTAGTGTTTTGCTACGACATTCATGCGGGGTTTCACTGATGCCATATGGCATAGGGGCAATGTGAGGGTGAAAGGATGTGGATATCGCCTAGAGGGAGGTGAATAGCCTTTTTAAAATAAATACGGTTTAGGCTTGAACAAATGCGGAATAAAACTATCGTTTAAATTGTCAAGCACAAAACTTAAAACAACTAGGCTCACCTACATGCACCAATAACTTATGCTGATAAACATAAACAACTAAGTGATATGTCTATCACAAAGTAAAGTGCATAAGTAAAGCATTCGGGTAAGAGATAATCGAGGCACGCAGAGACGACGATGTATCCTGAAGTTTGCACCGGATGCTAATCTCCGTTTGGAGAGGTGTGGAGACACAATGCTCCCCAAAATGACATTAGGGCCACCGTAATCTCTTCATACTCTCGCACAATGCAAGATGTATTGAGTTGGAACTTGTAGGGCTAACATGTGTAGGATCGAAAGTAGGTCTAGAGGGGGGGTGATTAGACTACTTGACTAAATAAAAAATTCTACCTTTTCCCAATTTTAAGTGTTGGCAGATTTTAGCATTGATAGCAAGTCAAGCACACCCTAGACATGCATGTCTATGAGTATAGAAGCGGAAAGTAAAGACAAGCATGAGTAGTAAAGGAAGGGTAGGAAGATCAAACGCAATTTGGAGACATGAAGATTTTTCCTGTGGTTCCGATAGGTGGTGCTATCGTACGTCCACATTTATGGAGTCTTCAACGCACGGAGGGTAACGGTCGCGAGAGTTCATGGAGAGCTCTACCCATGGAGGGTTCCACTAAGAAGCAACCTTGACTATACCATGATGGTGTACGTCCATGGAGGACTAGCCCAACTCGGGGTAGATCTTCATGAAGTAGGCGATCTCCTTGCCCTTAGAAACTTCTTGGTTCACTCCACAACACGAAGTAGGAGGCTCCCAAGCGACACCTAACCAATCTAGGAGGCACCACCCTCCAAAAGGTAACAGGCTCGATAATGTCGATGAACTCCTTGCTCTTGTGCTTCAAGATGATAGACTCCTCGACACTCAATCACTCTCTCACAGATTTGGCTTTGGTGGAAGAGATTGATTGGGTGTAAAGAAACTTGGGGAGGCTAGAGATCAAGATTCATATGGTTGGAATGGAATGGCATGATCTCAACACATGAGTAGGTGGCTCTCTCTCATACAATCTGGTAGGATAGGTGGGGATCTGTTCTGGGTGCTTCTCTTAAGAGTGAGTGGTGGTGGAGGGGTATATATAGGCATCTCCAAAAAACCAACCGTTACACCTAAAAAGTCCAACTCGGTGACACCGATGTGCGTCGTGGTGGTACCGAGTTGCTTCAAAGGTAGCAACTGTTGAATCTCGGTGAGACCGATATAGAAATCTCGACGGTACTGATCAGGTGTCCAACTATCAGAATCCAAATCTTGGTGATGCCGATCCAAAAACTCGGAGCTTCCGATTTTTTGAACCGAGGTAACAGAAAGTTGGCAAGTTGAACTCGGTGGCACCAAAGTGGGATCGGTTGCACCAATGTATTAGGGTTTGGCATGGTACTGGAAATCGGTTGGACCGAGTGGAAAGTGTTGGTTTCACCGATTTGTAAGAATGGCTTAGACAGAATATGTGGGAGAGTTTGTGGGTGTTTTTGGTGACTATCACTTGTGCACGTTTGAGCATCTTGTTCACCAACAGTACCTTACTCCCTTTTCAATAGTATTGGATTTTTCTATGGACTCAAAGTGGTTTCCCACAAAGTAAAATGTAGAGTCCTCTTTGCTTGAAGCTTTGCCAATCCATTTCCTTGCATCTAGGGGTTTCTCCACAATCCTTTTGCCAACCTATCATTGAACTGTTCCTGAAATATACTTAGTGGAAATATTAGTTCAATTATATATATGTTGTTATTAATTACCAAAACCACCAAGGGAGCAAATGTGCTTTCAACATGCCACCTATTACAAGATAATTTACAATATCAACTCTAAGTGGCAATACTTAAAATGCACACATTTTCTAGGCTTGTAATATACTCATAACATATTACTCCCACATAATGTGATAACCCAAACTAATTAACAAGAGGAAAATAAAATTCAACAAGATATAATTAGTGGATCATTTATAATTTGAATTTCTCATGAGTAAGATATGTTGGGGAACATTGCATGGGAAACAAAAAATTTCCTACGCTTCACCAAGATCAATATAGGAGATGAGCATCTACGAGAGGAGAGATTGCATCTACATACCCTTCGCTAAGCGGAAGAGTTAAGAATCGCGGTTGATGTAGTCGAACGGCTTGCTGATCCAATCAAGATCCGTCCCGCGAAATCCCGATCAAGTGCCGAATGGATGGCACCTCCGCGTTCAACACACGTGCAGGTTGATGACGCCTTCACCTCCTCGATCCAGCAAGAGATGGTGAACTAGAAGCCCGAGTCCTCCGGTAGCACGACGGTGTGGTGACGTGGTGGCGATGACAGCCTCACAAGGCTTCGTCGTGCACTATGAGGTGGAGAAGAACTATGAGGGAGAAGAGGGGCAGTGCCAAGGCACATTGGAGTGCGGCTGCCCACTCTATCCCCCACTATATATAGGGAGAGAGGGAGGAGGGGAGGCGTCCTAGGGGCCGGCAACCAAGGGGTGGTGCGGCCAGGGTTTGGGTGCCCCCCTAGGTGCCTTGCCTCCCATGTTAGGGGTGGCCGGCGGTGCTAGGAGTTGAGGCCCACCTCCCAGCCAAGTGGGCTGAGGTTGGGGTGGCGCCGAGCCCCTTGTGGGCTGGTGCGCCCCTCACCTTGGCCCATGAGGCACCCCAACACTTGTTAGGACCCCCTCAACCCCTTTTGGCATTCGGTCGAACCCCCGATATGCCCCGATACACTTTCGGACTCCGATTCCATTCATCTTATATATCAATCTTCACCTCCGGACCATTCCGGAGTTCCTCGTCTCATCCGGGACTCCGAACAACCTTCGGTCACCAACACAATAACTCGACTATACTTATATCGTCACCAAACGTTAACTGTGTAGACCCTGCGGGTTCGAGAACTATGCAAATATGAAGGAGACACCTCTTTCCGCCAATAACCAATAGCGGGACCTGGATGCCTATACTGGTTCCTGCATATTCTATGATGATCTTTATCGGTCAAACCTCGATGTCAAGGATTCAGTCAATCTCATACGTAGTTCCCTTTGTTCATCGGTATGTTACTTGCCCGAGATTCGATCGTCGGTATCTCCATACCTAGTTTAATCTCGTTATGGGCAAGTCTCTTTACTCGCTCTGTAATACAAGATTCCGTGGCTAACTCTTTAGTCACTTTGCTTGCAAGCTCATTATGATGTTGTATTACCGAATGGGCCCTGAGATACCTCCCCGTCACACGAAGTAACACATCCCAGTCTTGATCCATGCCAACTCAACAGACACCCTCGGACATACTTGTAGAGTACCTTCATAGTCACCCAGTTATGTTGCGACATTTGATACACACAAGGTACTCTTCCGATGCCAGTGAGTTGCATGATCTCATGGTCATAGGAAAAGAACTCATTATGATGTTGCGGGATGGATCGTGATGGGATCGCGGGACGGATCGTGATTGGATCGCGAGGTGGATCGTGATGGGATAGCGAGATGCTCGGCGATTTGGATCGCAAAGACGTTCGACTACATCAACCGCATTTCTTAATGCTTCCCGCTTAGCGATCTACAAGGGTATGTAGATCCACTCTCCCTCTCATAGATGCTCATCACCATGGATAGATCTTGCGTGTGCATAGGAAATTTTTTGTTTCCCATGCAATGTTCCCCAACAATGGCATCATGAGCTAGGTCTATGTGTAGATGAGATCACGAGTAGAACACAAAGGATTTTGTGGGTGTTGATGCTCAGATTGCTTCCTCCCTTGGTCGTGTTTTGACTCGGCCATATTGTGGGATGAAGCGGTCCGGACCAACCTTACTCATACGCTTACGAGAGACCGGTTCCATCGACTGACGTGTAACTTTCTTGCACAAAGATGGCTGGCGGGTGTCTGTCTCTCCTACTATAGTTGGATCGGATTTGACAAAAGGCGGTCCTTGAGAAGGTTGAATAGAAATTTGTGTATCACCGTTGTGGTTTTTGTGTAGGTGAGAATTGTTCTTTCTAGATACCCGTAGCATCCACGTAAAACTTGCAACAACAATTAGAGGATGTCTAACCTGTTTTTGCAGGGTATGTTGTGATGTGATATGGCCAATTACATGATGAGATATATGTGATGTATGCGATGATCATGTATTGTTTAGAATATCACGACTTGCATGTCGATGAGTACGGCAACCGGCAGGAGCCATAGGGTTGTCTTTAATTATTTTCGCCATTTTTGCTTTATTTTATCGCTATGAGTTAGCAATAGTCGTGGAAGCAACAGTCATCGCTGCAACCCTGATGGCGACATGTTGATGGAGATCAAGATGATGGAGACCATGGTGTCATGCCGGTGACGATGGAGATCATGCCGGTGCTTTGAGATGAAGATCAAAAGTACAAGTTCATGGCCATATCATGTCACTTATGATTTGTATGTGATGTTAATCCTTTTATGCACCTTGTTTTGCTTAGGATGACGGTAGCATTATAAGGTGATCCCTCACTTAAATTTCAAGATGAATTGTGTTCTCCCTGAGTGTGCACTGTTGCGAAAGTTCGTCGTGTCGAGAAACCACGTGATGATCGGGTGTGATAGACTTTACGTTCACATACAACGGGTGCAAGTCAGTATTGCACATGCGGAACACTCAGGTTAAACTTGACGAGCCTAGCATGTACAAACATGGCCTCGGAACACAAGAAACCGAAATGTCGAACATGAGTCATATAGTAGATATGATCAACATGATGATGTTCACCATTGAAACCACCTCAACTCACGTGATAATCGGACTTGAGTTGGTGAATTTGGATCATGTATCACTCACATGACCCGAGGGATGTCAATTTGAGTGGGAGCTTTAGTAATTTTATTAACTAAACTCATTATCTTGAACAATAGTCTTAGTAACTTTTGCATATTTATGTTGTAGATCAATGGCTCACGCAGTAGCTCCCCTGAATTTTAATGCGTTCCTAGAGAAAGCTAAGTTGAAAGATGATGAAAGTAACTTTGTGGACTAGGCCCGTAATGTGAGGATTATCCTCATGGTTTCCCAGAAGGCTTATGTCCTTGATGCACCGCTTGGTGACCCACCCGCTCCCGTGTCATCCAAAGACGTTAAGAACGCTTGGGAGGCATATTATGGAGATTACTCAATAGTTCAATGTGCAATGTTGTATGGCTTAGAACCGGGACTTCAAAGACATTTTGAACGTCATGGAGCATATGAGATGTTCCAGGAGTTGAAGTTTATTTTTGAAAAGAATGCCCGAATCGAGAGGTATGAGACCTCCGATAAATTCTATGCTTGCAAGATGGAGGAGAACGGGTCTGTCAGTGAACATATACTCAGAATGTCTAGGTATTCGACCCGTCTAGTTGAGTTGGGAATTGTTCTCCCACTAGAGGCGATCACTGCCACAGTTCTTCAATCATTGCCACCTAGCTACAAGAGCTTCATGATGAACTATAACATGCATGACATGAACACGTCAGTTGCCGAGGTGTTTGCGATGTTGAAAGTCGTTGAGTCTGAAATCCAGAAGGAGCATCAAGTGTTGATGATCAATAACACCACAAGTTTCAAGAAGAATGGCAAAGGGAGAAGGGTAACTCTAAGAAGAGTGGCAAATCAGTTGCCCCTCACGTGAAGAAACCCAAGGATGGACCCAAGCCAGAAATTGAGTGTTTTCATTGCAAGGGAACTGGTCACTGGAAGCGGAACTGCCCCAAGTATCTGGCTGACAAGAAGGCGGCCAACACCAAACAAGGTATATATGATATACATGTTATTGATGTGTACCTTACCAACTCTTGTTGTAGTGCCTGGGTATTTGACACTGGTTCAGTTGCTCACATTTGCAACTCAAAACAGGAGCTATGGAATAGATGAAGGCTGGCAAAGGACAAAGTGATGATGCGCGTGGGAAATGGTTCCAAGGTTGATGTGATTTAAATCGGCATGCTCACTCTTCGATTACCATCGGGATTAGTGATGAACCTGAATAATTGTTATTTAGTGTGTGCGTTAAGCATGAACATTATATCTAGATCTTATATATTGCGAGACGGTTACTCATTTAAATCAGAGAATAATGGTTGCTCTATTTATATGAGTAATATCATTTATGGTCATGTACCCAATGTGAGGGGTTTATTCATATTGAATCTCTATAGTGATGATACACATGTTCATAACATTGATGCCAAAAGATGTAGAGTTAACAATGATAGTACCACTTTCTTGTGGCACTGCCGTTTAGGTCATATTGGTGTAAAATGCATGAAGAAGCTCCATGTTTATGGACTTTTGGAGTCAATTGATTTTGAATCACTTGACACATGTGAACCATGCCTCTTGGGCAAGATGACTAAAATGTCGTTCTCTGGAATAATGGAACAGGCAAGTGACTTGTTGGAAATCATACATACTGATGTGTGTGGTCCAATGAGCATTGAGGCGCGTGGTGGATATCATTATTTTCTCACCTTCACTGATGACTTAAGTAGATATTGGTATATTTACTTAATGAAACACAAGTCTGAAACGTTTGAAAAGTTCAAGCAATTTCAGAGTGAAGTTGAGAATCATCGTAACAAGAAGATTAAATTCCTATGATCTGATTGAGCAGGAGAATATCTGAGTTATGAGTTTGGCAGTCACTTAAGACAGTGTGGAGTTGTTTCACAATTGACACCGCCTAGAACACCACAACATAATGGTGTGTCCAAACATCGTAATCGAACCTTATTAGATATGGTGAGTTCTATGATGTCTGTTGCCGATTTGCCACTATCGTTTTGGGGTTATGCATTAGAGACAACTGCATTCACTTTAAACAGGGCACCATCGAAATCCGTTGAGACGACGCCATATGAACTGTGGTTTGGCAAGAAGCCAAAGTTGTCATTTCTTAAAGTTTGGGGATGTGATGCTTATGTCAAAAAGCTATAGCCTCAAATGCTGGAACGCAAAGAGGAGAAATGCGTCTTCGTAGGATACCCAAAATAGAGAGTTGGGTACACCTTCTATCTCAGATCCAAAGGCAAAGTGTTTGTCACTAAGAACAGAACATTTCTTGAGAAAGAGTTTCTCTCAAAAGAATTGAGTGGGAGGAAGATAGAACTTAATGAGGTGTTGAACCTTTGCTTCGACCAGAGAGTAGCGCAATGCGGAAAGATGTTTCTGTGGAGCCTACGGCAGTTGAAGAGGAAGTTAATGATGATGATCATGAAACTTCGGATCAAGTTACTATTGAACCTCATAGATCGACAAGGGTGTGTACTGCTCCTGAGTGGTACGACAACCCCGTCTTGGAGGTCATGTTGTTAGACAACGATGAACCTACGAGCTATGGAGAAGCGATGATGAGCCTGGATTCTGAGAAATGGTTAGAGGCCATGAAATCCGAGATGGGATCCATGTATGAAAACAAAGTATGGACTTTGGATATATTACTTGAAGGGCGAAAGGCCATTCAGAACAAATGGATCTTTAAGAGGAAGACGGACGCAGACGGTAATGTCACCGTCTATAAAGCTCGACTTGGGGCAAAGGGTTTTTCACAAGTTCACGGAGTTGAATACGATGAGACCTTCTCACCTGTAGCAATGCTTAAGTCTGTCAGAATCATGTTAGCAATAGCTGCATATTTTGACTATGAAATTTGGCAGATGGATGTCAAAACAATGTTCCTTAACGGTTTCCTTAATGAAGAGTTGTATATGATACAACTGGAAGGTTTTGTCGATCGAGAGAATGTTGACAAATTTTGCAAACTCCAGCGATCCATTTATGGACTGGTGCAAGCATCTCGGAGTTGGAATCCACGCTTTGATGAGGTGATAAAAGCGTTCGGGTTTATACAAGTTTACGGAGAAGCTTGTATTACAAGGAAGTGAGTGGGAGATCTAAATCATTTCTAATATTATATGTGGACGACATATTGCTGATTGAAAACAATATAGAAATGCTGGAAAGCATGAAGGCATATTTGAACAAGAGTTTTTCAATGAAGGACCTAGGAGAAGCTGCTTTAATACTAGGCATTAAGATCTATAGAGATAAATCAAGACGTTTAGCAGGACTTTTACAGAGCACATACCTTGATAAATGTTTCAAGAAGTTCAAAATGGATCAGTCCAAGAAGGGGTTCTTGCCTGCGTTACAAGGTGTGAAGTTGAGTAAGACTCAATGCCAGTGACTATAGAAGATAGAGAAAAGATGAGTGTCATCCCCTATGCTTCATCTATAGGCTCTATCATGTATGCAATGTTGTGCACAAGACCCAATGTCAGCCTTGCCATAAGTATGGCCAGAAGGTTTCAAAGTGATCCAGGAATGGAGCATTGGACGACGGTCAAGAATATCCTTAAGTACCTGAAAAGGACTAATGAAATGTTTCTAGTTTATGGAGGTGATCAAGAGCTCGTCGTAAAGGGTTACGTCGATGCAAGCTTTGACACTGATCCGGATGACTCTAATTCACAAAGCAGATACGTATTTATTCTTAATGGGGGAGCGGTAAGCTGGTGCAGTTCCAAGCAGAGCGTGGTAGCCAATTCTACATGTGAAGCGGAGTACATCGCAGCCTCAGAGGCCGCAAAGGAAGGTGTCTCGATGAAGGAGTTCATGACAGATCTTGGAGTAGTCCCCAGTGCACTGAATCCAGTGGATCTATTCTGTGATAATAGTGGTGCCATTGCCCTGGCCAAGGAACCAAGGTTTCACAACAGGACCAGACACATAAAGCGACGCTTCAATTCCATCTGCGAGTACATCAAGGAGGAGGATATAAATATTTGCAAAATACACATGGATCTGAATGTTGCAGACCCGTTGACTAAACCTCTTCCAAGGGCTAAACATGGTCAACACCAGAACTGTATGGGTGTTCGATTCATTACTATATAAATCACATAGTGACGTGAGCTAGATTATTGACTCTAGTGCAAGTGGGAGACTCTTGGAAATATGCCCTAGAGGCAATAATAAAATGGTCATTATTATATTTCCTTATTCATGATAATCGTTTATTATCCATGCTATAATTGTATTGATTGCAAACACACTGCATGTGTGGATATATAGACAACACTGTGTCCCTAGTATGCCTCTAGTAAACTAGCTCGTTGATCAAAGATGGTCAAGGTTTCCGAGCCATTGACATGAGATGTAATTTGATAACGGGATCACATCATTGGGAGAATGATGTGATGGACAATACCCAAACTATAAACATAGCATATGATCATGTGAGTTTATTGCTATAGTTTTCTTCATGACAAGTATCTGTTCCTATGACCATGAGATCATGAAAATCACTGACACTGGAAGAGTGCCTTGTGTGTATAAAACGTGGCAACGTACTGGATGACTATAAAGGTGCTCTACAGGTATCTCCGAGAGTGTCTATTGAGTGGGTATGGATCAAGACTTGGATTTGTTACTCCGTGTAACAGAGAGGTATCTTAGGGCCCATTGGTAATACAATATCACAACAAGCCTTGCAAGCAATGTGACTAAAGTGTTAGCCATGGGATCTTGCCGATAAAGGGATTGAACTAGGTATACGGATACCGACGATCGAATCTCGGGCAAGTAACAGACCAAAGAACAAAGGGAACAGCATACGGGATTAACTAAATCCTTGACATAGAGGTTCAACCAATAAAGATCTTCGTAGAATATGTAGGAGCCAATACGGGCATCCAGGTCCCGCTATTGGTTATTGACCGTAAAGGTGTCTCGGTCATGTCTACATAGTTCTCGAACCCGCATGGTCTGCACACTTAAAGTTTGATGACATTTCGGTAGTTTTGAGTTATGTATGTTGGTGACCTAAGTTTTGTTTGAAGTCTCGAATGATATCTCGGACATCACGAGGAGTTCTAGAATGGTCCGGAGACGAAGATTGATATATAGGAAGTTGGTGTTTGGACACCGAAAAGGTTTCGAGCATTACCAGTAGTGTTCCAGGAGTGACGAATGGGTTCCGAGGGTCTACTAAGTGGGCCCACCACCCCCTAAGGGTACCACATGGGCTATAGTGTGGAGTACCAGCCCCTAGTGGTCTGGGCGGCCAGCCCAAAGGGCCCATGCGGCTGAAAGGTGGAAAGTCCAAAAGGTGGAGGAGGTTTCCAAGTGGAGAGAAGGAGTCCTAGTCCTATTAGGATTGGAGGAGGACTCCTCCTGTCACATCCCTAGCTAGATGTCATAGGACAGCATGGGTGTTGCATCATGTTTTAATTTTGCATCAACATGAAATGGGGACTAAAAGAAACCCCAAGCTCACATTGAATCAAAATGATTCAAAGTTGATGAAAATTCAACAAATCCAAAATGCCCTACTAAAATGTTCCCTATGTCTGATAAATATGGACATGGTTATAACATGGGCCATTTTAAAATTTTGAACAACTAAAGCAATTTAAAAATAAATGATAAAGCTTCTAAACATATCAAATAAAGCATTATCATTATTTTAGTTTTCAAAATATCCTGAAACTTTTTAGATAAGTTTGAGATATTCCAACTTCAATATATAAAATATTTGGGATATTTTATCAAAGCAATTGTACCTGAAAGAAAATAAAACAAATGTCAGAAATAGGAAATTAGAAAAGAAAATGTAAAGCAGAAAGAAAAGGAGGATGAACCTGGGCCGGCCCAGCTGGCCCAGCTCCATCGTCGTCCTCCTGGTGGCCAGGAGGACGGGCATGTGGCCGGAGCGCGCGCGCGGGCGTGCCTCCACGCCGGTAGCTGCCTGCCTGCTTCCCCTCGCCAGTGCGACGGGGATAAGCTTAGAGAGCCGTCCCCATCTCCCTCTCCCTCTCACCCTCGCTCGCCTCTCTGCTCTTCTCCTCCTCTGCTCCGCCATGGCCGCCGGTGCCTTAGCTTCGCCGCCGTAGTTCTAGCCGCTCCCCCTCGCTTCTGAGCCCTCCAATCGCTCCGCCTCGTTGCCTTCTCCTTCCTTGCTGAGCCGCGCATCGTCAGGATCCCCAAAGCACCGTCCCCGAGCTCATCTTCCTCCTCGGACTCGAAGCTTCGCCGCCGTTGATCGCCATCTCTGAGCCCTCCCTGAGCAAGCTCTCGACGGCTTCGAGTCCGCTGTGAGCTCCCGGCTCTTTCCCCTCTTCTTTCCAGCCTTTTCCACCTCTGTAGGCCCCGATTGCGCTGGCTTCCGAATAACCTACCGCACGAGCTCATCGTCGGCGATGCTCCGGTGACCAGTTGGTCCATTAGAGGCCACCCTCGAGCTCGTTGGGCCGCGTAGTGCTTGTAGGTGCTTAGTTCCAGCCGTGTCTTGCTCTGGTTCGACGAGCCCGTGCTCGTCCGAGCTCCGACAGCTGTCGTGCTCATCGCCGGTGCCGACTCCGGCCATCCCAGCCCCTTGGAAGTGTCGGGCTCAACGCGCGCGAGCAAGCAGAGCATTTTGGTGCCCTCCGCCATCCATTTGTCACCGGAGGAGGAATTCCGACCCCCTCCGCTGTCCCTGATGTCACCGGCGGCTCAACGCCGGCGAGTCAACCAGTTTGACCACCAGGGGTTTGACCCCTGGGTCACTGGCAAGTGGGGTCGGGCCCTCTCAGTCAAATCTTGATTAGTGAATTAATTAATTATTTTAATTAACCTAATTAGACACTGACCAGTGGGCCCTACCCTAACTTAATTAGTAATTAGTTAAATAAATAACCTGTTAGTGATTGAGTCACTAACATGAGGGTCCCACCCTGTCAGGTTTGACCTGGCCTGGTCAGCCAACCAGCTGACGTCGTAGTGACGTCAGGCTGACACCATTAATCCCTTTTCGAGTTTAAAAATAATTCCAGAAATTATTTAAAACTTTAAAAATTCATATAAATTAATCTGTAAATCAGATGAAAATAATTTATATATGAAAATTTATCAGAACAATCCGATGAATCCAATGGTGCTATTATCATGCATGTTAGAGCAACCTATGTAGAAAAACATTGACATTTCCTAATAGGTTAGTATACAGAATTAGAAATGAAGAACAATTTTGAACCTATGTTCAAACTCATTTCAACCTAACTTGAACATTAGTTGCATCAGGTCATCCAAACATGCTACCATGCCATGATCATGCATCATATTGTTGCACTTGCGTGTATTGATTGCTTCTTATCTGCGTTGCGGTAGGCCCTGCTTCTGAGGATACCCTCGAGTATTCCAACGAAGGAGAGAACCTTCCTGCTACCTAGCAAGGCAAGCAACTGCCTTGATCATTCCGATAACATCCCACTCTCTCGCTCCTGCTCTTGTTTATTGCATTAGGACAAAGATTCACTTGCCTGTCATACATGGTAGATGAACCTATTCTTATGCATGACCTGTCATTGCCACAGTAAATAGCTAAACCTTGCAGCCTAGCATACATGGTAGATGCTTGTGCCATGATGTGCTTATCTTACTTTTCCTGCTATGCTTGCTATGCTTAGAGTTGTGTCAAGTCTGATTCATCTAGGTGATGAACTGAGTAAAACAGTGATGTTCTGATGTGATGAACTTATGATGAACCCGATTTGGTAAAGGTAACAATGAGAGGCTATGTAGGTGTACATAGTGGGTTGTCTCATTGGGACCGTTCTTAGGAACCGAGTTCCGTGTTTGTGATCCAAGACTAGTTACTACCACGCATTGGGTTCCGGTAACTCGACCGCTCTTGACTTATCAGTCGCTTAGTCCTTAGTCCAGGAGTTGCAAGTAGTTTCTGGTGTTTATAGTATGCTGGAGGCCATGCATAGCACTGACCCTAGGGGTGGGTTATGACGCGGTAGGCAGTGGCACGGTGTACCAAGGGTCACTCGAATGGTGGGCTTGGGAACCCTGCGCACATAGTTTGGGGCCGTAGCGGAAACTTCGGCCGGACTTCCGTGCGGGTTCAGTCTCAAATAGGCAATAGCCTGGACTAGAGGTCTTATGTGATTGACGGTCATGGCCGACTCCCTCACTGGGCTTCTGCTTGAAGGTTGCCGAGGTGTATGGTTTTGTGAGCACACAGCGATAAGTGGCGAGAGCTTGTGCGAAGAAGTACACCCCTGCAGGGTATGAAACTATTTGAATAGCCGTGTCCTCAGATATGGACCACTTGGATAACTTATATTGTTCATAGATAATCAATGGATACTCATAAAAATATCAAGACAAGTGTGAGTATCATGGATGGCACTCCCCCAGGAGAGGGAAGTGAATCCATGGTGGTGTATTGTCATGGAGTTAGTGGACTCGTGTGCGATATCTAAAATGTAAACAAAGAGTTAAAATTGTGTAGTGTAGGTTAGCCATGAGTCAAAGCTGGCATTGCTGCATAAACTCCACCCCCCTTGTTGATACATGAGCATGAATAGTCTAGGTCTGCTTTAAAGACTTGCTGAGTACGTTTGTACTCATGTTTGGTTAATAAATGTTGCAGATGAGACCCAGGACCCATCGGGTGGGTTCTTTCTAGATGTCGATGATGCCAAATAGCTGTTGTCCCAGCTACGACCTATGCCATGTGGCGAGCTATAGATAGGCAGGCCATGTACCTTTTTACCATTTCATCTGTCTGTACTCAGACAGCTTATGCTTGCGCTTCGTTTGTATGAACTTGTTTGTATGACTTGAGTGTCGGGTCATGTGACCCCTATCTATAAGAACATATTATGCAAGTCTCTTCTGAGCCTCTTAAATAAAAGTTGTTGAATGGTTATGTTGTGATGCCATGGTTGTATCTATGCATATCGGGCATGTCGTGCGTACGTGTGAGTGCAACGGTATTTATGGGATCCGACACCTAGTTGTGTGCCTTTAGTAGTACTCTTTACGAGAAACTGCCTCTTTGTGCTTCCATTGAGCCATGGTAGCTTGCTACTGCTCCGGACACACTGATTGACCGTCATGTATCCTTCTTTGCTGCTGTGTCTGTCCCTTCGGGGAAATGTCTCGCAGTGTAATGGAGTCCCTGTAGCCTGCTACGACTCGTCTACGTGCAGTGATGGCATTTATGTCTCAGGGCGTAATGGAGTCCTTGTAGCTTGCTATGACTCGTCTACACACGCTTGAGGCCGACACCTACACTGCTGGATTATGTATGCCTGTTTCCGTACGGATGTGCCACTTGGGTTCTATGACTAGTCATGTTGGCCCGGGTTCTCTATCGTTTGATTGCAAGCGACATGTTCACATACGCGAGCCATAAGACGCAAACGGTCCCGGCTAAGATAAGGCTACGACCATGGAACTTACCATGCGTGAGGCCGCAAAGTGATGTGATATGTTACATTCTAGATTCATATGACTTAGGATCGAGGTCCCGACAGCGTTGGTATCAGAGCCTGACTGACTATAGGACTACCAATCCAAACCGGTCGAAGTTGAGTCTAGAAACACTATATAATAGTAGGGGAATTGATTGTGGAAGGGAACGTAAGGCTGTTTTTACTCCTCTTCCCAACTTATTCTATGCTGAGTCTTTCTCATCTTTTCTACAGGGATAAGAACTAGGCTTGTCATCTATTGCTTAGGATGACGAGTTACTAACCATGGACTAATAGCTAGCTTGTTTGCAAGAGAATATCAGTACTCAAGTATTGTTGGTGTGACAAACATATGGAGAAGAGATTTGAGTCTAGAAAGTCGAGTGGTTATGCTTTTCCAATCTTTTGCAGTTGTCTAAAAACCCTTTTTGAGCAATTACAGCCATTATACTGTCCAATTTCTGCTAGAGTCTCTAATGTCTTTGCATCATTCTCTGTTTCAGATGCCCCCTCGTCCTTCCCGTCAGGTGGTCCGTCTGACCAGGTGCATCGATGTACCAGGTCACACGGCCATGTTGGTTAGAGTTATGATGGAGGCTGGTTACCATTGGTACCCAGAGTACACAGTGGAGGAACAGTATCGAGATTTCAACCAGAGTCAATATCTATGTACTGTTAAGATATATCTTCATATCCTAGAGCTGTAGAGCCACTTCACTAGACTTATGGACTAGGTGTCACCATAGATATGGCAGTTTAGGAGGCCGCCTACACCATGCTGACTATCATGAGGTTTCACCATGGTCTGCTTCAAAACACAGAGTTCTGTTATGTTCCTACTTCCATGGGAGGAGAGGATGGTTATCTTAGCGCAGCCTACTGTGATCATTCCCATGAGGACCCTAGCCTGCAGGTGACTGCTTAGATGTTGGAGAATAGGGATCGTGATGCACGTGCCCTTCACATGGAGCTTTATGCTACCCGTGCACGTCTTTGGACAGCCCTAACGTAGTTGGCACCTGTCGTGCAGACAGGCTATGGAGATTTGGAGATGCTGAACCCATCGCGGACTCATCTGCCAGCACGCATATACTGGCCCGATGTTGGAGGCATCACCCCTCTTCGAGGACCGCTGTTGCTGCCAGCAAGGGGACCAAGGCCACATCCGTGTCCTTACGGTTCCCAGGGATCACAGGCTAGAGTGTTTCCAGATCCTCAGGTTCAGCTCCCGGGTCACGGGGGTAACCTGTATGAGGCATTCTACGGCGATGCTTGAGTACGTGGATGTTAGTACTAGTATGTTAGTAATCGTATCGCCACAGTCCTGCATGTCTTGTGGGATATGATTGAGGTTGAGAGTTGAGTTCTGGAGGTGTAGACAGATAATGTATAAGAAGCTTGTGATACCTCCGATGAGTTGTGTCATCTCTCTGTAGTTTGTTTTCAGCTTGGGCTTGTACTGAACTATGTCATGGTTTGTATGAATCATGGTGTTCATAGGGCAGTTGATATTTCCATGTTGTTGGATGTTTACCCTGCATGCCATGTTGTCCAATACATTCCTTATCTCATGTCTTAGAGTTGATGTCCTCTATGTTTAAGCTGTGGGTTTGTTTTCCCACGATGGTGGCCACTAGGAATAACCCCGTGCCTGCCCCCAAGCAGGGCGAGGGAAGCCATCCAAGGTAAGAGGATCTGCCACATGCTCCTTGTTTGGCAGAAGTGATGCTTGAAGCCGAAAGTAACAAGAGAGAGACCAACAGGCTGCTGGAACGAATTGAGCAGAACACAGTGCATGCTCCCCGCAATGATCTCAATGATGGCGTGCCACTCGGTGATTTCGTCAGGCTGTGCCCACCTAAGTGTCATCATTCGGTCGACCCACTCGATGCAGATGACTGGCTGAACAACATGTTCCGCAAGATCCGGGCTGCCAATGTGTCCAAGGCCAACAAGGTGACCTTTGCAACCCACTTTCTAGAAGGACCCACCAACCCGTGGTGGGAAAATTATGAAGCCATGCGTCCCGCAGGCCTCGCACCAACTTGGGCAAAATTCAGTGCAGCATTTCGTACCCATCATATCCCGGAAGGGCTGATGGATCGCAAGAGAGAGGAATTTTGTGCTTTCACCTAGGGCAGATTGTCAGTGGATGCCTATAGCCGTGAGTTCAGCAATCTTGCTCGCTATGCTCCGGAGGAAGTTTCAACTGATGCCAAGAAACAGGCTAGGTTCCGCAAGGGACTTAATCCTGAGCTCCGTCGAGATTTGCGCCTGCATGAGTGCACAACCTTCCAGGCTCTCGTCAACAAGGCTATCAATGCCAAGACTGGACAGACTAACTATGAGGCCACGAGAAAGCACAACTGTGACTTCAGCCCAGCATCTGGCTTGGGCTCCAACAAACGCCGGGTCTGGGTGCCCAACACAGCTCTGCCGCCAAGATACACTGTGAGGCCATCCTTCCAGGCGCCTCGTCCAGCTCAGCCCAACCCTCCAGCCAGGCCATTTGGAGGTCCGCCTGCTAATGTTGCTCCCCATGCCACCATCGTCTTCTACAAATGTGGAGAACCAGAACACTACTCTCGTGATTGTCCTCAGGCTAATGCTAAGCCAGCTGGACGTGGGAAGCCGGGAAAAGCCTTCTATGTGAAGCCAGCTCCTGCTCGTGGACGAGTGAATTATGTCTCTGCTGAGGAAGCCATTGAGGATCCTGATGTTATCCTAGGTATGCTCCTTGTCAATAGTCATCCAGCATCTGTTCTATTTGATTCTGGGGCATCTCATTCTTTCATCTCAGAAAGTTATGCCCAGTTGCATAACGTGTCTTTTTGTGATATGCCTACTCCTTTAGTAGTTCAGACTCCTGGTTCAAAGTGGCAAACTTCTAGAGTGAGCCATGATAATGAGATTCTGGTGGATAGGCTAGTATTCCTAGCATATTTGATAGCCCTCAAGTCTTCAGACATCAATATCATCTTAGGCATGGATTGGATGAAAGCCCACTATGCTAAGATTGATACCCACACTAGGAATGTTCAACTTACACATCCATCGGGTGAGATAGTCAATGTCTCCACTCAAGCAGCCAAGCACCAACTCTATTCCCTCAATGCTAGCCCTCTTCGAGAGTTAGAAGATATTCTGGTAGTCTGTGACTTTCCGGATGTCTTTCCGAAAGAACTGCCAGGAACTCCTCCTGTCAGAGATGTTGAGTTTGTGATAGAGCTTATTCTAGGGACTGTCCCAATAGCTAGAAGACCCTATAAGATGGCACCCTTAGAACTAGCCTAACTTAAGATTCAACTCGATGAGGCTTTGGAGAAAGGTTTCATTCGTCCTAGTTCTTCTCCTTGGGCTTGTCCCGTTCTCTTCGTCAAGAAGAAGGACGGATCGGATCAGATGGTTGTGGATTATCAGCCAGTGAATCTGGTCACCATTAAGAACAAGTATCCGCTCCCCAGGATCAATGATTTGTATGATCAACTCGCTGGCTCCTCCGTCTTCTCCAAAATGGATGATACCATCAAATCAGAATTAGAAACGGGGAAATTCCAAAAACATATTTTGTCACTCGTTATGGCCAATACGAGTACACTGTCATGTCCTTCGGTTTAACCAATGCTCCAGCCACTTTCTCTCGCTTGATGAATTCGATCTTCATGGAGTATTTGGATAAATTTGTCGTGGTTTACCTCGATGATATACTCATCTACTCGAAGAACGAACAGGAACATGCCGAGCATCTAAGGATGGTATTGATGAAACTTTGAGAGCACCGTCTGTATGCCAAATTCTCCAAGTGTGAATTTTGGTTGCCAGAAGTGACCTATCTGGGCCACGTGATCTCTGGTAAAGGTATTATTGTCAATCCCGAAAGAGTTCAGGCCGTCCTTGATTGGACTCAACCTGAATCGGTTAAGCAAGTTTGGAGTTTCCTTGGCTTAGCGAGCTATTGTCGCCGCTTTGTCGAGAATTTCTCCAAGGTTGCAAAACCTCTGACTGAACTCGTCAAGAAAGATAAGAAGTTCGAGTGGACCCCACAATGCGAACACAGTTTTCAGGAATTGAAAAGACGACTGACCTCTGCTCCCGTTCTGGTGCCACCAGACTTCTCTAAGGACTTTGTTATCTATTGCGATGCCTCGCGACAAGGATTAGGTTGCATTCTAATGCAAGATCGTCATGTGATTGCATACGCATCTCGACAGTTGCGTCCACATGAGGATATTTATCCAACACATGATCTTGAGCTTGCAGTTGTGGTCCATGCACTGAAAACCTGGCGACATTACCTTCTGGGTAATTGTTGCGAAATTTACACTGATCACCAAAGTCCAAAATATATTTTCACCCAGCCGGATTTGAAACTCAGGCAAATACGGTGGGTTGAGTTGATTACAGATTATGACTTAGGGATAAATTACACCCCGAGAAAAGCCAATGTCATGGCCGATGCACTAAGTCGTAAGTCTTATTGTAACAACCTGATGTTACAACAAGGTCAACCACTTCTCCATGAGGAATTTCGGAAGTTAAACCTCCACATTGTTCCTCAAGGATTCCTATCCAACCTGGTGGCGAAACCTACTCTTACGGATCAAATTATAGAAGCCCAGAAGCATGATGCCGGAATATCTCGGATCAAGAAAAACATTAAGAAGAGTAATGTTAGGTGCTTCTCGGTAGATGATCGAGGTGTTGTCTTCTTTGAGAACTGCTTGGTGATCCCAAAGAAGCAACATCTACGATAATTGACCCTTAAGGAGGCTCATGATTCTCCTCTCACAATTCATCCGGGTAGTACCAAGATGTATCAGGACCTACGCCAGAGGTTCTGGTGGACTAGGATGAAGAGAGGCATTGCCCAGATCGTTGCTAATTGTGACGTTTGTCGTCACGTGAAAGTAGAACATCAAAGGCTTGCTGGCACCCTTCAACCTTTAGCTATTCCTGAATGGAAATGGGATAAGGTCAGTATGGATTTCATAACCGGATTTCCCAGGACCAAGAGAGGGAATAATGCTATCTTTGTGGTCATTGACCGCCTTTCCAAAGTGGCTCATTTTCTTCCTCTTCAGAAGAGTATAATTGCTAGCCAGCTAGCGGAGTTATATGTTTATCGAATAGTCTCTCTTCATGGTGTTCCATTGGATATTAACTCAAACCGCGGAAGTATCTTTACTTCCCGATTCTGGGAAAGTTTTCAAACCTCTATCGGGACTCATCTATCTTTTAGCACTGCTTTCCACCCGCAATCAAGTGGTCAAGTTGAGAGAGTCAATCAAATCCTAGAAGACATGCTCCGAGCTTGTGTTATATCTTTCGGTACGAACTGGGAGAAATGTCTTCCATTTGCCGAATTTGCTTATAACAATAGTTATCAATCAAGCTTGGGCAAAGCCCCTTTTGAAGTTCTCTATGACGAAGGTGTCGAACACCTCTTAACTGGTCAAAAACCGGAGAGAGGCAACTCTTTGGCCCAGATATGATCCAGGATGCAGAGGAGCAAGTTCCCATTATTCGTGAAAAGTTGAAAACAGCCCAATCTCGTCAAAAGAGCCAATATGATTGCCATCATAAGGCTGTGACCTATGAAGTTTTGAGAAGGCTTACCTTCGGGTTACGCCTCTGAAGGGTACCCATCGATGCGGTATCAAGGGCAAATTGGATCCTTGTTACATTGGACCCTTTCGCATTCTTGCTAAACGAGGAGAGGTTGCCTACCAATTGGAACTTCCGCCGCATCTTTCCAAGGTTCATGACGTCTTCCACATCTCGTAAATCAAGCGTTGCTTCTCGGACCCTGTCCGTGAAGTAGACCACGAAGCGCTTGATCTCCATGATAACCTTACATATCGAGAATACCCTGTTTGTATTCTTGATCAAGCTGAGCGTACCACTCGGCGTCGGAACATCAAGTTTCTCAAGGTTCAGTAGTCACACCATTCTGAAAAGGAGGCCACATGGGAAAGAGAAGATTGTCTTCAACTAGAGTACCCCGCGCTCTTCCCGACGACTTCAAAATCTCGGGACGAGATTCTTTTGAGTGGGGGTGAGTTGTCACATCCCTAGCTAGATGTCATAGGACAGCATGGGTGTTGCATCATGTTTCAATTTTGCATCAACATGAAATGGGGACTAAAAGAAACCCCAAGCTCGCATTGAATCAAAATAATTCAAAGTTGGTGAAAATTCAACAAATCCAAAATGCCCTACTAAAATGTTCCCTATGTCTGATAAATATGGACATGGTTATAACAGGGGCCATTTTAAATATTTGAACAACTAAAGCAATTTAAAAATAAATGATAAAGCTTCTGAAAATATCAAATAAAGCATTATCATTATTTTAGTTTTCAAAATATCCTGAAACTTTTTAGATAAGTTTGAGATATTCAAACTTCAATATATAAAATATTTGGGATATTTTATCAAAGCAATTATACCTGAAAAGAAAATAACACAAATGTCAGAAATAGGAAATCAGAAAAGAAAATATAAAGCAGAAAGAAAAGGAGGATGAACATGGACCGGCCTAGCTGGCCCAGCTCCATCGTCGTCCTCCTGGCGGCTAGGAGGACGGGCATGTGGCCAGAGCGCGCACACGGGCATGGCTCCACGCCGATAGCTGCCTGCCTGCTTCCCCTCGCCAGCGCGACGGGGATAAGCTTAGAGAGTCGTCCCCATCGCCCTCTCCCTCTCGCCCTCGGTCGCCTCTCTGCTCTTCTCCTCCTCTGCTCCGCCATGGCCGCCGGTGCCTTAGCTTCGCCGCCGCAGTTCTAGCCACTCCCCCTCGTTTCTGAGCCCTCCAATCGCTCTGCCTCATCGCCTTCTCCCTCCTCGCTGAGCCGCGCATTGTCAGGAGCCCCGAAGTGTCGTCCCTGAGCTCGTCTTCCTCCTCGGACCTGAAGCTTCGCCGCCATTGATCGCCGTCTCCAAGCCCTCCCTGAGCAAGCTCTCGACGGCTTCGAGTACGCTGTGAGCTCCCGGCTCTTTCCCCTCTTCTTTCCGGCCTTTTCCCCCTCTGTAGGCCCCGATTGCACCGACTTCCGAATAACCTGCCGCATGAGCTCATCACCGGCGATGCTCCGGTGACCAGTTGGTCCATCAGAGGCCACCCTCGAGCTTGTGGGGCCGCGTAGTGCTTGTAGGTGCTTAGTTTCGGCCGTGTCTCGCTCTGGTTCAACGAGCCCATGCTCGTCCGAGCTGCGGCAGTCGCCGTGCTCATCGCCGGCGCTAACTCCGGCCATCCCAACCCTTGGGAAGTGTCGAGCTCAACGCGCACGAGCAAGCAGAGCTGTTTGTTGCCCTCCGCCGTCCATTTGGTCCCCGGAGGAGGAATTCCGACCCCCTCCGTCATCCCTGACGTCGCCGGTGGCTCAACACCGGCGAGTCAACCAGTTTGACCACCAGGGGTTTGACCCCTAGGTCACTAGCAAGTGGGGCCAGGCCCTGTTAGTCAAATCTCGATTAGTGAATTAATTAATTAATTTAATTAACCTAATTAGACACTGACCAGTGGGCCCTACCCTAACCTAATTAGTAATTAGTTAAAAAAATAATCTGTTAGTGATTGAGTCACTGACATGAGGGTCCCACCCTGTCAGGTTTGACCTGGCCTGGTCAGCCGACCAGCTGACGTCGTAGTGACGTCAGGCTGACACCATTAATCCCTTTTCGAGTTTAAAAATAATTCCAGAAATTATTTAAAAATTTAAAAATTCATAGAAATTAATCTGTAAATCAGATGAAAAAAATTTATATATGAAAATTTATCAGAAAAATCCAATGAATCCAATGGTGCTATTATCATGCATGTTAGAGCAACCTATGTAGAAGAACATTGACATTTGCTAATAGGTTAGTATATGGAATTTGAAATGAAGAACAATTTTGAACCTATGTTCAAACTCATTTCAACCTAACTTTAACATTAGTTGCATCATCTCATCCAAACATGCTACCATGCCATGATCATGCATCATATTGTTGCACTTGCATGTATTGATTGCTTCTTATCTGCATTGCGGTAGGTGCTGCTTCTGAGGATACCCCCGAGTATTCCAACAAAGGAGAGAACCTTCCCGCTACCTAGCAAGGCAAGCAACCCCCCTTGATCATTCCGATAACATCCCACTCTCTCGCTCCTGCTCTTGTTTATTGCATTAGGACAAACGTTCACTTGCCTGTCATACACGGTAGATGAACCTATTCTTATGCATGACCTGTCATTGTCACAGTAAATAGCTAAACCTTGCAACCTAGCATACCTGGTAGATGCTTGTGCCATGATGTGCTTAGCTTACTTTGCCTGCTATGCTTGCTATGTTTAGAGTTGTGTCAGGTCTGATTCATCTGGGTGATGAACTGAGTGAAACAATGATGTTCTGATGTGATGAACTTATGATGAACCCGATTTGGTAAAGGTAACGATGAGAGGCTATCTAGGAGTACATAGCGGTTTGTCTCATTGGGACTGTTCTTAGGAACCGAGTTCCGTGTTTGTGATCCAAGACTAGTTACTACCATGCATTGGGTTCATGTAACTCGACCCCTCTTGACTTATCAGTCGCTTAGTCCTTAGTCCAGGAGTTGCAACTAGTTTCTGGTGTTTATAGTATGCTGGAGGCCATGCGTAGCGCTGACCCTAGGGGTGGGTTATGATGCGGTAGGCAGTGGCACGGTGTACCAAGGTTCACCCGAATGGTGGGCTTGGGAACCCTACGCACATCGTTTGGGGCCATAGAAGAAACTTCGGCCGGACTTTCGTGCGGGTTCAGTCTCAAATAGGCGATAGCCTGGATTAGAGGTCTTATGTGATTGACGATCGTGGCTGACTCCCTCACTTGGCTTCCGCTTGAAGGTTGCCGAGGTGCATGGTTTTATGAGCACGCAACGATAAGTGGAGAGAGTGTGTGTGAATAAGTACACCCCAACAGTGTATGAAACTATTCAAATAGCCGCGTCCTCGGATATGGACCACTTGGAGAACTTATGTTGTTCATAGATAATCAAATGGATACTCATAAAAATATTAAGACAAGTGTGAGTATCGTGGATGGCACTCCCTTAGGAGAGGGAAGTGAATCCATGGTGGTGTATTGTCATGGAGTTAGTGGACTCGTGTGCAATATCTAAAATGTAAACAAAGAGTTAAAATTGTGTAGTGTAGGTTAGCCATGAGTCAAAGCTGGCATTGCTGCATACACTCCACCCCCCCCTTGTTGATACATGAGCATGAATAGTCTAGGTGTGCTTTAAAGACTTGCTGAGTATGTTTGTACTCATGTTTTCTTAATAAATGTTGCAGATGAGACCCAGGACCCATCGGGTGGGTTCTTTATAGATGTGGACGATGCCGAATAGCTGGTGTCCTAGCTATGACCTATGCCCTGTGGCGGGCTGTAGATAGTCAGGCCATGTGCCTTTTTACCCTTTCATCTGTTTGTACTCAAACAACTTATGCTTCTGCTTGGTTTGTATGAACTTGTTTGTATGACTTGAGTGTCGGGTCATGTGATCCCTATCTGTAAGAACATTATGCAAGGCTCGTTTGAGCCTCTTAAATAAAAGTTGTTGAATGGTTATGTTGTGATGCCATGGTTGTATCTATGCATATCGGGCATGTCGTGCATACATGTGACATGCAACGGTATGTATGGGATCTGACAGCTAGTTGTGTGCCATTAGTAGTACTCTTTACGGGAAACTGCCTCTTTGTGCTTCCACTGAGCCATGGTAGCTTGCTACTGCTCCGGACACATTGATTGACTGACATGTATCCTGCTTTGCTGTTGTGTTTGTCCCTTCGGGGAAATGTCTTGCAGTGTAATGGAGTCCCTCTAGCCTGCTATGACACGTCTACGTGCAGTGATGGCATTTATGTCTCATGGCGTAATGGAGTCCTTGTAGCTTGCTATGACTCGTCTACACACGCTTGAGGCCGACACCTGCATTGCTAGGTTACGTATGCCTATTTCCGTACGGATGTGCCACTTGGGTTCTATGACTAGTCATGTCGGCCCGGGTTCCCTGTCGTTTGATTGCCAGCGACATGTTCACATACGCGAGCCAAAAGACGCAAACGGTCCCGGCTAAGCTAAGGCTGCAGCCGTGGAACTTGCCGTGCGTGAGGCCACAAAGTGATGTGATATGTTAAAGTCTGGATTCATATGACTTAGGATCGGGGTCCCGACACCTCCTCTCCACCTTCGGCCGAAGCTAGGGCTGGCCCCTTGGGGGACAACCCTCCTCACTCCCTCCTCCTATATATACTAGAGGTATTGAGGGTTTTTCAACATAGAAATCAGCCACGTGCTACCCACTCCTCTAGATCGTAGTTCTTCCTCTAGATTGTTTTAGTGGTGCTTAGGCAAAGCCCTATTAGAATAGTTCCACCACCATCGCCGCCATGCCATCGCGCTGCCGGAGAACTAATCTACCTCTCTGCTCCCTTTTGCTGGATCAATAAGGTGGAGATCGCCATTGAGATGTACGTGTGCTGAACACGGAGGTGTTGTCCCTTCGGCTCTAGATCGGAAGGACCGTGATCAGGATCACGAGACGATTCATGATTTGATCACGGGACGGATCATGACGGGATCGCTGGACAGATCATGATTGGATCGCGAGATGGATCATGATGGGATCGCGGGACGCTCGGCGATTTGGATCGCAAAGACGTTCGACTACATCAACCACGTTTCTTAACGCTTCCCGCTTAGCGATCTACAAGAGTATGTAGATCCACTCTCCCTCTCGTAGATGCTCATCACCATGGATGGATCTTGTGTGTGCGTAGGAATTTTTTTGTTTCCCATGCAACGTTCCCCAACATTGAGTACCAACATATTTGGAAAAACACATTGCAATCTTATCCTTTTGAAGAGAATAGATATCATCAATGATAAATGGGTTGGATAAGTTACCATTAGTGCATGAAGAAGCAAAATGACCCTTCTTATGACATAAGTAGAAACATCTACTATTTCGTTTATTCTCAATTGATTTCTCAACTTGAGGAGCATTAATTTGAGTATTCTTAGGAAGTGGCCTTTCTTCAACTTGAGTTTGAAGTTGAGGCCGCTTTCCTTGTTGCTTGTCACATTGAGGCTTCTTCTTCAATGGGCAAGATATACATGATGCCCTTCAATTTTGCACTTGAAGCAAATAATATTGACTGAATTCTTGACTTGTTCTTAGCCCTTATCCGTGTTGCTCTTGTACTTATTCTTATTGGAGTTGAATCCAAGTCCACCTTGTCACTGGAGGATTTTTGTCCACTAAAATAGTGTCAAGCGTGGACTTCCCTTCATGACTCTTTTCAGAGTCTTCCTTGAAAGTGGTGACTTGGCCCTTGAGCTCTTTGATTTCCTATACATGGTTAGTATCAACATAAGTACTAGATGAAGCATAAGCTTCATCGTTAGAGCAACAAGGCAAGGAAAGCAATTCATCACAAGATGTATGAATGTTAGGAGTAGATGAATTACAAGGACTAGTGCATGCCAATAAACATTTTGACTAGAATTAGTGCTAATGTCCATGGGAGGCTCACTTGATGTTACCTTAGTAATCATAGCCTCATGAGCTAACTTTGGCACATTATGGGATACAAGGTCATCATGAGAGTTAAAGGGCTTTTCATGACTTTCTTCCAATTTCCCATAATTGCTAGATAGCAACTCAAGTTGAGACCTTATCTCAACATTCTCCTATGCCTCAAAAGAAATAGAGTTAGTAGCACAAGCATCATGATTAACAACAAGAGGAGAAGGCAACTTAGCAAGATCTTTTAAATATGAAGCTTTAAGTTGAGCATGCGACTCGGCGAGTTTGATGAGTGAACTCTTAATGACCCTTGAGCCATTTTTGAGGTGCTAAAAGTCCTCAAGGAGTTTAGCATTTGCAACTTCCAGCTTATAATTTTTGGTTTTGAAATCACTTGACCCCTCAAGGGCTCTATCGTGAGATTCCTTCACTCTAGATAGTTCTAGAGCAAAAGTCTCCTCAAGAGATTCCTTGGCGATATGTTCTTCCTCAAGAGCTTGAGAAAGATCTGCTATCTCATTTGCGTAATCATGCTCACGACCTTACATTTTATCAATGGTCACCTCATGCTCCTCGAGATGAGCTTCCAACTCCTCAATGTAAATCTTGCCTCAATAGAAATAGACATTATTTTCGTGAAGTTGGAACGAGCAATTTTATTCTTAGGAGGAGCTTGAAAAATCAATTAACCCTTAAATTTTGAAGGAAGAAATATTATCCTTCTCTTCAGCATTATCCTCATCCTCATTATCATCAACATAACCACCATGAGATATATTTGTTTCCAAAGTAGGAGATACCTTTGAAGCCTTAACCATAAGACAAAAGTGAGAAGCAATAAATGAAGATGTAGATCCCTTGAAGCACCATTGAAGACCATATCTTGTTCCATGGAGTGTTGGGTTTTCTCTAAATTGTTAGCATAACAACTTGGGAAAATCGTTGCATTTTTATGATGGCAACAAGACATAGCAAGCATATCATCTCGAGATTTAGTCACAAAATTTCTACATGATATGCATGGACTATCAACACAAGCATGTGAAACATGTAGGGTTCTCGAAGTGTTTAAGTCCAAGGAAGAATTATTGCAATACAACAATGATGAGGGATGAGCAACAATAAGCTCACTATCACCATTATAACTAACACTACTCACCATTTCATTAGAAGTTCATGAGAGTCATTAGTCCGCCTCGACACTCGGATGAACACGCAAGCTGCACTTGGCTCCTTGGAAGTCACTCAGATGTTACCAACCACTCGGTCCCTCCTCTAGCACTCGGACATACAAGAGCAGGACCGTCATGGGAGAAGCAACGTTCGAGGGACGTAATACGCCTTAAATGTTGTAAAGACCACGTTACCTGTAACGATTGTAGTTAACTTAGCAGTTTCTAGTAATCCCGGTAGTTACCAACCACTCGGTCCCTCCTCTAGCACTTGGACATACAAGAGCAGGACCGTCGTGGGAGCAACAATGTTCGAGGGACGTAATACGCCTTAAATGTTGTAAAGACCACGTTACCTGTAACGGTTGTAGTTAGCTTAGCAGTTTCTAGTAATCCCGGTAGTTATCAGCATTAATGACCCTAGTGATGGCGCTCGGATGGTGGAGGCGCACTCTATATAAGCCGTCCCTCGTCGCCATAGCAAGGGTTACGAACTCTCTATAATCAGATACCCATACAAGGAAAACACACAGCCCAGGGCTCGAGACATAGGACTATTACCACTTCCGAGTGGGGTCAGAACTCGTAAATTCCGAGTGTGACACTTACTCCGTAGCTAGGCTTCCCCCTACTCATTCGTACCCCATACTATTGTCAGGATTACTCACACGTCAGTTGGCGCTCACCGTGGGGTGGAGGGTCTAGAGAATTCCAACGTAAGTGGATTCAAACCTTTTTCCATTCATCGTGTTGGCACTCGGCGATGAGATCCCCTTCGGCACCTTGCGTTTCATAGCTCACGGCTCCTCTTGGTGTCACGAGGCACCGCTCGATCCCGACTGGTTCCCTGCACGGGGAGCGCCACACTTCAGCGCTGCGGCGTACAACATCCTTCTCAGGTAGCTGTCGGAGCCTTACGACTCCCTGACCTTTCTCGTCTCCAAACGTCACCACAAACGCTCTGGGCACTCTCGGTGGCAATCGTGGGTCAAGCACGCCATTGCTCGCCAGTCGTCGGTTGCCCAAGTGGCCGTACTTGACTCCGACGAGCCCACCGTCGACTTATTCCCCTCCTCGGAGGACGAGCTTTCTGATGAGTCGGAGTTCGGGAGCAGCGGACACGCCATTGAGTTGTTGACGGCTAACACCACCAGCAATGGGACTCTCGGGTACTCAGGTGGGGGTCCTCATGGCCGCGAGGAGATCGCCATGGCATCGACACGGCTTGCTACGTACCCCGATCTCTCACTCGGGAGCAGGGGAAGAAAGGAGGAGCAGGCATGACGAAGTCCTTCCTTACTCCCATTATGTGGACCACCCTGGAGGAATTGGCCTTGGAGGCCATGCACCAGGCCACTTTGGCCGAGCGCGAATGACTTGAGCGTCTCCAGCAGTCGCTCGATCAACATGTAGCTCGGGACAGACCAAGTTCCAGCAGCCTGAGGCGTCCGCTGTCTCGATGATGCACACAACAATAGAAAACCTAGCTACAGCTACTCAGATTGCTAAATCTATTCAAACGTTTGGGTCGACAGCTGGTGAAGGCATTCAACAGATCCACGCTCTGCTGAAGACGATGCTGAAGCAGAATTCGGAGGTTTCACAGTTGTCACTGCGGATTCATGGCCGGTCCTTGCAAGCAGACATAGTTCAGTCGGCTCACAGCCCTCACACGTACAGGAAACGCACACACTCTCCTCCTACGAGAGGCCCGTATGGAGGGTGCTAGCATGACAAGCGCGACGTCAGTCGGACTCCTCCTCCAAGAGGTGATTCGTATGGCAAGCGGCTGTTGGATGACGGTCTTCACAATGAAGAATACCGCAATCGGGCTCCCCCTCGACCCCGCGGTTACAAGGAAGCTGGCCAGCGGCCCCGCTGCTCAACGTCAAGTCTACCATCACACAGAAGATGGTCGATAGGAACGCAAGTGATCAGAGGCCGAGTGAGTCGTTGGGGAACATCGGGTCTTGAGTGCTTCTGCAGTTACATCCGAGAAGCTGAGATACCCCCTAACTACCGCTTGGCGACCGGAATCGCGAAATTAAATGGCGAGTCCAAGCCAGAGACTTGGCTCGAAGATTATCGAGTGCCAGTTCAGATTGGAGGAGGTGATGACTTCATGGCCATGAAGCATCTTCCCCTCATGCTGGAAGGGTCCGCTCGGGCTTGGTTGAACCAGTTACCTCCGAGTAGCATCTACTGCTGGGAGGATCTGGCCCGAGTGTTCATCAAGACCTTTGAAGGCACGTACAAGCGTCCGGGTGGACTGACTGAGCTGCAGCACTGCGTCTAGAAGCACAACGAGACTCTTAGAGTGTACATTCAACGATGAACCATGTTACACGACACGGTAGAGAACGTCACCGAGCACCAGGTTGTCTGTGCCTTCAAGGCTGGAACGTCATACCATGAGCTCGTCTTGAAGTTTGGCCGGTCGGGAGATCTGTCTCTTAGTCGGCCCATGGAAATCGCCAACAAGTACGCAAACGGAAAAGAGGAAGACCACCTCCGAAGCGGCAAGGGACGAGCATGCCACGCACGTCAATCGGCTGGGAACGCTAACAAAAAGCAGAAAAAAGGCTGATCCTCTAGGAAAGGCTGAAGTGGCTGTTGTTCCTGGTCAAGGGAAGCCGAAGCCCAAGAAAAACAAGAAAAAATATTGGGCCAACAAGAAGAAGCCCGAGTACAACTCCGAGGTGATGGATCAGCCATGTGCGGTCCACATAAAGAAATATGAAGAGGGCAACATCACTTACCCGAAGCACACCACTCGGGAATGTCGATTGCTCAAACATGAGATGGGGAAATAAACATCTGCAGAGAAGGACGCCAATGAAGAGGACGAGGGCCAAACTGAATACCCTAACGTCGACAAGGTCCTGAACATGATCTTTGCAAACGTTGAGAGCAAGAGCCGATTGAAGGTCATCAATCGAGAGGTAAACATGGTAGCTCCGACTACCGTGAAGCAACTCAACTTGACTAAGACTCCAATAACGTTTGATCAGTCCGATCACCCAGCCTACATAGCCTCCCCCTAGAGGCAGGCGCTGGTCGTCAATCCAGCTGTGAATGGGGTCCAACAGCGCAAGGTCTTGATGGACAGTGGCAGCGGACTCAACATAATCTACGTGAATATACTCAGTGTGATGGGCATTTTGATGTCCCGACTGAGCAAAAGGAACATGCATTTCCATGGAGTCATTCCTAGGAAGAAAGCTGAGTCACTCAGTCAGATAGCTCTTGACCTGGTATTCGGAGGAGAGAATAACTTCCAGAAGGAACGCCTGGCGTTTGAAGTGGTGGACTTTCGAAGTGCCTGCCATGCCATCCTGGGTAGGCCTGCCTACGCATGTTCCATGGCCCACCCATGTTACATATATCGTAAACTTAAGATGCTAGGTTTGAATGGCGTGCTCACGGTTACTAGCGATCGGAAAATCACCGAGGAGTGCCTCCAGTAGAGCTCCAATATTGCGAATGAACAAGTCCTCACAACAGAACTTGACAATTACAAGAAAGCGGTGGATGTTGTAGACTTGCTCAAGTCAAAGCAACCGGCAACGGAGTCAGCCTTCCAGTCGGTCGGCGAAACCAATCAGGTTCATGTTCACCCCAACAATCTGAGTGTGTCTCCGACCAACATCTCGACGTCACTCGATGAAAAATAGGAAGCCGAGCTCATCCAGTTCCTTCGTGAGAACTGGGATATCTTCGCATGGAAGCCGTCTGATATGCCGGGGGTACCCAGGGGACTGGCTGAGCATCGACTTCGAGTAGACCCAAAGATCAAGCCAGTCAAAGAACACTTGCATCGATCCTCCATCGAGAAGCACAAGGCAATCGGTGAAGAGATCGCTCGACACCTAGCTGCTGAATTCATTCGGGAAGTTTTCCATTCCGAGTGGCTTGCCAACCCAGTGTTGGTACCTAAGAAAGAAAAGTCCCTTCGAATGTGTATAGACTTCAAGCACCTCAATCGGGCCTGCCCAAAAGATCATTTCCCCCTTCTTCGCATAGATCAGATAGTAGATTCCACTGCCGGATGTGAAGGCCCGTCATTCTTAGATGCATACTCCAGATACCATCAAATCTGAATGTACGGACCAGATGAAATAAAAACAGCCTTCATTACCCCATTTGGGTGTTTCTGCTACATCACGGTGTCATTCGATCTGAAAAATGCTAGGGCAACATTTATGCGCATGATTTAGAAATGCTTGTAGGAACAAATCAGTCGGAACGTCGAAGCTTACATGAATGACATCGTGGTTAAGTCTAGGAAAGGTTCCGATCTCCTAGCTGGCCTTGCCAAGACCTTCGCAAACCTCCGATGCTACCAAATAAAACTCAACCCTGCAAAGTGCACATTCGGAGTCCCTTCGGGTAAGCTACTCGGTTTCCTCGTTTCTAAATGAGGGATAAATGCCAATCCTGATAAGATTGGAGCAATCATCCGAATGAAGAAACCTGTCCTCTTGCACGACGTGCAGAAGCTCACAAGATGCCTCACCACCCTGAGAAAATTCATATCTTGTCTCGGTGAGAAGGCTTTGCCTCTTTATCGATTGATGAAGAAGTCTGACATGTTCGAGTGGAATTCTGGATCTCTAGCCGCATTCGATTAGCTCAAGGTGTTGCTTTCCACTAAGATGGTGTTAGCTGCTCCAGGCAGCCGAGAGCCTTTGCTCTTGTATGCTGCTACTAGCCCAGTGGTCAGCAGTGTCCTCACTACGGAGCATGAGGAATAGGAAAAAACTTTCAAGGTGCAAAGGCATGTGTATTATATTTCAGAAGTCTTGACGCCCTCCAGGCAAAGGTATCCGCGTTACCACAAGTTGGTTTATGGCATTTACCTCACTGTCAAGAAGGTCGCTCATTACTTCCAAGAACATTCGGTCACAGTTATTAGTGATGCCCTTCTTTCAGAAATCTTAAATAACAAAGACGCCACGGGCCGAGTGGCGAAGTGGGAAATTGAACTCCTCCCGTTAGAGATCAAGTTTGAGGCTAACGAGGTGATCAAGTCGCAAGCTCCTGTTGATTTTCTGGCTGATTGGATTGAACAGGAACAACTAGAGCCGAGTGTACATGAACACTGGATCATGTTCTTTGATGGATCTAAGATGCTTCGGTCCGGGGCTAGAGTAGTTCTCATTTCCCCCAGGGGAGACCGACTGAGCTACGGCCTTCAAATCCATTTCAACTCCTCCAATAACGAGGCTGAGTATGAAGCCCTTCTCTACGGGATCCGAATGGCTATAGCGCTCGAAATCCGACGCCTGAAGATATTTGGTGACTCAGACCTCATCATCAACCAAGTAATGAAGGAATGGGACATAAGGAGTCCTGCTATGACTGGATATTGCAATGCGGTCCGAAAGCTAGAGAATAATTTCAAAGGCTTAAAACTGCATCGTATCCCCCGAGCGAAGAATCAGACAGCTAATGACCTGGCCAAAATCGGCTCCACTCGGAAAGTCGTGTCGAAAGACGTATTCCTTGAACACCTTCATTCCCCTTCGGTCAAAGAAGACCCTTTCACCGAAGAGCCCCCACAAGTAGTAGGTCCCTCAAATCCGACCGAGGTAGACATCCCAACCGTGGTGGATCTTGTCCAAGAGATGTTGGTGATCACTCCCGAGTGGACCCAACCGTATTTGGCATACTTGCTCCGGCAAGATCTTCTTGGAAATGAAGAGGAAGCACGCAGGATCGTCCGATGGTCCAAATCTTTTGAGGTGATGGGAGATCAGTTATACAAGAAAAGCACTACTGGTGTAACTCGGAAATGCAGCTTCTCGGAGGTTGGTCGCAAAGGCATTCAGTGCAGGCTTCTATTGGCCCCAAGCCAATGCCACAGCTAAATACATGGTAGATCTTGGTGTTGGATGCCAGTTCCACAAGAATCAGACACACGAGCCGACATCTTCTCTGAAGACTATCCCCTCACTTGGCCATTCGCGGTTTGGGGTCTTGACATGGTCGGGCCTTTATGCATAGGGTCGAGTGGTTTTACCCATGTGCTGGTTGTTGTTGATAAGTTCTCCAAGTGGGTCGAGGCGAAGCCCATCAAAAGCTTGGATTCAGCTACTTTCATTGGCTTCATTCGGGAGATAATATTCAGATTCGGAGTGCCTCACGACATTATCACAGATAATGGGAAGAACTTTGATTTGGATGAATTCTGTGAGTTTTGCTATTCTTAAGGCAACTCCGCCTATGTTGTCTCAACATAGCCGGTCCCAAGCCCGGGTAAAGGAGGAGGGTTGTGATAGGCTTGGCGAGCCAACGTGAAAACCCAGCCACTCTGATGGAGATGAAACCCAAAAGATTTTCGTTGGGGCATAACCCTCTCAGCGATGCGCCACATCGGAACCCGGGTGTGGTGGATAATGGGCAAGGGCCGGGCCGTCACCCCCAGGTGGCGGGCCGTATCGTGATCTGGATACGGTCACAAGTGAGCGAGGATCGGGTCGTCGCATCCTTAGTGGCGCGCTACATCGGCGCCCGGGTGTAGTGGAAAATGAGCGAGGGTCTTTGCATTTGACTCGACGAGTGCGAAGGGTAAGGAAGCTAGCCGAGCCTAGGAGGATTCGATTAGGTAGCTGGAACGTAGGGTCTCTGACAGGTAAGCTTCGGGAGGTAGTTGATACAGCGGTGAGGAGAGGCATTGGTATCCTTTGCATCCAAGAGACCAAATGGAGGGGACAGAAGGCGAAGGAGGTGGAGGGTACCGGCTTCAAGCTGTGGTACACGGGGACGGTTGCAAACAGAAATGGAGTAGGCATCTTGATCAGCAAGAGCCTCAAGGATGGAGTGGTAGACGTCAAGAGACGTGGGGACCGGATTATCCTGGTCAAGCTGGTAGTTGGGGACTTAGTCCTCAACGTTATCAGCGCATATGCCCCACAAGTAGGCCACAATGAGAACACCAAGAGGGAGTTCTAGGAAGGCCTGGAGGACTTGGTTAGGAGTGTACCGATCGGCGAGAGGCTCTTCATAGGAGGAGACCTCAATGGCCACGTGGGCACATCTAACACATGTTTTGAAGGGGTGCATGGGGGTTTTGGCTATGGCATCAGGAATCAAGAAGGAGAAGATGTCTTAAGCTTTGCGTTAGCCTACGACATGATCGTAGCTAACACCTTCTTTAAGAAGAGAGAATCACATCTAGTGACTTACAGTAGTGGGGAGCACTCTAGCCAGATTGATTTCATCCTCTTGAGAAGAGAAGACAGGCATGCATGCCTAGACTGTAAGGTGATACCTAGAGAGAGTGTTGTCCCCCAGCATAAGCTTGTGGTTGCTGACCTCCGCTTTCAGATTCGTGTCCAGCGGGACAAGTGTGCCAAAGTTGCTAGAACGAAGTGGTGGAAGCTCAAGGGGGAGGTAGCTCAGGTGTTCAAGGAGAGGGTCATTAAGGAGGGCCCTTGGGAGGAAGGAGGTGATGCAGACAACATGTGGATGAAGATGGCGACTTGCATTCGTAAGGTGGCCTCAGAGGAGTTTGGAGTGTCCAGGGGAAGTAGAAGAGAAGCTAAAGATACCTGGTGGTGGAATGATGTTGTCCAGAAGGCAATCAAGGAGAAGAAAGATTGTTTCAAACGCCTATATCTAGATAGGAGTGCAGACAACATAGAGAAGTACCAGATGGCAAAGATGTTGGAAATATGCCCTAGAGGCAATAATAAATTGGTTATTATTGTATTTCCTAGTTCATGATAATTGTCTATTGTTCATGCTATAATTGTGTTAACCGGAAACCGTAATACATGTGTGAATACATAGACCACAACGTGTCCCTAGTGAGCCTCTAGTTGGCTAGCTCGTTGATCAATAGATGGTCTCGGTTTCATGACCATGGACATTGGATGTCGTTGATAACGGGATCACATCATTAGGAGAATGATGTGATGGACAAGACTCAATCCTAAGCATAGCACAAGATCGTGTAGTTCGTTTGCTAAAGCTTTTCAATGTCAAGTATCATTTCCTTAGACCATGAGATTGTGTAACTCCCGGATACCGTAGGAATACTTTGGGTGTGCCAAACGTCACAACGTAACTGGGTGGCTATAATGGTACGCTACGGGTATCTCCGAAAGTGTCTGTTGGGTTAACACGAATCGAGACTGGGATTTGTCACTCCGTGTGACGGAGAGGTATCTCTGGGCCCACTCGGTAAGACATCATCATTATGAGCTCAATGTGACTAAGGAGTTAGTCACGGGATGATGTATTACGGAACGAGTAAAGAGACTTGCCAGTAACGAGATTGAACAAGGTATGCGGATACCGACGATCGAATCTCGGGCAAGTACCATACCGATAGACAAAGGGAATTGTATACGGGATTGATTGAATCCCTGACATCGTGGTTCATCCGATGAGATCATCGTGGAGTACGTGGGAGCCAACATGGGTATCCAGATCCCGCTGTTGGTTATTGGCCGGAGAGGTGTCTCGGTCATGTCTACGTGTCTCCCGAACCCGTAGGGTCTACACACTTAAGGTTCGATGACGCTAGGGTTATAGGGAAAAGGTATACGTGATTACCTAAGGTTGTTCGGAGTGCCGGATGAGATCCCGGACGTCACGAGGAGCTCCGGAATGGTCCGGAGGTAAAGATTGATATATAGGAAGTCCAGTTTTGGTCACCGGAAAGTTTTCGGGCTCATCGGTATTGTACCGGGAGTGCCGGGAGGGTGCCGGAGGACCCCCGGGAGGGGGTGACGACCAAAGGACCTCATGGGCCCTTAGAGGAGGTGTTCAGCCCATATTGGGCCAGCCAATACCTTCTAGAAAGGGCCCATGCGCCAGGGATCTGGAGATAGAGGCAAAAGGGATTTAAAAGGGGGAGATCCACCTCCCGTGTGGGAGGAGGACTCTCCCCCCACTTCGGCCGAATCCCTCCTCCTTGGAGGAGGGGCCAAGCCAGCCCTCCCTCTCCTTCCTCCTATATATATGCAAGGGTTTGGGCAGGTTTGAGACGATGAACTCTTTCTCTCTCGCTGCAGCCCTATTCTGCTTCTTCCTCCTCCGTAGTGCTTAGGCGAAGCCCTGCCGGGATACCTTGCTACTCCACCACCACAACGCCGTCGTGCTGCTGCTGGAGCTCTTCCCCAACCTCTCCTTCCTCCTTGCTGGATCAAGGCGTAGGAGACGTCACCGGGCTGCACGTGTGTTGAACGCGGAGGTGCCGTCCGTTCGGCACTTGATCGGATCTACCGCGATCTGAATCGCTGCGAGTACGACTCCATCAACCGCGTTCTTGTAACGCTTCCGCTTAGCGATCTTCAAAGGTATGAAGATCCAATCTCTCCCCACTCGTTTGCTGGTTTCTCCATAGATAGATCTTGGTGACACGTAGGAAAATTTTGATTTACTACTACGTCTCCCAACAGTGGCATCATGAGCTAGGTCTATGCGTAGAATCTATGCACGAGTAGAACACAAAGCAGTTGTGGGCGTCGATTTTGTTAATATGCTTGCCGTTACTAGTCTTATCTTGATTCGACGGTATTGTGGGATGAAGCGGCCCGGACCAACCTTAAACGTACGCTTACGTGAGACCGGTTCCACCGCCTGACATGCACCAGTTGCATAAGGTGGCTAGCGGGTGTCTGTCTCTCCCACCTTAGTCGGATTGGATTCGATGAAAAGGGTCCTTATGAAGGGTAAATTGCAATTGGCATATCACGTTGTGTTTTTGGCGTAGGTAAGAAACGTTCTTGCTAGAAACCTACAGCAACCACGTAAAAACTTGCAACTACAAATTAGAGAACGTCTAACTTGTTTTTGCAGCATATGCCTTGTGATGTGATATGGCCAGAAGGATGTGATGTGATGCATTGTGATGTATGAGATTGATCATGTTCTTGTAATAGGGTTCACGACTTGCATGTCGATGACTATGACAACCGGCAGGAGCCATAGGAGTTGTCTTATTTATTGTATGACCTGCGAGTCAATCACAAACGCCATGTAATTACTTTACTTTATTGCTAAGCGTTAGCCATAGCAGTAGAAGTAATAGTTGGCGAGACAACCTCATGAAGACACAATGATGGAGATCATGATGATGGAGATCATGGTGTCATGCTGGTGACAATGATGATCATGGTGCCCCGAAGATGGAGATCATAGGAGCAAGATGATATTGGCCATATCATGTCACTATATTGATTGCATGTGATGTTTATCATGTTTACATCTTATTTGCTTAAAACGACGGTAGTAAATAAGATGATCTCTCAATAAAATTTCAAGAGAAGTGTTCACCCTAACTGTGCACCGTTGCTAAGGATCGTTGTTCCGAAGCACCACGTGATGATCGGGTGTGATAGGTTCTAACGTTCGCATACAACGGGTGTAAGCCAGATTTACACACGCGAAACACTTAGGTTGACTTGACGAGCCTAGCATGTACAGACATGGCCTCGGAACACGGAAGACCGAAAGGTCGAACATGAGTCGTATAGAAGATACGATCAACATGGATATGTTCACCATGGATGACTAGTCCGTCTCACGTGATGATCGGACACGGGCTAGTTGACATGGATCATGTGTCACTTAGATGACTAGAGAGATGTCTATCTGAGTGGGAGTTCATTGAATAATTTGATTATGTGAACTCGATTATCATGAACTTAGTCTAAAATTGCCTTTAATATCTATATTGTAGATCCAATGGCCAACGCAAATGTCAACCTCAATTTCAACGCGTTCCTAGAGAAAACCAAGCTGAAAGATGATGGAAGCAACTATACGGACTGGGTCCGTGGCTTGAGGATCATCCTCATAGCTTCCAAGAGATTGTATGTCCTTGATGCACCGCTAGGTGACCCACCCATTCTCCCAGTGGACCAAGACGTTACGAACGCTTGGCAGTCACGCTGCGATGATTACTCCCTTGTTCAGTGCGGCATGCTTTACAGTTTAGGATCGGGGCTCCAAAAGCGTTTTGAGCAACACGGAGCATATGAGATGTTCCAAGAGCTGAAACTGGTTTTCCAAGCTCATGCCCGAGTCGAGAGATATGACATCTCTGACAAGTTCTTCAGCTGTAAGATGGAGGAGAACAGTTCTGTTAGTGAGCACATCCTCAAGATGTCTGGGCTTCACAACCGCTTGACTCAGCTGGGAGTTAATCTCCCGGATGACTCAGTCATTGACAGAATCCTCCAGTCACTTCCACCTAGCTACAAAAGCTTTGTGATGAACTACAACATGCAGGGGATGGAGAAGTCCATTCCTGAGTTGTACTCGATGCTCAAATCAGCAGAGGTCGAGATCAGAAAGGAGCATCAAGTGTTGATGGTAAACAAGACCACTAGTTTCAAGAAAGGCAAGGGTAAGAAGAACTTCAAGAAGGACGGCAAAGCTGTTGCCGCGCCCGGTAAGCAAGTTGCCGGGAAGAAGACGAACAAGAATGGACCCAAGCCTGAGACTGAGTGTTTCTATTGTAAGGGTACCGGTCACTGGAAGCGGAACTGCTCCAAGTACTTAGCGGATAAGAAGGTCGGCAACGTTAAAGGTATATGTCATATACTTGTTATTGATGTGTACCTAACCAGCGCTCGTAGTAGCTCCTGGGTATTCGATACCGGTGCAGTTGCTCACATTTGTAACTCCAAGCAGGAGCTGCGGAATAAGCGAAGGTTGGCAAAGGACGAGGTGACGATGCGCGTCGGGAATGGTTCCAAGGTCGATGTGATCGCCGTCGGCACGCTACCTCTACATCTACCTTCGGGATTAGTTTTAAACCTTAATAATTGTTATTTAGTACCAGCTTTGAGCATGAACATTGTATCTGGATCTCGCTTGATACGAGATGGCTACTCTTTTAAATCCGAGAATAATGGTTGTTCTATTTATATGAGAGAAATGTTCTATGCTCATGCCTCGCTGGTCAATGGTTTATTTTTGATGAATCTCGAACGTGATGTTACACATGTCCATAGTGTGAGTACCAAAAAGTGTAAAGTTGATAACGATAGTCCCACTTACATGTGGCAGTGTTGCCTTTGTCATATTGGTGTCAAACGCATGTAGAAGCTCCATGTTGATGGACTTTTGGAGTCTCTTGATTTCGAATCATTTGACACGTGCGAACCATGCCTCATGGGCAAGATGACCAAGACTCCGTTCTCCGGAACAATGGAGCGAGAAACTGACTTGTTGGAGATAATACATACCGATGTATGCGGTCCAATGAGCATCGAGTCTCTTGGTGGCTACCGTTATGTTCTCACCCTCACTGATGACTTGAGCAGATATGGGTATGTCTACTTAATGAAACACAAGTCTGAAACCTTTGAAAGGTTCAAGGAATTTCAGAGTGAGGTCGAGAATCAACGTGACAGGAAAATAAAATGCCTACGATCTGATCGTGGCGGAGAATATTTAAGTCACGAGTTTGACACGCACCTTAGGAAATGTGGAATTGTTTCACAGCTCACGCCGCCAGGCACACCTCAGTGAAATGGTGTGTCTGAACGTCGTAATCGCACTCTATTGGATATGGTGCGATCTATGATGTCTCTTACCGACTTACCGCTATCATTTTGGGGATATGCATTAGAGACTGCCGCATTCACTTTAAATAGGGCACCATCTAAATCCGTTGAGACGACACCGTATGAATTATGGTTTGGAAAGAAACCTAAGCTGTCGTTTCTAAAAGTTTGGGGTTGCGATGCTTATGTGAAGAAACTTCAACCTGAGAAGCTCGAACCCAAAGCGGAAAAGTGCGTCTTCATAGGATATCCCAAAGAGACTATTGGGTATACCTTCTACCTACGATCCGAAGGCAAAGTCTTTGTTGCCAAGAATGGATCCTTTCTCGAGAAAGAGTTTCTCTCGAAAGAAGTAAGTGGGAGGAAAATGGAACTTGATGAGGTAATTGTACCTTCACTCGAACCGGAGAGTAGCGCAGCACAGGAAGTTGTTTCTGTGGAGCCTACACCGGCTAGAGAGGAAGTTAATGATGATGATCATGAAACATCAGATCAAGTTTCTACTCGAAGGTCCACTAGGACACGTTCCGCACCAGAGTGGTATGGTAATCCTGTCCTAGAGGTCATGTTGTTGGACAACGGTGAACCTTCGAACTATGAAGAAACGATGGCGGGCCCGAATTCCGACAAATGGCTTGAGGCCATGAAATCCGAGATAGGATCCATGTATGAGAACAAAGTATGGACTTTGGTGGACTTGCCTGATGATAAGCGAGCCATTGAAAATAAATGGATCTTTAAGAAGAAGACTGACGTAGACGGTAATGTGACCGCCTATAAAGCTCGGCTTGTCGCTAAGGGTTATCGACAAGTTCAAGGAGTTGACTACGATGAGACATTCTCACCCGTAGCGATGCTAAAGTCTGTCCGAATCATGTTAGCAGTTGCCGCATTTTATGATTATGAGATCTGGCAAATGGACGTCAAAACGGCATTCCTTAATGGCTTCCTCAAGGAAGAACTGTATATGATGCAGCCGGAAGGTTTTGTCGATCATAAAGATGCTAACAAGGTATGCAAGCTCCAGCGCTCCATCTATGGGCTGGTGCAAGCATCTCGGAGTTGGAACATTCGCTTTAATGAGGTGATTAAAGCGTTTGGGTTTGTACAGGTTTATGGAGAACCCTGTATTTACAAGAAAGTGAGTGGGAGCTCTATAGCATTTCTTATACTGTATGTGGATGACATGCTGATAATGGGAAATAATATAGAACTCTTGGAAAGTATCAAGGCCTACTTGAATAAGTGTTTTTCAATGAAGGACCTTGGAGAAGCTGCTTACATATTAGGTATTAAGATCTATAGAGATAGATCAAAACGCCTCATTGGTCTTTCACAAAGCACATACCTTGAAAAGATATTGAAGAAGTTCAATATGGATCAGTCCAAGAAGGGGTTCTTGCCCGTGTTGCAAGGTGTGAGATTGAGTACGACTCAATGCCCGACCACGGCAAAGGATAGAGAAGAGATGAGTGCCATCCCCTATGCTTCAGCCATAGGCTCTATCATGTATGCCATGCTGTGTACCAGACCTGATGTGAACCTTGCCATAAGTTTGGTAGGGAGGTACCAAAGTGATCCCGGAGCGGAACACTGGACAGCGGTCAAGAATATCCTGAAGTACCTGAAAAGGACAAAGGACATGTTTCTCGTTTATGGAGGTGCCGAAGAGCTCGTCGTAAAGGGTTATGTCGATGCTAGCTTCGACATAGATCCGGACGACTCCAAGTCGCAAACCGGATACATGTATATTTTGAATGGAGGGGCAGTGAGCTGGAGCAGCAGCAAGTAAAGCGTCGTGGCAGCATCTACATGTGAAGCGGAGTACATAGCTGCTTCGGAAGCAGCAAAGGAGGGAGTCTGGATGAAGGAGTTCATCACCGACCTAGGAGTGATTCCGAAAGCGTCGGGCCCGATGACTCTACTCTGTGACAACACTGGAGCTATTGCCCTTGCGAAGGAGCCCAGGTTTCACAAGAAGACAAGACACATCAAGCGCCGCTTCAACTCCATCTGTGATTACATTCAGGAGGGAGACATAGATATTTGTAAAGTGCATACGGATCTGAATGTCGCAGATCCGTTGACTAAACCTCTCTCACGAGCAAAACATGATCAACACCAGAATGCTATGGGTGTTCGATTCATCACAATGTAACTAGATTATTGACTCTAGTGCAAGTGGGAGACTGTTGGAAATATGCCCTAGAGGCAATAATAAATTGGTTATTATTGTATTTCCTAGTTCATGATAATTGTCTATTGTTCATGCTATAATTGTGTTAACCGGAAACCGTAATACATGTGTGAATACATAGACCACAACGTGTCCCTAGTGAGCCTCTAGTTGGCTAGCTCGTTGATCAATAGATGGTCTCGGTTTCATGACCATGGACATTGGATATCGTTGATAACGGGATCACATCATTAGGAGAATGATGTGATGGACAAGACTCAATCCTAAGCATAGCACAAGATCGTGTAGTTCGTTTGCTAAAGCTTTTCAATGTCAAGTATCATTTCCTTAGACCATGAGATTGTGTAACTACCGGATACCGTAGGAATACTTTGGGTGTGCCAAACGTCACAACGTAACTGGGTGGCTATAAAGGTACGCTACGGGTATCTCCGAAAGTGTCTGTTGGGTTGACACGAATCGAGACTGGGATTTGTCACTCCGTGTGACGGAGAGGTATCTCTGGGCCCACTCGGTAAGACATCATCATTATGAGCTCAATGTGACTAAGGAGTTAGTCACGGGATGATGTATTATGGAACGAGTAAAGAGACTTGCCAGTAACGAGATTGAACAAGGTATGCGGATACCGACGATCGAATCTCGGGCAAGTACCATACCGATAGACAAAGGGAATTGTATACGGGATTGATTGAATCCCTGACATCGTGGTTCATCCGATGAGATCATCGTGGAGTACGTGGGAGCCAACATGGGTATCCAGATCCCGCTGTTGGTTATTGGCCGGAGAGGTGTCTCGGTCATGTCTACGTGTCTCCCGAACCCGTAGGGTCTACACACTTAAGGTTCGATGACGCTAGGGTTATAGGGAAAAGGTATACGTGATTACCGAAGGTTGTTCGGAGTCCCGGATGAGATCCCGGACGTCACGAGGAGCTCCGGAATGGTCCGGAGGTAAAGATTGATATATAGGAAGTCCAGTTTTGGTCACCGGAAAGTTTTCGGGCTCATCGGTATTGTACCGGGAGTGCCGGGAGGGTGCCGGAGGACCCCCGGGAGGGGGTGACGACCAAAGGACCTCATGGGCCCTTAGAGGAGGTGTGCCAGCCCATATTGGGCCAGCCAATACCTTCTAGAAAGGGCCCATGCGCCAGGGATCTGGAGATAGAGGCAAAAGGGATTTAAAAGGGGGAGATCCACCTCCCGTGTGGGAGGAGGACTCTCCCCCCACTTCGGCCGAATCCCTCCTCCTTGGAGGAGGGGCCAAGCCAGCCCTCCCTCTCCTTCCTCCTATATATATGCAAGGGTTTGGGTAGGTTTGAGACGACGAACTCTTTCTCTCTCGCTGCAGCCCTATTCTGCTTCTTCCTCCTCCGTAGTGCTTAGGCGAAGCCCTGCCGGGATACCTTGCTACTCCACCACCACCACGCCGTCGTGCTGCTGCTGGAGCTCTTCCCCAACCTCTCCTTCCTCCTTGCTGGATCAAGGCGTAGGAGACGTCACCGGGCTGCACGTGTGTTGAACGCGGAGGTGCAGCCCGTTCGGCACTTGATCGGATCTACCGCGATCTGAATCGCTGCGAGTACGACTCCATCAACCGCGTTCTTGTAACGCTTCCGCTTAGCGATCTTCAAAGGTATGAAGATCCAATCTCTCCCCACTCGTTTGCTGGTTTCTCCATAGATAGATCTTGGTGACACGTAGGAAAATTTTGATTTACTACTACGTCTCCCAACAAAAGAAGGCCGCAAAGCGAGCTATGAGTGAAGCAAGGGGTCGGGCGTATGAGGACCTCTACCAAAGGTTAGACACGAAGGAAGGCAAAATGGACATCTATAAGATGGCCAAGAGCGGAGAGAGGAAGACGAGGGATGTTGACCAAATCAAGTGCATCAAGGACGAAGCAGATCAACTCCTGGTGAAGAACGAGGAGATTAAGCATAGATGGCGGGAGTACTTTGACAAGTTGTTCAATGGGGAGAGTGAGAGCTCTACCATTGACCTGGATGACTGCTTTGATGATACTAGCAGGCGTTTTGTGAGGCGAATCCAGGAGTCGGAGGTCAATGAGGCTTTAAAGAGGATGAAAGGAGGCAAGGCGATGGGCCCCGATTGTATCCCCATTGAGGTGTGGAGAGGCCTCGGGGACATAGCGATAGTATGGCTAACCAAACTTTTCAACCTCATTTTTCGGGCAAATAAGATGCCAGAAGAATGGAGACGGAGTATATTAGTACCAATCTTCAAGAACAAGGGGAATGTTCAGAGTTGTACTAAACACCGTGGAATTAAGCTGATGAGCCATACAATGAAGCTATGGGAGAGAGTCATTGAGCACCGTGTAAGAAGAATGACAAGCGTGACCAAAAATCAGTTTGGTTTCATGCCTGGGAGATCGACCATGGAAGCCATTTTCTTGGTACGACAACTTATGGAGAGATATAGGGAGCAAAAGAAGGACCTGCATATGGTGTTCATTGACTTGGAGAAGGCCTATGATAAGATTCCGCAGAATGTTATGTGGTGGGCCTTGGAGAAACACAAAGTCCCAATAAAGTACATTACCCTCGTCAAGGACATGTATGATAATGTTGTGACAAGTGTTCGAACAAGTGATGGCGACACTAACGACTTCCCCATTAAGATAGGACTGCATCAAGGGTCAGCTTTGAGCCCTTATCTTTTTGCCTTGGTGATGGATGAGGTCACAAGGGATATACAAGGAGATATCCCATGGTGTATGCTCTTTGCGGACGATGTGGTGCTAGTCGATGAGAGCAGGACGGGGGTCAATAGGAAGTTGGAGTTATGGAGTCAAACCTTGGAATCGAAAGGTTTTAGACTTAGTAGGACTAAAACTGAGTACATGAGGTGCGCTTTCAGTACTACTAGGAACAAGGAGGGGTAGGATGTTAGCCTTGATGGGCAAGTGGTGCCTCAGAAGGACACCTTTCGATATTTGGGATCAATGTTGCAGAAGGATGGGGATATCGATGAAGATGTGAACCATCGAATTAAAGCCGGATGGATGAAGTGGCGCCAAGCTTCTGGCATTCTTTGTGACAAGAGGGTGCCACAAAAGCTAAAAGGCAAGTTCTATAGGACGACAGTTCGACCCGCAATGTTGTATGGCGCTGAGTGTTGGCCGACTAAAAGGCGACATGTGCAACAGTTAGGTGTGGCAGAGATGCGCATGTTGAGATGGATGTGTGGCCACACAAGGAAGGACTGCATCCGGAATGATGATATACGAGATAAAGTTGGGGTAGCGCCAATTGAAGAGAAGCTTGTCCAACATCGTCTGAGATGGTTTGGGCATATTCAGCGCAGGCCTCCAGAAGCCCCAGTGCACAGCGGACGGCTTAAGCATGATGATAATGTCAAAAGAGGCCGGGGTAGACCGAACTTGACATGGGAAGAGTCCGTAAAGAGAGATCTGAAGGACTAGAGCATCACCAAAGAACTAGCCATGGACAGGGGTGCGTGGAAGCTTGCTATCCATGTTCCAGAACCATGAGTTGGTCGCGAGATCTTATGGGTTTCACCTCTAGCCTACCCCAACTTGTTTGGGACTAAAGGCTTTGTTGTTGTTGTTGTTGTTGCTATTCTTAAGGCACTAGGGTTAATTATGCTTCCGTAGCTCACTATTGGGAGACGTAGTAGTAAATCAAAAAATTCCTACGATCACCAAGATCTATCTATCGAGAAACCAGCAACGATTAAGGGGAGAGTGCATCTTCATACCTTTGAAGATCGCAAAGTGGAAGCATTACTAGAATGCAGCTGGTGGAGTCGTACTCGTAGCGATTCAGATCGCGGTGGAATCCGATCTAAGCGCTGAACAATGGCGCCTCCGCGTTCAACACACATGCAGCCCGGTGATGTCTCCTATGCCTTGATCCAGCAAGGAGGAAGGAGAGGTTGAGGGAGAGCTCCGGCAGCACGACGACATGGTGACAGTGGAGCTGTGTGTTTCTTCGGCAAAGCTTACGGAGGAAGAGGAGAGGGAGGAGTAGGGCTGCGTCATGGGAGAGAGAGATGCGTGTCTCCGGCAGCCCCAAGGGCTCCTCTATTTATAGGAGGAGGAGGAGGGAGGGCTGCGCCCTAGGGTTCCCACCCTAGGGTGGTGCGGCAACCTCCAGATCCCATCTGGTCGGCGGCCAAGAGGGAGAGGGGTGCGGCCGCCCTAGGGTGGGCCTTAGGGCCCATCTGCCCTAGGGTTTGCCCCCTTCCCACTTCAGCTGCGCCTTGGGCCCTTGTGGGGGGTGCACCAGCCCACCTAGGGGCTGGTTCCCTCCCACTTGCAGCCCATGCAGCCCTCTAGGGCTGGTGGCCCCATTTGCTGGACCCCCGAAACCCTTCCAGTGGTCTCGGTACGTTACCGGTAATTCCCGAAACATTTCCGGCGACCAAAACCTCACTTCATATATATGAATCTTTACCTCCGGACCATTCTGGAGCTCCTCGTGACGTCCGGGATCTCATCCGGGACTCCGAACAACCTTTGGTAACCACGTACACTATTTCCCAATAACCCTAGCGTCATCGAACCTTAAGTGTGTAGACCCTACGGGTTCGGGAGACACGTAGACAAGACCGAGACACCTCTCTGATCAATAACCAACAGCGGGATCTGGAGACCCATGTTGGCTCCCACATGCTCCACGATGATCTCATCGGATGAACCACGATGTCAGGGATTCAATCAATCACGTATACAATTCCCTTTGTCTACCGGTATGATACTTGCCCGAGATTCGATCGTCGGTATCCCTATACCTTGTTCAATCTCGTTATTGGCAAGTCTCTTTACTCGTTCCGTAACACATCATCCCATGGCTAACTCCTTAGTCACATTGATCTCATTATGATGATGTCTTACCGAGTGGCCTAGAGATGCCTCTTCGTCATACGGAGTGACAAATCCTAGTCACGATTCGTGCCAACCCAACAGATACTTTCAGAGATACCCGTAGTGTACCTTTGGTACACCCAAAGTATTCCTACGGTATGCGGGAGTTGCACAATCTCATGGTCTAAGGAAACGATACTTGACATTGGAAAAGCTTTAGCAGACGAACTACATGATCTTGTGCTATGCTTAGGATTGGGTCTTGTCCATCACATCATTCTCCTAATGATGTGATCTCGTTATCAAAGACATCCAATGTCCATGGTCATGAAATCGTGACCATCTATTGATCAACAAGCTAGCCAACTAGAGGCTCACTAGGGACATGTTGTGGGCTATGTATTCACACATGTATTACGGTTTCCGGTTAACACAATTATAGCATGAACAATAGACAATTATCATGAACAAGGAAATACAATAATAACCATTTTATTATTGCCTCTAGGGCATATTTCCAACAGTCTCCCACTTGCACTAGAGTCAATAATCTAGTTACATTGTGATGAATCGAACACCCATAGCATTCTGTTGTTGATCATGTTTCACTCGTGAGAGAGGTTTAATCAACGGATCTACGACATTCAGATCCGTATGTACTTTACAAATATCTATATCTCCCTCCTGAATGTAATCATGGATGGAGTTGAAGCGGCGCTTGATGTGTCTTGTCTTCTTGTGAAACCAGAGCTCCTTGGCAAGGGAAATAGCTCCAGTGTTGTCACAGAATAGAGTCATCGGGCCTGACGCATTGGGAATTACTCCTAGGTCGGTGATGAACTCCTTCATCCAGACTCCTTCCTTTGCTGCTTCCGAAGCAGCTATGTACTCCGCTTCACACGTAGATGCCGCCACGATGCTTTGCTTGCTGCTACACCAGCTGACTGCCCCTCCATTCAAAATATACATGTATCCGTTTGCGACTTGGAGTCGTCCGGATCTGTGTCGAAGCTAGCATCGACATAACCCTTTACAACGAGCTCTTCGGCACCTACATATACGAGAAACAGGTCCTTTGTCCTTTTAGGTACTTCAGGATACTCTTGACCGTTGTCCCGTGTTCCGCTCCTGGATCACTTTGGTACCTCGCTACCAAACTTATGGCAAGGTTCACATCAGGTCTGGTACATAGCATGGCATACATAATAGAGCCTATGGCTGAAGCATAGGGGACGACACTCATCTCTTCTCCAACCTTTGTTGTGGTCGGGCATTGAGTCGTACTCAATCTCACACCCTGTAACACATGCAAGAACCCCTTCTTGGACTGATCCATATTGAACTTCTTCAATATCTTGTCAAGGTATGTGCTTTGTGAAATACCTATGAGGCATCTCGATCTATCTCTATAGATCTTGATGCCTAATATGTAAGCATCTTCTCCAAGGTCCTTCATTGAAAAACATTTATTCAAGTAGGCCTTTACACTTTCCAAAAATTCTATATCATTTCCCATCAACAATATGTCATCCACATATAATATGAGAAATGCTACAGAGCTCCCACTCACTTTCTTGTAAATACAGGGTTCTCCATAAACCTGTATAAACCCAAACGCTTTAATCACCTCATTAAAGCGAATGTTCCAACTCCGAGATGCTTGCACCAGCCCATAGATGGACCGCTGGAGCTTGCATACTTTGTTAACATCTTTAGGATCGACAAAACCTTCCGGCTACATCATATACAATTCTTCCTTAGGGAAGCCATTAAGGAATGCCGTTTTGACGTCCATTTGCCAGATCGCATAATCATAAAATGCGGCAATTGCTAACATGATTCGGACGGACTTCAGCATTGCTACGGGTGAGAAAGTCTCATCATAGTCAACTCCTTGAACTTGTCAATAACCCTTAGCGACAAGCCGAGCCGTATAGATGGTCACATTACCATCTGCGTCAGTCTTCTTCTTAAAGATCCATTTATTTTCTATGGCTCGCTTATCATCAGGCAAGTCCACCAAAGTCCATACTTTGTTCTCATACATGGATCCTATCTCAGATTTCATGGCTTCAAGCCATTTGTTGGAATCCGGGCCCGCCATCGCATCTTCATAGTTCAAAGGTTCACCGTTGTCCAACAACATGATCTCTATGACAGGGTTGTCGTACCACTCTTGTCCGGAACGTGTCCTAGTGGACCTTCGATGTTCAATAGTAACTTGATCTGAAGTTTCATGATCATCATCATTAACATCCTCTCCAGCCGGTGTAGGCTCCATAGAAACAACTTCCTATGCTGCGCTACTCTCCAGTTCGAGTGGAGGTACAATTACCTCATCAAGTTCTATTTTCCTCCAACTTACTTCTTTCGAGAGAAACTCTTTCTCGAGAAAGGATCCATTCTTGGCAACAAAGACTTTGCCTTCGGATTTGAGGTAGAAGGTATACCCAATAATCTCTTTGGTATATCCTATGAAGACGCACTTTTCCACTTTGGGTTTGACCTTCTCAGGTTGAAGTTTCTTCACATAAGCATCGCATCCCCAAACTTTTAGAAAGGACAGCTTAAGTTTCTTTCCAAACCATAATTCATACGATGTCGTCTCAACGGACTTTGACGGTGCCCTATTTAAAGTGAATGTAGTCTCTAATGCATATCCCCAAAATGATAGCGGTAAGTCGGTAAGAGACATCATAGATCGCACCATATCCAATAGAGTGCGATTACGACGTTCAGACACACCATTTCGCTGAGGTGTGCCAGGCGGCGTGAGTTGTGAAACAATTTCACATTTCCTTAGGTGCGTGCCAAACTCGTGACTCAAATATTCTCCGCCACGATCAAATCGTAGGCACTTTATTTTCCTGTCACGTTGATTCTCTACCTCACTCTGAAATTCCTTGAACCTTTCAAAGGTTTCAGACTTGTGTTTCATTAAGTAGACATACCCATATCTGCTCAAATCATCAGTGAGGGTGAGAACATAACGGTAGCCACCAAGAGACTCGATGCTCATTGGACCGCATACATCGGTATGTATTATCTCCAACAAGTCAGTTTCTCGCTCCATTGTTCCGGAGAACGGAGTCTTGGTCATCTTGCCCATGAGGCATGGTTCGCACGTGTCAAATGATTCGAAATCAAGAGACTCCAAAAGTCCATCAACATGGAGCTTCTACATGCGTTTGACACCAATATGACAAAGGCAACACTGCCACATGTAAGTGGGACTATAGTTATCAACCTTACACTTTTTGGTACTCACACTATGAACATGTGTAACATCACGTTCGAGATTCATCAAAAATAAACCATTGACCAGCGGGGCATGACCACAAAACATTTCTCTCGTGTAAATAGGACAACCATTATTCTCAGATTTAAATGAGTAGCCATCTTGAATCAAACGAGATCCAGAAACAATGTTCATGCTCAAAGCTGGTACTAAATAACAATTATTGAGGTTTAAAACTAATCCCGAATGTTGATGTAGAGGTAGAGTGCCAACGGCGATCACATCGACATTGGAACCATTCCCGACGCGCATCGTCACCTCGTCCTTTGCGAGTCTCCGCTTATTCCACAGCTCCTGCTTGGAGTTACAAATGTGAGCCACTGCACCGGGATCAAATACCCAGGAGCTACTACGAGCGCTGGTAAGGTACACATCAATAACAAGTATATCACATATACCTCTAATGTTGTTGGCCTTCTTATCCGCTAAGTACTTGGGGCAGTTCCGCTTCCAATGACCGGTACCCTTGCAATAAAAGCACTTAGTCTGAGGCTTGGGTCCATGCTTGTTCTTCTTCCCGGCAACTTGCTTACCGGGCGCGGCAACAACATTGTCGTCCTTCTTGAAGTTCTTCTTACCCTTGCCTTTCTTGAAACTAGTGGTCTTATTCACCATCAACACTTGATGCTCCTTTTTGATCTTGACCTCCACTGATTTCAGCATCGAGTACAACTCAGGAATGGACTTCTCCATACCCTGCATGTTGTAGTTCATCACAAAGCTCTTGTAGCTAGGTGGAAGCGACTGGAGGATTCTGTCAATGACCGAGTCATCTGGGAGATTAACTCCCAGCTGAGCCAAGCGGTTGTGCAACCCAGACATTTTGAGTATGTGCTACTGACAAGACTATTCTCCTCCATCTTACAGCTGAAGAAGTTGTCAGAGACGTCATATCTCTCGACCCGGGCATGAGCTTGGAAAACCAGTTTCAGCTCTTGGAACATCTCATATGTTCCGTGTTGCTCAAAACGCTTTTAGAGCCCCGGTTCTAAACTGTAAAGCATGCCGCACTGAACCAGGGAGTAATCATCATAGCGTGACTGCTAAGCATTCGTAACGTCTTGGTCTGCTGGGAAAATGGTGGGTGACCTAGCGGTGCATGAAGGACATACAATCTCTTGGAAGCTATGAGGATAATCCTCAAGCTACGGACCCAGTCTGTATAGTTGCTTCCATCATCTTTCACCTTGGTTTTCTCTAGGAACGCGTTGAAGTTGAGGGTGACATTAGCGTTGGCCATTAGATCTACAATATAGATTGTAAAGACAATTTTAGACTAAGTTCATGATAATTAAGTTCACATAATCAAATTATTTAATGAACTCCCACTTAGATAGACATCTCTCCAGTCATCCAAGTGATACATGATCCATGTCAACTAGCCCGTGTCCGATCATCACGTGAGACGGACTAGTCATCCATGGTGAACATCTCCATGTTGATCGCATCTACTATATGACTCATGTTCGACCTTTCGGTCTTTTGTGTTCCGAGGCCATGTCTGTACATGCTAGGCTCGTCAAGTCAACCTAAGTGTTTCGCGTGTGTAAATCTGGCTTACACCCGTTGTATGCGAATGTTAGAACCTATCACACTCGATCATCACGTGGTGCTTTGGAACAACGATCCTTACCAACAGTGCATATTTAAAGTGAACACCTTTCTTGAAATTTTATTCAGAGATCATCTTATTTACTACCGTCGCTCTAAGCAAATAAGATGTAAACATGATAAACATCACATGCAATCAATATAGTGACATGATATGGCCAATATCATCTTGCTCCTTTGATCTCCATCTTCAGGGCACCATGATCATCACTGTCACCGGCATGACACCATGATCTCCATCATCGTGTCTTCATGAAGTTGTCTCGCCAACTATTACTTCTACTACTATGGCTAACGTTTAGCAATAAAGTAAAGTAATTACATGGCGTTTATTATTGACACGCAGGTCATACAATAAAATAAGACAACTCCTATGGCTCCTGCCGGTTGTCATACTCATCGACATGCAAGTCGTGAATCCTATTACAAGAACATGATCAATCTCATACATCACAATGCATCACATCACATCCTTTGGCCATATCACATCACAAGGCATATGCTGCAAAAACAAGTTAGACGTCCTCTAATTTGTAGTTGCAAGTTTTTACGTGGCTGCTATAGGTTTCTAGCAAGAACGTTTCTTACCTACGCCAAAACCACAACGTGATATGCCAATTGCTATTTACCCTTCATAAGGACCCTTTTCATCGAATCCAATCCGACTAAGGTGGGAGAGATAGACACCCGCAAGCCACCTTATGCAACAATTGCATGTCAGGCGGTGGAACCGGTCTCACGTAAGCGTACGTGTAAAGTTGGTCCGGGCCGCATCATCCCACAATACTGCCAAATCAAGATAAGACTACTAGTGGTAAGCAAATTAACAAGATCGACGCCCACAACAACTTTGTGTTCTACTCGTGCATAGATTCTACGCATAGACCTAGCTCATGATGCCACTATTGGGAGACGTAGTAGTAAATCAAAAAAAATCCTATGATCACCGAGATCTATCTTTGAAGATCGCAAAGCGAAAGCGCTACTAGAACGTGGTTGGTGGAGTCATACTCGCAGCGATTTAGATCGCGGTGGAATCCGATCTAAGCGCCGAACAACGGCGCCTCCACGTTCAACACACGTGCAGCCCGGTGACGTCTCCTATGCCTTGATCCAGCAAGGAGGAAGGAGAGGTTGAGGGAGAGCTCCGGCAGCACGACGGCGTGGTGACGGTGGAGCTGTGTGGTTCTCCGGCAGAGCTTCGGTAAGCACTACGGAGGACTGGGAGAGGGAGGAGTAGGGCTGCGCCGTGGGAGAGAGAGATGTGTGTCTCCGGCAGCCCCAAGGGCTCCTCTATTTATAGGAGGAAGAGGAGGGAGGGCTGCGCCCTAGGGTAGTGCGGCAGCCTCCAGATCCCATCTGGTCGGCGGCCAAGAGGGAGAGGGGTGCGGCTGCCCTAGGGTGGGCCTTAGGGCCCATCTGCCCTAGGGTTCGCCCCCTTCCCACTTCAGCTGCGCCTTGGGCCCTTGTGGGGGGCGCACCAGCCCACCTAGGGGCTTGTTCCCTCCCACTTGCGGCCCATGCAGCCCTCTAGGGCTGGTGGCCCCACTTCGTGTACCCCCCGGAACCCTTCCGGTGGTCTCGGTACGTTACCGGTAATTCCCGAAACATTTCCGGTGACCAAAACATCACTTCCTATATATGAATCTTTACTCCGGACCATTTCGAAGCTCCTCGTGACGTCCGTGATCTCATCCGTGACTCCAAACAACCTTCGGTAACCATCTACACTATTTTCCTATAACCCTAGCATCATCGAACCTTAAGTGTGTAGACCCTACGGGTTCGAGAGTCACGTCGACATGACCGAGACACCTCTCTGATCAATAACCAGCAACGGGATCTGGATAACCATGTTGGCTCCCACATGCTCCATGATGATCTCATCGGATGAACCACGATGTCGGGGATTCAATCAATCCCGTATACAATTCCCTTTGTCTACCGGTATGATACTTGCCCGAAATTCGATCATCGGTATCCCTATACCTTGTTCAATCTCGTTACCGGCAAGTCTCTTTACTCGTTCCATAACACATCATCCCGTGGCTAACTCCTTAGTCACATTGAGCTCATTATGATGATGTCTTACCGAGTGGGCCCACAGATACCTCTCCGTCATACGGAGTGACAAATCCCAGTCTCGATTCGTGCCAACCCAGCAGATACTTTTGGAGATACCCATAGTGTACCTTTATAGCCACCCAGTTATGTTGTGACGTTTGGTACACCCAAAGTATTCCTATGGTATGCAGGAGTTGCACAATCTCATGGTCTAAGGAAACGATACTTGACATTGGAAAAGCTTTAGCAGACGAACTACACGATCTTGTGCCATGCTTAGGATTGGGTCTTGTCCATCACATCATTCTCCTAATGATGTGATCTCGTTATCAATAACATCCAATGTCCATGGTCATGAAACCGAAACCATCTAGTGATCAACGAGCTAGCCAACTAGAGGCTCACTAGGGACATGTTGTGGTCTATGTATTCACACATGTATTACGGTTCCGGTTAACACAATTATAGCATGAACAATAGAAAATTATCATGAACAAGGAAATACAATAATAACCATTTTATTATTGCCTCTAGGGCATATTTCCAACACTCATCCGCAGTCGAATGGACAAACAGAATGAGCAAATGGGATGATTCTTCAAGGATTGAAGCCCCGGCTGATGAGAGACTTGAAGGTTGATGCTGGTGCGTGGGCATAAGAATTACCCTGCGTCTTGTGGGGCATTCGGACGACCCCAAATCGTTCCACTAAGACCACTCCTTTCTTCATGGTATACAGATCTGAAGCTATTTTACCAAGTGATATTTGCCACAATGCTCCCCGAGTAGAGCTCTACAACGAAGATGAAGCCGAAGTGGCATGTCAAGACGACCTTGACATTTTGGAGGAAGAAAGAGAGCAAGATCTAATGAGGTCAACGCTTTATCAGTAAGACCTGAGGCGTATTTATGACAGACAAGTCAAAAGACGTGCCTTCCAGGAAGGCGACCTCGTTCTCCGATTGGATCAGCAGAAGTCGCACAAGCTTGCGCCTCCGTGCCAGGGGCCCTTTGTGATATCCAAAGTTCTTAACAATGGAGCTTATCGGTTTTAGAACATTGACGACGATAAGGAAGAGCCTCGAGTGTGGAATGCAGATCTTCTCCACAAGTTCTACACCTAGTGCTAGGACACTCTACTATCCTTGTAATACACTTCCGAGTGAATTCGATGAATAAAGTTTTTACTTTTTCAAGCTCTTTGTCGAAACTTTTTGTCGGTCCACATTCATTTTCACCACCGCAGTGGGTGAGTGGGTTTGCTTAGATGAAATCCCGAATTGCCTAAGTTAAAAAACTACTCCGAGTAAGGATTTCATCCACACTCGAGGGCTTAGCTACAATCTCACATTACCTAAGTTAAAACTACTCCGAGTGAGGACATCATCCACACTCGGAGGCTTAGTTGCAATCCCGCGTTGTCTAAGTTAAAAAATTACTCTGAGTGAGGACATCATCCATACTCGGGGGCTTAGCTGCAATCCCGCATTGCCTAAGTTAAAAACCTACTCTAAGTGAGGACATCATCCACACTCGAGGGCTTAGCTGCAATCCCGCATTGCCTAAGTTAAAAAAAACTAATCCGAGTGAGGACATCATCCACACTCGGGGGCTTAGCTGCAATCCCGCATTGCCTAACTTAAAAACTACTCCGAGTGAGGACATCATCCACACTCGGGGGCTTAGCTGTAATCCTATATTGCCTAAGTTAAAAAAACTACTCCGAGTGAGGACATCATTCACACTCGGGGGCTTGGCTGTAATCCCGAATTGCCTAAGTTAAAAACTACTCCGAGTCAGGACATCATCCACACTCGGGGGCTTGGCTGCAATCCCGAATTGCCTAAGTTAAAAACTAATCTGAGTGAGGACATCATCCACACTCGGGGGCTTGGCTACAATCCGAAATTGCCTAGGTTAAAAACTACTCTGAGTGAGGACATCATCCACACTCGGGGGCTTGGCTGCAATCCCGAATTGCCTAAGTTAAAAACTACTCTGAGTGAGGACATCATCCACACTCGAGGGATTAGAAGTAATCCTTCATTGCCTAAGTTAAAAACTACTCCGAGTGAGGACATCATCCACACTCTGGGTCTTGGCTGCAATCCCAAATTGCCTAAGTTAAAAACTACTCCGAGTGAGGACATCATCCACACTCGAGGGCTTAGAAGTAATCCCGCGTTGCCTAAGTTCAAAACTACTACGAGTGAGGACATAATCCACACTCTGGGACTTAGCCACGACTCTGTATCGCCTAAGTCAAAGTCTACATAGAATAAGAACTTCAAGCAAACAAGCGAGCAATCAAAAATTCGGAACCACTAAGGACATTCAAATATCATAAAGTTCAAAGAAAAAGTGCAGATAACCAGAACCGCGAAGTCACGGTGATTGTTTCCATACACGAACCACTCGGCATACCGAGGCAAATATAATTGAAAGTTTTTATCTGATCAGTCGGATGATGGCAAACACGCTACGTCGGTGAAGGTGTCTAGGCCGATGACGTATGTGATCCGAGTAGCCGTGGGCAAGTCTCCATGAAGTCGTTGACCTTGGCATTCTTTCTGTTGATGACCTTAAATGACTTCAAATTTTCCTCGTCCACACCACTGCAATGCACACGGACGAGGGAAAGGGTGATATCCGCTCCTGCCCAAGCCGTTGATTTCTTCCATGATTGAACTTGGCGCGACACATCCCTCAGTCAGTTCATGAGGACTTCTAAGTCACTCAGAACTTCCTCCTCTGGGTCAGTTTCCTTGTTGATCTCCTGGGTCGCTTCACGTAGCTTCTAGAGGAAGTGGGCCACCTCCTGAGTGCGCTCATCGAGTCGAAGAGGCACAAGCATTGCGCTGTCTCGAATGATCCCAGCAGTTGGGTCCAGCTCCTTCTCAATCTTGGAGGTCTCTTCCACCAAGTCTAAACACATGTCTGACGTGCATTCGAGAAAGAGAATCAGGGACGAAAGAATGATAGGTTGAAAGAAGTTTGGAGGAAGAGTTCAGAGTGCATACCTTTGAGTCTCTCGGTCATCTCCCCGCAGTAGTCCTCGACGAGCTTCTCCAGTTCGGCCCTCTTTGCCGTGATCTCTTTCAGCTTCGTTTCGGCCTCGACGGCCTCTTGGGTGCTCCTCTTGGCGACGTCCTCCAACACCTTCTTCTCTTCCTCCCACTTCTAGAATGCCTTCAGCTTCTCCTCCGCCTCCTTTGCCTTCTGACTGGCCTCCTTCTGGGCAAGCGCCAAGTCTTGGTCCTTCTTTTCCAGGGCCTCCTTCATGGTCTCTATAGAAATGGAATCCCACAGTCGCTTACCAAGCTAAACATTTTCACTACATACATCTGATGAAGCATTCTTAGTCGGACAAGGAAAAGGATTGAACTGAAAGTAGTCGGTCGAAGTCTGATTACCTCCAAGTGTCAGCTTCTCCTGCTCTAGACGCACGCACTTGGTCTTCTCGGCTTCCAAGCTGTGGCGCAACTCCCACACCTCCTCCTCAAGCTTCTTATAGCGAGATCCAATCTCACACACACCTTGAATATGACAATATCAAAAAATATCAAAGTCCACAATTGGACACAATGGAGAGGTTCAGTAACATTCGGATTTTGTGACTGACGTCGACTGCTCCAGTCGACGCCAGCCACAAGGACAACACCCGGTGGGTGCGCTCAGCGTGCCTCACTGGAGAACTATCAGTTCTACACCCCGACGGTCAACTTCGAGAGGCTCTGGTCCCTGGACCATCACTGCATCCTCTTCGAGAAGTATCTCAACATTCGGATTTTGAGACTGATGTTGACTGCTCCAGTTGACACCAGCCTCGGGGACTACACCCAATGGGTGCGCTGAGCGCGCCCCCACTGGAGAACTACTGGTTCTACACCCCGACGGTCAATGTCGAGAGGCTCTGGTCCCTAGACCATCACCGCATCCTCTTCGACAAGTATCTCAACATTCAGATTCTACTACTTCAACATTTGGTTTTTGAGACTAACGACGACTGCTCCAGTTGACGCCAGCCTCCAGGACTACACCCAGTGGGTGCGCTCAGCGCGCCGCCACTAGAGAGCTACCGGTTCTACACCCCTACGGTCAACGTCGAGAGGCTTTGGTCCCTGGACTATCACCGCATCCTCTTCTACAAGTATCTCAACATTTGGATTCTACTACCTCAACATTCCGATTTTGTGACTTACGCCGACTACTCCAGATGACGCCAGCCTCGGGGACTACACCCAGTGGGTGCGCTCAGCGCGCCCCCGCCGGAAAACTACTAGTTCTACACCTCGATGGTTAACGTAGAGAGGCTCTAGTCCCTGGACCATCACCGCATCCTCTTCGACAAGTATCTCAACGTTCGGATTCTACTACATCAACATTCGAATTTTAAGATTGACGTCGACTACTCCAGTCGACCCCAGCCTTAGGGATTACACCTAGTGGGTGCGCTCAGTATGCTCCCATTGGAGAATGATTGGTTCTACACCCCGACGGTAAATGTCGAGAGGCTCCGGTCCCTGGACCATCACCGCATCCTCTTCGACAAGTATATCAGTATTCGGATCTTACTACTTCAACCACCTAGTGGGTGTATCGCTACCATTTGAGAACTATCGGTTCTACACCCCGACGATCAACGTTGAGAGACTCTGGTCTCTGTACCATCAGCACATCCTCTTTGACAAGTATCTCAATATTCGGATCTTACTACTTCAACCTACTCGAAGTCTACATAAACATGTACCTAAACTCACTCAGGGTCTCTCATGTCAACCTACTCGAAAGTCCACATAAAAACATTCCAAATTCTATAGGATTCTGAAAACATCTTCAACACAAATGTAACGCCCAAAGAAGGCACTTACAAGGGTACTTACTCGGACAGTCTGCTCGAAGGCCTCGCCAGCATCACGGTCCTCCTTCAGCTTGTCGTTCATCAGCTTCAGATGGATCAACACTGCTACCTCTTGAGCATGCGTTGGTTTTCCCTTGAAGAGGAAAGGGTGATGCAGTGAAGTAGATACGTATTTCCCTCAGTTTTTGAGAACCAAGGTACCAATCCAGTAGGAGGAACAAACAAGTCACCAATGGATGCACCTACACAAATAATCAAACTCTTACACCCAACGCTATAAAGGGGTTGTCAATCCCTTGACGGTTATTTGCAAGGATTAGATTCGATAGAGATAGATGTAACGAGTGCGGAAAGTAAAAGGTAAATAAAATATAGAAAGTATAGATCTAAAATATATGATGGAAAATATATGATGGAAAAAAGACTCGGGGGCCATAGGTTTCATTAGAATCTTCTCTCTTGAAGGCAAATATCATGGTGGGTAAACAAATTACTGTCAAGCAATTGATATAAAAGAGAATAATCATGTAGTTATCGAAGTTAATGATCATGCACATAGGCATCACGTCCATCACAAGTAGACCGAAACGATTCTGCATCTACTACTATTACTCCACACATCGACCGACTCCTGCATGCATCTAGAGTATTAACTTCATGAAGAACAGAGTAACGCATTAAGAAAGATGACATGATGTAGAGGGATAAACTCAAGCAATATGATGAAAACCCAATCTTGTTACCCTTGATGGCAACAATACAATACATGCCTTGCTACCCCTACTATGTCACTCGGTGAGGACACTACAAGATTGAACCCAAAACCAAGCACTTCTCCCATTGCAAGAATTACCAATCCAGTTGGCCAAACAAAACCAATAACTCAAAGAGACTTGAAAGGATATGAAATCATGCATATAAGAAATTAGAGGAGATTCAAAAAAGATTCATGGATAATCTGAACATAAACTCACAATTCATCGGATCTTGACAAAAAACACCACAAAATAGGATTACATAAGATAGATCTCCATGAGGATCACGAAGAACATGGTATTGAAGATCAAAGAGAGAGAATAATCCATCTAGCTACTAGCTATGGACCCGTAAGTCTGTGGTGGACTACTCACGCATCATCGGAGGGGCAATGGAGTTGATGTAGATACCCTCTGTGATCGAAACCCCCTCCGGTAGATTACCGAAAAAGGCTCCAAGATTGGATCTCTCGAGAATGGAGGCTTCCAGTTGCGTAAAAGTATTTGCGTGGCTCTTTTTTATGTTAGGGGAATATTTGGGTATTTATAGGCCAAGAATTAGTGTTAGGAGACCTGCCAGGAGGCGACAAGCCTGCTAGGCGCGGCCAGGGGGCCTGGGCCTAGCAGGCTTGTGGCACCCTGGCACCTCCCCTGACATGCACTCAAAGCTTGGATGACTTGTTTCCTTCCAGAAAAATTCATTTCACGGGTTTTATTCCGTTTGGACTCCCTTTAATATTCCATATCTGCAAAACTCAAAAACAAGGAAAAAACAGAAACTGACACTTGGCTCTAGATTAATAGGTTAGTCCCAAAAATAATATAAAATAGCATATTAATGCATATAAAACATCCAAAACAAATAATATAATAGCATGCCGTCATCAAAAATTATAGATATGTTGGAGACGTATCAGCATCCCCAAGCTTAATTCCTGCTCGCCCTCGAGTAGGTAAATGATAAAAACATAATTTTTGATGTGGAGTGCTACCTAACATATTTATCCAAGTAATATTCTTTATCGTGGCATGAATATTCAGATCCGTAAAACTCAAAACAAAAGCTTAATATTGATATAGAAACAATAATGTTTCAAGCATACTAGCAAAGCAATTGTATCTCTTCAATATCATATGGTTTGGCTATGCTCCATCTTCCCCACGCAAAGTATTTACATCATGCACAACCCCGATGAAAAGTCAAGCAATTGTTTTCACACCTTTATTTTCTCAAACTTTTTCAACTCTCATGCAACACATGAGCGCGAGCCATGGATATAGCACTATAGGTGGAATAGAATATGGTGGAGGTTGTCAAGGAAAGGGAGAAGATAGTCTCACATCAACTAGGCGTATCAACGGGCTATGGAGATGCCCATCAACAAATATCAATGTGAGTGAGTAGGGATTGCCATGCAATGGATGCACTAGATCTATAAGTGTATGAAAGCTCAAAAAGAAACTAAGTGGACGTGCATCATGAAGAAAAATTCCACTAGCTATATGAAAGTGACACAATAGGAGACTATCTATCATGAAGATCATGGTGCTACTTTGAAGCACAAGTGTGGCAAAAGGTAGTAGCAATGTCCCTTCTCTCTTTTCTATCATTTTTGTTGGGCATATAAGGCCTCTTTTATTCATTTTTTATTTGGGCTTTGCTAGCCTCTTTTATTTTTCATAAAGTCCGGACTCTCATCCCTACTAGTAAGGGAATCATAGCTTCCATCATCCTTTCCTCACAGGGGACATGCTCTATAATGAAAATTATCACACTTTTATTTACTTACAACTCAAAAGGAAAATTACAACTCGATACCTATGACAAAATATGACTCTATATGCAATATGGAAGTGATGGTGCATGTCATAAAAGGAAACGGTGGAAGTTGCCTGGCAATATATCTCGGAATGGCTATCGAAATGCCATAATAGGCAGTGGCTGTTTTGAGGAAAGATATATGGTGGCTGTTTTGAGGAAAGTATATGGTGTCTGTTTTGAGGAAGGTGTTTGTTGCACCGACGAAAGTTGCGCGGTACTAGAAAGGCTAGCAAAAGTGGAAGGGTGAGAGTGCGTATAATCCATGGAGTTAACATTAGTCATAAAGAACTCGCATACTTATTGCAAAAGTCAATTAGTTATTGAAGCAAAGCATTAAATGCATGCTCCTAGGGGAGAGGTTGTTAGGAGTTAACCATCGCGCCCCCCGACCCTCACACAAAGGTCGACAATCTATAAACAAGTCATGCTCCGACTTCCTTACATAGTGGTTCACCACACGTGCATGCTACGGGAATCACAAACCTTTACACAAGTATTTTTTACCAAATAACAATTTACTTCCTAACATGTCTCTTAACATTACCATCTTTATATCTCAAAAATTTATGCAAGGAATCAAACTTCTCATAAATACTCAATGCACTTAATATGGAAGTTTCTATCATATCCCTTTTGGATGCCTATCATATTAGGACTAAATTAATAACCTAGAACAATTACCATGCTGTTTTAGAAACTCTCAAAATAATATAAGCAAGGTATGGTAGTTCAAGTATTTCTATAAAACGAAAACACCACCGTGCTCTAAAAGATATAAGTGAAGCATATAGAGCAAAATTGCCCAACTCAAAAGATATAAGTGAAGCACAAAGAGTATTCTAATAAATACATGATTCAGAATGTATCTCTCAAAATATGTGTGAATCAAGGATTATTGTGGAAAACTAAAAAATAAAATAATCATATCATACAATACGCTCCAAGCAAAACACATATCATGTGGTGAATAAAAATATAGTCTCGAGTAAATTTACCGATGGATTGAAGACGAAAGAGGGGATATCTTCCGGGGCATCCCCAAGCTTAGGCTATTTGTAATACTAGAATATGACTTAGGTGGCCTTGGTAATCCCCAAGATTAGGCTCTTGCCACTCCATATTCCTTAGTGCATCCAATGTTTACCCAAAACTTGAAAACTTCACAACACAAAACTTAACAGAAAACTCGTGAGATCCGTTAGTACAAGAAAATAAATCACCACTTTAGGTACTGTTGTGAACTCATTTATTATTTATATTGGTGTTATAACTACTGTAATATAACTTCTCCATGGCCCATACCACATGATACAACCCATAGATTCATCAAAATAGGCAAACACCTCAAAGAAAACAGAATCTGACAAAAACAGGACAGTCTGTAGCAATATGGAAACTTTGTATACTTATGTAACTCGAAGAATTCTCAAAACTTAGTAAAACCTGGGAAATTTATATATAAATATTGTGTAAAATGTTCAGATCAATTAGATGCTCTTAAAAAATTAGAAAATTCCTGGACTGAGCGCAAAAGTTTGTGTTTTCAGCAAGATCAAATCAACAACTACCATAGATCACCCCAAAGGTTTTGCTTGGCTCAAACACTAATAAAAACACCAAAACACAATTAATAAAGAAGTAATAATGTGTTGAACACTCAGATACATAAAACAAAAATAAAATTGGGTTGCCTCCCAACAAAAGCCATTGTTGTACGCCCTTAGCTAGGCATGATGATTTCAATGATGCTCACATAAAAAGTAGTAATTGAAACATGCAAGAGAGCATGATGAATCTCATGATAATCACATTTAAGTCTAACCCACTTCCTATGCATAGGGATTTTGTGAGAAAACAATTTATGGGAGCAAGAATCAACTAGCATAGGAAGGCAAAACAAGCATACTTTCAAAACTTTGAACACATAGAGAGGAAGCTTGATATTATTGAAATTACTACAAGCATATGTTCCTCCCTCATAATAATTTTCATTAGCATAATGAAGGAATTCAATAGTGTGACTATCACATAAATCATTCTTTTCATGATCAATTATAGCATACGTGTCATCACCAAAACTTTTGGAACAAAAAATATCATCTTCATCAAACATAGCATCCCCAAGCTTGTGGTTTTGCATATTATTAGCATCATGGATATTCAAACAACATGGCGATCTTGCTTTTTATTCAAGGTTCTATCATGAATCTCCTTATAAATTTCTTCTTTGAATACTTTATCAAAAAATTCAGTTTCATGATTTTCAAACCAAACTTCATAGAGATAATCAAGTGCACTTAACTCACTAGGAGTTGGTTCATCATAATTCGGTCTTTTGAAGAGATTAGAAAGTGGATGAGGATCCATATCAATATTTTTTAGCAAACAAAGATGCAACCAAATAGAAGGCACATGGCAACACAAGCAAACATAGCAAACAAGAGATCCGGCGAGAAAAAGGCAAATCTTTTTGGTATTTTCTGAAAATCGTTTTAGAAGTGGGGGAGAGGAAAATTAGAGGAAAATGGCAAATAAAGTAAATGCAAGAGATGAGTTTGTGATTGGTACTTGGTAGGCTTGATGTGTATCCTCCCCGGCAATGGCGCCAGAAATCCTTCTTGCTACCTCTTGAGCATGCGTTGGTTTCCCTTGAAGAGGAAAGGGTGATGCAGCTAAGTAGATAAGTATTTCCCTCAGTTTTTGAGAACTAAGGTATTAATCCAGGAGGAGGAACAATCAATTCACCAATGGATGCACATACACAAATAATCAAACTCTTGGACCCAACGGTATAAAGGGGTTGTCAATCCCTTCATGGTTATTTGCAAGGATTAGATCCGATAGAGATAGATATAATGAGTGCAGAAAGTAAAAGGTAAATAAATTGTAGAAAGTATAGATATGAAAATATAAGATGGAAAATAGACCCGGGGGCCATAGGTTTCACTAGAATCTTCTCTCTTGAAGGCAAATATCATGGTGGGTAAACAAATTACTGCCAAGCAATTGATAGAAAAGCGAATAATCACGTAGTTATCCAAGGCAATGATCATGCATATGGTCATCACATCCGTGACAAGTAGACCGAAACGATTCTACATCTACTACTACTACTCCACACATCGATCGACTCCTGCCTGCATCTTGAGTATTAAGTTCATGAAGAATAGAGTAACGCATTAAGAAAGATGACATGATGTAGAGGGATAAACTCAAGCAATATGATGAAAACCCCATCTTGTTACCCTTGATGGAAACAATAGAATACGTGCCTCGCTACCCCTACTATGTCACTGGGTGAGGACACCGCAAGATTGAATCCAAAACCAAGGACTTCTCCCATTGCAAGAATTACCAATCTAGTTGGCAAAACCAAACCAATAACTCGAAGAGACTTGCAAGGATATGAAATCATGCATATAAGAAATCAGAGGATATTCAAATGAGATTCATGGATAATCTGGACATAAACTCACAATTCATTGGATCTTGACAAACACACCACAAAATAGGATTACATCGGATAGATCTCCATGAAGATCATGAAGAACATGGTGTTGAAGATCAAAGAGAGAGAATAAGCCATCTAGCTACTAGCTATGGACCCATATGTCTATGGTGAACTACTCACGCATCATCGGAGGGGCAATGGAGTTGATGTAGATGCCCTCCGTGATCGCAGCCCCCTCCGGCAGATTACCGGAAAAGGCTCCAAGATTGGATCTCTCGGGAATGGAGGCTTCCGTCGGCGGAAAAGTATTTGCGTGGCTCTTTTTGATGTTGGGGGAATATTGATTATTTATAGGACAGGAATTAGGGTTAGGAGACCTGCCAGGAGGCGACAAGCCTTCTAGGCATGGTAGGAGGGGCCTGCACCTAGCAGGCTTGTGGCGCCCTGACACCTCCCCTGGCGTGCACTCCAAGCTTGGATGACTTTTTTCCTTCTAGAAAAATTCCTTTCGCAGGTTTTATTCCGTTTGGACTCCGTTTAATGTTCCATATCTGCAAAACTCAAAAACTGGCACTTGGCTCTAAATTAATAGGTTAGTCAAAATAATAATATAAAATAGCATATTAATGCATATAAAACATCCAAAATAGATAGTATAATAGCATGCCATCAGCAAAAATTATAGATACGTTGGAGACGTATCAGGTGGCTCCCTGGTCGCTCCCACCTGGTCCTCCGAGACACGTTGCAGACCGATGACGTTGGTTGCGGGTGGAGTCGGAGGAGGAGTTCCGAGTACTGATCTTGCCCAAGAGGAAGTTCCTCATGCTCGGGGCGGCTCCTGGATGGGCGAGGTACCTTGCATCATGACATCCATGTCACTAGCGGGATTTGGCTGGACAACTTTTTCGTCGGCATCAATCTTGATCACCTCACGTGGCTCTACAAAGAGGATACAATCTCTTGGAAATAAGCCCAAAGGAGGATTTAAAGACCTCAAGTTCACAAATAAATAAATTCGAGTGATACCTTTTGAAGTGGCCGCGACTGTCTCGACCTTGTCCTTCCCCAACGAAGTAGATGAGGTGTCAGCCCTGCAACCAAATTCACTCGGATTGTTTACTCCAATCGGTCAACCACATGAAACATCAATCGGCATGTAGATACTTACATGGAATCTACCGACACGTTTTTCTTGGTCTTGGGCAGCATCGCCTTCCGAGGTTTGCTGGTGGAGACCTTTCCCTGCTTTGCGGCCTTCTCCAGAGATGTGACAGGTTCGCTACGCTCGCGCTTTGAAGTCCGAGTGGGAGGGGCATTCCGGGAGGCTTGGTGGCACCTGGGCCACCCGCACGCCCCCACGGACTCCAAGGTCCTGACGAGCCTTTGAGAGGGTCTTCATAAGCACCTCCTCTGAAGGAGAAGACTCCACCTTGTCGCACAGTTTGGACTCCCTCTCGTCCTGTTCGTCATCGCTCCTATTCTCATACTCTTCTTCATCGTCTGAATTCCCATGGCCCTAGTTGTCGCTGTCCACGCCCGTGGTCGCGTTGGCATCGGTGGGTATCAAGCTCTCCATGCATGTATAGCCCTGTTGAAGCGGGAGTTACAAAGATCAGAACTCGCCAAAGGAAAATTGTATAATTCGGAACTAATAATGGCATTCAGAGTTTACCTCATTCAGCAGATGAGCAGCCGAGTAAGGAGGCACCCACCTTGACCCTCTGGGGTTGTCGCGAGCTGGGGTTATGGCCTTCAGCTTGTTTTCCACTTTGTCAGCACTGAGTTCCTCCGAGTGCGTGCGAGTGACCTCACTCAGACCCGTGTACTACCGCATGGCGTGAACCCTAGCCTGCAATGGCTAGAATCTTCTCTAGAAGAAGACCTCCAGTAGTTCCAACCCATTGACGCCTTGGTTCACCAGAGCCACTAGCGCAATCACGATCAAGTCCACCTTGACTTTCTCTTCCTTGGATACAGTCAACGTGGGAAGTTGTCGAATGCATTTTGTGGTATATGGAGGGAGACCCGAGTGACCCTCACCGTCTTAGACATCCTCATAGTAAAACCATGTGGATTGCGAACCCTTGACCATATTAGGGAAGCTCAACACAGGAAAACTACCTTTTCCCCTCAACTGGATCCTCAGACCCCCGCACAACTGCACTATGTGCGTTTTCTCTTCCAAGAGAGCGGGTTTCTTCACCGTCATCACTCGACAAGTAAGCAAGTGTTTGAAAAAGCCCCAATGGGGTGGCAGTCGAGGAAGTTCTTGCACAAGGAAACAAAAGCAGCTAAATACATGATAGAATTGGGGGGAGATGGTGCAGTTGGGCCCGGAAGAAGTTCAGGAAAGCCCAGAAGAAGGGATAAGGAGGAAGCGAAAAAACCCGGTCGATGTGGGTAGTGAGGAGTACCCATTCACCTCCGTGCGGCACGGGCTCAGCCTCCCCCTTCCCCGACAGCCTCCAGCTCCCCGGAGCAAGGAGACCTTGGGCCTCGTAGTCCTGCAGTCGGCAGGTAGAAACCCACGACGGCAGCCAGTCGCCCTGACGAAGCCAGCCAGGGCGCCCGCGCTCGAGGAAGAGTCGCGCGAAGTCTGCTTCACCTTCTCGGCCTTCGCAGTGGTGTTCTTCGACATCTCCTGCGAAGGTTGGCGGTGAATCGGCGGTCCGATGGAGCTCACAGAGCTTTCGATGGAGCTACAGTAGAAATCGAGGGAAAGAAGAAGCTGGTGTTACTTCCTTACCACCCTCGATCACCTTTTTATACCCCATCTCGGCTGGATTCCCGTCATTGGATCTGGGAGGGACGCGCAATCAACGGACGCGCACGGATCTACTAAATCTTTGGGACAGAGTAGTGGGGACGTGTGGCAAAATTGGCGACGCGGAATCGAGGCATCGCGGCCACCTCTCCCACGTCCCTGACACAACCGTCATGACCAAATGCGCGCACTTCCCCGCGATTTCGAAATCGTCGGAGATTTTGCTACGCGCGTTTCGAGCGGACTCCGCATTCACCCGTGCATTCTGACACAACGATTTACCGAGTTACTGACGATTGGGCGAATTCCCACCAAGTGAATTATGCCTCATCAAGCACCTGGAAGGATCTTCGAACATTCTTGGAACCTCCGAATGAAGAACGAACAGAAGCTTCAATGACAACATATCCAAGATTAAAGGTCATCTCTTCTGAGAGCAGATCTATGACAAACCCAATGGTCCGAGCGGTCAAAACCGCACCGGCCAATCGGTATACATTGAACCTTGAATCGATTGAGACTCGAACCCCGAGTGAGAAATGGTCCGGTTTGTTTCGAAGGCATCTCCAAGATGACTTCCCGCATTGCGACATGCAGGCCACTCGTCCTCCTAAGACTCAACCGATTCGGGGGCTACTGACGAGGTTACCTACCCTAGGTAGGGTCACATACCTCTATTCTAGGGCACCTATGGGGTCCTACAAGTTCATGGGAGTCTTTAGTCCTCCTCGACACTCGGATGAACACGCAATCTGCACTCGGCTCCTTGGAAGTCACTCAAATGTTACCAACCACTCGGTCCCTGCTCTAGCACTCGGACAGATAGGAGAAGGACCGTCATGGGAGCAGCAATGTTCAAGGGACTTAATACGCCTTAATGGTGTAAAGACCATGTTACCTGTAATGACTATAGTTATCTTAGCAGTTTCTAGTAACCCTCGCAGTTATTAGCATTAATGACCCTAGTGATGGCGCTCGGCTGGTGGAGGCGCACTCTATATAAGCCGTCCCCCGATGCCAGAGCAAGGGTTACGAACTCTCTGTAATCAAATACCCATACAAGGAAAACACACAGCCCCAGGGCCCGAGAGGTAGGACTGTTACCAGTTTCGAGTGGGGTCTGAACTTGTAAATTCCGAGTGTGACACTTACTCCATAGCTAGGCTTCCCCCCTACTCATTCATACCCCCGTACTATTGTCAAGATTACTCCCACGACAATTACCTTGTGGAAAACCACATGTTGGTGAAGTAGAAGAAGTAGAGAACACTACATGACCAGAGATAGAGGGAGTACAACCATCCCCACTAATCTTGGACACACCATAGTTATCTTGGAGCTTTGTCAACAACTCATGAGCACCCCGAAATGGCATGTGTTAAAAATAACTACATTGCTCAAAGCATCGAAAAGCACATTAGAAGCTAGAGCATTGAGATAAGAGTTTTTATCATCCTCTAAAGATGGGTTTTGAGACCTTTGCAGGAGAAAACCCCACATATATAATTTGCACTAAATTTGGATCCATGACCCTAAAGAGATTATGCATGTGAATTACCCAAACATCAAAATTTGTGCCATTGAAACTAAGAGTGTAAGAGAATACTAATCCCTAGTCGACATCCTTACTGGAAGAGCACATTTCTCCATGTGTGGTTTTGCTAATTGATGACATCCCTATGGCCTAATGATTGCCTTGATTTATATTCGAAGGATTTGTCCATAGGCACTTCTTGAAGTCCATCTGTTGGTTTCAAGGAGTTTATATGCTGACCAAGGTGGTATTCAAGGTTTTATCCAAAGATTGGTCATGTGAGAGTTGAGCTTATTAAAAGCATGTCTTGAAGAGGAAGATTGTGTGAGCATTCATGTTTACCGTCAAGACATCATGTTTATGAAGAGACAAGATAAGATACAATGTTGATCAAGACTAGGTCAAAGAGTAAATCAAGTTGATCAACAAACAAAGCATGTAAGATGTACCGAGAGGGATCAAGTGATCCCATGGTATGGTAAGAATTGCCCATTACGCTTTGTGTACTAACCCATGATCTATGTGAGAGTTCTATGTGGGGTTAGGTATGTATCCATGGGCTTGTGTTAAGAGGAAGATCTCATACAACCCATGGAGGATGGCATCAAGTGGTGATCGTCATCAAGATTGCGGTGTGCAAGTTCAAGTGGAGCATCATGAAGAGATCATTCTTGAAGATATATATCCATTGTGGTGACAATGGATTTGTGAGGATGTGTCGTAGAGTGTCTCACCTATAGTGGAGTGCGGGGGGCAATCAACTAGTCTTCATCGAGCCAGCGCAAGCAAGAAAGATGGTCCATCTTGAGTAAGTCAAGATCATCCTCATATAGCTCAAGCGTACCATATTCAAGGTGTAGGTTTGCCCTTTATAGTTTTCTGTTTTACCGGTCTCATGGTGGTAGTTGGGAGATCGGGTTATAGGATTGTTGCGATACTATCAAGGGGGCTCTCAACAGAGTAGCTTGATCATATCGTTTGTTGAGAGCTCAAAGCATTTTCATCCTTGCATCATATTTGTTGGTTCTTGTTTGGTGTTTCTCTTTGTTAGTTTTAGAGCTTATGGTCATCTTCGTGAAAAGCTTGAGTTCATCGAAAACGGAGTCCATATCCATCTTCTATGATGTTTTCGATGTTGGAGATTTTGCTGGATAATTATTGGAAATGTCTTCTTCCTTTTCCTACTGGAATTTATTCTCCATTGCTTGTTCTTAATATAACTAGTCATTGTTGGATAGCTCTTGTTGTCCTTTATCCAACAAGCTTGAGTTTGCTCAAATCGGAGCTTGTATGAGAAAGTTATGGTTGTTTTAGTCTTACATGTTTTACATAGAGAGGTTGTACCGGTTCATAGAGAGGTTGTACAGGCCGTCGTCCAGTACAACCAGTGCTTGGAGCGGTTGTACCGCTCCAGAATTGGTCCGAAGGTTGTACCGTCCATGTACCGCTCTACCACTGGACTAGTTTCTGCTATGGAGCGGTTCTTGGGCGGTTGTGGGCCGGTGATACTTGTGGTCTCCGTTGGGTTTTCCGTGAAGGGGACGCGTTATCGCAACACAATGTGGGTAAATATTTCCCTCTATTATGAAACCAAGGTTGATCGAACCAATAGGAATATCGATCCTCAACTGTCTTCAGCGGCCGCACACAAAAGAACAAACAACTTGCACCCAATACAAGCAAGAGGGTTGTCAATCCCCTTGATCTTGTTATTTGCATGCACGTGAGTTGTGTAGATAATTGTGGATAATTATAAATTGAAAAATAAAATAAAAGCAAATAAATAACAACAAGGTAGTAATAGCATTTGTGATTATATAAGTGAATAGACCCGGGGGTCCCTAGAGTTCTCTAGTGGCATCTCTGATAGAAATAGCATACGTCCATAAGAAAATAGGCTGACTCCTGCCTGCACCTATTACTATTACTTCACTCATCGACTGCTCTCCAGCATGCATCTAGAGTATTAATTAAAACAAAGTAATGCTGGAGAACAATGACATGATATAGACAAAGTAAACTCAATCAATATGAATAAACCCCATTGTTTTATCCTTAGTAGCAGCAACACAAAGACGCAACTTGTCCCCTTCTGTCACTGGGATATAGAAACTCGCTAGGTTGAACCTACTACAATGCACCACTCCCACTGAAGAAATATCAATCTATTTGGCCAAACTATCTCAATAGATCGAAGAGCATTACGAAGCTATAGTGATCATGCAAATAAGAATCTTAGTATTCAGGTTTGACTCAAATACTTTTCATGAATAATCGGAACATAAACTCACAATTCATCGGATCCCAACAAACGCACCAAACAAAGGAATTACATCGATAGATCAAGGCAAATATGCGACGAACATTGTATTGAAGATCAAGATCAAGAGAGAGAGAGATTACCATATAGGTACTACCTACGGACCCATAGGTCTATGGTGAACTACTCACACATCATCATGAGGGCAACAAGGTTGGTGAAGAGGCCCTCCATGATCGATCCCTCCTCCGGTAGGGTGACGGAATAGAGTTTTAGATGTGCTCCCATCGGAATAGAGACTTGTGGCGATAGAAAAAGTGTTTCGGGAGCTCCCCTAGGGTTTTTAGGAATGTCGGGTGACGCCCGAGGGGGGCACCGCATATCAGGGCGCCCCCCAGGGCATGCCCTGATGTGTTGTGGGGCCCTCGTGCGTCTCCCGGCCTCCTCCTCAAGCTTCCATGCCTTCTTTTGGTCCAAAAAAATAATCAAAAAGTTTCGTGACAATTGGACTTCATTTGGTACTGTAAACCTACAAAGTTAAAAACATGCAGAAAACAGCAACTGACACTAGGGACTGGTCAATAGGTTAGTGCTCAAAAATATTATAAACTGGTAAACAAATTCCCCAAAAGTATCCTACAATGATAATATATAAGCATGGAACAATCAAAAATTATAGATACGTTAGAGACGTATCATCTGGTTGTTCCGGTTTAACCGGTACTACGGGTGTCCCGGGGCTGTTATACCGCTTATTGCTTTTCCTACACGTAGGTTTGTCTGCTTTGACCGGTTGTATCGGTGCACATAGCGGTTGTACCGCTCCTATGTTATTTTGCACATAACGGGCAGATTCTTGGGGACCTATTTAAGGGGGTCTTCTTCCCCAATGGTCCCTATCTTGTTAGGTTATGTTCTTCCCCCATTGTAGACCTTCGTATAGCTTGCTAACTCTCAATCCCTCCAATGATTCTCGCTCCTTTTTGAGGGAAAAGAGAGAGGAGATCTAGATCCACATTTCCACCAATCACTCTCACCTCTATGTGAGAGGAACCCCTAGATCTTGGAGCTCTCTGTGAGTTCCTTGTTCTTCCTCTCATATTCCTCCATAGCTTTTGATGTTGTGGTGGGATTTGGAACTGAGGGACTTGACCACTTCGTGTGTTCTTGCCATTGCATTAGTGGCATCGGTTTGAGTTCTCCATGGTGATACGTGGAAGTGAAGTTTGAGAAGCTTATTACTCTTGGGTGTTTGAGCACCCTAGAGCTTGTTCATCTTGGGTGCTTTGGTGCCCTAGACGGTTGGTGGTGTCTCGGAGCTCAATCATTGTGGTGTAAAGCTCTGGGCAAGCATCAGGGTCTTCAATTAGGTTCTGGAGATTGCCTCGAGCAATTTGTATAGGGTACCAGTAACCGCCCCCAAGGGTTACCAAAGTGTGCGAGTTTGGTGACAGCCCCCAAGGGTTGCCATTTGTACTGGTCCGGTGACCGCCCACAAGGACCCCTTACCGGAATCATGACATCTTGCATTATGTGAGGACGCGAGGAGATTATGGTGGCCTTAGTGGCATCTTGGGGATCATTTTGCCTCCACACCCCTCAAAACAGAGATTAGCATCCGCAAGGGTGTGAACTTCGGGATACATCATCGTCCCCTCGTGCCTCGGTTATCTCTTACCCGAGCCCTTTACTTATGCGCTTTACTTTGTGATAGCCATATTGTTTCTTGTTATATATCATGTTATCACTTTGTTGTTTATCTTGCTTAGCATAAGTTGTTAGTGCACATATGTGAGCCTAGTTGTTTTAGATTTTGTGCTTGACAAATGAAACGCTAGTTTTATTCCGCGTTTGTTCAAGCCTAAACCACCATTATTTTAAAGCGCCTATTCACCCACGTCTAGGCGACATCCAAGTTCTTTCAATTGGTATCAGAGCTAGGTCTCTCATTATTAGGTTTTACCAACTAAAGAGTAAGGATGTCAACTAGGGGATTAGGATTCTATGAAACTCTTAGTTTCGATGGCACAAATTTTGATGTTTGGGTAATTCGTATGCTTAATCTCTTTAGGGTCATGGACCCAAATTTAGAGCAAATTGTAGATATGGGTTTTTCTCCTCCATAGGATTCTCAACACATATATTTATAGGATGAGAAAAACTCTCGTCTCAATGCTCAAGCTTCTAATGTGCTTTTCGATGCTTTGGGCAATGTACTTATATTTCAACTCATGTCGTTCCGGGTTGCTCATGAGTTGTGGACAAAGCTTCAAGATAAATATGGTGTTTCCAATATTTGTAGGGATGATTGTTCTCCCTCCACCTCTGGTCGTGTTGTCTTCTCAAGTTCATCTCCTTCACCTACATGTGGATTGCCACAAGGTAATGATATGGTGAGTAGTGGTGATCATTGTAATGATGAAAGTGGGTTTATTATTGATGATCCTTCATCACTATCTTATTGTAATGCTTCATCTTTGGACTTTAACACTTCGAGAACTCTAAATGTTCCACACGCTTGTGTTGATAGTCCTTGCATATCATGTAGAAAATGCTTGACTAAATCTCATGATGATATGCTTACTATATCTTGTTGTGTCGGGGGGATAATCTCAGGGTAGCCTCAAACAACTCTATCCACCAACCTTCTGAAACGACTGTGGGGCGAGCCGCCTCCCCCTCAAGTCCGACTCCATGCTGCCAGCTACGACGAGTCGGTCGGCTAGGAGTGGAGACCTCTGGCTCCCCAGCTGGCTGCACATTGGATGCCACGGTAAAGGTATGCGTGGCAACAGTGGCCCCCATCCCATCAGGGGTCAGAGCCCGCATGGCCACAGTGGAGGGAATAGTGCCTCTAAGTCTAGCCGACTGCGACTGGGCGCCGGAACAGTGTTGGCACGCCGTCAACCACTCCATTACCTTCCCAAGCATGGCTACAGCACGGCTAGTCGTACCGCTGATCATGGCCAGCTGCAGCAAGACGACGCCCCGAAGGACGGCCCGTGCCACGAAGTGACCGTCATGGGGACCCAACCACGGGACCCGCAGCCGGCGGGTCCTACCAGCGACAAGACCCCTCATCTTGGGGCTCCCACGATCGGCTAGAGAGGCTGCCATCTGGGACCCCTGGAGTCTTCTATTCGTATTGTAATCCGGGGGGTTGGCCTATAAAATCCCTGGAGCCCCATAATGCAAAGGGAGCTTGACCAGACCACACACCACATTCACGTAGAGGGGCAACGGAGGCAGCCTAGCTCCTTCTTCCTCCTCTAGCCATACAGCTCCAGGAGCACCACTGTAACCAAATCATCGTCTGAACCTTGACCGAGTAGGACTAGGGGTGTTACCTCCCACGGAGGACCCAGAACCTGGGTACATCGTGTGTCTATTACCGCTTGTGCCTAATCCCGCTCCCGGAGCCCGTCGGCATCCTTTCGACCCCAACCACTCTCGATAAGCCTACCCATGGCATCTCTCATGAGAAAGGACGGCAGTTGGCGCCCACCGCGGGGCCATACGCGGCACCGGTCGGAGTCACGCTCCGGATAAGACCCTTCACCACCTCCCCCGGACGTTCCCCGTCCGGGAAGAACCGCATGGTCATGGGGCTTGCTCTGGCAAGGCCTGCGGGCGATGCTGCCGGTCTCTCCGATGAGGGGCCCGACAGCGACCCCTCGCCTGACATCACCGTGCTCGTTGAGCGTGTCGGCAGGCTAAGCCTCGTCGATGAACCTGCGGCCAACGCGTACCCTAGCCAGGTACTCGACTCCACCGACCCGCCCTCATATGTGTGCGCACTCGCCTCGAGCAAGGCCGACGACTCCCAAGTCTACACAGGGGTGATGACCACCACCTCCACCACCTCTTCTGGCCGTGCGTGGGCCAAGGATGATGTGACCGCCGCCCGGGACGGAACCTCCGACCTGCTCAACGCCACTATTAGGGGTTTGAGCACCCCATCGCTCCGACGGTGAACCCGTCCACCATCACGGACGAGCTGGAGGCGGCCCGCCGCCTCCTGTTGAGGACGCCAGCGCCCTCGCGTCTGAGCAGCACCGGATGGAAGCTGCACAGTGGGAGTACATTTCCGCCTACGTGTAGGATCGAAAGTAGGTCTAGAGGGGGTGATTAGACTACTTGACCAAATAAAAGTTTTTCCTTTTCCCAAATTTTAGTGTTTGCAAGTTTTAGCATTCATAGCATGTCAAGTACACCCTACACATGCATGTCTAAGAGTATAGCAGCGGAAAGTAACAACAAGCATGAGTAAAAGGGATAGGGTAGGAAGATCAAATGCAATTGTAGACACGGTTATTTTTCCCGGGGTTCCGATAGGTGGCGCTATCGTACATCCATGTTTATGGAGTCTTCAACCCACAAAGGGTAACGGTCGCGAGAGTCCACAAAGGGCTCCACCCATAAGGGTCCATGAAGTAGCAACCTTGACTATTCCATACGGCTTCCGTCCATGAAGGACTAGCCTCACTATGGGTAGATCTTCACGAAGTAGGCGATCTCCTTGCCCTTACAAACTTCTTGGTTCACTCAACAACATGAAGTAGGAGGCTCCCAAGCGACACCTAACCAATCTAGGAGGCACCACCCTCCAAAAGGTAATAGGCTCGATAATGACGATGAACTCCTTGCTCTTGTGCTTGAAGATGATAGACTCCTCAACACACAATCACTCTCTCATAGATTTGGCTTGGTGGAAGAGATGGGATTGGTGGAAAGCAACTTGGGGAGGCTAGAAATCAAGATCCATATGGTTGGAGTGGAAGATCTTCATCTCAACACATGGGTAGGTGGTTCTCTCTCAGAAAACTGAGTAGGATAGGTATGGAATATTTCTGAGTGCTTCTCTTTCGAGTAGGTGGTGGTGAAGGGGTATATATAGGCATCCCCGAAAATCCAACCGTTACACACAAAATGACCAACTCGGTGACACCGATGTGTTAATCTCGGTGGTACCGAAGTGACCAAAAGGTGGTAACTTTTGAATCTCGGTGAGACCGATATAGGAAACTTGGTTGCACCGACAAGGTGTACAATGGTCAGAATTGCCAAATTCGGTGACGCCGATTCAACATTCTCGGACGGACCGAAAATGTGAACTTGTGTAACAGAAACTTGACAGCTGAACTCGATGGCACCGAAAGAAGTGTCAGCTGCACCGAAGTGGCTAGGGTTTGGCTGAGTCTATCTAGGGTTTGGAATCGGTGGCACTGGGATTGGAATGTTGGTTGCACCGATTTTGAATGTTTGGCTATAGATAGACTTTGGTGGGAGAGCTTGTGGATGTTTTTGGTGACTATCACTTGTGCACGTATGAGCATTTTGTTCACAACAAAACCTTACGCCCTTTTAATAGTATTGGCTTTCCTATGGACTCAAAGTGATTTCTCACAAATGTAAAATGTAGAGCCCTCTTGCTTGAAGCTGGGCCAACCTATTTCCTTGCATCTTAGGGTGATTCCACAGTCTCCACAATCCTTTTGCCATCCCTATCATTGAACTTTTCCTAAAATATACTTGGTGGAAACATTAGTTCAACGACTTATATGTTGTTATTAATTACCAAAACCATCAAGGGAGCACATGTGCTTTCAATCTCCCCCTTTTTGGTAATTGATGACAACATATAGATCAAGGCTTCGACAAAGATATAATCAATGATTATAATCGTCGCTTTGAGAAGTATGTGATAAGCAAGAGCTTCCCCTAAATTTGTGCATTATTTTAAATTTGTGTTTAAATGCAAATGCACAATCGATTAGGTACATGAGTCACTTATTACATGTCACATACCACTTGGTGGTGTGCGAGAGTAATTAGAATGAACATCATAGCACAACACAATCAACCAAAGATGAATGATCGTTACATAAGCATTAAGATGATAGGAAATAGTAGCATCACACATTAAAGCATATGATCAAACATCATCAAGCATGTATCACAAGCAACAAAAAGAGTATCACAGCAACCAAAAGCAATTATTTTTGAAAAAAAAGCAACAAACACCAAACACTCTCTCACTCGAAGCCTAAAGATCTATATACACTTCTCCCCCTTTGGCAACAAGTTACCAAAAAGTTCAAAGGCATATATCTAAGCGTTCTTGGGTTGATCTCCTCCGGTTGTTGATGAAGGAGTCGAGAGAACAACGTCGACGAAGATCTCTGCAGATGTCGTGGATGGAGCTGGAGTGGATACTGGAGGAACTGGAGCTGATGGAGCAGGAGTTGTGCCAACAGTAGCAGGAGCTGATGAAGAGGGCCTCAAGTCTGGTGCAGGCACTGTGGCTGATCTAGCCTGAGTAGTGAACTATGTGCTCGGCCTGAGAGGTGATCCATCCTCCTCCTCATCATCATCATCATCATCATCAACAACATCATCTAAAGAAGTACAAGAGACCCGCGGGATGTGCACCGAGTCAACTTCCTTCTAAAGCTCTATAACTGTCTTTGTCACCTTGTCCACCTTGTCATCGAGAGTCTTGATCCTTGTCTCAAAGATCCTCACAAGACTGTTCTGGTTGTCCAGAATCCCCTTAATATCCTTCTGCTTTCCCTGAACTGCTGAGATCAAAAGATCCATTTGCTCATTTCTGGATCTAGGGACTTGAGCACTAGTGGCTCGAACTGCCTATGCCTCTGCGTGTGCTTTAGCAGATGTGGGATGATCTGGGTCCATCACCATGATGTTATCCTCAAGCTCTGGCTGTAGGGGCAAATGTGGACCATCTAGAGAAAATATGCGATTTTCCAACTGAGAGTTGATAAACATTTGGCTGTAAGATACATAGCAGCAAGAGCGCTTTTGATCAGCAGCAACCCTCTTAATTGTCTCAGCAATTAAGTCCATAGCTCTAATCCTGGTGTGTCCGTCAAGGTGGATCAACATGTTGATGGAGTAGCCTCGGATCATCTTGTCATCTCCTGACTTGGGCATCAAGGTATGCCTCAGAATAGTGTTCATGGTACGGAGGCCTGCTTGCAGATAGTAGATGGATCCTAGCTTGTGAGATTGCACTTTGTCTGTAGGGATAGGAGTATACATATCCTTCATGGCATTGTGGCTTGCCTTGGATTCTGAGTATACATCCAAATCACCATCCTAAACCTCTGGAACTCCTAGAAGTGCAACCCACTCATCAACAGTAGATTCATACCTTGCTCCTTCAGTCATCCATACAATCCTACCATCTCCGTAGAAATGTGTAGTGGAGTAGAATTGCATGATCATCTCATTGTTCCATGCATTAAGCTCTCTTCCGACAAATTCATCCAGACCAATGTTGTGGAAATTATCTTGGACACTTGGAAAGTAGTCCTCATTCTCCTTAATGAATTTATGATCAACACATCTCATATCACTAACAGCTGGGCTCTTGTCTAGCGGCATTGTCTCATAAAAGTCTTGCTGCTCTCTAGTGTAGAATCTGTAGTCATCAGCAGTCTTCTTCCTCTAGGCATATGCATCTATAGCTATCCATGCCCTCAAACCCGAGTCTTTCCTCTTCTTCATATCTTCAGCAACTAAGTGGCTGACATCATGTACTAGAAGATGTGGTCTGAGCTTCATCAATGTTGTCAAGTCATCATCATCTTCAACTCTGGAAGCAGTTCCCTTGTTCTTCTGAGAAGCTGGAATCTACCTGAGCAGTAGCCTTCTTGGATTTGGTGCCCTTGGATGTGCCAGTCTCTGGCATAGCATCAGCCATAAGCTTCTTGGCCTTCTTCTTAGGAGGATCCTTCTCAATATGTTCTTCCTCCTCTTCCTTAGCAGGAGCACTAGCAGCCTCCTCTGGATCTTCATACATGGAGGTAGGCCTGCCAATCACATGAATAATCCTCTTTCTGGCTTTCTTCTCCCTAGCCTTCTTTGGCATAGACTTCCTTGGGGGATCAATAGATATTGTGGTCCTAGCACTCTCATGTGCTTTGATAGTTTCAAAGCTGGCATAGATCTTGCTGGCAACTCTCTTGGAAGAAGTAGCTTCAGTAGCAGACTTCTTAGCAGCCTTTTCTTACTTCTTGGAAAGAATCTCCTCAGGGATAAAGTTTGAATCCTCCTCATCTAAATTCAACTTCTTTCTGGTCCTTGTAGCAGCTTTGGGCAACCCATGGGAGCTGGGGGTGCCTGGATCTAAAAATGAACTAGACTCTGGGCTTGTGCCTAAACTCATGTCAACACCCTGCTCTGGAAAATTCTGATTGTCCTCGGCATCTGACATACTGACCCTGTGAATAGAGTATAGAAGAGTAGAAGAAGATAAGTCATCACAAAATGAGGCTGGTTTTTGAAAGTTTGAACAATAGATTTACAAAGTTTTGCATTCCTTCAAATGAATATCGGTATAGACAAAGCAATATTTTCGGTCCTACCGAGACTGACTATCCCCTTAACAAAAACTTGGCACTCTTTTCGATGACACCGAAAAGAAGTACTTGGTTCCACCGAGACAGTTCTCAGCAACATAGAAAGGCAAATCGGTGAGAGCAATTTGTTTGCTTCTGTTCCACCGAGTTCCATCGGGCAGACGGCAAAACCCTAGAAAATCTACCATTCGCTAGACTATTGGAATTTTGTGCGGATAGGAATACGTGCATTGAGTGGCTTATAGATAAAATCAAATCCTATGCGCAAGAACCAGACGAGGAGCACAAAGGAGGTCGAATCCGTACCCTAACTTGGCATGGATCCACTACGGCAGCGACGATGGAGAGGATTTCATCGACGGCGGCAATTCATAGTGGCAGAGGAGCGCAGGGAGACAAGGGCGGTGACCAGGGGTCTCGAAGGTGGCAACTTAGGGTTCAAAGGCGTGACGGTTTGAGGATGAAATTCAAAGCGTCGGGGTCCTCAGTATTTATACCCACCACTGTCGGTGACACCGATTCTAACTTTTCGGTGTCATCGAGTTCCTCAACTGTTAGTTGATAGGGAAACTCGGTGTAACCGAGAAGATGGAATCGATGGTACCGAGATTGAAAACCAGATCAACCCTAGGCATTCGGTGAGACCGAGATTTTGTGGTTGGTTCCACCGAGATGCACTTGGGAGGTTTTAATGGTCAGTCCTTGTCGATACGGAACTCCGAGTGCTCCACACACAAAGGGATCGAAAAGCACTTGTTCAAATTTTGTGATGTAGCATGAATAGAGTATGAGGTGAGAAAGCATAGATAGCTAAAGAGTGGTCCTAGGCATTCTTGTGTATCCAATTGGCAACAGATAAATCAAAAGCCAAATAGCAACAATTGGATATCCTTGAATGAGTAAATAAATGCATACCAACATGCTCACACAATAAGATGTCAAATGAAATCATGGAAAACATGCACAAATACTCTAGCATCTAACAAGCACTTGGGCGATGATGAAGTCACCTATATATGAGTATTTGACTTAGGAGCCAAGTAAGAGTACTTGATCATAGGTCATACTCATCGTTTAAGCACAAGTGGGGTTACCACTTTTTCATAAAGCATTTAATGTTGTCACATACTAAGAGATGCTTTTACTCAAGTCTTAGAGTAAAGCTCCCCCTTGATGTGATATCCCCCCATAATAGGGATAAACTAACCTTGGATTTTGTTGATGAAGACTTCATGTTGGTGAGGTAGTGGTGGATGCTCAAAGTTGATGAAGATCACCAAGTGTTGGGACTATCCTTGTTGTTTCCTTACTCTTCTCACCTACATGGGTTAGTCCCAACACATAAGAGACAAATATAAGGATATCTATGGACATGGAGTGCAAAGAATGTGTGATGATGTCCATTGATTTGTTGATTACCTTGTCCCTTGCTTACCTTTGAGAGAATGTGTGACTCCTTGAACTATTGCATAGGGTTGATGTTGATTGCAAGATCTTGCCAACAATGAATGTGAGAGAATTTCATTGGCGGAGTCACCCCTCAATAACTTTCTAGTTCTTCTTCTTGGGGACCCACATCAAGTTCATGGGGATCCTTGGTGTTGAAGTATCACTTGTAGAAGTTGAGCTTGTAGTAACCTTGGGAACCCACTTCACAAAAGCTTGGGATTCATCTTCGTAAGAGTCAAAATTCTCTTGCAGCTTCTTCTTGCCCTTGAGCTTGGTGTCTTGTGGTGGAAGGTCATCTTGAGTGTTTGTCCCCTTGGGAAGAGTATTTTCATACTTCTCCTTTTGAGGAACAAACTTGGGCTCGGGATATTGACCTTATTCCCATTCAACTCCATTAGCATTAAAGTAGCCAACACCACGATTCTTTCGATATCCTCCGTGCTTGCGTACAATCTCCTCAAATTGTTTGCACTCGGCAAGACTCTTGTAGATACCTTTCTTTATAATTCCTTTCAATAAAGCATTTTCTTGCTCAAGTGTAACTTGGCTAAGAGAATCACCATTAGTGTAATCAATAGAACTACTAGGAGCAAGATCATTGGGTTTAGCATTTTTATTGTTGCTACTAGATGAAGAACCTTTCATGCCTTTGTTACTAGTTTGCTTAGATTTGACTTGTGGCATGAATGTAGACAAGAGTAGTCATTTGGCAAGATAAGATGAAGTCTTCTTTTGGAGATCGTCATTGATAACTTTAAGAAATTTGTGTTCTTGCTCCAAATTGAGCTTCTCGAAGCATAGCTTCTCATGAGTTCTTACAAGCTCTCTATGAGCTTCAAGAGTAGATTCATGGGCTAACTTAACAGTGTTAAGTTCTTTAGTTAGTTCTTCTATTTTCATCTTATCATCGTCAACTGACCTATCTTGACTAGCATGAGAATTATCAAGTTCATTTTGATCAACATCACTAGTTTTATCACATAGAAAGTCATCATCATAAAGCAAATCATCTTCATCACTATCAAAATCAAGATATTCGGGGTGTGATACCTTGGGGCCTTTATCCATGAAGCAACTTCCACTCCCTTCATTTGGTGAATCAAATAGATCATAGGAGTTGGTTGTCACTAGTGCAATTTCGGCAACACCTTCATCTTGACTATAGTCAGAGTTGGAGTGAGAGCTTCTCTCGGAGTGCTGGTCGGAGTCGGAGCCGGAAACCCATTCACCAACATGAGCTTGATGTTTCCTTCTTGAGTGGATCTTTGTGTACTTGTCCTTCTTCTCCGAGTCCCTACATCTCCTTGAGGGTCTTCGTTCATAACGATCATCTCTACTCCTTCTCTCTCTTCGAGGGGATTCATCTCTTGAGCTTCATATTCTTGGTGACTCTTCTCTTCGCTTGCAGGGAGCCATGCACTCATTGGAGTAGTGTCCGGGCTTCCCACAATTGTAGCCATTTTGGTCATGACTTGACGAACGCTTCTCTTCATGTCTTGAGTTGGAGCTTCGATCTTTGCTTTTATTCTTGTAGAACTTGTTGAATTTCTTCATCATGAGGCCTATCTCTTCATTTGTGACAAGGTTGTCGCTTGAGGTAGCGGGAGCATCACTTGTGGCTTTGTAAGCACCGCTAGACTTGTGGTGAAGCTCTTCCTTGTCTTTGAGTGTCATCTCATGAGGAACAATTCTACCAAAATCACTTCCGTTGGTTAAAGATATTTGTAATTGGGCATCATTTGGAAAAAAGTGCACACGGTGTCATATATCTCATCCAAAGCTCGGAGTATCTTCATGATGATGAAATTGTCAGACATTTCTTCGCTTCCTAAGCCGGCAATCTCATTGGTGATGATATCTAGCCTAGAGTACATTTCAGCCACTCCTTCACCATCCTTCGTCTTGAACTCGTCAAGTTGACCTTGAATAACATCTAACTTGGATTCTCTCATGGACTCAGTTCCTTCATGCATATCAACCAAAGTATCCCAAATCTCTTTTGCCTGTTCAAGACGGCTGATTTTGTTGAATTCTTTGGGGCATAGGCGGTTGAAGATAATGTCACATGCTTGAGCATTGAGTTTCAACATCTTCAATTCATCTGTGTCCGCTTCACGATCCGGTTCTCTTCCATCACCAAAGAATTCACCTTGCAAGCCAACACGAACAACAGCCCAAACGGCACGATTATGACCAAGCAAATGCATTTTCATTTTATGCTTCCAACTAGCAAAACTAGTGCCATCAAAGTATGGACCTGTATGGTGATAATTTCTCTCACTAGATGCCATACTTCTCCTAGGTTGTGAAACCAATGCAATGGAGACCAAATCTATGATACCACTTGTAGGATCGAAAGTAGGTCTAGAGGGGGTGATTAGACTAATTGACCAAATAAAAGTTTTGCCTTTTCCCAAATTTTAGTGTTTGCAAGTTTTAGCATTCATAGCATGTCAAGTACACCCTACACATGCAAGTCTAAGAGTATAGCAGCGGAAAGTAACAACAATCATGAGTAAAAGGGATATTGTAGGAAGATCAAAAGTAATTGTAGATACGATGATTTTCCCATGGTTCTGATAGGTGGCGCTATCGTACATCCATGTTTATGGAGTCTTCAACCCACAGAGGGTAACGGGAGTCCACGGAGGGCTCCACCCATAAGGGTCCACGAAGTAGCAACCTTGACAATTCCATACGGCTTCCTTCCACGAAGGACTAGCCTCACTATGGGTAAATCTTCATGAAGTAGATGATCTCCTTGCCCTTACAAACTTCTTGGTTCACTCCACAACACGAAGTAGGAGGCTCCCAAGCGACACCTAACCAATCTAGGAGGCACCACCCTCCGAAACGTAATAGGCTCGGTAATGACAATGAACTCCTTGCTCTTGTGCTTCAAGATGATAGACTCCTCAACACACAATCACTCTCTCACAGATTTGGCTTGGTGGAAGAGATGGGATTGGTGGAAAGCAACTTGGGGAGGCTAGAAATCAAGATCCATATGGTTGGAGTGGAAGATCTTCATATCGACACAAGGGTAGGTGGTTCTCTCTCAGAAAACTGAGTAGGATAGGTATGGAATATTTCTGAGTGCTTCTCTTTCGAGTAGGTGGTGGTGAAGGGGTATATATAGGCATCCCCAAAAATCCAACCATTAACACAAAATGACCAACTCGGTGACACCGATGTGTTAATCTCGGTGGTACCAAAGTGACAAAAAGGTGGCAACTTTTGAATCTCGGTGAGACCGATATAGGAAACTCGGTTGCACCGACAAGGTGACCAACGGTCAGAATTGCCAAACTCGGTGATGCCGATTCAACATTCTCGGACGGACCAAAAATGTGAACTTGCGTAACAAAAACTTGGCAGCCCTACTCGATGGCATCGAAAGAAGTGTCAGCTGCACCGAAGTGGCTAGGGTTTGGCTGAGTCTATCTAGGGTTTGGAATCGGTGGCACTGGGATAGGAATGTTGGTTGCACCGATTTTGAATGTTTGGCTATAGATAGACTTTGGTGGGAGAGCTTGTGGATGTTTTTGGTGACTATCACTTGTGCACGTATGAGCATTTTGTTCACCAACAAAACCTTACGCCCTTTTAATAGTATTAGCTTTCCTATGGACTCAAAGTGATTTATCACAAATGTAAAATGTAGAGTCCTCTTGCTTGAAGCTTGGCCAACCTATTTCCTTGCATCTTGGGGTGATTCCACAGTCTCCACAATCCTTTTGCCATCCCTATCATTGAACTTTTCCTGAAATATACTTGGTGGAAACATTAGTTCAATGACTTATATGTTGTTATTAATTACCAAAACCATCAAGGGAGCACATGTGCTTTCACTACAGTCTCACCCCGGCTGGCACCGAGCCCAGCCGACGGGGCGCCATGCGCGACCGTGGGCGCTTGGTCACCGAGATCCTCGGCAGCAACCTTCCCGTCTACAACACCCCCGCGGCCAACCCGCGGGCCGCCAAGGTGGCCTACGAGGACCTGGCTGCCTTGGAAGGCGTGGAGCGCGCCTTGCGCGAGCGACACATCAAGGACCTCATTGACACCACCAACGCGCAGCATGCCTGTCTCATCCCCTGGCGCAACTGTCTTCGAGACTCCCCGTCCCGAGGGCGAGGGCTCTGGGTCTGCTAGCCATCAGCCGGCTCAACACTCTAGCACCCCTCATCCCTCCGGTCGGCGGGCCGAGGGAAGCAATGCTCGTCGCTCCCAGCCGCGCGGAAATGAGGAGCCGGTTGTCGACAGCTGGCACAATGACATCCCGGATGGCACCAGCCAACGCAACGACGCACCGGGCGTCGGTAGCTGGCATAGCCGCGGACACACCCCGCCTCTGCGGCAGGAGCCGACGCGGTCTGTCCCGTCAACCGTCCGCGCTGATCTTGCGGCCTAGCTCGGGTCGTGGGTCCCCCACTTCAAGAATGATGCACACCTTCGCCTCGACCGGCTGGCGCAGTCGGCCCTCCTCGAGGAGGAGGGCTTGATCGGTCTGGTGTGCTTCAGCCCTCGAATCTGCAACGAGCCATTCCCGACCAGCTTCATGCTCCCCTGTGACTCCCCGAAGTACAACGGGGCCGCCTAGCCAGAGGACTGGCTGATCGACTACACCACGGCGGTCGACATAGTGAGGGGGAACAAGTGCGTAGCCATCCGCTTGGCCCACACCTGGCTGAACAGCCTGGCAGCCAGCAGCATCAACACCTAGACGGACTTCGAATAGGCGTTTGTCTGCAACTTCACCGGCACCAACAAGCGGCCCGGCCGCCCCCGCAAACTAGCCATGTGCATCCAGGGCCCGGACGAGGCCCTCCACGACTACCTGACCCGATGGATCGAGCTCTGCAACTCCTGAAGGGGTGCACGAGGTACAGGCCATCCAGTACTTCATCAAGGGTTGTCTTGATGGCACCTACCTGAAGCACAAGCTCTTGTTCTCCAAGCCGGCAACGCTGGCAGACCTCATGGCCAAGGCGGACAAGTATGCCACGGTCGACTCCGCAATCCGGGTCAAGGTCAGCATGCCCAGCAAGGCGGCTCCGCCGTCGGCTGCGTCACGACCGGTTGCCGACAACCGGTAGCCACAGAACAACAAGCGCAAGGCCGATCGGCCGGACTCCCGCTATGGGAGCCGGCATGTCGCTACCATCGAGGAAGAGCAGCCGACTGCCCAGTCTTCCAGCAACAGCAACACCCCGGTAAGGCTGCTTGGCAGCCTAAGCTCACCTTCAAGTAGATGCTTGACCTCCCCTGCAAACATCATTCCGAGGCCAAGCCCTCCACGCACATGCTCTAGCAGTGCAGCTTCTCGCAGCGGTTGGCCCGGGGGAAGGCCTTCCGACTCCTCCTGCGCCGCCTCTCCGCGCATCGGCGCCGGCTCCGGCTCCCCGCCGGCCCCGACCCCAGCTCCGGCCCAGCACGACGGCCGCCTGCTCGACTAGTTCCCCGATCGGGATGGCTCCTACATCGTCTTCACCAGTGAGGAGGTGGCCAAGCACTCCCAATGTCGGCTACACCGTGAGGTGAATGCCACCGTGCCAGTGATTCCTAAGTTCATGCACTGGTCCAAGAAGCCAGTCACCTGGAGCCAGGCTGACCACTCGGTCATGATGCCAAGTCCTGGTAGCTACGCCCTCGTCCTCGACCCCACCATCGTCTCCGAGATACGCACTTGCCGCTTCTTGCAGGTGCTGGTCGATGGGGGCAGCAGCATCAACATCCTCTATCGCAACACCATGCTCAAGCTGGGGCTCAAGGAGGACTTGCAAGCGAGCTAGACAGTTTTCCATAGCATCATGCCAGGAAAGTCGTGCACCCCCATTGGCAAAATCAAGTTCGACGTCCTCTTCCGCAGCCAGAGCCACTTCCGCCGCGAACCGATATGGTTCGAGGTAGTGGACCTCGACAATTCCTACCACACGCTGCTGGGACGGCCGACTCTCGTCAAGTTCATGGCGGTCCCCCATTACGCCTACCTCAAGCTCAAGATTACGGGTCCAAAGGGCATCATCATCATCGCTGGCGACTACAAGATATTGATCGTGTGCGCGCGAGACGGCATACGGCTGGCCGAGGCCCTTGAGATTGTGGCGGAGAAGTGGCAGATCGCCCGGCTCGTGGCCCACACCTCTGGCCAGCTGCCCGTGCCGGCTCCCCCGTCCTCGTCAGTCGGCGAGGCCTCGTCCCAGCCATCCAAGGACAGCAGGCAAGTGTTGCTCGACCCGGCCAATCCCAAGCAGTATGTCACCATCGGCGCACACCTCGACAGCAAATAGGAAGGTGAGCTCGTTGACTTCCTCCGTGAGAACCAGGACATCTTTGCATTGTCTCGAAAGGACATGCCGGGTGTTTCGAGGAAGTTCATCGAGCACAAGCTTCACATACGGCCGGATGCGAAGCCGGTCAAGCAACCCCTGTGCCGTTTCTCCGAGGAGAAGCGGCGTACTATAGGAGAAGATATTGCCCGGCTGCTCGCAGCTGGCTTCATCATGGAAGTGTTCCACCTAGACAGGCTAGCCAACCCAGTCTTGGTGCTGAACAAAAACAAGACTTGGTGCATGTGTATCGACTACACGAGCCTGAACAAGGCCTGCCCCAAGGACCCGTTCGCCCTGCCACGGATCGATCAAGTCATCGACTCCACGACCGGCTGCGACCTGTTGTCCTTCCTGGACGCCTACTCCGGCTACCACCAGATCAAGCTAGACCCGGCCGACCGGCTGAAGACCTCCTTCATCACCCCTTTCGGGGCCTACTGCTACATCACCATAACCTTCGTCCTGAAGAACGCAGGTGCCACCTTTCAACGCTGCATGTAGAAGTGCCTCGTGGCCCATATAGGCAGGAACGTCCATGTCTATGTTGACGACATCGTCATCAAGACCAAGAAGCACTTGAGCCTCATCGATGTCCTCCGGGAGACACTCGCCAACCTGCGCGAATACAAGATCAAGCTCAACCTGGAGAAGTGCGTCTTCGGCTTTCTAGCCGGACAACTCATGGGTTTCTTCGTGCCCGCTCGTGGCATCGAAGCTAACCCAGAGAAGATCAGGGAGATTGAGCGCATGCCCAAGCCTACCCGCTCGACAACGTCCAGAAGTTCACCGGCTACCTCGCGTCGCTCAGCCGGTTCATTAGCCGACTGGGAGAGAAGGCCCTGCCCCTCTATGGGCTCCTACTAAAGACGGCTCTGGTCGAGGCACGCCGCGACCCCATGAAGAAGCCGGCTATGTTTGACTGGATCGACGAGGTGGACGAGGCCTTCCTGGCCTTAAATGGGCTCTCACCAGCGCACCCATCCTAGCCGTGCCGATTGAGAAGGAGACCTTGCTCGCCTACATCACGGCGACCATGCGCATCATCAGCATCGTCCTGGTGGTGGAGCGGCCCGAGGAGGGAAAGATGCTGCCGATCCATCGCCCCGTCTACTACCTCAGCGAGGTCCTCTCCGCCTCCAAGCAGAACTACCCCCACTACCAGAAGATGTGCTATGACATATACTTCACCGCCCAGAAGATCAAGCAGTACTTTTAGGAGCATGTCATCACCGTGGTGAGCACGACGCCATTGGGCGAAATCATGAGCGGTCAGGACGCCATCGGCCGGATAGCCAACTAGGCCATCGCCCTCGCCGACTATGAGATCCGGTACGAGCCTCGCACCGCCATCAAGTCACAAGCGATGGCCAACTTGCTTGTCGACTGGGCTGAAACCCAGTTCATGCCAACTCCACCTGACTCCATGCACTGGCGCATGCACTTCGACAGCTCAAAGATGCGAGCTAGCCTAGGAGCCGGCATTGTCTTATCATCTACGAAGGGAGACCAACTCAAGTACGCGCTTCAGATCCACTTCACCTCATCCAACAATGTGGCCGAATACGAGGCCCTCGTCCACGGCCTCCTACTCACCAAGGAGATCGGCATCATGCGCATCCTGTGCTTCGGCGACTCTAACCTCGTGTGCAGCAGGTCTCTGGCGAATGGGACGCCAGAGACGCCAACATGGCCAACTATCGCTTCCTTGTCCAGCAGCTCACCGGCTCCTTTGAGGGTTGTGAGTTCCATCACGTCCCCCGGGCGAACAACAAGGCTGCCGATACGCTGGCAAAGATTGGCTCCACCAGGCAGGCCATCCCAGCTGGTGTATCCCTCGAGCGGCTGCTCAAGCCGTCGATCAAGCCCTCCCCCGAATTAGAGTCTATCTTCGTGTCGGCTAACGCAGCTGGCCCATAGTCAAACCCGGCTGCCCAGCAGGTGCCCTCAACACAGGCCGCTGTACCGGGCCATCAACTCTGCCTGCCCAGCCGGCACCACCAGGACTGGCTGTCGGGTCGGCCACCTCTGCGGTCGCCGGATCCGAGCCCACGGCCGTCATGATGGCAATCAACACCCCTCCCGTTGCTTCGGTCCTGGGGGCTAGCGAGCCGGTCCCGGGGACTGGCGAGCCAGTCCCGGGGACTGGCGAGCCGGCCCCGGGGGCTGGTCAGCCGACTGCGGGGGCCTCAACTGCCTCCAGCATCCCTCTCGAGCCCGAGCCGGCTCCCATCTCGGCACCTTCATGGGCCCAGCCCATTCTAGCGTTCCTATTGCGCGGTGAGCTCACCCCCGCCCCCGATGAAGACGAGGCCCGACAAATCCAACGCCGTGCCCTGCCTACAACATCATCAACCATGAGCTAGTTCATCGCAGCACAACCGGGATGTATCAGTGATATGTCTCCAACATATCCATAATTTTTTATTGTTCCATGCTATTATATTATCTGTTTTGGATGTTTTATATGCATTGATATGCTATTTTATATTATTTTTGGGACTAACCTATTGATCTAGGGCCTAGTACCAGTTTCTATTTTTTTCCTTGTTTTTGAGTTTTGCAGATAAGGAATATTAAATGGAGTCCAAACGGAATAAAACCTCCAGAATGATTTTTTCTGGAATAAAAGGAAGCCACAAGAGATGAGAACCAAGGCAGAGGAGCTGCCACAGGGCCACAAGCCCGCTAGCCGCGACCAGGGGGTACCCTGCACTAGGCAGGCTTGTGGGTCCCTGGCAACTCCCCTAACCCTAATCTTCGGCCTATAAATTCCCAAATATTCCATCATTATCAGAATGAACCACGAAAACACTTTTTCTCTGCTAGAAGCCTCTGTTCCCGAGAGATCCAATCTTGGAGCCTTTTTCGGTAATCTGCCGGAGGGGGATTTGATCACGGAGGTCATCTACATCAACTCCATTTCCCCTCCGATGATGCGTGAGTAGTTCACCACAGACCTACGGGTCCATATCTAGTACCTAGATGGCTTCTTCTCTCTCTTTGCTTCTGAATACCAAGTTCTTCATGATCTTCATGGAGATCTATCTGATGTAATACTCTTTTGCGGTGTGTTTGTCGAGATCCGATGAATTGTGGGTTTATGTTCAGATTATCCATGAATATTATTTGAGTCTTTCCTGAATTCTTATATGCATGATTTCATATCTTTTCAAGTCTCTTCGAGTTATTGGTTTGGTTTGGCCAACTAGATTGGTAATTCTTGCAATAGGAGAAGTGCTTAGTTTTGGGTTCAGTCTTGCGGTGTCCTCACCCAGTGATAAAGTAGGGGTAGCGAGGCACGTATTGTATTGTTGCCATCAAGGGTAAAAATATGGAGTTTTCATCATATTGCTTGAGTTTATCCCTCTACATCATGTCATCTTACTTAATGTGTTACTCTCTTCTTCATGAACTTAATACTCTAGATGCAGGCAAGAGTCGGTCGATGTGTGGAGTAATAGTAGTAGATGTAGAATCCTTTCGGTCTACTTGTCACGAACGTGATGTCTATATGCATAATCATTGCCTTGGATATCTTCATAATTATTCGCTTTTCTATCAATTGCTTGTAAGTAATTTGTCACCCACTGTAATACTTGCCATCATGAGAGAAGCCATCTAGTGAAACCTATGGCCCCCGGGTCTATTTTCTATATTATATTTTCAGATATAAAACCAAAAACACCAAAAATACTTGCTGCCATATTTTTCCTTTACTTTCCGTTCATGCATCCTATTATATCTATCTCTATTAGATCTCATCCTTGCAAGTAACCGTGAAGGGATTGACAACCCCTTTATAGCGTTGGGTGCAAGAGTTTGATTCCTTGTGTAGGTACATCTATTGGTGGCTCGCTTGTATCTCCTACTGGATTGATACCTTGGTTCTCCAAAACTGAGGGAAATACTTATCTACTTTGCTGTATCAAATCGTTCCTCTTCAAGGGAAACCAACGCATGCTCGAGAAGTAGCAAGAAGGATTTATGGCGCCGATGCCGGGGAGATACATAGAAGTCAAGGATACCAAGTACCCATCACAAACTCATCTCTTGCATTTACATTATTCTCCATTTGCCTCTCATTTTCCTCTCCCCCACTTCTAAAACAATTTTTAGAAAACACCAAAAAGATTTGCCTTTTTATTTGCCCTTCTTCGTACGTCTTCTCGTTTGCTTTTTTCTTGCTCGTGTGCTTGATTGCTTGCTTTGTCACGGCGACTCTAGAGAATACCAAGTTGTGTGACTTTTCCAATACTAATAATAATGATTTTATTAGTACTCCGATTGCTCCCGCCACTAGTGCGGAATCTTATGAAAATAATGCTGCTTTGCTGAATCTTGTTATGAAAGAACAATTTTCCGGCCTTGCTAATGAAGATGCTGCATCCCATCTAAATACTTTCGTTGAGTTGTGTGACATGCAAAAGAAGAAAGATGTGGATAATGATATTGTTAAATTGAAGCTATTTCTGTTCTCACTACGAGATCGTGCTAAAACTTTTTTTCATCTTTGCCTAAAAATATTATTGATTCATGGAATAAGTGTCAAGATGCTTTTATTTGCAAGTACTTTCCGCCCGCTAAGATCATCTCCCTTAGGAACAATATAATGAATTTTAAGCAACTTGATCATGAACATGTTGCACAATCTTGGGAGAGGATGAAACTTATGATTAGGAATTGCCCCGCGCATGGTTTGAGTTTATGGATGATTATACTTTTTTATGCTGGATTGAATTTTGCTTCTAGGAATCTCTTAGATTCCACAGCAGGTGGCACTTTTATGGAAATCACATTAGGAGAAGCTACTAAACTCCTAGATAATATTATGGCAAATTACTCTCAATGGCACACTGAAAGATCTCCTACTAGTAAAAAGTGCATGCTATTGAAGAAATTAATACTTTGAGTGAAAAGTTGGATGAATTGATGAAATTGTTTGCTAGTAAGAGTACTCCTATTGATCCTAATGGTATGCCTTTGTCTTCTTTGATTGGGAATAATAATGAATCTATGGATGTGAATTTTGTTGGTAGGAACAATTTTGGTAAGAACGCTTATAGAGGCAATTTCAATGCTAGGCCGCTTCCTAGTAATCCCTCTAATAATTATGGTAATTCCAATAGCAATTCTTATGGAAATTATAATAAAATACCCTCTAGTTTTGAGATTAATATTAAAGAATTCATTAGTACACAAAAAGGTTTCAATGCTATGTTTGAAGAAAAATTGCTCAAGATTGATGATTTGGCTAGGAACGTTGACAGAATTTCTCTTGAGATTGATTCTTTAAAAACTAGATCTATTCCACCCAAGCTTGATATTAATGAGTTTATTTCTATTGATGAGTGTAAATAAATAACCGCTAGAGTTCGTGCAAAGCATGAATGGCTTGAAAAAGTATGTTCTCGTGATAATATTGATGAAGATCTTAAAGTGATTGATGTGAATCCTATTGAATCTTTGTTTTCCAATATTAATCTTGATAAGGATGGGACTGGAGACGAGTCAACTTTAGTTAAAAGGCGTCCCACTGATTCGGAGTTTTTAGATCTTGATGCTAAGATTGACAAAAGTGGGATTGAAGAGGTCAAAAATTTAAATAGCAATGAACCCACTCTTTTGGATTTCAAAGACTTTAATCATGGTAGCTTCTCCTTGATTGATTGTATTTCCTTGTTGCAATCCATGTTGAACTCTCCTCATGCTTATAATTAAAACAAGGCTTTTACTAAACATATTGTTGATGCTATGATGAAGGCTTTTGAAAAAAAACTTGAGTTGCAAGTTTCTATACCTAGAAAGCTATATGATGAGTGGGAACCTACTATTAAGATTAATATTAAGGATTATGAGTGCCATGCTTTGTGTGATTTGGGTGCTAGCGTTTCCACGATTCCAAAAACTTTATGTGATGTATTAGGTTTCTATGAATTTGATGATTTTTCCTTAAATTTGCATCTTGCGGATTCCACTATAAAGAAACCTATGGGAAGAATTAATGATGTTCTTACTGTTGCAAAAAGGAATTATGTGCCCGTAGATTTCATTGTTCTTGATATAGATTGCAATCTTACATGTCCTATTATTCTTGGTAGACCTTTCCTTAGAACGATTGGTGCAATTATTGATATGAAGGAAGGGAACATTAGATTCCAATTTCCATTAAGGAAAGTCATGGAACACTTTCCTAGGAAGAAAATAAAATTACCTTATATGAGAGCTACTTATGGATTGCATACCAAATATGACAATAAATAGATCTATTGTGTTTTGCCTAGCTAGGGGCGTTAAACAATAGCGCTTGTTGGGAGGCAACCTATAGTGGATTTGTCACAGCAAGATGTCTGGGTTAACGGACTTTAGGTGTGAGGCCATCGTAACTATGTGGCGGCTTGAAGGGGTTGGTCGGAATCGAGAGACGCGAGTTTACCCAAGTTCGTGTTGGGAGACGCAGTAGTAAATCAAAAAAATTCCTACGTATCACCAAGATCTATCTATGGATAAACTAGCAACGAGTGGGGAGAGATTGCATCTTCATACCTTTGAAGATCGCTAAGCGGAAGTGTTACAAGAACGCGGTTGGTGGACTCGTACTCGTAGCGATTCAGATCGCGGTGGATTCCGATCTCAGCGCCAAACAACGGCGCCTCTGCGTTCAACACACGTGCAGCCCGATGACGTCTCCTACGCCTTTATCCAGCAAGGAGGAAGGAGAGGTTGAGGGAGAGCTCCGGCCGCACGATGGCGTGGTGACGGTGGAGCTACATGGACTCCGGCAGGGCTTCGCCAAGCGCTACGGAGAACAAGGAAGAGGAAGGGTAGGGATGCGCCGAGAGAGAGAAGTCGTCCCTCAAATCAGCCCAAACCCTTGCATATATATAGGAGGAGGGAGAGGGAGGGCTGCCTTGGCACCTCCTCCAAGGAGGAGAGGTTCGGCCGAACTAAGGGGAGAGTCCACCTCCCACAAGGGAGGTGGATCTCCTCTTTTAAAACCCTTTCGCCCTTTATCTCTTGATCTCCAGCCGCATGGGCCTTTCTAGAAGGCCTTGGCCAGCCCAAAAAGGTCCGGTACACCTCCTCTAAGGGCCCACGAAGTCCCATGGTCGTCACACCCCTCCCGGGGTCCTCCGGCACCCTCCCGGCACTCCCGGTACACTACCGATGAGCTCGAAAACTTTCCGGTGACCAAAACTGGACTTCCTATATCAATCTTTACCTCCGGACCATTCCGGAGCTCCTCGTGATGTCCGGGATTTAATCCGAGACTCCTAACAACCTTCGGTAATCACGTATACCATTTCCCTATAACCCTAGCGTCATCGAACCTTAAGTGTGTAAACCCTACGGGTTCGGGAGACATGTAGACATGACCGAGACACTTCTCCGGTCAATAACCAACAGCGGGATCTGGATACCCATGTTGTCTCCCACATGCTCCATGATGATCTTATCAGATAAACCACGATGTCAGGGATTCAATTAATCCCGTATACACAATTCCCTTTGTCTATCGATATGATACTTGCCCGAGATTCGATCGTCGGTATCTCTATACCTTGTTCAATCTTGTTACCGACAAGTCTCTTTAATCGTTCCATAATACATCATCCCGTGGCTAACTCCTTAGTCACATTGAGCTCATAATGATGATGTCTTACCAAGTGGGCCTAGAGATACCTCTCCGTCACACGGAGTGACAAATCCCAGTCTCGATTCGTGCAAACCCAACAGACACCTTCTGAGATACCCGTAGTGCACATTTATAGCCACCCAGTTACGTTGTGACGTTTGGAACACCCAAAGCATTCCTACGGTATCCAGGAGTTGCACAATCTCATGGTCTAAGGAAACGATGCTTGACATTGAAAAGCTTTAGCAGACGAACTACACGATCTTGTGCTAGGCTTAGGATTGGGTCTTGTCCATCACATCATTCTCCTAATGATATGATCCCGTTATCAACGACATCCAATGTCCATGGTCATGAAACCGTGACCATCCATTGATCAATGATCTAGCCAACTAGAGGCTTACTAGGGACATGTTGTGGTCTATGTATTCACACATGCATTATGGTTTTTGGTTAACACAATTATAGCATGAACAATAGACAATTATCATGAACAAGGAAATACAATAATAACCATTTTATTATTGCCTCTAGGGCATATTTCCAACAGTCTCCCACTTGCACTAGAGTTAATAATCTAGTCACATTGTGATGAATCGAACACCCATAGCATTCTGGTGTTGATCATGTTTCGCTCATGAGAGAGGTTTAGTCAACGGGTCTGCGACATTCAGATCCGTGTGCACTTTACAAATGTCTATATCTCCCTCCTGAATGTAATCACGGATGGAGTAGAAGCGGCGCTTGATGTGTCTTGTCTTCTTGTGAAACCTGGGCTGCTTCGCAAGGGCAATAGCTCCAGTGTTGTCACAGAATAGTGTCATCGGGCCCGACGCACTTGGAATTACTCCTAGGTCGGTGATGAACTCCTTCATCCAGACTCCTTCCTTTGCTGCTTCCGAAGAAGCTATGTACTCCGCTTCACATGTAGATGCCGCCACGACGCTTTGCTTGTTGCTGCACCAGCTGACTGCCCCTCCGTTCAAAACATACACGTATCCGGTTTGCGACTTGGAGTCGTCCGGATCTGTGTCGAAGCTAGCATCGACGTAACCCTTTACGACGAGCTCTTTGGCACCTCCATATACGAGAAACATCTCCTTGGTACTTTTTAGGTACTTCAGGATATTCTTGACCGCTGTCCAGTGTTCTGCTCTGGGATCACTTTGGTACCTCCCTACCAAACTTATGGCAAGGTTCACATCAGGTCTGGTACACAGCATGGCATACATAATAGAGCCTATGGCTGAAGCATAGGGATGACACTCATCTCTTCTCTATCCTTTGTCGTGGTCGGGCATTGAGTCGTACTTAATCTCACACCTTGTAACACAGGTAACAACCCCTTCTTGGACTGATCCATATTGAACTTCTTCAATATCTTGTTAAGGTATGTGCTTTGTGAAAGACCTATGAGGCGTCTCGATCTATCTCTATAGATCTTAATACCTAATATGTAAGCAGCTTCTCCAAGGTCCATCATTGAAAAACACTTATTCAAGTAGGCCTTTATACTTTCCAAAAGTTCTATATCATTTCCCATTATCAGTATGTCATCCACATATAATATGAGAAATGCTACAGACCTCCCACTCACTTTCTTGTAAATACAGGGTTCTCCATAAACCTGTACAAACCCAAACGCTTTAATCACCTCATTAAAGCGAATGTTCCAACTCTGAGATGCTTGCACCAGCCCATAGATGGAGCGCTGGAGCTTGCATACTTTGTTAGCATCTTTAGGGTCGACAAAACCTTCCGGTTGCATCATATACAGTTCTTCCTTAAGGAAACCATCAAGGAATGCCGTTTTGACATCCATTTGCTAGATCTCATAATCATAAAATGCGGCAATTGCTAACATGATTCGGACAGACTTCAGCATCGCTACGGGTGAGAAAGTCTCATCGTAGTCAACTCCTTGAACTTGTCGATAACCCTTAGCGACAAGCCGAGCCTTATAGACAGTTACATTACCATCCGCATCAGTCTTCTTCTTAAAGATCCATTTATTTTCAATGGCTCGCTTATCATCAGGCAAGTCCACCAAAGTCTACACTTTGTTCTCATACATGGATCGTATCTCGGATTTCATGGCTTCAAGCCATTTGTTGGAATCCGGGCCCGCCATCGCTTCTTCATAGTTCGAAGGTTCACCGTTGTCTAACAACATGATCTCCAGGATAGGGTTTCCATACCACTCTGGTGCGGAATGTGTCCTAGTGGACCTTCGACGTTCAATAGTAACTTGATCTGAAGTTTCATGATCATCATCATTAACTTCCTCTCCAGCCGGTGTAGGCTCCATAGAAACAACTTCCTGTGATGCGCTACTCTCCGGTTCGAGTGGAGGTACAATTACCTCATCAAGTTCTATTTTCCTCCCACTTACTTCTTTCGAGAGAAACTCTTTCTCGAGAAAGGATCCATTCTTGGCAACAAAGACTTTGCCCTCGGATCGTAGGTAGAAGGTATACCCAATAGTCTCTTTGGGATATCCTATGAAGACGCACTTTTCCGCTTTGGGTTCGAGCTTCTGAGATTGAAGTTTCTTCACATAAGCATCGCATCTCCAAACTTTTAGAAACGACAGCTGAGGTTTCTTTCCAAACCATAATTCATACAGTGTCGTCTCATCGGATTTTGACGGTGCCCTATTTAAAGTGAATGCGGCAGTCTCTAATGCATATCCCCAAAATGATAGCGGTAAGTCGGTAAGAGACATCATAGATCGTACCATATCTAATAGAGTGCGATTACGATGTTCAGACACACCATTTCGTTGAGGTGTGCCATGCGGCGTGAGTGGTGAAACAATTCCACATTTCCTCAGGTGCGTGCCAAACTCGTGACTTAAATATTCTCTGCCTCGATCAGATCGTAGGCACTTTATTTTCCTGTCATGTTGGTTCTCTACCTCACTCTAAAATTCCTTGAACCTTTCAAAAGTTTCAGACTTATGTTTCATTAAGTAGACATACCCATATCTACTCAAGTCATCAATGAGGGTGAGAACATAATGATAGCCACCATGAGCCTCGACACTCATATGACCGCATACATCGGTATGTATTATTTCCAATAAGTCAGTTGCTCACTCCATTGTTCCGGAGAACGGAGTCTTGGTCATCTTGCCCATGAGGCATGGTTCGCACGTGTCAAATGATTCAAAATCAAGAGACTCCAAAAGTCCATCAGTATGGAGCTTCTTCATGCGTTTGACACCAATATGACCAAGGCGGCAATGCAACATGTAAGTGGGACTATCGTTATCAACCTTACACTTTTCGGTACTCACACTATGGATATGTGTAACATCACGTTCGAGATTCATCAAAAATAAACCATTGACCAGCGGGGCATGACCATAAAACATTTCTCTCATATAAATAGAACAACCATTATTCTCAGATTTAAATGAGTAGCCATCTCGCATCAAGTGAGATCCAGACACAATGTTCATGCTCAAAGTTGGTACTAAATAACAATTATTAAGGTTTAACACTAATCCCGAAGGTAGATGTAGAGGTAGCGTACCGACGACGATCACATCGACCTTGGAACCATTCCCGACGCGCATCATCACCTCGTCCTTTGCCAGCCTCCACTTAATCCGCAGCTCCTTCTTGGAGTTACAAATGTGAGCAACTGCACCGGTATCAAATACCCAGGAGATACTACGAGCGCTGGTTAGGTACACATCAATAACAAGTGTATCACATATACCTGTAATGTTGTCGTCCTTCTTATCCACTAAGTACTTGGGGCAGTTTCGCTTCCAGTGACCGGTACCCTTGCAATAAAAGCACCCAGTCTCAGGCTTGGGTCCATGCTTGTTCTTCTTCTTCCCGGCAACTTGCTTAACGGGCGCGGCAACAGCTTTGCCGTCCTTCTTGAAGTTCTTCTTACCCTTGCCTTTCTTGAAACTAGTGGTCTTATTCACCATCAACACTTGATGCTCCTTTTTGATCTCGACCTCTGTTGATTTCAGCATCGAGTACAACTCAGGAATGGACTTCTCCATCCCTTGCATGTTGTAGTTCATCACAAAGCTCTTGTAGCTAGGTGGAAGCGACTGGAGGATTTTGTCAATGTCCGAGTCATCTGGGAGATTAACTCCCAGCTGAGTCAAGCAATTGTGAAGCCCAGACATCTTGAGGATGTGCTCACTAACAGAACTATTCTCCTCCATCTTACAGCTGAAGAACTTGACGAAGACGTCATATCTCTCGACCCGGGCATGAGCTTGGAAAACCAGTTTCAGCTCTTGGAACATCTCATATGCTCCCTGTTTCTCAAAACGCTTTTGGAGCCCCAGTTCTAAACTGTAAAGCATGCCGCACTGAACAAGGGAGTAATCATCGCAGCGAGAATGCCAAGCGTTCGCAACATCTTGCTCTGCTAGGAGAAGGGGTGGGTCACCTAGTGGTGCATCAAGGACATACAATTTCTTGGAAGCTATGAGGATGATCCTCAAGCCACGGACCCAGTCTGCATAGTTGCTTCCATCATCTTTCCGCTTGGTTTTCTCTAGGAAGGCGTTGAAATTGAGGGTGACATTCGCGTTGGCCATTGGATCTACAATATAGATTGTAAAGATAATTTTAGACTAAGTTCATGATAATTAAGTTCACATAATCATATTATTTAATGAACTCCCACTTAGATAGACATCTCTCTAGTCATCCAAGTGACACATGATCCATGTCAACTAGCCCGTGTCCGATCATCACGTGAGACGGACTAATCATCCATGGTGAACATCTCCATGTTGATCGTATCTTCTATACGACTCATGTTCGACCTTTCGATCTTACGTGTTCCGAGGCCATGTCTGTACGTTCTAGGCTCGTCAAGTCAACCTAAGTGTTCCGCGTGTGTAAATCTGGCTTACACCCGTTGTATGCGAACGTTAGAACCTATCACACCCGATCATCACGTGGTGCTTCGGAACAACGATCCTTAGCAACGGTGCACAGTTAGGGTGAAAACTTCTCTTGAAATTTTATTGAGATATCATCTTATTTACTATCGTCATTCTAAGCAAATAAGATGTAAACATGATAAACATCAAACGCAATCAATATAGTGACATGATATGGCCAATACCATCTTGCTCCTTTGATCTCCATCTTCAGGGCACCATGATCATCACTGTCACCGGCATGACACCATGATCTCCATCATCATGATCTCCATCATTGTGTCTTCATGAAGTTGTGTTGCCAACTATTACTTCTACTATTATGGCTAACGTTTAGCAATAAACTAAAGTAATTACATGGCATTTATGATTGACACGCAGGTCATACAATAAAATAAGACAACTCCTATGGCTCCTGCTGGTTGTCATACTCATCGACATGCAAGTCGTGAATCCTATTACAAGAACATGATCAATCTCATACATCACAATGCATCACATCACATTCTTTGGCCATATCACATCACAAGGCATATGCTGCAAAAACAAGTTAGACGTCCTCTAATTTGTAGTTGCAAGTTTTTTACGTGGCTGCTATAGGTTTCTAGCAAGAACGTTTCTTACCTACGCCAAAACCACAACGTGATATGCCAATTGCTATTTACCCTTCATAAGGACCCTTTTCATCGAATCCAATCCGACTAAGGTGGGAGAGACATACACCCGCTAGCCACCTTATGCAACAAGTGCATGTCCGGCGGTGGAACTAGTCTCATGTAAGCGTACGTGTAAAGTCAGTCTGGGCCGCTTCATCCCACAATACCGCCGAATCAAGATAAGACTAGTAGTGGTAAGCATATTAACAAAATCAACGCCCACAACAACTTGTGTTCTACTCGTGCATAGATTCTACGCATAGACCTAGCTCTGATACCACTGTTGGGAGATGTAGTAGTAAATCAAAAAAATTCCTACGTATCACCAAGATCTATCTATGGAGAAACCAGCAACGAGTGGGGAGAGATTGCATCTTCATACCTTTGAAGATCGCTAAGCGGAAGCGTTACAAGAACGCAGCTGGTGGAGTCGTACTAGCAGCAATTCAGATCGCGGTGGATTCCGATCTCAGCGCCGAACAACGGCGCCTCCGCGTTCAACACACGTGCAGTCCAATGATGTCTCCTATGCCTTGATCTAGCAAGGAGGAAGGAGAGGTTTAGGGAGAGCTCCGGCAGCATGACGGCGTGGTGACGGTGGAGCTACGTGGACTCCGGCAGGGCTTTGCCAAGCGCTATGGAGAACAAGGAAGAGGAAGGGTAGGGCTGCGCCGAGAGAGAGAGAAGTCGTCCCTCAAATCAGCCCAAACCCTTGCATATATATAGGAGGAGGGAGAGGGAGGGCTGCCTTGGTACCTCCTCCAAGGAGGAGAGGTTCGGCCGAACTAAGGGGAGAGCCCACCTCCCACAAGGGAGGTGGATCTCCTCTTTTAAAACCCTTTTGCTCTTTATCTCTTGATCTCCAGCCGCATGGGGCTTTCTAGAAGGTCTTGGCCAGCCCAAAAAGGGCTGGTACACCTCCTATAAGGGCCCACGAAGTCCCATGGTCGTCACACCCCTCCCAGGGTCCTCCGGCACCCTCCCGGCACTCCCGGTACACTACCGATGAGCCCGAAAACTTTCCGGTGACCAAAACTGGACTTCCTATATATCAATATTTACCTCCGGACCATTCCGGAGCTCCTCATGACGTCCGGGATCTCATTCGAGACTCCGAACAACCTTCGGTAATCACGTATACCATTTCCCTATAACCCTAGCGTCATCGAACCTTAAGTGTGTAAACCCTACGGGTTTAGGAGACATGTAGACATAACCGAGACACCTCTTCGGTCAATAACCAACAGCGGGATCTGGATACCCATGTTGGCTCCCAGATGCTCCACGATGATCTTATCGGATGAACCACGATGTCAGGGTTTCAATTAATCCTATATACACAATTCCCTTTGTCTATCGGTATGATACTTGCTCGAGATTCGATCGTCGGTATCTTTATACCTTGTTCAATCTTGTTACCAGCAAGTCTCTTTACTCGTTCCGTAATACATCATCCCGTGGCTAACTCCTTAGTCACATTGAGCTCATAATGATGATGTCTTACCGAGTGGGCCTAGTGATACCTCTCTGTCACACGGAGTGACAAATCCCAGTCTCGATTCGTGCCAACCCAACAGACACCTTCGGAGATACCCGTAGTGCACCTTTATAGCCACCCAGTTATGTTGTGACATTTGGCACACCCAAAGCATTCCTACGGTATCGAGGAGTTGCACAATCTCATGGTCTAAGGAAACGATACTTGACATTGAAAAGCTTTAGCAGACGAACTACACGATTTTGTGCTAGGCTTAGGATTGGGTCTTGTCCATCACATCATTCTCCTAATGATGTGATCCCGTTATCGACGACATCCGATGTCCATGGTCATGAAACCGTGACCATCCATTGATCAATGATCTAGCCAACTAGAGGCTTACTAGGGACATGTTGTGGTCTATGTATTCACACATGCATTATGGTTTTTGGTTAACACAATTATAGCATGAACACTAGACAATTATCATGAACAAGGAAATACAATAATAAGCATTTTATTATTGCCTCTAGGGCATATTTCCAATAATTCGGTCCCTCCGATAGAGGTAAAAGCCTATGTGCTGCTTGTCTGGTATTGATCATGAGGAAGATCTCTCGGTTATAAGGGTGTTGTCTTGCTACCTCTAATCTCAAGACCCTCTAATCTGTCTATCTCTAATGACTTCAACTTGTCTAAGACCTATCTATTGAGACGTCTAAAAACCTGACCCTCTCGGGGTGACCCGCCCCTCCTTATATAAGTTGAAGGGGCGGCTTACATGTAGAGTCTAAGTCGGATTGAGACTTAACCTATTATGACTTCCCATTGTGGGCTTCTGAGTCCCGGGCGGCTTAACCGGGCAGCTTAACCAAGGCTTATCTTCAATACTCATCTTCAGAGACTCGTCTCTAGGACTTAACCTGTCTGACGGGTCATAACTGTGTGACGGGTCATAACTGCCTGCCGGCTTATAACTTGTCTGTCGGCTTAGAACTATTTGTCGGCTTAGAAACTGTTTGTCGGCTTAGAACTTGTCTGCCGGCTTAGAACTGTTTGCGGGCTTATAACTTGTCTGCCGGCTTAGAACTATTTGCCGGCTTAGAAACTATTTGCCGGCTTAGAACTGTCTCCGGGTCATACCACGGGGTATATTCCCGACACAACACAATTTTATTTTGCTTTCTGCTTTTTGCTTCTGTGTGTTTGGCACATTATTACATCTGTAGTAATTGTTTTTTGAGTTTAAATTAGTGTTTGAGCCAAGTAAAACCTTTGGGGTGATCTATGGTAGTTGTTGATTTGATCTTGCCGGAAAACGGAAACTTTTGCGCTAAGTACAGGAATATTCTGAATTTTTCGGAGAGTCAAATTGATCCAAATTTTTTACAAAGGATTGATATACAAATTTCTTTGGTTTTCCTAATTTTTCATAATTTTGAGAGTTCCATAAGTATTCAAAGTTTACAGATTGCTACAGACTGTTCTGTTTTTCACATATTATGTTTTCTTTGTGTTGTTTGCTTATTTTGATGTATCTATGGGTCGTATCGGGGGGTATGAGTCATGGAAAGTTGGAATATAGTGTAGGGGAACGTTGCATGGGAAACAAAAAATGCCTATGCACACGCAAGATCTATCCATGGTGATGAGCATTTACTAGAGGGAGAGTGGATCTACATACCCTTGTAGATCGCTAAGCGGGAAGCGTTAAGAAACGCGGTTGGTGTAGTCGCACGTCTTCACGATCCAAATCGCCGAGCATCCCGCGATCTCATCACGATCCATCCCACGATCGAATCACGATCCATCCCGCGAACTCATCACGATCAGTCGCGCGATCTCATCACGATCCGTCTCGCGATCTTGATCACGGTCCTTCCGATCTAGCGCCAAACGGACGGCACCTCCATGTTCAGCACATGTGCAGCTTGATGACGATGTCCGCCTTCTTGATCTAGCAAGAGGGAGCAGAGAGGTAGAAGAGTTCTCCGGCAGCGCGACGGCACTGCGGTGATGGTGGTGGAGCTATTCCGGCAGGGCTTCGCCTAAGCACTGCGGAAAACCAATCTAGAGGAGAAACTATGCACTAGAGGAGAGGGTAGCACGTGGCAAAAAAACTAGTGCAAAAACCCTAAAACCTCTAGTATATATAAGAGGAAGAGAGGAGGAGGCTCGGCCAAAGGGCCGGCACTCGGAGGCTTCGGCCGAAGTGGATAGGAGAGTAGGAATCCTCCTCCAATCCTAGTAGGACTAGGACTCCATCCTTTTTTGCCTTTTTTGCCTTTTTCCACCTTTTCTCTTTGGGCTTGTCTTTCCCAGCCGCATGGGCCTTGTGTGGGACTTCCAGCAGCCCACTAAGGGATGGTATTCACTCTCCCACAGCCCATGTAGCCTCTTGGGTCGAAATACCCCTCCAGATGGTCTCCCGGTACACTACCGGCACTCTCGGTACACTACCGATGAGCCCGAAACTTTTCCGGCAACCAAAATAGGACTTCCTATATATCAATCTTTACCTCCGGACCATTCCGGAGCTCCTCATGACATCCAGGATCTCATCCGGGACTCCAAACAACCTTCGGTCACCACCATGCATAACTCTATACTACCGAAACGTCACCAAACCTTAAGTGTGCAGACCCTGCGGGTTCGAGAACTATGTAGACATGACCAAGACACCTCTACGGTCAGTAACCAATAGCGGGACCTGTATGCCCATATTGGTTGCTACATATTCCCTTTGTCAAGGGAACCTCTATGTCAATCAATCGAACCTCTATGTCAAGGATTCAGTTAATCCCGTATGATGTTCCCTTTGTTCTTTGGTATGTTACTTGCCCGAGATTCAATCGTCGTATCTCCATACCTAGTTCAACCTCATTACTGGCAAGTCTCTTTACTCGTTCCGTAATACAAGATCCCGTGACTAACACTTAGTCACATTGCTTGCAAGTCTTGTTGTCATGTTGTATTACCGAGTGGGCCCTGAGATACCTCTCCGTCACGCGGAGTAACAAATCCCAGTCTTGATCCATGCCAACCCAACAGACATCCTCGGAGATACCTGTAGAGTACCTTTATAGTCACCCAGTTACGTTGCGACATTTGATACACACAAGGCACTCCTCCGGTGTCAGTGAGTTGCATGATCTCATGGTCATAGGAACAGATACTTGACATGCAGAAAACAGTAGCAATAAACTGACACAATCATATGCTACGTTTGTAGTTTGGGTCTTGTCCATCATACCATTCTCCTAATGATGTGATCCCATTATCAAATGACATCTCATGTCCATGGCTAGGAAACCTTAACCATCTTTGATCAGCAATCTAGTCTATTAGAGGCATACTAGGGACATGGTTTTGTCTATGTATCCACACATGCATCTAAGTCTACGATCAATACAATTATAGCATGGATAATAAAAAATTATCATGAACAAGGAAATATGATAATAACTAATTTATTATTATCTCTAGGGCATATTTCCAACAGTCTCCCACTTGCACTAGAGTCAATAATCTAGTTCACATCACCATGTGATTCGCATTGTTATGAATCTAACACCGAATGAGTTTTGGGGCTCGATCATGCTTTGCATGTGAGAGAGGTCTTATAGTCAATGGGTCTGTGACATTCCGATCTGTGTGTACTTTGCAAATCTCTATGTCAAACTGTAAACACTGCTACCACACTCCATTTGGTACTATTCCAAATGGCTGCTCCACTACACATATCCAGATTGCTACTACAAGTCATCCGTATTGGTGTTAAAGCTTGCATCGACGTAACTCTTTACGACGAACTCTTTATCACCTCCATAATCGAGAAACATCTCCTTAGTCTTTTAGTTACTAAGGATAATCTTGACCGATGTCTAGTGATCCACTCCTGGATCACTCTTGTACCCCTTGACGGACTCATGGCAAGGCACACACAGGTGTGGTACACAACATGGCATACTATACAGAGCCTATGGCTAAGACATAGTGGACGACGTTTGTCCTTTCTCTTTCTTCTGTCGTTGTCGAGCTTTGAGTCTCACTCAACTTCACACCTTACAAATCAGGCAAGAACTCTTTCTCTGACTGATCCATTTTGAACTCTTTCAAAATCTTGTCAAGGTATGTACTCATTGAAAGTCTCATCAAGCATCTTGATCTATCTCTATAGATCTTGCTCAACAATTAGGTAGCTTTATCCAGGTCTTCCTTTGAAAATCACTTTTCAAACAACCGTTTATGCTTTCTAGAAATTCAACATTATTTTCGATCAACAATATGTCATCCACATATACTTATCAGAAATTCTATAGTGCTCCCACTCACTTTATTGTAAATACAAGTTTCTCATAAACTTTGTATATACTACAAAACTTTGATCACCTCATCAAAGTGTATATTCCAACTCCGAGATGCTTGCTCCAGCCCTTAGATGGATTGCTGGAGCTCGCACACCTTTTAGCATCCTTAGGACTAACAAAACCTTCTGGTTGTATCACATACAACCTTTCCTAAAGTAAACTATTAAGGAAACAATGTTTTGTCATCCATCTACCAGATTTCATAATTGAAAAATGCAGCAACTGCTAACATAATTCCAATAGACTTTAGAATCGCTACGAGTGAGAAAGTCTCATCGCAGTCAACTCCTTGAACTTGTCGTAAACTTCTTTGCAACAAGTCGAGCTTTACAAATGGTGACATTTACCATGAGCGCATGTCTTCATTTTAAACATCCATTTGTACTCAACGACCTGCCGTCCAACGAGCAAGTCTACCAAAATCTATACTTGGTTTTCATACATGGATCCTTTCTCGGATTTCATGGCCTCTAACCTTCTGTCGGAACCGGGCCCATCATCGCTTCTCCATAGCTCGCAGGTTCATCGTTGTCCAACAATAGGACCTCCAAGACAAGGTTGTCGTACCACTCAGGAGCAGTATGCGTCCTTGTCGACCTATGAGGTTCGATAGTAACCTGATCCGAAGCTTCATGATATCATCATTAACTTCCTCTTCAACTGACGTAGGCTCCACAGAAACATCTTTCTTCTCTACGCTACTCTCTGGTTGAACAGACGTTCAACAACCTCATCAAGTTCTATCTTCCTCCCACTCAATTCTTTCGAGAGAAACTCTTTCTTGAGAAAGGACCCAATTTTAGCAACAAACACTTTATGCTTGGATCTAAGATAGAAGGTTTACCCAACTGTTCTTAGGGTATTCTATGAAGATGCATTTGTCCGCTTTGGATTTGAGCTCATTCGGTGAAAACATTTTCCACACAAGCGTCGCAGCCCCAAACATTAAGAAAGGACAGCTTGGGTTTCTATCAAACACTAATTCACATGGTGTCATCTCAACGGATTTAGATGGTTCCCTATTTAAAGTGAATGTAGTTGTCTCTAATGCATCAGCCCAAAATTATAGTAGAAAAACGATAAGAGACATCATAGCACGCACCATATCCAATAGAGTACGACTATGACATTCGGACACACCATCACACTATGGTGTTCCAGGTGGCGTGAGTTGTGAAACAACTTTCACATTGTCTAAAGTTGTATGCCAAACTCGTAACTCAGATATTCACCTCCACGATCATATCACAGTCATTTTTATCTTCTTGTCACGATGATCTTAAACTAAACTCTGAATTTGCTTGAACCTTTCAAACGATTCAGACTTGTGTTTCGTTAATTAAATATACACTATATCTACTCAAATCATCAGTGAAGGTAAGGAAATAACGATATCCACTCCACGCTACAAGACTCATTGGATTGCATACATCAACATGTCTCAATTCTAATAAATCACTTGCCCACTCCGTCCATCTGAAAAACGGGGTCCTTAGTCATCTTGCCGAAGAGACATGGTTCGCATGTCTCAACCGATTCGAAATCGAATGAGTCCAAAGATCCATAAGCATGGAGTTTCTTCATGTGCTTTATACCAATATGACATTTAGAGGCAGTGCCACAAATATCTGGTACTATCATTATTAACTTTGTATCTTTTGGCATCAATGTTATGAACATGTGTATTACTACGATCAAGATTCAACAAACCATTCTCACTGGGTGCATGACCATCGAAGGTATCATTCATGTAAATAAAATAACCATTATTCTCTAACTTAAATGAATAACCGTGTTGCAATAAACATGATCTAATCACGTTCATGCTCAACGCAAAACACCAAATAATATTTATTTAGGTTCGTCACTAATCCTGAAGGTAGAGAGAGTGTGCAATGTTGGTCACATCAACCTTGGAAACATTTCCAACACACATCGTCACCTCACCCTTAGGTTGTTCTCCATTTATTCCGTAGCTTTTATTTCGAGTTACTAACATTTAGCAACCGAACCGGTATCCAATACCCAGGTGCTACTAGGAGTACTCGCAAGGTACACATCATTAACATGTATATCAAATATACTTTTGTCGATGTTGCCAGCCTTCTTATCTACCAAGTATCTAGGGTTTTTCCGCTTCAGCGACTGCTCTCCTCATAATCGAAGCACTTAGTCTCAGTTTTGGGTTCAACTTTGAGTTGCTTCACTGGAGCAGCAACTGACTTGCTATCCATGAAGTTTCCCTCCTTGCTCTTGCCCTTCTCGAAACTAGTGGTTTGATTAAGCATCAACACTTGACGCTCCTTGATTTCGACCTTCAAGGTGTCAAACATCATGAACAGCTCAGGGGTCATTATTTCTATCCTAGGCATTTTATAGTTCATCACCAAGTTCTAGAAGCTTAGTGATAGTGACTTGGAGAACTATATCAATCACTATCTTATCTGGAAGATCAACTCCCACTCGATTCAAGCGATTGTAGTACCCAGACAATCTGAGCACAAGCTCAACGATTGAACTATTCTCTTTCATCTTGCAGGCAAAGAATCTTGTTGGAGATCTCGTATCTTGCAACACGGGCACGAGCCTGAGATCCTAATTTCAGCTCTTAGAACATCTCATATGTTTCGTGACGTTCAAAACATTTCAGAGCCTCAATTCTAAGTCGTAATGCATGATGCACTAAACTATCAAGTAGTCATCAAAACGTGCTTGTTAGATGTTCACAACATCTACAGACGACGCTAGAGGGGTTGGCGCACTGAGTGGTGCATTAAGGACATAAGCCTTCTGTGCAGCAATGAGGACAATCCTCATATCACAGACCCAGTCTGCAATATTGCTACCATCATCTTTCAACTCTATTTCTCTAGGAACATATAAAAATTCAAGGGAGCTATAGCACAAGCAAGTAATCTACAACATAATTTGCAAAGACACTACTGACTATGTTCATGATAATGAGTTCAATTAATCATATTACTGAAGAACTCCCACTCAAATTGATATCCCTCCGGTCATTCGAGTGATACATGATCCAAATTCACCAACTCAAGTCCGATCATCACGTGAGTTGAGGTGGTTTCAATGGTGAACATCATCATGTTAATCATATCTGCTATATGACTCATGTTCGACCTTTCGGTCTCTTGTGTTCCGAGGCCATGTCTGTACATGCTAGGCTCGTCAAGTTTAACCCAAGTGTTCTGCATGTGCAATACTGGCTTACACCCGTTGTATGTGAACGTAGAGTCTATCACACCCGATCATCAGATGGTGTCTCGACACGACGAACTTTTGCAACGGTGCACACTCGGGGAGAACACAATTTATCTTGAAATTAAGTGAGGGATCACCTTATAATGCTACCATTGTCCTAAGCAAAACAAGGTGCATAAAAGGATTAACATCACATGCAAATCATAAGTGACATGATATGGCCATGAACTTGTGCTTTTGATCTCCATCTTAAAAGCACCGGCATGATCTCCATCGTCACCGGCACGACACCGTGATCTCAATTAACATGTCGCCATCGGGGTTGTTGCACCCATCATGCTTCTACTACTATTGCTACCGTTTATCGATAAAGTAAAGCATTACATAGCGCTTAATGATTGACACGCAGGTCATACAATAATTAAAGACAACCTATGGCTCCTGCCGGTTGTCGTACTCATCGACATGCAAGTCGTGATATTCTATACAACACATGATCATCTCATACATCACATATATCACATCATGTAATTGGCCATATCACATCACAACATACAATGCAAAAACAAGTTAGACGTCCTCTAACTGTTGTTACATGTTTTACGTGGCTGCTACCGGTATCTATCAAGAACAATGCTCACCTATGCATAAACCACAACTGTGATACATAAGTTTCTTTTCAACCTTCTCAAGGACCGCCTTTGTCGAATCCGATCCAACTAAAGTAGGAGAAACAGGCACCCGCCAGCCATCTCTGTGCAACGAGGTTACACGTTAGTTGATGGAACTGGTCTCTCGTAAGCGTACGAGTAAGGTTGGTCCAAGCCACTTCATCCCACAATACCGTTGACCCAAAACACGACCAAGGGAGGAAGCAATCTAAGCATAAACGCCTACAAACTCTTTGTGTTCTACTCGAGATCTCATCTACACATAGACCTAGCTCTGATACCACTGTAGGGGAATGTTGCGTGGGAAACAAAACATTTCCTATGCACATGCAACATCTATCCATGGTGATGAGCATCTACAAGAGGGAGAGTGGATCTACATACCCTTGTAGATCGCTAAGCGGGAAGCGTAAAGAAATGCGGTTGGTGTAGTCGAACGTCTTCGCGATCCAAATCGCCAAGCGTCCCTCGATCTCATCACGATCCGTCCCACGATCCAATCACGATCCATCCCGTGAATTCATCACGATCCGTCCCGTGATCTCATCATGATTCGTTTCGCGATCTTGATCACGGTCCTTCCGATCTAGCGCCAAACGGACGACACCTCCACGTTCAGCACACATGCAGCTTGATGACGATCTCCGCCTTCTTGATCCAGCAAGAGGGAGCAGAGAGATAGAAGAGTTCTCTGGCAGCACGACGGCTCTGCAGCTATGGTGGTGGAGCTATTCTGGCAGGGCTTTGCCTAAGCACTGCGGAAAACCGATCTAGAGAAGAAAATATGCACTAGAGGAGAGGGTAGCACGTGGCAAAAAAACTAGTGCAAAAACCCTAAAACCTCTAGTATATATAAGAGGAAGAGAGGGAGGAGGCTTGGCCAAAGGGCCAGCCCTAGGAGGCTTCGGTCGAAGTGGATAGGAGAGGAGGAATCCTCCTCCAATCCTAGTAGGACTAGGACTCCTTCCTTTTTTGCCTTTTTTGCCTTTTTCCACCTTTTCTCTTTGGGCTTGTCTTTCCCAGCCGCATGGGCCTTGTGTGGGACTTCCAGCAGCCCATTAAGGGATGGTATTCACTCTCCCACAGCCCATGTAGCCTCTTGGGTCGAAATACCCCTCCAGATGGTCTCCCGATACACTACCGGCACTCTCGGTACACTACCGATGAGCCCGAAACTTTTCCGGCAACCAAAATAGGACTTCCTATATATCAATTTTACCTCCGGACCATTCCGGAGCTCCTCATGACATCCAGGATCTCATCCGGGACTCCAAACAACCTTCGGTCACCACCATGCATAACTCTATACTACCGAAATGTCACCAAACCTTAAGTGTACAGACCCTGCGGGTTCGAGAACTATGTAGACATTAACGAGACACCTCTACAGTCAATAACCAATAGTAGGACCTGGATGCCCATATTGGGTCATACATATTCTACAAAGATCTTTATCGGTCGAACCTCTATTTCAAGGATTCAGTTAATCTCGTATGATGTTCCCTTTGTTCTTTGGTATGTTACTTGCCCGAGATTCGATCGTCGTATCTCCATACCTAGTCCAACCTCTTACCGGCAAGTCTCTTTACTCATTCCATAATACAAGATCTCGTGACTAACACTTAGTCACATTGCTTGCAAGGCTTGTTGTCATGTTGTATTACCGAGTGGGCCCTGAGATACCTCTCCGTCATACGGAGTAACAAATCCTAGTCTGGATCCATGACAACCCAACAGACACCCTCAGAGATACCTGTAGAGTACCTTTATAGTCACGCAGTTACGTTGCGATCTTTAATACACACAAGGCACTCCTCCGATGTCAGTGAGTTGCATGATATCATGGGAATAGGAACAGATACTTGACATGCAGAAAACAGTAGCAATAAACTGACACGATCATATGCTACGTTTGTAGTTTGGGTCTTGTCCATCACACCATTCTCCTAATGATGTGATCCCGTTATCAAATGGCATCTCATGTCCATGGCTAGGAAACATTAACCATGTTTGATCAACGAGGTAGTCTATTAGAGGCATACTAGGGACATGGTTTTGTCTATGTATCCACACATGCCTCTAAGTCTCCGATCAATACAATTATCGCATGGATAATAAACGATTATCATGAACAAGGAAATATGATAATAACTAATTTATTATTGCCTCTAGGGAATATTTCCAACATACAGTAGACCGAAACGATTCTGCATCTACTACTACTCCACACATCGATCGACTCCTGCCTGCATCTTGAGTATTAAGTTCATGAAGAACAGAGTAACGCATTAAGATAGATGACATTATGTAGAGGGATAAACTCAAGCAATATGATGAAAACCCCATCTTGTTACCCTTGATGGAAACAATACAATACGTGCCTCGCTACCCCTACTATGTCACTGGGTGAGGACACCGCAAGATTGAATCCAAAACCAAGCACTTCTCCCATTGCAAGAATTACCAATCTAGTTGGCAAAACCAAACCAATAACTTGAAGAGACTTGCAAGGATATGAAATCATGCATATAAGAAATCAGAGGAGATTCAAATAATATTCATGGATAATCTGGACATAAACTCACAATTCATCGGATCTTGACAAACACACCACAAAATAGGATTACATCGGATAGATCTCCATGAAGATCATGAAGAACATGGTATTGAAGATCAAAGAGAGAGAATAAGCCATCTAGCTACTAGCTATGGACCCATATGTCTATGGTGAACTACTCACGCATCATCGGTGGGGCAATGAAGTTGATGTAGATGCCCTCCGTGATCGAAACCCCCTCCGACAGATTACCGGAAAAGGCTCCAAGGTTGGATCTCTCGGGAATGGAGGCTTTCGATGGCGGAAAAGTATTTGTGTGGCTCTTTTTTATGTTGGGGGAATATTTGGGTATTTACAGGCCAAGAATTAGGGTTAGGAGACCTGCCAGGAGGCGACAAGCCTGCTAGGCGTGGCAGGAGGGGCCCGCACCTAGCAAGCTTGTGGCGCCCTGACACCTCCCCTGACGTGCACTCCAAGCTTGGATGACTTGTTTCCTTCTAGAAAAACTCCTTTCGCAAGTTATATTCCGTTTGGACTCCGTTTAATATTCCATATCTGCAAAACTCAAAAACAAGGAAAAAACAGAAACTGGAACTTGGCTCTAGATTAATAGGTTAGTCACAAAAATAATATGAAATAACATATTAATGCATATTAAACATCCAAAATAGATAGTATAATAGCATGCCATCATCAAAAATTATAGATATATTGGAGACGTATCAGGTGGCTCCTTGGTCGCTCCCACCTGGTCCTTTGGGACACATTGCAGACCGATGACGTTGGTCGCAGGTGGAGTTAGAGGAGGAGTTCCGAGTACTGATCTCGCCCAAGAGGAAGTTCCTCACGCTTGGGGCGGCTCCTGGACGGGCGAGGTACCTTGCATCATGACATCCATGTCACTAGCGGGATTTGGCTGGACAACTTTTTCGTATGTGTCAATCTTGATCACCTCGCGTGGCTCTACAAAGAGGAGACAATCACTTGGAAATAATCCCAAAGGAGGATTTAAAGACCTCAAGTTCACAAATAAATAAATTCGAGTGATACCTTTTGAAGTGGTCGCAACTGTCTTGACCTTGTCCTTCCCCAACAAAGTAGATGAGGTGTCAGCCCTGCAACCAAATTCACTCGGATTGTTTACTCCAATCGGTCAACCGCATGAAACATCAATCGGCATGTAGATACTTACGTGGAATCCACCGACACGTTTATCTTGGTCTTGGGCAGCATCGCATTTCGAGGTTTGCTGGTGGAGACCTTCGCCTGCTTTGCGGCCTTCTCTAGAGACGCGACAGATTCGCTACGCCCGCGCTTTGAAGTCCGAGTGGGAGGGGCATTCCGAGAGGCTTGGTGGCACCTGGGCCACCCGCACGCCCCCACGGACTCTACTGTGCTGACGAGCCTTTGAGTGGGTCTCCATAAGCACCTCCTCTGAAGGAGAAGACTCCGCCTTGTCACACAGTTCGGACTCCCTCTCATCCTGTTCGTCGTCGCTCTCGTTCTCATACTCTTCTTCATCATTTGAGTTGCCGTGGCGCTCGTTCTCGCTGGCCATGCCCGTGGTCGCGTTGGCATCGGTGCGTATGAAGCTCTCCATGCATGTATAGCCCTGTTGAAGCGGGAGTTACAAAGATCAGAACTCGCCAAAGGAAAATCATATAATTCAGAACTAATAATAGCATTCAGAGTTTACCTCACTCAGCAGATGAGCAGCCGAGTAAGGAGACACCCACCTTGACCCTCTGGGGTTGTCGCAATCTGGGGTTATGGCCTTCAGCTTGTTTGCCACTTTGTCGGCACTGAGTTCCTCCGAGTGTGTGCGAGTGACCTCACTCGGACTCGTGTACTACCGCATGGCATGAACCCTAGCCTGAAGTGGTTGGATTCTTCTCTAGAAGAAGACCTCCATTAGGTCCAACCCATTGACGCCTTGGTTCACCAGAGCCACTAGCGCAATCACGAGCAAGTCCACCTTGACTTTCTCCTCCTTGGATACAGCCAACTTGGGAAGTTGCCGAATGTGTTTTGTGGTATATGGAGGGAGACCCGAGTGACCCTCACCGTCTGAGACATCCTAATAGTAAAACCATGTGGATTGCAAACCCTTGACCATATAAGGGAAGTTCAACACAGGAAAACTACCTTTTCCCCTCAACTGGATCCCCAGACCCCCACACAACTGCACTACGTGCGTTTTCTCTTCCAAGAGAGCGGGTTTCTTCGCCGTCATCACTCGACAAGTAAGCAAGTGTTTGAAAAAGACCCAATGGGGTGGCAATCGAGGAAGTTCTCGCACAAGGAAACAAAGCAGCTAAATACATGATAGAATTGGGGGGAGATGGTGCAGTTGGGCCCCAAAGAAGTTTAGGAAAGCCTGGAAGAAGGGAGGAGGAGGAAGCGAAAAAACCCGGTCGATGTGGGTAGTGAGGAGTACCCGTTCGCCTCCGTGCGGCGCGGGCTTAGCCTCCCCCTTCCCCGGCAGCCTCCGGCTCCCCGAGCAAGGAGACCTTGGGCCTCGTAGTCCTACAGTCGGCCGGCGGAACCCACGACGGCAGCCAGTCGCCCTGGACGAAGCCAGCCGGGGCGCCCGCGCTCGAGGAAGAGTCACGCGAAGTCCGCTTCACCATCTCGGCCTTTGCAATGGCATTCTTCGACATCTCCTGCAAAGGTTGGCGGTGAATCGGTGGTCCGATGGAGCTCACGGAGCTTTCGGTGGAGCTATAGTAGAAATCTAGGGAAAGAAGAAGCTGGTGTTACTTACTTACCACCCTCGATCACTTTTTTATACCCCAGCTCGACTGGATTGCCGTCGTTGGATCTGGGAGGGCCGCGCAATCAACGGACGCGCACAGATCTACTAAATATTTGGGACAGAGTAGTGGGGACATGTGGCAAAATTGGCGACGCGGAAATCGAGGCATCACGGCCACCTCTCCCATGTCCCTGACACAACTGTCATGACCACATGCATGCACTTCACCATGATTTCAAAATCACCGGAGATTTTGCTACGCGCGTTTCGAGCGGACTACACATTCACCTATGCATTCTGACACACAGCGATTTACCGAGTTACTGACGATTGGGCGAATTCCCACCGAGTGAGTTATGCCTCATCAAGCACCTGGAAGGATCTCCGAACATTCTTGGAACCTCCGAATGAAGAACAAACAGAAGCTTCAATGACAACATATACAAGCTTAAAGGTCATCTCTTCTGAGAGCAGATCTATGACAAACCCAATGGTCCGAGCGGTCAGAACCGCACCGGCCAATCAGTATACATTGAACCTTGAATCGAATGAGACTCGAACCCCGAGTGAGAAATGGTCCGGTTTGTTTCGAAGGCGTCTCGGAGATGACTTCCCGCATTGCGACATGCAGGCCACTCGTCTTCTTGAGACTCAACAGATTCGGGGGCTACTGACGAGGTTACCTACCCTAGGTAGGGTCACATACCTCTATTCTAGGGCACCTTTGGGGTCCTACAAGTTCATGGGAGTCTTTAGTCCGCCTCGACACTCGGATGAACATGCAATCTGCACTCGGCTCCTTGGAAGTCACTCGGATGTTACCAACCACTCGGTCCCTCCTCTAACACTCAGACAGACAAGAGCAGGACCGTCATGGGAGCAGCAATGTTCAAGGGACTTAATACGCCTTAATGGTGTAAAGACCATGTTACCTATAATGACTATAGTTATCTTAGCCATTTCTAGTAACCCCTGCAGTTATTAGCATTAATGACCCTAGTGATGGCGCTTGGTTGGTGGAGGCGCACTCTATATAAGCCGTCCCCCGATGCCAGAGCAAGGGTTACGAAATCTCTGTAATCAGATACCCATACAAGGAAAACACACAACCCCAGAGCCCGAGAGGTAGGACTGTTACCACTTTCGAGTGGGGTCTGAACTTGTAAATTCCAAGTGTGACACTTACTCCGTAGCTAGGCTTCCCCCTTACTCATTCATACCCCCCGTACTAGTGTTAGGATTACTCCCACGACAATTACCTTGTGGAAAACCACATGTTGGTGATGTAGAAGAAGTAGAGAACACTACATGACCAGAGATAGAGGGAGTACAACCATCCCCACTAATCTTGGACACTCCATAGTTATCTTGGAGCTTTGTCAACAACTCACGAGCACCCCGAAATGGCATGTGTTAAAAATAACTACATTGCTCAAAGCATCGAAAAGCACATTGGAAGCTTGAGCATTGAGATAAGAGTTTTTCTCATCCTCTAAAGATGGGCTTTGAGACCTTTGCAGGAGAAAACCCCACATATATAATTTGCACTAAATTTGGATCCATGACCCTAAAGAGATTAAGCATGTGAATAACCCAAACATTAAAATTTGTGCCATTGAAACTAAGAGTGTGAGAGAATACTAAACCCTTAGTCGACATCCTTACTAGAAGAGCACATTTCTCCATGTGTGGTTTTTCTAATTGATGACATCCCTATGGCCTAATGGTTGCCTTGATTTATATTCGAAGGATTTGTCCATAGGCACTTCTTGAAGTCCATCTATTGGTTTTATCCAAAGATTGGTCATGTGAGAGTTGAGCTTATTAAAAGCATGTCTTGAAGAAGAAGATTGTGTGAGCATTCATGTTTACCGTCAAGACATCATGTTTATGAAGAGACAAGATAAGATACAATGTTGATCAAGACTAAGTCAAAGAGTAAATCAAGTTGATCAACAAACAAAGCGTGTAAGATGTACTGAGAGGGATCAAGTGATCCCATGGTATGGTAATCATTGCCCATTACGCTTTGTGTACTAACCTATGATCTATGTGAGAGTTCTATGTGGGGTTAGGTATGTATCCATGGGCTTGTGTTAAGAGGAAGATCTCATACAACCCATGGACGATGGCATCAAGTGGTGATCGTCATCAAGATTGCGGTGTGCAAGTTCAAGTGGAGCATCACGAAGAGATCATGCTTGAAGATTTCTGTCCATTCTGGTGACAATGGACTTGTGAGGATGTGTCATAGAGTGTCTCACCTGTAGTGGAGTGCGGGGGGCAATCAACTAGTATTCATCGAGCCAGCGCAAGCAAGAAAGATGGTCCATCGTGACTAAGTCAAGATCATCCTCATATAGCTCAAGCGTACCATGTGCAAGGTGTAGGTTTTCCCTTTATAGTTTTCTATTTTACCGGTCTCATGGTGGTAGTTGGGAGATCGGGTTATAGGATTGTTGTCATACTATCAAGGGGGCTCTCAACTGAGTAGCTTGATCATATCGTTTGTTGAGAGCTCAAAGCATTTTCATCCTTGCATCATATTTGTTGGTTATTGTTTGGTGTTTATCTTTGTTAGTTTTAGAGCTTATGGTCATCTTCGTGAAAAGCTTGAGTTCATCGAAAACGGAGTCCATATCCATCTTCTATGATGTTTTTGATGTTGGAGATTTTGCTAGATAATTATTGGAAATGTCTTCTTCCTTTTCCTACTGGCATTTATTCTCCATTGCTTGTTCTTAATATAACTAGTCATTGTTGGATAGCTCTTGTTGTCCTTTATCCAACAAGCTTGAGTTTGCTCAAATCGGAGCTTGTATGAGAAAGTTATGGCTGTTTTAGTCTTACATGTTTTACATAGAGAGGTTGTACCGGTTCATAGAGAGGTTGCACAGGCCGTCCAGTACAACCAGTGTTTGGAGCAGTTGTACCGCTCCGGAATTGGTCCGAAGGTTGTACCATCCATGTACCGCTCTACCACCGGACTAGTTTCTGCTGTGGAGCAGTTCTTGGGCGGTTGTGGGCCGGTGATACTTGTGGTCTTCGTTGGGTTTTCCATGAAGGGGACGCGTTATCGCAACACAATGTGGGTAAATATTTCCCTCTATTACAAAACCAAGGTTGATTGAACCAATAGGACTATCGATCCTCAACTATCTTCAGCGGCTGCACACAAAAGAACAAACAACTTGCACCCAATGCCAGCAAGAGGGTTGTCAATCCCCTTGATCTCGTTATTTGCATGCACGTGAGTTGTGTAGATAATTGTGGATAATTATAAATTGAAAAATAAAATAAAAGCAAATAAATAACAACAAGGTAGTAATAGCATTTGTGATTATATAAGTGAATAGACCCGGGGGTCCCTAGAGTTCTCTAGTGGCATCTCTGATAGAAATAGCATACGTCCATAAGAAAATAGGCTGACTCCTGCCTGCACCTATTACTATTACTTCACTCATCGACTGCTCTCCAGCATGCATCTAGAGTATTAATTAAAACAAAGTAATGCTTGGAGAACAATGACATGATATAGACAAAGTAAACTCAATCAATATGAATAAACCCCATTGTTTTATCCTTAGTAGCAGCAACACAAAGACGCAACTTGTCCCCTTCTGTCACTGGGATATAGAAACTCGCTAGGTTGAACCTACTACAATGCACCACTCCCACTGAAGAAATATCAATCTATTTGGCCAAACTATCTCAATAGATCGAAGAGCATTACGAAGCTATGGTGATCATGCAAATAAGAATCTTAGTATTCAAGTTTGACTCAAATACTTTTCATGAATAATCGGAACATAAACTCACAATTCATCGGATCCCAACAAACGCACCAAACAAAGGAATTACATCGATAGATCAAGGCAAATATGCGACGAACATTGTATTGAAGATCAAGATCAAGAGAGAGAGATTACCATATAGGTACTACCTACGGACCCATAGGTCTATGGTGAACTACTCACAAATCATCATGAGGGCAACAAGGTTGATGAAGAGGCCCTCCATGATCGATTGCCCCTCCGGTAGGGTGATGGAATAGAGTTGTAGATGTGCCCCTGTCAGAACAGAGACTTGTGGCGCCGAAAAAAGTGTTTCGGGAGCTCCCCTAGGGTTTTTAGGAATGTCGGGGAACGCTCGAGGGGGCCACCGCATATCGGGGCGCCCCAGAGGGCATGCCCTGATGTGTGGTGGGTCCCTCGTGCGTCTCCCGGCCTCCTCCTAAAGCTTCCATGTCTTCTTTTGGTCTATAAAAAATCATCAAAAAGTTTCATGACAATTGGACTTCATTTGGTACTGTAAACCTAAAAAGTTAAAAACATACAGAAAACAGCAACTGACACTAGGGACTGGTCAATAGTTTAGTGCTCAAAAATATTATAAATTGGTAAAAAAATGCCCAAAAAGTATCCTAGAATGATAATATATCAACATGGAACAATCAAAAATTATAGATACGTTGGAGACGTATCATCTGGTTGTTCCAGTTTAACCGGTACTACGGGTGTCCCGGGCGGTTGTACCGCTTATTGCTTTTCCTACACATAGGTTTGTCTGTTTTGACCGGTTGTACCGGTGCACATAGCGGTTGTACCGGTGAACATAGCGGCTGTACCGCTCCTATGTTATTTTGCACATAATGGGCAGATTCATGGGGACCTATTTAAGGGGGTCTTCTTCCCCAATGGTCCCTATCTTGTTAGGTTATGTTCTTCACCCATTGTTGACCTTCTTATAACTTGCTAACTCGCAATCCCTCCAATGATTCTTGCTCCTTTTTAAGGGAAAAGAGAGAGGAGATCTAGATCCACATTTCCACCAATCACTCTCTCCTTTATGTGAGAGGAACCCCTAGATCTTGGAGCTCTTTGTGAGTTCCTTGTTCTTCTTCTCATATTCATCCATAGCTTTTGATGTTGTGGTGGGATTTGGGACTGAGGGACTTGACCATTTCGTGTGTTCTTACCATTGCATTAGTGGCATCGGTTTGAGTTCTCCATGGTGATACATGGAAGTGAAGTTTGAGAAGCTTATTACTCTTGGGTGTTTGAGCACCCTAGAGCTTGTTCATCTTGGGTGCTTTGGTGCCCTAGACGGTTGGTGGTGTCTCGGAGCTCAATCATTGTCGTGTAAAGCTCTGGGCAAGCATCGGGGTCTTCAATTAGGTTCTGGAGATTGCCTCGAGCAATTTGTACAGGGTACCAGTAACCGCCCCCAAGGGTTACCAAAGTGTACGAGTTTGGTGACAGCCCCCAAGGGTTGCCATTTGTACTGGTTCGGTGACCGCCCTCAAGGACCCCTTACCGGAATCATGACATCTTGCATTACATGAGGACGCGAGGAGATTATGGTGGCCTTTGTGGCATCTTGGGGATCATTTTGCCTCCACACCCCTCCAAACGGAGATTAGCATCCGCAAGGGTGTGAACTTCGGGATACATCATCGTCCCCTCGTGCCTCGGTTATCTCTTACCCGAGCCCTTTACTTATGCACTTTACTTTGTGATAGCCATATTGTTTCTTGTTATATATCCTGGTATCACTTTGTTGTTTATCTTGCTTAGCATAAGTTGTTAGTGCACATATGTGAGCCTAGTTGTTTTAGATTTTGTGCTTGACAAATTAAACACTAGTTTTATTCCGTGTTTGTTCAAGCCTAAACCACCATTATTTTAAACCGCCTATTCGCCCACGTCTAGGCGACATCCAAGTTCTTTCAATTGGTATCAGAGGTAGGTCTCTCATTATTAGGTTTTACCACCTAAAGAGTAAGGATGTCGACTAGGGGATTAGGATTCTATGACACTCTTAGTTTCGATGGTACAAATTTTGATGTTTGGGTAATTCGTATGCTTAATCTCTTTAGGGTCATGGACCCAAATTTAGAGCAAATTGTAGATATGGGTTTTTCTCCTCCATAGGATTCTCAACACATATATTTAGAGGATGATAAAAACACTCGTCTCAATGCTCAAGCTTCTAATGTGCTTTTCGATGCTTTGGGCAATGTACTTATATTTCAAATCATGTCGTTCCGGGTTGCTCATGAGTTGTGGACAAAGCTTCAAGATAAATATGGTGTTTCCAATATTTGTAGGGATGACTGTTCTACCTCCACCTCTGGTCGTGTTGTCTTCTCAACTTCATCTACTTCACCTACATGTGGATTGCCACAAGGTAATGATATGGTGAGTAGTGGTGATCATTGTAATGATGATAGTGGGTTTATTGTTGATGATCCTTCATCACTATCTTATTGTAATGCTTCATCTTTGGACTGTAACACTTCGAGAACTCTACATGTTCCACATGCTTGTGTTGATAGTTCTTGCATATCATGTAGAGAATGCTTGACTAAATCTCATGATGATATGCTTACTATATCTTGTTGTGTCGGGGATAATCTCAGTGTAGCCTCAAACAACTCTATCCACCAACCTTCTGGAACGACTGTGGGGCGAGCCGCCTCCCCCTCAAGGCCGACTCCATGCTGCCAGCTACGACGAGCTGGGTGGCTAGGAGTGGAGACCTCCGGCTCCCCAGCTGGCTGCACATTGGATGCCAAGGTCAAGGTACGCGTGGCAACAGTGGCCCCCATCCCATCAGGGGTCAGAGCCCGCATGGCCACAGTGGAGGCAATAGTGCCTCTAAGTCTAGCCGACCGCGACCGGGCACCGGAACAGTGCCGGCACGCCCTCAACCACTCCATTACCTGCCCAAGCATAGCTATAGTGCGGCTAGTCATACCGCTAATCACGTCCAGCTGCAGCAAGACGACGCCTCGAAGGATGGCCCATGCCACGAAGTGACCGTCACGGGGACCCACCCGCGGGACCCTCCGGCTCCCGACGGGACACCACAGCCGGCGGTTCCTACCAGCGACAAGCCCCTCATCTTGGGGCTCCCACGATTGGCTAGAGAAGCTGCGAGTCGGGACCCCCGGAGTCTTCTATTCGTATTGTAATTGGGGGGTTTGCCTATAGAACCCCCTGGAGCCCCCCAATGCAAAGGGAGATCGACCAAACCACACACCACATTCACGTAGAGGGGCAATGGAGGCAGCCTAGCTCCTTCTTCCTCCTCTAGCCATATAGCTCCAGGAGTGACAGGGGATGACCCCGGGGTAGCCTCAAGCGCCCCCTTTCCCCAGCCTCCTAACGCAACCAAAGGGCGCGTCGCCTCCCCCTACGGTCCGGCTACACCCTGTCGGAAGCGACCCGTCGGCTATGCCCCGCCGGTTACGGCGTATCGGCCGGCTGGGAGGCGTTGCCGCCTGCCCCCCCCTAGCCGGCTGCGCATTGGATACCGACTTCAGGGCGTGCGTGGCAACAGTGGCCCCCATCCCATCGGGGTCAGCGCCGGTATGACCACAGCGAAGACGTCGTCTTCACCAGTGAAGAGACGGACAAGCACGCCCAGCGCCGGCTCCACCGCGAGGTGAATGCCACCATGCCCGCGACCCCCCAGTTCATGCATTGGTCCAAGAAGCCGATCACCTGGAGCCGGGCGGACCACCCGGCCGTGATGCCAAACCCCGGCAGCTACGCCCTCATCCTCGATCCTACCATCGCCTCCGAGAAACGCTCGTGCCGCTTCTCGTGGGTGCTGATCGATGGAGGCAGCAGCATCAACATCCTCTACCTCGACACCCTGCTTAAGCTAGGGCTCAAGGTGGAGGACCTGAAAACGAGTCGGACTGACATCCACGGCATCATGCCGGGAAAGTCTTGCACCCCCGTCGGCAAGCTCAAGCTCGACATCCCCTTTGGTGACGCCAGTCATTTCCGTCGCGAGCCGGTTTTGTTCGAGGTAGTGGACCTCGACAGTCCGTACCACGCATTGCTGGGCCGGCCCGCTCTCGTCAAGTTCATGGTGATCCCCCACTACGCCTACCTCAAGCTCAAGATGCTGGGTCCCAAGGGCATCATCACCGTCGTCGGCAAATACCAGATGTCAATGGCGTGCGCACGAGATGGTAGCCGGCTAGCCGAGGCCCTAGAAATAGCGGAGGAGAAGCGGTAGCTCGACCGGCTGGTGGCCCTCGCCTCTGCCCAGCCGGCCGTGCCGGCACCTCCTTCCCAGTCGGTCGGCGAAGGCTCGTTCCAGCCATCCAAGGACACTAGGCAGGTGCCACTCGATCCGGCCAACCCCACCCAGTGTGTGACCATCGGCTCCCGCCTCAATAACAAATAGCAAAGCGAGCTCGTCGACTTCCTCCGTGAGAATCGGGACATCTTTGCATGGTCCCCCAAGGACATGTCGTGTGTTTTGAGGAAGTTCGCCGAGCACAAGCTACACGTATGGCCGGATGTGAAGCCGGTCAAGCAGCCCCTGCGCCGTTTCTCCGAGGAGAAGCGGCATACTATAGGAGAAGAGATCGCCCGACTACTCGCAGCCGGCTTCATCATGGAGGTATTCCACCCGGACTGGCTGGCCAACCCAGTCCTGGTGCTAAAGAAAAACAAGACCTGGCGCATGTGTATCGACTACACAAGCCCGAACAAGGCATGCCCCAAGGACCCGTTCGCCCTGCCGCGGATCAATCAAGTCATCGACTCCACGACCGGCTGCGATCTGTTGTCTTTCCTGGATGCCTACTCCGGCTACCACCAGATAAAGCTGGACCCGGCCGACCGGCTCAAGACCTCCTTCATCGCCCCTTTCGGGGCCTACTGCTACATCACCATCTCCTTCGGCCTGAAGAATGCAGGCGCTACCTTCCAGCGCTGCCTGCAGAAGTGCCTCCTGCCTCAGATAGGCAGGAACGTCCACGTCTACGTGGACGACATCGTCGTCAAATCCAAGAAGCACTTCAGCCTCCTCGACGACCTCCGGGAGACATTCTCCAACTTGCACAAATACAAGATCAAGCTCAACCGGAGAAGTGTGTCTTCAGCGTCCTAGCCGGACAGCTCCTGGGTTTCTTCGTGTCTGCCCGCGGAATCGAGCTAACCCCGAGAATATCCGGGCGATTGAGCGCATGCCCAAACCGGTCCGGCTCCACGACGTCCAGAAGTTCACCAGCTACCTCGCCTCCCTCCGTCGGTTCATCAGCCGGCTGGGCGAGACGGCATTACCCCTCTACGGGCTCCTGCGCAAGTCGGCCCTGGTCGAGCCGGGCCGAGACCTCTCGAAGAAGCCAGCCCTGTTCGACTGGTCCGACGAGGCAGATGCAGCGTTCCATGGCCTCAAGCGGACTCTCACCAGCGCGCCCATCTTGGTCGCGCCGGCCAACAAGGAGCCGTTGATCGCCTACATTGCGGTGACCACACGCGTCGTCAGCGTCGTCCTAGTGGTGGAGCGGCCGGTGGAAGGCAAGGCGCCGCCGACGTAGCGCCCCGTCTACTACCTCGGCGAGGTCCTCTCCGCCTCCAAGAAAAACTACCCCCACTACCAGAAGATGTGCTATGGCGTATACTTCGCCGCCCAGAAGCTCAAGCAGTACTTCCAGGAGCACGTCATCACCGTCATGAGCACAACACTGCTGGGCGAAATCATGGCCGGCCGGGACGCCACCGGCCGGATCGCCAAATGGGCCATCGCCCTGGCCGACTACAAAATACGGTACGAGCCACGCACCGCCATCAAGTCCCAAGCAATGGCTGACTTCCTCGTCGACTAGGCCGAAGCCCAGTTCGTGCTGCCTCTGCCCGACTCCACGCATTGGTGCATGCATTTCGACTACGAAATACGGTACGAGCCATGCACCACCATCAAGTCCTAGGCAATGGCCGACTTCCTCGTCGACTGGGCCGAAACCCATTTCGTGCCGCCTCCGCCCGACTCCACGCATTGGCGCATGCATTTCGACGGCTCGAAGATGCGAGGCGGCCTGGGAGCCGACATCGTCTTGTCGTCCCCCAGAGGAGACCAGCTCCGCTACGCCATCCAGATCCACTTCGCTGCCTCCAACAACGTGGCCGAATACGGGGCCCTCATCCATGGCCTCCGGCTCGCCAAGGAGATCGACATCCAACGCATCATTTCCTTCGGCGACTCTGACCTCGTGGTGCAACAGGTCTCTGGCGAATGGGACGCCGGGGATGCCAACATGGCCAGCTATCGCTTCCTCGTCCAGCAGCTCACCGGCTCCTTCGAGGGCTGCGAGTTCCTCCACATCCCCCGTGCGGACAACGAGGCGGCCGACGTGCTGGCCAAGATTGGCTCCACCCGGCAGGCCATCCCAGCCGGCGTCTCCCTCGAGCGGCTGATGAAGCCTTCGATCAAGCCTTCTCCCGAATCGGAGTCCATCTTCATACCAGGAAACGCGGTCGGCACCTCGGCGGAACCGGCTGCCCAACCGGCCCCGCCGGCTACGGCAGCCCTGCCGGCTCCGCCACCACCAGTCGCCAGTCCGGCACCGCCCGCCACGGCAATTGAGCCGGCCGCGTCTACGCACGCCGGCACCGGCCTCGTTGCCGTCATGATGACGGTCAACGCTCCCACCGCTGCCTCACTCCCAGGGGCTGGCGAGCTGGTCCCGGGGACTGGCAAGCCGGTCCCGGGGGCTGGGCCGGCCCCTATCTCGGCTCCCTCGTGGGCCCAGCCCATCCTGGCATTCCTCCAGCGCGGCGAACTCCCCTCGGATGAGGCCACTGTGACGCAAATTCAGCGCTAGGCCTCGGCCTACAACATCATCAACCACGAGTTGGTTCATCGCAGCACCACTGGCGTCTTCCAACGCTGCGTCGAGCCGAAGAAAGGGCAAGAAATCTTCCTCGACATCCACCAGGGTGAGTGCGGGCATCATACCACCTCCAGGTCCCTGGTGGCCAAAGCATTCCATCACGGTTTCTACTGGCCGACTGCTCTGGAGGCGGCCAAGGAACTGGTTGACAAGTGCGAGGGCTGCCAGTGCTTCAACACGCAGAGCCATCTTCTGGCTAGCGCTCTCCAGACCATCCCCCTTTCATGGTCATTCGTCGTCTGGGGTCTGGACATGGTGGGACCTTTCAAGACCGCACGAGGCGGCATGACACATTTGCTGGTAGCCGTCGACAAGTTCACCAAGTGGATCGAGGCCCGACCAATCAAGAAACTGGACGGCCCCACAACCGTCCGGTTCATCGAAGACATCACGGTACGCTACGGCGTCCCCCACAACATCATCACCAACAACGGCACGAACTTCGCCAAGGGTGCACTAGCACGTTTCTGCTCGAGGCAGGGCATCCGGCTCGACTTGGCATTCGTCGCCCACCCGCAGTCAAATGGCCAGGTTGAGAGGGCCAACGGCCTGCTCCTGTCCGGCATCAAGCCCCGGCTCGTGACACCACTGGTCCGGTCGGCCGGCTGTTGGGTCGAGGAGCTGTCGGCCATCCTTTGGAGCCTCCGAACCACGCCCAACCCGTCGACCGGCTACACTCCGTTCTTTCTCGTTTACGGGTCCAAGGCGATCATCCCCACCGACATCGAGTTCGATTCGCCTCGGGTCACCCTGTACACCAAGAAGGATGCGAGGGAGGCAAGGGAAGACGGCGTCGACCTCCTCAAGGAGGCCCGCAAGCTGGCATTGAGCCAGACGGCCATCTACCAACAGAAGCTCCAGCATTACCATAGCAAGTGGATCCGGCCACTCTCCTTCCGTGAAGGAGACTTGGTGCTCAGGCGGATCCAGCGAACCGCCGGCCAGCACAAGCTGTCCTCCCCATGGGAGGGCCCGTTCATCATCAGCTGAGCACTACACAACAACGCGTACTATCTGATAGACGCCCAGAAGCCGTAGAAGCACAAGAGAGATGCCTCCGGCGAGGAGACGAAGCGCCCGTGGAACGCGGTGCTCCTCCGTCCATTCTATTGCTGAAAACCATTGTATGTATCCTCCCTCTTTTGGGCCTATGAATGCAATGGGGGCCCCAAGCCGGCGCTGGAGGCACGCCCTTTTTTCGATTCCTCCAAAGTTCCGTTATTTAAGGCACGTCAACCGGGTCCGGCTCCCGGGCCCGAGGGCTCGCCCGACTCCCCGCCGAGGTAGACAAACAATGTGAGCAAGCCCTTCGCCTCCCCTCCCCTAACCATCTACAGACTGGCTCCTGGCTGTCCGACTAAAGGGACTACAAGGTACGAAGGAACTTCTCACACGAAGGTCTGCTGACGCGCGCGGCAGCCGGACCGGTGCAACCGAGCTATGTTAATCCTAGTAACCGGCCTCTGCCGGCTCAACCTAGCCCTAGCCGGTTGACTCTAGAAGCCCACTATTTTTCCCCAAGGGTGAAGCCCCGTCCCTGTCCCAGACCGGCCCTTGGCTGGCTGGCAGGCGGGGCGGAAGCCGGAGGGAATCCCGACGCGCGAACACAAGTCAAAAGGCAAAGGTGAAAGAAGAGTCGGCACGCACTTTCTTTTTAAGATAAATGGCATAAGTCATAACAATAAAAGGGCCACGGCCACAAGTTCATTACATATACACCCCCAGTGGGAGGAATTCTAGTCTAAAAACAAAAATGCAGGAAAGAAAAGTCCTAAGTTATGGCAGCATCGGGCCGGCCTTCCTCCAAGTGCTAACGCCGCTGGAGCCGGCGGTGCTGGCGCCTCCGAGGCCGGCACCTCCGGGGCGGCCGAGGTAGAAGCCCCTGCAGCTGGAGCCGGCTCGGACTCGGCATATTCATCGGTGTCGGACTCTTCATCGGCCGTCTCGGTGGCGCTCCCCTCCGGGTCGTCCAGGGCGCCCGTCCTAGTCCTCCGGGACCACCACGCCGTCCGCCCCGTGCTCCGGGACGTACTCGTCCCACGCGACGAAGGATGCAAGGTCGCTCGCCCTCGCCAGCATCTCGTCGGCCACCGCCTCCAACTCTGAGTCGGCGCCGGCACGCTGGGCCGTGAGCAAACCCAAGTCTAGCTCGGGGTACCATGATTTGGCGATGCAGAGCGCCATGCCCGCACCGGCTCGTGCCACGGAGGCCCTCCAGGCGTTCACCCGCGCCGCCCCGAACTCCAGCCACCTCGACAGCCGGTTCATGGAGCCCGGCTCTGCCGCGCCGGGCCAAAGCGTGTGGACCAGCGTCATGCCGGCCGCTTGGAGCCGCTTCAGGCCACGGACCACCTCCGACAGACACGCCTCCGTGGCGATCCCCACCTCGTCCAGGGTCCAGGGGGCCAGCGGCCCAACGGCCTCTCCTTGCACCCACCGGGCCTCATGGTCGACCTCCACGGCCGCCTCCGTGACCTCCTGCATGCCAGGGAAAAGCCTTAAGAAGAGGATGGGGGATGAGCGGGGAGGCAAACCAGAAAACCCAGAAGGAAGGCGCGAGAAGAACAAGGCAACGGAAACTTACTATGCAGCATCTGATCCACCTCGTGCCCTTGCTCCTGCAGCTGCACCTCCCTGGCTGACCACTCCTGGTGCCGGCGCTTGTGCTCATCCTGGTACACCTACGCGTCCTCGGCCGCCTTGGATAGGGCGGCGTCCTTGGCCTCCAGCTTCTCGCGGAGCGCCTTCTCCTGCTCCTCCGCCTCCCGACGAAGGGCCGCCTCCTGGTCCGCCAACGCTTGGCGGTGGGCCACCTCGCGGCCCTCCCGCTCCGCCTTCACCTGGTCCGCCTCCCCACGGAGCCGGTCATGCTCTGTCGTCAGGAGTTCCCACTCCTCGTAAAGGCGCACCACCTGGCGCCGGAGGCAGACCGTCTCGGCATGGGTAGCTGCATGTGAAGCCACGGGAGTCAGAAAGGATTCAGCCCGCCTCCGGGGCAGCCTGCCTGATTCCCGGGGGCTACACCCAGTGGGTGCGCTTGCGTGCTCCCACTGGAAGATCGCAAGACGCTAAGATCACAAGGGCAATGTACCTCGCAGGTCCGCGGACACGACGGCGAGCCGGTTCTCAGCTCCCCGGTAAAACCCCAGCAGGGTGTTGTACGCAGCCACTCGGCGGTCATGCGCTGCTTGCGAGACAATAAAAGCTTTAGGCTCGACCCGTCTGTGCCCCAGCCAGCTCGAGCCTTGGTGCTACACCCAGTGGGTGCGCTGGCGCGTCCCCACTAGAAAAGACGGAAAAATGCAAGTAAAGAGAAGAACGAAAGGAGAAACTCACCGCGATCGCCTGCTCCAAGCTCACCAGTCGGTCGTTGGCAGCCCGAGCGTCTTGCGCCGCCTGGGCGCGGCACGCGGCAAACGCTTCGACAACGGGAGCCACTGCTGCCCCGAGGGCGCTCGACGGTCCCTCAGGGGCCAGGCTCCCAGCCGCCGCCCAGGTCTGCTGCGGCCGGCCTCCGTCTGCGGGTCCTCCCTTGTTGGAGACCTCGATGGGACCGGCCCCTCCTGTCGCCACCGCGCCGGGGGCCACCGTCGACGCACTTGTGGCGGCCGTTTTCCCGGCCACTGCGGCTCCCACCTCCGGCACTCCACCTCCAGCTGCTCTGGGTTGACTCGCCTTTGGTGCCGGCGCCTCCGAAGCCGGCACCTCCGGGGCCGGTACCTCCGGCCCCAGCGGCACGTCGCCCGCAATCGGCTGGGCGGCGTCGCGGCCCATTGCCGCCTCGTCCTCCGCGGCCTTCGCGCTCGCCTCCGCCCTTCGCCCGGAGCCGTGATGGCCCTTCGACCTCTTCTCCTGGCCGCGGGGGAAAGGCTCCCATGCTCCGCCCGTGGACTCCCCGCCGGTCCCTTGGAGGAGGGGGAACGGCTCCCATGCTCCGCCAGCGGCCTCCCCGCTGGCTCCCCCTCGCCTCTTCGCCACTTCCTCCCAGGGGCGAAGCTCCTAGACACGTCGCTCCTGCTCGGCCGCCTCGAAGTCGAGCCATGCCTGGCGCTCCCTCTCCTCGGCAGCCGGCGGCGGCGCCGCCCTCTCCGTCCCGCCACCCAGGGTCCTCCCTAGGGCGCACGCCTCCCTGGTCATGAAGAAGTAACAGACTAGGGGGAAGGCAAGACGGACCAAGGTTGAGGAGAAGACAGACTTACCCGGCGACGATGGGGACCGCCCTCCTCATGGGCCCCGCCTAGGCGACCTTCTGCTTCTTGCCTCCGCCTCCGCGACTGCCGCCCGACTACGCGGTCGCCGCACGCTTGGGCACCGGCTTCGTGGCAGCCGGCCTCTTCCCCTTGTCGTCCGCGACCGGGCCTCCCCGGTTGGAGCTGCCGCCAGCTCGAGGCTGGTGCCTCTGCGGTGCCGTGACCTCATCCTTCGAAGCCTCGGGCTTCTCCGGAGCCTTGGCAACGCGCGTCTGGGGAGGAGACTCTCCCGTCGATTCGGCCTCTTCGGCCCCCTCCGTCTCAATATCTGCATCGCCGGCACCGGACGCTTCGGCTCGCTTGGAGTCGTCCGGTTCCACGTCATGGGCGTCCTCGACCTCCTCGGGGTCTGACTCTGCCGTGTCGGGGGCCGGCTCCCCGTAGTTCTGCAGCAACAGGAAGAGTTGCGGGCGGGCCGGGCGGTGCGCTGTCAGACTAAGCGGGGGAGGGGCACTGCCCCTAAAAGAAGATGGAGGGGAGGAGTCGGCTTGTCACTTACCCATGGTGCCGGGCGGCTCCAGCTGTACGGGGTTTTCCCACATTGCCATTCGCCCTCCGCCATCTTCGCCGTCGAGATGGCGTTCACCCTCCTCGCCACATAGGCCGGCTTCATCTCCTTGGTGGAGAGCCAGCAGGGGTCATGGCGTCCCCCCATCTGGCAGATGAGGTGTGGCCGGCTCTGCAGCGGCTGCACCCGGCGCGCCACCATCGTGGCCAGCAGGTCTGTGGCCTTCAGCCCATCCGACCCGGTCATCGCGAGCAGGCGCTCGCAGAGCCGGTCTGCCGTCTCGGGAGCCGGAGACGCGGCCGCTCGCCAGTTTAGCATCGCGGTCGGCGAATGGTTGGCAAAGTCGGGGAGGTTGATGTAGTCCTCCTCCGGCTTCACGTTCTTCACGTAGAAGAACCCCCGCTGCTAGCGCTTCACAGACTCGTGCAGCAGGAGCTTCGGGAAGCCGGTCCCCTTGCGGATGTGGATCAGGGCACCTCCGCAGGCGGTCATCACCATCTACTTCGTCGTCGGGTCCTTCGCCGTCTGCCGCTTGAGGAAGAAGAGCCGGCTACAGAGGTCAAGCCTCAGCGTGACCCCCAAGTACCCCTCGCAAAGGGTGACAAACGTCGCCAGCTACAGGACGGCGTTGGGGGCGAGGTGGTGCGGCTGCAGGCCGAACCGCGTCAGAAAGCAATGGAAGAAGGCATACGCCGGCAGCCCGAGCTCGTGGAGGAAGTGGTCGGCAAAGACAACCACTTCGCCCTCCTGCGGGGCCGGGGAGCTCTCCGGCCCGGCTGGTCGCGCCACCAAGTGCTCCTCCACCGGGAGCTTGCGGCGGTGGTGGAGGTGCTCGATGAAGGTCCCATCCACATCATTGCCGTCCTAGACGCCCTTGCCCGCCATGGTCGCCGACGGGGCGTGCGGTCGCGATGACGGGGGCGGGTGCTCGGCGGCGTTCCGGGCTCTCTTCGGCGGCGGGCGGCGGCATGGCCTGCCTTCGTGCTTTGGTCTCTCTCTCTCTCTCGTGGCGGGGTAGGGAGGCGACGAAGGCGATGCGGCGGCAGGAGGGGGAGCGAATGAGCCGTTCTGCTTCCCCCCTCTAGACATTCAAACCCTGCACGGGCGATCGTGGGGCCGGATTCATTGCGCATGACCCCCACGATTCTTGTGGCGTGCGGGGCGGACATCGTAGCGCTTGGGAACGCCAACCATCCGCCCCGCACCGTCAAGGATCCCTGCGCGCGGGCCGAGGCTACGGTCGCGGAGGGCCCCGCCCTGCTGCCCGGTCTTTTCCGCCGCGTGGCGCGTCTCCTCGGCCCAGCGGGGAACCCGAGGAGGCGCGCGAAGCATCGGCCAGCTGTGGAGCCGGCCATTCGCTCGACTCTCAAGGCAGCCCGCGGCACAAGGACGATCTTCAAGCCGGCGAGGACCGCCGCGGCCCGTCGGCGGGTCATCCCTGGCTTCGAGGACTACTGACGGGGGGATGACCCCGGGGTAGCCTCAAGCGCCCCCTTTCCCCAACCTCCTAGCGCAACCAAAGGGCGGGCCACCTACCCTTGTGGTCCGGCTATGCCCTTCCGGAAGTGACCCGCCGGCTACGCCCCGCCGTTTACGGCGTATCGGCCGGCTGGGGGGGCATTGCTGCATGGCCCCCCAGCCGGCTGCGCATTGGATACCGACTTCAGGGCGTGCGTGGCAACAGGTGCCCCCATCCCATCGGGGGTCAGCGCCGGTATGGCCGCAGCGAAGACGTCAGGGCCTATGCCCCTGGCGGATGGTGACTGGGCTTCCAACAGTGTCGGCACACCCCCAACCACTCCGTTACCTGCCCCGGCATGGCTACAGGGTGGTCGGCCATACCGCTGACCTCGGCTAGCCACCGCAAGACGACACCACGAGGGGCGACCCGTGCCGCGATGTGACCGGCGTGAGGGCCCTCCGCGTGGGCCCCGCCGGTTCCTGACGGGACCTCTCAGCCGGCGGGACCTACCGGCGACAAGACCCCACGACCGGGCCCCCGTAGCCGGCCAGAGAGGCTGCCGGCTGGGGGGCCCTTTGACCTTCTATTTGTATTGTATTCCGGGGGGTGGCCTATAAAACCCCCCGGGCCACCCCCATGCAGGGGATGATCAACCGGCTGCTCTCTGAGTTCTCTCCACATCCACTCCGCACACACGCACATAGAGAGGGGGAAGAGCAGGCTAGCTCCTTCTTCCTCCTCGATCCATACAGCTCAAGGTGCATCATTGTAAAACGACCATTGTCTCAACTAGACCGAGCAGGACTAGGGGTATTACCTCCCACGGAGGGCCCCGAACCTGGGTACATCGTGTGTCCACCACCGCTTGTGCCTAATCCCGCTCCCGGAGCCCGTCGGCGTCTTTAGGCCCCTCTCGATAAGCCTACCTATGGCATCTGCCGTGATGAAACCACGACAAGGAGCACCATTGTAACCTAACCATTGTCTGAACCTAGACCGAGTAGGACTAGGGGTGTTACCTCCCATGGAGGACCCTGAACCTGGGTACATCGTGTGTCTGTTACTGCTTGTGCCTAATCCCGCTCCTGGAGCCCGTCGGCATCCTTTCGGCCCCAACCACTCTCGATAAGCCTACCCATGGCATCTCTCGTCAGAAAGGACGGCAATTGGCACCCACCGTGGGGCCGTACGCGGCACCGGTCAGAGTCACGCTCCGGGCAAGACCCTTCACCACCTCCCCGGGATGTTCCGCATCCGGGCAGAACTGCATGCTCATGGGGCTTGCTCTGGCAAGGCCTGCGGGCGACACTGCCGGTCTCTCTGATGAGTGCCCCGACAGCAACCCCTAGCCTGACATCACCGTGCTCGCCGAGCGCGTCGGCAGGCTAAGCCACGCCGATGAACCTGCGGCTGACGCATACCCTAGCCAGGTACTCGACTGCACCGACCCGCCCACATCCATGGGCGCACTCGCCTCGGGCAAGGACGATGACTCCCATGTCTGTGCAGGGGTCATGACCACCGCCTCCACCCCCTCTTCTGGTCGTGTGCGGGCCAAGGATGATGCGACCGCCGCACGTGTCGGAACCTCTGACCTGCTCAATGCCAATTTTAGGGGTTTGAGCACCCCCATCGCTCCGACGGTGAACCCGTCCACCGTCACGGCCGAGCTGGAGGCGGCCCGCCGCCTCCTTCTTGAGGACGCCAGTGCCCTCGCGTCCGAGCGGTGCCAAATGGAAGCTACGCAATGGGAGTACATTTCCGCATACATGTAGGATCGAAAGGAGGTCTAGAGGGGGGTGATTAGACTACTTGACCAAATAAAAGTTTTGCCTTTTCCCAAATTTTAGTGTTTGCAAGTTTTAGCATTCATAGAATGTCAAGTACACCCTACACATGCATGTCTAAGAGTATACCAGCGGAAAGTAACAACAAGCATGAGTAAAAGGGATAGGGTAGGAAGATCAAATGCAATTGTAGACACGGTGATTTTTCCCATGGTTTCGATAGGTGGCGCTATCGTACATCCATGTTTATGGAGTCTTCAACCCATGGAGGGTAACGGTCGCAACAGTCCACGGAGGGCTCCACCCATAAGGGTCCACAAAGTAGCAACCTTGACTACTCCATACGTCTTCAGTCCACGAAGGACTAGCCTCACTATGGGTAGATCTTCACAAAGTAGGCGATCTCCTTGCCCTTACAAACTTCTTGGTTCACTCCACAACACGAAGTAGGAGGCTCCCAAGAGACACCTAACCAATCTAGGAGGCACCACCCTCCAAAAGGTAACAGGCTCAGTAATGACGATGAACTCCTTGCTCTTGTGCTTCAAGATGATAGACTCCTCCACACACAATCACTCTCTCATAGATTTGGCTTGGTGGAATAGATGGGATTGGTGGAAAGCAACTTGGGGAGGCTAGAAATTAAGATCCATATGGTTGGAGTGAAACATCTTCATCTCAACACAAGGGTAGGTGGTTCTCTCTCAAAAAACTGAGTAGGATACGTAAGGAATATTTCTGAGTGCTTCTCTTTCGAGTAGGTGGTGGTGAAGGGGTATATATAAGCATCCCCGAAAATCCAACCATTACACACAAAATGACCAACTCGGTGACACCGATGTGTTAATCTCTATGGTACCAAAGTGACCAAAAGGTGGCAACTTTTCAATCACGGTGAGACCGATATAGGAAACTCGGTTGCACCGACAAGGTGACCAACGGTCAGAATTGCCAAACTCGGTGACGCCGATTCAACATTCTCAGACGGACCGAAAATGTGAACTTGCGTAACAGAAACTTGGCAGCCCAACTCGGTGGCACCGAAAGCAGTGTCGGATGCATCGAAGTGGCTAGGGTTTGCCTGAGTCTATCTAGGGTTTGGAATCGGTGGCACCGTGATAGGAATGTTCATTGCATCGATATTGAATGTTTAGCTATAGGTAGACTTTGGTGGGAGAGCTTGTGGATGTTTTTGGTGACTATCACTTGTGCACGTATGAGCATTTTGTTCACGAACAAAACCTTACCCCCTTTTAATAGTATTGGCTTTCCTATGGACTCAAAGTGATTTCTCACAAATGTAAAATGTAGAGTCCTCTTGCTTGAAGCTTGGCCAACCTATTTCCTTGCATCTTGGGGTGATTCCACAGTCTCCACAATCCTTTTTCCATCCCTATCATTGAACTTTTCCTGAAATATACTTGGTGGAAACATTAGTTCAATGACTTATATGTTGTTATTAATAACAAAACCACCAAGGGAGCACATGTGCTTTCAATCTCCCCCTTTTTGGTAATTGATGACAACATATAGATCAAGGCTTCGACAAAGATATAATCAATGAATATAATCGTTGCTTTGAGAAGTATGTGATAAGCAAGAGCTTCCCCTAAATTTGTGCATTATTTTAAATTTGTGTTTGAATGCAAATGCACAATCGATTAGGTACATGGGTCACTTCTTACATGTCACATACCACTTGGTGGTGTGCGAGAGTAATTAGAATGAACATCATAGCACAACACAATCAACCAAAGATGAATGATCATTATATAAGCATTAAGATGATAGGAAATAGTAGCATCACACATTAAAGCGTATGATCAAACATCATCAAGCATGTATCACAAGCAACCAAAAGAGTATCACAGCAACCAAAAGCAATTGTTTTTGAAAAAACACCAAACGCTCTCTCACTCGAAGCCTAAAGATCTATATACACTTCTCCCCCTTTGGCAACAAGTTATCAAAAAGTTCAAAGGCATATATCTAAGCGTTCTTGGGTTGATCTCCTCCGGTTGTTGATGAAGGAGTCGAGAGAACAGCGTCGAGGAAGATCTCTGCAGATGTAGTGGATGGAGCTGGAGTGGATACTAGAGGAACTGGAGCTAATGGAGCAGGAGTTGTGCCAACAGTAGCTGGAGTTGATGAAGAGGGCCTCAAGTCTGGTGCAGGCACTGTGGCTGATCTAGCCTGAGTAGTGAACTATGTGCTCGGCCTGAGAGGTGATCCATCCTCATCATCATTATCATCATCATCATCATCATCAACATCATCTGAAGAAGTAGAAGAGACCTGAGGGATGTGCACTGAGTCAACTTCCTTCTGAAGCTCTATAATTGTCTTTGTCACCTTGTCCACCTTGTCATTGAGAGTCTTGATCCTTGTCTCAAAGATCCTCACAAGACTGTTCTGGTTGTCCAGAATCCCCTTAATATCCTTCTGCTTTCCCTGAACTGCTGAGATCAAAAGACCCATTTGCTCATTTCTGGATCTAGGGACTAGAGCACTAGTGGCTCGAACTGCCTCTGCCTCTGCGTGTGCTGTAGCAGATGTGGGATGATCTGGGTCCATCACCATGATGTTATCCTCAAGCTCTGGTTGTAGGGGCAAATGTGGACGATCTAGAGAAAATATGTGCTTTTCCAACTGAGAGTTGATAAGCATTTGGATGTAAGGTGCATAGCAGCAAGAGCGCTTTTGATCAGCAGCAACCCTCTTAATTGTCTCAATAATTAAGTCCATAACTCTAATCCTAGTGTGTCCGTGAAGGTGGATCAACATGTTGAGGGAGTAGCCTTGGATCATCTTGTCATCTCCTGACTTGGGCATCAAGGTATGCCTCAGAATAGTGTTCATGGTACGGAGGCCTGCTTGCAGATAGTAGATGGATCCTAGCTTGTGAATTGCAGTTTGTCTGCAGGGATAGGAGTATACATATCCTTCATGGCATTGTGGCTTGCCTTGGATTCTGAGTATACATCCAAATCACCATCCTGAACCTCTGGAACTCCTAGAAGTGCAACCCACTCATCAACAGTAGATTCGTACCTTGCTCCTTCGGTCATCCATACAATCCTACCATCTCCATAGAAATGTGTAGTGGAGTAGAATTGCATGATCCTCTCATCGTTCCATGCAGTAAGCTCTCTTTCGACAAATTCATCTAGACCAATGCTGTGGAAATTATCTTGGACACTTGGAAAGTAGTCCTCATTCTCCTTAATGAATTTCTGATCAACACATCTCATATCACTAATAGCTGGGCTCTTGTCTAGCGGCACTGTCTCATAAAAGTCTTGCTGCTCTCAGGTGTAGAGTCTGTAGTCAGCGGCAGTCTTCTTCCTCTGGGCATATGGATCTATAGCTCTCCATGCCCTCAAACCCGAGTCTTTCCTCTTCTTCATATCTTCAGCAACTAAGTGGCTGACATCATGTACTAGAAGATGTGGTCTGAGCTTCATCAGTGTTGTCAAGTCATCATCATCTTCAACTCTGGAAGCAGTTCCCTTGTTCTTCTAAGAAGCTGGAATCTGCTTGGATGTCCTCTTAGGCTTTTCAGTAGTAGCCTTCTTGGATTTGGTGCCCTTGGATGTGCCAGTCTCTGGCATAGCACCAGCCATAAGCTTCTTGGCCTTCTTCTTAGGAGGATCCTTCTCAATATGTTCTTCCTCCTTTTCCTCAACAGGAGCACCAGCAGCCTCCTCTGGATCTTCATACATGGAGGTAGGTCTGCCAATCACATGAATAATCCTCTTTCTGGCTTTCTTCTCCCCTGCCTTCTTAGGCATAGACTTCCTTAGGGGATCAATAGATATTGTGGCCCTATCACTCATGTGCTTTGATAGTTTCAGAGCTGGCATAGATCTTGCTGACAACTCTCCTGGAAGAAGAAGCTTCAGTAGTAGACTTCTTAGCAACCTTTTCTTGCTTCTTGGCAAGAATCTCCTCAGGGATAAAGTTTGGATCCTCCTCATCTAAATCCAGCTTCTTTCTGGTCCTTGTAGCAGCTTTGGGCAACCCATGGGAGCTGGGGGTGCCTGGATCTAAAAATCAACTGGACTCTAGGCTTGTGCCTGAACACATGTCAACACCCTGCTCTCGCAAATTCTAATTGTCCTCGGCATCTGACATACTAACCCTGTGAATAGACTATAGAAGAGCATAAGAAGATAAGTCATCACAAAATGAGGCTGGTTTTTGAAAGTTTGAACAATGGATTTACAAAGTTTTGCATTCTCTCAAATGAATATCGGTACAGCCAAAGCAATATTTTCAGTGCTACCGAGACTGACTATCCCCTTAACAGAAACTTGGCACTCTTTCCAGTGAGACCGAAAAAAAGTACTCGGTTCCACCAAGACAGTTCTCAGCAACACAGAAAGGCAAATCGGTGAGACCGATTTGTTTGCTTTGGTTCCACCGAGTTCCATCAGGCGGACGACAAAACCCTAGAAAATCTAACATTCGCTAGACTATTGGAATTTTGTGTGGATAGGAATATGTGCATTGAGTGGCTTATAGATAAAATCAAATCCTATGCGAAATAACCGGACGAGGAGCGCAAAGGAGGTCGAATCCGTACCCTAACTTGGCGTGGATCCGCTATGACAGCGATGATGGAGAGGATTTCGTCGACGGCGGTGATTCACAATGGCGGAGGAGCGCAGGGAGACAAGGGCGGTGACCAGGGGTCTCGAAGGAGGCAACTTAGGGTTCTGAGGCGCGACAGTTTGAGGATGAAATTCAAAGCATCGGGGTCCTCAGTATTTATACCCACCACTATCGGTGACACCGATTCTAACTTTTCGGTCTCACCGAGTTCCTCAACTGTTAGTTGATAGGGAAACTCGGTGTAACCAAGAAGGTGGAATCGGTGGTACTGAGATTGAAAACTAGATCAACCCTAGGCATTCGGTGATACCGAGATTTTGTGGTTGGTTCCACCAAGATGCACTTGGGAGGTTTTAATGGTCAGTCCTTGTCGATACGGAACTCCGAGTGCTCCACACACAAAGGGATCGAAAAGCACTTGTTCAAATTTTGTGATGCAACATGAATAGAGTATGAGGTGAGAAAGCATAGATAGCTAAAGAGTGGTCCTAGGCATTCTTGTGTATCCAATTGGCAACAGATAAATCAAAAGCTGAATAGCAACAATTGGATATCCTTGAATGAGTAAATAATGCATACCAACATGCTCACACAATAAGATGTCAAATGAAATCATGGAAAACATGCACAAATACTCTAGAATCTAACAAGCACTTGGGCGATGATGAAGTCATCTATATATGAGTATTTGACTTAGGATCCAAGTAAGAGTACTTGATCATAGGTCATACTCATCGTTTAAGCACAAGTGGGGTTACCACTTTTTCATAAAGCATTTAATGTTGTCACATACTAAGAGATGCTTTGACTCAAGTCTTAGAGTAAAGCTCCCCCTTGATGTGATATCCCCCCATAAGAGGGGTAAACTAACCTTGGGTTTTGTAGATGAAGACTTCATGTTGGTGAGGTAGTGGTGGATGCTCAAAGTTGATGAAGATCACCAAGTTTTGGGACTATCCTTGTTGTTTCCTTACTCTTCTCACCTACATGGGTTAGTCCCAACACATAAGAGACAAATACAAGGATATCTATGGACATGGAGTGCAAAGAATGTGTGATGATGTCCATTGAATTGTTGATTACCTTGTCCCTTGCTTACCTTTGAGGTAATGTGTGACTCCTTGAACTATTGCATAGGGTTGATGTTGATTGCAAGATCTTGCCAACAATGAATGTGAGTGAATTTCATTGGCGGAGTCACCCCTCAAGAACTTTCTAGTTCTTCTTCTTGGGTACCCACATCAAGATCATGAGGATCCTTGGCATTGAAGTATCACTTGTAGAAGTTGAGCTTGTAGTAGCCTTGGGAACCCACTTCACAAAAGCTTGGGATTCATCTTCGTAAGAGTCAAAGTCCTCTTGGAGCTTGTTCTTGCCCTTGAGCTTGGTGTCTTGTGGTGGAAGGTCATCTTGAGTGTTTGTCCCCTTGGGAAGAGTATTTTCATACTTCTCCTTTTGAGGAACAAACTTGGGCTCAGGATATTGACCTTCTTCCCATTCAACTCCATTAGCGTTGAAGTAGCCAACACCACGATTCTTCCGGTATCCTCCGTGCTTGCGTACAATCTCCTCAAATTGTTTGCACCCGGCAAGACTCTTGTAGATACCTTTCTCTATAATTCCTTTCAATAAAGCATTTTCTTGCTCAAGTGTAACTTGGCTAAGAGAATCATCATTAGTGGAATCGATAGAACTACTAGGAGCAACATCATTGGGTTTAGCATTTTTATTGTTGCTACTAGATGAAGAACCTTTCCTGCCTTTGGTACTAGTTTTCTTAGATTTGACTTGTGGCATGAATGTAGACAAGAGTAGTCATTTGGCAAGATAAGATGAAGTCCTCTTTCGGAGATCATCATTGATAGCTTTAAGAAATTTGTGTTCTTGCTCCAAATTGAGCTTCTCGAAGCATAGCTTCTCATGAGTTCTTACAAGCTCTCTATGATCTTCAAGAGTAGATTCATGGGCTAACTTAAGAGTGTTAAGTTCTTTAGTTAGTTCTTCTATTTTCATCTTATCATCGTCAATTGACCTATCTTGACTAGCATGAGAATTATCAAGTTCATTTTGATCAACATCACTAGTTTTATCACATAGCAAGTCATCATCATAAAGCAAATCATCTTCATCACTATCAAAATCAAGATATTTGGGGTGTGATACCTTGGGGCCTTTAGTCATGAAGCAACTTCCACTCCCTTCATTTGGTGAATCAAATAGATCATAGGAGTTGGTTGTCACTAGTGCAATTCCGGCAACACCTTCATCTTGACTATAGTCGGAGTTGGAGTGATAGCTTCTCTCGGAGTGGTTGTTGGAGTTGGAGCCGGAAACCCATTCACCAACATGAGCTTGATGTTTCCTTCTTGAGTGGATCTTGGTGTACTTGTCCTTCTTCTCCGAGTCCCTACATCTCCTTGAGGGACTTCGTTCATAATGATCATCTCTACTCCTTCTCTCTCTTCGAGGTGATTCATCTCTTGAGCTTCGTATTCTTGGTGACTCTTCTCTTTGTTTGTAGGGAGCCATGCACTCATTGGAGTAGTGTCCGGGCTTCCCACAATTGTAGCAGTTTCGGTCACAACTTGACGAATGCTTCTCTTCATGTCTTGAGTTGGAGCTTTGATCTTTGCTTTTATTCTTGTAGAACTTGTTGAATTTCTTGACCATGAGGCTTATCTCTTCATTTGTGACAAGGTTGTCGCTTGAGATAGCGGGAGCATCACTTGTGGCTTTGTAAGCACCGCTAGACTTGTGGTGAAGCTCTTCCTTGTCTTTGAGTGTCATCTCATGAGCAACAATTCTACCAAAATCACTTCTGTTGGTTTGAGATATTTGTAATTGGGCATCATTTGGAACAAAGTGCACACGGTGTCATATATCTCATCCAAAGCTCGAAGTATCTTCTTGATGATGAATTTGTCAGTCATTTCTTCACTTCCTAAGTCGGCAATCTCATTGGTGATGATATCTAGCCTAGAGTAAATTTCAGCCACTCCTTCACCATCCTTCATCTTGAACTTGTCAAGTTGACCTTGAAGAACATCTAACTTGGATTCTCTCATGGACTCAGCTCCTTCATGCATATCAACCAAAGTATCCCAAATCTCTTTTGGCTGTTCAAGACGGCTGATTTTTTTGAATTCTTCGAGGCATAGGGAGTTGAAGATAATGTCACATGCTTGAGCATTGAGTTGCAACATCTTCCATTCATCCATGTTCGCTTCATGATCCGGTTCTCTTCCATCACCAAAGAATTCACCTACAAGCCAACACGAACAACAGCCCAACGGCAGGATTATGACCAAGAAAATGCATTTTCATTTTATGCTTCCAACTAGCAAAATTAGTGTCATCAAAGTACGGACCTCTACGGTGATAATTTCCCTCACTAGATGCCATACTTCTCCTAGGTTGTGAAACCAATTCAATGGAGACCAAAGCTCTGATACCACTTGTAGGATCGAAAGTAGGTCTAGAGGGGGGGTGATTAGACTACTTGACCAAATAAAAGTTTTGCCTTCTCCCAAATTTTAGTGTTTGCAAGTTTTAGCATTCATAGCATGTCAAGTACACCCTACACATGCAAGTCTAAGAGTCTAGTAGCGGAAAGTAACAACAATCATGAGTAAAAGGGATATTGTAGGAAGATCAAACGTAATTGTAGACACGATGATTTTTCCCGTGGTTCTGATAGGTGGCGCTATTGTACATCCACGTTTATGGAGTCTTCAACCCACAGAGGGTAACGGTCGCGAGAGACCATGGAGGGCTCCACCCATAAGGGTCCACGAAGTAGCAACCTTGACTATTCCATACGGCTTCCCTCCATGAAGGACTAGACTCACTATGGGTAAATCTTCACGAAGTAGGCGATCTCCTTTCCCTTACAAACTTCTTGGTTCACTCCACAACACAAAGTAGGAGGCTCCCAAGCGACACCTAACCAATCTAGGAGGCACCACCCTCCAAAAAGTAATAGGCTCGGTAATGATGATGAACTCCTTGCTCTTGTGCTTCAAGATGATAGACTCCTCCACACACAATCACTCTCTCACAGATTTGGCTTGGTGGAAGAGATGGGATTGGTGGAAAGCAACTTGGGGAGGCTAGAAATCAAGATCCATATGGTTGGAGTGGAAGATCTTGATCTCAACACAAGGGTAGGTGGTTCTCTCTCAGAAAACTGAGTAGGATAGGTATGGAATATTTCTGAGTGCTTCTCTTTCGAGTAGGTGGTGGTGAAGGGGTATATATAGGCATCCCCAAAAATCCAACCGTTACACCCAAAATGACTAACTCGGTGACACCGATGTGTTAATCTCGGTGGTACCAAAGTGACCAAAAGGTGGCAACTTTTCAATCTCGGTGAGACCGATATAGGAAACTCGGTTGCACCGACAAGGTGACCAACGGTCAGAATTGCCAAACTCGGTGACACCGATTCAACATTCTCGGATGGACCGAAAATGTGAACTTGCGTAACAGAAACTTGGCAGCCCAACTCGATGGCACCAAAAGCAGTGTCGGATGCACCGAAGTGGCTAGGGTTTGCCTGAGTCTATCTAGGGTTTGGAATCGGTGGCACCGTGATAGGAATGTTCATTGCGTCGATATTGAATGTTTAGCTATAGGTAGACTTTGGTGGGAGAGCTTGTGGATATTTTTGGTGACTATCACGTGTGCATGTATGAGCATTTTGTTCACCAACAAAACCTAACCCCCTTTTAATAGTATTGGCTTTCCTATGGACTCAAAGTGATTTCTCACAAATGTAAAATGTAGAGTCCTCTTGCTTGAAGCTTGACCAACCTATTTCCTTGCATCTTGGGGTGATTCCACAGTCTCCACAATCTTTTTGCCATCCCTATCATTGAACTTTTCCTGAAATATACTTGGTGGAAACATTAGTTCAATGACTTCTATGTTGTTATTAATTACCAAAACCACCAAGGGAGCACATGTCCTTTCACTATGGTCTCACCCCGGCTGGCACCGAGCCCAGCCGACGGGGTGCCATGCGCGACCGCGGGCGCTTGGTCGCCGAGATCCTCGGCAGAAACCTTCCCGTCTACGACACCCCCGCGGCCAACCCACGGGCCGCCAAGGTGGCCTACGAGGACCTGGCTGCCTTGGAAGGCGTGGAGCACGCCTTGCGTGAGCGACACATCAAGGACCTCATCGACACCGCCAACGCGCAGCATGCCAGTCTCATCCCCCGGCGCGGCCGTCTCCGAGGCTCCCCGTCCCGGTGGCGAGGGCTCTGGGTCTGCTAGCCGTCAGCCGGCTCAACACTCTAGCACCCCTCATCCTTCCGGCCGGTGGGCCAAGGGAAGCAATGCTCGTCGCCCCCAGCCACGCAGAAATGAGGAGCCGGTTGTCGACAGCTGGCACAATGACATCCCGGATGGCAGCAGCCACCGCAACAAGGCACCGGCCGGCGGTAGCTGGCGCAGCCGCAGACACACCCCGCCTCCATGGCGGGAGCCGGGGTGGTCTGTCCCGCCGACCGTTCGTGCTGATCTCGTGGCCCAGCTCGGGCTGCGGGTCCCCCACTGCGAGAATGATGCACACCTTTGCCTCGACCGGCTGGCGCAGTCGGCCCTCCTCGAGGAGGAGGGCTCGATCGGTCTAGCGTGCTTCAGCCCTCGGATCCGCAACGAGCCGTTCTCGACTGGCTTCACGCTCCCCCGTGACACCCCGAAGTACAATGGGGCCTCCAAGCCAGAGGACTGGCTGATTGACTACACCACGGCGGTCGGCATAGCGAGGGGGAACAAGCGCATAGCCGTCCGCTATGCCCCCCTCATGCTGATCGGCTCGGCCCACACCTGGCTGAACAGCCTGGCAGACAGCAACATCAACACCTAGACAGACTTCGAATAGGCGTTCGTCTGCAACTTCACTGGCACCAACAAGCGGCTCGGCCGATCCCGCGAACTAGCCATGTGCATCTAGGGCCCGGACGAGGCCCTCCACGACTACCTCACCCGATGGACCGAGCTCCGCAACTCCTGTGAAGGGGTGCATGAGGTGCAGGCCATCCAGTACTTCATCAAGGGTTGTCGCGATGGCACCTACCTCAAGCAAAAGCTCTTGTGCTCCAAGCCGGCAACACTGGCAGACCTCATGGCCAAGGCGGACAAGTATGCCACGGCCGACTCTGCAATCCGGGTCAAGGTCAGCACGCCCAGCAAGGCGGCTTCGCCGTCGGCTGCGTCACGGTCGGTTGCCGACAACCGGCAGCCGCAGAACAACAAGCGCAAGGCCGATCAGCCGGACTCCCGCTACGGGAGCCGGCATGTCGCTACCATCAAGGAAGAGCAGCCGGCTGCCCAGGCTTCCGGCAACAGCAGTGCCCCGGTAAGGCTGCTTGGCAGCCTAAGCTCACCTTCGAGCAGATGCTCAACCTCCCCTGCAAACATCATTTCGGGGCCATGCCCTCCATGCACATGCTCTAGCAATGCAGCTTCTCGCAGCGGTTGGCCCGGGGGAAGGCCTTCCGGCTCCTCCGGCGCCGCCTCTCTGCACGTCGGCACTGGCTCCGGCTCCCCGCCGGCCCCGGCCCCAGCTCCGGCCCCGCACGACGGCCACCTGCTCGACTAGTTCCCCGATCGGGACGGCTCCTACATCGTCTTCACCGGCGAGGAGATGGCCAAGCACTCCCAGTGTCGGCTACACCATGAGGTGAATGCCACTATGCCAGTGATTCCCAAGTTCATGCACTAGTCCAAGAAGCCGGTCACCTGAAGCCGGGCTCACCACTCGGCCGTGATGCCAAGTCCTGGCAGCTACACCCTCGTCCTCGACCCCACCATCGTCTCGGAGAGACGCACTTGCTGCTTCTTGAGGGTGTTGGTCGATGGGGGCAGCAGCATCACCATCCTCTATCGCGACACCATGCTCAAGCTGGGGCTCAAGGAGGACCTACAAGCGAGCCGGACAGTTTTCCATGGCATCGTGCCAGGAAAGTCGTGCACCCCCATCGGCAAAATCAAGTTCGACGTCCTCTTCGGCAGCCAGAGCCACTTCCGCCGCGAACTGATATGGTTCGAGGTAGTGGACCTCGACAGTCCCTACCACGCGCTGCTAGGATGGCCGACTCTCGTCAAGTTCATGGCGGTCCCCCATTACGCCTACCTCAAGCTCAAGATGATGGGTCCCAAGGGCATCATCATCATCTCCGGCGACTACAAGATATTGATCGTGTGCACGCGAGACGGCATCCGGCTGGCCGAGGCACTTGAGATTGCGGTGGAGAAGTGGCAAATCGACCGGCTTGTGGCCCACACCTCTGGCCATCCGCCCATGCCGGCTCCCCCGTCCTCATCAACCGACAAGGCCTCGTTCCAGCCATCCAAGGACAGCAGGCAAGTGCTGCTCGACCCGGCCAATCCCAAGCAGTACGTCACCATCGGCGCACACCTCGACAGCAAATAGGAAGGCGAGTTTGTCGACTTCCTCCATGAGAATCGGGACGTCTTTGCATGGTCTTGAAAGGACATGTCAGATGTTCCGAGGAAGTTCGTCGAGCACAAGCTTCACATAGGGCCGGATGAGAAGCCGGTCAAGCAACCCTTGTGCCATTTCTCCGAGGAGAAATGGTGTACTATAGGAGAAGAGATTGCCCGGCTGCTCGCAGCTGGCTTCATCATGGAAGTGTTCCACTTAGACAGGCTGGCCAACCCAATCCTGGTGCTGAAGAAAAACAAGACTTGGCGCATGTGTATCGACTACACGAGCCTGAACAAGGCCTGCCCCAAGGACCCGTTCGCCCTGCCACGGATCGATCAAGTCATCGACTCCACGACCGGCTGTGACCTGTTGTCCTTCCTGGACGCCTACTCCGGCTACCACCAGATCAAGCTGGACCCGGCCGATCGGCTGAAGAACTCCTTCGGCCTGAAGAACGCAGGTGCCACCTTTCAACGCTGCATGTAGAAGTGCCTCCTGGCCCAGATAGGCAGGAACGTCCATGTCTATGTTGACGACATCGTCGTCAAGACCAAGAAGCACTTGAGCCTCCTCGACGTCCTCCGGGAGACATTCGCCAACCTGTGCAAATACAAGATCAAGATCAACCCGGAGAAGTGCGTATTCGGCGTTCCAGCCGGCCAACTCATGGGTTTCTTCGTGTCCGCTCGTGGCATCGAAGCTAACCCAAAGAAGATCAGGGTGATCGAGCACATGCCCAAGCCAACCCGGCTCGGCAACGTCCAGAAGTTCACCGGCTACCTCGCGTCACTCAGCCGGTTCATTAGCTGGCTAGGAGAGAAGGCCCTGCCCCTCTACGGGCTCCTACGAAAGACGGCTCTGGTCAAGGCAGGTCGCGACCCCATGAAGAAGATGGCTATGTTTAACTAGATCGACGAGGTGGATGAGGCCTCCCGTGGCCTTAAACGGGCTCTCACCAACGCGCCCATCCTAGCCGCACCGATTGAGAAGGAGCCCTTGCTCGCCTACATCACGGCGACCATGCGCGTCATCAGCATCATCCTAGTGGTGGAGCGGCCGGAGGAGGGAAAGATGCTGCCGATCCAGCGCCCCGTCTACTACCTCAACGAGGTCCTCTCCGCCTCCAAGCAGAACTACCGCCACTATCAGAAGATGTGCTACGACATATACTTCGCCGCCCAGAAGATCAAGCAGTACTTCCAGAAGCATGTCATCACCGTGGTGAGCACGATGTCGTTGGGCAAAATCATGAGTGGCCGGGACGCCACCGGTCAGATAGCCAAGTGGGCCACAGCCCTCGCCGACTATGAGACCCAGTACGAGCCTCGCACCGTCATCAAGTCACAAGCGATGGCCGACTTCCTTGTCGACTGGGCTGAAACCCAGTTCGTGCCGACTCCACCTGACTCCACGCACTGGCGCATGCACTTCGATGGCTCAAACACGCGGGCCGGCCTAGGAGCCGGCGTTGTCTTATCATCTCCGAAGGGAGACCAACTCAAGTACGCGCTTCAGATCCACTTCACCGCCTCCAACAACGTGGCCGAATACGAGGCCCTCGTCCACGGCCTCCTGCTCACCAAGGAGATCGGCATAAGGTGCATCCTGTGCTTCGGCGACTCCGACCTCGTGGTGCAGCAGGTCTCTGGCGAATGGGACGCCAGAGACGCCAACATGGCCAAATATCGCTTCCTCGTCCAGCAGCTCACCGGCTCCTTTGAGGGTTGTGAGTTCCATCACGTCCCCCGGGCGAACAACAAGGTTGTCGATACGCTGGCAAAGATTGGCTCCACCAGGCAGGCCATCCCAGCTGGCGTATCCCTTGAGCGGATGCTCAAGCCGTCGATCAAGCCCTCCCCCGAATTAGAGTCTATCTTCATGTCGGCTAACGCAGCCCGCCCATAGTCAAACCCGGCTGCCCAGCCGGTGCCCTCAACACTGGCCGCTCTGCCGACGCCATCAACTCTGCCTGCCCAGCCGGCGCCGCCAGGACTGGCTGTCGGGTCGGCCACCTCTGTGGTCGCCGGCTCCGAGCCCACGGCTGTAATGATGGCAATCAACGCCCCTCCCGTTGCTTCGGTCCTAGGGGCTAGCGAGCCGGTCTTGGGGACTGGCGAGCCGGCCCCGGGGGCGGGTTAGCTGACTGTGAGGACCTCAGCTGCCTCCAGCATCCCTCTCGAGCCAAAGCCGGCTCCCATCTCGGCACCTTCATGGGCCCAGCGCATTATGGCATTCCTATTGCGCGGCGAGCTCCCCCCCCCCCCCCCCCCCCGCGATGAAGACGAGGCCTGACGAATCCAACGCCGTGCCCCTGCCTACAACATCATCAACCACGAGCTAGTTCATCGCAGCACAACCGGCATGTATCAGTGATACGTCTCCAACGTATCTATAATTTTTGATTGTTCCATGCTATTATATTATCTGTTTTGGATGTTTTATATGCATTGTTATGCTATTTTATATTATTTTTGGGACTAACCTATTGATCTAGAGCCTAGTACCAGTTTCTATTTTTTCTTGTTTTTGAGTTTTGCAGATAAGGAATATTAAATGGAGTCCAAACGGAACAAAACCTCCAAAATGATTTTTTCTGGAATAAAAGGAAGCCACGAGAGATGAGAACCAAGGCAAAGGAGCTGCCACGGGGCCACAAGCCCGCTAGCCACGACCAGGGGGTACCCTGCGCTGGGCAGGCTTGTGGGCCCCTGGCAACTCCCCTAACCCTAATATTTGGCCTATAAATTTCCAAATATTCCATCATTATCAGAACAAGCCACGAAAACACTTTTCCGCCACTAGAAGCCTATGTTCCCGAGAGATCCAATCTTGGAGCCTTTTCCGGTAATCTGCCGGAGGGGGATTCGATCACGGAGGTCATCTACATCAACTCCATTGCCCCTCCGATGATGCGTGAGTAGTTCACCACAGACCTACGGGTCCATAGCTAGTACCTAGATGGCTTATTCTCTCTCTTTTCTTCTCAATACCAAGTTCTTCATGATCTTCATGGAGATCTATCTGATGTAATACTCTTTTGCGGTGTGTTTGCCGAGATCCGATGAATTGTGGGTTTATGTTCAGATTATCCATGAATATTATTTGAGTCTTTCCTGAATTCTTATATTCATGATTTCGTATCTTTTCAAGTCTCTTTGAGTTATTGGTTTGGTTTGGACAACTAGATTGGTAATTCTTGCAATAGGAGAAGTGCTTAGTTTTGGGTTCAGTCTTGCGGTGTCCTCACCCAGTGATAAAGTAGGGGTAGCGAGGCACGTATTGTATTGTTGCCATCAAGGGTAAAAAGATGGGGTTTTCATCATATTGCTTGAGTTTATCCCTCTACATCATGTCATCTTACTTAATGCGTTACTCTGTTCTTCATGAACTTAATACTCTAGATGCAGGCAAGAGTCGGTCGATGTGTGGAGTAATAGTAGTAGATGTAGAATCGTTTCGGTCTACTTATCACGAACGTGATGCCTATATTCATAATCATTGCCTTGGATATCTTCATAATTATTCACTTTTCTATCAATTGCTTGACAGTGATTTGTTCACCCACTGTAATACTTGCCATCATGAGAGAAGCCATCTAGTGAAACCTATGGCCCCGGGGTCTATTTTCTATATTATATTTTCAGATATAAAACCAAAAACACCAAAAATACTTGCTGCCATATTTTTACTTTACTTTCCGTTCATGAATCCTATTATATCTATCTCTATTAGATCTCATCCCTGCAAGTAACCGTGAAGGGATTGACAACCCCTTTATAGCGTTGGGTGCAAGAGTTTGATTCCTTGTGTAGGTACATCTATTGGTGGCTCGCTTGTATCTCCTACCAGATTGATACCTTGGTTCTCAAAAATTGAGGGAAATACTTATCTACTTTGCTGCATCAAACCGTTCCTCTTCAAGGGAAACCAACGCATGCTCGAGAAGTAGCAAGAAGGATTTATGGCGCCGTTGCCGGGGAGATACATAGAAGTCAAGAATACCAAGTACCCATCACAAACTCATCTCTTGCATTTACATTATTTTCCATTTGCCTCTCGTTTTCCTCTCCCACACTTCTAAAACGATTTTAGAAAACTCCAAAAAGATGTGCCTTTTTATTCGCCCTTCTTCGTTCATCTTCTCGTTTGCTTTTTGCTTGCTCGTGTGATTGATTGCTTGCTTTGTCACGGTGACTCAAGAGAATACCAGGTTGTGTGACTTTTCCAATACTAATAATAATAATTTTATTAGTACTCCGATTGCTCCCGCCACTAGTGCGGAATCTTATGAAATTAATGCTGCTTTGCTCAATCTTGTTATGAAAGAACAATTTTCCGGCCATGCTAATGAAGATGATGTATCCCATCTAAATACTTTCATTGAGTTGTGTGACATGCAAAAGAAGAAAGATGTGGATAATGATATTGTTAAATTGAAGCTATTTCTGTTCTCACTACGAGATCGTGCTAAAACTTGGTTTTCATCTTTGCCTAAAAATATTATTGATTCATGGAATAAGTGTAAAGATGCTTTTATTTGCATGTACTTTCCGCCCGCTAAGATCATCTCCCTTAGGAACGATATAATGAATTTTAAGCAACTTGATCATGAACATGTTGCACAATCTTGGGAGAGGATGAAACTTATGATTAGGAATTGCCCCGCGCATGGTTTGAGTTTATGGATGATTATACATTTTTTATGCTAGATTGAATTTTGCTTCTAGGAATCTCTTAGAATCCATCGTGGGTGGCACTTTTATGGAAATCACATTAGGAGAAGCTACTAAAATCCCAGATAATATTATGGCAAATTACTCTCAATGGCACACCGAAAGATCTCCTACTAGTAAAAAAGTGCATGCTATTGAAGAAATTAATACTTCGAGTGAAAAGTTGGATGAATTGATGAAATTGTTTGCTAGTAAGAGTGCTCCTATTGATCCTAATGATATGCCTTTGTCTTCTTTGATTGGTAATAATAATGAATCTATGGATGTGAATTTTGTTGGTAGGAACAATTTTGGTAAGAACGCTTATAGAGGCAATTTCAATGCTAGGCCGCTTCCTAGTAATCCCTCTAATAATTATGGTAATTCCAATAGCAATTCTTATGGAAATTATAATAAAATACCCTCTAGTTTTGAGAGTAATATTAAAGAATTCATTAGTACACAAAAAGGTTTCAATGCTATGTTTGAAGAAAAATTGCTCAAGATTGATGATTTGGCTAGGAACGTTGACAGAATTTCTCTTGAGATTGATTCTTTAAAAACTAGATCTATTCCACCCAAGCATGATATTAATGAGTCTTTAAAATCTATGAGAATTTATATTGATGAGTGTAAATAAATAACCGCTAGAGTTCGTGCTAAGCGTGAATGGCTTGAAAAATTATGTTCTCATGATAATATTGATGAAGATCTTAAAGTGATTGATGTGACTCCTATTGAATCTTTGTTTTCCAATATTAATCTTGATAAGGATGGGACTGGAGATGAGTCAACTTTAGTTAAAAGGCGTCCCAATGATTCAAAGTTTTTACATCTTGATGCTAAGATTGATAAAAGTGGGATTGAAGAGGTCAAAACTTTAAATAGCAATGAACCCACTTTTTTGGATTTCAAAGACTTTAATCATGGTAGCTGCTCTTTGATTGATTGTATTTCCTTGTTGCAATCCATGTTGAACTCTCCTCATGCTTATAATTAAAACAAGGCTTTTACTAAACATATTGTTGATGCTATGATGAAGGCTTTTGAAGAAAAACTTGAGTTGGAAGTTTCTATACCTAGAAAGCTATATGATGAGTGGGAACCTACTATTAAGATTAATTTTAAGGATTGTGAGTGCCATGCTTTGTGTGATTTGGGTGCTAGCGTTTCCACGATTCCAAAAACTTTATGTGATGTATTAGGTTTGTGTGAATTTGATGATTGTTCCTTAAATTTGCATCTTGCGGATTCCACTATAAAGAAACCTATGGGAAGAATTAATGATGTTCTTATTGTTGCAAATAGGAATTATGTGCCTGTACATTTCATTGTTCTTGATATAGATTGCAATCTTACATGTCCTATTATTCTTGGTAGACCTTTCCTTAGAACGATTGGTGCAATTATTGATATGAAGGAAGGGAATATTAGATTCCAATTTCCATTAAGGAAAGGCATGGAACACTTTCCTAGGAAGAAAATAAAATTACCTTATGAATCTATCATGAGAGCTACTTATGGATTGCATACCAAATATGACAATACATAGATCTATTGTGTTTTGCCTAGCTAGGGGCGTTAAACAATAGCGCTTGTTGGGAGGCAACTTGTTGTCGATTTGTCACGGCAAGATGTCCGGGTTAACGGACTTTAGGTGTGAGGCCATCATAACTATGTGGCGGCTTGAAGGGGTTGGTCAGAATCGAGAGACGCGAGTTTACCCAAGTTCGGTCCCTCCGATGGAGGTAAAAGCCTACGTGCTGCTTGTCTGGTATTGATCATGAGGAAGATCTCTCGGTTACAAGGGTGTTGTCTTGCTACCTCTAATCTCGAGAGCCTCTAATCTGTCTATCTCTAATGACTTCAACTTGTCTAAGACCTATCTATTGAGACGTCTAAAAACCTGACCCTCTCGGGGTGACCCGCCCCTCCTTATATAAGTTGAAGGGGCGGCTTACATGTACAGTCTAAGTCAGATTGAGACTTAACCTAATATGACTTCCCATTGTGGGCTTCTCTTCATGGGCTTCTGAGTCCCGGGCGGCTTAACCAGGCAGCTTAACCAAGGCTTATCTTCAATACTCATCTTCAGAGACTCGTCTCTAGGACTTAACCTGTCTGACGGGTCATAACTGTCTGACGGGTCATAACAGTCTGCCAGCTTATAACTTGTATGTAGGCTTAGAACTGTTTATCGGCTTAAAAACTGTTTGTCGGCATAGAACTTGTCTATCGGCTTAGAACTGGTTGCCGGCTTAGAAACCATTTGCCGGCTTAGAACTGTCTCCGGGTCGTACCACGGGGTATATTCTCGACACAACCCAATTTTATTTTGCTTTCTGCTTTTTGCTTCTGTGTTTTTGGCACATTATTACTTCTGTAGTAATTGTGTTTTTGAGTTTAAATTAGTGTTTGAGCCAAGTAAAACCTTTAGGGTGATCTATGGTAGTTGTTGATTTGATCTTGCCGAAAAACAAAAACTTTTGCGCTAAGTACAGGAATTTTCTGAATTTTTAAGAGAGTCAAATTGATCCGAAATTTTTACAAAGGATTGATATACAAATTTCTCTGGTTTTCCTAATTTTTCATAATTTTTAGAGTTCCAGAAGTATTCGAAGTTTACAGATCGCTACAAATTGTTCTGTTTTTGACAGATTATGTTTTCTTTGTGTTGTTTGCTTATTTTGATGTATCTATGGGTCGTATCGGGGGGTATGAGTCATGGAAAGTTGGAATACAGTGTAGGGGAACGTTGCATGGGAAACAAAAAATGTCCTACGCACACGCAAGATCTACCCATGGTGATGAGCATCTACGAGAGGGAGAGTGGATCTACATACCCTTGTAGATCGCTAAGCAGGAAGCGTTAAGAAACGCGGTTGGTGTAGTCGAACGTCTTCACGATCCAAATCGCCGAGCATCCCACGATCTCATCATGATCCGTCCCACGATCCAATCACGATCCGTCCTGCGAACTCATCACGATCCATCCCGCGATCTCATCACGATCCGTCTCGCGATCTTGATCCCGGTCCTTCCGATCTAGCGCCAAACGGACGGCACCTCCGTGTTCAGCACACGTGTAGCTTGATGAAGATCTCCGCCTTCTTGATCCAGCAAGCGGGAGCAGAGAGGTAGAAGAGTTCTCCGGCAGCGCGATGACGCTGCGGCGATGGTGGTGGATCTATTCCGGCAGGGCTTTGCCTAAGCACTGTAGAAAACCGATCTAGAGGAGAACTATGCACTAGAGGAGAGGGTAGCACGTGGCAGAAAAACTAGTGCAAAAACCCTAAAACCTCTAGTATATATAAGAGGAAGAGAATAGGAGGCTTGGACAAACGGACAGCCCTAGGAGGCTTCGGCCGAAGTGGATAGGAGAGGAGGAATCCTCCTCCAATCCTAGTAGGACTAGGACTCCTTCCTTTTTTGCCTTTTTGCCTTTTTCCACCTTTTCTCTTTGGGCTTTTCTTTCCTAGCCGCATGGGCCTTGTGTGGGACTTCCACCAGCCCAATAAGGGCTGGTATTCACTCTCCCACAGCCCATCTAGCCTCTTGGGTCGAAATACCCCTCCCGATGGTCGCCCGGTACACTACCGGCACTCCCGGTACACTACCAATGAGCCCGAAACTTTTCCGGCGACCAAAATAGGACTTCCTATATACCAATCTTTACCTCCGGACCATTCCATAGGTCCTCGTGACGTCCGGGATCTCATCTGGGACTCCGAACAACCTTCGGTCACCACCATGCATAACTCTATACTACCAAAACGTCACCAAACCTTAAGTGTGCAGACCCTACGGGTTCGAGAACTATGTAGACATGACCAAGACACCTCTACGGTCAATAACCAATAGCGTAACCTATATGCCCATATTGGTTCTACATATTCTATGAAAATCTTTATCGGTCGAACCTCTATGTCAAGAATTCAGTTAATCCCGTATGATGTTCCCTTTGTTCTTCGGTATGTTACTTGCCCGAGATTCGATCGTCGTAACTCCATACCTAGTTCAACCTCGTTACCGGCAAGTCTCTTTACTCGTTCCGTAATACAAGATCCCGTGACTAACACTTAGTCACATTGCTTGCAAGGCTTGTTGTGATGTTGTATTACCGAGTGGGCCCTGAGATACCTCTCCGTCACGCGGAGTAACAAATCCCAGTCTTGATCCATGCCAACCCAACAGACACCCTCGGAGATACCTGTAGAGTACCTTTATAGTAACCCAGTTACGTTGCGATGTTTGATACACACAAGGCACTCCTCTGGTGTAAGTGAGTTGCATGATCTCATGGTCATAGGAACAAATACTTGACATGCAGAAAACAGTAGCAATAAACTGACACAATCATATGCTACGTTTGTAGTTTGGGTCTTGTCCATCACACCATTCTCCTAATGATGTGATCCCATTATCAAATGACATCTCATGTCCATGGCTAGGAAACCTTAACCATCTTTGATCTACGAGCTAGTCTATTAGAGGCATACTAGGGACATGGTTTTTGTCTATGTATCCACACATGCATCTATGTCATGCCCAAGGTGCGCGCCTATCCGTTTAAGGCACGAGGGCCTCGCAAGGGATAGAGGCGCATCTTGCCGTTAGCAAGAATAGTATCATCACAACATACAATACTGAATGAGAAGAGTATACAAGTTGGCTTACACTCGCCACATGCTAACTTACAAAGACACTCAAATCATGGCATCAAGATGAACACAGGGTCCGACTACGGATGAAATCAAACGATAAAACAAGTTGCAAATGATACTATCAAGCTGTCCCAACGATCACGACCAGGTCCTCTACTCATCCGCATATGTCACGTACATCCTGCCTCTCTCCTCATCATACTCCCACTGGAGCTGAGTAAGATCATCCTGCACGAACTCATCTGAACCTGCACCTGGGTTATTGTAGTAAACTGTGAGCCACGGAGGACTCAGCTATCATGTGCCCGGGTACCAAGACTATTTAAGCTTTAGGAAAGAAGGGTGATGTTTAGTTTGCAGCAGCACTAAGCATTATATGGTGGCTAACTTACACTACAAGAATGTAAAGTGAGTGGTGTACGTAAAGCGATCGAATCTAGAGTAATCTCTAAGAGATCCTGAACACTTACTTACGTCAATCATAACCCCACCATGTTCTCTCTCGGATCATGTTCATGAGCAGAGACGATCACGGTTACTCACACAGTTGGTGTATTTTAATTAGAGTTAACTTTAAGTTGTCTAAACCGGGTGTTAAACAAATATCCAAGTTGCCACATAACTGCGGGCAGGGCTTTCCGAAAGATTTAACCCTACAGGGGTGCTCCAACTAATCCATTACAAAATTAACCACACTCTGTGGGAATACCTTGACCACGAACCTCGCGATCATCATAGGTGATTCCAAAGGAATTCCAACACCTCGAGTAAAACCCGAAGAAAGTCAGTCTCCACACGCAAGACACTCGACAAAGGTAAAACGAATCCAGCAAGACCTCCCAACGTGTCAACGAACCCGATAAGATCCACGTATCTCATTCTTAGGACACGACGGATGAGGAATGGTTACCACGCCAATCACCAAGTTGCCCCGGGCGGCGTTAATAAGCTGCTCTGGGTTGGACCAACACTCATGCGGAGCACTGGCCCGGGGTTGATTAAATTATCCATGGGTTTGCAAGACCCTATGCAGTTTTATTAAGTTGTTAGGCAAATGTAGTACCAATGTTGGGTCTTGCCAGAAAAGTTTTAATCTCAACCGAATAACAAGGGGGTCCCCATAACAACCCCGAGCATGTTAGGAGAGCCAAGTATGGAGAACATAACACCGGTAACAAGGAACTAATGGCGGTAGCAGCAGAACAAAACACTCAGCAAAAGGCCAAGCCTTCCACCAATACCAGATATATATGTGCATTAAATTAAAAAACAGAATTATTGTGATAACCAATCCATATTGTCACATGGAACAAGCTGCACCTGCAACTAAGAATGCTATAAGAGGGGCTGAGCAGCGGTAACTTAGCCAATCCACGGTTTGCTGGGACGTGGAGGTTAGAGGCTGTCATGGCAACATGGGGGCTGATATCATGTGGTAGGTAGCGCAATTATAACGATAAGAACGATAAACTAGCAAGCAAAGATAGTATTGGGATCCAGGTACGATCATCTTGCCTATTGGTTCTTCAGCGGAACAAGTAGCGGGATCATCGTAGTGGTACTCTCTAGGGTCCTCGAACTCAGTATCGATACTCGCGTCTACCCAAGAGAAACATCAAATAAATAACCAACCAAGGTTCAATGCACAACCAAGATGATGCATGATCCATTTAATGAAGGTTTTAACATGGCAATCCAATTCTAGTCAAGTTTCGCATGCAAAACACAAGATCATCAAAGACCTGGGCTAATTCTTGGCATTCCAAGGTAGCCACTGGTTAGGTGATGAAAAATCAATCATATTAGGCTCAAGAATCAATCCATTCCATGGAGTATAACTCCCACAACTCACAAAACAAGATATCACCCAATCTGCCACAAAACAGCAGCATAGCAATTTGAAAAGCTCACAACTATTGCTACAGGAACTCTACAGCCACAAACAAGATATGAACATAAACTACACCACACACACACCAATTCATCCAACTATGCAATCAGCAAAAGAGATACACATCACTATGCATGGAGCTATCAAGTAGGCATGATGAAATAGGGTTTTAGGGACTTGGTGAAAATTCCAGTTTTCTGGAATCTGGGTTAATAAAGTAGCAAGTTGACAACAATGGTTAAATATGCTAGAGAGCTCTAAATGGCATGAAAATTAACAGGATCGTAGATGGCAACATTCACTACAATTAACTAACATTGAGCATGATCAAATAACAACCACAGCACTAGCTACACCCTACTCCACCTAGCAAAACAATAACAGCAGGGTCTCCAGATAGCCATTTCTAAGCAGGATGAACAGTAAGAGAAAGTAGCCAACTAAACAGCATGGTTCCCACTGATCTGGGGACTTATCATAAATAACAAAAATACTGTGACATTACCAGAAACTTTGACTAACAAACTCATGTTGGCAAGAACTTAAAAACATGGATGGATTAATTCATAATAAAAAGACAAAAGGGCATCACAGCATAAAAATGCAGTTTTGTCAAGTTGCCCCAAAGTCAAATCTGACTTCACAGGTGCATACATGGGTTGATTCTACCCCAAATTCATTACTCATTCCCCTATACTTGTGTGGAGAAAAAGGGGAAACCCTAGGTCGAAAATGCTCCTATAAAACATGAGTGACTTATGACATGTAAGTGACATGATGAGAAAAGCTCCAAAGTGCATGAGACCTATGCATACAAGTTGGAAATGGATAAATAGCACCCTAGGAACATGTTAACATGGCATAGCATCAAAAACAAGTATGAAACTAACTAGAAGAGAGACTGTGATCAAATGCACCTAAGAGAGATTCCTACACATGGAACTACTCAACACATGGGGTATGTATGTAGATCATACACACACCTCTCACATCAACACACACACACACATGGCATCACCTATATATGCCAAGCACACACATACATAGGTATGGATGTGGGCATGGTGCACCACACACCTACACACACACACTCTCACTAGCATACTCACACATGGATGTGTGTGAGAAACACACACACAAACATACATGGAACCACACCATGATCTCTACACCCACACACACATACACACACATGTGCATAACATGTAGGCATACATATGCATATGCACCAATAGGTGCATACATACACATGCTGCAATACACACACACATGCATTCATATAAGAGCACTCACACACACATGTGTATATATGCATATATGCACACCACACATTACACACACACTACACCACAAGTGTGTATGCATCACAAGAATACACACACACATACATACAACCAGCCACAAATAAAAACACAAGGAGCCTACCCTACACATACATACATACATACATACAAAGGAAAAGAAGGCAAAAGAAATAAATAAAACAAAAGAAAACCAAAAATCGGGAAGAGGGGAATTGAACCCCTAATCTGCTGATCAGCTCCCTCGACCCAGACCACTGGGCTACGAGCGCGGCTGTTAAGAGAGGAGGCAACCTGCCCCTCTAATACACACACAAGCTGCAAGACCTGACAAAACTGACGAAGAAACGCACGCTCACCTGACAGAGTAACTACGGCGACAGGGCCACGGCGGTGAGCATTCCGGCGAGCACACGGGGTCTCCGACGACGCGGATGGGCGGAATCAAAGCGGGGCACTACGGGTTTCCCATCCCTCGTCTCTTCTCGTGAAGAGGGGGACGGAGGCGAGCAGCAGGTGCTCACTAGCGGACGGTGGTGACAGACACAACGGCGGACATGGCTACAGAGCAGGAGAGGGGAGGAGGAGCTCCAGTTGCTCACCTCGAGGGGCTCGGGGAGAGGCGGAGCGCGGCGACGAAGGGGAAGGAGAGGCGGGGACGCGACGACGACGAAGAGGCTGAAGATGGCGGAGCAGGACGTCCGGCGACGACGTGCTCCTCGTTGCAAGGCTCCCCCAAGGCCCCTAGCGGCGGAAATGGAACGGCGGGAGATCCCGCGCAGCCCACACCATCCTGGACACGGCGAGGAGCCACCGGAGATGCGCTGCGACGGCGACGAAGACCCGGTGGAGCTCACTGACTACCTCTGAACCTTACCTTGACAGGGAGGAAGAAGAGAGGAGGGAGAGCAGAGGAGAGCTCAATGGGGGCTGCGGCGGCGGCGGAGGCAAGAGGAACCCTAGGCGGGGACGCACGCACGCCGAGGGGGACTAAATACCACGGGGCTGATGGCGACGGCATCGAAAAAGGCGATGCGGGCGACGCTCTCTCTCTGAACCAACTGACGGAGGAGGACGACGGGGCAGGTGGCCGTCACTGCTCACGTGGGCTGGGCTCGGCCCACCTGCTCCCTCTCTCACATGTTGGAAGCAGCAAATAACAGGGTTTTTCCTTTTAAATAAACAGCCACAACAAAAATAAACCCTAGAGCAATAAAAGGATTTTTTAAAGTAAAACAAAAATAGTTTTGAGAAGGGAAAATTAAGCCCTTGTTTATAAAAATGTCAAATGGAATTATCTAACAAGTTAATTTTAATATATTAATAAAACAGCCCCAGTTTTGAATAGGTTTCAAAAACCAAACATATCCAAATAACCAAAGTTTCACTCCCAATATTAATAGCAACATTAGGGCCACCTCATGGACATTTTTTAAAGATTTTTAAAACAACTTAATTCTGCCAAGTATTCACATGGGAATAAAAGCAATGGGAGGGGGTTTAGAGAAGGAAGAGAAGAGAGGTATAAGAGGGAGAGATGCACACAAGCAATCCACCACTCTCAAGCCAAAACAACACAAGGCACATACACATGCACATGATCCAATACAAGACACACAAACACAAGCATAACATGAAAGGCATGATGAATGGCATGATGATGAAATGATGGATGCCATGATGCATGATGCAATTCAATCACATGGGGCAAGGTGCAATCATCACATAGCTCATGACACAAGGTTCATACATATGGTTACATGCCAAATAAGGTAGGGACAGCACTTGGGCTATCACAACTCTCCCACACTACCAGAGGATCTCGACCCGAGATCTAGGAACGGAAGAAGTCTGGAAATTCGGAACGGAGCAGGTCCTCACGTTCCCAAGTAGCTTCTTTGTCGGAATGATGAGAACACTTCACCTTGAGGAACTTGATAGACTTGTTGTGAGTCTTACGCTCAGTTTCTTCAAGAACTGCAACTGGGTGCTCACGATAAGAAAGATCAGCTTGAAGATCGATGTCTTGGAGGTCAATGGTTCGCTCAGGAGTCTTGAAGCATTTCCGGAGCTGAGAAACATGGAAGACATCGTGCACGTTCGCGAAATTTGGAGGAAGCTCAAGTTGATATGCAAGACCACCTCTCTTGTCAACAACTTTGGAAGGACCAACAAAACGAGGAGCCAACTTCCCTTTGCTTCCAAATTGCTGCGTGCCTCTCATGGGAGAAACCTTGAGATAGACAAAATCATCCACTTGGAAAGAAACATCCCAGTGCTTGCTATCATAATAGCTCTTCTAACGGGACTGAGCAGCTTTGAGGTTCTCGCGAATGACATGGCACATTTCTTCAGCTTCAGTGATCATGTCATTGCCCAATATTTGACGCTCACCGGTTTCAGACCAGTTAAGCGGGGTACGACACTTCCTGCCGTAGAGAATCTCGAATGGGGCCTTGCCTGAACTAGCTTGGAAGCTATTATTGTATGAGAATTCAGCATATGGAAGGCAGTCTTCCCACTTCATGCCGAAAGAAATCACAGAGGCTCTGAGCATATCTTCAAGGATTTGATTGACTCTCTCAACTTGACCACTTGTCTACGGATGGAACGCGGTGCTAAAACGGATCTTGGTACCCATAGCAATCTGGAAGGATTCCCAAAACTTGGAAGTAAAGAGACTTCCACGGTCAGAAGAGATGAGCTGAGGAATTCCATGCAAAGACACTATCCTTGACGTATACAACTCTGCAAGCTGAGCTGCCGAGATAGATTCTTTGACTGGCAGGAAATGAGCAACTTTTGACAGCTTGTCGATAACCACAAAGATGGCATCGTTGCCTCTCTTGGACTTGGGAAACCCAGTGACGAAATCCATCTCGACATGATCGAATTTCCACTCTGGGATAGGCAAAGGCTGAAGAAGACCTGCTGGACGTTGATGCTCCACTTTCACCCTGCGACAAACATCACACTCGTTCACGAACTGAGCAATTTCATGTTTCATGCGAGTCCACCAGAAGGTTTGCTTGAGATCCTGATACATCTTTGAACTGCCTGGATGAATGGAAAGAAGAGAATTGTGTGCTTCGTCCATGATAACCTTTTTGAGATCACCTTTTGGAACCACAAGACGGTCCTCAAAGAACAAGGTATCTTTGTCATCGATACGAAAGCACTTATATTTGGGAATGCTCTTGGCCATGCCTTTCTTCACTTTCTTCACCATAGCGTCTAGCAGCTGCGCTTGGCGAACCTGATCTTCTAGAGTCGGAGACTTGGAGATTGGCAAGAAATCCTTGCGGAATCATCTGAAGGTTGAGCTTATGGAATGCCTCGCAAAGCTCGGGTTGAAGAGGCTTCAAAATGAGACTATTGCAGTACGCCTTACGACTGAGCGCATCTACAATGACATTTTCTTTCCCCGGAGTATACTCAATGCTTGGGTTGAAGTCTTCAAGCATTTCCACCCAACGAGACTGCCGAAGATTGAGATTGGGTTGAGTGAAAATGTACTTCTAGCTCTTGTGATCGGTGTACACCTCAACTGGTCTACCCAACAACAAATGCCTCCAAGTCATTAGAGCATGCACAACTGCCGCCAACTCAAGATCATGAGTGGGGTAGTTCTTCTCGGCAGGCTTCAACTGACGCGAGGTATAAGCAACAATCTTCTTGTCTTGCATGAGAACACCACCAAGACCTTGGAGAGAAGCATCACAGAAAACTTGGAAAGGCTTGGACTGCTCAGGAGGAACAAGAACTGGAGCTGAAGTTAGTCTCTGCTTGAGCGTATTGAACGCCACATCACACTCAGGAGACCAAACATACTTGACGCTCTTCTGGAGGAGATTGGACAGAGGCTTAGCAATTTGAGAGAAGTTCTCCACGAATCTTCTGCAATAACTAGCAAGCCCGAGGAAGCTCCGAAGCTGCTTCACATTCTGAGGAGGTTCCCACTTCAAGATTGCCTTGACTTTCTCAGGGTGCACTTTAATTCCCTCGGCAGAGATGACATGCCCAAGGTACACCACTTCATTGAGCCAGAACTCACACTTTGAAAACTTGGCATAGAACCAATGTTCCCTTAACTTGTCAAGCATGAGGCGGAGATGTTCTGCATGATCTTCTTCTGTCTCCGAGAACACAAGGATATCATCCAGATAGACCAAGACGAACTAAGTCTTGAAAGGAGAGAAGATGAAATTCATCATTCTTGAGAAGGTTGGGGGAGCATTCGCAAGACCAAACGACATAACGGTGTACTCGTAAGAGCCAAAACTCGTCCTGAAAGCGGTCTTGGGAATGTCTTGTTCGCGAATGCGAATTTGATGATAACACATTCGAAGATCCAACTTGGAGAAGACCTTGGCACCTTTCAGTTGTTCAAACAACTCGTTGATGTTAGGGAGTGGGTACTTGTTTCTGATTGTCTTCTTATTCAGTGGTCGATAGTCCACACACAGACGATCCGTGCCATCCTTCTTTTCGACAAACAAAACTCCACAACCCCACGGAGAAGAGTTTGGTCTGATCAGACCCAGACGTTCTTGCTCATCTAGCTGCTTCTTCAACTCTTTCAGCTCTTCCAGACCAAGTTTATATGGGCGCTTGCATACCGGTTCAGTACTGGGCTCGAGATCAATCACGAACTCGACTCGCCGGTGCGGAGGCATTCCTGGCAACTCTTCTGGAAAGACATCTTCATACTCACAAACCACCGGAATTTGAGAAATCGCCGAGATTTCACCCTTCTCATTAAGAGCAAAGAGGCGGATCGTGTCATCGCGAGCCACGAAAATAATCACGTCTTCTAAAGGATGAGTCAGCTTGACTTCTTTTGCTTTGCAATCAATATGAGCCTTATTCATAGCCAGGAAGTCCATGCCCAGAATGAGATCAATATCGGAATTCCCAAGAACAATTGGAGAAGCCAGAAAAGAATAATTCCCCATCTTGATAGAAGCATCTGGAACGATCATATGCAAACTCATGCGCATCCCCGAAGAAACCACACAAAATGGACTAGCTAAATGCTCCACAGAAAACTAATGCATAGCGACAAGAGGCTTGGATATGAATGAATGTGATGCACCAGAATCAAATAAGACTTTTGCAGGAAAATCATTAACTGAGAGATTACCCATAATCACATCATTGGACTGCTCTCCTTCTGTTGCATTCACCATATTCACCCTGACAGACTTGGGATAATGCTTCACCGTTGCCTAGAGGCTTGACAGGAGGAGGAGGCGGAAGACGCCGCTGGTTGCACTTGTTTGCATAGTGGCCCTTCTGGCCACACTTGTGACAAGTCACCTCAGAGAGCAGACGAAAATTGCCTGGAGGAGGAACAAGAACAGCCTTGGACGCCTGGTTCTTCTGCTGGAAACCTGGGTTGGGTGGGTGGGAAGAACCACGACCACCGAACTGCTTCTGCTGCTGAGGAGGACGAAACGGAAGAGGATTTAGTGCCCAATACTTCTGCTGCTTAGGAACCATCTGAGAGCTGGAAGAAGAAGAATATGAATCCCTTGAACGCTTCTTGGAGTTCTCCAACTTGAGCTGAGCTGCTTCAATCTTCAAAGCCATGTTGTAGAACTGATCAAACTCACGAGGCTCTTGAATAACAAGGCATGGCAGAAGCTCATCCTTTAGACCACCTCTGAACTGATAGATCATAGCCTTAACATCTGGAACATCTTTCTTGGCATAACGAGCTAGATTCTGGAACTCGATGTTGTATTGGTAGACTGACTTGGTTCCCTGCTTCAGGTGCCTGAACTTCTCACGCATCTCCTCGACAAAGCTTGTCAGAATGTAATGAGCCCTGAAGTCACGATGGAAATCGTCCCAAGTAACAACACGATCACCCCTGGAATCCTTGTACTGTTGCCACCAATCAGCTGCTTGACCTTTTAGCTGGAACGATGCAAACCTGACAAAGTCCTCTGGCCTGACATTGCTGCACTCAAAATGCTTGCTAATATCACGAAGCCAATCATCAGCATCTAGCGGCTGCTCACAACAGGTGAAAGTCTTGGGCTGGTTGGCAAGGAACTGATTGAGTGTCGCAAACTGAAGCTGATTCTGAAAATTGCCTTGAAAACCTTGCTGACCCTGCTCCCTTTCTTGCAACAGTTTGAGCAACATCTGAGTGTTCGCATTGGTCATGGCCATCACAGCTTGCCAAGCTTCTGGAGGAGGAGGCGGAGGAGGCGGTGGCGGTGGAACATCAATCTGCTCCTCACCACAACCCGGATTGCTGCGAGTTGGTGGAGCCATCCTGAAGATGGACAAAATGCATTAGCCTCATTGATGAGATGAAACAAAGTTGAATCAAATGCTTGAAAGAATTGAACAAAAACAACATAGCCTTCCTATTGAAAAATTAGTAAGAATGCTTCTTCGGATCATGAGAACATCATCAGAAATTAGAAGCCACTTGCAATAACACAAAACTATTGAGCTACACGCTCGGAACAAATGTACATGCCCATATACATCTAAAGAAGATGATCCTAGATGACTACAAGATTTCCCACCTATGAGCTTTCGAAAACTTTCTTGTTTATGTGATTCGGGTTGCGGAATCAGGAACCTGCCCTAGGCAATCAGCTGCAACTGCATCCGCAACCTTCCACACCATAATTCAAGACATTTCGCAAATTCGTCTAATCTCGAATCCTCGAACTCACAACGATACTAAACCATGGTGGTACCCCGGACGCCTCCCCAGTACTGGGTGACTCCGACCTTATCTCACCACGACAAGTATTGAAGTAATCCGAACATTCTCCGTCCAGAGATATAATGGAAGCTAAATGATAACGATGTGCCAATGTTCCCTGGAGCTCGACTCCCCGGAAGAAATCAAGTCAGACAGGAGGCACCAAGACAGAACCCTGTCACATCGGCATCATATAGACTCCAAAATACCTGCGTGATCCTAAAAGAAATTTGAGCGAGAAGAGGAGTAGAATCACAATTCTTAAGTCGGATACCTCACCAGAGCATAGAAGAGGAGTAAAAAGAATCCTACTCTCCGATATAACTAGACTCAAAATAGTTTTACTAGACACAACTCGGCCAAGTTCGAACAAGCAGAGGCTCCTATGGTCGTATGGCTCTGAATACCAACTTGTCACGCCCAAGGTGCGTGCCTATCCGTTTAAGGCACGAGGGCCTCGCAAGGGATAGAGGCGCATCTTGCCGTTAGCAAGAATAGTATCATCACAACATACAATACTGAATGAGAAGAGTATACAAGTTGGCTTACACTCGCCACATGCTAACTTACAAAGACACTCAAATCATGGCATCAAGATGAACACAGGGTCCGACTACGGACGAAATCAAACGATAAAAGAAGTTGCAAATGATACTATCAAGCTGTCCCAACGATCACGACCAGGTCCTCTACTCATCCGGATATGTCACGTACATCCTGCCTCTCTCCTCATCATACTCCCACTGGAGCTGAGTAAGATCATCCTGCACGAACTCATCTGAACATGCACCTGGGTTATTGTAGTAAACCGTGAGACATAGAGGACTCAACTATCATGTGCCCGGGTACCAAGACTATTTAAGCTTTAGGAAAGAATGGTGATGTTTAGTTTGCAGCAGCACTAAGCATTATATGGTGGCTAACTTACACTACAAGAATGTAAAGTGAGTGGTCTACATAAAGCGATCGAATCTAGAGTTATCTCTAAGAGATCTTGAACACTTACTTACGTCAATCATAACCCCACTGTGTTCTCTCTCGGATCATGTTCACGAGCAGAGACGATCACGGTTACTCACACAGTTGGTGTATTTTAATTAGAGTTTACTTTAAGTTGTCTAAACCGGGTGTTAAACAAATATCCAAGTTGCCACATAACCGCGGGCACGGCTTTCCGAAAGATTTAACCCTGCAGGGGTGCTCCAACTAATCCATTACAAAATTAACCACACTCCGTGGGAATACCTCGACCGCGGACCTCGCGATCATCATAGGTGATTCCAAAGGAATTCCAACACCTCGAGTAAAACCCGAAGAAAGTCAGTCTCCACACGCAAGACATTCGATAAAGGTAAAGCGAATCCAGCAAGACCTCCCGACGTGTCGACAAACCCGATAAGAGTCGCGTATCTCATTCTCAAGACACGACGGATGAGCGATGGTTACCACGCCAATCACCGAGTTGCCCCGGGCGGCGTTAATAAGCTGCTCTGGGTTGGACCAACACTCATGCGGAGCACTGGCCCGGGGTTGATTAAATTATCCACGGGTTTGCAAGACCCTATGCAGTTTTATTAAGTTGTTAGGCAAATGTAGTACCAATGTTGGGTCTTGCCGTATAAGTGTTAATCTCAACCGAATAACAAGGAGGTCCCCATAACAACCCCGAGCATGTTAGGAGCGCCAAGTATGGAGAACATAACACCAGTAACAAAACACTCAGCAAAAGGCCAAGCCTTCCACCAATACAAGATATATATGTGCATTAAATTAAATAACAGAATTATTGTGATAACCAATCCATGTTGTCACATGGAACAAGCTGCACCTGCAACTAAGAACACTATAAGAGGGGCTGAGCAGCGGTAACTTAGCCAATCCACGGTTTGCTGGGATGTGGAGGTTAGAGGCTGTCATGGCAACATGGGGGCTGATATCATGTGGTAGGTAGTGCAATTTTAACGATAAGAACGAGAAACTAGCAAGCAAATATAGTATTGGGATCCGGGTACGATCATCTTGCCTGTTGGTTCTTTAGCGGAACAAGTAGCGGGATCCTCGTAGTGGTACTCTCCAGGGTCCTCGAACTCAGTATCGACACTCGCTTCTATCCAAGAGAAATAGCAAATAAATAACCAACCAAGGTGTAATGCACAACCAAGATGGTGCATGATCCATTTAATGAAGGTTTTAACATGGCAATCCAATTCTAGTCAAGTTTCGCATGCAAAGTTTGTATATTAGTGAATCTGGACATAACCTCATGTTAAGTTATTTAGACATGCATGAACATGAAAAATATGGAAGCATCATGCAAAATCGATGGAAATGCATATAAGGATCGCGAGAAACGAAGCTACGGTTCTCGAGATACGCTCACGACAAGGAACGGAGGCAAAACACAAGATCATCAAAGACCTGGGCTAATTCTTGGCATTCCAAGGTAGCCACTGGTTAGGTGATGAAAAATCAATCATATTAGGCTCAAGAATCAATCCATTCCATGGAGTATAACTCCCACAACTCACAAAACAAGATATCACCCAATCTGCCACAAAACAGCAGCATAGCAATTTGAAAAGCTCACAACTATTGCTATAGGAACTCTACAGCCACAAACAAGACATGAACATAAACTACACCACACACACACCAATTCATCCAACTATGCAATCAGCAAAAGAGCTACACATCACTATGCATGGAGCTGTCAATTAGGCATCATGAAACAGGGTTTTAGGGACTTAGTGAAAATTCCAGTTTTCTGGAATCTGGGTTAATAAAGTAGCAAGTTGACAACAATGGTTAAATATTCTAGAGAGCTCCAAATGGCATGAAAATTAACAGGATGGTAGATGGCAACATTCACTACAATTAACTAACACTGAGCATGATCAAGTAACAACCACAGCACTAGCTACACCCTACTCCACCTAGCAAAACAATAACAGCAGGGTCTCCAGACAGCCATTTCTAAGCAGGATGAACAGTAACAGAAAGTAGCCAACTAAACAGCATGGTTCCCACTGATCTGGGGACTTATCATAAATAACAAAAATACTAGGACATTACCAGCAACTTTGACTAACAAACTCATGTTGGCAAGAACTTAAAAACATGGATGGATTAATTCATAATAAAAAGACAAAAGGGCATCACAGCATAAAAATGCAGTTTATTCAAATTGCCCCAAAGTCAAATCTGACTTCACAGGTGCATACATGGGTTGATTCTACCCCAAATGCATTACTCAGTCCCCTATACTTGTGTGGAGCAAAAGGGGGAAACCCTAGGTCGAAAATGCTCCTATAAAACATGAGTGACTTATGACATGTAAGTGACATGATGAGAAAAGCTCCAAAGTGCATGAGACCTATGCATACAAGTTGGAAATGGATAAATAGCATCCTAGGAACATGTTAACATGGCATAGCATCAAAAACAAGTATGAAACTAACTAGAAGAGAGACTATGATCAAATGCACCTAAGAGAGATTCCTACACATGGAACTACTCAACACATGGGGTATGTATGTAGATCATACACACACACCTCACATCAACACACACACACATGGCATCACCTATATATGCCAAGCACACACATACATAGGTATGGATGTGGGCATGGTGCACCACACACCTACACACACACTCTCACTAGCATACTCACACATGGATGTGTGTGAGAAACACACACAAACATACATGGCACCACACCATGATCTCTACACCCACACACACATACACACACATGTGCATAACATGTAGGCATACATATGCATATGCACCAATAGGTGCATACACACACATGCTACAATACACACACATGCATTCATATAAGAGCACTCACACACACATGTGTATATATGCATATATACACTAGGTATATATGTACACCACACATTACACACACTACACCACAAGTGTGTATGCATCACAAGCATACACACACATACATACAACCAGCCATGAATAAAAACACAAGGAGCCTACCCTACACATACATACATACATACATACATACAAAGGAAAAGAAGACAAAAGAAATAAATAAAACAAAAGAAAACCAAAAATGGGGAAGAGGGGAATCGAACCCCTGACCTGCTGGTCAGCTCCCTCGACCCAGACCACTGGGCTACGAGCGCGGCTATTAACAGAGGAGGCAACCTGCCCCTCTAATACACACACAAGCTGCAAGACCTGACAAAATTGACGAAGAAACGCACGCTCACCTGACAGAGCAACTACGGCGACAGGGCCACGACGGTGAGCATTCTGGCGAGCACACTGGGTCTCCGGCAACGCGGATGGGCGAAATCGAAGCGGGGCAGTACGGGTTTCCCATCCCTTGTCTCTTCTCACAAAGAGGGGGACAGAGGCGAGCAGCAGGTGGTCACTAGCGGATGGTGGTGACAGACGCGACGGCGGACACGGCTACAGAGCAGGAGAGGGGAGGAGGAGCTCCAGTTGCTCACCTCGAGGGGCTCGGGGAGAGGCGGAGCGCGACGACGAAGGGGAAGGAGAGGCGGGGACGTGACGACGACGAAGAGGCAGAAGATGGCGGAGCAGGACGTCTGGCGATGACGTGCTCCTCGCTGCAGGGCTCCCCCGAGGCCCCTAGCGGCGGAAATGGAACGGCGGGAGATCTCGCGCACCCCACGCCATCCTGGATGCGGCGAGGAGCCACCAGAGACGCGCTGCGATAGCGATGAAGACCCGGCGGAGCTCACTGACTACCTCTGAACCTTACCTTGACAGGGAGGAAGAAGAGAGGAGGGAGAGCGGAGGAGAGCTCGATGGGGGCTGCGGCGGCGACGGAGGGAAGAGGAACCCTAGGCGGGGACGCACGCACGCCGAGGGGGACTAAATACCACGGGGCTGACAGCAACAGCGACGGAAAAGGCGACGCTGGCGACGGTCTCTCTCTGAACCAACTGACGGAGGAGGACGACGGGGCAGGTGGTCGTCACTGCTCACGTGGGCTGGGCTCGGCCCACCTGCTCCCTCTCTCACATGCTGGAAGCAGAAAATAACAGGGTTTTTCCTTTTAAATGAATAGCCACAACAAAAATAAACCCCAGAGTAATAAAAGGATTTTTTTAAGTAAAACAAAAATAGTTTTGAGAAGGGAAAATTAAGCCCTTGTTTATAAAAATGTCAAATGGAATTATTTAACAAGTTAATTTTAATATATTAATAAAACAGCCCCAGTTTTGGATAGGTTTCAAAAACCAAACATATCCAAATAACCAAAGTTTCACTCCCAATATTAATAGCAACATTAGGGCCACCTCATGGACATTTTTAAAAGATTTTTAAAACAACTTAATTCTGCCAAGTATTCACGTGGGAATAAAAGCAATGGGAGGGGTTTTAGAGAAGGAAGAGAAGATAGGTAGAAGAGGGGAGATGCACACAAGCAATCCACCACTCTCAAGCCAAAACAACACAAGGCACATACACATGCACATGATCCAATACAAGACACACAAACACAAGCATAACATGAAAGGCATGATGAATGGCATGATGATGAAATGATGGATGCCATGATGCATGAACGCAATTCAATCACATGGGGAAAGGTGCAATCATCACATAGCTCATGACACAAGGTTCATACATATGGTTACATGCCAAATAAGGTAGGGACAGCACTTGGGCTGTCACAATCTAAGTCTTCGATCAATACAATTATGGCATGGATAATAAACGATTATCATGAACAAGGAAATATGATAATAACTAATTTATTATTGCCTCTAGGGCATATTTCCAACAGTCTCCCACTTGCACAAGAGTCAATAGTGTAGTTCATATCACCATGTGATTCGCATTGTGATGAATCTAACACCCAATGAGTTCTGGGGCTCGATCATGCTTTGCATGTGAGAGAGGTCTTATAGTCAACGGGTCTGCGACATTCCGATCTGTGTGTACTTTGCAAATCTCTATGTCAAATTGTAAACACTTCTACCACACTCCATTTGGTACTATTCCAAATGGCTGCACCACTACACGTATCCAGATTGCTACTACGAGTCATCCGGATTGGTGTTAAACCTTGCATTGACGTAACTCTTTATGACGAACTCTTTATCACCTCCATAATCGAGAAACATCTCCTTAGTCTTTTAGTTACTAAGGATAATCTTGACCGTTGTCCAGTGATCCACTCCTGGATCACTCTTGTACCCCTTGACGGACGCATGGCAAGGCACACACAGGTGCGGTACACAGCATGGCATACTATACAGAGCCTATGGCTAAGACATAGGGGACGACGTTCGTCCTTTCTCTTTCTTCTGCCGTTGTCGAGCTTTGAGTCTCACTCAACTTCACACCTTACAAATCAGGCGAGAACTCTTTCTCTGACTGATCCATTTTGAACTCTTTCAAAATCTTGTCAAGGTATGTACTCATTGAAAGTCTCATCAAGCATCTTGGTCTACCTCTATAGATCTTGCTCAACAATTAGGTTGATTTATATAGGTCTTCCTTTGAAAATCACTTTTCAAACAACCATTTATGCTTTCTAGAAATTCTACATTATTTCCGATCAACAATATGTCATCCACATATACTTATCAAAAATTCTATAGTGCTCCCACTCACTTTATGGTAAATACAAGTTTCTCATAAACTTTGTATAAACTACAAAACTTTGATCACCTCATCAAAGTGTATATTCCAACTCCGAGATGCTTGCTCCAGCCCTTAGATGGATTGCTGGAGCTCGCACACCTTTTAGCATCCTTAGGACTGACAAAACCTTCTGGTTGTATCGCATACAACCTTTCCTCAAGTAAACTATTAAGGAAACAATGTTTTGTCATCCATCTACCAGATTTCATAATTGAAAAATGTAGCAACTGCTAACATAATTCCAACAGACTTTAGCATTGCTACGAGTGAGAAAGCCTCATCGCAGTCAACTCCTTGAACTTGTCGTAAACTTCTTTGCAACAAGTCGAGCTTTACAAATGGTGACATTTACCATGAGCGCATGTCTTCATTTTAAACATCCATTTGTACTCAATGACCTGCCGTCCAATGAGCAAGTCTACCAAAGTCTATACTTGGTTTTCATACATGGATCCTTTCTTGGATTTCATGGCCTCTAACCATCTGTCGGAATCCGGGCCCATCATCGCTTCTCGATAGCTCGCAGGTTCATCGTTGTCCAACAACATGACCTCCAAGACGAGGTTGTCATACCACTCAGGAGCAGTACGCGTCCTTGTCGACCTACGAGGTTCGATAGTAACCTGATCTGAAGCTTCATGATATCATCATTAACTTCCACTTCAACTGACGTAGGCTCCACAGAAACATCTTTCTTCTCTGCGCTACTCTCTGGTTGAACAGAGGTTCAACAACCTCATCAAGTTCTATCTTCCTCCCACTCAATTATTTAAAGAGAAACTTTTTCTCGAGAAAGGAACCAGTTTTAGCAACAAACACTTTATGCTTGGATCTGAGATAAAAGGTTTACCCAACTGTTCTTAGGGTATTCTATGAAGATGCATTTGTCCGCTTTGGGTTTGAGCTCATTCGGTGAAAACATTTTCCACACAAGCGTCACAACCCCAAACAATAACAAATGACATCTTGGGTTTCTATCAAACCCTAATTCACACGGTGTCATCTCAACAGATTTAGATGGTGCCCTATTTAAAGTGAATGTAGTTGTCTCTAATGCATAACCCCAAAATTATAGTAGCAAAATGATAAGAGACATCATAGCACGCACCATATCCACTAGAGTACGACTATGACATTCGGACACACCATCACACTATGGTGTTCCAGGTGGCGTGAGTTGTGAAACAACTTTCACATTGTCTAAAGTTGTATGCCAAACTCGTAACTCAGATATTCACCTCCATGATCATATCGGAGTCATTTTTATCTTCTTGTCACGATGATCTTAAACTTCACTCTAAATTTGCTTGAACCTTTCAAATGATTCAGACTTGTGTTTCATTAAGTAAATATACACTATATCTACTCAAATCATCAGTGAAGGAAAGAAAATAACGATATCCACTACACGCTACAAGACACATTGGATTGCATACATCAACATGTATCATTTCCAATAAATCACTTGCCCGCTCCATCAATCTGGAAAACGGGGTCCTTAGTCATCTTGCCCAAGAGGCATGGTTCGCATGTCTCAACCGATTTGAAATCGAATGAGTCCAAAGATCCATAAGCATGGAGTTTCTTCATGCACTTTATACCAATATGACATTTAGAGGCAGTGCCACAAGTATGTGGTACTATCATTATTAACATTGCATCTTTTGGCATCAATGTTATGAACATGTGTATTACTACGATCAAGATTCAACAAACCATTCTCACTGGGTGCATGACCATCGAAGGTATCATTCATGTAAACAGAATAACCATTATTCTCTAACTTAAATGAATAACCGTGTTGCAATAAACACGATCTAATCACGCTCATGCTCAACGCAAAACACCAAATAACATTTATTTAGGTCCGTCACTAATCCTGAAGGTAGAGAGAGTGTGCAATGTTGATCACATCAACCTTGGAAACATTTCCAACACACATCGTCACCTCACCCTTAGCTAGTTCTCCGTTTATTCTGTAGCTTTTATTTCGAGTTACTAACATTTAGCAACCGAACAGGTATCCAATACCCAGGTGCTACTAGGAGTACTCGCAAGGTACACATCATTAACATGTATATCAAATATACTTCTGTCAACGTTGCCAGCCTTCTTATCTACCAAGTATCTAGGGTTGTTCCGCTTCAGCGACCGCTCTCCTCATAATCGAAGCACTTAGTCTCGGGTTTGGGTTCAACTTTGGGTTGCTTCACTAGAGCAGCAACTGACTTGCTATCCATGAAGTTCCCCTCCTTGCTCTTTCCCTTCTCGAAACTAGTGGTTTGACTAACCATCAACACTTAATGCTCCTTCTTTATTTCTACCTTCGCGGTATCAAACATCGCGAACAGCTCAGGAATCATTATTTCTATCCATGGCATTTTATAGTTCATCACCAAGTTCTAGTAGCTTAGTGACAGTGACTTGGAGAACTATATAAATCACCATCTTATCTGGAAGATCAACTCCCACTCGATTCAAGCGATTGTAGTACCCAGACAATCTGAGCACAAGCTCAACGATTGAACTATTCTATTTCATCTTGCAGGCAAAGAATCTTGTTGGAGATCTCATATCTTGCAACACGGGCACAAGCCTGAGATCCTAATTTCAGCTCTTAGAACATCTCATATGTTCCGTGACATTCAAAACGTTTCGGAGCCTCAATTCTAAGTCGTAATGCATGACGCACTAAACTATCAAGTAGTCATCAGAACATGCTTGTCAGATGTTCACAACATCTACAGACGACGCTAGAGGGGTTGGCGCACTGAGCGGTACATTAAGGTCATAAGCCTTCTGTGCAGCAATGAGGACAATCCTCAGATCATGGACCCAGTCCGCAATATTGCTACCATCATCTTTCAACTCTATTTCTCTAGGAACATATAAAAATTCAAGGGAGCTATAACACGAGAAAGTAATCTACAACATAATTTGCAAAGACACTACTGACTATGTTCATGATAATGAGTTCAATTAATCATATTACTAAAGAACTCCCACTCAAATTGACATCCCTCCGGTCATTCGAGTGATACATGATCCAAATTCACCAACTCAAGTCTGATCATCACGTGAGTTGAGGTGGTTTCAATGGTGAACATCATCATGTTGATCATATCTGCTATATGACTCATGTTCGACATTTCGGTCTCTTGTGTTTCGAGGCCATGTCTGTACATGCTAGGCTCGTCAAGTTTAACCCAAGTGTTCTGCATGTGCAACACTGGCTTGCACCCGTTTTATGTGAACATAGAGTCTATCACACCCGATCATCACGTGGTGTCTCGACATGACGAACTTTCACAACGGTGCACACTCGGGGAGAACACAATTTATCTTGAAATTAAGTGAGGGATCACCTTATAATGCTACCGTCGTCCTAAGCAAAACAAGGTGCATAAAAGGATTAACATCACATGCAAATCATAAGTGACATGATATGGCCATGAACTTGTGCTTTTGATCTCCATCTTGAAAGCACCGGCATGATCTCCATCGTCACCGGCACGACACCATGATCTCCATCAACGTGTCGCCATCGGGGTTGTCGCGCCCATCATGCTTCTACTACTATTGCTACCATTTAGCGATAAAGTAAAGCATTACATAGCACTTAATGATTGACACGCAGGTCATACAATAATTAAAGACAACCCTATGGCTCCTGTCGGTTGCCGTACTCATCGACATGCAAGTCGTGATATTCTATACAGCACATGATCATCTCATACATCACATATATCACATCATGTAATTGGCCATATCACATCACAACATACCCTGCAAAAACAAGTTAGACGTCCTCTAATTGTTGTTTCATGTTTTACGTGGCTGCTACGGGTATCTATCAAGAACAATGCTCACCTACGCATAAACCACAACGGTGATACATAAGTTGCTTTTCAACGTTCTCAAGGACCGCCTTTGTCGAATCCGATCCAACTAAAGTAGGAGAAATAGGCACCCGCCAGCCATCTTTGTGCAACGAGGTTACACGTTAGTTGATGGAACCGGTCTCTCGTAAGCGTACGAGTAAGGTTGGTCTGGGCCGCTTCATCCCACAATATCGCTGAACCAAAACACGACCAAGGGAGGAAGCAATCAAAGCATCAACGCCTACAAACACTTTGTGTTCTACTCGAGATCTCATCTACACATACACCTAGCTCTGATACCACTGTAGGGAAACGTTGCATGGGAAACAAAAAAATTCCTATGCGCACACAAGATCTATCCATGGTGATGAGCATCTACAAGAGGGAGAGTGGATCTACATACCCTTGTAGATCGCTAAGCGGGAAGCGTTAAGAAACGCGGTTGGTGTAGTCGAACGTCTTCGCAATCCAAATCGCCGAGCGTCCCGCGATCTCATCACGATCAGTCCCACGATCCAATCATGATCCAACCCGCGAACTCATCACGATCCGTCCCACGATCTCATCATGATCCGTCTCGCGATCTTGATCACGGTCCTTCCGATCTAGCGCCAAACGGACGGCACCTCCGCGTTCAGCACACGTGCAGCTTGATGACGATCTCTGCCTTCTTGATCCAGCAAGAGGGAGCAGAGAGATAGAAGAGTTCTCCGGCAGCGTGACGGCGCTGCGGCGATGGTGGTGGAGCTATTCTGGCAGGGCTTCGCCTAAGCACTGCGGAAAACCGATCTAGAGGAGAAAATATGCACTAGAGGAGAGGATAGCACGTGGCAAAAAAACTAGTGCAAAAACCCTAAAACCTCTAGTAATATAAGAGGAAGTGAGGAGGAGGCTTGGCCAAAGGGCCAGCCCTAGGAGGCTTTGGCCGAAGTGGATAGGAGAGGAGGAATCCTCCTCCAATCCTAGTAGGACTAGGACTCCTTCCTTTTTTGCCTTTTTTGCCTTTTTCCACCTTTTCTCTTTGGGCTTTTCTTTCCCAGCCGCATGGTCCTTGTGTGGGACTTCCACCAGCCCACTAAGGGCTGGCATTCACTCTCCCATAGCCCATGTAGCCTCTTGGGTCGAAATACCCCTCCCGATGGTCTCCTGGTACACTACCGGCACTCCCGGTACACTACCGATGAGCCCGAAACTTTTCCGGTGACCAAAATAGGACTTTCTATATATCAATCTCTACCTACGGACCATTCCAGAGCTCCTCGTGACATCCAGGATCTCATCCGGGACTCCGAACAACCTTCGGTCACCACCATGCATAACTCTATACTACAGAAACGTCACCAAACCTTAAGTGTGCAGACCCTACGGGTTCGAGAACTATGTAGACATGACCGAGACACCTCTACGGTCAATAACCAATAGCGGGACCTAGATGCCCATATTGGCTACTACATATTCAACGAAGATCTTTATCGGTCGAACCTCTATGTCAAGGATTCAGTTAATCTCGTATGATGTTCCCTTTGTTCTTCGGTATGTTACTTGCTCGAGATTCAATCATCGTATCTCCATACCTAGTTCAACCTTGTTACCGGCAAGTCTCTTTACTCGTTCCGTAATACAAGATCCTTTGACTAAAACTTAGTCACATTGCTTGCAAGGCTTGTCGTGATGTTGTATTACCGAGTAGGCCCTGAGATACCTCTCCGTCACACGGAGTAACAAATCCCAGTCTTGATCCATGCCAACCCAACAGACACCCTCGGATATACTTGTAGAGTACCTTTATAGTCACCCAGTTACGTTGCAATGTTTGATACACACAAGGCACTCCTCCGGTGTCAGTGAGTTGCATGATCTCATGGTCATAGGAACAGATACTTGACATGCAGAAAACAATAGCAATAAACTGACACGATCATATGCTACATTTGTAGTTTGGGTCTTGTCCATCACACCTTTCTCCTAATGATATGATACTTATATCAAATGACATCTCATGTCCATGGCTAGGAAACCTTAACCATCTTTGATCAACAAGCTAGTCTATTAGAGGCATACTAGGGACATGGTTTTGTCTATGTATCCACACATGCATCTAAGTCTCCGATCAATACAATTATAGCATGGATAGTAAACAATTATCGTGAACAAGGAAATATGATAATAACTAATTTATTATTGCCTCTAGGGCATATTTCCAACATACAGTAGGTATTACACAAATATAAATAAAGAATGAGTTCACAAGAGTACCTAAAGTGGTGATTTATTTTTCTTGTACTAACGGATCTCATGAGTTCTCTATTGAGTTTTGTGTTGTGAAGTTTTCAAGTTTTGGGTGAAGATTTGATGGACTATGGAATAAAGAGTGGAAAGAGCCTAAGATTGGGGATGCCCATGGCACCCCAAGTCATATTCAAGGATACCAAAAAGCCTAAGCTTGGGGATGCCTTGGAAGGCATCCCCACTTTCGTCTTCAATCCATCGGTAAATTTACTTGAGGCTATATTATTATTCACCACGTGATATGTGCTTTGCTTGGAGCGTCTTGTATGATATGAGTCTTTGCTTGTTAGTTTGCCACAATTATCCTTGCTGCACACATCTTTTAAGAGAGACACGCTGAATCATGAATTTGTTAGAATACTCTATGTGCTTCACTTATATCTTTTGAGCTAGGCAATGTTGCTCTAGTGCTTCACTTATATCTTTTTAGAGCATGGTGGTGTTATATTTTATAGAAATTAGTGAACTCTCATTCCTCGTTATATTATTTTCAGATTTTTATTAAAACAGCATGGTAATTTGTTTAGGTTATGAATTTAGTCCTAATATAATGGCATCCAACAGGGATATAATAAAAACTTTCATATTCAGTGCATTAGAAACTACGAGAAGTTTGATTCCTTGTATATAGTTTTGAGATAATAGGGATGGTAATATGAGAGTCATGCTAGTGAGTAGTTGTGAATTGAAGTGATACGTGTTAAAGCTTGTGATTCCCGTAGCATGCACGTATGGTGAACCGTTATGTAACGAAGTCGGAGCATAACTTGTCTAATGATTGTCGACCTTTGTGTGAGGGTCGGGAGCGCGCGATGGTGAACTCCTACCAACCTCTCCCCTAGGAGCATGCGTCTAATGCTTTGTTTGATAACTAATAGACTTTTGCAATAAGTATGTGAGTTCTTTATGACTAATGTGAGTCCATGAATTACACGCACTCTCACCCTTCCATCTCTGCTAGCCTCTCTAGTACCGCGCAACTTTCGCCGGTACATCAAACCCTCCTTCATAAAAACAGCCACCATATATTCCTCAAAACAGCCACCATACCTACCTATTATGGCATTTCCGTAGCTATTCCGAGATATATTGCCATGCAACTTCCACCATGTAGTTTTTCTATGACTTGCATCATCACTTCATATTGCATATAGAGTTATATCTTGTCATAGGAATCGAGTTGTAATTTCTTTTTCTTTGAGTTATAAGTACATAAAAGTGTGATGATTTTTCATTAATAGAGCATTGTCCCATGAGAGAAAAGTATGATGGAGGCTATGACTCCCTCACAAGTTGGGACGAGTATACGGACTTTACAAAAAATAAAAGAGGCCAGCGAAGCCCAAACAGAAAATGAAAGAGGCCAAAGAAGCCCACCAAAATAAAAAATAAAAATAAAAAATTAGAGAAAGAGAGAAGGGAAAATTGCTACTATCTTTTTCCACACTTGTGCTTCAAAGTAGCACCATGATCTTCATGATAGAGAGTCTCCTATTTTGTCACTGTCATATAACTAGTGGATATTCATTGTGCATGAACACTTAGTTTTCTTTTTGAGCTTTCATACAGTTATAGCTCTAAGTGCATTTGTTGCATGGCAATCCCTACTCACTCACATTGATATCTATTGATGGGCATCTCCATAGCTCGTTGATACGCCTAGTTGATGTGAGACTATCTTCTCCTTTTCCCTTGCACCTCCTCCATATTCTATTCTACTTATAATGCTATATCCATGGCTCACGCTCATGTATTTCATGAGAGTTGAAAAGGTTTGAGAACACCAAAAGTGTGAAACAATTGCTTGACTTGTTCATTGGGGTTGTGCATGATTTAGATACTTTGTGTGGGGAAGATGGAGCATATCCAGACCACATGATTTTGTAGGGATGACTTTCTAAGGCCATGTTATTTCGAAAGGACATGACTACCTTGTTGGTGTGCTCGAAATATTACTGTTTTTATGTCAATATTAGACTATTGTTTTGAATCTTACGGATCTGAATATTGATGCCACAATAAATAATATTACATGGATAAATATGTTGGGTAGCATTCCACATCAAAAATTCTGTTTTTATCATTTACCTACTCGAGGACGAGCAGGAATTAAGCTTGGGGATGCTGATACGTCTCCAATGTATCTATAATTTTTGATTGTTTCATGCTATTATATTATCTATTTTGGATGTTTTATGTGCATTGATATGCTATTTTATATTATTTTTGGGGCTAACCTATTAATCTAGAGCCTAGTGCCAGTTTCTGTTTTTTCCTTGTTTTTGAGTTTTGCAGATAAGGAACATTAAACGGAGTCCAAACGGAATAAAACCTCCTGAATGATTTTTTTTCTAGAATAAAAGGAAGCCACGAGACTTGAGAACCAAAGTCGAGGAGCTGCCATGGGGCCATAATCCCGCTAGCCGCGGCCAGGGGGCACCCCACGCCGAGCAGGCTTGTGGGCCCCTGGCAACTCCCCTAAGCCTAATCTTCGGCCTATAAATTCCCAAATATTCCATCATTATTAGAACGATCCATGAAAACACTTTTCCACCGCCAGAAGCCTTCGTTCCCGAGAGATCCAATCTTGGAGCCTTTTCCGGTAATCTACCGGAGGGGGATTTGATCACGGAGGGCATCTACATCAACTCCATTGCCCCTCCGATGATGCGTGAGTAGTTCACCACAGACCTACGGGTCCATAGCAGTAGCTAGATGGCTTATTCTCTCTCTTTGCTTCTCAATACCATGTTCTTCATGATCTTCATGGAGATCTATCTGATGTAATACTCTTTTGTGGTGTGTTTGTCGAGATACGATGAGTTGTGGGTTTATGTTTAGATTATCCATGAATATTATTTGAGTCTTTCCTGAATTCTTATATGCATGATTTCATATCTTTGCAAGTCTCTTCGAGTTATTGGTTTGGTTTGGCCAACTAGATTGGTAATTCTGGCAATAGGAGAAGTGCTTAGTTTTGGGTTCAATCTTGCGGTGTCCTCACCTAGTGACAAAGTAGGGGTAGCGAGGCACGTATTGTATTGTTGCCATCAAGGGTAAAAAGATGGGGTTCTCATCATATTGCTTGAGTTTATCCCTTTACATCATGTCATCTTACTTAATGTGTTACTATGTTCTTCATGAACTTAATACTCTAAATGCAGGCAGGAGTCGGTCGATGTGTGGAGTAATAGTAGTAGATGCAGAATCGTTTCGGTCTACTTGTCACGGACATGATGCCTATATGCATAATCATTGCCTTGGATATCTTCATAATTATTCGCTTTTCTATCAATTGCTCGACAGTAATTTGTTCACCCACCATGATACTTGCCATCATGAGAGAAGCATCTAGTGAAACCTATGCCCCCGGGGTCTATTTTCCATATTATATTTTTAGATCTAAAACCAAAAACACCAAAAATACTTGCTGCCATATTTTTACTTTACTTTCCGTTCAAGCATCCTATTATATCTATCTCTATTAGATCTCATCCTTGCAAGTAACCGTGAAGGGATTGACAACCCCTTTATAGCGTTGGGTGCAAGAGTTTGATTCCTTGTGTAGGTACATCTATTGGTGGCTCGCTTGTATCTCCTAATGGATTGATACCTTGGTTCTCAAGAACTGAGGGAAATACTTATCTACTTTGCTGCATCAAACCGTTCCTGTTCACGAGAAACCAACGCATGCTTGAGAAGTAGTAATCAGTGCTTTGTTGAGCCGAAGAAGGGGCAAGAAATCCTCCTCGACATCCACCAGGGCGAGCGCGGCCACCATGCCGCCTCCAGGACCCTGGTGGACAAGGTATTCCGCCACGGCTTGTACTGGACGACTGCCTTGGAGGAGGCCAAGCAGCTGGTCGACAAGTGTGAGGGGTGCCAACACTTCAGCACAAAAAGCCACCTGTCGGCATAGCCCTCCAAACCATCCCCCTCTCGTGGCTCTTTGCCATCTGGGGGCTAGACATGGGGGGACCCTTCAAGACCGCATGAAGCGACATGACACATTTGCTGGTGGCCATCGACAAGTTCACCAAGTGGATCGAAGCCAGGCCAATCAAGAAGCTGGCCGGCCCCACAGTCATCCGGTTCATCAAGGACATCACGGTCCGCTATGGCGTCCCCCATAGCATCATCACCAACAACGGCACGGACTTCGCCAAGGGCGCACTAGCACGTTCCTGCACCAAGCAAGGCATCTGGCTTGACTTGGCGTATGTCGCCCACCCGCAGTCAAACGTCCAAGTTGAGAGGGCAAACGGCCTGATCCTGGCCGGCATCAAGCCTCGGCTCATGGCACCGTTGGTCAAGTCAGCCGGCTATAGGATCGAAGAGCTGTCGGTTGTCCTCTGAAGCCTCAGAACCACGCCCAACCGGTTGCCCGGCTACACCCCTGTCTTTCTCGTGTACGGGTCCAAGGCGATCATTCCCACCGACATCGAATTTGATTCGCCTCAGGTTGCCCTGTATATGGAGAAGGATGCGAAGGAGACAAGAGAAGACGGCGTCGACCACCTCGAGGAGGCTCGCGAGCTAGCGCTGAGCCGAACGGCTATCTACCAGCAGAAGCTCCGGCACTACCATAGCAAGCGGATCCAACCAGTCTCCTTCTGCCAAGGAGACTTGGTGCTTAGGCAGATCTAGCGAACTGCCGGCCAGCACAAGCTATCCTCCCCATGGGAGGGCCCCTTCATCATCAACAAGGCACTTCACAACAATGTGTACCACCTGATAGACGCCCAGAAGCCACAAAAGCGCAAGACAGACGCCTTCGGCAAGGAGACGGAGCACCCATGGAACGCGGCGCTCCTCCGCCAATTTTACTGCTAAGAACCAGTGTATGTATGTACCCCTTCCCTTTTGGGCTTATGAATGCAATGGGTGCCCCAAGCCTGCTCTTGGGACACTCCCTTTTCATTTCTATCCGAGCTATTCTCTCGCCTCGCCAGCTCCCGGGCCCGGCTCCCGAGCCCGGGGGCTCGCCGGCTAGCCCTTGCACCCTCCCCCGAAGCCGGTCAAGTAACGTGAGCTCAAGTAAGCCATACCATCCCTCCCATCTACAGACCGGCTCCCGGCTGTCCGGCTGAAGGGTCCTCGGGACAGTGAAACTTAGCGCACACGAAAGTCGATTGCATGGGGATCGTCGGCTAGGGCTAGCCGAAACGCTCTTTTTTAGCCTTTGCCACTCACCTTACCTGAAACACTCTTGCGGTTCCCAAACTTACGATCAGATATCCCGAGGAGGACGCCCCGTCCTAGCTGTAGACCGGCTCCCAGTTGTTCGGCTGGCGGGGCCGAAACCAAGGGAGGCAAGGCCATGAGCAGACGGAACCAAAAGGGCAAAAAATGGTAAGGCCGAGACGGCACACTCAAATCAACATTGCAGCAATCAAAAGCTTCTTAAAAATTTAAAGGCCCACGGCCACGAGTTCATTACATATACACCCCGGTGGGTGGAATTGAGGTCTAACGAAATGCAGAAAAGATAAAGGACCCTAAGTGGCGGCAGCGCCGTCTTCTCCTCCGACGCCCCCCACGGCGCCTGACATAGAGGACCCGTCCTTGGCTCTGGCACGGTCAGCATCGGCTTCCGTCTCCAGGTCTCGAGCCAGCTCGGAGTCGGCATAGTCATCGGTGTTGGATCCGGCATCCTTGCCGTCCATCTCGGTGGCGCTTCCCTCTGGGTCGTCCAGGGCGAGCGCGTACCATTCCTCCAAAACTGCCCCCCCCCCCGCATCGGTGCCGGCACGTTGGGCCGTGAGCAGCCCCAGATCCAGCTCAGGGTACCAAGATCTCACAATGCAAAGTGCCATGATCACACCAGTGCACGCGGCGGAAGCCCTCTAGGCGTTCACCCGCGCGGTCCCGAACTCCAGCCATCTTGACAGCCGGCATATGGAGGTCGGCTCCAATGCGCCCAACCAGAAGGTGCGTACCAGTGCCTCGTCGGCCGCTTGAGCCGCTTCAAGGCCCGAACCACCTCCGTCAGCCGCACCCTTACAGCGAGCCCCACCTCGTTTAAGGACCAGGGGGCAAGCTGCGCAACGACGACCCCCTGCGCCTGCTGGTCCTCACAGTAGGCTTTCGCGGCCACCTATGTGGCCTCCTACATACCAGGGAAGAGCCCTAAGAAGAGAAGTAGACGAGAGATGAGCAAAGAAGGAAACCAAAGCCCGGAAGCAACAAGCAAGAAGAACGAGGTGGCAAAAACTTACCACGCAATATCCGGTCCACCTCATGCCCTTGCTCCTCCAGCGCAGCCTCCCTGGCCGACCACTCATGAAACCGGCGCCCATGCTCGCCCCGAGCCGCCTGCGCCTCCTCAGCCGCCTTCACCAGCACGGCGTCCTTGGCCTCCAGCTCCTAGCGAAGGACCCTCTCCCGATCCTCTGCCTCCCGGCGGAGGGCCGCCTCGCGGTTCGTCGGCTCTTGGCGGTGGGCCGCCTCGCGCTCGGCCATCTCCTCCTGCACCCGGCTCGCCTCCTAGCGGAGTTATTCGCACTCCGTGGTCAGGAGGCTCTGCTGGTCATCGAGCTCCACCACTTGGCGACGCAGGTTGACCATCTCGGCGTGGGTGGCTGCCCAAAACAAAGAAGTTTCGATTAGAAGACAAGAAAAACAAGTGGGATCCGGCCTGCCTCCGCGACAGCCGGCTCGAATCCCGGGGGTTACACCCCCGCCCGAAAGTTGCAAGGATCTTACCTTGCAGGTCCGAGGACAGGGTCGCCAGCCGGCCCTTGTTTTCCCGGTACAAACCCAGCATGGTGTTGTACATGGCCACCCGACGGTCGTGCGCTGCCTGCAAACAACAAAGTAAAGCGGCGTTAGACTCGACCCGCCTATGCCCCAACCGGCTCGAGTCTTGGGGGCTACACCTAGTGTGCGCGCTTGCAGGCCCCACTAGAAAAGACATCAAGGCAAAAAGGAAAAGACGAGAAGTTACCACAAAGACCTGCTCCAGGTTCACCAGCCGGTCATTGGTGGCTCGGGTGTCTTTCGCCATCTAGGTGCGGCAGGCTGCGAACGCTGATCACGGCGGCCATCGCTGCCCCAAGGGCGCTTGGCGCATCGCCAATGGCCAGGAGGCCGACTACAGCCCAGTTTTGCTGCGGCCAGCCCCCATCCACGGCCCTCCTTGCCCGAAGTCACCACCGTGTTGGGGGGCCCTGATGATGGGCCCACGCCGGTCGTCCCTCCGAACGTCACGATCGCTCGTGATGGTGCTCCACCTCCGGCTGTGCCCCCCCCCCTCGGTTCGCCTCTGTCACCGACACCTCCATAGCTGGCGTGTCTGGAGCCGGCATGTCCGGAGCCGGCGCATCCGGAACCGGCGTGTCCGGAACGGGTGCATCCGGAACCGGCGCCTCCAGAGACGGCACCTCCAGAGCCGGACCTCCTAGATCTGGAACCTCGACCTCCAGAGGATCCTTTGCCCTAGCGGAACCGCGGAGCGGCCCACCTCCTGTCCTCCTTCGGCGCTGGCCGCGCCAACGCGTGCTGCCGTGCGTGCGTCCTTTGCGTCCTCCTCCGCCCGCCGCCCGGGGTCATGATGGTCCTTGGACCTCCGTTTCCGGCCTTGGGGGGACGGTTCCCACGGTTGGTCGGCTACTTCCCCGCCGGCTTCTCCTGGCGGCTACTGTTTCTCCGCCGCCTCCTCCTATTGGCGGCGCTCCTCGTCGCGCTGCTCCTGCTCGGCCGCCTCGAGGTCAGGCCATGCCTCGTGCTCCCTCTCCTCAGCGATCCTTGGCGGCGCCGTCCCCGCGGCCTCGCCGATCGGAGTCCTTCCCAGGGCACACGCCTCCCTGGTCAGGCAGGATAAGAAGAGGGAGGCGAGGGGAAAACATACGAGAAAGGCAATAGGACTCAAGCTTACCCGATGATGACCAGGATCGCCCTCCTCGCGGGGCCCGTCTCGGTGACTCGCCGCTTCTTCCTGCCACCTAGTTGCCCGACGACCGTCCGTTTGGGCGCCAGCCTGGAGTCGGACGGTGGCTTCCCCTTGCCGGCTGCAGCCACATCATCCCGGTTGGGCTCGTGGCCGGCGCGGTGGAGACACCTCCTTGGTGTCATGACTTCGTCCTTCGAGGCTTCGGGGTCCTCCAGAGCCTCTGCATCGCACGACTCCCCCGACTCAGCGTCATCGTCGGTCCAATCTCGTAAGTGCGTTTGGGGAGGGAACTCACCTGTTGACTCGATCGCCTCCGTCTCTGTCTCGACCTTGCCGGCTTCGGATGCACCGGCTCGCTCCAAGTCCGCCAGCTCCACGTCGTCGGCGTCCTCAACCTCCTGGGGGTCCGAGTCCACCACATCAGTGGCCAGCTCCTCGTAGTTCTGCAACTATGGCACCTCACCTCACCATCAGGCCAAGGGATGGCTCCGGCTACGAAAAAGAAAGGGGAGGAGGAGACGGCTAAACGCTTACCGGCGACACCGGATGGCTCTGGCTGTACGGGGTCTTCCCCCATTGCCACCTCGTCTCGCTCAGCTTCGCCGTCGAGATGGCGTTCACCCTCCTTGCCACCTGGATCGGTTTCACCTCCTTGGTGGAGAGCCGGCAGGGGTCTTTCCACCCTCCCATCTGGCAAATGAGGTGCGGTCGCCTCTACAGCGGCTGGACCCGGCATGCCACCATCACGGCCAGTAGGTCGGAGGCTTTCAGCCCCTCCATCCTGGTCATTATCAACAGGCGCTCATAGAGCCGGTCCGCCGTCTCGGGCGCCTGGGGCCGAGCTATCCGCCAATTCAGCATCACCGCAGGCGGCTGCTTGACGAAGTCCTCCTCTGGCTTCACGTTCTTCACGTAGAAGAACCCCCGCTGCTAGTTCTTCACCGACTCCTACAGCGGGAGCTTCGGGAAGCTAGCTCCGTTGCGAATGTGGATCATGGCTCCTCTGCAGGCGGTCATGACCTTCGCCTGGGTCACCGGGTGCTTCACCATCTGCTGCTTGAGGAAGAACAACCGGAACCAAAGGTTGAGCCTTGGCTCCACCCCTAGAAACCCCTCGCAAAGGGTGATGAACGCCGCCAACTGAAGAACGGCGTTGGCCGCGAGGTGGTGCGGCTGCAGGCCGAACCGCGTCAAGAAACGTCGGCAGCCTGAGCCCGCGGAGGAAGTGCTCGACGAAGACGACCACCTCGCCCTCTAGCAGGGCCGGGGAGTTTTCTGCGCCAGCAACGCGCGCCTCCAAGTGCTCCTCTGATGGGATCTTGCAGCGGTGGCGGAATTGTTCAATGAACTGCTCGTCGACATCGCTACCGTGTCATGTGTCCTTGCTTGCCATTGGCCCCCGAGGTGTCTTGCGCTCGCGGCGGTGGGAGCATATGCATTGTCACAGTGGCCCTCGATGGTCGGCCGGTGGCGGCATGGCAAATATGAGGGTTTTGTGCTCTCCTTCTCTCTCTCGAAGTGGGGAGGAGGGGAGTGACGAAGACAATGCGACGGGGGCGGGGGAGAGAATGCACTGTTTTGTCCCTCCCCCTCACCATTGAAACCCCGCTCGGCCGGTCGAGGGGAACGGATTCATTGCGCACGACCCCCATGATCCCCGCCACACGTGGGAGGGGAGTTACTACACTCGGGAACGCCAACCGACGGCCCAAGCCGCAGAAGATCCATGCTCACGGGTCGAGGCCACGGCCATGAAGGGCCCCGCCCCACGGCCCGGTCTTGCCTGCCGCGTGGCCCATCAGGATACGGCTCGTCACGTCCCTCACTTGGCGCAGCTTCTCCGCCCGCTGGAGTGCCCGAGGCGGCACTCGAAATGTCGTCTACCTGCAGAGACGGTCGTTGCGTGCCGGCACCTTCCGACTCCTGATTCATGTTGCAGAACGAGAACACAGGACTCAAGCCGCCGAGGTCCGCCGCGGCTAACCGACGGGCCTCCCCTGCTTCAAGGACTACTCTCAAGGGGATAATCCCGGGGTAGCCTCAAACAACTCTATCCACCAACCTTCTGAAACAACTGTGGGGCGAGCCGCCTCCCCCTGAAGTCCGGCTCCACGCTGCTGGCTGCGATGAGCCGACCGTCTAGGAGTGGAAACCTCCGACTCCCCCAGTCGGCTGCACATTGGATGCCACGATGAAGGTACATGTGGCTACAGTGGCCCCCCATCCCATCGAGGGTCAGCGCTCGCATGGCCACAGTAGAGGCAACAGTGCCTCTAACTCTGGCTGACCACGACCAGGCGTCAGAACAGTGTCGGCATGCCCTCAACCACTCCATTACCTACCCCAGCATGACTATGGTGCGGCCAGCTGCCGCAAGATGACGCCCCAAAGGACGACTCGTGCCGCTAAGTGACCAGCACAGGGACCCACCTATGGGCCCCTCCAGCTCCCGACGGGACCTCATAGTTGGCGGGTCCTACCAGCGACAAGACCCCTCATCCTGGGCCCCCCATGGCCGACTAGAGAGGCTGCCAGCCCCCCCCCCCGAAGCCTTCTATTCATATTGTAATCCAGGAGGTTGGACTATAAAAACCCCTGGAGCCCCCATGCAAAGGGATATCGACCAGACCACACACACCACATTCACGTAGAGGGGCAATGGAGGGAGCCTAGCTCCTTCATCCTCCTCTAGCCATACAGCTCCAGGAGCACTGTTGTAACCTCACCATCGTCTGAACCTAGACCAAGCAGGACTATGGGTGTTACCTCCCATGGAGGGCCCCGAACCTAGGCACATCGCGTGTTCATCACCGCTTGTGCCTAATCCCGCTCCCGAAGTTCGGCCCCAACCACTCTCGATAAGCCTACCCATGGCATCTGTCATGAGAAACCGACGACATGTTGCCATGATAAAAATGTATCGATTTCCTCGAGTTGTTGTCCTAACAATATAGAGGAAACCAACACTCCATGGGAACAAGATGTGGTCTTGAATGGTGCTTCAAGGGATCCTACATCATCATCTATTATTTCTCACTTTTGCCTTATGGCTAAGGCTTCAAAGGTATCTCGTACTTTGAATCCTAATAAATCTCATGATGATGATGTTGATTATAATGAGGATGAGGATAATGATGAAGAGTGTGATAATATTCCTTCCTCAAAAATTAAGGGAGAAATGATTTTTAAAGCTCTTCATAAGAATAAACTTGATCATTCCAACTTCATGGAAATCATGTCTATTGCCATTGAGGGCAAGAAATATATTGAGGAGTTGGAAGATCGTCTCGAGGAGCTTGAGGTCACCATTGAGAAAATGGAAGTTCATGAGCGTGATTACGCTAATGAGATCGTAGAGCTATCGCAAGCTCTTGAAAATTAACAAACCACCAAGGAACCTCTTGAGGAGACCCTTGCTCTAGAATTATCTAGACTAAAGGAATCCCATGATAGAGCTCTCAAGGTGGCTAATGATTTTAGAACTAAAAATGATAAGCTTGAATTTGCACATGCTAAAGTCATTGAGGACTTTGAGCACCTCAAAAATGGCTCAAGGGTCATTAAGAGTTCGCTCATTGAACTCACCGAATTTGATGCTCAACTTGAAGCTTCATATGCTAAATAGCTTGCCAAGTTGCCTTCTCCTCTTGTTGTTAATGATGATGCTTATGCTACTCACTCTATTTCTTGTGAAGCATCCATATTGAAGGAGAATCTTGAGCTAAGGGCTCAACTTGAGTTGCTATCTATCAATTATGGGAAATTGGAAGAAAGTCATGAAAAGCTTTCTAGCACTCACGATGATCTTCCAGTATCCCATAATGTGCTAAAGATATCTCATGAGGCTAGTACTACTAAGGTAACATCTAGTGAGCCTCATGTGGACATCAGCACTACATCTAGTCAGAATGATTTATTGCCATGTGCTTGTCCTTGTAATTCATCTACTCATAATGTTGCTACATCTTGTGATGAATTACTTTCCTTGCCTTGTGGCTCTAACGATGAAGCTTATAATTCATATAGTACTTGTGTTGATACTAACCATGTAGAGGAAATCAAAGAGCTCAAGGCCCAAGTCATTTCTTTGAAGAAATACTCTGACAAGAGTCATGAAGGGAAGTCCACACTCAACAACATCTTGAGTGTGCAAAAATATCCCAATGACAAAGGTGGACTTGGATTCAACTCTAATAAGAAGAAGTCCAAGAGCAACAAAAAGAAGGTCCAAGAACAAATCAAGAATTCAGTCAAGATTATTTGCTTCAAGTGCAAAATAGAAGGGCAACATGTAAGATCTTGCACATTGAAGAAGAAGCCTCAAAGTAACAAGCAACAAGGGAAGCGGCCACAAGTTCAATCTCATGCTCAACCACAAGTTGAATAAAGGCCTCTTCCCAAGAATACCCAAGTCATTGTTCCTCAAGTTGAGAAATCAATTGAGAAGAAAGTAAAGGGTAGATGTTGCTAGTTATGTCGTGAAAAGGGTCACTTCGCTTCTTCTTGTACGAAAGGTAACTTATCCAACCCAATCATTACTGATGATATATATTCTGTTGGGAAGGATAAGCTTGGCAAGGTGTTGGTACTCAAAGTGGTGTCAAGAAAACAACAATTTGGGTAGCCAAGCCTATTGTCACTAACCTTTTAGGACCCAACTTGGTTGGGGACCAACAAGCACAAACTTGATCAATAGGTATTAAGGGAATTGGAGACTTGGCTGCATTATGAAGAATTAAGGGGTCTTCATCATTCACATTGTCTCAAGCCAAGTCATTTGGATCATCAAGTTTCTATCTTATAACTAATGTTCCTCGTTGCGGTAACTTGTACTTAAATTGAATACTTTGTTAGTTACTTGCCCCTTTGCATGTTTTGGTTTTGTACCTTGCATGTGTTTGTATATGTTGTGCTTCCTATTTGTTTATCTTGAGTAATCAAGTATGTATGGTGGGTTGCACATCATGTATGTGTGAGTCTTGTGTTTGAGCCTTTTTGCATCTTATTTTTATCATAGTTGGCTCTTTTGAGAGATTAATGGATTGTCCCATTTTGGGGGAGTGATGTGCTTTGTGCACTTCATGATCCTAAAAACGTGTGTACATGAGGAATACCACTTAGTATTGATATTACATGATTATATAGCTTCTATGTCGTATGTCTTATCATGAGAAATTCAAATTCTAAATGGTCCATTAACTATCTCTTGTTAATTTCATTTGCCACTTGTTAATAATTATGGGTTATCTCATTATGGGGGATTAATATGCTACGTGCATATTGCAAGCCTAGGAAATGTACTTTTGAAATATTGCCACTTAGATTTGATATTGTAAATTATCTTGTTCCTAGGTGGCATGTTATCTCTACAAGTGTAACAGCCCGGGACCAACGCTCCAAAAGATTCCCCTTTTGTCCCGTTGTCATCGTGTGATTCGTTTGGTTTTCGCATTCATCATCGCATCATCCGCATTGCAACAGCACTCTGTTGCTGTCATTTTTTCTCAAAACTTGCATCCACCGTAGTTGTCAGTTCTCTCCATTTGTGTTGTCGACCATTTTGAGCCCAACCACACACGCACGCACCCGCGATGTCATTTAAAAAATGTTTTATATACACACGGAAAATATTCTTGGATTGTGACGATAGCTGGCATGCGGTCTTGTTATATTGTAGGTAGCCTGTCTGCCAAATTTCATCGCAATCGAAGGTCATTTGGTACCCAAACGGTCGACTGTAGCGGCACTGTCATCGGTTTATCATCACACATTTTTCGGTGTTTAAAATTATGTCACGGGCTGCCACCTTCCCTCTCATCTCAGACCAAGGCCCTCTGCACAGCCCACCAACCACCTAGCAACCCCCTTCGCTTCCGAGTCGTCTGATCGAGATCGAACGACTCGAAAATGGGCTAAAACCCTCATCCCTAGCCTTCCCTACTATAAATAGCATGCAAACCCTAACCAAATCAGTGCTACCCTAGCCCCTAGCCTCCCCTGAATTGTAGCGCCGCTAGCCTATCCTCGCAATTCGTGTGCACCCAGTCCCCTACCTCCACTTGGCCAGCCACAACCATCCACCATAGCTGCTTCAGTCGATCTGGACCGCAGGATCTTAGATCCAACGGCCCAAGGCGCCTCCCGTAGCTCCCGCAGCTAGAGCCCCTCCCTGATCTGGATCGAGGGCGGACTCGATCGTGCGCCTCCATGCCCGATCCTGCTGCTCTCGCATCGGCAGCTCACCGGAGCTTGCCAGAGGTCCTCCTCGACCATGACGGCGGCGACCTCGACTAGGCTAGGCCTCGTCTCTCCCTCCTTTCTCCGGTCTCTCTCCCCTCGCTAATTCCTCTCTCTCTCTCTCTCCCTCCCGTGCTATAAAGATCCGTCATGGAGCCGCCCTGGATCTCCACGTGCAAGCCGCCCCAAGCCTCCTTGATGTTGGGAACCGTTCCACCCTGGCCGGATCTATCCGGATCCGCTGCCGCCTGCCGCCGGTCCCTACCTCGCCGGAGCCTCGCCCGTTGACCGTCGCCTCCCGTTGCCTATTGTTCGTGCGATAGCATGAGGGAGATGAGTGCTCCCGCTTGCATCGGCCAGGTGGGCCTCGGCCTGCATTCCCCAGTCCTGGCGCACCAAGGCCGAGCTAGGCTCGGCGAGCTCCACCACTTGGGCCAGGGCCGCACGGTGAGCTCACCCCAAGCCCGATTGTGTGTGTTATAAGACGCCAATGGTCATTACTTGCTATATGACGCCCACTGCTAGTTTGGACCCCTAGCCAGATTCGGCCCGCGTTGTTTTTTTCCGTTCACGAGTTTATCTATTAATCATGACATATCATAATTTCAAAAAAACTATATTTTGCATTGGCCAAAGATAAATAATCGTGCATCCTATCCAAATACTTTATATATGAAAAATGTGTGGAATTTTGTGTAGATTCATTATTTCTTGCTTTCATGCATGATAGAAATGTTTAAACTTGCAGTTTGCACTGATTTGCATAAATGCCATGCTAAAATGATTTATTTCATAACTAATTAACCATAACTCCCATTTTAATGTTACACATATGTAACTTGACTAGAAAAACATGTAGAATCACATGGTCCACTTTATTTTTCATGTTTAATAAATATAAAATATGGTTACTTCAGATCTGGACCAATTTCGAAATTAACATATGGGGTCATTTCAGAAATGCTATAAGTTGTTTCTGACCTCATTTAAGATGCCTACATAGTGTAGTTTCATTAACAGGGGTGAACTAAGTAATTCAAATATGGAGTTTCGTCAATATGCAACTCGTTGCATATTGAACTTCACTTAGTGTGTAGTGTTTGTTGTGTGCTTTGCCATGCCTTGCATAATTAAATGGACATGCATCATATTGATTTGTGCATCATGTCATGCATATGTTGTGGTGTACCATGTGTTGATTGTTGTTTTCGGATTGTTCCTTCTCGATAGAGTTCCGAAAGCGTTCAAATTGTGAGGATTCGTTCGACTACGTCCCGTTCATCTACTTCACGTTTTGTCTTATTCATGGATTTGTTCTTCATCCAAACGGAATCTCAGGCAAGATGAACATTTCCCTGGATACCACTACTATCATTGCCATGCTAGTTGTCTCGTTTTTCTGTCGTTACGTCTCGCTACGTACCACTTGTTTGTCAAGCCTCCCAATATTGCCATGATAAGCCTCTAACTCCTTCATATCCTAGCAAATCTTTGTTTGGCCATGTTACCGCTTGCTCAACCCTCCTTATAGTGTTTCTAGTTCCAGATGCAATTGCTTCCATCTGACAACATGGACATTCTTTTATTATCGCAATATTATTGATATTTAATTTAACGCACATATATACTTGGTAAAGGGTGGAAGGCTTGGCCTTTTGCTTGGTGTTTTGTTCCACTCTTGCTGCCCTAGTTACTTGTGAATCGGTGTTATGTTCTATATTGAGCGCTCCTAACATGCTCGGGGTTGTTATGGGGACCCCCTTGATTTTCGTTTTAGGATAAAGCTTGTCTGGCAAGGCCCAAAATTGGTACTACATTTGCCTAATGACTAATAAACCTGCTAGGGAGTAATTAACCCAAAGATCTTTAATCAACAACCCGGGCCAGTGCTCCTCATGAGTGTTGGTCCAAAACGGGCTGCCTGCGGGGCCGCCTTGAGGAAACTTGGGGATTGGTTTTTCCTGTAGCTGGTCCCATCCGGTCATGTCCTTACAACGAGATACACGGCTCTTATCGGGTTCGTTGACACGTCGGGCGGCCTTGCTGGATTTGTTTTACCATTCTCGAACATCTTGTGCGTGGGATTTTAACGACACTTCGGGCTGTCTCGAAGCTGAGATTTTCCATCAGGATTCCGCAAATACTATGGGTGATTCCGTGGTTGAGGAATTCCAATGTGACGCGTGGTTAATTTGTGATCGATGAGTTGGAGCACCCCTGCAGGGTTAAATCTTTCGGAAAGCCCTGCCCGCGCTTATGTGGCTACTTGGAAACTTTGTTTAACACCCGGTCATACCAAACATGAAGTAAACTCCAATAAAATACACCAACTGTGTGCGTATCCGTGACTATCTCTTCTCGTGAGTCCTTTTCCGAGAGAGAACACGATGGGGTTATGTTTGACGTAAGTTGGTGTTTAGGATCACTTAGTGATCATTTTAGTTCATGTCCATTATGCGTAGACCACCATACTTTACTTTCTGTATTCATAAGTTAGCCACTCAAATAAATGCTTAGTTGCTTGTTGCAGCCTCACCACTTAACCATACCTCACCCATTAAGCTTTGCTAGTCTTGATACCCTTGGAAATGAGATTGCTGAGTTCCTGTGGCTCATACATTACTACTACAAGAGTTGCAGGTATAGTTAATGTGATGCTTTGACATGAGATCGATGCTTTATTTGATTTGGAGTTCCTCTTCTTCATCATCGATCTAGGATGGATTCCAGGCGGCAGCCTGGGATAGCAAGGATGGATGTCATTTTACCGTTTGTTTTCGTTCGTAGACAGACCCTACTCTTCTGTATGACGGATGAATATGTTGTTGTATTGATGTGATCTTGATGTAGCTTGTGGTGAGTGTAAGACAATTCCATATACTCATCCCTTGTGTACATGTACTTGTAATGATATCCATTCTTGCGAAAATGACGAGATGCGCTTCTATCCATATCGAGGCCCTCATGCCAAAATAAGGATAGGATCGCATTTTGGGCGTTAAAAGTTGGTATTAGAGCCTGTACAGACCTAGGAGCCCCCTTGATTGATCGAACTTGGCCGATTCGAGTCTGGTGGAAAACTATTTTGAGTTTAGTTATATCGGAGAGTAGGTTTCTTTTATTCCTCTTCTATACTCTGATGAGGAATTACGACTTAGGAATTTTAATTCTAGTCCTCTTCTATTTTCACTCAAAAAATTTATAGGATCCCGCGGGTATTGTTGGAATCGTTCCGATATCTTTGTGATGAAAACATTGTTCTTGGTGCCTCTTGACATTTAGGGATTGTGGCAGTGCCCTGGGGAGTTGAGCTCCGAGGTGTTGTCGTCACATTTGTATCGTGGCAGTTCCGGAATACCAGAGGTCGCCGACATAAAAAATGCTTGTATACTCCTTGTGGTGAGAGCAGTTTGGCACCACCTTAGTACCGGGGAGTGCGATCAGACGTATTGCCACAACTAGTATATCGGATGTCTTTTGAAGGTCTGAGGTACACGATTTCCAAGGTTTTCTTGGTTATGTGTTGACAGATGGATATAGTTGGAGTGTAGGGCTTGTTAGTTGTGTGAGATACTTTGCCTCCCTGTATCCCCAACACCCGATTGCATAACCAAAGATTTCGGAAGTTCTTAGGTGGGAATTCAAGTAGGTACCTAGGATTGTCTTTCCAGCAAGTGCATAATGGGTATGTATTTGTTCTGGCTTGTTTCGTAAGCGTCATCCTTTGCTTGTTTTTGAAGATGGTAATTCGAGTTGCTTCGATGTCAAGTGGTGATTTCATATCTTTTCTAAGTAGTCTTCTCATATTTTTACCGGAATGCTAATCCTTTTGTTCAGCTGGAGTTGTCATGAAATTCTTTTCAACCGGTGCGCTCCTCTTCAAGATATTCAATCATCTCCAATATTTGCAAGATCAATCCTCATGTTTCTTTCTGGAGTTCTTTTCATCCGTCCTAAGTTGTCTTTGTTTTTCCCCACCCTCATGCCCTTTTTCTTCAATGATTAAATTCTCATCCAAATGTCTTTCTTTTCATCGATGCTTCCGCTATCTTTTCTTTTGTATTGTATTCGGTGATTCATTGTGAAGATCCTCAAGTTATTCGAGTTCATTATTTCTTTATTCTTTTTTTCCTTTTGGCGCATTCAATTCAAGATCCCGGTGTTCTTCATATCCTTTTCAATCGCTAAATGCTTCCCCATGTTGGGAATTCTGTCAAGGTGTCTCTTGTTTTTCGTCTCTCTCTATTCTATCCGGAATGCTGAAGATATCTCCGAAGATTTTCATTTCCATTCATATCCTCCTAAATTATTTCGAGGTTCTCACCTTATCAAGTTCTTAATTTTTCTGTTGCAATATCTCTTTCTAAGCAATTGTCTCAACGCTGGTTTCTTTTGAATGGGCACATAACTCACAACTTTTTTCCCAGGATCTTACCTGGCTCTCCTAATATTTTCCGGAGATGTTCTCAAGTTCTCTTCTAATATGATGTAAGAATGAATTTCATATGTCATATTCCTTCTCGAAGATCGCTTCTAAATCATTTTCATTGTTGGCTCAACCTTGTTTATCCATTTGTTCTAGAGTGTCTCGGTAATTCATGATGTTGTTTCTCGTCATCATTCTCAACATTGGAGAATGAAGGAGAGTTTCTCTTAAATCGTTGTTCGTTCTTCCAAAGATTCATGGTTTCAGGTTGTTGCTATCATCTCAAATTGTTTGATCATGAGTAATTCCTCCCATATCTATCCAGTGCATTTCAGATTTGTTTTCATTTCTCGATCCTCCAAAGGCCATCATTTCAGAAGATTTATTCGTTCTTAGCTTCTAGCTTTCGTTCTCAAATTCTTCTCAATTGTTGTCCCTTCGTTCGTATCTCAATTATTCCGGTGCCTTGTGAAGTTTTCCATTAGGTGGATCATGATCTCTTCGTTCCCATGTATCTTCGTTCAATCATAGCATCCTCATTCGTTTGTGAATTCTTACCGGTGTTCTCGTTCAAGACTTCTTCAAGTTTTTGATCTATCTCTCTCAATTCAATTCTTTGCAAGAATAATAAGTGGTGTGCGAAATCCGTTGCTAGTCATTAATTTAACTTGATGAAGGATAATCATAACATAATTCTTATTTTGTTTCATCAAGGTGATTTCAATCCTTCTTCCAGAGTTGTGCATGATATCAATTCTTGTTTCTAAGTTGTTCATGTTTTCTTTCCGGAGTTCCAAGTTATTCTCAATATCTCTTTGCGAAGCTTAGTCTAAAGCATAGTAAGGCCTCAATCTTGTCATTTCGCAACCTTCAATTCTTTTCTATCATCCTTTCATTCCGGAGTTCATCCCGATGCTTCTTCATGGTGGTTCATCAAGGATTTTATTCATTCTCAAAGTGGTCTTCAAGATTCTTGTGGTTGTAGCTCAAGTATTATTTGTCTTTCAAAGTGCAATTCATTCTTCGTTATCTTTGAGATGGTATTATAGCATTCCTGATTCAAGAGGAGTCTTGAAGAGAAGTTGTCAATAATGAGATATGTAAACCCATCATTTCTTTCTTGGAGTTATTTTGGATTGGATTTCACCTAAAGCGTTTCCTAAGAATTGTTGCTATCATGGGGAATATCAATGATCCAACTTCTCAAGGTAACCTCTTGGTGAAAGAAGTTTTGCATATCTTGTTGCTCTCAAGCAATCAATTGTTTCTGTTATGGCAGGTTGTCACCTCATAATTTTGAGATGTTTTCCATAAGCCCATAACAAGCTATTCTTTTCGTTGTTGATTCTCCATCAACTCCATTCAACCATGCTTTTCAAATCGAATGGTGGTAGAAGTTGTCATTTTCTTCTCCGTTCTCTTCTCTCCAAAGATCTAGCTTCTATTCTTTTGTTTCGGAGGCATTGTGGTGTTGCTCTTTTCAACTCACATCTAGTTTGATTAAGATCATGTTCTTCCCTTGCTTGTCCATTTAACCGGAGTGCTGTGAAATCTTTTCATGATCCTTCCATCTTATGAAGTTTTGATTCTAATCCAACTGAAGTTTGGTGTCTCTCTTTCAATTTATTTCCATCATATAAAATTTGTCTCTCTTTTCTACTGAAGTCCTGCCCAAATTTCTTTTGAATTCTTGCTTGTTACTCATATCAGTCTTCATCTCTTTGCAACTTTCAAGAATCGTTGGTTTCACTCGTTTGCCAATGAAGCAACTAAGTTTTACCTCTTACTCTTGCTTTGTCTCTTCCCCTTTTCATTCTAAGATCTCGAGACGAGATCTCTTGTTAGTCGAGGAGAATTGTAACAGCCCGGGACTGACTCTCCAGAAGATTCTCCTTTTGTCCTGTTATCATCGTGTGATTCGTTTGGTTGTCGCATTCATCATCGCATCATTCGCATCATCTGCATTGCATCGGCACTCTGTTGTCGTCATTTTGTTTTAAAACTTGCATTCGTCGTAGTTGCCGGTTCTCTCCATTCGTGTCATCGACCGTTTTGAGCCCAATCACACACGCCCGCGCCCGCGACATCATTTAAAAAATGTTTTTAAATACGCGCGAAAAATATTTTCGAATTGTGTCGAAAGTTGGCATGCAGTCTTGTTATATTGTAGGTAGCCCGCCTGCCAAATTTTGTTGCAATCGAAGGTCGTTTGGTACCCGAACGGTCGACCGTAGCGGCACCGTCATTGGTTTATCATCAGACATTTTTTGGTGTTTAAAATTATGTCACAGGCTGCCACCTTCCCTCTCATCTCAGCCCAAGGCCCTCTACACAGCCCACCAACCACCTAGCAACCCCCTCCGCTTCCGAGCCGTCTGATTGAGATCGAACGGCTCGAAAACAGGCTAAAACCCTCATCCCTAGCCTTCCCTACTATAAATAGCAGGCAAACCCTAACCAAATCAGTGCTACCCTAGCCCCTAGCCTCCCCTGAACCGCAGTGCTGCCAGCCTCTCCTCGCAATCCGTGTGCACCCAGTCCCCTGCCTCCACTTGGCTAGCCACAACCATCCACCACAACTGCTTTAGTCGATCTAGACCGCAGGATCTTAGATCCAATGGCCCAGGGCGCCTCCCGCAGCCAGAGCCGACTCGACCGTGCGCTTCCGTGCACGATCCTGCTTCTCTCACATCGGTAGCTTGCCGGAGCTTGCCGGAGGTCCTCCTTGACCACGAGGCCGGCGACCTCGACCATGCCAGGCCTCGTCTCTCTCCCCCATACTAATTCCTCTCTCTCTCCCTCTCCCTCTCGTGCTATAGAGAGTCGTCATGGAGCCGTCCTAGATCTCCGCATGCAAGCCACCCCAAGCCTCCTTGATGCCAGGAACCGTTCCACCCTGGCCAGATCTATTCGGATCCGCCGCCGCCTGCTGCCAGTCCCTACCTCGTCGAAGCCTCGCCCGTTGACCGCAGTCTCCCGTTGCCTCTTGTTCGTGTGAGAGCACGAGGGAGATTGATGTCTACTACACAACCTTCTTCTTGTAGACTCGTGTTGGGCCTCCAAGCGCGGAGTTTTGTAGGACAGTGGCAATTTTCCCTCAAGTGGATGACCTAAGGTTTACCAATCCGTGGGAGGTGTAGGATGAAGATGGTCTCTCTCAAATAACCTTGCAATCAAGTACAAGAAATCTCTTGTGTCCTCAACACACCCAATACAATGGCAAATTGTATAGGTGCACTAGTTCGGCGAAGAGATGGTGATACAAGTGCAATATGGATGGTAGATATAGGTTTTTGTAATCTAAAAATATAAAAACAGCAAGGTAACAAATAGTAAACATCAAGAAAAACGTGGTATAAATGCTTGGAAACAAGGCCTAGGGTCCATACTTTCACTAGTTCAATTTCTCCCAACATTACTAACATAGTTGAATCATATGTAAATACCTCTCGTGTGACAAAGAATTCACTCCAAAGTCACAAATAGCGGAGAACTAACAATGAAATTATTGTAGGGTATGAAACCACCTCAAAGTTATCTTTTCTCATCAATCTTATGAGTTGTCCCTATAAGTGTCACAAACAACCCAAGAGTTCATACTAAAATAACACCTTAAGATACACATCAACCAAAACCCTAATGTCACCTAGATACTCCAATGTCACCACAAGTACCCATGGGCTTGATTATACGATATGCATCACATAATTTCAGATTCATCAAGTTCAATCCAACACAAATAACTTCAAAGAGTGCCCCAAAGTTTCTACCAGAAGTCAAGACAAAAAAGTGTGCCAACCCCTATGCATAGATTCCCAAGGTCACGGAACCCGCAAGTTGATCACCAAAACATACATCAAGTGGATCAATAGAACATCCCATTGTCACCACGAACATCCCATCGCAAGACATACATCAAGTGTTCTCAAATCCTTAAAGACTCAATTCGATAAGAAAACTTCAAAGGGAAAACTCAATTCATCACAAGAAGATAGACAAGGGAAAACTCCATATGATTCAATCTGTATCAATAAAGCAACATCAAGATCGTGTCATCTCAAGAACACGACAGAGAAATCAAACACATAGCTACTGGTACATACCCTCAACCCCGAGGGTGAACTACTCCCTCCTCGTCATGGAGACCGCCGGGATGATGAAGATGGCCTTCGGTGATGGTTTCCCCCTCCGGTAGGGTGCCAGAACGGGCTCCCGATTGGTTTTTGTGGCTCTGGAGGCTTGCGGCGGCGGAACTCCCGATCTAGGTTCTGCGTTTTTTTGGTATTTATAGGAATTTATGGTGGTGGAAATAAGCCAGGATGGGCCATGAGGGAGTCACAAGCCTACAAGGCATGCCCAGGGGGTGGCCCGAGGCTTGTGACTGCCTCGTGGGTCTTCTGGCCCAACTCTGATGCTTTGTGGGTCTCTTCTGGTCCAAAAAAATCACCATAAATTTTTATTCCGTTTGGACTCCGTTTGATATTCCTTTCCTGTAAAACCCAAAAACATGGAGAAAACAGGAACTGGCACTGGGCTCTAGGTTAATAGGTTAGTCCCAAAAATAATATAAAGTTGTGGTAAAATGATTGTAAAACATTCAAGAATGATAATATAGCAGCATGAAACAAGCAAAAATTATAGATACGTTGGAGACATATCAGCATCCCCAAGCTTAATTCCTGCTCGTCCTCGAGTAGGTAAATGATAAAAACAGAATTTTTGATGTGGAATGCTGCCTAACATATTTATCCATGTATATTCTTTATTGTGGCATGAATATTCAGATCCGTAAGATTCAAAACAATAGTATGATATTGACATAAAAATAGTAACACTTCGAGCACACCAACAAGGTAGTCGTGTCCTTTCGAAATAACACGGCCTTAGAAAGTTATCCCTACAAAATCATATAGTCTGGCTATGCTCCATCTTCTCCACACAAAGTATCTAAATCATGCACAACCCCAATGAACAAGTCAAGCAATTGTTTCACACTTTTGGTGTTCTCAAACCTTTTCAACTCTCATGTAATACATGAGCGTGAGCCATGGATATAGCATTATAGGTGGAATAGGATATGGAGGAGGTACAAGGAGAAAAATGAGAAGATAGTCTCACATCAACTAGGCGTATCAACGAGCTATGGAGATGCCCATCAATAGATATCAATGTGAGTGAGTAGGGATTGCCATGCAACAAATGCACTTAAAGTTATAAGTGTATGAAAGCTCAAAAAGAAAACTAAGTGGTCATGCAAAATGAATATCCACTAGTTATACGAAAGTGACAAAATAGGAGACTCTCTATCATGAAGATCATGGTGCTACTTTGAAGCACAAGTGTGGAAAAGGTAGTAGCAATTGTCCCTTCTCTATTTCTCTCATGTTTTCTTTTTTTTTTTATTTTGGTGGGCTTCTTTGGCCTCTTTTATTATTTTTTGTTTGGGCTACGCTGGCCTCTTTTATTTTTTGTAAAGTCCGGATACTCATCCCAACTTGTGAGGGAGTCATGGCTTCCATCATCCTTTTCTCTCACGGGACAATGCTCTATTAATGAAAAATCATCACACTTTTATTTACTTATAACTCAAAAAAAGGAAATTACAACTCGATACCTATGACAAAGTATGACTCTATATGCAATATGAAGTGATGGTGCAAGTCATGAAAAACTACATGGTGGAAGTTGCATGGCAATATATCTCGGATTGGCTATGGAAATGCCATAATAGGTAGGTATGGTGGCTGTTTTGAGGAATATATGGTGGCTGTTTTGAGGAAGGAGGGTTTGGTGTACCGGCAAAAGTTGCGCGGTACTATAGATGCTAGCCAAGATGGAAGGGTGAGAGTGCGTATAATCTATGGACTCAACATTAGTCATAAAGAACTCACATACTTATTGCAAAAGTCTATTAGTTATCAAACAAAGCATTAGACGCATGCTCCTAGGGGACAGGTTGGTAGGAGTTAACCATCACGCGCTCCCGACCCTCACACAAAGGTCGACAGTCATTAAACAAATCATGCTCCGACTTCGTTACATAACGGTTCACCATACGTGCATGCTACGAGAATCACAAGCTTTAACACAAGTATTTATTTCAATTCACAACTACTCACTAGCATGAATCTCATATTACCATCTCTATTATCTCAAAACTATATGCAAGGAATCAAACTTCTCATAGTTTTTAATGCACTTAATATGAAAGTTTTTATTATATCCCTCTTGGATGCACATTATATTAGGACTAAATTCATAACCTAAACAAATTACCGTGCTATTTTAAGAAACTTTCAAAATAATATAAGTGAGGTACGAGAGTTCAGTAATTTCTATAAAATATAACACCACCATGCTCTAAAAAGATATAAGTGAAGCACTAGAGCAACATTGCCTAGCTCAAAAGATATAAGTGAAGCACATAAGCAAATGACAAGCTACTCTCAAAGGATATGAGTAGTCAAACAATTAAGGAGCTATGTGAGGACTCTCTCTCCCTCAATAAATATTTTCAGATCTGAAGTACTTTATTCAAATAGCAAGCAAAAGAAAAATAGCACTCCAAGAATAGCACGCATCATGTGAATGAATATAAATTTAGGCTCAACATAGGCTAACCGATAATTGTTGATGAAGAGAGGTGGGATGCGCAGCATCCCCAACCTTAGATGCTTCAGAGTTATTGAAATATTTACTTGGGGTGCCTTGGGCATCCCCAAGCTTGAGCTTTTGTATCTCTTTCAATCCTCTCATACCACGGTTTCACCTATTCTCAAAAACTTCATCCACACAAAACTCAAAAAGAACTCGTGAGATAGGTTAGTTCACATAGTAATAAATCAACTCTTTATGTACTGCCAAGACAAGTTGAATAATAATTTTCAGACATTAGGTAATGTATACTATCATTTCCACAATTTATATCTACCAATATAGGCTATGGAAACTATAGGATAAGTAGATAACGAAACTATGACAACAATCTGTCTAAACAGAACAGTCTGTTGCAATTTATGAAAACAGTGTACTTATGTAACTCACAAATTATGAAAATTTAGTACACGCTATAAAAATTACATTACCATACTGTGTAAAAAATTCAGAAACTTCCCACGTTCCAGAAAAATATGAAAATTCAAACACTACAGCCAAAGTTTCTTGTTTTTACACAACACTCATCAGAACATGCAATGCAAGCATCCTAAAGGCAATTCTTGGAACTTTTTATTGAAAAACAAGATTATAAATAACACCTAACAGGAAGTAACAAAATATAATGACGACCCAAGCAAAACTCATATTATGTGCCGAATAAAAATATAGCTCCAAGTAAGATATACCGATAGTGTTGAAGATAAAAGAGGGGATGCCTTCCAGGGCATCCCCAAGTTTAGACGCTTGAGTCTTCCTTGAATATTACCTTGGGGTGACTTGGGAATCCCCAATATTAGGTTCTTGTCACTCCTTATTCTCCTCATATCGGTGTCTTACCCAAAACTTGAAAACTTCAATCACACAAAACTTAACGGAACTTCGTGAGAAGGGTTAGTGTAGTAAATATAAATCATTCACTTAGGTATTGTCAAGACAAGATTAATAATTGTTCCCAAATTATACCTACTTTATTATATCATTCCCACAATTTATATTACTCAATATAAGCTATAGGGACACTTGAAACAAGCAAACTATGCATGCAAAACAGAATCTGTCAAAAATAGAACAGTCTGGAAAGATCTGAATGATAACCAAACTTATCTGAATCTAAAAATTCTTACAAATTAGGAAAACTCAAGGAATTTGCAAATAAAGTTTTTGTAAAAATTTCAGAATTTTTTGATGCTCCAGTAAAATCAGTTAATTCATATACTGGACGCAAAACTTTGTCTTTTTGCCCAGAATCAAACAAGCAAGTATCCACACTATCCCAAAGGCTTTACTTGGCAATTTATTGAAATAAAAGACACAAAACATGATTACTACAGTATATTAATAATTTTAACACATCAAAACAGAAAGTAAAAGTGTTGAGTTGTCTCCCAACAAGCGCTTTTCTTTAATGCCTTTTAGCTAGGCATGATGATTTCAATGATGCTCACATAGGAATAGTAATTGAAACATGCAAAAGAGCATCATGAATCTCATGAAAATCACATTTAATTATAACCCACTTACTATGCATAGGGATTTTGTGAGCAAACAATTTATGGGAACAAGAATCATCTAGCATAGGAAGGCAAAACAAGCATAACTTAAAACCTTGAACACATAGAGAGGAAACTTGATATTATTGCCATGCCTACAAGTATATGTTCCTCCCTCATAATAATTATCAGTAGCATCATGAAGAAATTCCACAATATAACCAGCACATAAATCATTATTTTGATTATGCACAAGCATAGAAAATTTGTTACTTTCCACATAAGCAATTTTCTTCTCATTCAAAATAGTGGGAGCAAACTCAACAAAATAACTATCATGACATACTTGATTGACATAACCACTTTGAATATTAAAATTATGATGAAAATTTTCATGGTTACCATTACTCTTTATAGCATACGTGTCATCACGATAATCATCCTAGATAGGAGGCATGTCGTAATCATAATAGTTTTGCTCATCAAAACTTGGGGTGCTAAAAATATCATCTTCATCAAACATAGCATCCCCAAGCTTGTGGCCTTGCATATCATTAGCATCATGAATATTCAGAGAATTCATACTAACAATATCACTATCATGCTCATCACTCAAATATTTAGTGCCAAACATTTTAATAACTTCTTCTTCCAACACTTTAGCACAATTTTCCTTTCCATCATTTTCATGAAAAACATTAAAAAGATGAAGCATATGAGGCAACCTCAATTCCATTTTTGTGTAGTTTTATTTTATAAAACCAAACTAGTGAGAAACAAGAAACTAAAAGATTCAATTGCAAGATCTAAATACATACCTTCAAGCACTCACCTCCCGGGCAACAGCGCCAGAAAAGAGCTTGATGTCTACTACACAACCTTCTTCTTGTAGACTCGTGTTGGGCCTCCAAGCGCAGAGTTCTGTAGGACAGTAGAAATTTTCCCTCAAGTGGATGACCTAAGGTTTATCAATCCGTGGGAGGTGTAGGATGAATATGGTCTCTCTCAAAAAACCCTGCAATCAAATACAAGAAATCTCTTGTGTCCCCAACACACCCAATACAATGGCAAATTGTATAGGTGCACTAGTTTGGCGAAGAGATGGTGATACAAGTGTAATATGGATGGTAGATATAGGTTTTTGCAATATGAAAATATAAAAACAGCAAGGTAACAAATAGTAAATAGCAAGAAAAACATGGTATGAATGCTTGGAAACAAGGCCTAGGGTCCATACTTTCACTAGTGCAATTTCTCTCAACATTACTAACATAGTTGAATCATATGTAAATACCACTCGTGCGACAAAGAGTTCACTCACAAATAGCGGAAAACTAATGAAGAAATTATTGTAGGGTACAAAACCACCTCAAAGTTATCTTTTCTGATCAATCTTATGAGTTGTCCCTATAAGTGTCACAAACAGCCCTAGAGTTTGTACTAAAATAACACCTTAAGATACACATCAACCAAAACCCTAATGTCACCTAGATACTCCAATATCACCACAAGTACCCATGGGCTTGATTATACGATATGCATCACATAATTTCAGATTCATCAAGTTCAATCCAATACAAATAACTTCAAAGAGTGCCCCAAAGTTTCTACCGGAAAGTCAAGACAAAAACTTGTGCCAACCCCTATGCATAGATTCCCAAGGTCACGGAACCCGCAAGTTGATCACAAAAACATACATCAAGTGGATCAATAGAACATCCCATTGTCACCACAGACATCCCATCGCAAGACATACATCAAGTGTTCTCAAATCCTTAAAGACTCAATCTGATAACAAAACTTCAAAGGGAAAACTCAATTCATCACAAGAAGATAGAGAGGGGAAAACTCCATATGATTCAATCTATATCAATAAAGCTCGTGGTACATCAAGATCGTGTCATCTCAAGAACACGACAGAGAAATCAAACACATAGCTACTGGTACATACCCTCAACCCCGAGGGTGAACTAATCCCTCCTCATCATGGAGACCGTCAGGATGATGAAGATGGCCTTCGGTGATGGTTTCCCCCTCCGGCAGGGTGCCAGAACGGGCTCCCGATTGGTTTTTCGTGGCTCTAGAGGCTTGCGGCGGCAGAACTCCCGATCTAGGTTTTGCGTTGGTTTTTTTGGTATTTATAGGAATTTATGGCGGTGAAATAAGTGAGGATGGGACACGAGGGAGTCACAAGCCTGCAGGGTGCGCCGAGGGGGGTGGCCACGCCCCTGAGGCTTGTGACTGCCTCGTGGGTCTTCTGGCCCAACTCCGATGCTCCGTGGGTCTCTTCTGGTCCAAAAAAATCACCGTAAATTGGTTTCAAGGAGTTTATATGCTAACCAAGGTGGTATTCAATGTTTTATCCAAAGACTGGTCATGTGAGAGTTGGGCTTATTGCAAGCATGTCTTGAAGAAGAAGATTGTGTGAGCATTCATGTTTACTGTCAAGACATCATCCTTATGAAGAGATAAGATAAGATACAAGGTTGATCAAGACTAAGTCAAAGAGTAAATCAAGTTGATCAACACACAAAGCGTATAAGATGTACCGAGAGGGATCAAGTGATCCCATGGTATGGTAAGCATTGCCCATTACGCTTTGTGTACTAACCCATGGTCTACCTAAGAGTTCTATGTGGGGTTAGGTATGTTTCCATGGGCTTGCGTTAAGAGGAAGATCTCATACAACCCATGGAGGATGACATCAAGTGGTGATCGTCATCAAGATTATGGTGTGCAAGTTCAAGTGGAGCATCACGAAGAGATCATGCTTGAAGCTTGTTGTCCATTGTGGTGACAATGGACTTGTGAGGATGTGTCATAGAGTGGCTCACCCATAGTGGAGTATGGGGGAGCAATCAACTAGTCTTCATTGAGCTAGCGCAATCAAAAAAGGTGGTCCATCTTGAGGAAGTCAAGATCATCATCATATAGCTCAAGTGGACCATGTGCAAGGTATATGGTTTGCCCTTTATAGGTTTTCTATTTTACCGGTCTCATGGTGGTAGTTGGGAGACCGGGTTATAGGATCATTGCCATACTATCAAGGGGACTCTCAACTGAGTAGCTTGATCGTATCGTTCGTTGAGAGCTCAAACCATTTGCATCCTTGCATCATATTTCTTGGTTCTTGTTTGGTGTTTCTCTTTGTGAGTTTTAGAGCTTATGGTCATCTTTGTGACAAGCTTGAGTTCATCAAAAACGGAGTCCATATGCATCTTCTATGATGTTTTCGATGTTGAAGATTTTGCCGAATAATTATTGGGAAGGTCATCTTCCTTTTCCTAGTGGCATTTATTCTCCTTTTGTCATTTTTGGATAGCTCTTGTTGTCCTTTATCCAACAAGCTTGAATTTGCTCCAATTGAAGCTCGTATGAGAAAGTTGTGGCTGTTTTAGTCTTACCTGTTTTACATAGAGAGGTTGTACCGGTTCATAGAGAGGTTGTACCGGTCGGTGTTTGGAGCGGTTGTACCGCTCCGGAATTGGTCCGAAGGTTGTACAAGCCATGTACCGCTCTACCACCAGACTAGTTTCAATATAGAATAAATACCGATAACATAAGGAAGAGAACCTTCCCAACTATGAACCGACAAAATCTCCAACACTGAAAATGCAAAGATGATGTATATGAAATCCGTTTTCATGGACTCAAGCTTGTCATGAAGATGACCATAAGCTCCAAAACTCACATGGAGAAAAGCCAAACAAGAACCAAGGCAGAGTTGTGAGCGACGCCACCGTGCTATGATGCATGCTGCAAGGGGGAGCTATGAGGGTACCTTCGTGTTGCGAGATGTGAACAACACGACGATGAGGCAACGATGTTTCTATGGCTGTTGAAGATGCTCCAATCACAGGCGTCGCGAGGGCATCGACGGGGACGGCGAGGCGTCGCAGCTGTGTCGCAAGGCGGAGTTACATCGACGCCGTGCTACGAGGTTGTTGTTGTTGTTGCGAGCAACCGTGATGGCCTCGGTGTTTCACCGACGGTCAGCGATGCTGCAAGACAACATGCGACTAGGCATGAGCTGGAGACTCCTAGCTGCTTGGGAGCCACTTGAGAGGTTGGGCCCGTGAAAGTAAGGATGATTGCGTGAACATGTGTTGGATACATGCAAACAGAAGGACGACCTGAGATAATTCTTTCAATTTGTTGATGATGAACATTCCTATTGAGCAACTGAAGGCGGCTGATTTGTCTTCCCCTATGTCTAGCTGGCGCCTACTCCCGCTCAATAAAAAGGCCAATTTATTTTTGAAAAAAAGAAACAAGAAAGTAAAAAAGGCAAAATAGCCCTACCCCCGCTCAATAGAAAGGCCAAATAGCCCTAAAAAGCTGAAACAACTGTAAAAAAATGCCCCAAACAATGCTAAAATGTCGACTTGGGCCGTGTGTCGCCACGTGCCGGACCATGCCATGCAGGCCCGTGAATTGAAGGGTTGTGCTAGGCCGGACTTGAAGCTCGGCTCGGGAAAACGAGAGCCCCTAACTGACGCTCGTGAGCGTCAGGAGGCAGAGCTTTTGCGTAGGTGGCGTATTTAATGGGCCGACCCATTTAGTGGAGCCATACGTGCAAAAAATCCCACAGTGAAGGCACAATGTTCCTTACCACATGAGCTATTGACCGTAACAAACTATAACACCGCGCGAACACTTAAGAACTAAATCTAGCGGTAGATTTTAAAAATCAAAAAATTCAACCATTTGTTGGAAAATTGCAAAAACAATATTCTAAAAAATGAAAGAAAATGAAAATAGTGAAAAAATCGAAATTTGAAAAAATAAACAAAACATGAACAATTTTTGAAAAATTTCAACAAAATATAAAAACGTGAACAATTTTCTATATAGGCTGAACATTTTTGTGACATACGCTGAAGAATTTTTTAATTCACGCTGAACATTTTTGTGACATGCATTGAACAATTTTTAGATACGCACTGCACATTTTTTTAATATATGCTGAACATTTTTTGGTTTGTCAAAAATTTGAACGAAGTTATCAAAATTTGAAAACATGAACAATTATGGAAATCATGAACAAAATTTAAATACACACTGAATTTTTTAATACATGTTGAACAATTTCTCAATATATGATGAACAAAATTTAAATACACACTGAATATTGTTTAATATACGTTGAACAATTTCTTAATATATGATGAACAAAATTCAAATACACACCGAACATTGTTTAATATACGTTGAACAATTTCATAATATACGATGAACATTTTTGTAATACACGATGAACATTTTTGTAGTGCAAGGTAAACTATTTCATAATATACAATGGACATTTCCTTAATATGATGAAGATTTTTTTAACACACGGTGGACTTTTAATATAATACACAATAATGAGAAGAGAACAGACACTCAAAAAAAATGAGAAGAGAACAGAAACAGAAAATAAAAAAAGAATCATAAAAGAAAGATATTGAAAGGAAAAAGGAACCAAAACAGAAAAATAAAAAAAAGAACAAAACACTGAAAACCGGGCAAAATAGTGAAAAAGTGAAAGCAAAAAATCATAGAAGAAAAACAAAAAAACGGACAAAGAAAGAAAAGCCCGGTTCAGGGAACCTACTAGAAAGTTCCCAAAACCGGATACTTTCACAAAGTGGGCCGGCCCGTGTCGTCTCGTTCGCTGGCTTCGCTCCGTGCCGACGGTCCATCTGTCTGAGTTTGCTTCATACTCTTCCGAGGATCATCCCCACACGAAACCCTAGGCAGGCTGCTCCGAAGCCTTTCGATTTGAGAATCCATCCAACCCGTCCTCTTCCGGTTCGGCCTGTCGCCTCTCCCCATCGTCGACGAGAACCGCAGCGGCCACTCGCCGCCGTTAAGTTCAGGCTCCTACCTTGATGCGCCTTGGTTGCGTGCGTATCCACCGACGGTTTCCTCCTAAAGGGATCTGTTTATCGCGATCAGTGCTGAGTTAAGATCGAGAGGTAGGAGGAGCTTTTGGGGGAGTGGGGATGGCGTCCAGCGGGAACCCGCAGTTCCGGTACACTCAGCCTCCATCGAAGGTGATACACGTGAGGAACCTGCCGTGGGAGTGCACCGACGAGGAGCTGACCGAGCTGGGGAGCCTCTTCGGCAAGGTCGTAAACACCAAGTGCAACGTCGGCGCCAACAGGAACCAGGCGTTCATCGAATTCGTGAGTATTAGTTCCAGATCCTTGATTGCATTCTCATCCTAGTTTCGGCCTATGTGCGTATTCGTCAGTTTAGTTCCTGAGCCACCCACCCACCCCTCCCTTCCGGATCGAGTTGGGGATGAGCGTATTTTAGTTTTGCTGGTAGGTTGTTTTTTTCTTTTCTTTTTTTGGTAAAGGGGAGTCCTGTTTGTGTGTTTAGTCAGTGAGTTGCTGTGACCATTCACCATTCATGAACTGTTAAGGCCTTTAGAGCTGCAAGATATCTTGGCACAGGAACAAGCCTTAGTTGCTACAGTTAAAAGAGCGCAATCTTAATGGAAATTGTGTCTGGAGTTTGTCTTAAGGAATGATAACTGATTACGTGAGAAAATAACAAGTCTAGACTGTAATATGAGTATGCTCCATAGCAGATATACCAAACACAAGTAAAGTTTTACACGCTGTCTTTGCAGGCTGACCAAAATCAGGCAATTGCTATGATATCATACTATGCATCATCAGCGGAGCCAGCACAGGTAAGAGGCAAAAATGTGTACCTTCAGTACTCCAATAGACAGGAGATTGTCAACAGCAAGAATACCGGGGATGCTGCAGGCAATGTTTTGCTAGTGACAATGGAGGGTGTTCTGCCAGATGCAGTGAGCATAGATGTTCTACACTTGGTAAGGAAGTTAAGAGTTGTAACATGATTTCTGTTGTTTACTTAGTCTGATGTTGTCTGCAGGATTAATTTGATTTGCCAGGACTGCCTTAGTAACTTGTAGCCCATTTTTTACATGGTCCAAATGGATTAGCAGGCCGTTGTCACGGAGTATCATGACTGGCAACCGCATCAGAACAACTGTGTGTGTTTGTTTCCTCTCCCTTACTCATCGCTGCCCTACCCCCTTCCCTTCCCTGAAACTATATCCTCCGCTAGGATGTTAACATCCACTCCCCCCCCTCCCTCCCTCCCACCCTCCTCCCTCCCTCCCCCTTCCTCCCTCCCTCCTCATGTTTGTTGACTACGTAATAGTTAGTGACCAAAAGTCGGTTTACATGTCGTCTCAATGAGGATTGCATGAAATACTTTTGAATTTGATGTTTCCGAGGTACTTGACACAATGTGTACAGGAACAAATAGAGATGTGTGGATAGTATTGTTTACAACTATCTCCAGAAAGCCATCAGGACAAGATGAAGCTGTTACCATAAAAGAAAACACAAGATGAAGTTGTTCCCTGTTATATCACAATTTATTACAAGGCTCGAGGCAATAATTTGTTTCTTTTTGCCGAAACTACTAAACACGCATACATTATTCACGCCCTAAAAGAATTTCGGCAAATAATATTTTTGGATCACACGGAAATGATGTTACTGAACAATCCTATAACAGTTATCATGATGGATACCTTGCACAGTTAGCCTACACTTATACATAACCATAGATCAGTAAATTTACAAATGTACAGCAACTGATTGGTAAAGCCTCAACATGCAGTGTATCCTTTGTTGAACGCTTTGTGCTTGTTTGGCTTTAGGGAATGCTTCTATCACTTTTTATGCCCTCTAGTCTCAAGTGACTGACATACCTGTACGCGATTCTGTTCAATTGAGCTTTAAATTTAATATGGAGTTGCACGTTTTTAACAGTTCACCACTTGCCGATGCGAAGGCATGCCTAAAAGTTGCTTTTTAGTGTTGGAACCTTGGTCAGCTGAACTCGTAGTTCCTTTTTTTTGGCGGCACTGGAATATCAATGCTATGTAAATTTGTTGCTTGCTGAATTCCTTACTTTTCTTGGCCATCTGTTATAAACGCTAACAAATGGAAAGTATTGACTCGGTGATAATATAATTGGAACTTCTATGGTTATAATTGTGTCAGGAGATAGTAGGTTTATTTCATCCTTTTGTATTTTTAGCGGTTTAGAGGACTCCGTTTGAAAAAATGATTTGCTAGTAAAACCTCAAAACTTGCCTTCAAACTCTTCCCTGTGAGTGTCATGGTTAGTGAGGAATTTAATTTGTATTCTCTGCTTTTCTTCATGCTTTATAATTAAATTCTTTGTGGTGCTCTGCATTCAGATATTAGTTGGCCTTTGTAGCTTTTCCCGGTTTAAGCTTGTCTTTCCAATTATCTAAATGCATGCATTTGGTTTTACTACATTATTTTACTTGTCATATTGACAACCGATCTTTATTTACCCAGGTATTTTCTGCTTTTGGATATGTTCACAAGATTGCTACCTTTGAGAAGGCATCTGGTTATCAGGTAACGGTTTTGCTTGTACTCATTTAGTAATGGTTCTCATCTGATCATCCCTTCAAGTCTTGCATGATGGCTTCTCTTTTTAAGAACAAGCAGCGTGATTTCCTTGTCGTTGTGCTGGTAGATTTTATTCGAATGTTTTTTTTTCTGTCTTATAGGCGTTGATACAATTCTCTGATGCTGAGACTGCATCATCTGCAAAAGCTGCTCTGGATGGCAGATGCATTCCTAGGTATTGTTCTCAGGTTATATATGTATATTTCTATTGTACTATTTTTCAAGACTTATGGATAACTATTTATGCTTCTGCTGCAGCTACTTGCTTCCAGAACTTGATGGGTCCTGCACTTTAAGAATAAATTATTCAGCACACTCTGTTCTAAATGTCAAGTTTCAGAGTCACAGGAGTAGGTAAGAATTGCTGTCTTGCTGCTTGATGAACGGTCATTACATTCACCTACCAATTTTTGTCACTACAAACATGGGCAAAAATAATTGTTTGTCTCATGATATTGTATTACCGTATGAGACGAAGCTACTGTTTAACTATTTCCTCTCATTTTGGCATTCAAAGATCTTCCACTTATTGGTTTCTTTTTCCTCTAGGGATTATACAAACCCGTACCTTCCCCTTGCACCTTCTGCTATTGATGGATCTGGAGTGGTAATTCTTCTAACTCCGCACATATATGATTAGATATTGTTCTTATGCTAACGTAGTGGTTGGGTTAGGCCCAGGATGGGAAGAAGGAGGAGGCAGAGAGCAATGTTCTGCTTGCATCAGTTGAGAATATGCAGTATATTGTTACAATAGATGCTCTTCATGAGGTAATGTATTAAATACCGTGAAATCATCATATGTAAAACACTTGGCACCAACCAGTTATTCCTGTAATTGGCAGGTCTTTTCTGCTTTTGGGTTTGTACAAAAGATTGCTATTTTTGAGAAGAACTCTGGTTTCCATGCACTAATCCAGTATCCAGGTAAAAAGATCAATTTACAAGTACACAAGACTCAAAAAGTTTTTGGCGTGCAGCATGTCTCTCGAACTTTTACGCCTTTCTTGCAGATATTCAAACTGCAGTTAAAGCAAGAGAAGCATTAGAAGGACACAGCATCTATGAAGGCGGATATTGCAAGCTTCATCTTGCGTTTTCACGCCATACTGATCTTAATGTTAGGGTAATGCACCACTCCTTTATTATGTCCAAATTTTGTATAACAAATGCACCATCGTGCTGTAGAATAAAGATTGGATGCACCAGGCAAAACTACTTGTGGCTGATATGAGCTAACATTAGATATTAAATCTTTGGTGATGTTTTTATCTTGTTTCAGATCAACAATGAGCGAGGTCGAGATTATACTGGGGGAAACAGTGCCCCAGCTAACCATGAACCTTCCATTCTTGGCCCTCAGCCAATGCTTGCTGTTGGCTCTACTGCACCACCATACGGCAGTGCTCCTTCCGCAGCAGGTGATGTAGTAGTAGCACCAGGGACTACATCTATTCTGGCAACACCAGGAGCACCATCCCTTCCTTCCAGTCAGCCACACCCACAAACTGCTTCAGGTGGACCTCAACAATACGCCAGCCAGGGAGTCCCACAAGGCTATGGAGCCCCAGGGTTCCAGCAAGGCTCAAATCAAGCTCAAATGGCACAGCATTCAGGCCAAGGAAATCAACAGATGCCCAACCATCAAGCCATGTCGTTCCTGGGCCATGGAAGGCAGCATCTACCTCCAGGTCCTCAAATGATGCAAGGTCCAGGTTATCGAGGCCCGCCGTTTCCACAAGGTCATATGCAATCAATGCCGCAGTTTCCAGTGTATGGCAATCAGCAGTTTCCTCCTGGTGCCGGGCCGCAGATGATGGCCTTCCAGGGGCAGGGAGGTCAGTACCCTCCATTTGGTAGGCCGCTCCATCCGTATAACCGTTAGCTAGCTTATATGTGTGCGTAAGAAACGCATGTGCGAGCACTTGCCTGTGATCATTTTATCGTGGCTTCTGACTTCGTAGTTGTCTGCTCAGGAATTTTGGTGCACATGTGGCAGAAACAAGTGGGCATACAGAATTATTCTGTAGTGAATAACGTTGGCTATGGGTTTTATCATTTCATTCTTATTGGAGAAAATGATGTTGGCTGCAAACTATTCATTTCTGCGGCCTTTAATAACTTGGCGAGAGAGGAGCCTTTGGGCGGTGCAGGAAAAGTTGAGAGCCGGCAAGGAAACAACATATTACTCTAAAATCAATAGCTTTTATAGGGCTCATTCGGTTTGGAGGAAACCAAGTAGTACAGGAATTTGATAGGATGCCACTGGTCATCCTGAGGGTTTGTCTTGCCTCATTCCTAATAAAAAGTGAGTTTTGAGTGGATGTATAGTTTTCTCCAAAAACGCAGAAAATGAATAGTATTCCGAAGGGATTCCCGTGTGGGTTTTCTATATATAAAAGGATGCATATATGAACTCCATGTTCCTATGATTTTCCTACAAAAATCCTCCAAACCGAATGATAATGGCAAGTCAGAAAGGGCAGAGGGAGGTCCCACATCGAGCTCCACGTCAATGACAATGGCATGTGAGGGAGGGAAGGCGGCATGAATGGAATTGTTGGGCATGTCAACAATACTGTTAAGATTAATCTCTATACCTATTTTAATAATAAACCAAGGATTGCTTCTGGTGGTACGTCATCAATATTGCCTCCGAAGTTATCAATATTTACCCACCATGCCACCGGTAAGTGGAATAAAACATTTCCTTTTTCCTCCACTATTCACCGTCCTGTTTATGTTATTTACAAAAGTGAGCGTTACTTTGCTGACAACATATGACTAGCGCACTGGCTGGAACGTCATCCCACCAATCTAAAGGCCTTGGTTCCAATCCCACTTTTTCACCCTTTTTCTATATTTCGTTACCAATTTTTGTGATGGGCTGCAATGTTGCAGTTTCGAGCCAGCTACTTTATTTTTAACCTTTTTTTTAACATATTCAAATGCTTTAAAAAGACCATATATTTGAAACCATATCTTCAAAATAAACATGTTTCACCCTTTTTCTATATTTCGTTACCAATTTTTGTGATGGGCTGCAATGTTGCAGTTTCGAGCCAGCTACTTTATTTTTAACCTTTTTTTAACATATTCAAATGCTTTAAAAAGACCATATATTTGAAACCATATCTTCAAAATAAACATGTTATATATGAAAATCGCTCAAAAAAATGTAAATTCCAAATATGCTATTATCTTTCATGTTAATTATTTCGAAAATTATGTTTAGGATACATCCTTAATTAATACTTTTTTTTATATGGTGTATTTTAAAAAGCCTATTATATCTATACCTACTTTGTTAACTATCTAAGTAAAATCTGTTTATACCCGTCCGTCAAAAATGTTTCTGCAGGTACCTGTACGTTAAAATATCCGTTCAGCCTTTCTACCCAGGCTGATCACTTCGTAATAAAAATGTTTTGTTTAACTTAGGTTGGGCTTGGAATCACCCATATGTTTGTTGCCTTGCTGATCAAGTCATACCCTTTTTGCGGGGGGTTGAGTCATAGTTTTCATTCACCTGGTTCTGCACAACGCATTTTTATCACCTCGGCTCCCACCATTGACATCTACAACCACATGATTCACCTAATGCATGTGTGAAAGAGTTTGTTCATCATACAGTTTAACATCCGTGAGTTGCATAAACAACAAGCAGCCACCTAAAGAAGAGGGTCTGTGGGTATCATTTATCCTATAAATGAAGTAATTGACGTCACAAATTATGATGCGTGTCTGCACATGTTAATAAAAAAATACACGATGGAAAATGTGATTCAGATGTGTGGTTGCGGATGCCAATACAAAAAAATTAAGACCCGATGAAGGCAAAAGTTTTGATGCGGCCGCAATAAAAGAGAGAAAGATTCGATAAAATTATATTGATTTGCGGAAAGGTTTCGGTGGTATATATGCTATTAGATAAAGATAGCCCGATAAAATTAAACCAATTCCGACTACCATTGTTGGTCAATAAAAGAATAAAAAAGGTAAAATAAAAAAAGGAATGTGTGGGTTTCAGTAGGCTACATGCAATTACCAAAAAAAGTGTGTCGAAAACTAAGCTTAAAAAATGCTCCAATTTTATTACAACGGTGTTGGAAATTAAGCTCCGTAAAAAAATGGATGGAGTACAATTTACGTTGATAATCAATTTAGTGACTTTGTTGCACTTTGATTTATTCATGTTTAGATATATCAAAACTATCATACACAAGTCCTACCAAAATTCTGTATGGTTCTTAGTGCGTCTTCTGTATACACCTTGTTGCTACCATCAGGTGGCACCGATAGGATGTTAGCGTGTCGTGCTGATGGAATTTTTGGTGGACATGTTCATGTCTCCGAGTGACACCGTCTGAATGATGCATGTCACGCTGACGAACGATTTGGTAGACATGCTAATTATCTCTCCCGATGCAACGCACAGGCATGTTTGCTAGTTACACATATGTAAATCTCTTCTTTCTCGTACGAAGAGAACGGTTGCTCCCGCAACCGAGGTCTCATCCCCACGACCAGGAACCGACGTTTCTCTTCAGGATCGTCGCGTCTCCCCCTTATATAAATTCTGCATTCATTGAGAGGAATAGTCACTGTTTTCACTTTCAATCTTAGACACGTTATGACGCACGTAGACAACCAGCGAGAGCGAACAACAAGAGGAGAAGAGAGGGAGTACCTTGCCGCCTGTGAGATGTCACCCCTCACTCCCTTCTTCCTCTACCTCATCAGCGAGGACAACCGCAGGGACCGCCTCCTTGCCCGCCGCCGTTGTACTGTCACTAGACGTGGCCTGAGCGCCGCTGGACGCGGCCGGAGCGCCACTGCACGTGGTCGGGGTGCCACTGGACGCAGCCAACATGCCGCTAGTGGCACCGCCCGGGGCGGTTACCGTGCCTCTAGCCGCAGGTGGCCAGCGCGCCACAGAGGACGCCCCCCAGGGTGCTCCCGTCGGCCTTGGCGCCGCCGCGCATGCCCCCGTCGGCCTTGACCCGTGGCTGCTCGTCGGCTTCTGCAAGTCAAATCATACGACAACCTTGCTGATTTATTTACTAAGTCTTTACCAGGTTCTACATTCCATAAATATGTTCATGGAATTGGTATGCGACGACTTAGGGACTTGCATGCATCAGGGGGAGTCTCTTCTTGAGATATCCTTGTTTTATGACATCACATTATGCTATCTCTTTGTGAGTTTATGTTTCAGGTTCTCATCAAGTTTTCACGAAGAATTTTTTGGAGGAGAATCTTTTGAGATGATAGCACTACGTGAACAATCGTGAGACGACTCTACATGGTGAAGCGTAGATTAGGGGAAGTGTTAAGATTAATTACACATATGTAAATCTCCTCTTTCCCGTACGAAGAGAACGGTTGCTCCCGCAACCGACGTCTCATCCCCACGGGCTGGAACCGAAGCTTCTCTTCAAGATCGTCGCGTCTCCCCCCTTGTATAAATTCTGCATTCATTGAGAGGAATAGACACGGTTTTCATTTTCAATCTTAAACAAATACAACGGCGGTGTAGCGCGATGGCGGAAGGCGAGAGTTGAGCATGAAACTTCCTGGCACAAAAAGGATCCGAGTGCCCTCTATATTATTCCCTCTTCCCTAAATGAGTAAAAATGAGTGTTTTTAATGGACTCTACAAATTATACTAGAAAAATAAGATGCTTTATATTGGAGAATATGTTAGTTGTTTTCCTCTTCTTCTGTTTTTCCTATAGAAGCCAAGACAGTACAACCCAAATGAGTTTACACCTACCATTTGCATAATAAGATGTACACAATCATCTATTCACTTCATCGATTAAAATAGATATGTAATCACTGAATTCATTTGACGAAATAGGCTGATAAACCTAGTAGAACAAAAATGACATACAACATACATATGCTCCTGCACTCCGCACTATAGCTAATCGGCTACATCACCTTTAAGGTTTCACCTTCGACAACTAACTTATACCTCTCCCTTGCGAGCATGCACACCCATTTCATTGATGCAAATAGATTCCTTATCCTAGATGAAGTATTTGTAGATTGAGTACACCACTTCCATCAGTTGTATCGTCTCGTCTAACCGCTACGCTATTTCACGTCACTATTAGTAGACATTCTCGATTGGAGATGGGTGAATACTACTATCTTCCAGCTGGCAGAATCATATACAATGATGCGACGTTTGCTGCTTTGCGAAGGACAATTCATAGCGCAAGCGATAATGCAAACATACCTTTAAACTATATTTGTGTTTGTTTTGGGGCTTCACAACTTAGTTCAGAATAATTCATCAAAGGTAGTAATCAATTATGTTCTAATGTCAACAAGTAATGCTCATGCTGAAAAAGCAAGTTATTTGCAAATGTATCTAAATGAATAAATGGGAAGTACAAATGTTCTTACAATAACAAAGTTTGATCATCTTCTACCATGCACCAATTAACCATGTATGTATAGTTATATAAAATAAGTCTAGTTAGAGTAAGGCTGCTAGAGTAGCATGAAAAACATTCATTGTTAGCACATGAATTCTCTACACACTAATGGAATCCACAACTTTACTCGGCAATGTGTTTGCTGAGTTCTACATTTACTCTCAACGACTACTTGTCACTCCCATCGACTTCTGCATTTGTGCCATCATAAGCACCAGCCTTATCACCTCACCAGTCCACAACACTTCTACTTCCCGTTTGAAAGGACCAAGATGACGACTAGAGGGGGGGGGGTTGAACAGGCGTTTTGAAACTTTTACGGATTTGGCTTTATCATAATGCGTAGCACAAATCCTAAATATGATAGGCTCAACTAAGTGCACCAACAACCTATGCTAAGCAAGATAGTCACTTAAGGAAACTAGCAAGCACAAACATTATCACAAGATATGGAAATGAAGGAGAACTAAACAATTCTACCTAGCACAAGATATATAAATATGAGCAAATAAGAATTGTGGAAAGTAAAAGGTGTGGGAATGAGATAACCACGAGTGAGTCGGGGACGCGGATTTATCCCGTAGTTCACACTTGTGAGAGCACTAATCTCCGTTGGAGCGGTGTCGAATCCAAAGCTCCGGAGTGCCACCAAGTGGCTCACCGTATTCTCACTTTCGAGTCACGCCCAATGGATGAGCCTCGATTCACTCAGGATTGGTCTTGAAGGTGACCACCACACCTTTAAAAACTTCTCTGGAGCACACCACAAGCAAGGAAGCTTCCGGAGTAACCTTGTCCACCTAGGCCACTTCACACCCTTCCCCAGAGCACACCATAAAAGGAAGCTTCCGAAGGAACCTTGGCCACCTAGGCCTCTTCACAAACTTCTCGATATATCACCAAACCGTCTAGGAGGCGGAAGCCTCCAAGAGTAATAAACTCATGGGCTCTCACTCAAAAAAATCGATAAGGGAGCTCAAACCAATGCAACAAATGCAATGCAAGGGGAAGCAACAAAATGCTTAACTCACTCTCTCAATCTCACAAGATGCATTTCTTGAAAGTAGGAGATTGAAAAGAGGAAATACAATGAAGGAAATCAACAAATGCTTGTGTGTTTACCGTCGGGATACAATCTTTGAGATTCATCTTGGTCACCTAACATGTTTACTTCATGCTATATATTGGTTTCCTGAAAGCCATAATGAACTCTTCATTTTACTTCATTGCTTCAAGATTAGATCACCAAAGACTCTTTCATGACCATATCAAGATTCACCATGAACATCATATTGGTCATAACTTGCTCTTTCAAATGCCCCATCAAGAACTCTTGAGAGATGCAATGAAGTCTTCACTCTTGTTTCTTGATTCAAGACATGATCAACCATACATTGAATTCTTATCTTTAATTATACTCTCAAGACCTTGATTCTTATAAGCCCAAATGTGTTAACCCTTGAGATCCTCCAATGAACTCCACCTTGAACATGCAATTGAAATCAATCTTGATGGCTTCATTAGATACATCCAAAGACCAACTAGTATCCTCACTTAGGCGAGAGACCCCGAGATTTAAATCCTAGGCCTTGTGCACACAGGGGTCAGAGACCCTGTGCCCACATGGTGTGCAGAGAGTTTAATACTCAACCCCGTGTGCACGGGGGTCAAGATGCCCGTGCGCACGGGGTGTCCAGAGAGATTTCCCCGGACCCCGTGTGCACGGGGTAAGCAAAGTGGATACCATGAGGACTTCTTTGACATGCTTTTTATGGAGCTCTTCTCACATAAATTTAACATGCTTAATGCATCACTATGGAACATTTCTTAGTATAAGATACAATGCCCTTGATGCTCCATAGAAATTGTCATTCAATACCAAAGCTAAGAGCAAATCTTCATCTTTATGGAAATCATCCTTAAGGCTCCACCTATGTAATATCCCTTCTAATATATCTTAGTGGAAACATTAGTCCATAGAGATTGTCATTAATTAACAAAACAACACTTAAGGCTAGATGCCCTTTCAATCTCCCCCATTTTGATAATTGATGACAATCTCAACAAGAGGGTATGTAATGAATTTCAAACGAAGTATGCAATTTATCCGGGAATCAACTGTATACTTGAGATGGTTTTGATAGCCTCAAATATCACAAAGATATTGATGTTATCAAAACCAGCTATACTAGCATCACAATACTACACAAGAATTTGATGCTAGTAGAACCACACTATATAGAGCAAACTCCCCCACAACATATGCATGTGTGACTGAACTTGAATTTCATTTCATATATTGTATGACATAAACTTGGCGGAGTTTTCTCTATATACAAGCAACAAGCATAAACAACAAATATAGATATGCATGAATGACAAGAACCAACCCACTTCTCCTAAACCCTCTAAACTTCTCCCCCGTTGGCATCAAATGCCAAAATGGAAGAAATCTAGAAGGCCAGTATAGTATGAGCTCCTCCTTAATTTGTGCATTTCTCATATGTGAGTGGAATCAAATGCACATACCCATCTACCATTATTAACAAGTTGCTCCCCACTACTCCATATTCTCTCACCATGCACACTGTCCACATCAACAACGGGCCACATCATTATTCTAAGTAGATGATCCCCACTACTTTGATTTATCTCAACATGCAGCTACTCCAACTCAGCATACATGGCACATCAACAGCTTCCTTGAATCCATGTGCAAGCATAAACGAACAACCTCAATGGTTAGCCGAAGAGTAACGACCATTAGTCATTTCGTTTCCAACAGTAAGTGCTGAATGACCTTTCACTTCCCACATAAAAATACCAGCCTTTGTGCTACCTACAAACATCCATCCATGGACAACCCTCCCATTACATCTCCCCATTGCACATAAACTCTTCGGCTACCCCTTCATCTTCAATCTTCTGTTCTTCCTCATGTTGATTCTCTCTTCCTCTCTCTCTCTCTCTCTCTCTCTCTCTCGCTCTCCCCTCATTTCTAAATATTCCAGTATGTTCCTACTAAATTTGGAGTGAAATTTTGTTACCTGATTGCTTTCTGTTTTTCGAGATCTGTGAGATGCAGAACGAATAGATCCGCTGCTCGCTCTATGTTTGAGGTTTATGAGGAGTAGGAGGAGCATATTTGTATTCGTGTCGTTCATCCAAGGTTCATCATGCAACTGAAGGTTTTCCGAGGCTCTAGAGGTACAAATTATTCAATTGTATGATGCTACCATTCACATGGTCGTTGATGGGAGTGTAACTGCCTTGACATGTCCCCCTTCTTCCGCCTAAGGGTAGACACTATCCATTCATGTCAGTGGGTGAATGGATTTTAGATGACTGAGAGGACCGGGGCAACCATTACTGGCACAAGGTGGACGACATGCGTGAGCGACAGTGGTGCGGATGCTGCAACGAGGTGGGCGACTTCCGCGGGCGTCGGCGGCGAGATGGGGGTGCCCTACTGCTGCTGCTAGCTGTGCATGTGGACGTGGCTGGTTGTTTCCTGCTGCTGCTGGCCATGTACGCGCACATGGCCATGTGCTGCTGCTACCGGCCGTGCCCTATTGCTGTTGCTAGCCGTGCTGCCCGTGGTGCCCTGCCCTGATGTTGATGATGTTCATCGCATGCACGGCACCTGCTACGTTACACACGCCCTGATGTGTCTACTATGGAGTCCACAAATTTGTTCGGTTTGTATCGTAATCTCTTTCCGCAATGTGTAACTATTACGAGTTGTGATTCTTTCATACTTACTGAGATGGAAGGTCAAATAGGAAAATGCATCTCCATGGATATACTATATGCATCAAAATAGCCTCTGTTTTTTCATGCTCTATTCAGGGTTATAAGTGAAGATGAAAGTTCTCATGCTCCGCACCAGTTGGGTTTCTAAGTCCATTGTTACTCTGTTATGGAATTTTCACCCCTAGGTTAACTTTTTTATTGCTTTTTGCAACAAAGCATCACCATTTGGAGAGATCACCATTTTAAATGGGAGAAATTAGTATGGTGGCAGTGTTGCACTGAATTCACATGAGAATGAGATGCCCGGGCTTACTTATTTAAATTGTTTTGGGAGATCATCTTCTATTATATTGTAAGTTTTATTTCCAGTGTCCAGTAATATCCAATGATGTTTCACTTGAGCAATTATATTTCTTTCCAGTCTCTCTTAGATTGAATCTTACTTTTCATATGGAGGATAAACTAAATTGCAATATAAGGTATTCACTCCTTGCATCGTTTTGTCAACATTGTTTTGCAAAAAAAAATACTATTTTGTTTTATTAGGAAATAAAGTTCACAAGTATTCACAGTGTGCAATTCAACATACAAAATGAAACCGTCGAGTTATCTTGAGGTAAGTCAAATGATCCTTGAGAAGTGTCTCTGGAGGTATGGGTTAGAACAACAACCTAATTAGTGTTTCTTTCCGAGTCATTTGTTAGATATAATAGTTTCCACACGAAGACAATTCATGTTTGAGTTTTAATGCATATGTTTTTTGAGTTCTTATTTCTCCCATAGTCACAACCCAGTGTTGACTTCAGGGCAAATTCAAAATGTTCCGCAACAACGTGTGGGGTTACATCTAGTTTATGAATAAATGAAGGAGCTCAAACTATATTGGGGATCCATGGAATGCAACAAGAAGATAAAACAAGAGAAATTTGTCCAAACACTCATGAGTGCAAATATATAAGAAATACATACAAGAACTCACTTTTCATCTTCTTACTGGATCCATCAAAGAATCAAAGAATAGACAATCCCAAGGACCGTTAGTAAACAAAAATATATCAAAGAGGGATATGCACTTTCTCATGTGTATAAGTTTCTTAAGTGGCCAATAATCATCAAGATGAGCATCCACAAATAAACTTGCACACACAAAAATATACAAAAAATAAGAACACGATATCCATGAATGAATCCATTATTATACAAACTTGATCTTAGCATATGAGCCTTATCACATGGCACATGGCACAAGGCACTGTTGGAAATATGCCCTAGAAGCAATAAATAAAGTGTTTATTATTATATTTCCTTGTTCATGATAATCGTTTATTATCCATGCTATAATTGTATTAATTGGAAACACATTACATGTGTGGGTAAATAGACAACACTTTGTCCCTAGTATGCCTCTAGTGAACTAGCTCGTTGATCAAAGATGGTCAAGGTTTCCTAGCCATTGACATGTGATGTCATTTGATAACGGGATCACATCATTAGGAGAATGATGTGATGGACAAGACCCAAACTACAAACGTAGCATATGATCGTGTTAGTTTATTGCTACTGTTTTTTGCATGTCAAGTATATGTTCCTATGACCATGAGATCATGCAACTCACGGACATCGGAGGAGTGCCTTGTGTGTATCAAACTTCACAACGTAACTGGGTGACTATAAAGGTGCTCTATAGGTATCCCCGAGGGTGTCTGTTGAGTTGGCATGGATCAAGACTGGGATTTGTTACTCCGTGTGACGGAGAGGTATCTCAGGGCCCACTCGGTAATACAACATCACAATAAGCCTTGCAAGCAATGTTACTAAGTGTTAGTCATGGGATCTTGTATTACAGAATGAGTAAAGATACTTGCCAGTAACGAGGTTGAACTAGGTATGGAGATACCGACGATCGAATCTCGGGCAAGTAACATACCGAAGAACAAATCGAACATCATACGGGATTAATTGAATCCTTGACATAGAGGTTCGACCGATAAAGATCTTCATAGAATATGTAGGAACCAATATGGGCATCCAGGTCCCGCTATTGGTTATTGGCCGTAGAGGTGTCTCAGTCATGTCTACATAGTTCTCGAACCCGCAGGGTCTGGACACTTAAGGTTCGGTGACGTTTCGGTAGTATAGAGTTATGTATGGTGGTGACCGAAGGTTTTTCGGAGTCCCGGATGAGATCCCGGACATCACGAGGAGCTCCGGAATGGTTTGGAGGTAAAGATTGATATATAGGAAGTCCTATCTTGGTCGCCGAAAAAGTTTCGGGCTAATCGGTAAGGTACCGGGAGTGCCGGTAGTGTACCGGGAGACCATCGGGAGGGGTATTTCGACCCAAGAGGCAACATGGGCTGTGGGAGAGTAAATACCAGCCCTTAGTGGGCTGGTGGAAGTCCCACACAAAGCCCATGCGGCTAGGGAGAAAAAACCCAAAGAGAAAAAGTGGAAAAAGGCAAAAATAGGGTGAATCCTAGTCCTACTAGGATTGGAGGTGGATTCCACCTCTCCCACCTGGTTCGGCCGAATCCTAGAGGCTTGGCCCTTGGGACAAGCCTCCTTCTCTCTTCCTCTTATATATACTGGAGGTTTTAGGGTTTTTGCATAGTTTTTTCAGCCACGTGCTGCCCGTTCCTCCAATGCATAGTTTCTCCTCTAGATCGGTTTTCTACAGCGCTTAGGCGAAGCCCTGCCGGAACAGCTCCACCACCATCGCCGGAGCACCATCATGATGCTAGAGAACTCTTCTACCTCTCCGCTCCTTCTTGCTAGATCAAGATGGCAGAGATCGTCACCAAGCTGTACGTGTGCTGAACGCGGAGGTGCCGTCCGTTCGGCGCTAGATCGGAAGGATCATGATCAAGTTCGTGGGACAGATCGTGATCAAGTTCGCGGGACGGATCGTGATTGGATCGTGGGACTCACGGTGATTTGGATCTCAAAGATGTTCGACTACACCAACCGCGTTTCTTAACGCTTCACGCTTAGCGATCTACAAGGGTACGTAGATCCACTCTCCCTCTCGTAGATGCTCATCACCATGGATAGATCTGCGTGTGCGTAAGAAATTTTTTGTTTCCCATGCAACGTTCCCCAACAGTGGCATCAAAGCTAGGTCTATGTGTAGATGATATCTCGAGTAGAACACAAAAGGTTTGTGGGCATTGATGCTTAGATTGCTTCCTCCCTTGGTCGGATTTTGGTTCAGCGGTATTGTGAGATGAAGCGGCCTGGACCAACATTACTCGTATGCTTACGAGAGACCGGTTCCCTCGACCGCAATGTGTTGCATAGATGGCTTGCGGGTGCCATTTTCTCTCACTTTAGTTGGATCAGATTTGACAAAGGTAGTCCTTGAGAAGGTTGAAAAGCAACTAGTGTATCACCGTTGTGGTTTTTGCGTAGATGAGAATTGTTCTTGCTAGATACCCGTAGCAGCCACATAAAATATGCAACAACAATTAGAGGACGTCTAACTTGTTTTTGCAGGGTATGTTGTGATGTGATATGGCCAATTACATGATGTGATATATGTGATGTATGAGATGATCATGTGATGTATAGATTATCATGACTTGCATGTCGATGAGTACGACAACCGGCAGGAGCCATAGGGTTGTCTTTAATTATTGTATGACCTACGTGTCAATCATTAAGCACTATGTAATGCTTTACTTTATCGCTAAACGGTAGCAATAGTAGTAGAAGCATGTTGGGCGCGACAACCCCGATGGCGACACATTGATGGAGATCAAGATGATGGAGATCATGGTGTCTTTCCGGTGATGATGGAGATCATGCCGGTGCTTTCTAGATGGAGATCAAAAGCACAAGTTCATGGCCATATCATGTCACTTATGATTTGCATGTGATGTTAATCCTTTTATGCACCTTGTTTTGCTTAGGACGACGGTAGCATTATAAGGTGATCCCTCACTTAATTTCAAGATAAATTATGTTCTCCCCGAGTGTTCACCGTTGTGAAAGTTCGTCGTGTTGAGACACCACGTGATGATCGGGTGTGATAGACTCTACGTTCACATACAACGGGTGCAAGCCAGTGTTGCATGTGCAGAACACTCGGGTTAAACTTGACGAGCCTAGCATGTACAGACATGGCCTCGGAACACAAGAGACCAAAAGGTCAAACATGAGTCATATAGTAGATATGATCAACATAATGATGTTCACCATTGAAGCCACCTCAACTCACGTGATGATCGGACTTGAGTTGGTGGATTTGGATCATGTGACACTCAGATGGCCTGAGGGATGTCAATTTGAGTGGGATCTTTAGTAATGTGATTAACTAAACTCATTATCTTGAACAATAGTCTAAGTAAACTTTGCATATTTGTGTTGTAGATCAATGGCTCGCGAAGTATCACCCCTAAATTTTAATGCGTTCCTAGAGAAAGCTAAGTTGAAAGATGATGGAAGTACCTTTGTTGACTGGGCCCGTAATCTGAGGATTATCCTCATGGCTTCCCAGAAATCATATGTCCTTGATGCACTGCTTGGTGACCAACCAGAAGATATGACCTCCGAAGACGTTAAGAATGCTTGGGAGGCACGTGCTGGAGATTAATCAATAGTTCAGTGTGCAATATTGTATGGCTTAGAACCGGGACTTCAAAGACATTTTGAACGTCATGGAGCATATGAGATGTTCCAGGAGTTGAAGTTTATCTTTCAGAAGAATTCCCAGATCGAGAGGTATGAAACCTCCGATAAGTTCTATGCTTGCAAGATGGAGGAGAACGGGTCTATCAGTGAACATATACTCATAATGTCTGGGTATTCGACTCGTCTAGCGGAGTTGGGAATTGCCCTTCTGCCAGAGGCGATCACTGACAGAGTTCTTCAATCACTGCCACCTAGTTACAAGAGCTTTGTGATGACTTATAACATGCACGGGATGAAGAAATCAGTCGTCGAGCTGTTTGCGATGCTAAAAGTCGCTGAGTCTGAAATCCAGAAAGAACATCAAGTGTTGATGGTCAATAAAACCACTAGTTTCAAGAAAAATGGCAAGGTCAAGGGCAAGGGCAAGAAGGGTAAAACCAAGAAGGATGGCAAAGCAGTTGCTACTCCTGTAAAGAAGACCAAGCATGGACCCAAGCCAGAAACTGAGTGCTTTCATTACAAAGGAACTAGTCACTAGAAGCAAAACTGCCCCAAGTACCTGGCTGACAAGAAGGCGGCCAATGACAAACAAGGTATATATGATATACATGTTATTGATGTGTACCTTACTAGCACTCGTAGTAGTGCCTGGGTATTTGATATCGGTTCGGTTGCTCACATTTGCAACTCAAAGCAGGAACTACGGAATAAACGAAGGCTGACGAAGGATGAAGTGACGATGCGCGTGGGAAATGGTTCCAAGGTTGATGTGATCGCCGTCGGCACGCTCTCTCTTCGATTACCATCGGGATTAGTGATGAACCTGAATAGTTGTTATTTAGTGCCTGCGTTAAGGATGAACATTATATCTGGATCTTGTTTATTGTGAGACGGTTACTCATTTAAATAAGAGAATAAAGGTTGTTCTATTTATATGAGTAATATCTTTTATGGTCATGCACCCAATGTTAGGGGTTTATTCATATTGAATCGTGATAGTGATGACACACATGTTCATAACATTGATGCCAAAAGATGTAGAGTTGATAATGATAGTACCACTTTCTTGTGGCACTGCCGTTTAGGTCATATTGGTGTAAAACGCATGAGGAAGCTCCTTGCTGATGGACTTTTGGAGTCACTTGATTTTGAATCACTTGACACATGTGAACCATGCCTCATGGGAAAGATGACTAAAACGCCGTTCTCTGGAATAATGGAACGGGCAAGTGACTTATTGGAAATCATACATACTGATGTGTGCGGTCCAATGAATGTTACAGCGCGTGGTGGATATCGTTATTTTCTCACCTTCACTGATGACTTAAGTAGATATGGGTATATTTACTTAATGAAACACAAGTCTGAAACGTTTGAAAAGTTCAAGCAATTTCAGAGTGAAGTTGAGAATCATCGTAACAAGAAGATTAAGTTCCTGCGATCTGATCGAGGAGGTGAATATCTGAGTTATGAGTTTGGCAGTCACTTAAGGCAGTGTGGAATTGTTTCACAGTTGACACCGCCCGAAACACCATAGTGTAATGGTGTGTCCGAACGTCGTAATCGAACCTTATTAGATATGGTGCGTTCTATGATGTCTCTTGCTTATTTGCCACTATCGTTTTGGGGTTATGCATTAGAGACAACTGCATTCACTTTAAATAGGGCACCATCGAAATCCGTTGAGACGACGCCATATGAACTGTGGTTTGGCAAGAGGCCAAAGTTGTCATTTCTTAAAGTTTGGGGATGTGATGCTTATGTCAAAAAGCTTCAGCCTGAAAAGTTGGAACCCAAAGCAGAGAAATGCGTCTTCATAGGATACCCGAAAGAGATAGTCGGGTATACCTTCTATCTCAGATCCGAAGGCAAAGTGTTTATTGCCAAGAACGGAACATTTCTTGAGAAAGAGTTTCTCTCGAAAGAATTGAGTGGGAGGAAAATAGATCTTGATGAGGTTATTGAACCTTTACTTCAACAAGAAAGTAGCACAACACAGAAAGATGTTTCTGTGGAACCTACGACAGTAGAAGAGGAAGTTAATGATGATGATCATGAAGCTTCGGATCAAGCTACTATTGAACCTCGTAGGTCGACAAGGCTGCGTACTACTCCTGAGTGGTATGGCAACCCTGTCTTGGAGGTCATGTTGTTGGACAACAATGAACCTACGAGCTATGGAGGAGCAGTAATGGGCCCGAATTCTGAGAAATGGTTAGAGGCCATGAAATCCAAGATGGGATCCATGTATGAAAACAAAGTATGGACTTTGGAAGTATTACCTAAAGGGCAAAAGGCCATTCAGAACAAATGGATCTTTAAGAAGAAGACAGACGCGTACGGTAATATCACCATCTATATAGCTTGACTTATGGCAAAGGGTTTTTCACAAGTTCAAGGAGTTGACTACGATGAGACCTTCTCACCCGTAGCGATGCTTAAGTCTGTCAGAATCATGTTGGCAATAGCTGCTTATTTCGACTATGAAATTTGGCAGATGGATGACAAAATAGCGTTCCTCAATGGTTTCCTTGAGGAAGAGTTGTATATGATGCAACCAGAAGGTTTTGTCGATCCAGAGAATGCTGACAAAGTTTGCAAACTCCAGCGATCCATTTATGGGCTGGTGCAAGCATCTCGGAGTTGGAATAAGCGTTTTGATGAGGTGATCAAAGCGTTTGAGTTTATACAAGTTTATGGAGAAGCTTGTATTTACAAGAAAGTGAGTGGGAGATCTATAGTGTTTCTAATATTATATGTGGATGACATATTGCTGATTGGAAACAATATAGAAATGTTGGAAAGCATGAAGGAATATTTGAACAAGAGTTTTTCAATGAAAGACCTAGGAGAAGCTGCTTTCATATTAGGCATTAAGATCTGTAGAGATAGATCGAAATACTTGATAGCACTTTCACAGAGCACATACCTTGATAAAGTTTTGAAGTTCAAAATGGATCAGTCCAAGAAGGGGTTCTTGCCTGTGTTACAAGGTGTGAAGTTGAGTAAGACTCAATGCCCAGTGACTGCAGAGGATAGAGAAAAGATGAGTGTCATCCCCTATGCTTCAGACCCGATGTCAGCCTTGCCATAAGTATGGCCGGAAGGTTTCCAAGTGATCTTGGAGTGGAACACTGGGCAGCGGTCAAGAATATCCTTAAGTACTTGAAAAGGACTAAGGAAATGTTTCTCGTTTATGTAGGTGATGAAGAGCTCATCGTAAAGGGTTACGTTGATGAAAGCTTTGACACTGATCCGGATGAATCTAAGTCACAAACCGGATACATATTTATTCTCAACGGGGGAGCGGTAAGATGGTGCAGTTCCAAGCAAAGTGTGGTAGCCGATTCTACATGTGAAGCGGAGTACATCGCAGCCTCGGAGGCGGCAAAGGAAGGTTTCTAGATTAAGCAGTTCATGACTGATCTTGGAGTAGTGCCCAGTGCACTGAATCCAATGAACCTGTTCGGTGACAACACTGGTGCCATTGCTCGTGCCAAGGAACCAAGGTTTCACAAGAGCACCAGACACATAAAGCGACGCTTCAACTCCATCCGCGATTACATCGAGGAAAAGGACATAAATATTTGCAAAGTGCACACGGATCTGAATGTTGCAGACCCATTGACTAAACCTCTTCCAAGGGCTAAACATGATCAACACCAGAACTGCATGGGTGTTCGATTCATTACAATGTAAATCACATAGTGATGTGAGCTAGATTATTGACTCTAGTGCAAGTGGGAGACTGTTGGAAATATGCCCTAGAGGCAATAAATAAAGTGTTTATTATTATATTTCCTTGTCCATGATAATCATTTATTATCCATGCTATAATTGTATTAATTGGGAACACATTACATGTGTGGATAAATAGACAACACTTTGTCCCTAGTATGCCTCTAGTGAACTAGCTCGTTGATCAAAGATGGTCAAGGTTTCCTAGCCATTGACATGTGATGTCATTTGATAATAGGATCACATCATTAGGAGAATGATGTGATGGACAAGACCCAAACTACAAACGTAGCATATGATCGTGTCAGTTTATTGCTACTGTTTTCTGCATGTCAAGTATATGTTCCTATGACCATGCGATCATGCAACTCATGGACATCGGAGGAGTGCCTTGTGTGTATTAAACGTCGCAACGTACCTGGGTGACTATAAAGGTGCTCTACAGGTATCTCCGTGGGTGTCTGTTGAGTTGGCATGGATCAAGACTGGGATTTGTTACTCCGTGCGACGGAGAGGTATCTCAGGGCCCACTCGGTAATACAACATCACAATAAGCCTTGCAAGCAATGTGACCAAGTGTTAGTCATGGGATGTTATATTAAGGAACAAGTAAAGAGACTTGCCGGTAACGAGGTTGAACTAGGTATGGAGATACCGATGATCGAATCTCGGGCAAGTAACATACCGAAGAACAAAGGGAACATCATACGGGATTAACTGAATCCTTGACATAGAGGTTCGACCGATAAAGATCATCATAGAATATTTAGGAACCAATATGGGCATCCAGGTCCCGCTATTGGTTATTGGCCCTAGAGGTGTCTCGGTCATGTCTACATAGTTCTCGAACCCGCAGGGTCTGCACACTTAAGGTTCGGTGACGCTTCGGTAGTATAGAGTTATGTATGGTGGTGACCAAAGGTTGTTAGGAGTCCTGGATGAGATCCCGGACGTCACGAGGAGCTCTGGAATGGTCCGGAGGTAAAGATTGATATATAGGAAGTCCTATTTTGGTCACCGGAAAAGTTTCGGGCTAATCGGTAATGTACCAGGAGTGCCGGTAGTGTACCGGGAGACCATCAGGAGGGGTATTTCGACCCAAGAGGAAACATGGGCTGTGGGAGAGTAAATACCAGCCCTTAGTGGGCTGGTGGAAGTCCCACACAAGGCCCATGCGGCTAGGGAGAAAAAACCCAAAGAGAAAAAGTGGAAAAAGGCAAAAAATAGGGTGAATCCTAGTCCTACTAGGATTGGAGGTGGATTCCACCTCTCCCAGCTAGTTCGGTCGAATCCTAGAGGCTTGGCCCTTGGGACAAGCCTCCTCCTCTCTTACTCTTATATATACTGAAGGTTTTAGGGTTTTTGCACAGTTTTTTCAGCCACATGTTGCCCGTTCCTCCAGTGCATAGTTTCTCCTCTAGATCGGTTTTCTGCAGCGCTTAGGCGAAGCCTTGCCGGAACAGATCCACCACCATCGCCGGAGCGCCGTCACGCTGCCGAAGAACTCTTGTAACTCTCCTCTCCTTATTGCTAGATCAAGACGACGGAGATCATCATCAAGCTGTATGTGTGCTGAACGCGGAGGTGTCGTCCGTTCGGCGCTAGATCGGAAGGATCGTGATCAAGTTCGTGGGACGGATCGTGATCAAGTTTGCAGGACGGATCATGATTGGATCACGGGACGGATCATGATTGGATCGCGGGACGCACAGCGATTTGGATCGCGAAGACGTTCGACTACACGAACCACGTTTCTTAACGCTTCCCGCTTAGCGATCTACAAGGGTACGTAGATCCACTCTCCCTCTCATAGATGCTCATCACCATGGATAGATCTGCGTGTGCGTAGGAATTTTTTTGTTTCCCATGCAACATTCCCCAATAGGCACACGACGCAAATTGATCTTATTTGAGTACCAAGCGAGGGAGCAAATACCACAACCAAAAAGAGTGTTTTTGTTTTGCAATTTTATCAAGATTGCACATAAGAGCACATTGAGCATTTGACATGCAACAAATTGCTTCGACATATTAGGGATAAGTGAACCATGAGCATGGTTTTATAGGTCCTCATGATATGATTTTTCTCAAATGTCTTGTAGATGCAATAAAAGGGGTTCAAGCTTTTGCAAGAAACACAAACTGAACAAGTACTAATCATGCCACGATGCAACATATAGAATGTTGACTCTAATTCAAATAAATGCATGGTGCAAGTACTTGTTACCGATGGAGCATTGGTTTAAGGGGCCCTTGATCTGGCTCGAGAACATGAGGGACTTGGTCTTGTTCTTGGATAGGTACATGACCTCTCATATCATCTCTCTCTTGCATTGGGGGTGATGATGTAACATCCCAAAATTTGAAATTTTGGAATGTTATATTAATTAAGTTATAATGTTTGAATGTTCGATTGTCTGTTTGAATTGGGTGGAAAATTGAAACTTTTTGAAAAAAAAAATTCAATGAGAGGGAATAAAAAGACTTTCCCAATTCATTCTTTAATGGCGATTTTAAATTCCTTGAAAACAGATCAAACCAGAACTTTATGCAACTCAATGATTTTCATGAGAGAGGATAAAATTACTTCTTCAAACAATATGAAAGATGGTTGGAAGTGGTGATGATCACTTTGAGAGTTCAATGAATCTTTTTTGAACCTTTATTTCAATTTGAGTTGATTTTAATTTCCATTTTAAATTTTTGTGAATTTTTAACAAGAGAGAAGGAATATGGACCTTATATATTCATAGGACTTTTGAAATATATTTGAAAAGTAAAATAGAAAGGCATTTGGAAAGTATTTGAAAATCAAATTCAAATCAAATTTGAAGTCATTGCAAAAATATATTTTTAAGTATTTTCTTGTATCTGAAAAATAGTTCTTAATTTTCTTCGAAAAATTCTAGGAATGTTGGTATATAATACTTATATTTTATTTTACCTTTTCAATTTTATTTCCGTGCCTTTTATTTATGTTAAAAAGTGGGCAATGCCCAAGCCAGCCAGGCCAGCGCCCCGGTCGGCCCAACCAGCAGGCAGTGAGGCCAACACCTGCACGCAGCAGGCCGAGGCCCAACGCCCCAGCGTACCTGCCCCAGGCAAACGAGGCCACCAGCCCTAGGCGCACGAGTGCCAAGAAACATCAGACACTTGTCCCAGCATCGCACGCATGTCCTAGCACCACACGCATGCTCCCCTCGGTCGCCCGATCGATCGCCCTCTCTCTCACGAATCTCTCTCTCCCTCACCCTCACGCGTGGGTCCCACCCCTAATCCTCTTCCTCTTCCTAGAAGGAAACATGCATGGAGATTGCCCACGCTGGCCTGTGTCCACGAACTTCGGGATCTGATCCCAGAAGCCGACCCCTCCTCCAAGACCTTGCCCTATAAATAACCCAACCTCTTCTCAATCGATTCCCATTGAAACCCATCACCCAAAACCACCTCTACCGCATGCCCTTGTCGTTTGGATCTCACTAGAGCCTAGACCGTTCATCACTCGATTCCGACCACCGGTTAATCTTTCGAGCCCCGTTCTTTCGAGGATTGATTTCTCTCGCCTCCACGTATGGTTTTGACAACACCTCGTCCTTTGAATCCATCTACAGAGAGCACCTCGATCTCGTATGCACCGGAGTTCAGGTTGGAGCACTGGAGTTCATTCCGACGCCCCTCTCGCCCTAGACATCCCCGATCTCCATATCCACCAAAATCCGAAAGCCCTCGCCACACCACATCGTGTGGACACTGCCGCCATCGCCGGAGTTCACCAGAGCCGCCGCCTCGCCATCATCCTCTTCTTTGCCAGAGCCTCCCTTGTCTGTGTAAGCAACAAGGCCATGCCCTGTTCTTCCTAATGAAAAACAAATGGTTAGTTTATTTAGTACGGTTTTAGTTTTGGTTTAGATCAAACCGACCATCTTTTTTCCCTGTTGTTAAGCAGCCAATACCAAAACCTTTAGATATGGGCCGTTCATACATTAGTCTGAGCACCGAACATCCTAAGCAAATAGGAGATCGCCATGTGGCACCCGGCCGCAATATAACACTTTCAGAAAAATTCCAGTTTTCATATTCTATTCCAATTTTGTTTTTTATATCTTTAGATCTATAAATCCGAATTCAATGATTCATTTGCTGCGGATTCACAAAAATCCCATTTATCCCGTGGAACCAACAAAAAATATTTTTGAAATTTCAAATTTCAAATTCAAACATATTTGTATTAAACACTATGTTCGGTATAATTTCTATTTTATTTTTTTGAGTAATTTTTGCTCTTCTTTTCTTTATGTTATACCTAACCAGTGAGCTAATAAAAGTATTTGTCTTGTTTTTGTAAAAATTAAATCTGATCAGATTCAAGATCTATCTTAAATAGGCCATAACTTTGGTTTTATAAAACCTTATTAGTTGATCCTTTTTGCTATTAAAACCAGTAGCAAATCATTTCTATTAAACTAAAAGTTTTAACATTTTCTTCTGTTGAGAATAGTTTCTGTCCAGATTTTTTTTTTGAAAAATTTCTGTTAGTTTTTCACTTTCCTTTTGATGTTGTTTTGCATATATTATTTGGTTGGCTTACTTGTGATCATGTTTGCTTATTGTATGTTTGTTGTTTTCTCATCTAGCTTGTCCATAGTGCGAGGATTGTTATTTAGAGTCGCTTGAGTTTCAAGATCTTCAACAAGGCAAGTTCACTTTGATCATATTTCGAATACTTATGATTTTATTGCATCAGTGTCACTTTTCCTCTTGCATCCAATAGTAAAATTTAAATTTGTAGCTTGAGTAGAATGATCAGGTAGGAACCCATACCCTTGTGTAGGACCGAAAGTATGTCTAAGGGGGGGGGGGTGATTAGATTACTTGACGAAATAAAAGTTTTGCCTATACCAAGTTTTAGGGTTGACAGTTTTTAGCATTTCATGGCAAGTCAAGTACACCCTACACATGCAAGTCTAAGAGTATATAGCAGCAGAAAGTAACAACAAGCATGTATAGAAGGGATAGGGTAGGAAGATCAAATACAGTTGTAGACACGATGATTTTTCCCGTGGTTCCGATAGGTGGCGCTATCGTACATCCACGTTTATGGAGTCTTCAACCCACAGAGGGTAACGATCGCGAGAGTCCACGGAGGGCTCCACCCAAAAGGTCCACGAAGTAGCAACCTTAACTATTCCATAACGGCTTCCATCCACAAAGGACTAGCCTCACTATGGGTAGATCTTCACGAAGTAGGTGATCTCCTTGCCCTTACAAACTTCTTGGTTCACTCCACAACACGAAGTAGGAGGCTCCCAAGCAACACCTAACCAATCTAGGACGCACCACCCTCCAAAAGGTAATAGGCTTGGTAATGACGATGAACTCCTTGCTCTTGTGCTTCAAGATGATAGACTCCTGAGCACCCAATCACTCTCTCACAGATTGGGCATGGTGGAAGAGATGGGATTGGTGGAAAGCTACTTGGGGAGGCTAGAGATCAAGATCCATATGATTGGAGTGGAATATCTTGACCTCAACACAAGGGTAGGTGGTTCTCTCAGAAAAATGGATGGGGCAAGTGTGGAATAGTTCTGAGTGCTTCTCTTTCGAGTAGGTGGTGGTGAAGGGGTATATATAGGCATCCCCAAAAAATCCAACCGTTACACACAAAATGACCAACTCGGTGACACCAATGTGTTAATCTCGATGGTACCGGACTGACCAAAAGGTGGCAACTTTTGAATCTCGGTGAGACCGATATAGGAAACTCGGTTGCACCGATAAGGTGACCAACGGTCAGATTTCCAATCTCGGTGACGTCGATCCAACATTCTCGGTGGGACCGAAAATGTGAATTTGCATAACAGAAAGTTGGCAACCTAAACTCGGTGGCCCGGTATGGAATCGGTTGCACCAAAGTGGCTAGGGTTTGGCTGAGTCTGTCTAGGTTCTGGAATCGGTGGCACCGGTATGGGAAAGTTGGTTGCATCGTTTTTGAGTGTTAGGTATAGAATAACCTTTGGTGGGAGAGTTTGTGGATGTTTTTGGCGACGATCACTTGTGCACGTTTGAGCATATTGTTCACCAACAAAACCTTACCCCCTTTTAATAGTATTGGCTTTCCTATGGACTCAAAGTGATTTCTCACAAATATAAAATGTAGAGTCCTTTTGCTTGAAGCTTGGCCAACCTATTTCCTTGCATCTTGGGGTATGTCCACAGTCTCCTTTTGCCAATCCTATCATTGAACATTTCCTGAAATACACTTGGTGGAAACATTAGTTCAATGACTTATATGTTGTTATTAATTACCAAAACCACCAAGGGAGCAAATGTTCTTTCAATCTCCCCCTTTTTGGTAATTGATGACAACATATAGATCAAAGCTTCGACATATGATAAAATTAATGAATATAATCGTCGCTTTGAGAGGTATGTGATAAACAAGAGCTCCCCCTAAATTTGTGCATTATTTTGAATTTGCGTTTGAATGCAAATGCACAATCGATTTGGTATATGGGGCACTTCTTCCATGTCAGATACAAGTTGGTGGTGTGCAAGAATAATTAGAATGAATAACAAAGCACAACACAATAAAGCAAAGGTGAATGATCATCTCATAAGCATTAAGATGATAGGAAATAGTAGCATAACACACATGATCATATGCTCAACACAAGTAGCCAAAAGACCAAATGTTTTGAAAAGAAACAAACACCAAAATGCTCTCTCGCTCGAAGCCTAAAGATCTATATACACTTCTCCCCCTTTGGCAACAAGTTATGAAAAAGTTCAAAGGCATACATCTAATCGTTCTTGGGCTGATCTCCTCCGGTTGTTGATGAAGGAGTCGAGAGAATAGCGTCGGCGAAGATCTCTGCAAATGTCGTGGATGGAGTTGGAGTGGCAGCTGGAGGAACTGGAACAGATGGAGTAGGAGCTGAGGAAGAGGGTCTCAAGTTTGGAATTGGCACAGTGGCTGATCTGGCCTGGGTATGAAACTGTGTGGCTGTCCTGAGAGTTGATTCATCCTCCTCCTCATCATCATAAGAAGTAGTCTGAGGAAGAGGCACTGAGTCAACTTCCTTTTTGAGCTCATTGATTGTCTTAGTCAGCCCATCCACCTTATCACTAAGGGTCTTGATCCTATTTTCAAAGATCCTCACAAGACTGTTCTAGTTGTCCAGAATCCCCTTAATGTCCTTCTGCATACCCTAAACTGATGATATCAGCAGATCCATTTGCTCATTTCTGGATCTAGGGACTTGAGCACTAGTGGCTCTAACTGCCTCTACCTCTGCTTGAGTTGTAGCAGATGTGGGATGTTTAGCATCCATCACCACAACATTGTCCTCGAGATCTAGCTGTAGGGCTAAATGTGGACGATCTAGAGAAAACATGTGCTTCTCCAACTTTGAATTGATAAGCATCTGGATGTAGGGTGCATAACAGCAAGAGCGCTTCTGGTCAGCAGCTACCCTCTTGATTGTCTCAACAATCAAATCCATGACTCTGATCCTGGTGTGTCTGTCAATGTGGATCAACATATTGATGGAGTGGCCTCAGATCATCTTGTCATCTCCTGACTTTGGCATCAAAGTGTGCCTCGGGATGGTGTTCATTGTGCGGAGGCCAGCCTAAAGAAAGTAGATAGATCCTAGCCTGTGAGACTTCACATTGACAACAGGGATCTCCTTGTACATATTTGCCATAGCATTGTGGCTCTCCTTGGATTCCGAGTATACATCCAAGTCACCATCCTCTGCTTCAGGAACTCCTAAGATAGCAGCCCATTCTTCAACAGTTGATTCATACCTTGCACCTTCAGTCATCCATACAATTCTACCATCTCCATAGAAATGTGCAGTGGAGTAGAATTGCATGATCATCTCATCATTCCAAGCAGTGAATTCTCTGCCAACAAACTCATCCAAACCTATGCAGTGGAAATTGTCTTGGACACTTGGAAAGTAGTCCTCATTCTCCTTAATGAATTTCCAGTCAACATACCGCATATCACTCAAAGCTGGACTCTTGTCAAAAAGCATAGTCTCATAGAAATCCTGTTGCTCCTTGGTATAAAATCTGTAGTCCACAGCTGTGTTCTTCCTTTGGGCATATGGATCTATAGCTCTCCAAGCTCTCAATCTTGAATCCTTCCTCTTCTTCATATATTCAGCTAGTGGGTAGCTGGCATTGTGTACTAGAAGATGTGGTCTGAGCTTCATCAAAGTTGTCAAGTCATCATCAACTTCAACTCTGGAGGCAGTCCCTTTGTTCTTCTCAGAAGTTGGAATCTGCCTTGATGTCCTCTTAGGCTTCTCAGCAGCAACCTTCTTGGATGTGCTAGTCTTTGGCATAGCATCAGCCATAAGCTTCTTTTGCTTTTTCTTGGGAGGAGCCTTCTCAACATGCTCTTCCTCCTCTTCAGCATCAGCACCACCAACTTCTTCTGGATCCTCAAACATGGAGGTAGGCCTGCCAGTCACATGAATAATCCTCTTTCTTGCTTTCTTCTCCCTTGCCTTCTTAGGCATATCTTTCTTGGGGACCTCAACTGAAATAGTTGCTCTGACAGTCTCATGAGCCTTGAAGGTTGAAGCAGGTGCATAGATCTTGCTGACAACTCTCCTAGAAGAAGTGGCTTCAGTAGCAGACTTCTTAGCAGCTTTCTCTTGCTTCTTAGAAAGAATCTCTTCTGGAACAAAGTCTGAATCTTCTTCATCAGAATTCAGCTTCGAGTCCTTGTCGATACGGAACTCCGAGTGCTCCACACACAGAGGGATCGAAAAGCACTTGTTCAAATTTTGTGATGCAGAATGAATGGAATCTGAGGTGAGAAAGAACAGATAGCTAAAGAGTGGTCCTAGGCATTCTTGTCCATCCAATTGGCAAAAGAGAAAATCAATAACCAAATAGCAAAAATTGGATGTCCTCGAATGAGAAAATAAATGCAGACCAACATGCTCACACAATAAGATGTCAAAATAAATCATGACCAACATGCACAAACACACTAGCATCTAACAAGCACTTGGGCGATGATGAAGTCATCTATATATGAGTATTTGACTTATGATCCAAGTAAGAGTACTTGATCATAGGTCATACTCATCGTTTAAGCACAAGTGGGGTTACCACTTTTACATAAAGTATTTAATGTTGTCACATACTAAGAGATGCTTTGACTCAAGTCTTAGAGTATAGCTCCCCCTTAATGTGACATCCCCCCATAAGAGGGATAAACTAACCTTGGGTTTTGTCAATGAAGACTTCATGTTGGTGAGGTAGTTGTGGATGCTCAATGTTGATGAAGATCACCAAGAGTTGGGAGCATCCTTGTTGTTTCCTTACTCCTCTCACCTATATGGGTTAGTCCCAACACACAAGAGACAAATACAAAGATATCTATGGACATGGAGTGCAAAGCATATGTTACGATGTCCATTGATTAGTTGATTACCTTGTCCCTTGCTTACCTTTGAGGGAATGTATGACTCCTTGAACTATTGCATTGAGTTGATGTTGAGTGCAAAAAGTCATTGCCAATAATGAATGTGAGTGAATTTCATTGGCGGAGTCACCCCTCAAGAACTTACTAGTTCTTCTTCTTGGGGACCCACATCAAGTTGATGGGGATCCTTGGTGTTGAAGTAGCCTTTGTAGTAGTTGAGCTTGAAGTAGCCTTGGGAACCCACTCCACCAAATATAGGGGTTCATCTTCATATGAGTCAATGTCCTCTTGAAGCTTGTTCTTGCCCTTGAGCTTGTGGTCTTGTGGTGGAAGGTCATCTTGAGTGTTTGTCCCCTTGGGAAGAAGAGTAATTTCATACTTCTCCTTTTGAGGAACAAACTTGGGCTTGGGATATTGACCTTGTTCCCACTCAACTCCATTAGCGTTGAAGTATCCAACACCACGATTCTTCCGGTATCCTCCGTGCTTGCGTACAATTTCCTCAAATTGCTTACATCCGGCAAGACTCTTGTAGATGTTGGAAATATGCCCTAGAGGCAATAATAAATTAGTTATCATCATATTTCCTTGTTCATGATAATCGTTTATTATCCATGCTATAATTGTATTGATCGGAGACTTAAATGCATGTGTGGATACATAGACAAAACCATGTCCCTAGTATGCCTCTAATGGACTAGCTCGTTGATCAAAGGATGGTTAAGGTTTCCTAGCCATGGACATGAGATGTCATTTGATAACGGGATCACATCATTAGGAGAATGATGTGATGGATAAGACCCAAACTACAAACATAGCATATGATCGTGTCAGTTTATTGCTACTGTTTTCTGCATGTCAAGTATATGTTCCTATGACCATGAGATCATGCAACTCACGGATATCGGAGGAGTGCCTTGTGTGTATCAAACGTCGCAACGTAACTGGGTGACTATAAAGGTGCTCTACAGGTATCTCCGATGGTGTTTGTTGAGTTGGCATGGATCAAGACTGGGATTTGTTACTCCGTGTGACGGAGAGGTATCTCAGGGCCCACTCGGTAATATAACATCACAACAAGCCTTGCAAGCAATGTGGCTAAGTGTTAGTCATGGGATCTTGTGTTACGGAACGAGTAAAGAGACTTGCCAGTAACGAGGTTGAACTAGGTATGGAGATACCGACGATCGAATCTCGGGCAAGTAACCTACCGAAGAACAAAGGGAACGTTATACGGGATTAACTGAATCCTTGACACAGAGGTTCGACCGATAAAGATCTTCGTAGAATATGTAGGAACCAATGTGGACGTCCAGGTCCCGCCATTGGTTATTGACCGTAGAGGTGTCTCGGTCATGTCTACATAGTTCTCGAACCCGCAGGGTCTACACACTTAAGGTTCGGTGACGTTTCGGTAGTGTAGAGTTATGTATGGTGGTGATCGAAGGTTGTTCGGAGTCCCGGATGAGATCCCGGACATCACGAGGAGCTCCGGAATGGTCCGGAGGTAAAGATTCATATATAGGATGTCCCAGTTTGGTCGCCGGAAAAGTTTCGGGCTCATCGGTAGTGTACCGGGAGTATCGGTAGTGTACCTGGAGTGCCGGTAGTGTACCGGGGGACCTCCGAGAGGGGTATTTAGACCCCAAGAGGTCCATGGGCTGTGGGAGAATAATAACCAGCCCTTAGTGGTCTGGGAAAACAGCCACAAAGGCCCATGGCGCAGGAGAGAAAGTCCTAAAGCAAAAAGTGGAAAATCAGCCAATAGGAGGCAATCCTACTCCAACTAGGATTGGAGGTGAAGTAGGATTGCTCCCACCTCCTATTTCGGCCGACCCAAAGGCCTTGGCTGCCTCTCCTCTCCTCTCCTCCTATATATACTAGTGGATTGGGTGGTTTTTGGACAGAATTTCCGGCCACGTGCTACCCGTTTCACCGGTGCACAGTTTCTCCTCTAGATCGGTTTTCCGCAGCGCTTAGGCGAAGCCCTGCCGGAATCACTCCACCACCATCACCGGAACGCCGTCACGCTGCCGATGAACTCTCTCTCCTCTCCACCTCCTCTTGCTGGATCGAGACGGTGGAGATCGTCATCAAGCTGCACGTGTGCTGAACGCGGAGGTGCCGTCCGTTCGGCGCTAGATAGGAAGGACCGTGATCGAGATCGCGAGACAGTTCGTGATGAGATCGCGGAACGGATCGTGATGAGTTCGCGGGACAGATCGTGATCAAGATCGTGAGATGGATCGTGATGAGATCGCGGGACGGATCGTGATGAGTTCACGGGATGGATCGTGATGAGTTCACGGGACGGATCGTGATTGGATCGCGGGACGGATCGTGATGAGATCGCGGGACGCTCGGCGATTTGGATCGCGAAGATGTTCGACTACACCAACCGCATTTCTTAACGCTTCCCGCTTAGCAATCTACAAGGGTATGTAGATCCACTCTCCCTCTCGTAGATGCTCATCACCATGGATAGGTTTGCGTGTGCGTAGGAAATTTTTTGTTTCCCATGCGACGTTCCCCAACAGTGGCATCATGAGCTAGGTTGATGGTTCGATGAGATCTCGAGTAGAACACAAAAGGTTTGTGGGCGTTGATGCTTAGATTGCTTCCTCCCTTGGTCGTATTTTGGTTCAGCAGGATTGTGAGATGAAGCGGCCCGGACCAACATTACTCGTACGCTTACGAGAGACCGGTTCCCTCGATGCAACTTGTTGCCTAGATGGCTTGCGGGTGACAGTTTCTCTCACTTTAGTTGGATCGGATTCGACAAAGGCGGTCCTTGAGAAGGTTGAAAAGCAAACTAGTGTATCACCGTTGTGGTTTATGCGTAGGTGAGAATCGTTCTTGCTAGATACCCATAGCAGCCACGTAAAATATGCAACAACAATTAGAGGACGTCTAACTTGTTTTTGCAGGGTATGTTGTGATGTGATATGGCCAATTACATGATGAGATATATGTGATGTATGAGATGATCATGTGATGTATATATTATCACGACTTGCATGTCGATGAGTACGGCAACCGGCAGGAGCCATAGGGTTGTCTTTAATTATTGTATGACCTGCGTGTCAATCATTAAGCGCTATGTAATGCTTTACTTTATCGCTACGGTAGCAATAGTAGTAGAAGCATGCAGGGCGTGACAACCCCAATGGCAACACATTGATGGAGATCAAGATGATGGAGATCATGGTGTTGTGCCGGTGACGATGGAGATCATGCCGGTGTTTCGAAGATGGAGATCTTAAACACAAGTTCTTGGCCATATCATGTCACTTATGATTTGCATGTGATGTTAATCCTTTTTATGCACCTTGTTTTGCTTAGGACAACGGTAGCATTATAAGGTGATCCCTCACTTAATTTCAAGATAAATTGTGTTCTCCCCGAGTGTGCACCGTTGCGAAAGTTCGTCGTGTTGAGACACCACGTGATGATCGGGTGTGATAGACTCTACGTTCACATACAACGGGTGCAAGCCAGATTTGCACGCGCAGAACACTCGGGTTAAACTTGACGAGCCTAGCATGTACAGACATGGCCTCGGAACACAAGAGACTGAAAGGTCGAGCATGAGTCATATAGTGGATATGATCAACATAATGATGTTCACCATTGAAGCCACCTTAACTCACGTGATGATCGGACTTGAGTTGGTGAATTTGGATCATGTATCACTCGAATGACCCGAGGGATGTCAATTTGAGTGGGAGTTCTTAAGTAATATGATTAATTGAACTCATTATCATGAACATAGTCAAAGTGTCTTTGCAAATTATGTTGTAGATTACTAGCTCGCGCTGTAGCTCCCTTGTATTTTTATATGTTCCTAGAGAAATAGAATTGAAATACGTTGGTAGCAAAATTGCGGACTGGGTCCGTGATCTGAGGATTGCCCTCATTGCTGCACAAAAGGCTTATGTCCTTAATGCACCGCTCGGTGCGCCACCCCCTCTAGCATCGTCTATAGATGTTGTGAACATCTAACAGGCACGTTTCGATGACTACTTGATAGTTTAGTGCGTCATGCATTACGGCTTAGAATTGAGGCTCCAAAACGTTTTGAACGTCACGGAACATATGAGATGTTCTAGGAGCAGAGATTGTGATCTCAGGCTCGTGCCTTTGTTGCGAGATATGAGATCTCCAACAAGATTCTTTGCTTGTAAGATGAAGGAGAATAGCTCAATCGTTGAGCATGTACTCAGATTGTCTGGGTACTACAATCGCTTGAATCAAGTGGGAGTTGATCTTCCAGATAAGATAGTGATTGATATAGTTCTCCAAGTCACTGTCACTAAAGCTACTAGAACTTAGTGATGAACTATAATACACCAGGGATAGAAGTATTGATCCCTGAGCTGTTCACGATGTTTGACACCGCGAAGGTAGAAATCAAGAAGGAGCATCAAGTGTTGATGGTTACTGAAACCACTAGTTTCGAAAAGGGCAAGAGCAAGGAGAGAAACTTCATGGATAGCAAGTCAGTTGCTGCTCCAGTGAAGCAACCCAAAGTTGAACTCAAACCCGAGACTAAGTGCTTCTATTATGAGGTGAGAGGTCGCTGAAGCGAAACAACCCTAGATACTTGGTAGATAAGAAGGCTGGCAACATCGATAGAAGTATATTTGATATACGAGTTATTGATGTGTAACTTGCTAGTACTCCTAGTAGCACCTGGGTATTGGATACCGGTTCAGTTGCTAAATGTTAGTAACTCGAAATAAAAGCTACGGAATAAACAGAGAACTAGCTAAGGGTGAGGTGACGATGTGTGTTGGAAATGTTTCCAAGGTTGATGTGATCAACATCGCACGCTCTCTCTACCTTTAGGATTAGTGACGAACCTAAATAAATGTTATTTGGTGTTTTGCGTTGAGCATGAACATGATTAGATCATGTTTGTTGCAATACGGTTATTCATTTAGGTCAGAGAATAATAGTTATTCTGGTTACATGAATAATACCTTCAATGGTCATGCACCCAGTGAGAATGGTTTGTTGAAATCTTGATCGTAGTAGTACACATCTTCATAACATTGATGTCAAAAGATACAAAGTTAATAATGATAGTACCACATACTTGTGGCACTGCCGCTAAATGTCATATTGGTATAAAGCGCATGTAGAAACTCCATGCTGATGGATATTTGGACTCATCGATTTCGAATCGGTTGAGACATGCGAACCATGCCTCTTGGGCAAGATGACTAAAGGACCCCGTTGGATGGAGCGGGCAAGTGATTCATTGGAAATGATACATGTTGATGTATGCAATCTAGTGAGTCTTGTAGCGTGCAGTGGATATCGTTATTTTCTTACCTTCACTGATGATTTGAGTAGATATAGTGTATATTTACTTAATGAAACACAAGTCTGAATCGTTTGAAAGGTTCAAGCAAATTCAGAGTGAAGTTTAAAGATCATCGTGACAAGAAGATAAAAATGACCGCGATATGATCGTGGAGGTGAATATCTGAGTTACGAGTTTGGCATAAAACTTAAGATAACGTGAAATTTGTTTCACAACTAACGCCACCTGGAACACCATGGTGTGATGGTGTGTCCGAACATCATAGTCATGCTCTATTGATATAGTGCATACTGTGATGTCTCTTATCGTTTTACTACTATAATTTTTGGGGTTATGCATTAGAGACAACTACATTCACTTTAAATAGGGCATCATCTAAATCCGTTGAGATGACACCGTGTGAATTATGGTTTGATAGAAACCTAAGCTGTCATTTCTTAATACTTGGGGCTGCGACACTTGTGTGGAAAATGTTTTCACCTAATGAGGTCGAACCCAAGGCGGACAAATGCATCTTCATAGAATACCCTAAGATCAGTTGGGTGAACCTTCAATCTCAGATCCTAGTGCAAAGTGTTTGTTGCTTAAACGGATCCTTTCTCGAGGAAATGTTTCTTTCGAAAGAATTGAGTGGGAGGAAGATAGAACTTGATGAGGTTGTTAAACCTTTGTTCAACCAGAGAGTAGCGCAACGCAGAAAGATGTTTCTGTGAAGCCTACGTTAGTTGAAGAGGAAGTTAATGATGATGATCATGAAGCTTCAGGATCAAGTTACTATCGAACTTCGTAGGTCGACAAGGATGTGTACTGCTCTTGAGCGGTACGACAACTCTGTCTTGGAGGTCATGTTGTTGGACAACAATGAACCTACGAGCTATGGAGAAGCGATGATGGGCCCGGATTCCGAAAAATGGTTGGAGGCCATGAAATCCGAGATAGGATCCATGTATTAAAACCAAGTGTAGACTTTGGTAGACTTGCTCGTTGGACGGCAGGTCGTTGAGTACAAATGGATCTTTAAAATGAAGACAGACACTGATGGTGAATGTCACTATTTGTAAAGCTCGACTTGTTGCAAAGATGTTTGTGACAAGTTCAAGGAGTTGACTACGATGAGACTTTCTCACTCATAGCGATGCTAAAAGTCTGTTGGAATTATGTTAGCAGTTGCTGTGTTTTCAATTATGAAATCTGGCAGATGGATGTCAAAACATCGTTTCCTTAATGGTTTACTTGAGGAAAGGTTGTATGTGATACAACCAGAAGGTTTTGTCAGGCCTAAGGATGCTAAAAGGTGTGCAAGCTTCGGTGATCCTTCCATAGACTGAAGCAAGCATCTCGGAGTTGGAATATACGCTTTGATGAGGTGATCAAAGTTTTGATGTTTATACAAAGTTTATGAGAAACTTGTATTTGCAATAAAGTGAGTGGGAGCACTATAGAATTTCTGATAAGTATATGTGGATGACATATTGTTGTTCAGAAATAATGTAGAGTTTCTGGAAAGCATAAAACGGTTATTTGGAAAGTGATTTTCAAAGGAAGACCTGGATAAAGCTACCTAATTGTTGAGCATCAAAATCTATAGAGATAGATCAAGATGCTTGATGAGACTTTCAATGAGTGCATACCTTCACAAGATTTTGAAAGAGTTCAAAATGGATCAGCCAGAGAAATAGTTCTCGTCTGATTTGTAAGCTGTGAAGTTGAGTGAGACTCAAAGCTCGACAACGGCAGAAGAAAGAGAAAGGACGAACGTCGTCCCCTATGCCTTAGCCATAGGCTCTATATTATGCCATGCTGTGTACCGCACCTATGTGTGCCTTGCCATGAGTCTGTCAAGGGGTACAAGAGTGGTCCAGGAGTGGATCACTGGACAGCGGTCGGAATTATCCTTAGTAACCAGAGGACTAAGGAAATGTTTCTTGATTATGGAGGTGATAAAGAGTTCGTCGTAAAGAGTTACATCGATGCAAGCTTTAACACCTATCCGGATGACTAGTAGTAGCAATCTGGATACGTATAGTGGAGCAGCCATTTGGAAATAGTACCAAGTGGAGTGTGGTAGCAGTGTTTACGGTTTGACATAGAGATTTGCAAAGTACACACGGATCTGAATATCGCAGACCCGTTGACTATAAGACCTCTCTCACATACAAAGCATGATCGAGCCCCAAAACTCATTGGGTGTTAGATTCATAACAATGCGAATCACATGGTGATGTGAACTAGATTATTGACTCTAGTGCAAGTGGGAGACTGTTGGAAATATGCCCTAGAGGCAATAATAAATTAGTTATTATCATATTTCCTTGTTCATGATAATCGTTTATTATCCATGCTATAATTGTATTGATCGGAGACTTAAATGCATGTGTGGATACATAGACAAAACCATGTCCCTAGTATGCCTCTAATGGACTAGCTCGTTGATCAAAGGATGGTTAAGGTTTCCTAGCCATGGACATGAGATGTCATTTGATAACGGGATCACATCATTAGGAGAATGATGTGATGGATAAGACCCAAACTACAAACATAGCATATGATCGTGTCAGTTTATTGCTACTGTTTTCTGCATGTCAAGTATATGTTCCTATGACCATGAGATCATGCAACTCACAGATATCGGAGGAGTGCCTTGTGTGTATCAAACGTCGCAACGTAACTGGGTGACTATAAAGGTGCTCTACAGGTATCTCCGATGGTGTTTGTTGAGTTGGCATGGATCAAGACTGGGATTTGTTACTCCGTGTGACGGAGAGGTATCTCAGGGCCCACTCGGTAATACAACATCACAACAAGCCTTGCAAGCAATGTGGCTAAGTGTTAGTCATGGGATCTTGTGTTACGGAACGAGTAAAGAGACTTGCCAGTAACGAGGTTGAACTAGGTATGGAGATACCGACGATCGAATCTCGGGCAAGTAACATACCGAAGAACAAAGGGAACGTTATACGGGATTAACTGAATCCTTGACATAGAGGTTCGACCGATAAAGATCTTCGTAGAATATGTAGGAACCAATGTGGACGTCCAGGTCCCGCCATTGGTTATTGACCGTAGAGGTGTCTCGGTCATGTCTACATAGTTCTCGAACCCGCAGGGTCTGCACACTTAAGGTTCGGTGACGTTTCGGTAGTGTAGAGTTATGTATGGTGGTGACCGAAGGTTGTTCGGAGTCCCGGATGAGATCCCGGACATCACGAGGAGCTCCGGAATGGTCCGGAGGTAAAGATTCATATATAGGATGTTCCAGTTTGGTCGCCGATAAAGTTTCGGGCTCATCGGTAGTGTACCGGGAGTATCGGTAGTGTACCGGGAGTGCCGGTAGTGTACCGGGGGACCTCCGAGAGGGGTATTTAGACCCCAAGAGGTCCATGGGCTGTGGGAGAATAATAACCAGCCCTTAGTGGGCTGGGAAAACAGCCACAAAGGCCCATGGTGCAGGAGAGAAAGTCCTAAAGCAAAAAGTGGAAAATCAGCCAATAGGAGGCAATCCTACTCCAACTAGGATTGGAGGTGAAGTAGGATTGCTCCCACCTCCTATTTCGGCCGACCCAAAGGCCTTGGCTGCCTCTCCTCTCCTCTCCTCCTATATATACTAGTGGATTGGGTAGTTTTTGGACAGAATTTCCGGCCACGTGCTACCCGTTTCACCGGTGCACAGTTCCTCCTCTAGATCGGTTTTCCGCAGCGCTTAGGCGAAGCCCTGCCGGAATCACTCCACCACCATCACCGGAGCGCCGTCACGCTGCCGATGAACTCTCTCTCCTCTCCACCTCCTCTCGCTGGATCGAGACGGTGGAGATCGTCATCAAGCTGCACGTGTGCTGAACGCGGAGGTGTCGTCCGTTCGGCGCTAGATAGGAAGGACCGTGATCGAGATCGCGAGACAGTTCGTGATGAGATCGCGGAACGGATCGTGATGAGTTCGCGGGACAGATCGTGATCAAGATCGTGAGATGGATCATGATGAGATCGCGGGACGGATCGTGATGAGTTCACGGGACGGGTCGTGATTGGATCGCGGGACGGATCATGATGAGATCGCGGGACGCTCGGCGATTTGGATCGCGAAGATGTTCGACTACACCAACCGCATTTCTTAACGCTTCCCGCTTAGCGATCTACAAGGGTATGTAGATCCACTCTCCCTCTCGTAGATGCTCATCACCATGGATAGGTTTGCGTGTGCGTAGGAAATTTTTTGTTTCCCGTGCGACGTTCCCCAACAGTAGATACCTTTTTCTATAATTCCTTTCAATAAAGCATTTTCTTGCTCAAGTGTAACTTGGCTAAGAGCATCATCATTAGTGGAATCAATAGAACTACTAGAAACAACATCATTGGGTTTAGTATTTTTATTGTTGCTACTAGATGAAGAACCTTTCTTGCCTTTGTTACTAGATTGCTTAATTTTAACTTGAGGCATGAAAGTAGACAAGTGTAGTCGTTTGGCTAGATAAGATGAAGTCTTCTTTCGGAGATCGTCATTGATAGCTTTGAGAAACTCATGCTCTTGCTCCAAGTTGAGCTTCTCGAAGCGTAGCTTCTCATGAGTTCTCATAAGCTCTCTATGATCTTCGAGAGTAGATTCATGAGCTAACTTAAGAGTGTTTAGTTATTTAGTTAGTTGTTCTATTTTCATCTTATCATCATCAAATGACTCATCTTGACTAGCATGAGAATTATCAAGTTTATTTTGATCAACATCACTAGTTTTATCACAAAGCAAGTCATCATCACAAAGCAAATCATCTTCATCACTATCAAAATCAAGATACCCGGGGTGTGATACCTTGGGGCCTTTAGCCATGAAGCAACTTCCACTCCCTTCATTTGGTGAATCAAATAGATCGTAGGAGTTGGTAGTCACTAGAGCAATTCCGGCAACACCATCATCTTGACTATAGTCGGAGTCGGAGTGATAGCTTCTCTCAGATTTGTTGTCGGAGTCGGAGCCGGAAACCCATTCACCAACATGAGCTTGATGTTTTCTTCTTCTGTAGCTCTTGGTGTACTTGTCCTTCTTCTCCAAATCTCTACTTCTCCTTGAGTGTCTTCATTCATAACGATCATCTCTACTCCTTCTCTCTCTCTTTGTGGTGATTCATTCCTTGAGCTTCGTCTTCGAGGTGACTCTTCTCTTCTTTTGTAGGGAGTCATGCACTCATTTGAGTAGTATCTGGGCTTCCTACAATTGTAGCAATTACGATCACGACTTGACGAACGCTTCTCTTCATATCTTGAGTTGGAGTTTCTTTCTTTGCCTCTATTCTTGTAGAACTTGTTGAATTTCTTGACCATGAGGCTTGTCTCTTCATTGGTGACAAGGTTGTTGCTTGAAGTTGCGGGAGCATCGCTTGTGGCTTTGTAAGCACCGCTAGACTTGTGATGAAGTTCTTCCTTATCTGTTAGTGTCATCTCATGCGCAACAATCCTTCCAATGACTTCCGTAGGCTTGAGATCTTTGTAGTTTGGCATCATTTGGATTAATGTGCACACGGTGTCGTATCTCTCATCCAAAGCTCTAAGTATCTTCTTGATGATGAATTTGTCGGTCATTTCTTCGCTTCCTAAGCGGACAATCTCATTGGTGATGAGAGCTAGCCTAGACTACATCTCTGCGACTCCTTCACCATCCTTCATCTTGAACTTGTCAAGCTGACCTTGAAGAACATCTAACTTGGATTCTCTCACGGACTCGGTTCCTTCGTGCATATCAACCAAAGTATCCCAAATCTCTTTTGCATTCTCAGGACGGCTGATTTTGTTGAATTCTTCGGGGCATAAGCAGTTGAAAAGAATGTCGCATGCTTGAGAATTGAGTTGCAACATATTCAACTCATTCGCGGTCGCTTCACGATCCGGTTCCCGTCCATCCACAAAGAACTCACCTTGCAAGCCAACACAAACAACAGCCCAAACGGCGGGGTTATGACCAAGAATATGCATTTTCATTTTGTGCTTCCAACTAGCAAAATTATTGTCATCAAAGTACGAACCTCTACGGTGATAACTTCCCTCACTATACGCCATACTCTCCTAGGTTGTGAGACCTAAGTAATGGAGACCAAAGCTCTGATACCACTTGTAGGACCGAAAGTATGTCTAGAGGGGGGGTGATTAGACTACTTGACCAAATAAAAGTTTTGCCTATACCAAGTTTTAGTGTTAATAGTTTTTAGCATTTCATGGCAAGTCAAGTACACCCTACACATGCAAGTCTAAGAGTATATAGCAGGGGAAAGTAACAACAAGCATGTATAGAAGGGATAGGGTAGGAAGATCAAACGCAGTTGTACACATGATGATTTTTCCCGTGGTTCCGATAGGTGGTGCTATCGTACATCCATGTTTATGGAGTCTTCAACCCACGGAGGGCTCCACCCAAAAGGGTCCACGAAGTAGCAACCTTGACAATTCCATAACGGCTTCCGTCCACGAAGTACTAGCCTCACTATGGGTAGATCTTCATGAAGTAGGCGATCTCCTTGCCCTTACAAACTTCTTGGTTCACTCCACAACACTAAGTAGGAGGCTCCCAAGCAACACCTAACCAATCGAGGAGGCACCACCCTCCAAAAGGTAATAGGCTCGGTAATGATGATGAACTCCTTGCTCTTGTGCTTCAAGATGATAGACTCCTGAGCACCCAATCACTCTCTCACAGATTTGGCATGGTGGAAGAGATGGGATTGGTGGAAAGCTACTTGGGGAGGCTAGAGATCAAGATCCATATGATTGGAGTGGAATATCTTGACCTCAACACAAGGGTAGGTGGTTCTCTCAGAAAACTGGATGGGGCAAGTGTGGAATAGTTCTGAGTGCTTCTCTTTCGAGTAGGTGGTGGTGAAGGGGTATATATAGGCATTCCAAAAAATCCAACCGTTACACACAAAATGACCAACTCGGTGACACCGATGTGTTAATCTCGGTGGTACTGAAGTGACCAAAAGGTGGCAACTTTTGAATCTCGATGAGACCAATATAGGAAACTCGGTTGCACCGATAAGGTGACCAACGGTCAGATTTCCAATCTCGGTGACGCCGATCCAACATTCTCGGTGGGACCGAAAATGTGAATTTGCATAACAGAAAGTTGGCAACCTAAACTCGGTGGCACCGGTATGGAATCGGTTGCACCGAAGTGGCTAGGGTTTGGCTGAGTCTGTCTAGGTTTTGGAATCGGTGGCACCAATATCGTAAAGTTGGTTGCACCGATTTTGAGTGTTAGGTATAGAACAGACTTTGGTGGGAGAGTTTGTGGATGTTTTTGGCGACTATCACTTGTGCACGTTTGAGCATATTGTTCACCAACAAAACCTTACCCCCTTTTAATAGTATTGGCTTTCCTATGGACTCAAAGTGATTTCTCACAAATATAAAATGTAGAGTCCTTTTGCTTGAAGCTTGGCCAACCTATTTCCTTGCATATTGGGGTATGTCCACAATCTCCTTTTGCCAATCCTATCATCGAACATTTCCTGAAATACACTTGGTGGAAACATTAGTTCAATGACTTATATGTTGTTATTAATTACCAAAACAACCAAGGGAGCAAATGTGCTTTCACCTTGTCACCAAGCCCCAGGAAATGATGGTTAAGTTAGTTGCAGCCATGCTTTAGTAAACGAGGATATGTATGAGTGCTTCATGTGTGATGCGAGCGTGATAATAATATCTGGATCAACATACTACAAGACTTCAAGATTTAAATACACCTCTAGGTGGACTACGTGGAAGAAAAGGGAACCCTAGGGATTGACTAGTGATCACCTGGTTCTACAGACTCAAGAGGGGATCCTAGGGATTGACTAGTGATCACCCGGTTCTACACACTCAAGAGGGGATCCTAGGGATGGACTAGTGATCACCCAGTGCCACAGACTAAAGAGATTATCCTGGGGATTGACCAGTGACCAAAAGTTTTACCAGGGGATCTGGGGGATTGACCACTATGCACCCTGTTTTATGGAAGGCCACACGTGCTCAAAGAGATTGATGGATCTTTCAAGACAAAAAGCTTCCATCTGCAACCGCAAGCTATTATGGGCTCTAGCATAGTTGAGTACTCCAGAAAGACTGTGTCTCGGTCATCCTGTTCTCAAACACCATGTAGTGCGAGGACTTCAAGGGAGGTGGTGGATTTCTATGGGAAAAGTGTGCAAACCTCTACAGGGTGTTAAACTAATCGATTAGCCAGTCCTCGGTTACGAACAATTTGAGCGACTGGAATTGGATTGTCTGGATATTCTCAACATTGTTACCGAATAAATAAATTTGGAATTTTAATGACCTGGGAATGAGAATTGGTTGGCGGAACCATATCATAAATGACATCCACGTAGTATGAAAATGCAAATGAAAACTTTGTGTTAGGACAAAACTGGCTTTTATTCAAAAACTCAGACTTAAAGCTACCACAACCATATTGCATATAGAATAGGCTTTTCATCTGTTCTTAATGTGATCTTGCCGGTACATTCAATGTACTGACCTACATGGCTACAACTTATCATGTTGCAGATATTTCAACCGATGGGTAAGAGTTACAGTATTGGGTTACGGTCTACACTCAACTTGCCGTTGGCGTTGATGGGACTCCACCCCCTTATGCTTTGTTTCCTCTATGATATATAAGGTATACTTGGGATCATGATAGTTATTTGAACATGTGATGTTATGGTATTTCATCGATGTACTATGTGTGCTAGCATACTTATCTAGGGATAGCACAAAAAGCATAGAGATTTGACCCAATTGGGTTGGGTCGCTACAGAGATGGTATCAGAGCAAATGTTGACTATAGGACTTGACCCTAGAAACTGGAAAGCCCTAGGAAAGGATATCTCTAAAACTTTATTTTCAAATAGACCCTTTACTTCTTATATTTTTTTGATTTTATTGAATATCCCCCCTTACCTCAAATAGTTAGAATACACCCCTTTTCCTTTTGACCACACAATGGATAAACTGAGGACCACCTCAGAGTATAAGGATCGAAGCTACAACAACTGAAGAATACAAAGACCCTGAAGAATCCCAATATTTATATGACCTTTAGAAGACCAAAACCGTGATGAATACTCACGTTAGATACGATGATTTGTGAGATGTCCCTTGTGTGTGTGGTTTTCTGACATCCAACAAATAAAACATATTTTCAAAACTATATTGTTTGTATGGTTATCTTTCTCCCTCTGTTTCCAACCTTACCTCATCGCTGCTAAACCTGCCAGATGCCGTCGATATGTGACAATACCAGGAATAGCTCAGGGAACAATGGACCCAACATAAAACAATTGCTCCATACCTAGAACTAGATGTTGCAGCTCCTGATGCAGAACCAGAACCAGAACAACAACAATAACCTGCCACCCCAAGTTGTTATCCTTACTCATTTTCTAAAGTTGAACCCACCAATGTTCTCAAGCAGCACAAAGATGATTGTCGCAGAGGGCTGGCTCTGCAAGATAGGAAGAGAGCTGGCCACCGCAGGATGCACTAACACAAAGAAGGTGAGGTTCGTCGCTCACCGACTAGAGGGACCAACAACTTCTTGGTGGGAGAATTACACTGCCACATACCCCATGATGAATGCAACTTGGGATAATTTCCAGCAAGTTTTTCGCACCGCACATGTTTCAGATGGAGCCATGAGTCTGAAGAAGAGGGAATTCCGCAACCTATGCCAAGGAAGTCGTACAGTAGAACATTATGTGGATGAGTTCAGCCAGCTAGACCATTATGCTCCAGGAGACATAGCCACATATGCCATTAAATATGAGAAGTTTTTGGAGGGACTGAACTATGAGCCGGGAATGCAGTTGACCATGGCTATTTAATAACTATAAAGAATTGGTTGACAAGGCTATCATTCTTGAAGGCAAGTAACTGCAGATGGAGAACCGCAAGAGAACGTACGAGCAGGGAAGGTACAACTCTGGAGTTCAGCAGAAGCCCCTCTACACCTCGTACTCAGAAAATTCCAGATCAGGACCCAAGAATTTTGGACGACACCACCATCAATACCATGGAAGTCATTCTCAGCACGGAAGCATTGGACACCACCCCAGTGGCCACAGTCATGACAATGAAACTTGAAGAATTGGAAACCAACATCATCTAAACCCAGCTGCACCAACAAAGAAGGATACGAGTCATATTACTTGTTTTGAATGCAAGAAGACAGGACATTATGTAAACGATGTTGGGGAACGTAGTAGTAAATCAAAAAAAAATTCTACGACCACCAAGATCTATCTATGGAGAAACCAGCAACGAGTAAGGGGAGATTGCATCTTCATACCTTTGAAGATCGCTAAGCGGAAGCGTTACAAGAACGCGGTTGGTGGCGTCGTACTCGCAGCGATTCAGATCGCGGTGGATTCCGATCTTAGTGCCGAACAACGGCACCTTTGTTGGAAATATGCCCTAGAGGCAATAATAAATTAGTTGTTATCATATTTCCTTGTTCATTATAATCGTTTATTATCCATGCTATAATTGTATTGATCGGAGACTTAGATACATGTGTGGATACATAGACAACACCATGTCCCTAGTATGCCTCTAAATAGACTAGATCGTTGATCAAAGATGGCTATGGTTTCCTAGTCATGGACATGAGATGTCATTTGGTAACGGGATCACATCATTAGGAGAATGATGTGATGGACAAGACCCAAACTATAAACGTAGCATATGGTCGTGTCAGTTTATTGCTACTATTTTCTACATGTCAAGTATCTATTCCTATGACCATGAGATCATGCAACTCACTAACACCGGAGGAGTGCCTTGTGTGTATCAAACATCGCAACGTAATTGGGTGACTATAAATGTGCTCTACAGGTATCTCCAAGGGTGTCTGTTGAGTTGGCATGGATCAAGACTGGGATTTGTTACTCCGTGTGACAGAGAGGTATCTCAGGGCCCACTCGGTAATACAACATCACAATAAGCCTTGCAAGCAATGTGACTAAGTGTTAGTCACGATATCTTGTATTACGCAACGAGTAAAGAGACTTTCCAGTAACGAGGTTGAACTAGGTATGGAGATACTGACGATCGAATCTCGGGTAAGTAACATACCAAAGAACAAAGGGAACATCATACGGGATTAACTGAATCCTTGACATAGAGGTTCGACCGATAAAGATCTTCGGAGAATATGTAGGAACCAATATGGGCATCCATGTCCTACTATTGGTTATTGACCATAGAGGTGTCTCGGTCATGTCTACATACTTCTCGAACCCGTAGGGTCTGCACACTTAAGGTTTGGTGACGTTCCGGCAGTATAGAGTTATGCTTGGTGGTGACCGAAGGTTGTTAGGAGTCCGGGATGAGATCCTAGACGTCATGAGGAGCTCCGGAATGGTGCGGAGGTAAATATAAATATATAGGAAGTCCTATTTTGGTCGCCGGAAAAGTTTCGGGCTCATCGATAGTGTACCGAGAGTGCCGGTAGTGTACCGGGAGACCATCGGGAGGGGTATTTCGACCCAAGAGGCTACATGGGCTGTGGGGGAGTGAATACCAGCCCTTAGTGGGCTGGTTGAAGTCCCACACAAGGCCCACACCGCTGGGACGAAAAGCCCAAAGAGAAAAAGGTGGAAAAAGGCAAAAAGACCAAAATAAGGAGGAGTCCTAGTCCTACTAGGATTGGAGGAGGATTCCTCCTCTCCTCCTTGGTTCGGCTGACCCAAGGGCTGGCTCCTTGGGAGCCAAGCCTCCTCCTCTCTTCCTCCTATATATACTAGAGGTTTTAGGGTTTTTGGCACTAGTTTTTCAGCCACGTGCTACCCGTTCCTCCAGTGCATAGTTTCTCCTCTAGATCGGATTTCTGCAGTGCTTAGGCGAAGCCCTGCCGGAATAGGTCCACCACCATCGCCGGAGCGCCGTCATGCTGCTGGAGAACTCTTCTACCTCTCCACTCCCTCTCGATGGATCAAGAAGGCGGAGATCGTCATCAAGTTGTATGTGTGCTGAACACGGAGGTGCCGTCCGTTCGGCGCTAGATCAGAAGGACCGTGATCAAGATCGCGAGATGGATCGTGATGAGATCACGGGACGGATCGTGATGAGTTCATGGGACGGATCATGATGAGATCGCGGGACGGATCGTGATGAGTTCACGGGACGGATCGTGATTGGATCGCGGGACGGATCGTGATGAGATCGCGAGATGCTCGACGATTTGGATCGCGAAGACGTTCGACTACACCAACCGCGTTTCTTAACGCTTCCCGCTTAGTGATCTACAAGGGTATGTAGATCCACTCTCCCTCTTGTAGATGCTCATCACCATGGATAGATCTTGCGTGTGCGTAGGATTTTTTTGGTTTCCCATGCAACATTCCCCAACAGTGGCATCATGGGCTAGGTCTATGTGTAGATGAGATCTCGAGTAGAACACAAAGAGTTTGTGGGCATTGATGCTTAGATTGCTTCCTCCCTTGGTCGTGTTTTGGTTCAGCGGTATTGTGAGATGAAGCGTCCCGGACCAACATTACTCGTACGCTTACGAGATACCGGTTCCCTCAACCGCAACTTGTTGCATAGATGGCTTGCGGGTGCTAGTTTCTCTCACTTTAGTTGGATCGGATTCGACAAAGGCGGTCCTTGAGAAGGTTGAAAAGCAACTAGTGTATCACTGTTGTGGTTTTTGCGTAGATGAGAATTGTTCTTGCTAGATACCCGTCGCAGCCACGTAAAACATGCAACAACAATTAGAGGACGTCTAACTTGTTTTTGCAGGGTATGTTGTGATGTGATATGGCCAATTACATGATGTGATATATGTGATGTATGAGATGATCATGTGTTGTATAGAATATCACGACTTGCATGTCGATGAGTACGGCAACCGGCAGGAGCCATAGGGTTGTCTTTAATTATTGTATGACCTGCGTGTCAATCATTAAGCGCTATGTAATGCTTTACTTTATCGCTAAACGGTAGCAATAGTAGTACAAGCATGATGGGCGCGACTACCCTAATGGCGGCACGTCGATGGAGATCAAGATGATGGAGATCATGGTGTCGTGCCGGTGACGATGGAGATCATGCCGGTGCTTTCAAGATGGAGATCAAAAGCACAAGTTCATGGCCATATCATGTCACTTATGATTTGCATGTGATGTTAATCCTTTTATGCACCTTGTTTTGCTTAGGATGACGGTAGAATTAGAAGGTGATCCCTCACTTAAATTTCAAGATGAATTGTGTTCTCCCCGAGTGTGCACCATTGTGAAAGTTCGTCGTGTTGAGACACCACGTGATGATCGGGTGTGATAGACTCTACGTTCACATACAACGGGTGTAAGCCAGTGTTGCACATGCAGAACACTCGGGTTAAACTTAACGAGCCTAGCATGTACAGACATGGCCTCGGAACACAAGAGACGGAAAGGTCGAACATGATTCATATAGCAGATATGATCAACATGATGATGTTCACCATTGAAACCACCTCAACTCACGTGATGATCAGACTTGAGTTGGTGAATTTGGATCATGTATCACTCGAATGACCAGAGGGATGTCAATTTGAGTGGGAGTTCTTAAGTAATATGATTAATTGAACTCATTATCATGAACATAGTCATTAGTGTCTTTGCAAACTGTGTTGTATATTACTAGCTCACATTGTAGCTCCCTTGAATTTTTATATGTTCGTAGAGAAATAGAGTTGAAATATGATGGTAGCAATATTGCGGACTGGCTCCGTGATCTGAGGATTGTCCTCCTTGCTGCACAGAAGGCTTATGTCCTTAATGCACCGCTCGATGCACCAACCCCTCTAGCGTCGTCTGTAGATGTTGTGAACATCTGACAGGCACATTCTGATGACTACTTGATAGTTTAGTGTGTCATGCATTACGGCTTAGAATTGAGGCTCCGAAACGTTTTGAATGTCACGAAACATATGAGATGTTCTAAGAGCTGAAATTAGGATCTCAGGCTCGTGCCCGTGTTGCGAGATGTGAGATCTCCAACAAGATTATTTGCCTGCAAGATGAACGAGAACAACTCAATCGTTGAGCATGTGCTCAGATTGTCTGGGTGCTACAATCGCTTGAATCGAGAGGGAGTTTATCTTCCAGATAAGATAGCGAGTGATATAGTTCTCCAAGTCACTGTCACTAAGCTACTAGAACTTGGTGATGAACTATAAAATGCCAGGGATAAAAATAATGATCCCTGAGCTGTTCGTGATGTTTGACACCGCGAAGGTAGAAATCAAGAAGGAGCATCAAGTGTTGATGGTTAGTAAAACCACTAGTTTCGAGAAGGGCAAGGGCAAGGAGGGAAACTTCATGGATGGCAAGTCCGTTGCTGCTCCAGTGAAGCAACCCAAAGTTGAACCCAAACCCGAGACTAAGTGCTTCGATTATGAGGAGAGCGGTCGCTGAAGCAGAACAACCCTAGATACTTGGTAGATAAGAAGGCTGGCAACGTCAACATAAGTATATTTGATATACGGTTTATTGATGTGTACCTTGCTAGTACTCCTAGTAGCACCTGGGTATTGGATACCGGTTCGGTTGCTAATGTTAGTAACTCGAAATAAAAGCTACAGAATGAATGGAGAACTAGCTAAGGGTGAGGTGACGATGTGTGTTGGAAATGTTTCCAAAGTTGATGTGATCAACATCGCACGCTCTCTCTACCTTAGGGATTAGTGAAAAACCTAAACAAATGTTATTTGGTGTTATGCGTTGAGCATGAACATGATTAGATCGTGTTTATTGCAACATGGTTATTCATTTAAGTTAGAGAATAATGGTTATTCTATTTACATGAATAATACCTTCAATGGTCATGCACCCAGTGAGGATGGTTTGTTGAATCTTGATCGTAGTAATACACATGTTCATAACATTGATGCCAAAAGATACAAGTTAATAATGATAGTACCACATACTTGTGGCACTACCGCTAAATGTCATATTGGTATAAAGCGCATGAAGAAACTCCATGATGATGGACCTTTGGACTCATTCGATTTTGAATTGGTTGAGGCACGCGAACCATGCCTCTTGGGCAAGATGACTAAGGACCCCGTTTACAGATGGATGGAGCGGGCAAGTGATTTATTGGAAATGATACATGTTGATGTATGCAATCCAATGAGTCTTGTAGCGTGCGGTGGATATCGTTACTTTCTTACCTTCACTGATGATTCGAGTAGATATAGTGTATATTTACTTAATGAAACACAAATCTGAATTGTTTGAAAGGTTCAAGCAAATTCAGAGTGAAGTTTAAGATCATCATGACAAGAAGATAAATATCTGAGTTACGAGTTTGGCATACAGCTTTAGACAATGTGAAAGTTGTTTCACAACTCACGCCACCTGGAACACCATAGTGTGATGGTGTGTTCAAACGTCATGGTCATGCTCTATTGAAAATGGTTCTTGCTATGATGTCTCTTATCATTTTGCAACTATAATTTTGGGGTTATGCATTAGAGACAACTACATTCACTTTAGATAGGGCACCATCTAAATCCGTTGAGATGACACCGTGTGAATTATGGTTTGATAGAAACCTAAGATGTCATTTCTTAATGTTTGGGATTGCAACACTTATGTGAAAAAGGTTTTCACCTAATGAGCTCGAACCCAAAGCAGACAAATGCATATTCATAGAATACCCTAAAGACAGTTGGGTAAACCTTCTATCTCAGATCCAAGCATAAAGTGTTTGTTGCTAAAACTGGGTCCTTTCTCGAGAAAGAGTTTCTCTCGAAAGAATTGAGTGGGAGGAATATAGAACTTGATGAGGTTGTTGAACCTTTGTTCAACCAGAGAGTAGCGCAGCGTAGGAATTTGTTTCTGTGAAGCCTACATTAGTTGAAGAGGAAGTTAATGATGATGATCATGAAGCTTCGGATCAAGTTACTATCAAACCTCGTAGGTCGACAAGGACGTGTACTGCTCCTGAGTGGTACGACAACGCTGTCTTAGAGGTCATGTTGTTGGACAACGATGAACCTATGAGCTATGGAGAAGCGATGATGGGCCCGGATTCCGACAAATGGTTAGAGGCCATGAAATCCGAGAAAGGATCCATGTATGAAAACCAAGTATAGACTTTGGTAGACTTGCTCGTTGGACGGCAAGTCTTTGAGTACAAATGGATGTTTAAAATGAAGACAGACGCTCATGGTAAATGTCGCCATTTGTAAAGCTCGACTTGTTGCAAAGAAGTTTATGACAAGTTCAAGGAGTTGACTGCAATGAGACTTTCTCACTCGTAGCGATGCTAAAGTCTGTTGGAATTATGTTAGCAGTTGCTGCATTTTTCAATTATGAAATCTGGCAGATGGATATCAAAACATCGTTTCCTTAACGGTTTACTTGAGGAAAGGTTGTATGCGATACAACCAGAAGGTTTTGTCAGTCCTAAGGATGCTAAAAGGTGTGCAAGCTTCAGTGATTCTTCTATGAACTGAAGCAAGCATCTCGGAGTTGGAATATACACTTTGATGAGGTGATGAAAGTTTTTGAGTCGATACAAAGTTTACGAGAAACTTGTATTTACAATAAAGTGAGTGAGAGCACTATAGAATTTCTGGTAAGTATATGTGGATGACGTATTGTTGATTGGAAATGATGTAGAATTTCTGGAAAGCATAAACGGTTGTTTGAAAAGAGTTTTTCAAAGGAAGTCCTGGATAAAGCTACCTAATTGTTGAGCATCAAGATCTATAGAGATAGATCAAGATGCTTGATGAGACTTTCAATGAGTACATACCTTGACAAGATTTTGAAAGAGTTCAAAATGGATCAGTCAGAGAAAGAGTTCTCGCCTGATTTGTAAGGTGTGAAGTTGAGTGACACTCAAAGCTCGACCACGGCAGAAGAAAGAGAAAGGACGAACGTCATCCCCTATGCCATAGCCATAGGCTCTATATAGTATGCCATGCTGTGTACCGCATCTGTGTGTGCCTTGCCATGAGTCTGTCAAGGGGTACAAGAGTGATCCACGAGTGGATCACTGGACATTGGTCAAGATTATCCCTAGTAACTAAAAGTCTAAGGGGATGTTTCTCGATTATGGAGGTGATAAAGAGTTCGTCGTAAAGAGTTACGTCGATGCAAGCTTTAACACCAATCCGGATGACTCGTAGTAGCAATCTGGATACGTATAGTGGAGCAGCCATTTGGAATAGTACCAAGTGGAGTGTGGTAGTAGTGTTTACAGTTTTACATAGAGATTTGCAAAGTACACACGGATCTGAATGTCGCAGACCCGTTGACTATAAGACCTCTCTCACATGCAAAGCATGATCGAGCCCCAGAACTCATTGGGTGTTAGATTCATAACAATGCGAATCACATGGTGATGTGAACTAGATTATTGACTCTAGTGCAAGTGGGAGACTATTGGAAATATGCCCTAGAGGCAATAATAAATTAGTTATTATCATATTTCCTTGTTCATGATAATCGTTTATTATACATGCTATAATTGTATTGATCGGAGACTTAGATACATGTGTGGATACATAGACAACACCATCTCCCTAGTATGCCTCTAAATAGACTAGCTCGTTGATCAAAGATGGCTATGGTTTCCTAGTCATGGACATGAGATGTCATTTGGTAATGGGATCGCATCATTAGGAGAATGATGTGATGGACAAGACCCAAACTATAAATGTAGCATATGGTCGTGTCAGTTTATTGCTACTGTTTTCTGCATGTCAAGTATCTGTTCCTATGACCATGAGATCATGCAACTCATTGACACCGGAGGAGTGCCTTGTGTGTATCAAATGTCGCAACGTAATTGGGTGACTATAAAGGTGCTCTACAGGTATCTCCGAGGGTGTCTGTTGAGTTGGCATGGATCAAGACTGGGATTTGTTACTCTGTGTGACGGAGAGGTATCTTAGGGCCCACTCGGCAATACAACATCACAATAAGCCTTGCAAGCAATGTGACTAAGTGTTAGTCATGGGATCTTGTATTACGCAACGAGTAAAGATACTTGCCGGTAACGAGGTTGAACTAGGTATGGAGATACTGACGATCGAATCTCGCGCAAGTAACATACCGAAGAACAAAGGGAACATCATACGGGATTAATCGAATCCTTGACATAGAGGTTCGACCAATAAAGATCTTCGTAGAATATGTAGGAACCAATATGGGCATCCAGGTCCCGCTATTGGTTATTGATCGTAGAGGTGTCTCCGTCATGTCTACATAGTTCTCGAACCCGCAGGGTGTGCACACTTAAGGTTTGGTGACGTTTCGGTAGTATAGAGTTATGCTTGGTGGTGACCGCAGGTTGTTCGGAGTCCCAGATGAAATCCTGGACGTCATGAGGATCTCCGTAATGGTGCGGAGGTAAAGATTGATATATAGGAAGTCCTATTTTGGTCACCGGAAAAGTTTCGGGCTCATCGGTAGTGTACCGGGAGTGCCGGTAGTGTACCGGGAGACCATCGGGAGGGGTATTTCGACCCAAGAGGCTACATGGGATTTGGGAGAGTGAATACCAGCCCTTAGTGGGCTGGTGGAAGTCCCACACAAGGCCCATGCGGCTGGGAAGAAAAGTCCAAAGAGAAAAAGGTGGAAAAAGGCAAAAGGACCAAAATAAGGAGGAGTCCTAGTCCTACTAGGATTGGAGGAGGATTCCTCCTCTCCTCCTTGGTTCGGTCGACCCAAAGGCTGGCTCCTTGGGATCCAAGCCTCCTCGTCTCTTCCTCCTATATATACTAGAGCTTTTAGGGTTTTTGGCACTAGATTTTCAGCCACATGCTACCCGTTCCTCCAGTGCATAGTTTCTCCTCTAGATCGGATTTTTGCAGTGCTTAGGCGAAGCCCTGCCAGAATAGCTCCACCACTGTCGGCGGAGCGTCGTCATGCTGCCGGAGAACTCTTCTACCTCTCCGCTCCCTCTTGCTGGATCAAGAAGGCGGAGATCGTCATCAAGCTGTACGTGTGCTGAACACGGAGGTGCCATCCGTTCGGTGCTAGATCGGAAGGGCCATGATCAAGATCGCGAGACGGATCGTGATAAGATCGCGGGACGGATCGTGATGAGTTCACGGGATGGGTCGTGATGAGATCGCGGGATCGTGATGAGTTCGCGGGACGGATCGTGATTGGATCGCGGGACGGATCGTGATGAGATCGTGGGATGCTCGACGATTTGGATCGCGAAGACGTTTGGCTACACCAACCGCATTTCTTAACGCTTCTCGCTTAGCGATCTACAAGGGTATGTAGATCCACTCTCCCTCTTGTAGATGCTCATCACCATGGATAGATCTTGCGTGTGCGTAGGAATTTTTTTGTTTCCCATGCAATGTTCCCCAACATCCTCCGCGTTCAACACACGTGCAGCCCGGTGACGTGTACTACGCCTTGATCTAGCAAGGAGGAAGGAGAGGTTGAGGGAGATCTCCGGCAGCACGACGGCGTGGTGACGGTGGAGCTTCATGGCCTCCGGCAGTGCTTCACCAAGCACTATGGAGAACGTGGAAGAGGAAGGGAAGGGCTGCGTCGAGAGAGACAATACTCGTGTGTTTGGCAGCCCCCAAACCCTCCACTATATATAGGAGGAGGGGGAGGGAGGGCGCAGCCCTAAGGTTCCCACCCTAAGAGCTGCGGCCGGCCCTAATTTGGCCTTCTGGCCAATGGCCAAAGAGGGAGAGGGGTGCGGCTGCCCTAGGGTGGGCCTTAGGTCCCATCTGCCCTAGGGTTTGCCCCCCTCCCACCTTCAGCTGCGTCTTGGGACCTTCTGGGGGAGCACCAGCCCACCTAGGGGCTGGTTCCCTCCCACTTGCAGCCCATGCAGCCCTCTGGTGCTAGTGGCCCCACTTGGTGGACCCCTGGAACCCTTCCGATGGTCCCGGTACGTTACCGGTGATTCCCGAAACTCTTTCGGTGACCAAAACCTCACTTCCTATATATGAATATTTACCTCCGGACCATTCCAGAGCTCCTCATGACGTTTGGAATCTCATCCGGGACTCCAAACAACCTTTGGTAACCACGTACACTATTTCCCTATAACCCTAGCATCATCGAACCTTAAGTGTGTAGATCCTACGGGTTCGGGAGGCACGTAGACATGACCAAGACACCTCTCCGGTCAATAACCAACAGCGGGATCTGGATACCCATGTTGGCTCCCACATGCTCCACGATGATCTCATCGGATGAACCACGATGTCGGGGATTTAATCAATCCCGTATACAATTCCCTTTGTCTACCAGTATGATACTTGCTCGAGATTCGATCGTCGGTATCCCTATACCTTGTTCAATCTCGTTACCGGCAAGTCTCTTTACTCGTTACATAACACATCATCCCGTGGCTAACTCCTTAGTCACATTGAGCTCAATATGATGATGTCTTATCAAGTGGGCCCAGAGATACCTCTCCGTCACACGGAGTGACAAATCCCAGTCTTGATTTGTGCCAACCCAACAGACACTTTTGGAGATACCCGTAGTGCACCTTTATAGCCACCTAGTTACGTTGTGACGTTTGGCACACCCAAAGTATTCCTACGGTATCCGAGAGTTGCACAATCTCATGGTCTAAGGAAATGATACTTGACATTGGAAAAGCTTTAGCAGACGAACTACACGATCTTGTGGTATGCTTAGGATTGGGTCATGTCCATCACATCATTCTCCTAATGATGTGATCCCGTTATCAACGACATCCAATGTCCATGGTCATGAAACCGTGACCATCTATTGATCAACGAGCTAGCCAACTAAAGGCTCACTAGGGACATGTTGTGGTCTATGTATTCACGCATGTATTACGGTTTCCGGTTAACACAATTATAGCATGAACTATCATGAACAAGGAAATACAATAATAACCATTTTATTATTGCCTCTAGGGCATATTTCCAACAGTCTCACACTTGCACTAGAGTCAATAATCTAGTTACATTGTGATGAATTGAACACCCATAGAGTTCTGGTGTTGATCATGTTTTGCTCGTGAGAGAGGTTTAGTCAATGATCTGCGACATTCAGATCCGTATGTACTTTAGAAATATCTATATCTCCTTCCTGAATGTAGTCACGAATGGAGTTGAAGCAACATTTGATGTGTCTTGTCTTCTTGTGAAACCTGGGCTCCTTGGCAAGGGCAATAGCTCCACTGTTGTCACAGAATAGAGTCATCGGGCCCGACACATTGGGAATCACTCCTAGGTCGGTGATGAACTCCTTCATCCAGACTCCTTCCTTTGCTGCTTCCGAAGCATCTATGTACTCCACTTCACATGTAGATGCCACCACGACACTTTTCTTGCTACTGCACCAGCTTACTGCCCCTCCGTTCAAAATATACATGTATCTGATTTGTGACTTGGAGTCATCCGGATCTGTGTCGAAGCTAGCATCGACGTAACCCTTTACGACGAGCTCTTCGGTACCTCCATATACGAGAAACATGTCCTTGGTCCTTTTCGGGTACTTCAGGATATTCTTGACCGTTGTCCAGTGTTCCGCTCTGGGATCACTTTGGTACCTCCCTACCATACTTATGGCAAGGTTCACATCAGGTCTGTTACACAGCATGGCATACATAATAGAGCCTATGGCTGAAGCATAGGGGATGACACTCGTCTCTTCTCTATCCTTTGCCGTGGTCGGGCATTAAGTCGTACTCAATCTCACACCCTGTAACACAGGCAAGAACCCCTTCTTGGACTGATCCATATTGAACTTCTTCAATATCTTGTCAAGGTATGTGCTTTGTGAAAGACCTATGAGGCGTCTCGATCTATCTCTATAGATCTTGATGCCTAATATGTAAGCACCTTCTCCAAGGTCCTTCATTGAAAAACACTTACTCAAGTAGGCCTTTACGCTTTCCAAAAGTTTTATATCATTTCCCATCAACAATATGTCATCCACATATAATATGAGAATGCTACAGAGCTCCCACTCATTTTCTTGTAAATACAGGGTTCTCCATAAACCTGTATAAACCCAAACGCTTTAATCACCTCATTAAAGCGAATGTTCCAACTCCGAGATGCTTGCACCAGCCCATAGATGGACCGCTGGAGCTTGCATACCTTGTTAGCATACTTAGGATCGACAAAACCTTCTGGCTGCATCATATACAGTTCTTCCTCAAGGAAGCCATTAAGGAATGCCATTTGACGTCCATTTGCCAGATCTCATAATCATAAAATGCGGCAATTGCTAACATGATTTGGACGGACTTCAGCATCGCTACGGGTGAGAAATTCTCATCATACTCAACTCCTTGAACTTGTCGATAACCCTTAGCGACAAGCCAAGCCTTATAAACGGTCACATTACCATCCGCGTCAGTCTTCTTCTTAAAGATCCATTTATTTTCTATGGCTCGCTTATCATCAGGCAAGTCCACCAAAGTCCATAATTTGTTCTCGTACATGGATTCTATCTCGGATTTCATGGCTTCAAGCGATTTGTTGGAATCCGGGCCCGCCATCGCTTCTTCATAGTTCGAAGGTTCACCGTTGTCCAACAACATGATCTCCAGGACAGGGTTGTCGTACCACTCTGGTGCGAAACATGTCCTAGTGGACCTTCGAATGGCAACTTGATCTGAAGTCTCATGATCATCATCATTAACTTCCTCTACAACCGATGCAGGCTCCACAAAAACAACTTCCTGTGCTGCACTACTCTTCGGTTCGAGTGGAGGTACAATTACCTCATCAAGTTTTATTTTCCTCCCACTTACTTCTTTCGAGACAAACTCCTTCTCTAGAAAGGATCCATTCTTGGCAACAAAGACTTTGCCTTTGGATCTGAGGTAGAAGGTATACCCAATAGTTACTTTGGGGTATCCTATGAAGACGTACTTTTCCGCTTTGGGTTCGAGCTTCTCAGGTTGAAGTTTCTTCACATAAGCATCGCATCCCCAAACTTTTAGAAATGACAGCTTAGGTTTCTTTCCAAACCATAATTCATACCGTGTCATCTCAACGAACTTTGACGGTGCCCTATTTAAAGTGAATGCGGCAGTCTCTAATGTATATCCCCAAAATGATAGCGGTAAGTCGGTAAGAGACATCATAGATCGCACCATATCCAATAGAGTGCGATTACGACGTTCAGACACACCATTTCGCTGAGGTGTGCCAGGCGGCGTGAGTTGTGAAACAATTCCACATTTCCTTAGGTGCGTGCCAAACTCGTGACTTCAATATTCTCCGCCACGATCAAATCGTAGGCACTTTATTTTCCTATCATGTTGATTCTCTACCTCACTCTGAAATTCCTTGAACCTTTCAAAGGTTTCAGACTTGTGTTTCATTAAGTAGACATACCCATATCTACTCAAGTCATCAGTGAGGGTGAGAACATAACGGTAGCCACCACGTGCCTCGACACTCAATGGACCGCATACATCGGTATGTATTATCTCCAACAAGTCGGTTGCTCGCTCCATTGTTCCGGATAACGGAGTCTTGTCCATCTTGCCCATGAGACATGGTTCACACGCGTCAAATGATTCAAAGTCAAGAGACTCCAAAAGTCCATCAACATGGAGTTTCTTCATGCGTTTGACACCAATATGACCAAGGCGGCAGTGCCACATGTAAATGGGACTATCATTATCAACCTTACATCTTTTGGTACTCACACTATGGACATGTGTAACATCACATTCGAGATTCATCAAAAATAAACCATTGACCAGCGGGGCATGACCATAAAACATTTCTCTCATATTAATAGAACAACCATTATTCTCAGATTTAAATGAGTAGTCATCTCGCATCAAGCGAGATCCAGATACAATGTTCATGCTCAAAGCTAGTACTAAATAACAATTATTGAGGTTTAAAACTAATCCCGAAGGTAGATGTAGAGGTAGCGTGCCGACGGCGATCACATCGACCTTGGAACCATTCCTGACGCCCATCGTCACCTCGTCCTTTGCCAGTCTCCGCTTATTCCGCAGCTCCTACTTGGAGTTACAAATGTGAGCAACTGCACCGGTATCAAATACCCAGGAGCTACTACGAGCGCTGGTTAGGTACACATTAATAACAAGTATATCATATATACCTTTAACGTTGCCGGCCTTCTTATCCGCTAAGTATTGGGGCAGTTCCGCTTCCAGTGACCGGTACCCTTGCACTAAAAGCACTCAGTCTCAGGCTTGGGTCCATGCTTGTTCTTCTTCCCGGCAACTTGCTTATCGGGCGCGGCAACCGCTTTGCCGTCCTTCTTGAAGTTCTTATTACCCTTGCCTTTCTTAAAACTAGTGGTCTTATTCACCATCAACACTTGATGCTCCTTTTTGATCTCGACCTCCACTGATTTCAACATCGAGTACAACTCAGGAATGGACTTCTCCATACCCTGCATGTTGTAGTTCATCACAAAGCTCTTGTATCTAGGTGGGAGCGACTGGAGGATTCTGTCAATGACCGAGTCATCCAGAAGATTAACTCCTAGCTGAGTCAATCGGTTGTGCAACCCAGACATTTTGAGTATGTGCTCACTGACGGAACTATTTTCCTCCATCTTACAACTGAAGAACTTGTCGGAGACGTCATATCTCTCGACCCGAGCATGAGCCTGGAAAACCAGTTTCAGCTCTTGGAACATCTCATATGCTTCGTGTTGCTCAAAATGCTTTTGGAGCCCCGGTTCTAAACTGTAAAGCATGCCGCACTAAACCAGGGAGTAATCATCATAGCATGACTGCCAAGCATTCGTAACGTCTTGATCCGCTGGGAAAATGGGTGGGTCACCTAGCGGTGCATCAAGGACATACAATCTCTTGGAAGCTATGTGGATGATCCTCAAGCTACGGACCCAGTCCGCATAGTTGCTTCCATCGTCTTTCAGCTTGGTTTTCTCTAGGTACGCGTTGAAGTTGAGGGTGACATTAGCGTTGGCCATTGGATCTACAATATAGATTGTAAAGACAATTTTAGACTAAGTTCATGATAATTAAGTCCACATAATCAAATTATTTAATGAACTCCCACTTAGATATACATCTCTCTAGTCATCCAAGTGATACATGATCCATGTCAACTAGCCCGTGTCCGATCATCACGTGAGACGGACTAGTCATCCATGGTGAACATCTCCATGTTGATCGTATCTTCTATTCGACTCATGTGCGACCTTTCGGTCTTCTGTGTTCCGAGGCCATGTATGTACATGCTAGGCTCGTCAAGTCAACCTAAGTGTTTCGCGTGTGTAAATCTGGCTTACACCCGTTGTATGCGAACGTTAGAACCTATCACACCCGATCATCACGTGGTGCTTCGGAACAACGATCCTTAGCAACAGTGCACAGTTAGGGTGAACACATTTCTTGAAATTTTAGTGAGAGATCAGCTTATTTAGCTACCATCGTTCTAAGCAAATAAGATGTAAACATGATAAACATCGCATGCAATCAATATAGTGACATGATATGGCCAATATCATCTTGCTCCTTTGATCTCCATCTCGGGGCACCATGATCATCATTGTCACCGGCACGACACCATGATCTCCATCATCAGGATCTCCATCATCGTGTCTTCATGAAGTTGTCTCACCAACTATTATTTCTACTACTATGGCTAACGTTTAGCAATAAAGTAAAGTAATTACATGGCAATCTTGATTGACACGCAGGTCATACAATAAATTAAGACAACTCCTATGGCTCCTGCCGGTTGTCATACTCATCGACATGCAAGTCGTGAATCCTATTACAAGAACATGATCAATCTCATACATCACAATGCATCACATCACATCCTTTGGCCATATCACATCACAAGGCATATGCTACAAAAACAAGTTAGACGTCCTCTAATTTGTTGTTGCAAGTTTTACGTGGCTGCTATAGGTTTCTAGCAAGAACGTTTCTTACCTACGCCAAAACCACAACGTGATATGCCAATTGATATTTACCCTTCATAAGAACCCTTTTCATTGAATCCGATCCGACTAAGGTGGGAGAGACAGACACCCGCTAGCCACCTTATGCAACAAGTGCATGTGAGGCAGTGAAACCGGTCTCACATAAGCGTACGTGTAAAGTTGGTACAGGCCGCTTCATCCCACAATACCGCAGAATCAAGATAAGAGCGGTAACGGTAAGAAAATTAACAAAATCGACGCCCACAACAACTTGTGTTCTACTCGTGCATAGATTCTACACATACATCTAGCTCTGATACCAGTGTTGGGGAACGTAGTAGTAAATCAAAAAAAAATTATGACCACCAAGATCTATCTATGGAGAAAGCAGCAATGAGTAAGGGGAGATTGCATCTTCATACCTTTGAAGATCGCTAAGCGGAAGCGTTACAAGAACACGGTTGGTGGAGTCGTACTCGTAGCGACTCAGATCGTGGTGGCTTCCGATCTTAGCACCGAACAACGGCGCCTCGGCGTTCAACACACATGCAGCCCGGTGACGTCTCCTACGCCTTGATCTAGCAAGGAGGAAGGAGAGGTTGAGGGAGAGATCCGGCAGCACAACGGCGTGGTGATGGTGGAGCTGCGTGGTCTCCGATAGGGCTTCGCCAAGCAGTACGGAGAACGAGGAAGAGAAGGGTAGGGCTGCGCCGAGAGAGAGAGAGAGAGAACTCATGTGTTTGGCAGCCCCAAAACCTTGCACTATATATGGGAGGAGGGGAAGGGAGGGCGCAGCCCTAGGGTTCCCACCCTAGGAGCTGTGGCCGGCCCTAGATGGCCTTCTAGCCGGCGGCCAGAGAGGGAGAGGGGTGCGGCTGCCCTAGGGTGGGCCTTAGGGCCCATCTGCCCTAGGGTTTGCCCCCTCCCACCTTCAGCTGTGCCTCGGGCCCTTGTGGGGGCACACCAGCCCACCTAGGGGCTGGCTCCCTCCCACTTGCGGCCCATGCAGCCCTCTGGTGCTCGTGGCCTCACTTGGTGGACCCCGGGAACCCTTCCGGTGGTCCCGGTACGTTACCGGTGATTCTCGAAACTCTTCCGATGACCAAAACCTCACTTAGTATATATGAATCTTAACCTCCGAACCATTCCGGAGCTCCTCGTGACATACGGGATCTCATCCGAGACTCCGAACAACCTTAGGTAACGACGTACACTATTTCCCTATAACCCTAGCATCATCGAACCTTTAGTGTGTTGACCCTATGGATTCGGGAGGCACGTAGACATGACCGAGACACCTCTCCGGTCAATAACCAACAACAGAATCTGGATACCCATGTTGGCTCCCACATGATCCACGATGATCTCATCGGATGAACTACGATGTCGGGGATTCAATCAATCCCGTATACAATTCCCTTTGTCTACCGGTATGATACTTGCCCGAGATTCGATCGTCGGTATCCTTATACCTTGTTTAATCTCGTTACCGGCAAGTCTCTTTACTCATTCCGTAACGCATCATCCCATGGCTAACTCCTTAGTCACATTGAGGTCAATATGATGATGTCTTACCGAGTGGGCCCAGAGATACCTCTCCGTCACAAGGAGTGACAAATCCCAGTCTCGATTCGTGCCAACCCAACACACTTTTGGAGATACCCGTAGTGCACCTTTATAGCCACCCAGTTACGTTGTGACATTTAGCACACCCAAAGTATTCCTACGATATCGAGGAGTTGCACAATCTCATCGTCTAAGGAAATGATACTTGACATTGGAAAAGCTTTAGCAGACGAACTACACGATCTTGTGCTATGCTTAGGATTGGGTCTTGTCCATCACATCATTCTCCAAATGATGTGATCCCGTTATCAACGACATCCAATGTCCATGGTCATGAAACTGTGACCATCTATTGATCAACGAGCTAGCCAACTAGAGGCTCACTAGGGACATGTTGTGGTCTATGTATTCACACATGTATTACGGTTTCCGGTTAACACAATTATAGCATGAACAATAGACAATTATCATGAACAAGGAAATACAATAATAACCATTTTATTATTGCCTCTATGGCATATTTCCAACAAATGATTGTCCAGAAAAGAAGCAGAAGCTCAGAGAATTGTCAGAAGTTAATTGTTTTTGTTGCGATGCTGCAAGACATTATGCCATTGACTATCCAGACCCCAAGAAAGATGGAGCTGAGTAGTTGAGATCTTAGTATTCGTAGTAAGTGTAGTAGGAAGCACTCTTATTTTCAAGAGGATATGGAGTTGAATTATGTAATGCAAGTCTGAGAGATTGCAATGAATTCATGAATTAATAAAATTAATGTGTCATGATTTCATATGGTAAATTATAGGAGTTGATACTCTATAAACATGATTGTGACCATTTTGGAGGATACGAGAAATATGGTCTATGGAAAAATTTATTCATTCCATTTTAAGGGTGGTAGTACCTTGTGTGAACACTTTACCAACGGAAAGGTTACTAATATTCCACAGAGTGGAGTTTGGACAAAATGTGTTGGAGTTTTGTTATGAAGAAATGAAGTACTATTGGATTTAAAGGAGGTGTAATGTTAGAATATGGAACAATAGTAACTCCATAGATGAGTGAAGGTTGTACAAGTATTATAGTGGGCACGTAACCCAAAGTCTCAGGAGATGATAAGAAGCAAGCACAACCTTGATTAAGGAATCAATCTTGAAGAAGCTGTGATTTAATCAGCAAACGTTTCATAGGAGGTTACGCAAAAATCCGAGAGTTGTGAAAAAACGATAAATTTTAAGTTTGGATTGCAGAACCAATGGATTTACGTGAACCCAGTTCAAGGACAAGATAAATTATGCAATGCTTGTGAGAATGCCTGAGAGTTAGAAATGCGATATTCGCTAAACTTTATACATGATAATGATTTGGGTGCGGAATGGATTGATCACCATACTAACTTACTGCTATCATTTGCTCTTGCTATTTGGAATGGTAATACTAGAGTGAATTACCCATAGTAAAGCGACGACGATCGTTGAAACCTTTTTTAAGCCTTACAATGGTATGTTAAAACACTCGTACCAGGCAGTTGTTGCCAAATGTAGGTTATATGGCGAGATTCAACCCAGACCGCCTTTCCTGTAGGAACCATTATTTGTTGACCACCATGAGATTAACGACCGATGTTTAGCATAGGCGTCACACCTGTCAATCTTAGGAAGAACTTATGCAAGGACTCAAGATTTTGCAAGAAGACGGATTATGTCAAGGAAAGAAGTACATGAGTTTTGGTGGACCCATGACTTTGATTTTAAGTGTGGTAACACCCGAGACTTTTCCGATCACTAGAATTGCTAGAAGACCCCCAAACCTAACCTTTTCTTTCTAGCCTCTTCGAATCTCGAGGATGAGATTCATTTTAAGTGTAGTAGTTCGTAACATCCCAAAATTCTAATTTTGGAATGTTATATTAATTAAGTTATAATGTTTGAATGTTTGATTGTCTATTTGAATTGATTGGAAAATTGAAATTTTGTGAAAAAAATCAATGAGAGGGAATAAAAGGACTTTCCCAATTCATTCTTTGATGGCAATTTTGAATTACTTTTGAAAATAGATCAAACCAGAGACTTTATGCAACTCAATGATTTTCATGAGAGAGGATAAAATGACTTCTTCAAACAATATGAAAGAGGGTTGGAAGTGGTGATGATCACTTTGAGAGTTCAATGAATATATTTTTGAAACTTTATTTCCATTTGAGTTGATTTGAATTTCCATTACAAATTTCTCTGAAAAAATTTCAACATGAGAGAAGGAATATGAACTTTCAATATTCAGAGGAATTTTGAAATATATTTTAAAATTAAAAACAGAAAGGCATTTGGAAAGTATTTGAAAAACAAATTCAAATCCAATTTGAAGGCATTGCAATTGTTTTAAAGTCTTTTACTTGTATATGAAAAATAGTTCTTAATTTTCTTTGAAAAATTAAAGGAATTTTTGTATATAATACTGATATTTTATTTTACTTTTTCAATTTTATTTTCGTGCCTTCTATTTCTATTAAAAAAAGTGGGCAACGCCCGCGAAAGCCAGGCTAGCGCCCCGGCCGGCCCAACTAGCAGGTAGCGAGGCCAACGCCCACATGCAACAGGCCGAGGCCGAGCACCACAGTGCACCTGCCCCAGGCGCACGAGGCTACCAGCCCTAGGCGCACGAGCGCCACGAGCCAGCAGACGCTCGTCCGAGCGCCGTACGCAAGTCCCAGCGCCACATGCACGCTCCCCTCGGTTGCCCGACCGATCGCCCTCTCTCTGTCCCTCACCCTGATGCCTGGGTCCCACCCCTATTCTTCTTCCTCCTCCTAGAAGGAAGCAATCATGGACATAGCCCATGCCACCCCTTGTCCGCGATCTTCCGGATATGATCCCCGAAGCCGACCCCTCCTGCAAGACCTTGTCCTATAAATAGCCCAGCCCCTCCTCGACCGATTCCCCTTGAAACCCATCGCTCGAAACCACGTCTACCACACGCCATCGCTGTTTGGATCTTGCCGGAGCCGAGACCGTTCACTGGTCGATTCCGACCATCGGTTAGTCTTTCGAGCCCCTTTCTTTTGAGGATTGATTTCTCTCACCTTCGCGTACGGTTTTGACGACACATCGTCCTTTGAATCCCTCTACAGAGAGTGCCTCGAGCTCGTGTGCCGCTGGAGTTCACGTTGGAGCACTAGAGTTCATCCTGACGCCCTGCTCACCTTGGACATCCCCGATCTCCATATCCACCAGAAACCACAAGCCCTAGCCGCACCGCATCGTCTAGACACCGCGGTAATCGCCGGAGTTCGCCGGAGCCACCGCCTCGCCATCATCCTTTTCTCTGCCACACCCTCGCTCATCTCTGTAAGCAACGAGGCCATGCCCTATTCTTCCTAATAAAAAAACGAAACGATTAGATTTTTCATCTTCTTTTATTTAGTACGGTTTTAGTTTCGGCTTTCTCCGGTTTAGATCGAACCGGCCATCGGTTTTGCTTTTTTTCGTTGTTAAGCGGCCAACACGGAAACCTTTAGATACGGGCCGTCTGACATTAGTACAAGCAGCGAACACCCTTGGTAAACAAGATATCGCCACGTGGCACCCGACCGCAATATAACGCTTTTAGACAAATTCCAGTTTTCAGATTTTATTCCAATTTTGTTTTTTTGTATCTTTAGATCTATAAATCCGAATTTGATGATTCTTTTTGCCACGGATTCACAAAAATCCTATCTATCCCGTGGTACCAACAGAAAAATAGTTTTGAACTTTTAAAGTTCGAATTTAAACAAATTTGTATTACACACTATTTTGGGTATAACTTCTCTTTAAAAATTGGTATTTGAGTAATTCTTTTTGATCTTGTTTTCTTTATGTTATAACTAACCAGTGGGATAATAAATATATATTTTTGTTTTTAGAAAAAATGAATCTGATCAGATTCAAGATCTATCTTAAATAGGCCATAACTTTTGTCTTATAAAGCCTTTTTAGTTGATTCTTTTTGCTAATTAAAACTAGTACCATATACTTTTTATTAAACTAAATTTTTATAACATTTTCTTTTGTTATGAATAGCTTCTGTCCAGAAACTTGTTTTGACAAATATCTTTTACTTTTCACTTTTCTTTTGATGTTGTTTTGCATATGTTATTTGGTTGGCTTACTTGTGATCATGGTTGCTTATTGTATGCTTGTTGTTTGCTCACATTAGCTTGTCTGTAGTGCGAAGATTTTTATTTAGAGTCGCTTGAGTTTCAAGATCGTCAACAAGGCAAGTTCACTTTGATCATATTTTGAATACCTATGATTTTATTGCATTAGTGCCACTTTTCCTCTTTCATTCAATAGTAATATTGAAATTTGTAGCTTGAGTAGAATCATGAGGTAGGAAACCATACCCTTGTCACCAAGACTTGGGAAATCGTGGTGAAATTAGTTGGAGCTATGCCTTAGTAGATGAGGATAGGTATGAGTGCTTCATGTGAGATGTGAGCGTGATAATAATATCTGGATCAACATACTACAAGACTTCAAGATTTCAATACACCTCTAGGCGGACTGCATGGAAGAGAAGGGGACCCTGGGGATTGACTAGTGATCACCCCGTTCTATAGATTCAAGAGGGGATCCTAGGGATTGACTAGTGATCACCTGGTTCTACAGACTCAAGAGGGGATCCTAGGGATGGACTAGTGATCACCTAGTGCTACAGACTCAAGAGATTTTCTTGGGGATTGACGAGTGACGACGAAGTTTTACCAGGGGATCCAGGGTATTGACGAGTGATCACTCTATTTTATGGAAGGCCACCCTAGCTCAAAGAGATTGTTGGATCTTTCAAGATGAAAAGCTTCCATGTGTAGTCGCAAGCTATAATGGGATCTAGCATGGTTGAGTAGTCCGGAAAGACTATGTCTTGGTCATCCTTTTCTCAAACACCATGCAATGCGAGGACTTCAAGGGAGGCGATGGAGTTCTTCAGAAAAGTGCGCAAACCTCTGCAGGGTGTTAAACTAATCGATTAGTCATGTCCTTGGTTACACACAATTTGAACGACTGGAATTGGATTGTCTGGATATTCTCAACACCGTTACCAAATAATTAAATTTGGAATTTTAATGACCTAGGAATGAGATTTTTTTGGTGGAACCATCTCATAAATGACATCCAGGTAGTATGAAAATGCAAATGAAAACTTTGAGTTAGGACAAAACTGGCTTTTATGCAAAAACTTAGACTTAGAGCTACCACATCCATATTGCATATAGAATAGTATTTTCATCGGTCCTTAATGTGATCTTGCCGGTACATTCAATGTACTGTCCTACATGGATACAACTTATCATGTTGCAGATATTTTCTACCGACGAGTAAGAGTTACGATATAGTGTTACAATCTACACTCAACTTGCCATTGGCATTGATGGGACTCCACACCCTTATGCTTTGTTTCCTCTATGATATATAAGGTATACTTGGGATCTACGATAGTTATTTTAACATGTGATGTTATTGTATTTCATTGATGTACTGTGTGTGCTAGCATACTGATTCAGGGATAGCACAAAAAGCACAGAGACTGGACCGTATTGGGTCGGGTCGCTACAGATGACTTCCCTTGTAGTGGATCCACAAGCGGGGTTCTTTCTGCTTCTCATTCTGCACGAACACGGGTTTTTTCTTGTGGAAAAATATGACCATTCCCAATTGTACTTGTATCTTGGAAGGAGCCTCATCACCTACAACACTTGAAACAAATTGCTCTACATGGAAGCCTTTATTCTCATCACACTCCACATTCACCGTTCCATCAATGTATCCCATGGATTTATTAAGAATATAGTAAGTGTGGGAGTTTCACGCATATCCAACAAATTGACCCAAATTTTGGTTAACCCAGTTTTCATGAAAAGATTAAACACTTACAACCGAACCGAGTTTTCATTTATCTTTTCCCTCAAATCAAGGAATCAGCCAAGCTTAGCTCTAATAGTTTCCCATGATGTCTCCACCTTCTTCACGAATAAGGCAAGCATCCAATGTTTCCCCAAAGTACCTAAAAGAAATAGAGGTACAATTTGGTCCCAAACTTATTGGGTCCGAAGTAGTTAGCATAACTACACTACATAGGGCAAACTCCACATTTAAATATGTGCATATGGATATGAACTCGAAATTCATGCACATCGCTAAACCCTTAAGGATATTATATGGATTTTACCCAATATAGATGATCAAGTAGGTCATGCAAGGGAAGAAAAGTTATATAAAAATATGCATGCAGAAGCCTACCAAGATCCAAAGAAATACAATTTGGACAAAAGAACACATACACGATGAATGCACCAATAATATCACAAATCATTCAAGTTGTCCAAATTATATCAAAGTAGCGAATCCACACAAGAAAACACACAAAGAACAACCTATGAAGTAAGCAAAAACTAATGAGCATAGGATATACACTACACACATGCTCAAAGGCTTATCTCACTCAAGTAGATAACAGATAGTGCAAAGAGTGAGATAACGCAAGTTGAAGCACGAGCCGAGAAGAAGATGACAATAAAGTTCTACCACATGAACAAGTACCAATTGTAAGAGAATAAAAAATGATATTTGGAATCAACACTCGGTGGTAGATTCTGAAGATGCGCATGATCAAAATCATAAACCAAAGCATAAGAAGTGAGTTTCATGGTGTACTTGGTCGGGGTGGGCATTTCTGCCTGTTGGACCCCGTGTGCACGGGCTAAGTAAGCCCCATGCGCACGAGGTGTCCGAGGCAAAACTACCACCCCGTGCGCACTGGGTGTCCAGAGAGTTTCATGGCACCCCATGTGCACGAGCATCAAAGACCCTGTGCGCACGGGATGTCCAGAAAGTTTTTGTGAAACTCTAAGGAAACTTCGGTAAAGCACGCTATGAAGGAAACTAAAAACCAACAAGATATAATTAATGGATGCTTTGAGAATTTGAATTTGAAATGAGCTTGACATACCACATAGAGACTAGATAATGTTGAATATCAATACTAGGTGGTATTTTCATTTTCACATTTCGGGTTTGTGATGTGCACAACACTCCCCCATAATGTGATGATCCACTAATATATCACAACAACTAAACAAGATTCAAATATGATATAATGAAGGCTAAAGACTACAAATATCACTATATGATGTGCAATGCAACCTACACATGCTAGATAACATAAATCAAGCATACTAGGAAACACAACATATACATACACATGCTAGATACAAAACCTAAACATGCAAGGGACAAGTAACTTTCAATGTGAGCAATATAAATACAAATTACCGCAAAGAGGAACATTGGATAGATAATATGAATAAATCCACATGACTTGGCTTGAACAACTAAATGGTGGATATCCTTTTCTTCATGAACTAGCGAAATGTCCAATGTCTTCCACACCTATTAATCAAGTTTTATCTTGATGGTCCCCAGTCAAGTTGGGTACTAAGAAGTTAGTCGCAATAGGCTTGGCAAGCCAAATTGTCTTTTCCAAATCCAAACCACTTTGGGAGCCAACAAACTTGGCAAACAAATTGCCAACAACATCCTTCCTAAGTGAATAATGATCATTGACTATTAAAGGATTAGAGACGTTAGCACTGGGACATGATGAATATATATATATATATATATATATATATATATATATATATATATATATATATATTATGTACCTTCTTACGACAATTATAACAACATGTGCTCCCTCTTCTATTCTTCTTAATTTTCTCAACTTGGGGAGCATTATCTTGTTTCATAATTGGTAGTGGCCTCTCTTCAACTTGAGGTCGACTTGAGATTTAATGTGAGGTTGACCTTGAGATTAAACTTGAGGCCGCTTCCCTTGTTGCTTGACATTTGAAGCATTCTTGTTTAATGGACAAGATCTCACATGGTGTCCAACATTCTTGCACTTGAAGCATATAATGTTGGCCTCATTCTTGACTTGGTCTTGTCCCTTCTTCTTATTCTTCGACTTCTTGTTGTTGGAGATGAAACCAAGTCCACCCTTGTCATGAGAGGACTTTTGCCAACTCAAGATATTTTTGAGAGTGGAGTTCCCTTCATGAAACTTTTCCAAGTCTTTCTTCAAAATGGTGACTTGGGCCGTAAGCTCTTTGTTTTCCTCTACAAGGATAGTATCAACGAAAGTACTAGAGGAAGTAGAAGCTTCATTGTTAGTGCAACAAGGCAAGGAGAGCAATTCATCACAAGATTTGGCAAAAATATGTATAGATGAATCACAATGATTAGCACGTGATAATAAAGTATTTATAGTATAGGTAGTGTGAGTGTCCACATGAGGCTCACAAGATGTTACCTTAGTCACAATGAACTCAGGAGCTAACTTTAGCCTTTCATGGGAGATTAGAAGGTCTTCATGAGAGCCCGAGAGCTTTTCATGAATTTCTTCTAATTTTCCATAATTGTTAGTTAGCAAAGCAAGTTGATCCCTTAGCTCAACATTCTCCTTCATGATAGATGGATCACAAGAAATAGAGTTAGTAGCACAAGCATCATTGACAACATGACGAGAGCTAGTAGAAACTAGAGACTTCACAAGTAGCTTGAAGTTCATCATAAGACTTATAGAGTTTGCTGAGCTCTCCTTTGGCATTCTTGTAGACAAGGTCAAGGTGCTCAAAATACTCTTTTCAATATCTTCTTTAGAAGATTCTAAGTCTAAGAGTTTCTAGAGCATCAAGAAGGTTACAATCAATTTTTCATTTTGTTCTTGCTCTTCGTGAAGTAAACCATTTAACTTTCCAAATGAGTAATGAGATCCTTAATCATCACATAAGTATTCCTATTTACCCCCACGAAGATAATTTCTAATTTCATATATTTCTTGACTCATATCCCTACCACATTCATTATCACTCTCATCATTATCATTACTATGAGTAGATGATACCTCGGTAATACCTCTTGCCACGAGGCACATGTGAACATCGGAGGTTGATGGTGATCCTTTTGGGGAGGGAGATTCTTTATCATCAACGGTAGGATATCCATGTACATCCTCTTGACACTCATATCATTTCCTATCCAATGTGGTGATGTCCTTCTAGAAATTTCTCCATTGATGATGTGTGCACTATCTTTACTTATTTCCTCTACATTGTTAGTCAAACAACAACTAGAGGAAGTAGAAGCATATAGATCATGGCAACAAGGAATATCAAGCATACCATCAGAAGATGTATTCAAGGAATCTCTATATGATATGCATGGACTATCAAGACAAGAATGTATGCCATTTTTGCTACACATGTTCAAGTCCAAAGAAGCTACAACATTAGTTTTTATGCATGAAAGATCATCAATGTTGACCACAACATCATCATCACAAATGACATTTTCACTCACCATGACATTACCTTGGGACATGCCATATAATGGTGATGTGGAATAATTTGAAGTGTCCAAGCACACGAAGGAAGAAGCAATATGGAGTTCTTCATAATTTGAAGATGTGGAGAACTCCTCAATTGAGTCCCCCAAAATATGATGAGCCTCATCGAGATTGGACCGATCATATATTTCTTCAAGTTTGGTCCACATCTCATGAGCCGTCACACAAGTCATGATTGACTCAAACACTTCGAGTGATAGAGACCGGATTATGGAATTCTTAGAACCATACCCACAAAACATATAATTACTTTAATCACTAGTTGGAAGAAGTCCATCCTTCCATGAAGAAGCCCCTACAAGAACAATTCACATAAAATTTGGACCCATGGTCCAAAAATGACAAAGCATACGAATTTTCCACAAGTGATAGTTTGTGCCACTAAACCAGTAAGTATCATCATGCATATACCACTAGTCGACATCTTTACTCTCTAGGCGATGAAGCCTACAAGGAGAGACCAAAGCTCTGATACCAATTAAAGGACCGAGATGATGACTAGAGAGGGGGGTGAATAGGCATTTTGAAACTTTTACAGATTTTTCTTTATCCTAATGCGGAACTAAACTAAACGGATACTTTTCAAGCACAAATCCTAAATATGCTAGGCTCAACTAAGTGCACCAACAACCTATGCTAAGAAAGATAGGCACTTAAGGAAACTAGCAAGCACACACATTATCACAAGATATGGAAATGAAGGAGAAATTATGCAATTCTAACTAGCACAATATATATCAATATGAGCAAGTAATAATTGCGGAAATTAAAAGGTGGGGAATGATATTACCACAAGTGAGTCAGGGACAAGGATTTATCCCCAAGTTCAGAGTTTTGAGAGTGCTAATTCCCGTTGGAGTGGTGCTGAAGCCAAAGCTCCAAAGCGCCACCAAGTGGCTCACCGTATTCTCACTTTCGAGTCACCCCAATGGATGAGCCTCGATTCACTCGGGGTCAGTCTTGAAGGCGACCACCACACCTTTACAAACTTCTATGGAGCACACCACAAGCAAGGAAGCTTCCGGAGTAACCTTGACCACCTAGGCCACTTCACACCCTTCCCCAGAGAACACCACAATAGGAAGCTTTCGAAGGAACCTTGGCCACCTAGGCCTCTTCACAAACTTCTCGGTATATTACCAAACCATCTAGGAGGCAGAAGCCTCCAAGAGTAATAAACTCACGGGCTCTCACTCGAACAAATCAATGCAGGGAGCTCAAACCAATGCAACAAATGCAATGCAAGGTCAAGCAACAAAATGCTAACTCACTCTCTTAATATCACAAGATGCACTCTCGGAAGTAGGATATTGAAGATAGGAATATAATGAAAGAAACCAAAAAATGACTCCAACACTACAGGAATCAGGTACTTTGCCGTCAGCCATGGCAAAAGGCAAAGGATTGGCTCACGGATGGCAAAATCCTTTGTCGTCTGCCAACAGATGGGCCCACTTCCTGCACAGAAAACCATGGTAAAGGGGTACTTTGGTGTCTGCATAAGTATAGCAAACGGCAAACAACTTTGTCGTCTGCTATATAGGACCTGCAGTCGACATGGCAGGTGGATGGCATAGCGTTGAGGTCAGTCCCGTTAGGTGGCTAACGACAGCCTTTACCATCTATGGGCAAATGACAAAGAGACAAGCTCCTTTGTCGTCTACCAGAGATGGCAAAGTGGCTAGATGGGCCAGCTGGCCTTTGGTGGCTACTGGCATACTTTGTCGTCTGCCAGCCGACGGCAAAATGTCATACTTTGTCGTCTGCCAGACTACGGCAAAGTGGCCAAATGGCTCAGACCTGCTGCTCCCAGGTTGCACAGGTTGCTTCCACGTGTCACCTTTGCCGTTGGTGGCAAACGACAAAGCTCCCCTTGTCGTCGGTGGTAGACGACAAAGTGTCTGTATTGCCCCTTTTTATTCTATTTTTTTGTTATATCCAAGCATTTTAACATGCAAATATATGATATATATATATATATTTCACAAAAACTATATCCCTGCCATATGGACATGATCATCCAACAAACATACCAAATCAAAAGTGCAAGTTTCACCATATTACAATAGTTTCACCCATACATGCATAGTTTCATCCATATTATAATAGTTTCACCCATACATGCATAGTTTCATCTATATTACAATAGTTTCATCCATATGTAGCAAGTTTCACATTGTTCATCGATACAAAATCAAAACAAAAAGTAAACACAAGTACTCCATCAATGCAAGCGTCCGTGAAGTGAATCAAATCTGCAAATGGGAAATAAGAAAGTTAGAAGAAGAAGACTAGAAGAAGAAGAAGATCTAGAAGAAGAAGAAGAGTTTTTATTCTCTTTCTCTTTCTTCTCTTGTTTTCCTTCTTCTTATTGCTTATTCGTGTCATTTGAGAGCTAACCTAGGTAATTATGCCATTTTTGACCTAATAACCTTATTGTGTCATTTTGGAAGAAAATAAGCTAAGTATATGACATTTATGAGGTTAGCAAGGTTATTATGCCATTTTGACCTAAGTAAGCTAATTATGCCACTTTTGACATAAGTAAGCTAAGTACAGGTCATTATTGAGCTAACCTAGGTAATTATGCCATTTTTGAGTTAACTAAGCTTATTATGTCATTGTGGAGGAAACACAGCTAAGTATAGGTCATTTTAGAGCTAACTTAGGTAAATAGGTCATTTTGGAGCTAAGTGAGCTTATTATGTCATTTTGGAGGAAACAAAGCTAAGTATAGGTCATTTTCGAGCTAACTTAGGTAAAACATGTCATTTTGGAGCTAAGTAAGCTTATTATGTCATTTAGGAGGAAAATAAGCCAAGTTTAGGTAATTTGAGAGCTAACTTAGGTAAAATAGGTCATTTTGGAGCTAAGTAAGCTTATTATGTCATTTAGGAGGAAAATAAGCTAGGTATAGGTCCTTTTAGAGCTAACTTAGGTAAAATAGGTCATTTTGGAGCTAAGTAAGCTTATTATGTCATTTAGGAGGAAAATAAGCTAAGTATAGGTCATTTTAGAGCTAATCAAGGTTATTATGCCATTTTTGACCTAAGTAAGCTAATTATGTCAAAAATGAACTAAATAAGCTAAGTATAGGTCATTATGCATTTTGTTTAGAAAAATACTAGAGAAAACTTACCGTCATCATGGAGGTGAAGCACCAGTGTTGCTCGTGCCGGTTACACTTGGAGAAGGTTCGTGTGAGGCTTGTGTGGATTTATGTTGCACCAAAGATCATTTGAAATGTCTTGTTAGCATGATGAAACTCAAATGTTAAGAGTAGTAACTAATGACCATTCAAATGAAACTCACCGTGGTCATCGGAGCAATGACTGGCATCGACGGAGGGGTCTGGCCAGTCTTCTTGCACACAGACTACACATTTGGTTTTGACGAGTTAGTCGTATTAGTTAGTAATGAAACGAACATTACGTGCATGATTTTGCTAAAATGCAGAAGAAACTTACCACGAGGAGCTTGTACATGGCCCGGTGAGCCTCGTCATTCCATGCCCTCTCCTCCTCCAACAACCTAGTCGTCCTCTCCTCCAACTCCCTCTCCTTCTCCGCCGCCTGTCGGTCCATATCCTCCAGAATCACCTGGGTTGACTCTCTCTCTCTTTTTGAAGAGCAGCCTGCAACACCACTCCTCGTTAGCATTGTAATCATCTTTGTTCGCACAAACAAAGTAATGGAGGAAAGATATATGAGTCCGTATAACTAACCTCGGTGGCAAGCTTGACTGTCCATGGATAATATTGGACAATTCGAAATGATGGTAGTTATAAATATGCAAAGACATGCATATTTATAGATGTTGCCCTTTCGTACGGGAAACACATACTGGTCACACATACTAATGGTTGAAGACACCTATAGCTAGCAGGTTTCATCGACACGAAGACCGGAACAGAGCAAATTAAGGGGGGGAGGAGATGTCATTTGTGCTCACCCACGAATGCAGGGGAACTCGTCAAACGCACGGGGAGGTCTTCGAACACCAGACCCTCACAACGACGAAACAACTGCACATTTAAATCCAAAGTGAGTAACATAGCATTATTGTTTTTCCGTCAACCTAACTAAATATTTAGAACATGATGCCACCACCAAGTTGTAAAAAAATGATTTGCACTGGTCGTTCCCCGCAACAACCCCTAACCTAAAGAGTTATCATTTAGGATTTTTCCGTCAACACCAAGGCACCCACTAACCTAAATAACTGTCATTTATTGTTCCATCGACGCCAAGGCACCCTCTAACCTAAATAGCTGTAATTTAGGGTTCCATCGACACCGAGGTATGCCCTAAGCATAATTGATGTTATTTAAGGTTCCTTCCACGCGGAGGAACCCCTACCCGAAATATATGTCATTTAGGGTTCCGTCGATGTCGAGGCACCCCTAACCTAGATAGATCTCATTTAGGCTTTCGTCGACGCCAAGGCACCCCCTAAAATAAATGGCCGTCATTTAGGGTTCCATCGACACCGAGGATCCCCCTAACCCTGAAAGCACAACATGCTCCCTTGGTGGTTTTGATAATTCATGACAGCATACATTGTCTCTTGGACTAACACCTCTATCTAGTGTATTTCAGATAATAGTCCATGGAGAGTTGAGCTAGCAAAAGGATTGAGGATATTGTGGAATTACCCCAAGATTCAAGGAAATAGGTTGGCTAAGCTTCAAGCAAGAGGACTCTACATTTTACATTTGTGAGAAATCACTTTGAGTCCATAGGAAAGCCAATACTATTAAAAGGAGCTAAGGTTTTGTTGGTGAACAGTATGCTCATACGTGCATAAGTAATAGACACCCAAAACATCCACAAACTCTCCCACCAAAGTATGTCTCTAGCCAAACATGCAAAATCGGTGCAACCAACTTTCCTATCCTGGTGCCACCGATTCCAAACCCTAGACAGACTTAGCCAAACTCTAGCCACTTTGGTGCAGCCGACACTGCTTCCGGTGCCACCGAGTTGGGTTGCCAACTTTCTGTTATGAAAGTTCACACTTTCGGTCCATCCGAGAATGTTGAATCGGCATCACCAAGTTTGGCAATTCTGACCGTTGGTTACCTTGTCGGTGCAACCGACTTTCCTATATCGGTCTCACCGAGATTCAAAAGTTGCCACCTTTTGGTCACTTCAGTACAACCGAGATAAACACATCGGTTTCACCGAGTTGGTCATTTTGTGTGTAATGGTTGGATTTTTGGGGATGCCTATATATACCCCTTCACAACCAACCACTCGAAAGAGAAGCAGTCAGATCAATTCCATACCTATCCTACTCAATTTCCTGAGAGAGAACCATCTACCCTTGTGTTGAGGTCAAGATTTTCCACTCCAACCATATGGATCTTGATTTCTAGCCTCCCCAAGTTTCTTTCCACCAATCCCATCTCTTCTACCAAGCCAAATCTGTGAGAGAGTGATTGTGTGTTGAGGAGTCTATCATCTTGAAGCACAAGAGCAAGGAGTTCATCGTCATTGCCGAGCCTATTACCTTTTGGAGGGTGGTGCCTCCTAGATTGGTTAGGTGTCGCTTGGGAGCCTCATACTTCATGTTGTGGAGTGAACCAAGAAATTTGTAAGGGCAAGGAGATCGCCTACTTCGTGAAGATCTACCCATAGTGAGGCTAGCCCTTTGTGGACGGAAGCCGTCATGGTATAGTCAAGGTTGCTTCTTCGTGGAACCCTCCATGGGTAGAGCCTCTGTGGACTCTCTTGACCGTTACCCTCCGTGGGTTGAAGACTCCATGAACGTGGACGTACGATAGCACCACCTATCGGAACCATGCGAAAATTCCTTGCGTCTCCTATCGCGTTTGATCTTCCTATCCCATCTCTTTACTTACATGTGCAATGTCTTTACTTTCTGCTGCCATACTTGTAGACATGCATGTGTAGGGATGTTAGATTTGCTAGACTTGCTAAAATAGTTAAAATCTGCCAACCAATTAACTTGGGAAAAGTTTAGGTTTTAAATTCTTGCTAGTAGTCTATTCACCCCCTCCAAACGCTCTTCTATCGATCCTACAAGTGGTATTAGAGCTTTGGTCTCCATTGCTTCGGTTTAATCACCGTGGAGGAAGATGGATGTGTCTAGAGTAGAGAGTTTGAGTTGTAGAGTGCCCATTCTTGATGGAGAGTACTATAGTCAATGGAAGAATTCCATGATTGATCTATTTGATAAATTCCATTTGACAAAATATATTGAAAACCCCTATGTGCTCCCCATTGATGAATTGCATCCCACACATGAAGAGGAAATTAACATGCTTGGTAACCTAAGAACTATCAATCTTATTGTTAGAGGTTTACCAAGATTTGTGCTTTCTCAATTGAAGAACTTTGCATGCACCTATACCTTATGGACTGATTTGGAGAAACGATATCCAAATCTTTCCTTAGGAAATCTTGATGAAATTCTTCATAAAACTGTTGCCTTTCACAAAATGAAGCCTAGTGATCCAAACTTTGATAAATGCCTATTTGAGCTCCGTGATCTTATGCGTGCTAAAGGAGATGTCACCACTATCAACAACATTATCTTCGAAGCCATTCGCATTCATAAACTTGAACATTGACATGATCACTATTCTAACGAATCCCTTGTTCTTTATGACTAGGATTTCCCACTTGATGATGACAATGTGGAACATGGATACTATGAAGAAGATGAGTTGTTCGACATCGAGCATGAGAAGATCATGAAGAATCTGAGTCTTATGGCAAACTTTAAGGATTACATGTCCGGAGGAAAAGAGTGGATTCCCGATAGTGGATGTACGGATCATATGACTGGTGATAAAGACATGTTTCAAGAGATCACGCCTAATCAAGGTCCTCGATGTTACATGAACTTTGGAGACAACTCTAAGGGTAAGGTACTTGGCCTTGGTAAGGTGGCCATATCCCATGATAGCTCTGTTCAAAATGTTATGCTTGTTGAATCCCTTGGCTATAATCTTCTTTCTGTATCTAGATTTGCCGACATTGGTTTCAATGTGTTATTCACGAAAGTAGATTGCCAAGTGTTTTGTCAAGATAATCATAAAATGGTCTTCACCGGTTTCCATAGAGGTGATCTATACATTGTTGATTTCTCTAAAAGATCCAAACCTCACACTTTCTTAATTGCAGAATCCTCTAAAGGTTGGCTTTGGCATAGAAGACTTGGACATGTAGGCATGCGCAATCTAGATAAGCTAATCAAAGGTGATCATATACTTTGTGTTAAAGATGTTATCTTTGACAAATATAGACTTTGTAGTGCTTGTCAAGATGGAAAGCAAGTAGGTGGAAGTCATCCAGTTAAGCATGTCATGACTACTAGGAGACCACTCGAGTTACTTCACATGGATCTTTTTAGTCCCAATGCTTACAAGAGTCTCGGTGGAAATTCCTATGGTATAGTTATAGTTGATGATTTTTCCAGATTTACATGGGTATTCTTTCTTGATGATAAGTCGCATGTTCAAAAGATCTTCAAGAACTTCGCTCGCAAAGCGCAAAATCAGTTTGAAGTGAAGATCAAGAAGGTTCGGAGCGATAACGGATCCGAGTTCAAGAACACCCATGTGGATACCTTTCTTGACGAAGAAGGTGTCTCACATGAGTTCTCGGCTATGTACACACCTCAACAAAATGGAGTTGTTGAGAGGAAGAACCGAACGCTCATTGAAATGGCAAGAACGATGCTTGACGAATACAAGACGCCAAGACACTTTTGGGCAGAAGCCGTTGAGACAGCATGTCATGCCACAAATCGACTTTACCTGCACAAGCTTCTCGGTAAAACGGAATACGAGCTACTCACCGGTAACAAAACCCAAGTCGGATAATTTCGGGTATTTGGCTCAAAGTGCTACATTCTCGATAAGCATCGTCGTACTAAATTTGCTCCTAAATCTCATGAAGTATTCCTACTTGGTTACGGATCGAACTCTCACACTTACTGTGTCTACAACAACTTCACTCGGAAAGTTGAAGAGATGGTAGATGTGAAGTTTGATGAATCTAATGGTTCACAAGTCGAACAATTTCCAAAGGATGTAGGTGATAAGGACCCCTCGGAAGCCATCCTAGATCTACCCATCGACAAGATTCGTCCCATGGAGGTGAAGGAAAATACTTCATCAACTCAAGTGGAAGCCCCTACTTCATGTCAAGGTGAACCTCAACACGACATGGAGGCATCCACAAGCGGTACACGACGAGATGATGAAGAGGAGGAAGTGCATCATGAAGATCCACCACAACCACCTTCACCACCACCTCAAGGGAACGACACCTTCAACAACAACGAAGATGAAGGAAATGATGATAAAGAAGAAGAAGCTCCACCATCCAACAATCGGAAGCTGACCCGAGTTCAAGCTCAAGTGACCAAGAACTATCCCCTAAACCAAATCTTTGGTGATATACAAATAGGGAGAATCACTCGCTCTAAAACCCATCTAGCTAACTTTTGTGAGCATTATTCTTTCATATCTAGCATTGAGCCTTTGAAGGTAGAAGAAGCTCTTGAAGACATGGATTGGGTGAACGCTATGCATGAAGATCTTCACAACTTTGAAAGGAACAAAGTATGGACACTCGTGGAGAAGCCCAAAGATGAGCACAACATGATCGGAACCAAATGGGTCTTTCAGAACAAACAAGACGAATATGGTCAATTCATGCACAACAAGGCTCGTCTCGTAGCCCAAGGATATACGCAAGTCGAAGGTATGGACTACGGTGAGACATATGCCCCCGTCGCTAGACTTGAAACTATTCGTATTCTTCTTGCTTATGCTAATCATCATAATATCACGCTTTATCAAGTGGATATCAAAAGTGCATTTTTAATTGGTGAAATTGAAGAAGAGGTTTATGTTAAGCAACCACCTGGTTTTGTGAATCCTAAGAAACCTAATCATGTTTACAAGCTTCGTAAAGCTCTTTATGGTCTTAAGCAAGCCCCTCGTGCTTGGTATAAATGTTTAATGAAGTTTCTCATCGAAAAGGGTTTTGAAATTGGAAAGCTTGATGCAACCTTGTTCACTAAGATATTTAATGGATAATTATTTGTGTGCCAAATCCATGTGGATGATATTATCTTTGGTTCCACTAACCCTCAATTTGGTGAAAGGTTTGGAAGGTTGATGTCCGAGAAGTATGAGATGTCTATGATGTGTGAGCTGAAATTCTTTCTTGGATTGCAAATCAAGAAATCAAGAGAAGGAACTTTCATCTCTCAAACTAAGTATACCAAGGACTTGATCAAGAAGTTCAACATGCAGGATTGCAAAGGTATGAAAACTCCTATGCCCACTAGTGGACATGTTGACCTTACCAGGGAGGACGAACTGGTTGATCAAAAGGTTTATCGATCTATGATTGGTTCATTGCTATATCTATGTGCATCTCGTCCCGATATTATGCTTAGTGTTTGCATGTGTGCTAGATATCAAGCAACACCTAAAGAATGTCATCTTTTGGCTGTGAAACGTATTGTGAGATATTTGATACAAACACCAAACTTTGGAATTTGGTATCCCAAGGGCTCTTCTTTTAATCTTGTTGGCTATTCTAATTCGGACTATGCTGGTGACAAGGTTGGTAGAAATTCCACCTCGGGTACTTGTCAATTTTTAGGTAGATCTCTGGTGTCTTGGTCCTCCAAGAAACAAAACTCAGTATCCCTATCTACTGCCGACGCTGAGTATATTGCTGCTGGATCTTGTTGTGCCCAATTACTATGGATGACACAAACGCTTACGGATTATGGAATTTATGTTAAAAATGTTCCATTACTTTTTGACAATGAAAGTGCTATTAAAATTGGACATAATCCTGTGCAACATTCTTGAACCAAGCATATTCAAGTTCAACATCATTTCATCCGGGATCATGTTGCCAAAGGAGATATCAATCTTAAGCATGTTCGCACTAACAAGCAATTGGCCGATATCTTCACCAAGCCACTTGATGAGAAAACATTTTGTCATTTGAGGAGTAAATTGAACATCATTGATGCTTCAAACTTGAGTTAGACTCACTCGGTTACAAGTAATGGCACGAGCTTTCTTGTTATCTCCATGTGCGTGTAACTCGTTATCATATGCCATGGAATTATATGCTCCCTTTTATTGCATCTCACCTTTTGTAGGTACTTGGAAGAACTTCATTCCAAAATATTGCCATCAACTCCAATCATAAGCAATCTTGTCAATACCAAGTATCCACAACCCTTCTTAATGATGGAAGGAAGAAGACAACAAAAACATATCCTTGGCATATACTTGATCTTAGTTGTAAAAACATAAGTAGTATCATGTCAATTAGATATATCCATTGTACTTCCTTGCATGACTAACCTTTGTAGGTGACTAGTGTACTAGAACGATAAGGATAGATCGAATTCAAGATGATCGTCATCAACCCCGAGCAGCCTCAACAAGTTCACTTACGAGCAGCAGCATCAACATCACTCAAAGGTCTGTACTCATATCCTTGAAAAGGCTTTACTCCAAGTCATGGGCTAGAGCAACTCAAGTGATATGAAGACATTAAAATGCTTAATCAAAAAATGGTAACCCCATTTTGAGCTTAAACAATGAGTATGACCTATGATCAAGTATTCTTGCTTGGCTCCTAAGTCAATATACTCTAATATAGGTGACCTAGTCACCGCCCATCATTTAGTTAACAATCTTACGTGGTTTGCTTTCTATTTGCATGATCTCTCGTAACCACTCAAATCTTATCTATTTCATGACCTTTGTAAAAAATTCGTATCTTCTTTTTGAAACTAATTCTTTTGTTTCTGTGAAAACAAAAACTTGGTCTCTCATTCGGAGCCACCGATATAAATAACTCGGTCCTACCGAATTTGCAGATGAGCTGCACTACACAATCTCGGTACTGTCGATTTATTTATCCTGGAGTCATCGAATTTTCTTTGTTTTCTAAATCTGTGTTTGTTTCTGTTCTTGTGATATTCTTGTTCCTTCGATGACCTCTTCATTTAAAAAAATATTAGGTGGGAGAAGAACAAACAATACTTCAGGGGAGAAATTCTTTATTCAAGGAGCCCTAGCTCCAAGAAGAAGAAAACTAAAATTTGCAAAAGGGAGAGAAGCTACATTCAATGATTCCCTTAGTTTTTCTACGAACCCTACTTTCAATGACCCTTGTTCTCGAGGATCCCTTCCTTGTGAATGATCCCTGTCACTACTCCTAAGCTTAACCTTTTTGATATTTTATGCCAAAGGGGGAGAGTATCAAAGCTTCATGCTAAAGGGAGAGTTCCATGCTTATGCAAAGGGGGAGATATGATTTAGGGGGAGAGGAAAATATCAAAAGTTCACACTTATATAAACAAGGGGAGAACAACAATGTAAGGGGAGAAAACAATTTTTTTGAGAAAAGTCTAAAGTGAAAAAATGTCGGGACCCCAATCCTAAGCCATAAGAATCCAGTCTGTAACACATCACATCACTTTGCGGTCTCACGCACGGTTATCTTCACGGCTGCCACCTTACCTGGGCCGGGACCGTTTACGTCTTTTGACTCACGTATATGAATGTGTCTCTAGCATTCAAATGTCAAAGAACTCGGGCCGACATGACTAGTCGTAGAACCCAAGTAGCACATCTGTATAGGGACAGACATACGTAACCCAGCAATGCAGGTATCGATCTCTAGCGTGTCTAGACGAGTCATAGCAAGCTACAAGGACTCCATTACGCCATGGGACATAAATGTCATCACTACACGTAGACGAGTCATAGCAGGCTACATGGACTCCATTACACTGCGAGACATTCCCCGAAGGGACAAACACAACAGCAAAGAAGGATACATGTCGGTCAATAAATGTGCCCGAAGTAGTAGCAAGCTACAAAGGCTCAGTGGAAGCATAAAGAGGCATTTCCCCGTAAAGAGTACTACTAAAGGCACACAACTAGATGTCGAATCCCATACATACCATTGCATGTCACACGTACGCACGACATGCCCGATATGCATAGATACAACTATGGCATCACAACACAACCATACAACATTACAACATTTATTTAGAAGGCTCGGAAGAGCCAACACAATAAGATGTTACAAGCAGGGGTCACAAGACCCAACATTCAGAGCATTCAGACAAACAAGCGGAAGTTAAACATGTCCGGGTACAGACATCTACAAAAGTGGCTAGGGGAGCCTGAAAAGCTACAATGACCCTACCAAAGGAACCAGACCTCTGTCTGGGATTCCCAAGCTAATCCGGTCAACATCGAACTTCACGTCGTAAATACCAATAATGAGACTGACGTCTCCTCTGCAAAAACATAAATTAAGCAAACATGAGTACAGGGGTACTCAACAAGACTTACATCAGAACTAACTACATGTGCATCAGTATCAATGAAGGGGGTTGTGGAGTTTATTGCAGCAAGCCAACTTTGACTCTTGGCTAACATGTACTACGACTACAAGTACTTTATTTTGAGGTGGGATAGCGCACACGAGTCCACATATTCACCAGATAATTACACCACTATGGATCCACTCCCGTCTCCCTACGAGAAGGCCATCCATAGCACTCACGCTTATCTTGCGTATTTTAGAAGTATCCATTTCACTTATCTATGAACCACATAAGTTCTCCAAGTAGTCCATATCCGAGGACGCAGCTACTCGAACAGATTCATAACCTTGTAGGGGTGTACTTATTCACACATGCTCTTGTCACTTATCACCATATGCACGTCATGCATCTCGGAAACCTTCAAGCGAAAGCACTGGCATGGGCGTCGGCCACAACCGTCAATCACACAAGACCCTAGTCTAGGTTTATCGCCTATTTGAGACTGAACCCGCACGTAAGTCTGGCCAAAGTTCCCGCTACGGCCTCAAACGATGTGCGCAGAGTTCCCGAGCCCACCGTTCGGGTGCCACTTGGTACACCGTGCCACTGTGCCTATACCGCATCATAGCCCACCCCATCGGGCAGTGCTATGCACGGCCGCCAACACTTTTCCTACAAACACCAAAAACTAGTTGCAACTCCTAGACAGAGGTCTAGGCAATTAATGGGCTGAGAGGGTCAATTAAGTATCCCAATGTGCCGTAGTATCTTGTCTTGGATAACATACACATAACTCAGTTCTTAAGGACGGTCCCAATGAGACAACCCGCCATGTACTCCTACATGGCCTCTCATCGCTACCTTTACCAAATCGTGTTCACACACTTAGCTCTCACACAGTAGGACATGAACGCTGCCATTCTAATTCATCGCCCAGCTGGATCAGACCCGACACGACACGACTCTAAGAATAGCAGGCACAGTAAGTAAGCAAGCATGGATGAGTAAGCACAACAAGGCTCAAACAGTTGCTACTCATGCTAAGTGGTTTCAACTATTTACTGTGACAAGGACATGTCATGTAAAGGAATGGGTTCAACTACCGAGAACAGATACCAGTTGAATCATTGTTGTCCTAATGTAGTAAAAGAGAGCAGGAGCAAGAGAGTGGGTTCATATCAGTATGCTCAAGGGGGTTTTCTTGCCTGACAGTCCTGAAGATAATACTTCTCTTCATTAGTGTCAACAGTCACATTGTTGGAACCATCGTCTACCGAGAAGGAAGAAACACCGGCAAACAGAAAGAAGGAACACATTCAATGTGATGCAAAAAACATGATGCATGATATGGCATGTTAAGTATTTAATTGACCTAGTGCAATAGATAGTCATATTAAGTGAAGTGGAATTCAAATATATGCTAAATTCCAACTTCAACACTATTTATTACTTTACCCTAATCATGAAATGTCTTACTTGGGGATGTTAACTTTCTCAAACATGCATGATCATGGCATAAACAGATTCATTGGATTTTTCTAATCATTTTTCATATATAAATTATTTCCATCTGAGCTACGGTTGAATTTCTATGATTTTTGGAAGTTTTAAACATTTACTGAAATTAGTTTATTATAGTAATTCATTAACTACGTTAGCCTGAGGTCATCCTTGCGCCAGTAAGTCAATAGACCCGGTCCAGGTCAAACCTGCCATGTGGGACCCGCCTGTCATTGACTTAGGGACTAACCCAATTAATTAACTTAAACTAATTAAATCGGAGGGGTTAATTAGTGTGGTGGGGTCCAGTGTTAGTGACTGAGAGGGTTGGTTAGTGGCTAATTAAACCGGCCATGTCAGCACGCCGGGGTGCGATCGGCGGTGACCATCCAGGGCGGCGGAGGCATGCCGAAATTTCGCTACCGGTGTCAATTTAGTGTGGCGAGGGCACTAGGGCGTAGTCCCAGACCATGCACATCCAGAGGGGACCACGGGGGGGGGGGGCTGGGGTCGCCGGAGCTCGTCGGAAACGAGCCCGTGGCGGTGGCCGGAGCTCGGCTTGCGGGGACGACGGCTAGAGAACGGGATAGGCAACTGGGCGAGGGGAAAGGGACCATGGGTTCACAGCAGAGCGGTTGCGATGCTCAGGCGGCTCGGGGAGGATCCTACGATGGCGAATCGGTGACGGCATCCACCGGTTGGAGGTGGAGAAGACGACGGCCGCGTCAGCGATGCAGTGCGTCCGGCTCGACTCCTCTGGTGAAGAGACGCTGCGGTTGATGGCGATTCTGTTGGGCTCGTCGGGAAGGCTTCAGGTGATCGGAGGCCACGGTGGCAACAAACGGCGGCGGCGGCTTTCGGGCGGCAAGGGAGAGAAAGCAGGGAGTAGAGGGAGGGGAGAATGAGCTTGGGGGAGAGAGGGATCTCCACGGCATCTCTAGCGCAAGGGGATAAGCAAGGGGAGGGGAGGAAGCAGGCAGGGAGGTGGCCACGGCGACCGCGAGCGTGTCGACACGCCTCTACCTACTGGCAGAGGTTGAAGGCGACCGCCTCGCTGGTGGGCTGGGCCTTGCTACAGGTTGGGCCAACAATGCCAGGTAAGCTTCTTTCCTTTTTTTCATTTCCGTTTTCTATTCTTCTGCTCTTTGTTATAATTGTTTGGGCAAAACCTATAAAGCCAAAATTCCTGTAAATATTTGTGGGGTATATTTGGAATATTTCCAAGCTCCACAAAAAGTTTGAGGAAATTTTAAGCAACTAAAATATTTATAGTGATTTAATAGTGGTTTTCAGAAACTTTGCTGATTTATTAAATTTGCCAAATTAGTTGTGAAAATATGCTTCACCCCTGGTATGTTGTTGCCAACATTTATCAGATATGGTGAACATTTTTAAAAGGCATTTTGAAATCATTGAAAAAGAAAAACAATTATTGAAATTGGTTTAATTTTTTTTTAAAGTGGTAGGGTTTGTCATCCCCATTTCAAATTCATTTGAAGTTAAACATGATGCAACTAATACAAGCGATTTCTAGGGCTGTGACAACAAAGGATTCTTTTTCTCACCCTATCCAATCCCAATATCTACATGGTGAGATTCAGAGGGAAAGGATAAACTACCACTTTAATATCTAAGGGGAGAAAAGCTATAAAATTTTTATGCTAAAGGTGGAGACATATCAATCTTAATAATTATCATATCTTATATGTTCTCCATATCTTGGTATCCATTGAGTTCTATTACTTTTGTTTAGTACAATAATCGTGTGTTTCCTAAGATTGTTTTCTCAAGTGTGTCTCTACTACTAGAATGCTCAAGAACTCAAGGTAAGTATATGCATCATATCCTTGATCAAGATGATCTCTTTCTTCTTGCACATATTGTTTGCAAGAGTGAAGTCTTGAGCGAGGATACATCTCATTCATATATTTTGATGCATATAGCCAAGATACACATGACTTCCTATATCCCTTTCATCCCTATGTGTGTCCATGCATTCCAATGCAACTATCCTTTAAAGGACTGCACACATTTAGGGGGAGAAAAATCTAGGTCATGTGTTTCTCAAAGTCTTCACTGCATCCATGCATATCTTTACTTGAAGCTTTGATTGTATGTTGTCATCAATTACCAAAAAGGGGGAGATTGAAAGCACAACATGCTCCCTTTGTCATTTTCATAATTCATGACAACATACATTGTCTCTTGGACTAACACCTCTATCTAGTGTATTTCAGATAATAGTCCATGGAGAGTTGAGATGGAAAAATGATTGAGGAGATTGTGGAATTACCCCAAGATTCAAGGAAATATGTTGGCCAAGCTTCAAGCAAGAGGACTTTACATTTTACATTTGTGAAAAATCACTTTGAGTCCGTAGGAAAGCCAAAACTATTAAAAGGGGGTAAGGTTTTGTTGGTGAACAAAATGCTCATACGTGCACAAGTAATAGGCACCAAAAACATCCACAAACTCTCCCACCAAAGTTTGTCTCTAGCCAAACATGTAAAATCAGTGCAACCAACTTTCCTATCCCGGTGCCACCGATTCCAAATCCTAGACAGACTCAACCAAACCCTAGCCACTTCAGTGTAGCCGATACTGCTTTCGGTGCCACCGAGTTGGGTTGCCAACTTTCTGTTACGCAAGTTCACACTTTCGGTCCGTCCGAGAATGTTGAATCGACATCACCGAGTTTGGTAATTCTGACCATTTGTCACCTTGTCGGTGCAACCTAGTTTCCTATATCGGTCTCACTGAGATTCAAAAGTTGCCACCTTTTGGTCACTTCGGTACAACCGAGATTAACACATCGGTTTCACCGAGTTGGTCATTTTGTGTGTAACAGTTGGATTTTTGGGGATGCCTATATATACCCCTTCACCACCACCCACTCAAAAGAGAAGCACTCAAAACTATTCCATACCTATCCTACTCGGTTTTCTAAGAGAGAACCACCTACCCTTGTGTTGAGGTCAAGATCTTCCACTCCAACCATAAGGATCTTGATTTCTAGCCTCCCCAAGTTGCTTTCCATCAATCGCATCTCTTCTACCAAGCCAAATATATGAGAGAGTGATTGTGTGTTGAGGAGTCTATCATCTTGAAGCACAAGAGCAAGGAGTTCATCGTCATTACCGAGCCTATTACCTTTTGGAGGGTGGTGCCTCCTAGATTGGTTAGGTGTCACTTGGGAGCCTCCTACTTTGTGTTGTGGAGTGAACCAAGAAGTTTGTAAGGGCAAGGAGATCGCCTACTTCGTGAAGATCTACCCATAGTGAGGCTAGTCCTTCATGGACGGAAGCCGTCATGGTATAGTCAAGGTTGCTTCTTCGTGGAACCCTCTGTGGGTAGAGCCCTCCGTGGGCTCTCGCGACCATTACCCTCTGTGGGTTGAAGACTCCATGAACATGGACATACGATAGCACCACCTATCGGAACCACGCAAAAAATCCTTGCATCTCCTATTGAGTTTGATCTTCCTATCCCATCTCTTTACTTACATATGCAATGTCTTTACTTTCCGCTGCCATAATTGTAGACATGCATGTGTAGGGCTATTAGATTTGCTAGACTTGCTAAAATAGTTAAAATCTGCCAACCAATTAACTTGGGAAAAGGTTAGGTTTTAAATTATTGCTAGTAGTCTATTCACCCCCCTCTAGATGATCTTCTATCGATCCCACAAATCATCTCGTCCACGGGCGCCCTCAGGTATGGCGACGCACCGTCGACGGGTCAGCACGCCATCTCTTCCGGTTCTAGAGACCTCTCCTTTCCGCCTCTCCTCTCCTTTCCGAGGATGCTGCAGATGAGGTCCGCCGCCGCCCCCTGCTCCTTCACCTTCATGCTCCTCCGCCGCTTCACCTCCTCCTCTGCTTCATACGCCATCCATCGACAGGCCACCCTGTCCCTCTCTTCCATATCCTCCTCCTCCTTCTCTTCTTCTTCTTCCTTCTTTTCCTTTTTCCTCTTCTTCTTCTCCTCTTCTCCTCCCCCCTCTTCTTCTTCTTCTTCTTCTTCTTCTTCTCCCCCTCCTCCTCCTCCTGCTCCTCTTCTTCTTCTTCTTCTTCTTCTTCTTCTTCTTCTCTTTTTCCTCTTCTTCTACTTATTCTTCTTTTCTTTTTATTTTTTTCATCTTTCTTCTTCTTATAATTATCTAAACCTAAACTTAAACCTAAAACTAGAACTAACCTAAATCAAACACTAATTAACCTAAAGCTAAATAGAAAAAACATAAAAAGCTCACCTTGAGGGCCGATGCGGTGGTGGAGGAGGGTCGGCGTAGGGGGAGGAAGGACGCGGGGACGGGGGGCGGCACCGCGAACTGCTCCGATGGTGGGGCGTTGCAGGGTGGCGCCGCAGCTCTGAGGTCGTAGGGGGAGGGCCGATGCGGTGGTGGGGGAGGGCCAGCACAGGGAGGAGGAAGACCGCGGGGAGGGGGTGGCGTCGTGGCCTGCTCCAGCGGTGGGCGGCGTGGGGAGGCATCGCCGCTCCAAGGTCGTCAGGGGAGGGGCTGGCGCAGGGGCCGGGGAGCGGGGCGACAGGTGTGTTCGTCGGGGGGAGGGGCGTCTGGTGAGCTCTTCGGGGGAGAAGCAGCGGGGGGAGGGGCGGCAGGTGAGGTCATTCAAGGGGAGGGGCGGTGGATGAGTTCATGGGGGGAGAGGGACAGAGGGACAGAGAGAGAGGGGGTGGGGCTAGGGGGTGCATAACCGTTAGTTAGGCAAGCCTCTTTGCCGTCAGCTAGCGAACGACAAAAAGGGGGGTGGGTCTGGGGGGACACGGCCATTAGTTAGGCAACTTCTTTACCGTCCGCTAGAAAGTGGACGACAACAATTTGGCGGACGGCATCCAAGCTGTCCATTTGACCTAGCCAGCTTCACGGTCCAGTGAGGCCTAGCTGGTCTCTTTGCCATCTGCCTTTGGGCCCTTTGTCGTCTTCTGGCCGACGGCAAAGAAGTGGCGGATGGCAAACTATATCTTTGCCATTAGCCTGTTCTTTGCTGTCCATTTTTTGCTAGCAGACGACAAAGAATAGGCTGACGGCAAATGCCCCGATTCCAGTAGTGCAAGATATTTCTATATGCTCAGAAATGTCAAGATCAGTAATAATGCACATGGAAAACGTCAGAATCATTTTTCCTCAACCACGACAACACAATTGTATCAGGATGCCCATCACTGCCACAACATCTCTAGTACCCTTGCTCCCAATCCCGACCTCTTTGCATGCAAAGAAAGCAAGAACATAGCAACAAGTCTACTTGGCCACTATTGCTCCATTTGACTTTGTTGATTACTTCCTCATGATGAGGTTTTAATTACCTCTAGTCCTAGAATAGAAGAAAAATAAAGCCTCAATAATACAATGTAGAGGGACTAACAAAAACTTCACCTGATTTCTTAATAACTCCAAATTTAGTTGCTCTAGTATGACTTGAAATCTCACACTAAGTATAAGAGATATGAGTGTACCTATTGTCGTCGAAAGCATAAATTTGGTCTTGAATACCATATCTAACAAGCATTTATTTGGTAAGATAGATTTCTTTATCAAGCCAATGGTTAACATGTAAAACACATTCCATCTTGAGGTCCTCATCTGGACAATTGTATGTGCATGTCGTCGTGGCTTGCCCTAACTCTACCTCTTGGGAGAGATAAGAGGGGGTGTAGTGCATGCTTTTTTATGAGTTTAGCATCTGTTGATCACATGAGGGGAGGAAGCAGTGCCTTCCCATCGGTGCAGAGTCTTGTACAAGGGAGAGTGGGTGGGGTGGGGATGGCCTCCGAGACAAAATAGGCGGCGGTGGTGCACATCAAATGGGGCGTAGAGATGTAGATGTTGGTGGTGTGTGGAAAATCATGGAGAAGGTGCGACCAAGCGGCAACTGAGGCGCTTCATGTGGCGATAGAGGAACCTAGCGGTCACGCGTGAGGTCGGGTGCAACAATGTGATAAAGATGCGTGTGTTGAAAATATTCCCTATAAGCAATAAATAAATGTATTATGATAGCTTTATATTCATAATTGTGTTTATATTTTTCTACTATAATTGCTTGGTTCTTGAATATGAGATTCTGAGGAAAACTAAATTGCATCTGTGGAAACGTAAACACCAAATGGATCTGTAATCATGCCTCTAGAACTAGCTCATGTGTTGATGATCTTGTTTTCCTTAAAATGAGCATTGTTAAAGTAACAAAGATGCCATCAATAATGATAACACATCATTTTCGAAACACGGGTGTTGGATAGACCCAACTTATGAATTACTATGAAATCACATCGTCATTATACTGTTGGTATTTCCATATTATATGTTAATGCTTACCCACGACCTTAGACCATGAGAATATCGTATACCAACGTACTAGATGGTTACTCTGGGATTGCCAAATGTCACGCTGTAACTGGATGAGAGAAAAAGTTACTTGCGAGTAAACCGAAAAGTATGTCTTTCAAGACTCGGATTTGCTCCTTCGACGATGGAGAGATACTCTCCTGGCCCACTGGTATTACGGTATGAACATCATCTGAGTAGACACATGTAATATAAATCACAGTGATATGGGAATATAGAAACAAGTAAAGAGAACACAACCAACAACGAGGATAGCTAGTAAAGTTATCACAATGTTGATCACAAGGATACTGATAAAAGTGTCGCCTCGGGTTTAGTAACGTATCGTGAAGCAAAGGGAATTTTATGCCGGGCCATTAGGCTTACTTGATAAAGATCTTCGTAAATATGTGCAAATTATCAAGGGTGCCCAGATCCCACTGTTAATTGTTGACCAGAAGGTGTTCCATGCCGTGTCCACTATTTCTGAACTTGCAGGGTCACACGCTTAACAACTAGTAATTTATATGAGAACTAGGAGACCATAGAGTATGAGAGAATGATCTTTGAAAGTGTTCATGATTTGAGGAAGTGTGTCAGAAATGCCCGGAAAGGTTTCAGTTTATTTATGGAAGGTTCGAAAGGTTCGCGAAAACTTCCGGAAGGTTATATGGTGCAAACCCCCTTGTCTAGGCCAAAGGGGTCTGCTCCCACATGGGACAAAAGGGGCCAATAGGTGGCAGCCCCACCTAATTGATCGAACCAAAAGGGAGGGGATCCCCTCTTCCCTTAAGTTGGCCACCCCTTGGACCATGTCCACCTATATATATGTGTGGGAGGGCTTCCCCCAGGGCACACCAATCCATATGGCATGTGAGTGGCCCTCAAGTCATTTTCCCATGAAACAAGGTTTGGAAGTGTCAAATTATTCAAAATAAAATGACTCCAAAAGTCTATAATTATAAAGTTTCTTTGAGTGTTTCTTACCAATTTGCCCTAAACGGTAGCGCCACAATAAGTGGTATTCATTTTATCATCCTTAATACATTTAGCGTTGGTGCTATGGATGTGGGTATCATTTTGAAATTTGTAACATATAACATCCATCATGGGAGCACAACCGTAATATATATTATTAATAGAAATTGAAAAAATATTGTTCTTTGAGTTAAGTGAATATCCATCTTGCAATAAAGACGGTCCACGTATTATCTTATTACATGAAGGCCCAAACATAGTAACAATTACTAAGTTTTAATACGAATCCCCAAGGTAGATGCAGAGGGTAGACGATAATGGCTTTAACAATAACAATTCCTATGGTTAAGAAAACAGAACCATCAACAATATAAGACCTAGTCTAGAGGCCGAACTAGGGATATATCCCGTGTTTATTTTTTCAACATGCAAATAGGTTTTCCTTTGAGTCTCAAATTCAAAAACCATTGCAATTATAACATAAAATATAAACTTAATTATGAACATGTAAATAGAATAATAACAACTTTATTATTGCTTCTAGGACATATTTCCAACACTTCCAGGACCGACGCTTGTCGTAGTCGCCCCCTCGTGGTGGCACCTGGAGCTGCCGAACAACATGCCTCTAGAGCCAATGTTCGCGATGCGCGTTTGTTGAGAACGATCATGACAATGGTTGGGGTCAGGCTGGCCATCCTCCATCCCAAGCACCCAGGTGCCTGGCTTAATGGCAGGGAACAGACTTTTGTCCGGCTCATTGTCGGAGGATGAGACACTGCTCTGCCTTGACAGAGTGGAGGACGAGGATAGTCATGCCTAGTTTTCAACTCTGTCGATGTGCAACAATATGTCGTTGCTTTCGACTCTGGGGTGGGCATGACGGTGTGGTTCGGTGATGAGAACCAGAGAATCTCTTCAATGTGACCAGCGCCTCTAGAGAAGACTAAAAGCGTGTGCGTCATTCAGATATGGGATGGTTCCCATGCCTAGACCCAGCAGGTGACGGTCTTTAGGCCGAACCGCTCGTACGCCATGTTGTCTAACCGTTCCATGTGCACCTTATCGCCAACGGCCTCCTCGGCTTCCTCCAGAGACTAGAACTGCATGAGCAAGTTCTTGATCACTACACACACATGGAGGTTCTATGTGTGTGCCACATGGTCATCGTCACGCCATAGCTTGAGTTGGAATGTGACGCTATCCACCTGCAGTGAGCCCCAATGTATGGTGAGGTCTCGATGCACCGGAAAATTAACGTGCACCACAAGAAAAACACTCGTTTATGACAAAAAAATAGTGAGCGTGATCGAATTGGTCATAGATCTATGACCAAAATCAACGTGGGCAAAGAATCCTTCGTGTGGTGGTAGGTGACCTGAAGGAGGTGCGCGGATTCCGGAGTTGTGCCTTAAGGGATTTGCCCACGACCATGTATCTGACAGAGTGCACTCGATCGACGGTGGTGACGGTCACAACATGTTGGTGAAGGATGAACACCTGTGGTCCATGGCATGGGAGGACATGACCACCTTGTGGCTGGTTAGGGGGAGGGGAAGGCATCTTAGTGTGGAGGACGCAGTCGATGGCGACAATGGTGGCTGAGGTGGGCCGCGGAAGACAAGATGCTCCTGGATCGGCCGCCGGGAGGCACCGGTCCCAACCTCTCCCTTGTCGATCGCCGCCGGCCATGTTCTTTGGATTCCACGGGCACTCATTATCATAGTGTCCGGCTTGCTTGCAGATGATGCAGCGGAGCGGATCTCTACAATCTACTCTTGGATGGAGGGAGCTTAGGCATGTGAAGCAAAGCCTTTCTACCAATTCATATACTCCATAAATTTGTAGTAGTTGTGAAGGTGACAAATCAATCCTTAAAAGAAAGATTTGTTCCCCTCTGCCCCGCGTCGCCCCCCACGGGCGATCCGGGTGCCCTAACCAAGCTGCCGGCCACCGCCTCACTTTCGTCCCTCCCTCCCCGGCCCCCGTCGTCTCCAACAAGCGCCGTCGGGCAAAGCCCGTGTGGTGCCGGTGGCGGCAGGATCTCTCATACCCTCACTTGGAGCGGTGGTCGCGGGGGGGGGGGGGGCACTTCTTCGGTTGGACAGCGGATCCCGACGGTCGGCACGTCAGATGTCTGCGCGTTGGCGAGAGGTGGTGCAGGGCGGTGGGCGGTCTGGTGGCAGTGCGCTGTGCAGAGCGGAGTGCGTAGGCCGTTGGCGGCTTGGTGCTTCCTGCCGTGAGAGAGTTCGTGCCTGGCCAGATATCCCTGTTGACCGGAGACAAGGATCGATGTTCGGTGCTCGACGAGAGGCCTGATGGCGCGGCGGGCCGGGTGGGGCCTGGCAGCGGCGTGGTGGCCTGTTTCTGGTGGCGGTGGCGCTAGCTGGAGGCGTCGGCGAGTCCCACGAGTAGGCTGGTGGCGACGCTTCGATGGCTCGGCCAAGATGGAGTCTTAGCGAGAAGCGAGCGGTTAGTCACCCCGGCGCGGCATGGCGAGCGGCGGTTCTCTTCTGTTGGTGTCGCCTGGGTTCTTCCGTGGAGAGGCGGGTCCGGTCGATGCAAGGTTGTCCCTTGGTGGGTGACAGCCGTCGCAGGCGTCCTTGACCTGACCGGAGGTGCTGGTTCGCTGCAGGTCCTCGTGAAGGTTGGGAGTTGGTGGTGTGGCCGTGGTTACCCTACCGGGCGGTCGTCGTCGGTCCTCGGCTTTGCAGCTACATCAACAAGTGTTGCGGTGGCGGCGATGCGAGGTCTCTTGGACAGTGCCTCCAATTCCATGGAGGTGTGGTGAGGGGCTATGAGTGGATGAAATTCTTGCACGGCTTCTACCGGGACGGCGATGATGGCACCCATGGATGTCATTCTCCTCCTTGGAGGCATCGCCCAACGTGTTAGCCTTTTCCCTCACGCTCTTGGAATTGGTGGATGTCTTCGGGCGAAAGCCTTGATTCGGCTCTTGGATCGGCACAATGATGACGTCCTCGACGTCACACTCCTCTGTTGGGAGCATTGTGTTTGGAGACGCGATGGCTGCTCGTTTCTCTCCTCTGATGTTCTCCGTTGTCCTCGTTTGCTCCTCCATGGCGCTATGTATGCTCGTCGTGGGTTGTTCAAGACGGTGGCTTCCTGGAACGAATCATGTCCTGCCATCCATCTGTCACTTTCTCTTAGGCCCTTAGGATGGATGGTGCGTCGACAAGTGAAGTTCTGCGGCAGTTGATGGTCTCGGATGTTTTCGACGTCGGACGAGACGCGGTTCTGTGTAGCTCTCTAGGATAGGTTCTTGTGTGCGTTGTAACTCGCTTTGCGTGGTGTTTGTTCATGGTCCGGCTGGAGGTGATGTGTGTTACACTCGTTCGAGTAATAGCTTTCTTGTAACTAATATCTTGTCTTCTATAAAACTATAACTATGATACACCTAGTCGTACTCTCGAAAAAAAAACAAATCAATATATATATATATATCGTTATGCACACAGACAAACTAAAGTACACAGAGCATATGGGGCAGAACTATACACAATACCGGTTCCTAAAACCCAGACCGTGCGGGAATGGAACGAGATGGATCATCATCACAGATCAGACAGCGTTCTTGATGGCGGAGCTGTAGCCGTCCTGGTCATCGTAGAACTTTGACCACAGCATCACCCCTCCGTACTTGCTGGAGCCCTTGAGCGCCGGGAGCACCTGCGACTCCAGGCTCCCCGCCGGTATGAACCCGCTCCCCGCCGCTGCCGGCGCCGCCGGCAATCCGAGGAAGATGTACTTGGCGTGGACCCCGGACGTCCACTGCTTCCACGAGTCCATCAGGTTGGCTGTGTTCCCCTGCACGTACTGGCACGGCGGGTTGTTGTAGAACTGCACCCACACGTAGTCGAAGAGGCCGGTCTCGAGCGCTTTGCCGACCCACTGGTCCGGGAACGGGCACTGCGGCGCCGCCGACAGGAACACCTCCTTGCCCCCCTTGCCGCTGTAGGACTTGAGGTGCGCCGCGAGGGCGCCGTAGTAGTCCGGGTTCCCTCCCTCGATGTCGAAGTCGACGCCGTCGAGCACCGCGTCGCCGAGAGGCCTCTTGGACGAGCTCCCGCCGAGGAAGCTGTTCCAGATGTACTGCGCGAGGTCGACGGCATCCTGCTCGGAGTTGAGCGTGTACCCTCCGGCGCCCCCGCCGATGGAGAGCATGACCTTGACGCCCTTGGACTGGCAGAGGTTGATGTCAGCGGTGAGGTTGGTGCAGGCGTCGGAGTAGGGGTCACAGTGGCCCGCGAGGTTGAGCTGCGGGGCCTGGCCCGAGCCGAAGCTGCAGAGGAAGGCTATGTTGACGAAGCCGTAGTTGCCGGTGCTGCAGGTCTCGGCGAGGGTGCCCTCGTTGCCGTTCTGGCCCCAGTAGATGGCGATGCTACCGCCGTGGCTCCGTGGGGCCGAGGCGAAGAGGAAGATGGCGGCCAAGAGGCAGGCGATGGAGAACGAGTTGCTGCTGGCATTAGCCGGGATAGCCATTTTTGGTAGCTATATAGCTCCTTTTGTTCACAAGGCTTGCTTTCTTGCTGTGGATACGGGATGCTGCTGCTACCTGCATGCTTTATACGTACTCCGGTGGTCCGATTGGAATTGGGGCGTGCCCTCTAGGTAACGCTGGAGCCATATCTTTGTTTGTTTAAGGTCCTGATCATTCTCACACGTACTTGTTCAGCACTAATCTTGTCTTTGCAGGCCTGCCCATCTGCTACGGCACGTTGCTAATTTTAACTGCATGGTTGATTCATGCAAACGGCAAACAATGTACTGACTTGTTCATACCCCAGGCCTCTCGACCTGAGTTCATCAGAAGATCACGACTGATAAAGTAAGATGGACAATGCTTTGTTGGATATATCCACAATTTTTTGATTAGTTTAACCCATGTGAAAACGACGTATTAGCTAGGCATGGAACGGGCATATCCATGAACAGCAGCGAAGCCAGAAAAAAAGTCGCCGGTGTCAACACGGACAAGTAGCGCTATTGTATTCTTACAAAACAAATCAGCAATGATATATGGCTAAAAACCTGGGATAATAGGAGAACAAAAATTTAGGAATTAGCTAGCATGTTACATTTCTTGCTCCTTCAGATCAATTACATGGATAAATCAGCCTTGGTGTTTTTTGAATAAAAGCCCCCTCCTCCCCCCTCCCCCCCCCCCCCCCCACTCCATCTTTTATTAATGAAGCGAACAATTCCCAGTTCATAGCCAGATCAAACGAAGGATAAAACCAACAAAAGCTACTATAGATAAGGAAATATTCCATCCGCAAATAGCAGCAAACGCTATAAGTCTTGCATCAAATTTTAATATAGACCACAAGGAGACGCCTACAACCATGTTAAGAATCAGTTTTTTCTTATTTATATGTCACAAAGCACAAACATCATTAAAACAGGAAATCTGATCAGTTTGAAATGCTACAGAAACCAATGACCATACAGATTTTACAACAATACAATAAAAGAATAGGTGTTGGACATTTTCATCTTCAGAACAAAACGGACAAGTTTGGTCCTTGGTGTCACTTGCAAATTGAAATTGCAGACGAAATCATTGATTTTGTAGAGGAGAGGAATGACGATTTGGGGGCAACGCCGCAACCGTGGTTCAGCCGAAGTGGCGAGGCGATTTGGGGGCGACAGAGGAGAGGAGTAAGTATTGCAAGCACATGAACAGTGAAAGTGGGACGACCATATACCCTGAAGGATGGTGTTCAGCACTAGCGCCAAGATGCTCTAAAAATCTTATCTCCCTTCACCTGGTGCAGGATAATGAAGGGCGCCGCTTGAAAGACCTACCCTATTTGGCAAGACCATGCAGGCCGTCTCCGTCTCTAGGGTGAAGTAGCCCAAAGCAGCATCACCGACACCAGCACCAAGAGCCTATGCGATCTTTGATTGCAATTTTTTGTTGATAGCTTACCAAGCTAACCACTTGGTAAGTTTGATCATGCGATGGCAAACCTTATCATATGCGGCGTACAGTAGAGACATAGTCATGAAGACCTCGATACTCTATAGATCCTTATCGTTCTGCACCAGAGCTTTATTTTGCATGTCCGGTCTAACCATCCGAACCCATCCGAACCGACAGTGCATGATGATTCAATCGATCTTACTAGCAAACATGCTCGTGCGTTACAACGGAAGAAAACATCACACGTCCTTACCTACTGAGCATGGCTAAAGACCATACCCCAAACATAATAAACATGACTAATACTTCATTCTTAGTTCCACATCTTTCATTTTAATATAACACAGACCAATGTTTCCACTTGTCCTCTTTGACGTCCTCGTCGCCGGTGGTCGCAATACCAATTGTCACTAATCAAGGTTGGTCAGGTCCAATAGATGAATGATCAAGCCTCCTTCATGTGCGGCGAGATTAAGAGCATTGAACAAAGATTTTCTATTATTCCGCTAATATAATAAGGGAAACAAATGCACATAATATACATGTGTATTATCATGTAAATTGAGTAATTTGTGTCAGATAGACCATGAAACTTTAGTTGGACTCCTCATGCATTTTGATAGGTCTCGGCCGCGTACGTGAACACACGATGGAGAAAAAGATTTCTTCTGTACAACCTACAGTACCTCTCAGTTTTAAAATATGTAAATGTTTTGAATAAATGTTTACCTTTTCAAATTCAAAGTTCAAACCATATTTGTGTTTTTTAATGTTTGCAAATTCAAAAAAATCACTACATTACCTCATAGTTTAAAAAAATGTTCGTGTTTTAAAAAATATTTAGTTTAAAAAAGCGAAATATTTTTCTATAAAAAATGGCCGAGTGTAAATATGTGATTCACAACTTTACAAAATTTCCGCGTTCTAAAATATATTCACTTTTTTAAAAGAAAAAGAAAATTGCCCCATATCTGGCGCGAACTTTAACGTATTTCAAGTTTTCGCACTGCCAGTTAGGTCTTGTTTAGTCTAGTGGTTAGGGGTCTTGCTTGAGCGCCCAGGTTCGATTCCTTGCGGTGCATTATTTTTAGTTGGACATTTTTTAGTGATGCGAGCTGTTGGTATGTTAATGGGCCAGGATTTTTAATGACGCAAGCAGTTGGTACATTAATGGGCCGGCCCATCATGGCTTTGTGCGTCTTACGTTCGTTCTTTTTGGCAGAAAACGAATCCGGAGAGACAATTATGGTCGACGTACAAAATATTATCTGAGACCCATCATAGACCAAATTTTGTGGAGAAATAATCATTCCTTTAATATTAGGTATGAATATAGATATAGATATAGATTTGAACCATCTCCTGCAATCGGGATAGCCTAGTGAACAGCTTCAGTCCCGCTCCTATAGAAATCCTGCATTTCCTTCAAAACAAAATCGCCTTCATCTAGATCATATGCACCACGATCCAATCTACAACCTCGATCTCAAAACATAGCCCCACGATCTCAAAACAAAACACGCTTGTGACATGCGTCATTGTTTGATCGTGGTGCTATTATCAATGAATGCCAACGATGCTGGATCTTTCAAAAAAAGGAAAAACAATGACCCTTTGCATACACCAAGTCTAATTATCAGCTCAACGTCAACAGTTGAAATGCGGAACTAAACATGATTCGCTTACACAAAGAAGTGAGGAGCTTTGTGGACAAGTATTGAACCACCGGATAGCATTTCACTTGTTGAACTAGATTCCAGTGATGCTGAGCACAAGGATTCTGAAAATATAATAATATGCAAAAAAATGCTTTGATGCCATCTCCTCAGAGGAATCAAGGGCATTGACACCGAAATTGAAGTGCAAGACTTGATTCAGCATCAGAGGGAATTTGTACAGAAGCTCATACCGGAAGTGCTAGTCAATTCTGAGCACGGGGAGGGCTGCACGTCGAGTGCACCACCACTCACAGCCTGGCATTTCCATGAGCGGACTGGCGAGCTGCCATGGAGCTTAATGTTAGACAGGCAGATCCGGGAGAACGCCGAGTTTGGAATGCCCTTGATAAGCCCAGCCTCCTTGATGTTCTGCCCTTGAACATTCTTTATCGTCAGGCTGTCCACGATTGGGAGCGCATTGTGGTTGTACCGCTCGTCAGGATGTCCTCCAACATCACCGGCAATCCTCAGACCATAACGGACATTGTCCAAGACCACGTCGGAGACAGTGATGTTTCGAATGAACCCTCCCCTGCCAGAGTTGGTCTTGATGTGAACACCAAACCCTGAGCTGTAGAAATTCAGATGCTCAGCGTGGACATTCTCCACACCGCCAGAGGTCTCACTCCCAACAGCAAAGCCAGCAAAAGGGGACGAGCCCGTGATCCGCCTGATGGTGATGTACGAGCTGGGTCGGCCATAGGCTATGCCATATTCATCCCATCCACTCTTGATGGCGATCAGGTCATCTCCCGTCGAGATGTAGCAATCCTCAATACACACGTTACTGCTCGAATCTGTTAAGTTTGGAGCACAACTCTGGGTTCAGAATCAAGAGCTACATTTTGGCATGTATATATTGTCAGTGAGAAAGGAAAATAGCATTTGTACCTGGATCAATTCCATCAGTGTTGGGAGAGTCATGTGGAGCCAGTATAGTCAAATTTCTGATCACCACATTGCTGCACAAACAATGATGTAGACATTTATGACTCAGCTGGAGCAATAATAAATGCAAACAAACTTTGGAGCCTGCGTTAAAGTGCTAATCTTGTATGGTACTGTTTGGCAGCTTCTGTACTTTGGTTATATAGTTCACCACACTTCACTTTTTCCTCCAGTTTAATGCGGCAATATTACCAATTATATAACAGGACAGGAACCCAGCCTGAAGTTCATGTGAAATTTGTGATGGTGCTAATGAAGAGGCGGTACAACCATGGATCCTTATCCTGCTAGTGCTATATGACAACAGTACAGTTAAAAGCAAGCAAGTTTGTCCCAAACAAGCTAAAGCAATTGGACTGCAAGATGAAGGTGCACTGCAGCACCCAATTCTGCAAAACTGGCTAGTGTTCTTCCTTGTTGAATCCATAAGGAGCAAACATGCAATTTGGGGATTTTGGTCCAGTTTATGACAGGACAAGAACACAGGCTGGAGTTCATGTGCAATTTGTGATGGTGCAAATGGAGATGTTGTAAAAGCAGGTTGTCCTGATTCCCAGATAAGGTAAGCCATTGCACTACAAGATGAAGGTGCACTGCAGCACCCAATTTTGCAAAACTGACCAGTGGTCTTCCTCATCGAATCCATAAGGAGCAAACATAGAATTTGGGGATTTTGGTCTAGAGAACTAAATGGATGTTCTCACCTGCAATAAACTGGATGGATGTTCCAAAATGGTGAATCCTGGAAGACCAAATTGGAGACAATAGCATTAGACGAGTCCATCAGCTCGAGTAGATGGGGTCTTGTGAAAGGCAATGTACCCTTCTTCCACATGTCCCACCACACACTACCTTGGCCATCTATGGTGCCATTCTCACCTGCACAAATAACAGTTCCAACCACGAAAATAATCATCATCTAGATGAAGGCAAGGGTAGATCTATATGAAGGAAATTCTACAGGTTTCCACAGTGGCATATTCTTGTAGCTCGTGCTTATGCATGGCGTCACTAGCATGATGCCAAATTTAAACCTTGTTTACTTCAGTATAACAGACTGGGACATTCTAGGCTAAACCCTATGGTGATATCACTAGCCAAATCAAGTATGGTAAATTTAATAATGCAGAATGAGAACCTGTAATGAAAACGTCCTGAAGTCCATTGCCATGGATCAAACTGATGTATCTCTTGCCGGGCAGCTCGCGCCCTCTCCCATATGAGGGCAGCGGGTCGATCAGCGGCCAGCTAGATGTGTCCTGCTCAAAAAGAAAAAAAAAGATTTCAGGAAGATATCCAACTGTTATTTTACCTCGACATCGCCCATAACTGGATGAGATAGACATTAATAGAAGATGAGAAGACACATGTCACATGTCAACTAAGTAATCGTCTCGCAAGTGGCAACACCGGCACTATAACACTAGCAGAGTGAAACATCAAGACCAATGTGTTGTTTTTCAACTCCAATAAACCACCATGAGACATGGCAAACCAAAAGGAGCAAGTTTTCCTTTTCTCTGAATTAAGCTAGAACTCAAGAGATCTGAAACCTGAACGAAACAGCTTGTTATCTTATATAGTAACTTGTTATCTTATGAATACTCTCTGCAGTCTGCACTAGTATTATTTGTTAAAAGATCCAATAGTAATATACCGCAAGAGTAATGGCGGTCGGGAGCGGGAAGCAGGAGGCGTGACCTGCGTGGCGCGGATGACGGCGCCGCGCGCGAGGAAGAGCGTCATGTGTGAGGTGAGGCTGAAGGGCCCCGTTAGCCACACCCCGGGCGGCACGTAGAGCAGCGCCCCGCCCCGCGCGCGTCGGCGCTGGATGCTGGCGATGGCGGCCGCGAAGGCCGCCGTGTTGAGCGTCCGGCCGTCGCCCACGCCGCCGAAGCTGGCAATTGACATCCAGGCCCCGCGCCTGGGCGGCGCCGGCGCCGCACCCGAGCACGTCTCCTGCGCCCCGGCGCCGCCCGCCGCCGACAGCACCGCGGCGACGGCCACGGCCAGCAGGCACCGCCACCTTGGCGCCATATATAGCATCTTGGATCGATCTCCTCGTCTTCGTAGAATATTGTATCTAGACTAGAAGAGTAGAACCTAAGGGGCACCCACCCAGCGAGGAGTGGATGCCAAAGGAGGAAAGGAAACCAAATCCGCCGGAAAAGTTGCCGCGGGCAATTTTGCGCGTGGATTCACGTGGGAGCAGGGTGGGTAAATAATAACGGATCTATGGTTGCGATGCGATTGTGTAGAGTGGGCGGGGAGGCAGACAAGGAGAAGAGTACACCGGAGAAGGAATGGGGAGAAGGAATGGGATGGGGGTGGGAGTGGGAGCTCGCAAGGGCATGTGCGTTGAGGTGACGACGCCGGCCGGTCCGGTGCGAAGACCGACAGGCGTCGTGTACCGCGTATGTCTATCTGTGTGACACCTTTGAGATGAATCGAAGAAAATGCGATGTAGTTGATGAAAATGGCTCTCGCGAGACGTTTTAGAAGCCTAAATAGTGAAGACCCGCTCGCGCGATTAAAATGGTCGTCAACGAGAGTGAGCTAATGTTTAAGGCATGCGGGTCTCACTTGGCAGTGCATCTAGTTATGGGCCCCACTTGGCAATGCATCAGGTGATACGTGTCTCCATGCCTGTCCGAACGGGTACCCCTGTCTGAACCTGTGTTGCTTCCTCCTCTTCGTTCCCGGCGGTGAGCTGCCGGCGGCGACGGAGCTTTTGTTCTGGGTGACAGCAGCGACGGAGCTTTCGTTCTCGACGATGGCTACGGCTGTGGTGAGTGAATCCGTAACCCTTGTCTTGTTCCCCTTCGTGTCTAGTTAGATCTCACCGCATCGCCTCTGTTTTGCTCTGTTTTTGGTCGATTTGATCCAAAAAAAATATGGGGGGGGGGGGGGGGATGAACGCGATGGAGCCATCGGAGACAACAACGTCGACTAGGTAATCCCTTAATGTCCATCCTTTCCAACCTATACGATTTGTGCCTCGTCTGCTTCCGCTAGCTCACACTGCCCGCTACTGACAAACATGGGCGATGGTGCTCGAACCTTTGAATTCACAGTCGAAATCTTTCCTTCTAAGGCAAAGCTAGGTGATGGTAGCGCATGGGACACCGAGAGAGATACAATTGTGAAATGGGAGGTTGAATTTGTGAAGATTGATTCACAAGAACTAGATAACATGAAAGAGAAGTCCGTGAAGAATTTGGTGGAAAAATTGGGGAGAGCATTTTTTGGGGTCCAGAGCAAGAGGTAGCATTGTTACGGTTTGATAATTGAAAGGGTGAGTATGTAAGAATTGAGAATGGTGAAAAGATGGTTGATGAAATCGATCAACAAGACAGCTGGGCAAGCAAACAGACTATCTATCATGCAGAGCTCATTGATCTGAAGTCAGATTCTAAGATTGGATATGTGCCCTCAAAGTTGGCTTCGCAAATGGTAGATGATGATTGGGCTTCACAGAGACAGATAACGCCCATGTGTACGGGTGAAGTGACAGTAATAGAGGGGGATAATCCAGATGCAGAAGAGGAATGTGATGGTGCTGCAAGGGTTGTTTGATGTTGATTGGAATTCAGTACAATTAGAAGACACTACTGATTTGGTCATTGCACCAATGGCTGATACTGAGATGGCCAAAAAAATTGGCATTCTAGTAGATCCAGTAGATGATCAAGATGAGGAAGAGATGGGTGAATCGAGTTTGCCTAATGATGCTAACATAGATGCTTGTGAAGATGTGGATGGACAACTGATGAAAGATGATGTAGATGATGTAGATGATACACAAAATGATAAGCTTGTAAGTGTGTATGACAAAGAAAATCCTTTTATTGAAGTAGGCAGTTGTTCCCAAGCATGAAGGAGTTTAGGATGTGTTTCAAGACTTATGCAGTCAAACATGAGTTTGATGCTAAGACTACGTGGACTGATAGAAAGAAATTTTATGCAATGTGCAGAGGTTTTGATGGAAGCGTCAGGCCTTGCAAGTGGTACATATCTGTTAGAATTCAACCTGATGGAAGTACCATCCGGGTTAATCAAATCTCAAATCCACATACTTGTATTACAAGTTCATCGAGAGTATCAACCATGACATCCCAACTTTGGATTGCAGAAAAGATCACTCCAATTTTAGACAAGAAACCAAACATCACAACAAAGAAACTTAAAGTGGACTTGGAAAAGCAGTACCCCATTAAGGTGAAGTATACCACAGTGTGGAAAGCAAAACAGAAGGCAATGAAAGAATTATATGGTGATTGGGCAAATACTTGTAGGATGCTTTATAACTTCAAAGCAGAGGTGGAGAAGAGGTCACCTAGCAGTGTTGTGGAGATAGATATTGAGGTAACAGAGGATGGTAGAGTTCTTTTCTCCAAATTCTTTATGGTTTTAAAGCCTTGCATAGATGGCTTCATAGCAGGGTGTCGTCCATATTTGAGCATAGACTCATCTTTTTTGATTGGCAAATGGAATGGTCAATTGGCAGCATGCAATCCCTGTTGCTATTGGTTTGTTTCAGTCAGAGACAGACATTTCATGGACATGGTTCATGATCTAGTTGAAAAGATGCATAGGGTCAGTGTCACCTTTGGCAGTACACATAGATGCATGTAAAGGGCTAGAAAACGCAGTGAAGAATGTTTTTCCTCATTTGAGCAGAGGGAGTGCTTCGGCCATATGTGGATGAATTTGATCAAAAAATTCACGGAGAAGAATTTGGGAGAATGTGGCCAGCTTTCGGTTTCCCATGTGTGTACACACATGTACACACACCACTCCCCTCCCTCGATGCCACCCAACACCGTCCGCTCATTACTTCCACCCGGTGTAAACACGTCACACTAGGGCTATTTAATCCACCTATCATCTTCCTCCTCCTCACCCATCCTCTCCCATCTGCATCCTCTTCTCACCACCACAAACAACCCCAAAACCAGGCCGCCGCAGCTCTGTAGTACACCGGGCCAACCTTCCGCTTTCCCCCCACCATGGCGGAGATGCTCTCCCCCGCTGATGTGTACGTCGCGAACACACTCCGTGTGCGGTCGATGTCAAGATGGAGGGGCGCAAGGGAGTTCACCAACGCCTTCCCTGCGCTCGGCTTCGGCCACCTCCCCCGGGGATCTCCAAGGATGTACCGAGTCGAGGAGGTCATCCACAACGGGGTTGTGGTTGCTATCCTTGCCCACTTCACCAACTCCTTCGACGCATTCTACCTCCTCGGCCGTGTGTTCTGGTGTGGCTACGAGTTCATCGCTTTGACCACCCACAACATCTTCACGGACTACACCAACATCTCCCCCACTGTGAGGCGCATGCACACTCTGTCGTATCCCATCGACAAAACCTAGGAGGAGCAATGAACGGCGCCCGGAGGAGGAGCGAGGAGGAGCAAGGAAGGCAGCGACCAGGGTTTAGACGATGATAAATGTATATTATTTATCTAAATATATGTATCTTTAGTTGTGTCATGTTATTTAAGTTGTAAGCGTACTATGGGTACCCGCTGTGGGCTTGGTTGGCCTGAACTATCTATATTATGTGTATTTCTATTATTAAGTTCTTGCTGGGTAGTTGCACTGTGTTTTTGCTTGTAGGTCTAGATACACCCATTATTAAAAAATGCATCTTGAAACGTCAAAAAAGATATTTTTTGTGGACTGTAAAAAGGACAAAAAATGACTCGTGAAAAGTCATTTTGTAGCAACGGAAACTCTCTTTTATACACAAGCCACAAATAATTTATTTTTAGTGGATTTTTTGTGCAAACAATACTCTATATTTGAAACTTTTTTGTACAATACACTATATTTACACAAGCTACAAAGAATCAACATAGTGGAATTATTATGAGTTATGAAAGTAACACCACATGGAACAACATTTCTGTAGGAGTAACAAATATTTGCATGAACCATTCAACACTTAATAGAAGTATTATTTTCAAAGGATAAAAGAAGAAAAGTTTATGTTTCAGTTAAGACAAGTAAAACATGTGCTACCTCTTTGCATTTTGCCGCATTTTGATTTACATTATTTCATGAACATTTTGATTTAAATTATTCCATGAACAAAAACAAGTAACAAATTTTTTGAAACGTTAAAAGAAGTAAATTTTCTATGAGCTAACACAAGTAAAACGATCCCAAGTAAAACATGTTCCATGTGCTACCTATTTGCATTTTGCCTAGTCATTTTCTCCGGGTGGGCTGGTTTCTCTTTGGACCTGGTTATTATTTCACGGCTCAACATCTATTCGGCAGCCCAGACTTTTTTACTAGAAACTGAATTTGGCTTTGCACTCTGTTAACTAAAGAACAAAAACAGGGGCATGAACACTGAATAATTTTCCAAATTGCTGCTTCGATTCAGTTACACAAACTTGGCATGGCGCACAGATCACGTCCTATCCCCTGATAGGCCTAAATGCCCATTCTAATGACGGATGAACAATAAGTAAAATAAAACTAGAGCAATGATACAACAATAGAACCCCCATGCCCTGATATTTGCTTGCTTCTACAAATCGATCATCTGCATTAGATGTTTGTTGATCTTCTTCAGTTCCTTGTTTAGTTCAGACTGCGGGTGCAGTTCAGCATCGCGCACATACCTCGCCATCGACAGGACTCTGCCCGCCCCTCGCCCGTTTGAGCTCCCCAAATTCTCCACAGCAATCGGCGGCACCCTGCCCAAATTGAGCTCCCAGGTTGCGGCCCCGCTCGAATCAATCTAGCCATCAAACTGAATCCTCTCAATATAATCATCCATCCACTTGAAATGGGTACACTTCTTCAGGATCTGAAAACAACAACATGAACCATAAATCCCAAATTCGACGACAAAAAATGAAATCTGGAGAAATAAGAGCAAACGATAGCGAAAGAACGGACTAAGAACTGAGATCTAACCTTGCCATCCCTTCCTGCCATTGTTTTGCTCAAGCATTTCACGAATTCACACCCAAGATTGCCATTATCATTAGTCTTGCTGACCAACCGCTTAAGACGCTCTGGGCATGTGTAGTCAGGGCACCTTATGAGCGGCACTGGACCATATTGTCACCATTTTGAGTGTGTGGCGGTGGAAGTTGACATCTGCGCTAGGTCGCCGGAGAAGAGAAAGATTGGGGAAAGGGGAAGTGGGCGGCGGCGGGCGGACGGGCACGAGCGCTCGTCTCTTCGAGCTGCGGAGAGGTGGGTCCCACGTTTACGTGGACAAGTGGTGGGTCCCGCGCTTATGTGGATAAGTGGTGGGTCCAATCCCTAACAGCTAACGAGGGCATCAGTTCAGTTTAAGGGCCATGTTGTCCCTAGGCTATTTATGCGTTCAAATGTGTCGCACCACGGCCATTCTGTCAAACAACATTGCACTCCTTCCAATTCCCATGAAATGTGTCGCACAGGAGCTATTGACCCATGTCTGACGGCGTGGTGGTGGGTCAAGGAGAGGGCGGAGGAGGGAGGCAGATGGAACCTTAATCACGCGTTGGACTCGGCCATTCACTCGTTCCATTGCAGCTGTCTCGTGCCACGCCGCATGGTTAGGCCAACTCAATGCACACTCAAAACGAACATTCGTTAAATTTTATGAAAATAATAATGATACAGTGTTCAGGGGAGGGCCGTTTTGGCTCTTGGGAGCATATGCTCCCTGATGAATAATAAATTCAAAATAAATAGTAAATAAACTTCTAAAAATCTGATTTTTTGTGTGGATGTTCATTTTAGCCTAACAAGTGAGCACTACAATTTTCATGCGAAACGGGATAACGGTACTTCATCGGTGAAAAAAATAAAATAAAATGTAATTTAGGTAACATTTGGCGTTTGATTTGTTTTTTCGCATAGCTCAAAAGGCATAAGAGTTTTCACTAAAAAATTGCAGGTAGCATTTGGGTGTGACAAATAACACATCTAATTTTTTTCAAACTTTTTTGACATTTGCAAAAAATATTTTTGATAGGGAGGAGCATATGCTCCCAAGAGCCGAATTGGACTTCCCGGTGTTCGGTCCCTTTGTAGATGTATTTTTGACATGATCCCTTTGTAGATGTATTGGTTGTGCGCCAATGCGCGGAAGCATCTGGACCGCATGTCCGGGTTGCATGAAAATTCTGAAATTTGAAACACGGACGTAGCTTCATGTCAGCGGCCCTGGTTTATGCCGATAACAGAGCCAGCGGCCGACAAAAAAAATTCGGTCTATAAAGTGGTCAAGCTCTAAGTTTCACGCAGGCAACAAAGCCAGTGGCCGGCTGTGACAGCCCAAGTGTTGTCCCTACCTTTTATGGCATGTAATCTCTTGTATGAACCTTGTGTCATGAGTGTAATGAATGAATTGCACCTTGTCATACCATGTCTTGTCCTGCATTCATGCATCATGCATCATAGCATTCATCATGCCATGCTTGATTCTTATGTGACCTTGTTTGTGAGTGTGGCTTGTGTTGTGTGATGTGGTTGGATCATGTGTGGTGCACCTCCTTCCTTTCTCCCTCTTTTCCCTTTTCAAACAAACCCTTCAGTACCCCTTTTTCTTCATGTTATTATTATCAGCAGATTTAACTTGCTTTAAAAATTGTTTAAAAATGTTCAAGTTTTAGCCTAAAATATTTTGAGCATGTGAGTGTTGGTCTTTTGTTATTTTGAGCTTTTATGCATTTGGGATATTTAAATATAAGGGGCTGCTATTTTAAAAGTTATTTAAATTATTTGTCCTAAAAATCATTTTGATATTTTTGTTAATAGGGCATTTTATTTTCATTGCAAGTGTTTTTGTCTTGCGCCAAAAAACATTATATTACTCTGGGGGTTTTCTTGTGATGTTGTGATTTGAAAAAGATAAAAACTTTTATATTTTTAATTGTTTTGTGAGGGAGCGCCTGAGTGGGCCTTGCCTTTCCCCGCAGCCCAGCCCGCGCGAGGGAATGACTACCTGCTCCGTCCGTCGTCGCCGTCAGGTTTAGAGAGTGAGTGCGCCTCCGCCGTCTCCTTTTCCATCGCTCGTCGCCGTCAGCCCGAGGGTATTTAGAACCCCCTCGGCGTGCGTGCCCTCTCCGCTAGGGTTCCTCTCTCCCCTCGCTCCGCCGTAGCTCCCTTATCCCTCTCCATCTCCCTCCTTCCTCTCCTTCTTTCCTCTATCAGGTAAGGTCTGTGAGAGGTGCAGTGAGTTTCAAAGAGAGCCGTCGGTCGTCTTCGCCGCCGTCGTCGCGTCTCTGGTGGGCCTTGTGCCCGGTGGTGATGGCGTGGAGCTCGAGGATCCTCCCCGCGTTCCATTCCCGCCGCTGGAAGGGGAGGAGCACCTCCCCACGGTGCCGATTGCCGTCGGCGTCGTCCGCAAGGGAGCGGGTCGTCGCCGGCCTCCTTCCTCTTTGTCGTTACCGCGTCTCCGCCTCTCCTTCCCCTTCGTAGCGCCCATTCATCGTCGTCTCCCTCGGTGAGCCGCCGTGATGCCCTCCTGTTGCCGTTGCCTAGCGCGCCATCGCCGTAGCTGCTCGTCGCCGCCGTTCCGCAAGGCAGAGCCTTGAGGGCTTGCCTCTGTTCCCCTTGTCGCGAGGCAAGCAGGGAACACCTCCCCGTAGATCCCTCTCACGTGGATGCTCGATTGCCTCTGCGGAGACCCCCTGTGCTGCCGTGTATCGCCCGCCGCCGCGCTGAGTCGCCAGGTGTGTTGGGTTCTTCAGTTTCGTTAGAGTCTCAAGCGTGTGAGAGTACTAGTGCAGTCGATGGCCTCCTCTGTTAACGTTCGCGGCCGTAGCCGAGTGGCAACCAGCTCGGGGGTCGACCAGGAGGTCGAGGGTTCGAAGCCCAACCCCTCCCCCATTTTTGTTTGTTTTTCTTTCATTTGTTTTTTTTATTTTCTTCTTTCTTTCTTATTGCTATTGTATGTATGTATGTGTGTAGATGCAAACCTATATGTGTAGATGTTTTATTCCCTTTTCTGTTATATATATGTGTGTAGGTGTGTTGCATGTATATGTGCATGTGTATGTGAGAGTGTGTGTAGTGTGTGTGTGTGTGCACATATGCATGTGTGTATGTGAGTGAGAGTGTGTGTGAGTGTGTAGTCATATGCATATGCATATGCATATATGCCTTGGGCATATATGTGTGCATATGTGTGTGGATGAACACCCACACACACATGAGCATGTGTGTGAGTGTGTGTGCCCATGTGCACTTGTGCATGTGTGGTGGTGTGTATGTGCCTATATGCATTATGCATATATGGGGCATGTGCGTGTGTGTGTGGATGAACACCCCCTCATGGGTGGTATGTTCATGAGTGATTGTGCTCATATGCCTTAGGCATATGGAGCATGTGTGTGTATGCTTATGTAGTGGTGTGTGTAGAGTGTATGTGTGTGGGGGAGACAAGTGGGTCCTTTCCCCCACTTGTCATACCCTTTGTTGGTATATGCATGTTTTGTAGGATCTTTAGTTCGTTTCCATTTTTAGCTAAGTTTCCAAATCTGGTTATGTCCATTTATGCTCATGTGCATTTTAAGCAAGTTTTGACTTATAAGAGTAGATGATAGTTTTGCTAGTATAGTTGTGCAATGTTGCTTCACATGAACATATGAGTATGACACATGTTTTTGGGGTAGAAAGAGCCAATGAATCCATTGATGCTTTCAGATTTCACTTTTGAGCAAGTTCATAAAACTATCATTTTCTGCCGTGATGCTGCTTTTTATGTCTATTATGCCATGGTATTTTTGTTTGACATGAGAATCACCCATATAAGTGGGAAACTTGCTGCAAAGTAGCTAACCTGATGTTTCTGCTTTCACCATGCTAAATATTTCCAAGTGTGAGAATCTGCTGTTATTTTATGCCATGAAGAGTGGTTGACATCTTGTGATATGTTGAGAATTAGCTCATACTCAGTGCTAGTATGTTGGAGTAGATGTTGTCTACTACCATCCTGTTAATTTTCATGCCAAGAGGTGGTCTCTAGCACCTTTAACTTATGCTGTCAACATGCTACCAGATTAACTCAAATTCCAGAAAACTGTTATTTTCACCAAGTCCCAGAAAACTGCTTCATCTTGCCAACTTGATGGCTTCATGCTTATTGATGTGTGCCTCCTTTCCAGATTTGTGTAGTTGGATAATTTGATAAGCATGTTATGTAGTTTCTATCAATGCCTTGTTTGTGGCTGTAGGATTCCTGTAGCTCAAGTTGTGGGTTGTATAAGTTGCTATGTTGCTGTTTTGTGGCAGATTGTTTGTTTTATTGTTTTGTGACTTGTGGGAGCTATACTCCATGGATTTGCTTGATATTTGAGTCTATTGTGGTTGGTTATTCATTGCCTAACCAGTGGCTACCTTGGAATGCCAAGAATTAGCCCATGGCCTGGTTGTCTTGTGTTTTGCCTTCGTACCTTGTCGTGAGCGTATCGTGAGAGCCGTAACTCCGTTTCTCATGTTCTTCATATGCATTTTCATTGTTTTCACATGATGCATCCATAATTGCCATGTTCATGCATGTCTAAATAACTTAACATAAGGTTCTGTCCAGATTCATTAATATCCAATTCTTGCATGTGAAACATGACTAGTTAGGATTGCCAGGTTAAAACTCTTCACCTAAGCATGCATCATTCTTGTTTGTGCATTGCACCATGGTTGTTTGTTTATTCTTGTTGTTTCCTTTGGGTAGACGTGAACGTTGAACCTGAGTACGAAGAGCCAGGCGAGTACAACTATGAGGATCCCGCTACTTGTTCCACTGAAGAACCAACAGGCAAGATGATCGTACCCGGATCCCGATACTATTTTCGCTTGCTAGTATCTCGCTCTTATCATTACAATTGCGCTACCTACCACTTGAATATCAGCCTCCTAATTTCCATGATAGCCTCTAACCCTCCACATCCTAGCAAATCTTTGATTGGCTAAGTTACCGTTGCTCAGCCCCTCTTATAGCGTTCTTAGTTGTAGGTTCAGGTTGTTCCATGTGATAACATGTATTTGGCATATCACAATATTATCTGTTATTTAATTTAATGCACATATATATCTTGGTATTGGTGGAAGGCTTGGCCTTTTGCTAGGTGATTTGTTCCGCTGTTACCGCCTTAGTTTCTTGTTACCGGTGTTATATTTTCCATACTTGCGCTCCTAATATGCTCGGGGTTGTTATGGGGACCCCCTTGTGTATTCGGTTGAGATTAAAACTTGTCTGTCAAGACCCAACATTGGTACTACATTTGCTTAATAACTTAATAAAATCTGCATAGGGCTTTGCAACCCCGTGGATAATTAATCAACCCCGGGCCAGTGCTCCGCATGAGTGTTGGTCCAAACTAGAGCACCGCGCGGGGCCAACCCGGGGCAACTCGAGAGATTTCTATCAGGCCACCGTACGCTTCACTTATCCGTCGTGTCCTGAGAACGAGATATGCGGCTCTTATCGGGTTCGTCGACACGTCGGGTGGTCTTGCTGGATTTGTTTTACCTTTATCGAATGTCTTGCGTGTGGACTCTGACTTTTCTTCGGGTTATCTCGAGGTGTTGGAATTCCTTTAGAGTTACCTATGATGATCACAAGATCCATGGTCGAGGCTATTCCCGCGGAGTGTGGTTATTTGTGATGGACTAGTTGGAGCACCCCTGTAGGGTTAAATCTTTTTGAGAAGCCGTGCCCACGGTTATGTGGCAACTTGGATATTTGTTTAACACCCGGTTATAGTAAACTTGAAGTAAACTCTAATAAAATACACCAACTGAGTAACCGTGATCGTCTCTGCTCGTGAACATGATCCGAGAGAGAACACGGTGGGGTTATGATTGACGTAAGTAAGTGTTCAGGATCTCATAGAGGTCATTCCAGTTTCGATCGTTCATCGTAGGCCACTCATATTATCTTCATGTTACGTAAGTTTAGCCACCATATATGCTTAGTGCTGCTGCAAAGTAAACACATACCACATCCCAACCTTAATCTTGAATAGTCTCGGTACCCGGGCGCATGATTGCTAAGTCCTTGTGGCTCATAGATTACTACAACACTCCAGGTACAGGTACAGATGAGTACATGCAGGATGATCTGACCCAGCTCCAGTGGGAATATGATGAGGAGAGAGGCAGGATGTACGTGACTTATCCGGACGAGTAGAGGTCCATGGTCGTGATCTTTGGGATAGCGAGATAGTGTCATTCGCATCTGTTTTATCGTTTGATTTTGTCCGTAGTCGGACCCTGTCTTCATCTTGATGATTTGAACTCTGTGTGGATTGTAATTTAGTATGTGGCGAGTGTAAGCCAACTTGTAATCTCATCTCTTCTGTAATGTATGATGCAATGATACTATACTTGCGAACGGCAAGATGTGCCTCTACCCCTTGCGAGGCCCTCGTGTCTTAAAAGGGATAGGCGCGCATCTTGGGCGTGACACCGGCACACTAGCTAGCCTCTAAAATGAACAAAATTTTCACGCCGGCAACAAAGCAATCGCCCGACACATTAGCCAGCCTTTTAAATGAACAATTTTTTCATGATACCAAGAAAGCGAGCGGCCGACACACCAGCCATCCTTCAAAAAGAATGGTCCCAGTTAACGGTCGCACAACAGCCGAGGCCTCCCTAGTCTAGGACATTTTGGTCGAACATCTCCTTTTACCGGCGAACCAAGTCTTTCTTCTCTAGGAAATTTTTGCCAACTCGACCGCTCTTGATCGCAAGAGCCACCTCTTTTGCTTTGGGGTCAGTAATGGTGGCCTCGATCGCCCGCTTCTTCGATTGGTCGGTGAAAGCACATTTGCTCCCTTGGTGGTTTTGATAATTAGTAACAACATATATGTCATTGAACTAATTTTTCCACTAAGCATATTTCAGGAAAGGTTCAATGATAGGGATGGCAAGAGGATTGTGGAATACCCCAAGATGCAAGGAAATAGATTGGCAAAGCTTCAAGCAAGAGGACTCTACATTTTACATTGTGAGCAATCACTTTGAGTCCACAGGAAAGCCAATACTATGAAATGGGGGTAAGGTACTATTGGTGAACAAAATGCTCATACATGCACAAGTGATAGTCACCAAAACCATCCACAAGATCTTCCACAAAAGTGTGTCCAAAGCCAAACACTCAAAATCGGTGCAACCAACAACTTTCACTTGGTGCCACCGATTCCCAGACTCAGACAGACCCAAGACAAACCCTAGCATTTCGGTGCAACCGATTCTGATTCGGTGCCACCGAGTGTGGGTTGCCAACTTCCGGTTGCCCTAATTCACAAAATCGGTCCCATCGAGTTTGTTGGATCGGCGTCACCGAGTTGTGCAATCTGACCGTTGGTCACCGAGTTGTGCAACCGATATTGAGGTATCGGTCTCACCGAGATTCAAAAGTTGCTAGCTTTGGAGCAACTCGGTACCACCGAGATTCACATATCGGTGTCACCGAGTTGGTCACTTAAGGTGTAACAGTTGATTTTTGGAGATGCCTATATATACCCCTCCACCACCACTCACTCGCAAGAGAAGCATCAACTGGTTTTCTGAGAGAGAGCTACCTACTCATGTGTTGAGATCATGCCGTTCCATTCCAACCATATGAATCTTGATCTCTAGCCTCCCCAAGTTGCTTTCCACCCAATCAATCTCTTCCACCAAAGCCAAACATGTGAGAGTGATTGAGTGTTGAGGAGACTATCATCTTGAAGCACAAGAGCAAGGATTTCATCGACATTATCGAGCCTATTACCTTTTGGAGGTGGTGCCTCCTAGATTTGTTAGGTGTCGCTTGGGAGCCTCCTACTTCGTGTTGTGGAGTGAACCAAGAAGTTTTTAAGGGCAAAGATATCGCCTACTTCATGACGATCTACCCCGATTTAGGATAGTCCTCCGTGGACATATGCCATCATGGTATAGTCGAGGTTGCTTCTTCATGGAACCCTCTGTGGGTAGAGACCTCCGTGGACTCTCGCGACCATTACCCTCCATGGGTTGAAGACTCCATAAACATGGATATATGATAGAACCACCTATCAGAACCACAGGAAAATCATCGTGTCTCCAAATTGTGTTTGATCTTCCTACGCTTCCTTTACTACTCATGCTTGTCTTTACTTTCCGCGGTTATACTCGTAGACATGCATGTGTAGGGTGTGCTTGACTTGCTATGAATGCTAAAATCTGCCAACTTTTAAAATTGGGAAAAAGTAGATTTTTATTTGGTCAAGTAGTCTAATCACCCCCCTCTAGACCTACTTTCGAACCTACAAGTGGCATCACAGCTTTAGTCTCCATTGCATTGGTCACACAACCTATGACAGTATGGCGTCTAGTGAGGGAAATTATCACCATAGAGGTCTGTACTTTGATGGCGCTAATTTTGCTAGTTGGAAGCACAAAATAAAAATGCATATCCTTGGTCATAATGTTGCCATTTGGGCTGTTGGTCATGTTGGATTGCAAAGTGAATTCTTTGCGGATGGAAGGGAACCGGATCGCGAAGCGAATGCGGATGAATTGAAGATGTTGCAATACAATTCTCAAGCATGTGACATTCTCTTCAACTGCCTATGCCCCAAATAATTCAACAAAATCAGCCGTCTTGAGAATGCAAAAGAGATTTGGGATACTTTGGTTGATATGCATGAAGGTACCGAATCCGTGAGAGAATCCAAGTTGGATGTTCTTCAAAGTCATTTTGACAAGTTCAAGATGAAGGATGGTGAAGGAGTCGCTTAGATATAGTCTAGGCTATCTCTCATCACCAATGAGATTACCGGCTTAGGAAGCAAAGAAATGACCGACAAATTCATCATCAAGAAGATACTTCGAGCTTTGGATGATCGATATGACACCGTATGCACATTGATCCAAATGATGCCCAACTACAAAGATCTCAAGCCTGTGGAAGTGATTGGAAGGATTGTTTCTCATGAGATGACACTCAAGGACAAGGAAGAGCTTCCAAACAAGTCTAGCAGTGCTTACAAAGCCACAAGTGATGCCCTCATAACTTCAAGCGACAACCTTGTCACAAATGAAGAGATAAGTCTCATGGTCAAGAAATTCAACAAGTTCTACAAGAATAGAGGCAAAGATCGAAGCTCCAATTTAAGATATAAAGAGAAGCATTCGTCAAGTCATGAGCGAAACTGGTACAATTATGGGAAGCCCGGACACTACTCCAATTAGTGCATGGCTCCTTACAAAAGGAAAAAGAGTCACCAAGAAGACGAAGCTCAAGAGACGAGTCACCTTGAAGAGGGAGAAGGAGTAGAGATAACCGTTATGAATGAAGACCCTCAAGGAGAAGTAGGGACTCAAAGAAGAAGGACAATTATAACAAGAGCTACTCAAGAAGAAGACATCAAGCTCATAAGTTGGTGAATGGGTTTCCAGCTCCGATTCCGACAACCACTCCGAGAGAAGCTATCACTCCAACTCTGACTATAGTCAAGATGAAGGTGTTGTCGGACTTGCACTAGTGACAACTGACTCCTACGACATATTTGATTCACCAAATGAAGGGAGTGGATGTTGCTTCATGGCTAAAGGCCTCAAGGTATCACACCCCGAGTATCTCGATTTCAATAGTGATGAGGATGACTTGTTAATTGAAGATGACTTGCTATCTGGCAAATCTAGTATTGTTAGTCAAGATGAACTTGTTGGTAATCATTCTAGTCAAGATAAGTGGCATGATGATGATAAGTTGGAAATATAACGACTAACTCAAGAACTAAACACTCTTAAGTTAGCTCATGAGTCTACTCTACAAGATCATAGAGAGATTGAAAGGACAGATGAGAAGCTCCGCTTTGAGAAGCTCAACTTAGAGCAAGAACATGAGTTCCTTAAAGCTATCAATGACGATCTTCAAAACAATACATCCTATTATCTAGCCAAATGACTTCTCTTGTCTACGTTCATTCCACAAGTCAAGGCTGAGCAAACTAGTAACAAAAGCAAGCAAAGTTCTTCAACTAGTAGCAATAAAAATGATAAATCCAATGATATCCCTTATAGTAGTTCTATTGATCCCACTAACACTTCTCTTAGCCAAGTTACACTTGAGCAAGAAAATGAACTTTTGAAAGGGATTATAGAGAAAGCTATCTACAAGAGTCTTGCCGGGTGCAAACAATTTGAGGAGATTGTACGCAAGCACAGAGGATACCGGAAGAACCATGGCATTGGCTACTTCAATGCCAATGGATTGAATGGGAAGAAGATCAATACCCCAAGCCCAAGTTTGTTCCTCAAAAGGAGAAGTATGAAAATACTCTCCCCAAGGGAACAAAAGCTCAAGATGACCTTCCACCACAAGACCCCAAGCTCAAGGGCAAGAACAAGCTTCAAGGGGACATTGACTCATATGAAGATGAATCCCGAGCTTGGTGAAGTGGGTTCCCAAGGCTACTACAAGCTCAACTTCTACATGTAGTACTTCAACACCAAGGATCCCCATCAACTTGATGTGGGTCCCCAAGAAGAAGAACTAGAGAAGTTCTTGAGGGGTGACTCCGCTAATGAAATTCACTCATATTCATTATTGGTAAGAACTAGTTGCAATCAACATCAACATCATGCAATAGTTCAAGGAGTCACACATTCCCTCAAAGGTAAGAAAGGGACAAGGTAATCAACAAATCAATGGACATCATCATATATGCTTTGCACTCCGTGTCCATAGATATCCTTGTATTTGTCTCTTGTGTGTTGGGATCAACCCATGTAGGTGAGAAGAGTAAGGAAACAACAAGGATGCTCCCAGCTCATGTTGATCTTCATCAACATTGAGCATCCACCACTACTTCACCTACATGAAGTCTTCATCGAAAAAACCCAATGTTAGTTTATCCCTCCAATGGGGGGATGTCACATCAAGGGGGAGCTTTACTCTAAGACTTGAGTCAAAGCATCTCATAGTATGTGACAACATTAAATGCTTTATGTAAAAGTGGTAACCCCACTTGTGCTTAAACGATGAGTATGACCTATGATCAAGTATTCTTACTTGGCTCCTAAGTCAATATACTCATATATAGATGACTACGTCATCGCCAAAGTGCTTGATAGATGCTAATATGTTTGTGCATGTTTGCCATGATTTAATTTGGCATCTTATTGTGTGAGCATGTTGGTCTGCATTTATTTATCCATTCAAGGACATCCAATTGTTGCTATTTGGCATTTTGATTTTTTTCTTTTGCCAATTGGATGAACAATAATGCCTAGGACCACTCTCTAGCTATATATGCTTTCTCACCTCATATTATATTCATGTTCATCACAAAATTTGAACAAGTACTTTTCGATCTCTCTGTGTGAGGAGCACTCGGAGTTCCGTATCGACAAAGGACTAACCATTAAAACCTCCAAGTGCATCTCGGTGGAACCAACTCAAAAATCTCGGTCTCACCGAATGCCTAGGGTTGATCTGGTTTTCAATATCGGTACTACCGATTCCATATTCTCGGTTACACTGGGTTTCCTTGTTAACTGATAGTTGAGGAACTCGATGACACTGAAAATTTAGAATCGGTGTCACCGACAGCCACGGGTGTATATAGAGGCGGACCCGGCCTTTGAAATTTTTCTTCAAACGCCGCCCCCTCCAAAACCCTAAGCTACCGAATCAAGACCCCTGGTTGTCGCCTTTGCTTCCTCGTGCATCTCCGCCGTTGGGAATCATCACCGCTGATGGAATCATCACCCCTGTCGCCACCATAGCGGATCCATCGCCTAGTTAGGGTATGGATCTGGCCCTTCTTGCGCTCCCCGTTCGATTCTTGCGCATTGAATTTTGTTCCATCGATAATCCACCGATTGCAAACTTTTGTATCCACTGTAAAGCTCATTAGTGTAGCGAACGAAAAAAATTCTAGGTTTAGTTGCCTACAAAACCGCATCTCGTTGCAACCGAGTCAGAAAAATCGGTTCCATCGATTTTGTTTTTGTGCTACTGTGGACAGTACTCGGTGAAACCGAATGGCTGTTTTTGGTTTGACAGAAACTGCTGCCAAGTTTCTGTTAAGAGTATTGTGAGTCTCGACAGCACCGAAAGTTTCGACTCGGTGACACCTGAATTCCTTTCTGCTGAGAACTTCATCTAAGGTTTTTCTGTTCAACTTTCAAAAATATCTGCATTTTTTGATGACTCATCCCCTCTACTCTTCTACACTCTATTCACAGGGTCAGCTATGTCAGGTTTAGAGGACAGTCAGAATTTATAGGAGTAGAATGTTGACATGAGCTCTGGCACTAGTCCAAACAGTGGCTCATCATCTTCAGATGTTGGAGTCCCTAGCCCTCCTGATCTGCCCAGAGCTGCTACCAGGACAAGGAGGAAGCTTAACTCTGATGAGGAATATGAGGACTTCATTCCTGAGGAAGTACCTCCCAAGATCAAGCAAGACAAATCTGTCAAAAAGGCTCCTAAGAAGCCTGTCAGAAAAGAGTACGCACCTCCAGAGACTATGAGAACACCTGAGAGATCTAGAGGCACAATGACTGTTGAGCCTCCAAGGAAGTCTATGCCTAAGAAGGCACGAGAGAAGAAAGCCAGAAAGAGGATTATCTATGTGACCGGCAGGGCTACCTCCATGTATGAGGACCTAGAGGAGATTGCTGGTGCTGCTGAGGAGGAGGAGGAGGAGGAAGAGCAAGTTGCCCAGGCCCCTCCCAAGAAGAAGCAGAAGAAGCATTTGGCAGATGCTATGCCAAAGCAAGATCCATCCAAGAGCACCAAGTCTGCCCCCAAGAAGGTTGCTGCTGACAAGTCCAAGAGGTCATCCAGACAGATTCCAGCTTCTAAGGAGAACAAGGGATCTACCTCCAGAGATATGGATGAGGATGACATCTCTGCATTGATGAAGCTCACACTACACCTTCCAGAGCACAATGCCAGCTATCTGCTTGCTGAAGACATGAAGAAGAAGAAGGATGCAGGTTTGAGAGAGAAACAACCGTGGACTACAAATTTTACACCAAGGAGCAACATGATTTCTATGAGACTGTGCTGCTTGACAAGAGTCCAGCTATGAGTGACATGAGGTATGTTGACTGGAAGTACATCAAGGCAAATCAAGACTATTTCCCAAATGTACAAGACAACTTCCACTGTGTTGGCCTAGATGAGTTTGTTGGCAAAGAATTCACTGCATGGAACGATGAGATGATCATGCAATTCTACTCCACTGCTCACTTCTATGGAGATGGTAGGATTTTATGGATGACTGAAGGAGCAAGATATGAGTCAACTTTTGATGAGTGGTGCGCCATCTTAGGAGTCCCAGAGGTACAATATGGAGATGTCTATGTGTACTCAGAGTCCAAGGCCAGCCACAATGCCATGAAGGACATGTACAATGCTATCCCTGCTGCACATCTTCAGTCTCATAAGCTAGGATCTATCTATTACCTCTAGGTAGTCTCCTTACCATTAACACCATTCTGAGGCATACTTTGATGCCTAAGTCAGGAGACGAGAAGATGATCTAAGGCTATTCCATCAACTTGGTGCTTCATATTGACCAGCACCAGAGATTCAGAGTGATGGATTTGATTGTGGAGACTGTGAAGAGGGTTGCTGCTGATCAAAAGCGTTCTTGCTGCTATGCACCCTATATTCAGATGCTCATCAACTCTTAGCTGGAGAAGCACATCTTTGCTCTGGACAGAACCCATTTGCCCCTATAGTCAGATTTTGAGGACAACGTTGTGGTGATGAACCCAGACCATCCCACATCAGCTGCAGCTCGGGCACAAGTAGAGGCAAAAGCAGCTAGAGCCACTAGTGCTCAAGTCCCTAGATCCAGGAACGGGCAGATGGATCTCTTGATTTCTACCGTTCAAGGCATGCAGAAGGACATCAAGGACATACTGGATAATCAAAACAGTCTTGTGAGGATCTTTGAGAATAGGGTCAAGACCCTCAATGAAAAGGTGGATGGTCTAACCAAGACCGTGAACGAGATCAAGAAGGAAGTAGATTCTGTGCCTATCCCACACTCCACAAATGAGGATACTTCAGATGATGAGGATGTCTTTCCTCTCAGGCCAGCTACTCGGTTCACTACCCAAACCAGATCAGCCACAGTGCTAGCTCCTGAGTTGAGGCCTTCTTCATCAGCACCGGCTATAGTCACTTCAACTCCATCAACTCCTCCAGTCCCTCCAGTTGCTACTCCAACTCCATCCATGACATCAGCAGAGGTCTTCTCCGATGCAGTTCTCTCGACTCCGACATCGACCACCGTATGAGATCATCCCCAGAAGAACGATTAGCTATATCACTTTGAACTTTTTGGTAACTTGTTGCCAAAGGGGGAGAAGTTGTATATAGATCTTTAGGCTTCGAGTGAGAGAGCATTGGTTTTTATTGTTGTTTTGAAAACATTTGGTCTTTTGGTTGCTTGTGTTAAACTTTTGTTCATGTTTGGTCATACGCTTTAATGTGTGTTGCTACTATTTCCTATCCTTTTGATGGTTATGATATGATCATTCACTTTGCTTGCTTGTGTTGTGCTATGATATTCACTCTTATTATTCTCGCACACCAGCAAGATGTATGTGACATGGAAGAAGTGCCCCATGTACCTAATCGATTGTGCATTTGCATTCAAACACAAATTTAAAATAATGCACAAATTTAGGGGGAGCTCTTGCTTATCACATACTTCTCAAAGCGATGATTATATTCATTGATTATATCATATGTCAAAGCTTTGATCTATATGTTGTCATCAATTACCAAAAAGGTGGAGACTGAAAGCACATTTGCTCCCTTGGTGATTTTCGTAATTAATAACAACATATATGTCATTGAACTACTGTTTCCACTAAGCATATTTCAAGAAAGGTTCAATGATAGGGATGGCAAAAGGATTGTGGAATACCCTAAGATGCAAGGAAATAGATTGGGAAAGCTTCAAGCAAGAGGACTCTACATTTTAATTTGTGAGAAATCACTTTGAGTCCATAGGAAAGCCAATACTATTAAAAGGGGGTAAGATGTTGTTGGTGAACAAAATGCTCATACATGGAAAAGTGATAGTCACAAAAAACATCCACAAGCTCTTACACAAAAGTTTGTCCAAAGCAAAGCACTCAAAATCGGTGCAACTAACGACTCCCACTCGGTGCCACCGATACCCAGACTCAGACAGACCCAAGCCAAACCCTAGCTTTTCGGTGCAACCGATTCTGATTTGGTGCCACTGAGTTTCGGTTGCCAACTTCCTTTTGCCCCAATTCACAAAATCGGTCCCACCGAGTTTGTTGGATCAACGTCATCGAGTTCTGCAATCTGACCTTTGGTCACCTAATCGGTGCAACCGAGATTTATGTATCGGTCTCACCGAGATTCAAAAGTTTCTACCTTTGGAGCAACTCGGTACCACCGAGATTCACATATCGGTGTCACCGAGTTGGTCACTTAAGGTGTAATGGTTGGATTTTTGGAGATGCCTATATGTACCCCTCCACCACCACTCACTCACAAGAGAACCACTCAGAACAGATCCCCACTCATACCAACTGATTTTTTGAGAGAGAGAGCCACCTACTCATGTGTTGAGATCATGACATTCCATTCCAACCATATGAATCTTGATCTCTAGCCTCCCCAAGTTGCTTTCCACCCAATCAATCTCTTCCCCCAAAGCAAAACCTGTGAGCGAGTGATTGAGTGTTCAGGAGACTATCATCTTGAAGCACAAGAGCAATGAGTTTATCAACATTATCGAGCCTATTACCTTTTGGAGGGTGGTGCCTCCTAGATTGGTTAGGTGTCGCTTGGGAGCCTCCTACTTCATTTTGTGGAGTGGACCTAGAAGTTTGTAAGGTCAAGGAGATCGCCTACTTTGTGAAGATCTACCCTGAGTTAGGCTAGTCCTCCGTGGACGTAGGCCATCATGGTATAGTCGAGGTTGCTTCTTCGCGGAACCCTATGTGGGTAGAGCCCTGACTCTAGCGACCGTTACCCATCGTGCGTTGAAGACTCCATAAACATGGACGTACGATAGCACCACCTATCGGAACCACGGGAAAAATCATCGTGTCTCCAAATTCCGATTGATCTTCCTACCCTTCCTTTACTAATCATGCTTGTCTTTAAGTTCCGCTGCTATACACGTAGACATGCATGTGTAGGGTGTGCTTGACTTGCTATGAATGCTAAAATCTGCCAACACTTCAAATTGGGAAAAAAAAGTAGATTTTTATTTGGTCAAGTAGTCTAATCACCCCCCTCTAGACCTACTTTCGATCCTACAGTCGGCCTCCTCCATGTCAAACTTCCTCCCATTGGCGGTATCCTCCATGTCAAGCTTCCTCCTATTGACAACCTCCTCCATGTCAAGCTTCCTCCTATTGGCAATCTCCTCCATGTCAAGCTTCCTCCTATTGATGGCCTCCTTCATGTCAAGCTTCCTCCTATTGGTGGCCTCCTCCATGTCAAGCTTCCTCCTATTGGCGGCCTCCTCCATGTCAAGCTTCCTCCTCTTGGCGGCCTCCTCCATCTTAAGCTTCCTCCTCTTGGCGGGCTCCTCCATGTCAAGCTTCTTTGTTTTGAGGTCCAAGTATATCTTCATTTGCTCCTCCTCTCCTCCCGCACTTTCTTCCGAGTCATCGTGCCTTCCAAAGTTCCTGCAAGGCGAAGTATGCCACATCACGCTTCTCGTTAATTTTCGAGTTGGTCTTGTCCCTCTGATATCCACTACACAACTTTATTCTTGTAGACTCTGTTGGGCCTCCAAGTGTAGAGTTTTGTCGGTCCAGTGAGAACCAGCATACCATGGCCCATCTGCCTATGACCTAGGAGCGACACCTAGAGAGAGTCCCATTGGGCGGACCATTTGAGGTCTCCACAGGCGAAGCACCTCGTGACGTTCGGACCTCGTGAGGGACCCTCATGGTGAGTCGGAACTCTTCAAGTCAAGTATCTCCAGCATCAAGCGGCATCATGTGGCTCCCACCATGAGGTGAACCGCCACGAGGCCCTCTACCCAGAGGGGACGCGTGGTGCCAGTCATGCGGATGCACGCCTACCACGTGGCTGACGTTCTTGTGTAGGGGAGGACAACATGACCTTATCAGGGGCGCGAACCTAGAGGATTTCCTTTCTAGTGATTAAAGGGCAGCACCAGCTGCCTCCTCTAAAGTGGCTTCCCAAAGCGTAGCATTTTGGTGCAAGGCTGAAAGCACAATATGCTCCCTTGGTGGTTTTGATAATTCATGACAACATACATTGTCTCTTGGACTAATACTTTTATCTAGTGTATCTCATGTCAAAGTCCATAGAGAGAGATGGGTTGGCAAAAAGGATTGTGGAGAGTATCCCCATGAAGAAGAAGGAAGGAATAACATTGGCAAAGCTTCAAGAAAGAAGGACTCTACATTTTACTTTGTGAGAAATAACTTTGAGTCCGTAGGAAAATCCAATACTATTAAAAGGGGGTAAGGTACTGTTGGTGAACAAGATGCTCAAACGTGCACAAGTGATAGTCACCAAAAACACCCACAAACTCTCCCACATATTTTGTCTAAGCCATTCTTGCAAATCGGTGAAACCAAAATTTCCCACTCGGTCCCACCGATTCCCAAAACCCTACCAAACCCTAGCATATCGGTGCAACCGATCCCACATTGGTGCCACCGAGTTCAGGTTGCTAACTTTATGTTACCTCAAATCACAAAATCGGAAGCTCCGAGTTTTTGGATCGGCGTCACCGATATTTGGATTCTGACCATTGGATACCTGACCGGTACCGCCGAGATTTCTATATCAGCCTCACTGAGATTCAAAAGTTGCCACCTTTGGAGCAACTCGGTACCACCAATATTCACACATCGGTGTCACTGAGTTGGTCACCTAAGCTGTAACGGTTGGATTTTTGGATATGCCTATATATACCCCTCCACCACCACTCACTCCAAAGAGAAGCACTCAAAATAGATCCCCACTCACCCCATCAGATTTTCTAAGAGAGAGCCAGCTACTCATGTGTTGAGATCATGCCATTCCATTCCAACCATATGAATCTTGATCTCTAGCCTCCCCAAGTTGCTTTCCACCCAATCAATCTCTTCCACCAAAGCCAAATCTATGAGAGAGTGATTGAGTGTTGAGGATTCTACCATCTTGAAGCATAAGAGCAAGGAGTTCATCGGCATTATCGAGCCTATTACCTTTTGGAGGGTGGTGCCTCCTATATTGATTAGGTGTCACTTGGGAGCCTCCTACTTCATGTTGTGGAGTGAACCAAGAAGTTTGTAAAGGCAAGGAGATCGCCTACTTCGTGAAGATCTACCCCGAGTAAGGCTATTCATCCGTGGATGTAGGCCATCATGGTATAGTCAAGGTTGCTTCTTCGTGGAACCCTCTCTGGGTAGAGCCCTCCATGGAGTCTAGCAACCGTTACCCTTCGTGGGTTGAAGACTCCATAAACGTGGACAGACGATAGCACCACCAATCCGAACCACGGGAAAAATCTTCGTATCATTCATGTGTTTGATCTCCCTATCTTGACTCCATACTTCCATGTGCAATGTCTTTACTTTCCGCTGCTATACTTGATGACTTGCATGTGTAGGGTGTGCTAGACTTGCTAAAATTGCTAAAATCCGCAAACACTTAACTTTGGATATTGTGTAGATTTTAATTTGTGCTAGTAGTCTATTCACCCCCCCTCTATATGTACTCTTCTAGTGATCCCACAATTGGTATCAGAGCAAGGTCTCCATAATCTTGGTTTAATCACCTTTGGAGGAAGATGGATATGCCTAGTTTCAAGAGTTTGAGTTGTACAATGCCCATTCTTGATGGAGAGTACTATAGTCAATGGAAAGATGCTAGATTGATCTATTTGACAGATTCCATTTGATAAAGTATATTGAAAATCCCTATGTGTTCCCCATCGATGAATTAAATCCCACATACGAAGAGCAAATTGACATGATTGGTAACATTAGAACTGTCAATCGATCTGTGCTTACTCAATTGGAGAACTTTGCATGCGCTTATACTTTGTGGAATGATTTGTAGAAAATATTGGAAATATTCCCTAGAGGCAATAATAAATTGGTTATTATCATATTCCCTTGTTCATGATATTCGTTCATTATCCATGCTAGAATTGTATTGATCAGAAACTCAGATACATGTGTGGATACATAGACAACACCATGTCCCTAGTATGCCTCTAATAGACTAGCTCGTTGATCAAATATATTTAAGGTTTCCTAGCCATGTACATGAGATGTCATTTAATAACAGGATCACAACATTAGGAGAATGATGAGATGGACAAGACCCAAACTATAACGTAGCATATGATTGTGTCAGTTTATTGCTACAGTTTTCTGCATGACAAGTATATGTTCCTATGACCATGAGATCATGCAACTCACTGACACCAGAGGAGTATCTTGTGTGTATCAAACATCACAACATAACTGGGTGACTATAAAGGTGCTCTATAGGTATCTTCGAGGGTGTCTGTTGGATTGGCATGGATCAAGACTAGGATTTGTTACTCCGTGTGACGAAGAGGTATCTCAGGGCCCACTCGGTAATACAACATCACAACAAGCCTTGCAAGCAATGTGACTAAGTGTTAGACACGGGATCTTATATTAAGGAACGAGTAAAGATACTTGTCAGTAAAGAGATTGAACTAGGTATAGAGATACCGACGATCGAATCTTGGGCAAGTAACATACCGAAGAACAAAGGGAACGACATACGGGATTAACTGAATCCTTGACATAGAGGTTCAACCGATAAAGATCTTTGTAGAATATGTCGGAACCAATATGGGCATCCAGGTCCCGCTATTGGTTATTGACCGTAGAGGTGTCTCGGTCATGTTTACATAGTTCTCGAACCTGCAGGGTCTGCACACTTAAGGTTCAGTGACGTTTCGGTAGTATAGAGTTATGTATGTTGGTGACCGAAGATTTTTCGGAGTCCTGGATGAGATCCTGGATGTCATGAGGAGCTCCGGAATAGTCTGGAGGTAAAGATTGATATATAGGAAAGAGGTATTTGGGTTTCGGAAAAGTTTCGGGCACTACCGGTAGTGTACCGGGAGTGACGAATGGGTTCCAGGGGGTCCACCGGGAGGGACCCACCCACCCCGGGGGCCACATGGGCCTAAGAGGTGGCGCACCAGACCCTAGTGGGCTGGGCGGACCGCCCCATAAGGCCCATGCGCCCAAAGAGGAGGAAAAGGTGGAGGTGGGAGGAGTCCTTGTTGGACTAGGACTCCTCCCGGCGCCCCACCTCTTGTAGGAGGTGGACTCCACCATCCTGGCCAGCGGCCAAGTCCTATGGGAAATCCTAGGGTGCCTCCTCCCACCCCTCCCTCCTATATATACTAGAGGATTTTGAGGGCAGCCCCAACCCTAATTGCCACGTGCTGCCCTCTTGTTCGTGTAGATCTGTTTCTCCTCTAGATTGATTCTGTAATGCTTGGCGAAGCCCTGCCGGATCAGCTCCACCACCACCGTCGCCATGCCGTCGTGCTGCCAGAGAACTCATCTACCTCTCCGTTCCCTCTTGCTGGATCAAAAAGGTGGAGATCGTCATCGAGCTGTACGTGTGCTAAACACGGAGGTGCCGTCCGTTCGGCACTAGATCGGAAGGACCACGATGGGATCGCGGGACGGCTCGTGATGAGATCGCGGGACGGATCGTGATTGGATCGTGAAGACGTTCGACTACATCAGCCGCGTCTATTTAACGCTTCCGCTTAGCGATCTACAAGGGTACGTAGATCCAATCTCTCCTCTCATAGATGCTCATCTCCTAGATTGATTTTGGTGAAGCGTAGGAATTTTTTTGTTTCCCATGCAACGTTCCTCAACAATGGCATCATGATCTAGGTCTATGCATAGATGAGATCTTGAGTAGAACACAAAGAGTTTGTGGGCGTTGATATTCAGATTGCTTCCTTCCTTAGTCTTTTCTTGGTTCAACGGTATTGTGGGATGAAGCGGCTCGGGCCGACTTTACTCGTACGCTTACGAGAGACCGTGTTCCATCGACTGACATGTGACTTCGTCGCATAAACATGGTTGGCGGGTGTCTGTCTCTCCAACTTTAGTTGAACCAGATTTGCTTGAGGCGGTCCTTGTAGAAGGTTGAAAAGCAATCTTCATATCACCGTTGTGGTTTTGCGTAGGTAAGAATCATTCTTGCTAGATACCCATAGCAGCCACATAAAACATGCAACAACAATTAGAGGACGTCTAACTTGTTTTTAGAGGGTATGTTGTGATGTGATATGGCCAATCATGTGATGTGATATATGTGATGTATGAGATGATCATGTTTTTGTATAGAATATCACGACTTGCATGTCGATGAGTATGACAATCGGCAGGAGCCATAGGGTTGTCTTTGATTATTGTATGACCTACGTGTCAATCTTTAAGCGCTATGTAATTGTTTGCTTTATTGCTAAGCAGTAGTAATAGTAGTAGAAGCATGGTGGGCACGACAACCCCAATGGCAACACAATGATGGAGATCATGATGATGGAGATCATGGTGTTATGCTGGTGACGATGGAGATCATGTCGGTGCTTTGGAGATGGAGATCAAAAGCACAAGTTCATGGCCATATCATGTCACTTATAATTTTCATGTGATGTTAATCTTTTTATGCACCTTGTTTTGCTTAGGACGATAGTAGCATTGTAAGGTGATCCCTCACTTAAATTTCAAGATGAATTGTGTTCTCCCCAAGTGTGCACCATTGCGAAAGTTCGTAGTGTAGAGACACCACATGATGATCGGGTGTGATAGACTCTACATTCACATACAACGGGTGCAAGCCAATGTTGCACGTGCGGAACACTTGGGTTAAACTTGACGAGCCTAGCATGTACAGACATGGCCTCGGAACACAAGAGACCGAAAGGTTGAACATGAGTCATGTAGTAGATATGATCAACATGATGATGTTCACCATTGAAACCACCTCAACTCACGTGATGATCGGACTTGAGTTGGTGAATTTGGATCATATATCACTCGAATGACCGAAGGGATGTCAATTTGAGTCGGAGTTCTTAAGTAATATGATTAATTGAACTCATTATCATGAACATAGTCAGTAGTGTCTTTGCAAATTATGTTGTAGATTACTAGCTCACGTTGTAGCTCCCTGGAATTTTATATGTTCCTAGAGAAATACAGTTGAAAGATGATGGTAGAAATATTACGGACTGGGTCCATGATCTGAGGATTGTCCTCATTGCTGCACAAAAGGCTTATGTCCTTAATGCACCGCTTGGTGTGCCACCCCCTCTAGCGTCATCTGTAGATGTTGTGAACATATGAAAGGCATGTTCTGATGACTACTTGATAGTTCAGTGCATCATGCATTACGGCTTAGAATTGAGGCTCCAAAACGTTTTGAACATCACTAAACATATGAGATGTTCTAAGAGCTGAAATTGGGATCTCAAGCTCGTGCCCGTGTTGTGAGATATGAGATCTCCAACAAGATTCTTTCCTGCAAGATGAAGGAGAGTAGCGCAATCGTTGAGCATGTGCCCAGATTGTCTAGGTGCTACAATCGCTTGAATCGAGTGGGAGTTGATCTTCCAGATAAGATAGTGATTGATATAGTTCTGTGAGTCACTATCACTAAGCTAATAGAACTTTGATGAACTATAATTATGACAGGGATGGAAATGATGATCCCTGAGCTGTTCGCGATGTTTGACACCATGAAGGTAGAAATCAAGAAGGAGCATCAAGTGTTGATGGTTAGTAAAACCACTAGTTCCGAGAAGGGCAAAGGCAAGGAGGGAAACTTCATGGATGGCAAGTCAGTTGCTGCTCCAGTGAAGCAACCCAAAGCTGAACCCAAACCCAAGACTAAGTGCTTCTATTATGAGGAGAGTGGTCGCTGAAGCGGAACAACCCTAGATACTTGGTAGATAAGAAGTCTGGCAACATCGACGAAAGTATATTTGATATATGTGTTATTGATGTGTACCTTGCTAGTACTCCTAGTAGCACCTGGGTATTGGATACCGGTTCGGTTGCTAAATGTTAGTAACTCGAAGTAAAAGCTATGGAATAAACGGAGACTAGCTAAGTGTGAGGTGACGATGTGTGTTGGAAATGTTTCCAAGGTTGATGTGATCAGCATCACATGCTCTCTCTACCTATAGGATTAGTAACAAACCTAAATAAATATTATTTGGTGTTTGCGCTAAGCATGAACATGATTAGATCATGTTTATTGCAACACCGTTATCCATTTAAGTTAGAGAATAATGGTTATTCTGTTTACATGAATAATACCTTCAATGGTTATGCACCCAGTGAGAATGGTTTGTTGAATCTTGATCGTAGTAATACACATGTTCATAACATTGATGCCAAAAGATACAAAGTTAATAATGATAGTACCACATACTTGTGGCATTGCCGCTAAATGTCATATTGGTATAATTCACATGAAGAAACTCCATGCTGATGGATCTTTGGACTCATTCGATTTTGAATCGATTGAGACATGCGAACCATGCCTCTTGGGCAAGATGACTAAGGACCCCGTTTTCTGGCTTGATGGAGCGGGCAAGTGATTTATTGGAAATGATACATGTTGATGTATGCAATCCAATGAGTCTTGTAGCATGCGATGGATATCGTTATTTCTTACCTTCACTGATGATTTGAGTAGATAATAGTGTATATTTACTTAATGAAACACAAGTCCGAATCGTTTGAAAAGTTCAAGCAGAATCAGAGTGAAGTTTGAGATCATCGTGACGAGAAGATAAAATGTCTACGATATGATCGTGGAGGTGAATATCTGATTTACGAGTTTGGTATACAACTTAAGACAATGTGAAAAGTTGTTTAACAACTCACGCCACCTGGAACACCATAGTGTGATGGTGTGTCCATACGTCGTAGTCGTACTCTATTGGATATGGTGCGAATTGTGATGTCTCTTATCGTTTTTGCCACTATCATTTTGGGGTTATGCATTAGAGACAACCACATTTACCTTAAATAGGGCACCATCTAAATCCGTAGAGATGACACCATATGGTTTGGCAGAAACCTAAGTTGTCATTTCTTAGAGTTTGGGAATGCGACACTTATGTCTGATAAGCTCGAACCCAAAGCAGACAAATGCATCTTCATAGAATACCCTAAGAATAGTTGGGTATACCTTCTATCTCAGATCCAAGTACAAAGTGTTTGTTACTAAAACTGGGTCCTTTCTCGAGAAAGAGTTTCTCTCGAAAGAATTGAGTGGGAGGAAGATAGAACTTGATGAGGTTGTTGAACCTTTGTTCAACCAGAGAGTAGCGCAGCGCAGAAAGATGTTTTCTGTGGAGCCTACATCAGTTGAAGTGGAAGTTAAGATGATGATCATGAAGCTTCGGATCAAGTTACTATCAAACCTCATAGGTCGACAAGGATGCGTACTGCCCCTGAGTGGTGCGACAACCCTATCTTGGAGGTCATGTTGTTGGACAATGATGAACGTACGAGCTATGGAGAAGCGATGATGAGCCTGGATTCCGACAAATGGTTAGAGGCCATGAAAACCGAGAAAGGATCCATGTATGAAAACCAAGTATAGACTTTGGTAGACTTTCTCATTGAACGATAGGTCATCAAGTACAAATGGACCTTTATGATGAAGACATACGCTGATGGTAAATGTCACCATTTATAAAGCTCGACTTGTCGCAAAGAACTTTTCGACAAGTTCAAGGAGTTGACTGCGATGAGACTTTCTCACTCGTAGCGATGCTAAAATTCGGTTGGAATTATGTTAGCAGTTGCTGCATTTTTCAATTATGAAATATGGCAGATGGATGTCAAAACATCGTTTCCTTAACGGTTTACTTGAGGAAAGGTTGTATGTGATACAACCAGAAGGTTTTGTCAGTCCTAAGGATGCTAAAAGTTGTGCAAGCTCCAACAATCCTTCTATGGGCTGGAGCAAGCATCTCGGAGTTGGAATGTACGCTTTGATGATGTGATCAAAGTTTTTGGGTTTATACAAAGTTTACGAGAAACTTGTATTTACAAGAAAGTGAGTGGGTGCACTATAGAATTTCTGATAAGTATATGTGGATGACATATTGTTGGTTGGAAATAATGTAGGATTTTTGGAAAGCATAAAGGGTTGTTTGAAAAGAGTTTTTCAAAGGAAGACCTGGATAAAGCTACTTGAACATTGAGCATCGAGATCTATAGAGATAAATCAAGACGCCTGATGAGATTTTTCAGTGAATACATACCATGACAAGATTTTGAAAGAGCTCAAAAACGGATCAGTCAAAGAAGGAGTTCTTTCCTGATTTGTAAGGTGTGGAGTTGAGTGAGACTCAAAGCTCGACCATGGCATAAGAAAGAGAAAGGACAAAGGTCATCCCCTACGCTTAGCCATAGGCTCTACATAGTATGCCATGCTGTGTACCGCACCTGTGTGTGCTTTGCCATGAGTTTGTCAAGGGGTACAAGAGTGATCCAGGAGTGGATCACACGACAGTGGTCAAGATTATCCTTAGTAACTAGAGGACTATGGCAATATTTCTTGATTATGGAGGTGATAAAGAGTTCATCGTAAAGGGTTACGTCGATGCAAGCTTTAACACCAATCCGGATAACTCTGAGTAGCAATTTGGATATGTATAGTGGAGCAACCATTTGGAATAGCTCCAAGTGGATTGTGGTAGCAGTGTCTACAGTAAGACATAGAGATTTGCAAAGTACACACGGATCTGAATGTTGTAGACCCGTTGACTAAAGACCTCTTTCACATGCAAAGCATGATCGAACCCCAGAACTCATTGGGTGTTATATTCATTACAATGTAAATCACATGGTGATGTGAGATAGATTATTGACTCTAGTGCAAGTGGGAGACTATTGGAAATATGCCCTAGAGGCAATAATAAATTGGTTATTATCATATTTCCTTGTTCATGATAATTGTTTATTATCCATGCTAGAATTGTTTTGATCGGAAACTCAGATACATGTGTGGATACATAGACAACATCATGTCCCTAGTATGCCTCTAATAGACTAGCTCGTTGACCAAAGATGGTTAAGGTTTCCTAGCCATGGACATGAGATGTCATTTGATAATGGGATCATAACATTAGGATAATGATGTGATGGACAAGACCCAAACTATAACGTTGCATATGATCGTGTCAGTTTATTGCCACAGTTTTCTGCATGTCAAGTATATGTTCCTATGACCATGAGATCATGCAACTCACTAACACCGGAAGAGTACCTTGTGTGTATCAAATGTCGCAACGTAACTGGGTGACTATAAAGGTGCTCTACAGGTATCTCCGAGGGTGTCTGTTGGGTTCGCATTTATCAAGACTGGGATTAGTTACTCCATGTGACGGAGAGGTATCTCAGGGCCCACTCGGTAATACAATATCAAAACAAGCCTTGCAAGCAATGTGACTAAGTTTTAGACACAGGATCTTGTATTATGGAACGAGTAAAGAGACTTGTCGGTAACGAGATTGAACTAGGATAGAGATACCAACGATCGAATCTCGGGCAAGTAACATCCCGAAGAACAAAGGGAACAACATACGGGATTAAACGAATCCTTGACATAGAGGTTCAACCGATAAAGATCTTCGTAGAATATGTAGGAGCCAATATGGGCATCCAGGTCCCGCTATTGGTTATTGACCGTAGAGGTGTCTCGATCATGTCTACATAGTTCTCGAACTCGCAGGGTCTGCACACTTAAGGTTCGGTGACGTTTCGGTAGTATAGAGTTATGTATGTTGGTGACTGAAGGTTGTTCGGAGTCCCGGATGAGATCCCGGATGTCACGAGGAGCTCCGGAATAGTCCAGAGGTAAAGATTGATATATAGGAAAGAGGTATTTGGGTTCCGGAAAAGTTTCGGGCACTACCGGTAGTGTACCGGGAGTGACGAATGGGTTCCAGAAAAGTTTCGGGCACTACCGGTAGTGTACCAGGAGTGACGAATGGGTTCTGGGGGTCCACCGGGAGGGGCCCACCCACCCCGGGGGGCACATGGGCCCAAGAGGTGGCGCACTAGCCCCTAGTGGGCTGGGAGGCCAGCCCTACAAGGCCCATGCGCCCAAAGAGGAGGAAAAGGTGGAGGTGGGAGGAGTCCTTGTTGGACTAGGACTCCTCCCGGCACCCCACCTCTTGTGGGAGGTGGACTCCACCACCCTGGACGGCGGCCAAGTCCTAGGGGAAACCCTAGGGTGCCTCCCCCACCCCTCCCTCCTATATATACTAGAGGATTTTGAGGGCAGCCCCAACCCTAATTGCCACGTGCTTCCCTCTTCTTCCTGTAGATCTGTTTCTCCTCTAGATTGATTCCGTAGTGCTTGGCGAATCCCTGCCAGATCAGCTCCACCACCACCGCCGCCACACCGTCACGCTGCCGGAGAACTCATCTACCTCTTCGCTCCCTCTTGCTGGATCATGAAGGCAGAGATCGTCATCGAGCTGTACGTGTGCTGAACGCGGAGGTGTCGTTCGTTCGGCACTAGATCGGAAGGACCACGATGGGATCACGAGACGGCTCGTGATGAGATCACAGGACAGATCATGATTGGATCGTGAAGACGTTCGACTACATCAACCACGTTTCTTTAACGTTTCCGCTTAGCGATCTACAAGGGTACATAGATCCAATCTCTCCTCTCATAGATGCTCATCTTCTAGATTGATTTTGGTAAAGCATAGGAAATTTTTTGTTTCCCATGCAACGTTCCTCAACAGAAACGATATCCAAATTATTCATTAAGTAATCTAGATGAAATTCTTCATAAAACTGTTGCCTTTCATGGAATGAAGCCTAGTGATCCAAACTTTGATAAATGATTATTTGAGCTTCGTGATCTTATGCGTTCTAAAGGAGATGTCACCACAATTAGCAACATCATTGTAGAAGCCATTCACATACATAAGCTTGAACATTGTCTTAGTAAAAATTCTAACGAGTCTCTTGGTTTTCATGACAAGGAGATTCTACCTAATGATGACAATGAAGAACATGGCTACTATGATGAGGATTTGTTGTTCGACATCGAGCATAAGATCATGAAGAACTTAAGTCTCATGGCAAACTTCACGGATTACATGTCCAGTGGAAAAGAGTGTATTCTCGATAGTGAATGCACCGATCATATGACTGGTGATAAAGACATGTTCCAAGAGATCACACCTAATCAAGGACCTCGTAAGGTAGTTGGCCTTTGTAAGGTGGCCATATCTTATGATAGCTCTATTCAAAATGCCATGCTTGTTGAATCCCTTGGCTACAATCTTCTTTCCATATCTAGACTAGCGGACTTAGGTTTCAGTGTGCTATTTACTAAAGTAGATTGCCAAGTGTTTCGTCATGATAATCATAAAACTGTCTTTACCGGTATTCGTAGAGGTGATTTATACATTGTCGATTTCACTAAAAAGGCCCAACCTCGTACTTGTCTTATTGCAAAATAATCTAAAGGTTGTCTATGGCATAGAAAGCTAGGACATGTAGGCATGCTCAATCTGGATAAGCTTATCAAGGGCGATCACATTTTTGGTGTTAAAGATGTTATATTTGACAAAGATGGGCTTTGTAGCGCTTTTCAAGCAGGAAAGCAAGTAGGTGGAAGTCATCCGGTCAACAACATCATGACCACTAGGAGACTACTCGAGTTACTTCATATGGATCTTTTTGGTCCCACTACTTACAAGAGTCTCAGTGAAAACTCTTATGGTCTTGTTATAGGATGATTTTTCCAGATTTTCGTGGGTATTCTTTCTTGATGATAAGTCGCAAGTACAAAAGATCTTCAAGAACTTTGCACGCAAAGCGCCAAATCAATTTGAAGTGAAGATGAAAAAGGTTCAGAGCGATAACAGATCGGAGTTCAAGAACACCCATGTAGATACCTTTCTTGACAAAGAAGGTTTATCGCATGAGTTCTCGTCTACGTACACACCTCAACAAAATGGAGTTGTCGAGAGGAAGAACCGCACCCTCATTGAGATGGCAAGAATGATGCTTGACGAATACAAGACGCCAAGACACTTTTGGGAAGAATCCGTGGAAACAACATGTCATGCCACAAACCGACTCTACCTGCACAAGCTTAAACGGTATACTAGCTTCTCATCGGTAACAAACCCCAAATTGGATACTTTTGGGTATTCGTCTCTAAGTGCTACATTCTTGATAAGCATTGTTGTGCTAAATTTTCTCCCAAATCTCATGAAGGTTTCCTACTTGGTTACGTATCGAACTCTCATGCCTATCGTGTCTACAATAACTTCACTCGAAAAGTTGAAGAGACAGTATATGTTAAGTTTGATGAATCTAATGGTTCGCAAGTCGAACAATTGCCAAATGAGGAGGATATAAGGATCCCTTAGAAGCTATTCAAGATTTTCCCACCGACAAGATTCGTCCCAAGGAGGGGAATAAAGTACCTCATCAACCCAGGTGGAAGCTCCTACTTCGGATCAAGGCTACCGACAAAACGACATGGAAGCATCCACAAGTGGTACATGACAAGATGAAGAGGAGGAGGAAGTACATCATGAAGATCCACCACAACCTCCTTCACCACCACCTCAAGGAGATGACCACTTCAACAACAACTAAGATGAAGGATATGATGAATAAGAAGCTCCACCATCCAACAAGCGAAAGCTACCCTGAGTTCGAGCACAAGTGACCAAGAACCATCCCCTAAACCAAATCTTTGGTGATACACAAACATGGAGGATCGCTCGCTCTAAAACTCACATAGCTAACTTTTGGGAGTATTATTCTATCATCTCTAGCATTGAACCCTTGAAGGTTGAACAAGCTCTTGAAGACGTGGATTGGGTGAACGTTATGCATGAAGAGCTTCACAACTTGGAGAGGAACAAAGTGTGGACACTCGTGGAAAAGCCCAAGGACGAGCAAAAAATCATCGGTACAACATGGGTGTTTCGGAACAAGCAAGATGAAGACGGTCAAGTTGTACGCAACAAGGCGCGTCTCGTAGCCCAATGATATACGCAAGTCGAAGGTATGGACTATGGTGAGACCTATGCCCCCGTTGCTAGACTAGAAGCCATTCGAATTATTCTTGCTTATGCCAATCACCATGACATCACTCTTTACCAGACGGATATTAAAAGTTCTTTTTTAAATGGAGAAATAGCGGAGGAAGTTTATGTTAAACAACCTCCCAGATTTGTAAATCCTAAGAAACCCGACTAAGTTTACAAAGTTCGCAAAGCTTTATATGGTCTTAAGCAAGCTCCTCGTGCTTGGTATAAATGCCTAACGAAGTTTCTTATTGAAAAAGGTTTTGAAATTAGTAAAATTGATGCAACCTTATTCTTAAAGAGAGTTAATGGTGAATTATTTGTGTGCCAAATTTATGTGGATGATATTATCTTTGGATCTACTAACCCACAATTTAGCGAGAAATTTGGAAGGTTGATGTCAGAGAAGTATGAGATGTCCATGATGGGTGAGCTGAAATTCTTTATTGGTCTACAAATCAAGCAAACGAGAGAAGGTACATTCATCTCTCAAACTAAGTACACCAAGTACTTGATCAAGAAGTTCAACATGCGAGAGTGCAAAGGTATGAAAACTCCCATGCCCACTAGCAGACACGATGATCTCACTAAGGAGGGTGAACCGGTTGATCAAAAGGTTTATCGATCAATGATTGGTACATTGCTATATCTATGTGGGTACCGTCACGATATTATGCTTAGTGTGTGTATGTGTGACTGATATCAAGATGGACCTAAAGAATGTCATCTTAAGTCTTTGAAACGCATTGTGAGATACTTGATACATACACCAAACTTTGGCATTTGGTATCCCAAGGGATCTTCTTTTAATCTTGTTGGCTACTCCGACTCGGACTATGCCGGTGACAAGGTTGATAGAAAATACACCTCGGGTATATGTCAATTTCTTGATAGATCTATTGTGTCTTGGTCCTCCAAGAAACCAAACTCGGCATCTCTATCTACCTCCAAAGCTGAGTATATTACTGCCGAATCGTGTTGTGCACAATTGCTATGGATGACACAAACTCTTAAGGATTATGGAATTCATGTGAAAAATGTTCCATTACTTTGTGACAATGAGAGTGATACTAAGATTGGTCATAATCCCATGCAACATTCTCGAACCAAGCATATTCAAGTTCGACATCATTTCATTCATGATTTATGTTGCCAAAGGAGACATTAATCTTAAGCATGTTCGGACTAACAAGCAATTGGCCGATATCTTTACTAAGCCACTTGATGAAAAAGTGTTTTATCACTTGAGGAGTGAGTTGAACACCATTGATGCTTCAAAGTTGAGCTAAGCTCACTCGGATGCATGCAAGGGGATGAGCTTTCTTAACCATTCCATGCTATTATTATCATGAATATCATGTATCTTGGAATTATATGCTCCCTTGTCTCGCATCTAACCCTTTTGTAGGTACTTGGAAGAACAACACTCCACAAGATTGCCATCGACTCATATCTTAAGCAATCTTGTCATGACCAAGTATCCACAACTTCTCTTTGATGATGAAAGGAAGAAGACAACAACATATCCTTGACATATATTTATCAGTTGGTATGAACTCACAATTTGTATCATGTGATTTGAATATATCATGTTCTTCCTTGCGTGACTAACCTATGTAGGTGATAAAGTGAACGAAAACAAAAAGGATTGCTCCCAACTCAAGATGAACCTCATCAACTTCGAGCATCATCATCAAGTTCACCTACAAGCTACGTCATCAACATCACTCAAAGGTATGTACTCATATCCTTGATATAGCTTTACTCCAAGTCGTGAGATAAAGCAACTCAAGCGATATGAAGACATTAAAATGCTTAATCAAAAAAACGGTAACCCCATTTTGAGCTTAACAATGAGTATGACCTATGATCAAGTATTCTTGCTTGACTCCTTAAGTCAATATACTCTAATATAGGTGACCTAGTCACCGCCCACCATCTAGTCATATGAATTGAATGGAGAACCCTTATTGTGTTGCTCTATGACATTTCCATTCAACCCTAGTCTAGATGAAAATTAATTGCAATTCGTTCTGAAAATTAATTGCAAATCTTTCTAAAAATTAATTGCAAATCTTTCTGAAAATTCATTGCAAATCTTTGAGACAAATTTTAAGACTTTCTAAAAAACTACATTTGACAAAGTTGCCAAGTTTCTATTTTCCAACTTTGAGCCTCCAATCAAAACTTCTCGGTCTTACCGATATTGCAGTCTTACTACAGAAACACATATTGGTGACACCAAATCTTTTGCCTTGGAGCCACCGACCTCTATGCACCTTGTCTGCTCTATTTTATGATAAACTCAATGATTCCAATGATGTAGGGGGAGAAACATCAAGAGATACAATCTCAAATTAGCAAGGATCCCTACATCACAGGAAGAGAAATTCTTAACAGTTTTTCAGGGGGTGTAAAACAGTTTTCAAGGAACCCTTGTCTCAATACTTTAAATGACCCTATATTTCTAGGACCCCTTCCCATTCAATGATTCTTTTTATCTGTCCCTTGTGAGACCTTTTTGGAAATTAATGCCAAATGGGGAGAAATATCAAAGCTTCAAAGCTTATTCTCATACCAAAGGGGGAGATACTCATACCAAAGGGGGAGATATAATACTAAAGGTAAGAATATCTAAGAATTCATGCTTTAGGGGGAGAGATGATCATGAAAAGAAGAAGTATAACCTTATCATATAAAGGGGAGAAATATCAAGGATCCCTTATCACACAAACAGTTCTTGAGGAGAAGAGAGAAAAATGAATTTGAAATTTGACTCTTATATGTTTTAGACTTTTTCTCAGCCCTACCTACTCTTAATATCTATATTATGATTCGGGGAGAGAGGAAAACTTTCACAATTGGTGTCACAATTGTTGTCTAGGGGAGAAAACCCTAAACTTATTTGGAGACATACCATTCTCAAGAAATCATTTCTTATATGTCCTCCATATCTTGGTACTCTTGATTTCATTTTCATTTGCACTATCAAATACACTTGTGTTTCCTAACATTGTTTTCTCAAGTGTGTTCCTACTGTTAAATGCTCAAGGACCTCACGGTAAGTATATGCATCATACTTTTGTTCAAGATGACCTCTTGATTATTGCACATATTGTTTGCAAGAGAGAGTCTTGAACATGAAATCATCTCATTCACATATATTTGATGCATATTTCCAAGATATACATGACTTCTCATGTCCTTCCTACCATGTGTGTGTTCATGCATTCAAAAGCAACTATCCTTAAAATGGATTGCACACATCTAGGGGGAGCTTATATTAGTCATGTATCCTTCAAAGTCTTCATATATTTCAGCATATCATAAATTGAAGTTTTGATTGTATGTTGTCATCAATTACCAAAAAGGGGGAGAATGAAAGCACAATATGCTCCCTTGGTGGGTTTGACAATTCATGGCAACATACATTGTCTCTTGGACTAATACATTTATCTAGTGTACCTCAGGTGAAAGTCCATAGAGAGAGATGGGTTGGCAAAAAGGATTGTGGAGAGTATACCCATGAACAAGAAGGAAGGAATAGCATTGGAAAAGCTTCAAGAAAGAAGGACTCTATATTTTACTTTGTGAGAAATCTCTTTGAGTCCATAGGAAAAGCCAGTACTATTAAAAGGGAGATTAGGTACTGTTGGTGAACAAGATGCTCAAACGTGCACAAGTGATAGTCACCAAAAACACCCACAAACTCTCCCACAAATTTTGTCTAAGCCATTCTTGTAAATCGGTGAAACCAACACTTCCCACTCGGTCCCACCGATTCCCACAACCCTGCCAAACCCTAGCATATCGGTGCAACCGATCCCACATTGGTGCCACCTAGTTCAGGCTGCCAACTTTCTTTACCTCGATTATCAAAATCGAAAGCTTTGATTTTTTGGATCTGCGTCACCGAGATTTGGATTCTGACCGTTGGACACACGATCGGTACCTCCGAGATTTCTATATCGGTCTCACCGAGATTAAAAAGTTGCCACCTTTGGAGCAACTCAGTACCACCGAGATTCACACATCGGTGTCACCGAGTTGGTCACTTAAGGTGTAACGGTTGGATTTTTGGAGATGCCTATATATACCTCTCCACCACCACTCACTCAAAAGAGAAGCACTTAGAACAGATCCCCACTTATCCCATCAGATTTTCTAAGAGAGAGCCACCTACTAATGTGTTGAGATCATGCCATTCAATTCCAACCATATGAATCTTGATCTCTAGCCTCCGCAAGTTTCTATCCACCCAATCAATCTCTTCCACCAAAGCAAAATCTGTGAGAGAGTGATTGAGTGTTGAGGATCTATCATCTTGAAGCACAAGAGCAAGGAGTTCATCGACATTATCGAGCCTATTACCTTTTGGAGGGTGGTGCCTCCTAGATTGGTTATGTGTTGCTTGGGAGACTCCTATGTCGTGTTGTGGAGTGAACCTAGAAGTTTGTAAGGGCAAGGAGATCGCCTACTTCATCAAGATCTACTCCGAGTAAGGCTAGTCCTCCGTGGATGTGGGCCATCATGGTATAGTCAAGGTTGCTTCTTCGTGGAACCCTCCGTGGGTAGTGCCCTTCGTGGACTCTCGCGACCATTACCCTTAGTGGGTTGAAGACTCCATAAAGGTGGACGTACGATAGCACCACCTATCGGTACCATGGGAAAAATCTTCATGTCATTCATGTGTTTGATCTCCCTATCTCAACTCCTTACTTCCATGTGCAATGTCTTTACTTTCCCTTGCTATACTTGATGACTTGCATGTGTAGGGTGTGCTTGACTTGCTAAAATTGCTAAAATTTGCCAACACTCAACTTTGGAAATGATGTGGATTTTAATTTGTGCTAGTAGTCTATTCACCCCCCCCCCCTCTAGACATACTCTTCTAGTGATCCCACAAAGCGACCAAGGTGACATTGGTCGCCAGGGCAGAGGTCATCATCGAGCTCACCAACACGTCATGGATGGCGCCTTTGCGGACGAAGACCAACTTTTGTCAGGATAGACTAAGCACCTGTCACCCTTTGAATTGTCGTCCTGTGGCTGCCCTTTCCCGCTGATATTTTCGTGAAAGAGGACAAATGCAAGGATAAGAGGGATAGTGCTGCTACCTTAGAGAGGGGAGAGAATAAAGCCTTCGATCCCTGAGTCATTCACCTGTAAGGTCATCATCCACCTTGAAACGCCAGAACAAATCCACAAAGCAAGAGTAGGGTTTTACACCTCACGGTGGCCCAAACTTGGGTAATCCGTGTGTTTGTCTTGTGATCTGCGCGCGTAGCCTCATCATAGCCGTGGTCAGGTTGTAGATTGCCAAGCACTCCCATTGTTCGAACCATGGTTCTTGGAGGGTTTTACTTAGTCCCAAAACAAATCTCCGACATTTGGCATGCCAGGTAGGGGAGTGTTGCCTTAGCATCTTCATCCTTGACTCCGCTCAACATCTACATGGCTGAGGCACGCTGCGAGAGGTACGCGCATAGAGCCCAGATGGTCTGCATGGAGCCCGTTGTCAACCCCGACCACCACAGGCATCCTTGTGCCGCCATCAAGCCCGTGGCTAAGGAGGCGCATACCTCCTCAACCCACTCGTCAGTGCAGGCGAACCCTCCGCCCGTGCTAACCGCCATAGAGTCTTTGCACGGTCACCACGTCTTGCCAGCTACACAGGCCGTGCTCCTTATGGCTCCAGAGCTGTAGTGCTATCATCCGACTCTGGCCGACTATGACATCTAGCTCGTGTGCATCATCGAGCTCATCAACACCGTCGAAGACGCCCTAATCCTCACCAACTCCCTGCCTCCTCCTCTGTCGCATGGTGCGAGGGCAGGGCAAGACGTTCCTCCTCCACCTCCTCTTCCTAGTGAGGGCGATGGGGCATTATCATGGTGCACGCACCTAGGAGCCGTCCCACGGAACGTCTTCACCACCTCATGCAGACCCCAACTGCCAAATCATCCGTCGTGCATCCCCCAACGCGCGCGAGATCCTCGAAAGGCAGCGCGAGCGCCAAAATTCCACCCTCCAAAATGTCGCAACGGTCACGCACCAGAACCGTGCCGCCCTCGCCGGTGGCGTTCCGTCCAGTAGTGGGGGTTGCTGCGCCTTCACCCCTAAGTTGTGTCACATGGTGTGGCCCATGCCTTTTCAAGTTGAGTTGCCTCCTCACTATGATGACTCCCCAACCTCATGGAGTTTTTGTAGCTCTACACCATCCGCATCGAGGCCATCGGCAATGACGATGAGGTCATGGCGAACTGGTTCCCATGGCCCTTAAAGACGCGGCGCGCTCATGGCTGATGAACCTTCCCAAAGGCTCCATCTCTTCGTGGTTTGAGCTATGCATGTAGTTTTTCTCAAACTTCAAGGGTACGTACGAGCGTCCCTCACCCTCAACGACTTGTGCACCGTGCGCCAGCAGCCTAGCGAGACCATTCACAAATACATTCAGGGATTCAGCCAGGTGCACAATAAGATCTCGTGTGCTTCTGATGCCACAACCATCTCTGTGTTCTCCTCGGGCATCATGGACGTCAATATGCATGAGAAGCTAGCCATCAACGACGAGATCGACACCATCACCATGCTCTTCGACCTCGCCGACCGATGCACCAGTGATGAGGAGGGTCGTCTCTTTTCCCACAATGATTCAGATGCGGCTCTCAACACTGCCAAGGCCAAGAACAAGGACGCCAAGCGCATGGGCCCCATAGTGCTCGCGGCAGAGCCTGAGGAGAAGCGTAGGCGCGACTGCGACGAGCCCACACGCAGGAAGGATGCTCGTCCCGCGTGCGCCTTCCACAATGTGAACACTGATAACCCACAAGTGTAGGGGATCAATTGTAGCCTTTCTCAATAAGTAAGAGTGTCGAACCCAACGAGGAGCTAAAGGTAGAACAAATATTCCCTCAAGTTCTATCGACCACCGATACAACTCTACGCACGCTTAATGTTCGCTTTACCTGGAACAAGTATGAAACTAGAAGTACTTTGTAGGTGTAACATGATAGGTTTGCAAGATAATAAGGAGCGCGTAAATAAAAACTAGGGGCTGCTAAGATAAAGTAACAATTAAGTTAGTTTAACGAGTGTGGAAAAGTGATGGTAGGAGTTGCGGAATCTTCCCTAGGCAATCAATAACTAGACCGGTCATCATTATTGCAATTTTATATGAGGGAGAGGCACAAGCTAACATACTTTCTCTACTTGGATCATATGCACTTATGATTGGAACTCTAGCAAGCATCCGCAACTACTAATGATCATTAATGTAAAACCCAACCATAGCATTATAAGGTATCAATTCCTATTTACTCCCATATGCAACAACCCGCCTACTCGGGTTTATGCTTCTGTCACTCAAGCAACCCACCATAGTTCTGTCACTCAAGCAACCCACCATAGGCAAATCATGAACGCATTGCAACACCCTACAACGAGGATCCCTCACACTTGCGCGACATGGAGATCACCATAGGACAACACCAATAATAAAACATGCAACTCAAACCAATCATGATCATCAATCAACCAATAGGACAACAAAAATCTACTCAGACATCATAGGATGACAACACATCATTGGATAATAATATGTAGAATAAAGAACCATGTTCAAGTAGAGGGTACATCGGGTTGCAGGAGAGTGTACCGTTGTACATAGATGGGGGGAAGGTGATGGAGGTGTTGGTGAAGATGACGGAGTTGTTGGGGTAGATCGCCGTCACGATGATGGCCCCGATGGCGTTCCGACGCCACCGAGAGAGAGGGGAGAGAGCCTTCCTCCTTCTTATTCTTCCTTGACCTCCCCCCTAGATGTGAGAAGTGTTTCCCCTATGGTCCATGGCCTCCATGGTGACCGAGGGGTGAGAGCCCCTCCTAGATTGGATCTCTCTCTGTTTCCTTCTGTTTCTGTGGTCCCAGATTCTGGCCTTTCACCGTTTCTTAAATATCCGGAGATCCATAACTCCGATCAGGATGAAATTTTGAGGGGATTTTTATTATAAAAATATTTTGCTTGGGGCAAAAGGACAGCACCAACCGACCTAAGGGGTGGCCACAAGCCTGACAGGCGCGACCAGTGGGGTGAGCCGCGCCTAGCAGGCTTGTGACCTCCTCGGGCATCGTCTCGCGTTGATTCTTTTTCCGAAAAATCGCATATATTCCAGAAAAAATCTTCGTAAGTTCTTATCGCTTTTGGACTTTGTTTGATATGGATTTTCTACGAAACAAAAAACATGCAACAAACAGGAACTGGCACTGGACACTAGATCAATATGTTAGTCCCAAAAATAGTATAAAAAGTTTCAAAAAGTATATGAAAGTTGTAGAATATTGGCATGAAACAATCAAAAATTATAGATACGACGGACGTATCAACATCCCCAAGCTTAATTCCTGCTCGTCCTCGAGTAGGTAAATGATAAAAAAGATATTTTCTGATGTGGGATGCTACCTAGCATAATCTTGTTCATATAATCTAATCATAGCATGAATATTAAGACACGAGTGATTCAAAGCAATAGTGTATCATTTGACATTAAGACAATAATACTTCAAGCATACTAATAAAGAAATTGTATCTCTTCAAAATATAATGGCAAAAGAAAGTTATCCCTACAATATCATATGGTCTGGCTATGCTCCATCTTCCCCACACAAAGTATTTATATCATGCACAACCCCGATGACAAGTCAAGCAATTGTCTCACACCTTTTATTTTCTCAAACCTTTCAACTCTCATGCAATACATGAGTATGAGCCATGGATATAGCACTATAGGTGGAATAGAATATGGTGGAGGTTGTCAAGGAAAAAGGAGAAGATAGTCTCACATCAACTAGGTGTATCAACGGGCTATGGAGATGCCCATTAATAGATATCAATGTGAGTGAGTAGGGTTTGCCATGCAACGAATGCACTATAGAGCTATAAGTGTATGAAAGCTCAAAAAGAAACTAATTGGACATGCATCATGAGGAAAATTCTAGTAGTTATATGAAAGTGACAAAATAGGAGACTCTCTATTATGAAGATCATGGTGCTACTTTGAAGCACAAGTGTGGAAAAAGATAGTAGGAATGTCCCTTCTCTCTTTTCTCTCATCTTTATTTTATTTATTTATTTATTTTTATTTTTATTTTTTTGGTGGGCATCTAAGGCCTCTTTTATTCATCATTTTTTATTTGGGCTTCGCTGGCCTCTTTTATTTTTCATAAAGTCCGGAATCTCATCCCCACTTATGAGGGAATCATAGATTCCAGCATCCTTTCCTCACATGGGACATGCTCTAATAAGGATAATGATCACACTTTTATTTACTTACAACTCAAAAGAAAATTACAACTCGAAACCTAGAACAAAATATGACTCTATATGAATGCCTCCGGCGATGTACCGGGATATGCAATGATCTAGCATAGCAAATGACATCAAAAAAATGGACAAACTATGAAAACATTATGCTAGCTATCTTACGATCATGCAAAGCAATATGAAAATGATGGTGCGTGTCATAACAAAAGGAAACTATGGAAGTTGCATGGCAATATATCTCGGAATGGCTATGGAAATGCCATAATAGGTAGATATGGTGAATGTTTTGAGGAAAGTATATGGTGGCTATTTTGAGGAAGGTATATGTTGGCTGTTTTGAGGAAGTTAGGTTTATTGCACCGGCAAAAGTTGTTCGGTACTGGAGAGGATAGCAAAGGTGGAAGGGTGAGAGTGCGTATAATCCATGGACTCAATATTAGTCATAAAGAACTCACATACTTATTGCAGAAGTCTATTAGTCATCAAAGTAAAGTATTAGATGCATGCTCCTAGGGGAGAGGTTGGTAGGAGTTAACCATCGCGTGCTCCCGGCCCTCACACAAAGGTTGACAATCAATACACAAATCATGCTCTGACTTCCTTACATAACGGTTCACCATACGTGCATGCTACGGGAATCACAAACCTTTACACAAGTATTTATACCAATCCACAATTACTCACTAGCATGACTCTAATATCACCATCTTTATATCACAAAACTATTGCAAGGAATCAAACACATCATATTCAGTGATCTACAAGTTTTATGTAGGATTTTATGACTAACCTTGTGAATGACCAACTCCTGTTAACTCTCTAAATAGATATAAGTGAAGCATGAGAGTTTAATTCTTTATACAAAATATATGCCCATGCTCTAACAAATATGAGTGAAGCAAAAGAGCATTCTACAAATGGCGGTTTTCTATGTGTAGAGAAACAGACAATCCAAACTTCAAATGATATAAGTGAAGCACATGAAGCATTCTATAAAGCCATACTCAAAATATATAAGTGAGGTGCAAAGAGCCTTCTATAAATCGATCAAGGACTATCTCATACCAGCATGGTGCATTATTAAAAAAAAAGCACACGTCGCTCCAAGATTTACGCATATCATGTGATGAATAAAAATATAGCTCCAAGTAAAATGACCCATGGTTGTTGGAAGAAAGAGGGGATGCCTTCTAGGACATCCCCAAGCTTAGTTTCTTGGGAGTCCTTGAATATTACCTTCCGGTGCCTCGGGAATCCCCAAGATTAGTCTCTTTCCACTCCTTATTCCTTCATCCATCGTGATCTCAACCAAAACTTGAAAACTTCAATCACACAAAACTTAACAAAACCCTCGTGAGGTACGTTAGAATAATAGAACAAATCACCACTTTAAGTACTGTTGCCAACCAATTCATATTTTGTTTTTTTGCATTTTATCTCCTATAATATAACTTTTCCATGGCTTATACCACCGATACAATAGATAGTTTCATCAAAACGAGCAAAACAATGCATCAAAAACAGAATCTATCAAAGACATGACAGTCTTTAGTAATCTTAACATTCACCATACTTATGTAACTCTAAAAATTATTAAAAATTAGGAAAAAACAAATAATTTGCATAGAAGTACTATGTAAAAATATCAGAAACATTCGACATTCCAATAAAAAATGAAAATTCACATACTACAGCCAAAGTTTCTATTTTTTGCACTTCACACACCAAACAAGCAATCTAATCATCCTAAAGGCAAATCTTGGCACATTGTTTTTATAATACAATGGATTTATGCAAGGGGATAATTATTTTTGTTGAAAAGTTTCTGTAATTAAGGTTCGCAAAGTTTCCATGGGCATGAACAAAGTTCAAGGAGCTCCCCCACTTCAACGGTGGTCATCCTTCTTACTTTCACTTCTCTTTTTGAAAAAGCTTTAGGTTCCCCTTTTTATTTATTTTTTGTTTTTGAACTATATAAAAGCACACAGCAGAATAAAATGACTCTCTAAAACTTCTGGGTTGTCTCCCTAGCAGTGCTTTCTTTTAAGCCATTAAGCTAGGCATATAGTGCTGATGTAATGGATCCACCCGGATCCCAAGGTATATCAAAGCAAATTTTAATTAACAATGATTTGTAATTTAGTAGTGAGCAGAAAGTAACATATATCATCCAACAATGAAGTCTAACTCTCTTTCTATGCATTGGCATGTCATACAAGAACAATTCTTCCACACCAAGTAAAGGCCAATGTATAACATATGTAGTTTCTTGCAATTTTATTGTATCGGAAACATAGAGAGGTGAATATGTAGTTCCTCTCGCATAATAATTGCAAGTAGGAGCAGCAAGAACATGCATATTATATTCATTAAAATCATCATGCGCAATAGGAAAACGCAACCCATCAATATAATCCTTAATAAGTGCCAACTTCTCCGATATAGTGTAGTTGGGAGAATTCAAAAATATAATAGGACTATCATGTGTGGGTGCAATAGCACCAATTTCATGCTTAACATAAGGAGCTATAGCAAGTTCATCTTCATAAGCATAATTCATATTGGCATCATGGCCACAAGAATAGCGAGCATCAAGTTCATCAAAATGGGATATTTCAAAAGAATCCAAGGGATCATAGAAATCAACATAGCATTCATCCTTCGGTAAGCACGAAGAGAAATTAAACAATGTATGAGTTGAAGAGTTACTCTCATTAGAAGGTGGGCATGGGTAGCTAATCCGCTCTTCCTCCTTTTGTTCTTCGTTCTCTTCCTCATCTTTTTCATCTAATGAGATTACAATTTCAGCAACTTCCTCTTCCATAGATTCCTGCAAAATATTAATCTCTTCTAATGCAGCGGTCATTCTTTCAATAAACTCTTTAACATAAGCATTAGAAGCATAGTTTTCATCGCAATATTTAAGTATGGCAAAATTTTCAGATTCGTAAAGAGTAGCATCATACTTTTCAATGAAAGAAGCAATTTCATAGGCACCCTTAAAAGCAACAAATTCTTCAATTTGTTCAACATCATTATAGAAATAGGCCTCCTTGGCATAAGAGGATAATATTTCATTATCATTAAACACAGATTGGTAGGGAAGGTGTTTCTTAGCTTCTTTAGAACAAGTAAAATCATAAATTTCATATAGATTCCAAGCATAGCAACACAAAGTATTAATTTGATGCCACAAGAGTTTCCTTTTTAGATATGCAGTGTCGCACATAATGAGCATGCTCATTTAATGATTTTCCCTCAACTAAGCTAGTTGGGTTTTCAACACGAGCAAAAGTGGATCGAAGATGAGCCAAGTAATATTCTTAGGTGGTATGGAACACTAGTGGTTCCTCAACTTTTGGAGCATCAAGTACAACTAATATTTTTGATATTTTGTGTTTCCTATCCATATCTAAAGATAGAAAACAACTTAGAATAGCAAATAAAATCTACTTAGTGATAAAGCAAACAAGCACACACGAGAATATTCACCCCACGCTATTGTTGTGAGAGCTTGGCTTAATAGGAATGATAGACTACTCATATCAACAAGGAATTCCTTATTTTCCGGGAACCCACTCGAAAAGAACTCCAAAGTTAAGCGTGCTTGGCTTAGAGCGATTCTAGGATGGGTGACCGACTGGGAAGTTGGTCCTGGGTGCGCACGAGTGAGGACAAAGTACGCAGGAAAGACTAGTGTTGGTCCGTGAGGCCAGTTTAGACCCCGTCAGGCGTAACAGGGTGTTACAATTGGTATCAGAGCCGACCCTTGCGGTTACACGGGCATGCATGGGTCAGGTGCACGGGCATGTGGCACATGGCGTGTGTGGCCCGTCGTGGCACACAACATGGTACATGTGCCGGACTGGACGCGCATACGTGTGCCAAAAGGGAACGTTCCTGATGGGCCAACGAGGACTTCGGTTCCTTTGAGTGGGGGTGTATGTGAGAGCCTGGCTTAATAGGAATGATAGACTACTCATATCAACAAGGAATTCCTTCTTTTCCGGGATCCCACTCGAAAAGAACTCCAAAGTTAAGCATGCTTGGATTGGAGCGATTCTAGGATGGGTGACCAACCGGGAAGTTGGTCCCGGGTGCGCACGAGTGAGGACAAAGTGCGCAGGAAAGACTAGTGTTGGTCTGTGAGGCCAGTCTAGGATACAACTCTACACACGCTTAACATTCACATTACCTAGAACAAGTATGAAACTAGAAGTACTTTCTCTACTTGGATCATATGCATTTATGATTGGACTCTAGCAAGCATCCGAAACTACTAAAGATCATTAAGGTAAAACCCAACCATAGCATTATAAGGTATCAAGTCCTCTTTACTCCCATATGCAACAACCCGCCTACTCGGGTTTATGCTTCTGTCACTCAAGCAACCCATCATAGGTGAATAATGAACACATTGCAACACCCTACAGCGAGGATCCCCCACGCTTGCGCAACACGGAGAGCACCATAGGACAACACCAATAATAAAACATGCAACTCAAACCAATCATGATCATCAATCAACCAATAGGACAACAAAAATCTACCGAGACATCATAGGATGGCAACACATCATTGGATAATAATATGAAGCATAAAGCACCATGTTCAAGTAGAGGGTACAGCGGGTTGTGCGAGAGGGGACCGCTGTAGATAGATGGGGGAAGGTGATGGAGGTGTTGGTGAACATGACGGAGTTGTTGGAGTAGATCGTCGTCACGATGATGGCCCTGGCAGCATTCCGGCACCACCGGGAGAGAGGGGGAGAGAGCCTGCCTCCTTCTTCTTCTTCCTTGACCTTTCCCCTAGATGGGAGAAGGGTTTCCCCCTCTGGTCCATGGAATCCATGGCGGTGGAGGGGCGAGAGCCCCTCCGAGATTGGATCTCTCTCTCTCTGTTTTCCTTCTGTTTCTGCACTCCTAAATTCTGGCCTTTCATCGTTTATTAAATATCCGGAGATCCGTAACTCTGATCGGGCTGAAATTTTGAGGGGATTTTATTATAAAAATATCTTCCTTGCGGCACAAGGACAGCTCCAACCGACCTAAGGGGTGGCCACAAGCCCGAGAGGCGCGGCCAGGGGGTGGGTCACGCCTAGCAGGCTTGTGACCTCCTTGGGCATCGTCTCGCGTTGATTCTCTTTCCCAAAAATCACATATATTCCAAAAAAATCTTCGTAGGTTTTTATCGCTTTTGGACTTCGTTTGATATGGATTTTATGCGAAACAAAAAACATTCAACAAACAGGAACTGGCACTGGGCATTGGATCAATATATTAGTCCCAAAAATAGTATAAAAAGTTGCAAAAAGTATAAAGAAGCTGTAGAATATTGGCATGAAACGATCAAAAATTATAGATACGACGGAGACGTATCAAACACTCACCACACCGAGGACTGTCATGAACTCAAGATGCTCCAGCGGGACAACCAGGGCAGGCGCAACGATCGCGGTGGAGGCCGTGGCGGCAACCGTAATGATGGTCGTTGGAACGACCGCAAGAACGACAACGAGCGCAATAGCAACAACAATAACTATTGGCAGGGCTGGTGAAACCAGCCTCAGCATGCCAATCCTCCTCAAGCCAACGTCGCCCGCCCTGCGCTAACAAGAACAACTTGCATGACGAAGACGTCGGGGGCTACCAGGAGCCTCGCAAGGTGGCGTGCATCCTTCGCAGAGCTCAGGCTCCCGCCTACAACCACACTTCAAGAAATTCTCCTATGAGGTTAACGATGTCGTCCCTAGATTTGATGTCTCCAGGCCCCTCAAGTGATCGCAGTTTATGATCTCCTTTGACTCCACTGACCACCCCAAGTCTACAAGGGTTGTGGGGAGAATCCCTCTGTTGTGCACACCCACAATCAACAACGTCGTTATCACCAAGATGCTCATTGACGGGGACGCATGCCTCAGTGTACTATTTGTAGAGACCTTCAAGGTTCTTCAAGTGCCCTATGAGTGCCTCATGCTGACGAGGCCCTTCTTAGGCATGATTTATGGCTCCACCTAGCCCCCAGGGCAAGTGCATCTTCATGTCACCTTTGGCAGACACAAGAACTACTGCATCGAGCTCATCGACTTAAACATGGCGCACATCAGCCTTCCCTATAACGCCATATTGAGCTATCCTACACTCACCAAGTTCGTGGCAATGACTCATCATGCCTACAACATTGTCAAGCTCCCGGGCTGCAACGACACCATCATTGCCCGCTGTGACGAGAAGGATGTAGTGCGCACCCTCGAGAGCGCCTACAAGGCTGTCGCCACTGCCCATCCCGCCGAAGAAGATGACATCGAGCTTGCGCCTTCCAAGAAGAAGCCAATGTTCTCTCAGGCACATGCAGAGATAAAGAAAGTGTCGCTGGACGGTAGTGGCTTCGGACCCACTGTCACCATCAGCAACGCCTTTTTGGACAAATAGGATACGATCTTGTAAACTTCCTTTGGGAAAATGCTGATATGTTCGCCTCGACACCATTAGACATGCCCAATGTGCCAAGGGAGGTGATTGAGCACTACCTATCCGTGTGTCCAAATGCACGGTCCGTGAAGCAAAAGGAACAACGCCAGGCGATAGAGAAACAGGAGTTCATCATTCAAGAGACCAAGAAGCTTCAAGAGTGTTGGGGATATACCCAGCAGGTATAACCCACCCAAGATATGACCGGAATTTTACCGATGCTGCCCATAGGGAGGATGCTTGTAGGAAGTGCAAGGCCAAGGGGGCGTCTCATCTCAAGGAAGACTCATGTGACGTCATCTGGCAGGCCGGCTTGTAAATGGGGACACAAGGATTCTCCTTTCCTTAAGGAACAAGGATTAGTAGGAATCAGACTAGATCACGGGTTGTACTGCGACCCGGACTCTGTTGTAAACTTCGGATCTCCACCTCCATACAATGGGGAGCCCCTGAGTTAGAGAGGTAAAGTAAGAAAGAAACCCTCAAAAGCTAGGTTAGCGGTTTCACACCCTTGTAATCAGGATCATCATCAATGTACGCAAAGCAGGACGTAGGCTTTTACCTCCATCGAAGGGGCCGAACCTGGGTAAACCCTTTGTCTCTTGTTCCCAAACAACCCCTTCAAGTTACCACCTCGTTGTGATGGCTCCACACCTAAGTTCTCTGATGAGGACATTTGCCATGACAAAACCATGACAGTTGGCGCCCACCGTGGGCCTTCGCACGATGGAGTTTAGTTCTTCTAGGGAGCCCTTCCAGGGTTCGGGAGTTACACGATCGGCTTGATGAATAAGAGCTGTCGCGGCAAGCTCTACATCAATGATTTAGATTGGGGTCCTGAGGCCGACTCAATCGAGTATGAGCACCGGGTTCCCTTCGGGAAGATCGACGTCCTCATTGGCAAGATCCGCGCGTCAGGATCCGAGCCGGACATCTGCACCGACATCGTCGAGCCGGCTTGGCGCGCTCAACCCGGCCGGCGTCAAGCTGGCCGGCGCCACGTCTTCATCTGCAAGATAGGCGTGTCAGGACTCAAGTCGGACAACTGCACCAACATTGTCGAGCCAGCTCGGTGCGCTCGACCCGTCCGACATCGAGCTGACCAGCACCATGTCTTCGTCAGTTTTACTCAAGGACTTGATCACGCAGATGTTGCAGTGGCCGATGAAGACACTCTCGTCAAGTATGATGTAGATTCTTCCATGGGGGATACCAAGTCTATTTGTCCACTTCTCGACGATAGACTCAGGGGCTACTCGGGTGATGAGACCACCAGAGAATCACATGATTCGCCCCGTCAAGTCACCGTTTTCATGGACGGAATGGTGGTGGCTCAATTCACAACAGCGACCAGAGCAACAGCTAGAGCTCCTTGAGCTTCTCGTATGGTCGGGTCTAGTAAACCCCCGGCTCAGGCCATGGCTGACCTGACGGAGGAGATAACAAAGCTACTAGAGACGCTCGTATCCGTGGAAAACCATGAAGAGCGCAATGCTAGGCTAACCACGCTTCGCGGGCAAATGGACAAGATCTAGGAGGAGATCCACACCGAGAACGCTCGCATGACGGAATTACAAACTCTCACCCATGATGAAATTGAGCGCTTGAAAGCAGAAGCATGGAGGTTAGGCCTTCATCAACACACATACGATGCGGTCCATCAGAGGAGGCATCAAAGCCGGCTTCTCCTCAATCCGAGACCTCAACGTTTGTTTAACACGCCCTAGCCCACCCCGGCGGCTGGCCATCCAGATGCGGACCAACTACTTCCACACGAGCCGCTAAATCAAACACCGGCTCAATCGCCACCTTGACGGTTCCAGACTTCGCTGGGTCATTACTCAATCCCCGTGGATAACATGTTGGCAGCAACTCGCAATTTGGTGTCACATCCCATCCAAGAAAATTCCCCGGTCGAGGTGGAAGCCAGAAACACTATTGAGATGCTTAAGACGGAGGTGACCCAGCAGGCACAATACTCTTACAGCCAGAACGGAATGCACTCGACGCCATATGCGAGCCATAGTAAGAGCCGTCACGTGGAATCCCCGGCAGTGTCGAGCAGTGGGCACAAGTAGCACGGCCAAAACTCCCTTGTACGACCAGTTTTGTCAGATGCACAGGCGGTGGTCGATGCAGCTTGAGCCATGCGTCAAGCGGAAGACGATGCAATTGCCATGAGGGCGGATCAGCAACCTCCCTCCAATCCCTAGCCAACAACCATAGGGGCTGGCATCAGCAACATAACGATAGGGATCCCTTGCTTATCCCTGGCTCTCTGAAGCAAGAGTATACCTAAATATTTTAAGGGGCCTTGCAAAGTACCCAATTATACAACATACCTCAAGCCGGCCACATGGATCAAAAGCTACGAGTTAGACATGGATATGCTTGATGTCAGTGATGTCTTGTGTGCTAAATACTTGACCATGATGTTGGAAGGGTCGGCTCAAACTTGGTTGAAGAATCTTCCTCCCAATTCCATCAAAACTTGGGCAGAACTGAAGGAGCGCTTTATCAAGAATTTTCAAGGAACTTGAAAACGCCCAATGACGATTGTGGATCTTCAACATTCCATCTAGCGCACGGACGAGTCTGCTCATCATTGGACTCACCGGGTTATATAAATATTCTACTCTTTGGATAGCATCATGCTGCTCAAGCTGTCCTAATTTTGGAGAAAAATTCCCATTTTCAGCCACTTGTTCAGAAGCTCGGGCGTTGAAGAGAAAAGTCCAAGATACGGGCGACTTGATGAACATTCTCACCAGGTATGCTAAATCAAACATCACAAAGGATCCTGGCTCGGACAGGGACAAAACTGGCAAGAGCAAGAAAACTGATGGCAGCAAGGGCCATTAGGAAAACCATGGTCACAACAAGAATCCAAAAAATCAAGGTAACAATGGTAAATGCAAGCAGCCTGAGGACAGGTCAAATTTTGTTGCTAATACCAATACTGGTTTCAAAAATCAACACCGTAATAACCATCCCAGAGGAGCTTACAACAGAAATAAGCCGTGTATACGTGGAGGCACTCAAGGTGCCTTGTCCCAAGCATAGATTCCCGGATAAGCCGGCCACACACTCATGGGAAAACTACTACATCATGCAGGAGTTCCACAATCAAGATTTCCAAAATCATCGAGGAGGTAATGGTGGTGGACATCCAGGTTAGCCTGGCCCTGGCGGGTCTCACAATGGTTCATATGGGGGCTTTTCAGGAACAGGTTTCCATAGTAAAGGCGACACAGGTGCTGGGTTCCAACACCATGGAAATAACAACAACGAGTAGCGCTTAGGTCAAGGTCATCATCAACAAAACAATCAAGTTGGGTTTCAGACCAATCCTAAGCAGTTGAACAGCGGGCAATATCATGTGTTCACCACCAGCACCTGTAGACGTGATCATAAGCTGAAACAACAAGCTATCCACATGGTTGAGCCAGCTGTCCCAAGGTATCTCAACTGGTCCAAACATTCAATTACTCGGAGAAGGGAAGATCATCCTCCCCGAGTGGACAACCCAGGTGGTCTCGCTCTAGTAGTGGCACGCAAGTGGGTGGTTATACTTTATCCAAGATACTCATGGATGGGGACAACAGTATCAGTATCTTATATTTCGACACCTTGCGGCGAATGAACCTTTCCGAGAGAAAATTGCAACCTTCAACCATGGTTTTTCACGGAATCATCCCTGGAAAGTCGGCTTATACAATCGGGAGGATCAAACTCGACGTCACTTTTGGCTCGAAATACAATTTCATATGCGAGTCCCCGACTTTTGAAGTACTAAAGATCAAGAGCCCTTACCACGCCCTCTTTGAACGGCCGGCTTATGCTCAGTTTATGGCCCGACCTTGCTACATTTAACCCAAACTCAAGATGCTTGGACCAAACGACACCATTACTGTGGATGGAAGCCAGAAAATATCTTAGGAATGCGAGGAAGGGGATGCAACTTATGCTCAATTTGCTTGTGTCGTAGAGAAATTGAAGTTTTACACGTCCAATGTTGACCCGGTAGACATGACCCCCCTCAAGAAGCCCACCACAGAGTCCGAGCCTCAGCTCAAGTTCAAGTCAACTGAGGACACAAAGCAAATTGATTTTACCCAGGGTGACTCGTCTCAACAGTTCACTATTAGAATCGGCTTTGATCCCAAATAGGAAAGCATGCTCATTGAGTTCATTTATGAGAATCGGGACATGTTCACATGGAAACCTCCTGACATGCCTGGAGTACCGAGGGAGCTTGTTGAGCACCACCTCAATGTGGATCCAAAGATGAAACCAGTCAGGCAATACCTCAATCATTTTAACAAGGATACACACAAGGCTATTGGAGAAGAGGTGGCTCGGCTCTTAGCTCCCGGGTTCATCATTGATTTTTTTCATCCTGAGTGGTTGGCAAATCCGGTACTTGTTCTGAAGAAGAATGTAACTTGGCATATGTGTGTTGATTAGACAGATCTCAACAAAGCTTGCCCCAAGGATCCTTTTTCTCTTCCCCGCATGGATCAGATCATTGATTCCATAGGTGGATGTGAGCGTCTATGTTTCTTGGATGCATACTCCGGCTATCATCAAATTAAGATGGTCGTTAAGGACCAAGAAAAATATGGCTTTCATCAATCCCTTTGGCGCTTTATGCTATGTCTCTATTCCCTTTGGGCTTAAGAGCGCGAGGGCTACTTATAAACACCACGTTCACAACTGTCTTCACCAGCACATTAGACGTAATGTTAATGCCTACGTTGATGATATCGTCGTGAAGTCTGAGAAAAAGGAGACGCTTTTGGATGACCTCGAAGAGACATTTGATAATCTTCGGGTGTATCAGATGAAGCTCAACCGAACCAAGTGTATTTTCAGTGTTCCCGCAGGTAAATTATTGGGTTTTCTAGTCTCTGAGCGTGGCATCAAAGCTAACCCAGATAAGATAAAAGCAGTGACATCGCTTGCTAAGCCGACCAATAGCAATCAAGTTCAACGCATGGCTGGTCGCATCACCATGTTAAGTAGGTTTATAAGTCGTTTGGGAGAAAATGTGATTTTCCTCTATCAATTTTTGAAAAAGCCAGATGATTTCATCTCGACCTATGTAGCCAATGAAGCATTTGAAGTACTTAAACGACAGTTGGCTGAGCCACCCATCCTAGCCACCCCTATTGACAAAGAGCCTATGCTCCTGTACATTGCTGCCAAGTCCAAAGCAGCAAGCGTTGTAGTTGTTGTCGAGCACAAAGAAGCGAGAAGGAATACATAGTACAATGGACCATCTATTTTGGCAGCGAAGTTCTGACTCTGTCGAAACAACGGTATCCACATTGGCAAAATTTGGTCTTTGGCATTTTCATGGCGAGCTGGAAACTAAAGCATTATTTCTGGGAGCATCCAATTATTGTGGTCAGCTCAGAACCCCTTGGAGATACATCCAAAATAGGGAGGCTACTAGTCTAATCGCCAAGTGGGCAATCGATCTTGGTCCTAATCAGGTGAAATATATGCCTCACATAGCCATTAAATCCCAAGCGTTAGTGGATTTCAGCAACGACTGGACATGATTACAAATTCTAGAGGATAGACCAGATAACACATACTGGACTATGCACTTCGATGGATCCAGACAATTGGAAGGCTCGGGGGTTGGAGTTATTTTGTCTTCTCCACGAGGAGAAAAGTTTTGCTATGTTTTACGGATTATGTTCCCATGTACTAATAATGTAGCTGAGTACGAACCTCTCCTACATGGGCTCCGCATGGCTAAGGAGATGAATTTGAGCCAGGTGAGATGCTTAGGCGACTCAGATCTGGTGGCTCAACAAGTTTCAGGTACTTGGGATTCTATAGATCCTCTGATGGCGGCTTATTGACGAGCAGTCAAGGATATCGCATGTCATTTTCAAGGTTATCAAGTGGATCACATTGATCATCGGCTCAATGAGGCGGCAGAGGCTTTCTCATGTCTTGGTTCTCAATGCAAGACAGTTTTTCCCAATGGGTTTCTGGATGTGCTTCACCACCCTTTGGTCAAGTTGCCATCTTAGGAAGACATAGCTATTTGAAAGTGCGTTATATCGACTAGAGGGGGAGTGAATAGGCAATTTTTTACAAATTCATCACCTGAGGAATTTCAACTTTGAGGAATTTGAAATGTGATGAATAACTAGAAGAGGAATAAGTACTCAAGTGCATGAGGAACATAGTAACATCATAGTCATCATGATGAAATGAAACATGCACAAATAGTAAGTAGCATGACACAGGACAGGTAGTGATGAACAAGGTAACTTGAAGAATTTGAGGTGAGGAATTTGTGAAAGTCTTCAGTCAAATTCTTCAAACAGTAACAATCAATTTCATCAACAATTATGTGAGGAATAGATTGGTTGAGGAAATAGAACCAGGTAGCTTGATGAAGACAATGGTTTGATGACCCAGTTCCAACTGTTGCGACAGTCGTACGTCTGGTTTGGAGCAGCTTGGTATTTAAACCAGAGGACACATAGTCCCAGGACACACAGTCCTTACCGTATTCTCCTTGAGCTAAGGTCACACAGTCCTCACCCAACACTCATGGTAAGTCTTCAGGGTAGACTTCCAAAACCCTTACAAACTGGTTACCCGTCGATACACAATTTACTGTTGGATGCTCTAGACCAAGGTCACTTCGTGATCCCCAATTGACTGCAGGATGCACTAGACCATGACGCCTAACCGTTTTGAGGATGCACAATCCTCAAAGGTAACAAGCGCCGGTTCCACACAGGAATTTCTTCAGTGATGCTCAATCACTTTGGGTTTGGTGGTTTGGTTGTGGGTTTTTCCTCACTGATAATTTTCTCTCAAAGTCCTCGGAGGATGAGTTGCTCTCAAATGACAAGTGTCAGTTCTCTCTCGGAGCAGCCAACCAACTAGTGGATGTGGGGGTGGCTATTTATAGCCAGGGTGCAACCTGACATGATAAGACATAAATGACCCCAATGATATGACCGTTATGTGGATTTTATGATTGGGGACAGCTGGCGCTAAGCACAACAACGGTCAGAATGTCGAACTATGAAAGTCCTCAGACATATCATGTTCCTTACTTGTAGGCAATTCGCACTAGAGAAATCCTAACTCCTCAGTCAGATCAATTTCCTCAGAGACCAGAAGAACTTCGTCTCTGTCACTAAAGAACTTGACTGAATCGTAAGAGATTTCCAAAGGCTTCACTCGAAGGATTGGTTAGGTTGAGGTATTTGAGTTGAGCATCAGTTGGAAATTTTCCTTAGTATTACCTCGGCTCCCTTTAAAAGTATGGTGTTTCCTATGACTCAAAGAAAGGAAATGAAACTACGAAAACAAAGTCTTCACGCTTCATAGTCCTCATTCATATCTTCAAGGTCACACCGACTTCTTCATTTTCAAAGTCTTCAGGGAATATCAAAGTCTTTAGCAAAGTCTTCACCAAAGTCTTCACCAAAGTTTTCAGTTGAAGACATACATTTTTAGGGGTCGGTAATCTCCGGATATATCAAACTCCTCATCGACTTATAGAGCCTGTGTACACTCACAAACACATTAGTTCCTTAACCTATAAGTCTTCAATACACCAAAATCACTAAGGGGCACTAGATGCACTAACAATCTCCCCCTTTTTGATGATTGATGACAAATACGTTATGTTTTCAACGGGGGTAATAATATGAAGTGTAAATACTGAGTTTTAGGAATTTGATTGCAAGATATAGGAGAACTCCCCCTGAAGATGTGCATATTTGAGGAATTTGCTTTGGACTGTAAATGCACATAACCGGTTAAAAACATGGAGAACTCCCCCCATATCTTGTAATTCATACACGCATTTGATCATATGATATGAAGAATTTGAAATGCATGATGAAAATGGTGTATGACAAAATTGTGCATGTGTGCATTAAGGTACTTGAGGAAATAAACATGCGAGGAAATAGTTCAAAAGAGTCAGACCACCATCAGACTTAAGTTTACAACTCAATCAACAAAAACTTCAAAAGAGCGAGAGTTGTAACTTAAACAAAAATAAGCCCATTTATAGTGACCCGCTTGAAGACTAACTCAAATTTTCTCCCCCTTTGTCATTGAAGACCAAAAGGGACGAAAAAATTAGGGCTAACGCCCTTGAAGAATTTCATCGTGTTGGTGAGGAAGGAGCGCCAATGTTGTCGCGGTCGTCTGTCGATGCAGGGCCTGTCGCAGTGTCGTCAATGTCCTCAGCTTCATCTGTCTCACGCGATGAAGAATATGAACTTGTGACCATCAGAGGAACTTGGACTTTCTTGAATTTCTTGTTTGGTTGACGAGCCCAGTCAAGACTTTCCTCAAGGTCCAGCTCCTTCAGTTCTTCAGGAGTTGTGAGGTGAGAGAATATAGCCCAAGTGCGCTTGAGGGTTTCATGTGCATAGTAGTGGTTCCTCTTCACAGAGTTCTGCGTCACAGTCATGTTTTGTACAATGTAACCAAGTTGATGCGATCGACCTTTTGATGAAGACTTATTAGAAGCTCACGACTAGTCATCACACGTGGGGCAGACTCTTGAGGATTTTGAGCTGAGGCCTTTGCTTCTGAGTCCTGGGTTGCTGTGTCATCATTGGTGGAGAAGGATGCAACTTTGCGAAACTGTCCATCCAATGGACGAGTGCCGTCATCAATGACAGCCTTGCCTTTTCCTTCCACAGAGTCAATTGTGCTCTTGATGACTTCAATCGGAGGTAGGAAGCCAAAATGATTCTGAAAGTCTACTTTGAAGGGGACTAAGGACTTTGCCTTGATGAATTTCATGATCCAAGGTGCATAAGGCTTCTGTTCAAATGGGGCTAGAGCAGCACTGGCCAATGTCCTCAAGAAGAAATCGTGGAAGTTGATGGGAATCCCATGAATGATGTTGAACAACATATTCTTCATGACTCCCTCCACTTCCTCTTCTTTAGAATTGTGACCCTTCTAAGGACATAGAGTATTCGTGAGAATGCGGTAGACCGTCCTTGGCACATATAGCAAATCCTTCACAAGGAAGGTTTTCTGTTGAGGCTTTCCAGGAGCCAATGGCTTCATCAACACTTGCATCAGTTGTTTTGGAAGGGAAGGTTCATCAAACAGCCAACGAGCTTCTTCTGAAGGAATTGGCACTGGGACAGATCGAAGTGATGCAAATGCTTGAGCAGTGAGATGTGTTGATCCTGTCATCCAGTCCAAAACCTAGGAATTGATGTCAGAAGCATTTCCACTGATGTACAGAGTAACATAGAATTGAAGAATGAGTTCTGCATTCCAATCGCAGATGTCTACGTAGAAGGGAAGAATGCTTGCATCATGAAGAACTTGGAGCACCAACGTGAATGATGGAAGTGTTTCCATGTCAACATGAGGAATTTGATGGTGCTCAAAGACTTTGTTCTTTTCAAACAAGACTAATGCATAGTAGTTCATCTGAGTGGCAGTCCAGAATCTGCTACGACCGGCCCTTGCTGGGTCATATGGATTGGGACCTGTGAAGAACATGCGCTCATTGAAGAAGTTGCTTTTGAGGAATTTGGGGCGCGCTGAGCCTTTGAACGGCATTCTGGGCTTCGGTTGAAGATTTGGCTTGAAGTGGCCCTTCATCTCCTTTGGCATGGGAGGAATTTCTTCAGTGTGAGGAATTTGTGAGGTAGGTTCCTCAGTGCTCGAAGACTTTCTTCTTTTCAAACAAGACTAAGGCATAGTAGTTCATCTGAGTGGCAGTCTAGAATCTGCTACGATCGACCCTTGCTGGGTCATATGGATTGGGACCTATGAAAAACATGTGCTCATTGAAGAAATTGCTTTTGAGGAATTTGGGGTGCGCTGAGCCTTTGAACGGCATTCTGGTCTTCGGTTGAAGATTTGGCTTGAAGCGGCCCTTGATCTCCTTTGGCAAGGGAGGAATTTCTTCAGTGTGAGGAATCTGTGAGGTAGGTTCCTTAGTAGCAGTTAGAGCAGCAAAGTCATCAGCTGATGCAGCTGGAATATCTTTAGTTACTTTGGTGGTCAAGTCATCAGATCCCTCTTGAATTTCTTCAGTCTGGGCTGGGGACCAAGGAATCTGTGATAGAGGAGCAGTCATTGGTGAATTTGGGTGATCTCTTTCCCAATATTCATCATTGATGAGGGGAGTTGTATTTCCAATGTTTACATCCTTATCAATTTCTTCAATCCCGGCCTCTTCAGCAGTGAACTGAGGCTGGGGCGATGATACCTGAGACTTGAAGAATTTCCTTCAACTTCAGTGTCTTCATCAATCTACTCTGTCAAAGCAGCAGAATGATCTTCTTTAGTTTCTTTATCTGGGATGACATAGTCAACACCAAATGGGATGATCTCATAAGCGGGTGCTGAGGAGAGTGGAGTGGCATCAAATGGTTCAGTTGAGGACTTTGGCAGAGTCTTCAACTTCTTCAGCACTGAGGATTCTGAAGTTGAAGCTTTTCCTTTCAGAGCCAACTTCTCAGCAGCCTTTGTTTTCTTCACTTCTGATGCAGAAGGAAGATTGATTATCTTCACCTTTGATGATTTGTCTGATTCAGCAGGAGGTGAGGGTGGTACAATTTCTTCAGGCACAATTGATGCAGTCGTCCTTGAGGGTTCAGTTTCATCAAGCACACCAGTGGAAGGTGCCCTGGTAGGTTCTTCAGCGGTCTGACTTTCTTCAGCAGCGCTGGTAGTGTCCTCAGTAGGCTGAGCAGTTTCTTCAGCTTGAGGAGTTTGTTGCTGGGAGCGAGATGCAACTCTTGAGTTGTGGTCAGTGATGACTTTGTCAGCAATTTTGACAAAGTGAACTTTGACGCCTTGGCAATCAACATAGTAAGAACTGAATTCCTCACTGAGACTTTGGATTTCAGACCTCACCCTCACAAGTTCTTTAGGAGACAAATTTAGAACATTCTTCTTCAAGAAATGCTCTTTCTTGTACTAAGCCTGCTTGGTTTGTCTTGCCTTCTCATATTTCCATTTTTCTTCAGCAATGAAAGTAGTGAGGACATGATTAGGACCAGGAGGCAGTTTCAAGTCATCAATGGGTGTCTTGGGATCCTTGTGCCAGATATCAATGAAGTTGAGCACTTGTTTAGGATCAAGCAATAGAGGAATTTGAGATCCCTTTGCTTTAGCCACACGTTGTAACTTGTTTCTGATGATAGCTTCCAGTTCCTCATCATCAGCTTCATCTGATGAATCTGATGGGATTCTGAAAGCCACCTTCTTGGTTTGAGGACTTGTTCGAATGCCTCGTCCAACAGTTGCTTTCTTTTTCCTCAGGGAAGGACCGCTTGAGGAGTGGGTGTGGGCTGAAGAACTTGCTAATGCCCCTGAAGCAATTGAAAATCCTTCAGTCCATTGGCTTGAAGCAAGGTGCACAGGGGTTGATGCCTTTGCAGCAGCAGTCAAGGACTGAGCAGCAACTGTACTAGCAACTGAGGCCTTTGAGAGCTGAGGCCTTTGAGAGCTGAGGCCTTTGAGCTTGAGGAACCTGCTATGATGACTTTGAAGTTGAAGAAATTGGCTTCACGGCAGATTTCTTCGGAGCACTAGCAGAGGCTCCGGCACTGGCAGCAGCAGCAGAGTCTTCATTGAATTTCTTCATTGTAGCTTCGCCAGTTCTCTGCAGTTTGATTTGACACTTTGCCCATTCCGCGGGAAAGTCTTCACCGTGAGCGACACTGGTGGGATCAACCACTTGATCATCAGCTGGAGGAGCCCTAACGCAAGGGGTTTTTAGGGCGAATTTCTTCATGTACTTGGGAGTAACATATCGATACTCCTTCCATTCCCTCACCCACCTCCGTTCAATTCTCTGAATCCTGATTTTTCTTTGTTCTTTTGTCTCTTTGCCATATTTGGATTCATCTGGCATACAGTAACCAGCATATAGATTGTCTGGAATCTCAAAGGCAGTGTTCAGTTCAGCCTTCTTTCCACCTTTCTGTGGCTTCTTCCCATCAGCTATTTTCTTCAGCTGAGGATTTTGAACTCTTGAGGACTCTGAAGAAGTGCATAGTTTTTCCTCAAGAAACGCTGCAAATGAGTTAAGTTGATGAAAACCTAGTGATTCATCAGCGGACATGTTTGTACTTGTAAACATAGTATAGGTGCGAGGAATTTGAAGAGGTCATATGCGTTCTCAGAAATTTTTAATAAAAAAAGGTGTGAGGAATTTGACCATTGATGTCTTGAGGAATTTCACTAAGTGTTATTTGTCTTAGGTTCCAGAGTTGTGCAAATTTGAGGATTCGCACAATTGAGGAATCTTGAAGAAAAATCATAACTTAGAGAAAGTCATCAAGTAAATGTACATGTAAGGTGTTTTAGAATGAGATTCTTGAAGAATAAACACCTTTCTGAGGATTTAGGAAAGCTTGAAGATCAAATAAGGGCAGTAAAAATAAATTTTATTTACCCTGATGAAGAACACGACGAACTATGAGATGAGATTGAGGAAGTTCGTCCATCTAGATCTTCCACGCCCTAGCTCGGCAGAGGGAGACAGCTACAGCGGCGGCGGGATGAAGACTTCCACGTCCGATGCGAGTACGTCGAAGGCGAGGTCGAGGCAGTGAAGCTCTTCCACACCGGTGTCGATGATTTTAGCGGCAGCGCTAGGTCGGAGCTCGGGAAAGAGAGGAAGTGAGTAACCGAGCACAGTAAAAGGGGAGGGGTATATATAGTGGAAGTGAAAACAAATCCGTCCAAAGATTTTGGACAGGATTGCCCCTGACCCTTGATCTCCACACGACATGTGGGACCCACGTACTGAAGTGCGATAGTGGGGGATCGTGGGTTATCTAGTCATGGGAGACGGATGAGGGATCACTAGAACAGTGTCTAGAGGGGGGTGAATAGACTACCAGCAGGAATTTAAAACCTAACCTTTTCCCAAGTTAATTGGTTGGCAAATTTTAACAGTTTCTAGCAAAGCTAGCAAGTCTAACAGCCCTACAGATGCATGTCTACAAATATGGCAGCGGAAAGTAAAGACATTGCATATGAAATAAAGAGTTGAGATAGGTAGATCAAACGCAGTTGGAGACGCAAGGATTTTTCCCGTGGTTCCGATAGGTGGCGCTATCGTACATCCACGTTTATGGAGTCTTCAACCCACGGAGGGTAACGGTCGCGAGAGTCCATGGAGGGCTCCACCCAAAAGGGTCCACGAAGTAGCAACCTTGACTATTCCATATGACTTCCGTCCACGAAGGACTAGCCTCACTATGGGTAGATCTTCACGAAGTAGGCGATCTCCTTGCCCTTACAAACTTATTTGTTCACTCCACAACACGAAGTAGGAGGCTTCCAAGCGACACCTAACCAATCTAGGAGGCACCACCCTCCAAAAGGTAATAGGCTCGGTAATGATGATGAACTCCTTGCTCTTGTGCTTCAAGATGATAGATTCCTTAGCACACAATCTCTCTCACACAGGTTTGGCTTGGTAGAAGAGATGGGATTGGTGGAAAGCAACTTGGGGAGGCTAGAAATCAAGATCCATATTATTGGAGTGGAAGATCTTGACCTCAACACAAGGGTTGGTGGTTCTCTCTTAGAAAATCTGATAGGATGGGTATGGAATAGTTCTGAGTGCTTCTCTTTCAAGTAGGTGGTGGTGAAGGGGTATATATAGGCATCCCCAAAAATCCAACCGTTACACACAAAATGACCAACTCGGTGACACCGATGTGTTAATCTCGGTGGTACCGAAGTGACCAAAAGGTGGCAACTTTCGAATCTCGGTAAAGACAATATAGGAAACTCGGTTGGACCGATAAGGTGACCAACGGTCAGATTTACAATCTCGGTGATGCCGATCCAACATTCTCGGTGGGACCGAAAATGTGAATTTGCGTAACAGAAAGTTGGCAACCTAAACTCAGTGGCACCGGTATGGAATCGGTTGCATCGAAGTGGCTAGGTTTTGGCAGAGTCTGTCTGGGTTCTGGAATCGGTGGCACTGAAGTGGGAAAGTTGGTTGCACCGATTTTGAGTGTTGGGTATAGAACAGACTTTGGTGGGAGAGTTTTGTGGATGTTTTTGGCGACTATCACTTGTGCACGTTTGAGCATATTGTTCACCAACAAAACCTTACCCCCTTTTAATAGTATTGGCTTTCCTATGACTCAAAGTGATTTCTCACAAATATAAAATGTAGAGTCCTCTTGCTTGAAGCTTGGCCAACCTATTTCCTTGAATCTTGGGGTTTGTCCACAATCTCCTTTCGCCAATCCTCTCATTAAACATTTCCTTAAATATACTAGGTAAAAATATCAGTCCAAGAGACAATGTATGTTGTCATGAATTATCAAAACCACCAAGGGAACATGTTGTGCTTTCAGTATCCCCCTTTTTGGTAATTGATGACAACATACAATCAAAGCTTCAAATAAAGATATGCATGGTTATACTGAAGACTTTGAGAGGCACGTGACTTAGACTTGCTCCCCCTAATTGTGTGCAGTCCTTTAAAGGATAGTTGCTTCTGAGTGCATGAACACACATGAGGTAGAAGGGATATAACAAGTCATGTGTATCTTGGTTATATGCATCAAATATATAAGAATGATATGTATCTTTGTTCAAGACATCACTCTTGCAAACAATATGTGCAAGAAGCAAGAGATCAACTTGACCAAGGATATGATGCATATACTTACCTTGAGTTCTTGAGCATCCTAGTGATAGAGACACACTTGAGAAAACAATGTTAGGAAACACAAGAGTATTCTATCAAATAGCAAGGCAATAGAACTCAAAATTTCCAAGCTAAGATATGGAGGACATATAGAAAATAGTATTCCTTAGAATTGATATGTCTCCAAGATCATTTAGAATTTTCTCACGGTAGATATGAAAATAGATTATCCTCTCCCCCTAAATCGTAGCATGTAGATATTAGGATTGGATAAGGTGAGAAAGGTCAACAATTTTCTTCTCTCTACTTTGATATTCTCCCCTTGTTTATAAAGATTGAGTATTGATGTTGGCTCTCCCCCTTGATCATACCTCCCCCTTTGCATGTATCTCCCCTTTAGCATGAAGCTTCCGAAATGGTTGAAGCTTTGATCTTCTCCCCTTTGGCATAAATTTCCAAAAAGGTTGAAAACAGGAATAGATACAGGGATCATTGACTAAGAAGGGATCCTTGAGTACAAGGGTCATCGAAATGTAGGGTTCATAGAAGTGGAAATTGAGAGAGACATTGAAACTGATTTGTCCTTCTCCTCCTTTCTTCATTGAAGATAAGGATCCTTGAAGAAAGAAATTCTATCCTCAAAATTTACTTTAGTTCTTCTTCCCCTGAGTAATACACATTTTTTTAAATAGGGATCATCGAAGTAACAGAAGTATTACAAGAGAGATCACTAAGAAAACATAGAATTGCAAACACGAATTCAAAAGAGATAGAATGTACATCGGTGATGCCGTGATAGATCAATCGGTGAGGACGAGATTTTGTAGTGTAGCTTGTCTGCAGATCGGTAGAACCGAAATATCTGAGTCGGCGACTCCAAAAGAGAAACCAAGTTTCTGTTTTCATAGAGTCAAGAGAAAGTTTTTTTACAAGGGACATCAACTAGATAAGATTGGAGTAGTTATGAGAAATCATGCAATTTAGAGCAAACCACACCAGATTCTTAACTAGACGATGGGCGGTGACTAGATCACCAATATTAGAGTATATCGACTTAGGAGCCAAGCAAGAATACTTGATCATAGGTCATACTCTACGTTAAGCTCAGAAGGGGGTGACCATTTTTCGATTAAGCATTTTAATGTCTTCATATCACTTGAGGTGCTTGAGCTCATTTCTTGGAGTAAAGCCTTTCCAAGGACATGAGTACATACCTTTGAGTGATGTTGATGACGTAGCTTGTAGATGAACTTGTTGAGGATGCTCGAGGTTGATGAAGATCATCTTGAGTTTTGAGCAATCCTTCTTGTTCTAGTATACTGGTTACCTACAAAGATTAGTCATGCAAGGAAGAACAATACATATATCCAATTGACATGATACCAATTGAAAGTGTGCAATAGATCAAGTATATGTCAAGGATATGGTTGAGTGGTTTTCTTCCTTCCATCATCAAGAGGGGTTGTGGATACTTGATAATAACAAGATTGCTTATGATTGGAGTTGATGGCAATCTTGTGGAATGAAGTTTTTCCATGTACCTACAAGAGATTTGATGCAATGCAAGGGAGCATAGAATTCCATGGCATAAGATGAAATGTTAAGACACATGGAAATATCAAGAAAGCTCATGCCCTTGCATGCAACTGAGTGAGTCTAGCTCAAGTTTGAAGCATCGATGATGTTCAACTCACTCCTCTCTGGTAAGATCAATATGTCCACTAGTAGGCATAGGGGTTTTCATACCTTTGCATTCCTGCATGTTGAAATTTTTGATCAAGTCCTTGGTATACTTAGTTTGAGAGATGAAAGTTCCTTCTTTCGATTGTTTGATTTGCAACCCAAGAAAGAATTTCAGCTCACACATCATAGACATCTCATACTTCTCTGACATCAACCTTCCAAACCTTTCACTAAATTGAGGGTTAGTGGAACCAAAGATAATATCATCCAGATAAATTTGGCACACAAATAGTTCACCATTAACTCTCTTAGTGAATAAGGTTGCATCAATTTTACCAATTTCAAAACCTTTTTCAATAAGAAACTTCGTTAAACATTTGTGCCAAGCACGAGGGGCTTGCTTAAGACCATAAAGAGCTTTAGGAATTTTGTAAACATGATTAGGTTTCTTAGGATTAACAAAGCTAGGTGGTTGTTTAACATAAACCTCTTCTTCAATTTCACCATTTAAAAATGCACTTTTAATATCCATTTAAAGCGTGATATCATGGTGATTGGCATAAGCAAGAAGAATGCGAATAGCTTCAAGTCTAGCGACAGAGGCGTATGTCTCACCGTAGTCCATACCTTCGACTTGCGTATATCCTTGAGATATGAGGAGAGCCTTGTTGTGCATGACTTGACCGTATTCGTCTTGCTTGTTTCAAAAAAACCATTTGGTTTCGATGATGTTGTGTTCATCCTCGGGCTTCTCCACGAGTGTTCACACTTTGTTACTTTCGAAGTTGTGAAGCTCTTCATGCATAGCGTTCACCCAATCCGCGCCTTCAAGAGCTTGTTCTACCTTCAAAGGCTCAATGCTAGAAATGAAAGAATAATGCTCACAGAAGTTTGCTAGATGAGTTTTAGAGCGAGTGATTCTCCCTGTTTGTATATCACCAAAGATTTGATTTAGGGGATGGTTCTTGGTCACTTGTGCTCGAACTCGGGTCAGCTTCCGATTGTTGGTTGGTGGAGCTTCTTCTTCATCATCATCTTCTTCATCTTTGTTGTTGTTGAAGGTGTCGTTCCCTTGAGGTGGTGGTGAAGGAGGTTGTGCTGGATCTTCATGATGCACTTCCTCCTCTTCATCATCTTTGTCGTGTACCGCTTGTGGATGCCTCCATGTCATGTTGTGGTTCACCTTGTCGTGAGGTAGGGGCTTCCACTTGAGTTGATGAAGTACTTTCCTTCACCTCCATGGGACGAATCTTGCCGATGGGTAAATCTAGGATAGCTTCCGATGGGTTCTTATCACCTACATCATTTGGCAATTCTTCGACTTGCGAACCATTAGATTCATCAAACTTCACATCTACCGTTTCTTCAACTTTTCGAGCGAAGTTGTTGTAGACACAGTAAGTGTGAGAGTTCAATCCATAACCAAGTAGGAATCCTTCATGAGAGTTAGGAGAAAATTTAGTACAATGATGCTTATCAAGAATGTAGCACATAGAGACGAATACCCGAAAGTATCCAACTTGGGGTTTGTTACCGGTGAGTAGCTCGTATGCCTTTTTACCGAGAAGCTTGTGTAAGTAAAGTCGTTTTGTGGCATGACATGCTGTTTCCACGGCTTCTGCCCAAAAGTGCTTTGGTGTCTTGTATTCGTCAAGCATCATTCTTGCCATCTCAATGAGTGTCCGGTTCTTCCTCTCAACAACTCCATTTTGTTGAGGCGTGTACGTGGCTGAGAACTCATGTGAGACACCTTCTTCGTCAAGAAAAGTATCCACATGGGTGTTCTTGAACTCAGATCCATTATCGCTCCAAACCTTCTTGATCTTCACTTCAAACTGATTTTGCGCTTTGCGAGCGAAGTTCTTGAAGATCTTTTGAACCTGTGACTTATCATCAAGAAAGAATACCCAAGGAAATCTAGAAAAATCATCAACTATAACTAGACCATAGGTATTTCCACCGAGACTCTTGTAAGCATTGGGACCGAAAAGATCCATGTGAAGTAACTCGAGTGGTCTCCTAGTAGTCATGATATTCTTAATAGGATGACTTCCACCTACTTGCTTTCTAGCTTGATAGGCACTACAAAGTCTATCTTTGTCAAAGATAACATCTTTAACACCAAGTATATGATCACCTTTGATAAGTTTGTCTAAATTACGCATACCAACATGTCCTAATCTTCTATGCCAAAGCCAACCTTTAGAAGATTTAGAAATTAAACAAGTGCGAGGTTTGGATCTTTTAGTGAAATCGACAATGCATAGATCACCTCTACAAATACCGGTAAAGACAATTTTATGATTATCTTGACGAAACACTTGGCAATCTACTTTTCTGAATAGAACATTGAAACCGAAATCATCAAGTCTAGACACAGAAAGAAGATTGTAACCAAGGGATTCAACAAGCATAACATTTTGAATAGTGCTATCATGGGATATGGCCACCTTACCAAGGCCAAGCACCTTACCCTTAGAGTTGTCTCCAAAGGTCACGTACCATCGAGGACCTTGATTAGGTGTGATTTCTTGGAACATGTCTTTATCACCAGTCATATGATCCGTACATCCGCTGTCGAGAATCCACTCTTTTCCTCTGGACATGTAATCCTTAAGGTTTGCCATAAGACTCAGTTCCTTCAGGATCTTCTCATTCTCGATGTCAAACAACTCATCTTCTTCATAGTATCCATGTTCCACATTGTCATCATCAAGTGGTAAATCCTCGTCATAAAGAACAAGAGATTCGTTAGAGTAGTGATCATGATAATGTTCATGTTTATGAGTGCGAACGGCTTCAAAGATAATGTTGTTGATAGTAGTGACATCTCCTTTAGCACGCATAAGATCACGGAGTTCAAATAGGCATTTAGCAAAGTTTGGATCACTAGGCTTCATTTTGTGAAAAGCAATAGCTTTATGAAGAATTTCATCTAGATTCTCTAAGGAAAGATTTGGATATCGTTTCTCCAAATCAGTCCATAAGGTATATGCATTTGCAAAGTTCTTCATTTGAGAAAGCACGAATCTTGGTAAACCTCTAACGATAAGATTGACAGTTCTTAGGTTACCAAGCATGTTAATTTCCTCTTCATGTGTGGGATGCAATTCATCAATAGGAGGCTCATAGAGGCGCATAACATATTTGCTCAGTTGAAATTCATTAAGCAGCTCAAGCATCAAAAACTTCCATTGACTATAATATTCTCCATCAAGAATGGGCACTCTACAACTCAAACTTCTTATACTAGACACATCCATCTTCCTCCTCGGTGATTAAACCGAAGCAGTGGATACCAATGCTCTGATACCAACTGAGGGATCACTAGAAGAGTGTCTAGAGGGGGGTGAATAGATTACCAGCACAAATTTAAAACCTAACCTTTTCCCAAGTTAATTGGTTGGCAGATTTTAACAATTTCTAGCAAAGCTAGCAACTCTAACAGCCCTACACATGCATGTCTACCAATATGGCAGCGGAAAGTAAAGACATTGCATATGAAGTAAAGAGTTGAGATAGGTAGATCAAACGCAGTTGGAGACGCAAGGATTTTTTCCGTGGTTCCGATAGGTGGCGCTATCGTACATCCACATTTATGGAGTCTTCAACCCACAGAGGGTAACGGTCGCGAGAGTCCATGGAGGGCTCCACCCAAAAGGGTCCACGAATTAGCAACCTTGACTATTCCATACGGCTTCTGTCCACGAAGGACTAGCCTCACTATGGGTAGATCTTCACGAAGTAGGTGATCTCCTTGCCCTTACAAACTTCTTGGTTCACTCCACAACACGAAGTAGGAGGCTTCCAAGCGACACCTAACCAATCTAGGAGGCACCACCCTCCAAAAGGTAATAGGCTCGGTAATGATGATGAACTCCTTGCTCTTGTGCTTCAAGATGATAGACTCCTCAGCACACAATCTCTCTCTCACAGGTTTGGCTTGGTAGAAGAGATGGGATTGGTGGAAAGCAACTTGGGGAGGCTAGAATTCAAGATCCATCTGATTGGAGTGGAAGATCTTGACCTCAACACAAGGGTAGGTGGTTCTCTCTCAGAAAATCTGATAGGATGGGTATGGAATTGTTCTGAGTGCTTCTCTTTCGAGTAGGTGGTGGTGAAGGGGTATATATAGGCATCCCCAAAAATCCAACCGTTACACACAAAATGACCAACTCGGTGACACTGATGTGTTAATCTGGGTGGTATCGAAGTGACCAAAAGGTGCCAACTTTCGAATCTCGGTAAAGCCAATATAGAAAACTCGGTTGCACCGATAAGGTGACCAACGGTCAGATTTCCAATCTCGGTGACGCTGATCCAACATTCTTGGTGGGACCGAAAATGTGAATTTGCATAACAGAAAGTTAGCAAGCTAAACTCGGTGGCACCGGTATGGAATCGGTTGCACCGAAGTGGCTAGGGTTTGGTAGAGTTTGTCTAGGTTCTGGAATCGGTGGCACTGAAGTGGGAAAGTTGGTTGCACCGATTTTGAGTGTTGGGTATAGAACATACTTTGGTGGGAGAGTTTTGTGGATGTTTTTGGCGACTATCACTTGTGCACGTTTGAGCATATTGTTCACGAACAAAACCTTACCCCCTTTTAATAGTATTGGCTTTCCTATGACTCAAATTGATTTCTCACAAATATAAAATGTAGAGTCCTCTTGCTTAAAGCTTGGCCAACCTATTTCCTTGAACCTTGGGGTTTGTCCACAATCTCCTTTTGCCAATCCTCTCATTGAACATTTCCTGAAATATACTAGGTAAAAATATCAGTCCAAGAGACAATATATGTTGTCATGGATTATCAAAACCACCAAGGGATCATGTTGTGCTTTCAACGGAACCGTTTGAGCGGGAACCGTCGAAAATTTTGATAGTGAAAATTTTAAAGTTTCCGTTCGCAAATTCTTTAGCTGTCAAGGACACAATGAAGACTTTGAATGGGTTTCAAAGTAGAACGCATATGAAGAATTTGTGAACAGACTGGGTTGAGTTTAGCACAGAGGGGAAAAGGGTCTGATCACATTCACTTAGATGAAAATCAACTTGGAGAATTAGCAATAAGTGAATGCTGTTGAGGACATTGAAAACTCAAATATATATATATAGTCAATGAAGAACATGAGTTTCATAGTTTGAAGAATTTGAAAAGTTGATGAATTGAAAAGTTGAGGAATTTGAAAATTTGAAGAATTTGCAAAATGACGAAAAAACTCAGCTTTAAAGAATTTCAACTTTGGTTGGTGGCATGACCCACCGTATAAGAATGATGACTTCAGACACCGCGTACAATTGTCATAAGGTTCCGAGAATCAAATTCTTCATTAATTTCTTCACACTTAGAGGGTTATTCTTCATTGATTGAAGAAAAATGTTACTTCGTGTGTTGCACATCTAAGTCATCAATTTTGCATAAGTGTTAGGATGTGTGTCCTTTTTCAACGAACATTCGAAGATTCTAAGATATTTAGCTCACACCGCAACTTGCAAAATCTCTTTTCATCCAAGGGCTTTGTGAAGATATCGGCTAGTTGTTCTTCAGTGGGAATGTGGTCGATGGAGATGTCGCCCTTGAGTACATGATCTCAAAGAAAGTGATGACGAATCTGGATGTGCTTGGTCTTGGAATGCTGAACTGGGTTGTAAGCAATCTTGATGGCACTCTCGTTGTCGCAGTAGAGAGGCACATTCTTCAACTTGATGCCGTAGTCCTTGAGGGTTTGCTTCATCCACAGTAATTGAGCGTAGCATGAACCAACAACAATGTACTCAGCTTCAGCAATAGGTAGTGAAACGCAGTTCTGCTTCTTCGAGGACCAACAAAGTAAGGATCGTCCGAGGAAATGACATGTGCCTGAGGTTGACTTGTGCTCCACACGATCTCCAACATAGTCAACATCAGAGTATCCAACGAGGTGAAGATTTGAGCCCTTGGGATACCATAATCCAAGCGTTGGTGTGTGAGCTAAGTATCAAAGAATATATTTTGTAGCCTTATGGTGTGATTCCTTCGATGTTGCTTGGAATCAGGCACACATGCAAACACTCAGCATAATATCAGGCCTAGATGCACATAGATACAATAACGAGCCAATCATGGAGCGATATACCTTATGATTGAAATCTTTACCATTTTTGTCAGTGCAGAGGTGGACTTTTGAAGGCATTGGAGTTTTGACGCCTTTGCAATCTTGCATGTCGAATTTCCTCAGAACATCCTTGAGGTATTTCTGTTGTGAGATGAAGATGACGTTGTCTTGCTGACGAATTTGAAGACCTAAGAATAATTTCAACTCTCCCATCATAGACTTTGATATTCTTCACTCATCATATAGGCAAATTCATCACTGTAACGTTTGTCAGTACAGCCAAAGATAGTATCGTCTACGTATATTTGGCATATGAAAAATTCATTGTCCTAGGATTTTGTGAAAAGAGTTGGGTAGAGTGAACCGGGTTTGAAGCCTTTCTTCATGAGGAATTCCTTCAGAGTGTCGTACCACGCCCAAGGGGCCTGCTTGAGGCCATAGAGGGCCTTGTTGAGTTTGAAGACTTTGTCAGGATGCTTAGGGTCTTGAAAACCTGGGGGTTGAGCAACATATACTTCTTCCTCAAGCTTACCATTGAGGAATGCACTTTTCACATCCATTTGATATAAGATGATATCATGATGGTTAGCATAAGCAAGCAATATGCGAATAGCTTCAAGTCTAGCAACAAGTGCAATAGTTTCATCAAAGTCAATTCCTTCAACCTGTGTGTAGCCTTGAGCCACAAGACGAGCCTTATTCCATACCACAAGGCCATTTTCATCTTGCTTGTTGCGGTAGATCCAGTTGGCACCTATGATGTTATGATTGCGAGGATCTGGCCGCTTGACAAGTTCCCACATGTTGTTGAGCTTGAATTGATGCAATTCCTCTTGCATAGATTGAATCCACTCAGGCTCCTTGAATGCTTCATCAACTTTGGTGGGCTCTATGATAGAGACAAAGGCAAAGTTCCCACAAAATTTAGTCAAATGTGAAGCTCTTGAGCGAGTGAGGGGACCTGGTGCATTGATGTCATCATTGATTTTGTCAATCTACACTTCATTTGCAACACTTGGATGAGTAGGTTGACGTGGCTGAGGATTTTCATCAGCACCATTTTCTTCAGGTGTATCAGCATGAATGTCTTCATTCGTTGGAATGACTTCCTTAGTGGGTATGACGTCTTCAGTAGCCTTCAGCTTAATGGATTCCTCAGGAGACTGTTCATCTAGCACAGAAGGCAGGCACTCTCTTTGCGAGCCATCAGTTTCATCAAACCGCACATCTATAGTTTCAACAACCTTGTGATGGTAGGTGTTGAAGACTTTGTAGGTGTGTGAGTCCTTTTTGTAACCAAGCATAAAACCTTCATGTCCTTTTGGTGCAAATTTAGAACTGTGGTGAGGATCTCTGATCCAGCATTTTGCACCGAAGACTTTGAGATAACTTACATTGGGTTTCTTGCCAGTCATAAATTCATACGAAGTCTTCTTAAAGAATTTGTGAAGATATACCCTATAGATGATGTGGCATGCAGTATCAATTGCCTCAGGCCAGAAGCGACGAGGAGTCTTGTATTGATCAAGCATGGTGCGAGCCATCTCAACAAGAGTCTTGTTCTTGCGCTCCATGATGCCATTTTGCTGAGGAGTATAAGGGGCAGATAACTCATGAGTAATACCAAGTTCATCAAGATATTCATCAAGATTAGTGTTCTTGAACTCAATCCCATTATCACTCCTGATATGCTTGATCTTGACGCCGAAGTTGGTGGAGGCCCTTGAAGCAAATCGTCTGAAGACATCCTGCACTTCAGTCTTGTACAGAATAATAGGCACCCAGGTGTATCAAGAGTAATCATCAACAATGACAAAGACATACAAACTTGAAGAATTTGTTAGTGTGTAGTAATGAGTGGGGCCAAAGAGATCCATGTGAAGCAATTCAAAGGATCGAGTCGTGGTCATGATTGTCTTCGAGGGATGCTTGGATCTGGTCATCTTCCCAGACTCACATGCACCACAGAGGTGGTCCTTGAGGAATTTGACACCATCAATGCCAATGACGTGTTTTTTCTTCACTAGCGTGTGCAAGTTCCTCATACCAGCATGTCCAAGTCGTTGATGCCACAACCAGCCTTCTGAGGACTTTGCAAGTAAGCATGTGGCAGGCTGAGGACCTGTAGAGAAATCAACAATATACAAGTCTCCTCTCTTAAAGCCTTTGAAGACTTTGGAATTATAAGATTCCATGATGACAACACAAAGATATTTTCCAAATACGACAATCATATCAAGATCACAAAGCATTGAGACAGATATAAGGTTGAACCCAAGGGATTCAACAAGCATCACCTTATCCATGGTATGGTCCTTTGAGATTGCAACCTTACCTAGACCCAATACCTTGCTTTTTTCCTTTGTCAGCATAGGTGATATGCTTCAGATGAGATGGAGCAAGTGGCAAATTCATCAGAAGACTCTTGTCACCAGTCATGTGGTTTGTGCATCCACTATCGATGACCCACTCAGTAGCTTTTGGAGGTTCATCCTGCGGATGAATTAGTATGACTTACGAACTCATATGCTTCAGGGTGAAGAATATGACATCAATTTCATCAGATAGAATTTCGTCACACAAGATAGTAAGCAAGTAGTGTGAGGATGTGAGAAATGAGGAATTCATTTCTACATGGTTAGCTTGCGTCCTTTCAAGCATTTCCTCGGGTCTTGAGCAAATTCATCAGATGTTCAAGTTCATCTGGAGACCTGACCCTGCATAAGAAATTAGTTCAATTTCTTTACCACCCACACCTGGAGGGGTGGCAAAGAGTTCATCATTCTGCGAGCACCATATGAAAAGGGAGGCATTGAAGCAAGTGTGCTTCGTTTCACAGGGCGAGGGTTAGAGTACTCATATGAATAAGCAGAGAAATTCTTCGAGGACTTATGAACATAATGATTTGAAGAATAATGCGCATATTCAAAACTCTTAGATTTTCCCTGTGAAACAGATGCATTAGCACGAGAATGATATTTTTGACCATTTGAGGATTTTCGTCCAAGTGAAGACTTTGGTCCATATGAGGAATTTGATCTCGGGTTCATATTCTTCATGAGTGGTGTCGTGGGGACATTCACTTGAATATTTTGTAGGTAGCTCTTGGGAACCCAGATTTTCTTTATAGGAGAACCGTTCCTGCAGTTAGTTCCAACAAATCTAGCAAATACTTCACCTTTGTGATTTTTGAGGAATTTGTAGTTGGAGTCAAGTGACTCATCAGAGGAATATGAAGTTTCACACGTAAAGCCAGATAAAGTGGATGGATCTACATGAGGTCCTTTCGTAGCAACCCATGAGGTTTTGGGGTACTGCTTAGGTGTCTAGTAGGATCCATCAGTGTTGAGTTTCCTCACAAAGGCAATACCCTCTTTCCTAGGGTTCCTGTTCAGAATCTGCTTTTTGAGGACATCGCAAAGGGTTTGATGCCCTTTGAGACTTTTATACATGCCTGTCACATACAATTCCTTCAACCTGCATTTTCGTCAGTGATACTTGTGGTATCCTCAGATGAGGAATTTGAGACCACTGGAATAGTTGAAGAATTTGCAGCAATAGAAGCATTTGAACATTCAGGTACAGAATTAGCAGTTTCACGTTCGATGCATTTCAAACAATGTGGGACAAATTCTTCCTGAGCGGTACTGATCTGTTGAGCTAGTAAGGAATTATTTTCCCTTTGGAGATCCTCATGTGACACCCTTAGTTTCTCGAGATCTTGCTTTCTTTGAAGAAATTCATAAGAGATCTTCTCATGATCGGCTAAGAGGTCATTATGATGACTCTGAAGGTTATAATACTTTGTCTGAAGACTTTTGAGATCATCAGACAGAGTTTGAGTCCGATCCACTTCATCGTTCAATAGATCATCGCTTTTTTCTAGCATTTTCTGAAGCTTTTCAAGTGCACTTTTTTTCTTAGTGGCAAGTTTAACAAGTTTAGCATAGCTAGGTTTCACATATTCATCAGATTCACCTTCACTTGATTCAGAACAGGAATGATATTTTTGTACCTTTGAGCCTTTTGCCATGAAGCAATAGGTGGGACCATAATCATCATTGCTGACGTCAGAGTCGTTGGAGTAGTCATATTCTTCATCGTTGAAGATGGACTTGCTGACGAAAGCAGTAGTGAGAGCAAGGCTACCGACACCAGATTCAGGTTCCACCTCAGATTCTTCCTCTTCTTCATATTCTTCAGATTCTTCCTCAGAATCCATTTCCTTGCCAATGAATGCTCGAGCCTTTCTGGAACCATTCTTCTTGTGCTTTGAGGACTTTGAAGATGAGGATTTTGCAGATGAGGACTTTGAAGATTTCTTCTTTTTCTTCGAGTCATCAGAACTATCATCCTTGTATTTCTTCTTCTTGTTTGAATCTTTTTCCCAGAGAGGACAGTCAGAGATAAAGTGACCAGGCTTCTTGTAAAGATGACAGGTTCTTTTCTTGTAGTATTCTGAGGAATATGATTTCCTCAAACCACTTTTTGATGACTTTCCAAATCCACCTCTCCTTGAGAACTTCTAGAATTTCCTCACGAGCATTGCTAGCTCCTGACTTAGTTCTTCAGGATCACCAAGGCTGCTGTTAGAATCTTCTTCTTCGGATGAGGAAATTGATTTTGCCTTCAGAGCACGAGATCTTCCATAGCTTGGCTCGTAGAGGTCTCTCTTCTCAGCTTGTTGGAATTCATGAGTATTGAGTCTCTCAAGAATATCAGCAGGATCAAGTGACTTGTAGTCTCCATGTTCTTGGATCCTCAAGGCTAGAGTATCGAATGAGGAATCAAGAGATCTTAGCAGTTTCTTCACCACTTCATGGTCAGTGATATTGGTGGCACCCAGTGCTTGAAGCTCATTGGAGATATCAGTAAGACGATCAAAAGTTTGCTGAACATTTTCATCGTCAAGTCTCTTGAAGCGGTTGAAGAGATTGCGAAGAACATCAACATGAGAGTCACGTTGAGTGGAAACACCTTCGTTGACTTTGGACAGCCTATCCCAGATAAGCTTAGCAGTCTCCAAAGCACTCACTCTACCATACTTACCTTTGCTCAGATGGCCACAGATGATATTCTTCGCTCGAGAGTCGAGTTGCTTGAATCTCTTCACATCAGCAGTAGTAATAGTGGGAGTGACAGAGGGTACACCATTTTCCACAACATACCAGAGATCATTGTCAATAGCGTCAAGATGCATACGCATCTTGTTTTTCTAGTAGGGGTAGTCCGTCCCATCGAAGGTAGGACATCCCGCGGAAACCTTGATCATACCTGCAGTCGACATAACTAGAACTCCAGGTGGTTAAACCAAAATCACACAGAACAAGGGAGTACCTTGCTCTGATACCAATTGAAAGTGCGTTATCAACTAGAGGGGGGTGAATAGGCGATTTTTACAAATTCATCACCTGAGGAATTTCAACTTTGAGGAGTTTTAAATGTGATGAATAACTACCAACGGAATAAGTATTCAAGTGCATGAGGAACATAGTAACAACATAGTCATCATGATGAAATGAAACATGCACAAAAAGTAAGTAGCGTGACACAGGACAAGCAGTGACGAACAAGGTAACTTGAAGAATTTGAGGTGAGGAATTTGTGAAAGTCTTCAGTCAAATTCATCAAACAGTAACAATCAATTTCATCAACAAGTATGTGAGGAATAGATGGGTTGAGGAAATAGAACTAGGTAGCTTGATGAAGACAATGGTTTGATGACTCAGTTCCAACTGTTGTGACAGTCTTACGTCTGGTTTGGAGTGGAATGGTATTTAAACCAGAGGACACATAGTCCTTACCGTATTCTCCTTGAGCTAAGGTCACACAGTCCTCGCCCAACACTCGTGGTAAGTCTTCAGGGTAGACTTCCAGAACCCTCACAAACTGGTCACCCGGCGATCCACAATTTACTGTTGGATGCTCTAGACCAAGGTCACTTCGTGATCCCCAATTGACTACAGGATTCACTAGACCATGACGCCTAACCGTCTAGAGGATGCACAGTTCTCAAAGGTAACAAGCGTCAGTTTCACACAGGAATTTCTTCAGTGATGCTCAATCACTCTGGGTTTGGTGGTTTGGTTGTGGGTTTTTCCTCACTGATGATTTTCTCTCAAAGTCTTTGGAGGATGGGTTGCTCTCAAATGACAAGTGTCAGTTCTCTCTCGGAGCAGCCAACCAACTAGTGGATGTGGGGGTGGCTATTTATAGCCAGGGTGCAACCTGACATGATAAGACATAAATGCCCCCAATGATATGACTATTATGTGGATGTTATGATTGGGGAAAGCTGGCGCTAAGCATTGCAACGATTGGAATTTCGAACTATGAAAGTCCTCAGACATATCATGTTCCTCACTTGTAGGCAATTCACACTGGCGAAATCCTAACTCCTTAGTCAGATCAATTTCCTTAGAGACCAAAAGAACTTCGTCTCTGTCACTAAAGAACTTGACTGAACCGTAAGAGATTTCAAAAGGCTTCACTCAAAGGATTGGTTAGGTTGAGGATTTTGAGTTGAGCATCAGTTGGAAATTTTCCTTAGTATTACCTCGGCCCCCTTTAACAGTATGGTGTTTCCTATGACTCAAAGAAAGGAAATGAAACTACAAAAACAAAGTCTTCATGCTTCATAGTCCTCGTTCATATCTTCAAGGTCACACCGACTTCTTCATTTTCAAAGTCTTCAGGGAATATCAAAGTCTTCAGCAAAGTCTTCACCAAAGTTTTTAGTTGAAGACATACATTTTTAGGGGTCGGTAATCTCCGGATATATCAAACTCCTCATCGACTTATAGAGCCTGTGTACACTCACAAACACATTAGTTCCTTACCCTATAAGTCTTCAGTACACCAAAATCACTAAGGGGCACTAGATGCACTAACACTATTCCTGATCCAGAGGCACACTTGGTGGCGGCTCTTCATGCTATTCTTGACTGGACAGTGCCATATTTGGCTTATCTAACTCGAGGCGAGCTACCATCTAAGTAAATCATCGCTCGACAGATAATTCAGCAATCCAAGTCCATGACTATTGTTAATGGCGAGTTACACTGTTGAAGTAGTATCGGTGTTTTCCAGTGTTGTGTTTCCCCTGATAAAGGCCAGGAGATTGTTAATGAAATTCATGATAGTGATTGTGGACATCACGCCGGCTCACGGTCTCTGGTTGTGAAAGCTTTTTGACACGGGTTTTATTGGTTAACAACTCATGCAGATGTAGCAGACATTGTGCGCAAGTGCGATGGATGTCAAAACTTCGCTTGACAAGCTCACGTGCCGGCTCAAGAATTGCGCATGATCCCAATTACCTGGCCGTTTGCGATCTGTGGGCTCGACATGGTCCGCATGTTAAAGTTGTCTTCTGACAAGAAAACTCACCTATTGAGCGTTTGATAAGTTCACCAAGTGGGTTGAGGCGGAACCTATCAGCAATTGTGATGCGGAGACGACAGTCAAGTTTTTGAAAAAAGTTGATCCGTTTTGGCTATTCTCATAGCATCATTACTGACAACAACACTAATTTATCCAAAGGAGCTATGGAGCAGTTTTGTCAGTGTGAGCATATCCGGCTTGATTTGGCGGCAGTTGCACATCCACAGTCCAATGGACAGGCCGAACAAGCTAATCAAGAGATTTTAAGAGGGATCAAACCCTGACTTATGGTTCCACTCCGGCACACTCCAGGATGTTGGGTCGAAGAACTCCCTACAGTACTTTGGAGCATTAGAATAACTCCAAACAGATCAACTGGATATACATCGTTCTTTCTGGTTTATGGTGCCCAGGTGGTATTACCAAGTGCTATTCGTCATGATTATCCTCGAGTTACTGCCTATGTTGAGGGAGAGAACGAGCAGGCACATCAAGATTCTTTTGATGCCTTAGAAGAGGAATGAGACTTAGCACCACCCAGATCTACGATATATCAGCAAGACCTACGTCGCTATCACAGTCGTAGAGTCTGAAGCCATACTTTCCAAGAGGGTGACTTGGTGCTCCGTTTGATTCAAGATCAGATTGGGATGCATAAGATTTACCTATCTTGGGAAGGTCCTTTCATTATCAGCAAGAATCTCAATAACGAGTCATATTACCTGATTGATTTACGTGAAGGATCATACACCTCTGAAGAGGAAACAACCCGTCTTTGGAACATTGCTCATCTTCGCCCTAATTACACTTAGAGCCATCGTCTCCCCATTGTACCTCGCTTTTTCTATATATACTTCTATATTTTCAAATATAGTAAAGAAGACACCCCCGAAACTCAGGGTCTCTGTCGTTTCAACCTAGCACATTGAGCATGAGTCTTTACTCTTTGAAATTAAGTCACTTGGGGGCTTCCAACTCAATGAGTCAGCCTTTAATATCCCTTGTGACTGGGCTATAAGAGAACAAAAATATATGGTTAAACCTACCTGTTTGCAAGATGCTACCATAGACAGGTGACCCCGTGTACTCTTGACAAGTCAATCCATCTGGTCCCTGAACTTCTCAAGGTTAAAACACCGGCTTGAGTCGCATGAGAGTCGGCTTACAGAGAGCAAGAATAAACCATGGGTTATCACACCCGCTTCATTGAAGCAAGACTTGGGCCTCGAAAGCCAGTCTCTATACCGAGTCTTATAAAGCCTGCTCATTATCAATTTTTACATTCTGTTATTACAATATGTTAGTTCTTATATATCTACAGGTATAACAGTATCATGTTTTCCACCGACTCAAAAAATTTCCAGCCAGGTTACAAAGCTACAGTCATATTATGACCAGTTTGTTTCTACACATCTTTTTTACAAACCACAAACGGGTAAAGGATGATTCTATTTGGGCTGCTTGGATGAGCCGACTCGTACCATACAACCGGTGGCTCATTGAGAAACAAAAGGAATCAACAAGGACACAATGAAGAACTTTTATAATGGCAACTCATTGGAAGTTCAAAGTTGTTTGACGACTTAGCCACAACAACATAAGCATGAATGTGCATGATGGAGCGGTAGAACAATTCAAATTTTTGCTACCACTATTACAAGCTCACATCCGGAGCCACAAAAATATTAGAGTTTTTCGGCCCAACACTTGGGGTCTACTATTCCCTAACGGCTTATACATCTTCTGTTGTAGCCGGCATTCGGTGCTCTTCTGTGCCAGCCGCCTCAGGATTCGATTCCACCAGCTCATCAACATCATCAACCTGCTGATCTTTTTGTAGCCACCGGATTATTCTCAGAGATTCAAAATTTGAAGGGCCTGGAATGATAACCAATGCATCAACATCAGGAGCGAAGGTGTTCTTATGTCGAGGAGGCATCATCTCAAAGGGCTAATCCTTTGGCAGGTTGACGTGCTCTTTGTCCATTGAATATGCAGCCTGACAATGAGACACATCAATCTCCTCAGCTAGGAGAGTTGCCAATGGCCGAGTCTCCCTCATAAACTTGGCAAAATCCTCATGTGAGAACTCTAGCCCGTCCAACTTGAATTCAGGAAATCCATCTTTTAAAGCTTCGAGATCTAGCTCAAGCAAATATGATTTTGCATGGGCAAGAGCCATCTTAGCTCCAGCCCGAGCCGCCAATTTTTGGAATTCTGTCACCCATTGTGGCACGGTCGACAGCTGCTTCAGCATGTCTTTAATATTTCCCGGCGGGTGTTTTAGGTTCTTCACTGCCATAATGGCAAAGACAAATCCTGTGAAAAGTTGCTCCACATAGGTGAATATTTGATGCGGAGCATCCCTCACTCATCCCCATGAAGCCTACACCATCTCCACAACACACAAGTGGTCCTGTGACAAGAGCTCGCGCACGCGCAATAGAAGCTAAGGCGAACTCCCTCCTATTTGAGCTTGATATGAATGCTAATGGAACTTGGATGCTACCTCACCTTGGGACACTCTGCATCATTAGGTAAAAGGAAGACATCCAAGGCCAAGGGAAGGAAACACAAGGAAGCACGAAAGACGGAGATGCTGTTGCAGACAATAAGTCCAACTACAGCCGACCCCGTGCGCACGAGGGTAATAGAGTAACCATAGACCCCGTGCACACGGTCCCAAAAGACACCATGCGCACGGGCCCAAAAGACCCCGTGCACACGGGCCTCCCAGGGGCTACAACGGCCACCCCATGCGCACGGGCCTAGAAGACCACGCGTAGACTAGCCTCCCAAGAAGCTACAACACTGACCCCGTGTGCACGGCCGTGTCCCATGCCCACAGGACTCCCCATGCGCACGGGGCTCACTTAGGCCGTGTGCATCGGCCTCCCAGGCCAGACAACCCATCCAGCCCACTTCGACCTCTCTTCGTCCCCTACCTCCTGCTGGCTATATCTAGGACCCTTGGATCATATGTTAGGGTTAGCTATTGTTTTGCACTTGTGAGCATAGCTCCATTACTTGACTCTCTTGAGGAGCTTGTCCTCGTTTTGGGAGTAGATCCAAGTGATGCCAAGGCCCCTCTAGAGGGAAGATCCCTCGTGGATTCAAGGCTCCTCCTCTGGAGTGAGAGAACACTACCGCTACTTGTATTGTTAGTTGATTTGGAATCATTGTACCATTTGTGATGATCATGGATCTAGTGGATGTGTGATTCGAGTTTGCTCTTGGGTGTTTCTCTTGTTCTTCCTCGTGTTCTTCATGTTTCCCCCCTCCAATTCATGAAAGATCGACACCCATGGGTCTTGCCCCATATCATATGGTACCAGGAGCCACGTTGATCACGAATTTGGAGTCTCCCCCATCGTTTTCTAGCCTATTTTTGCTTGATTTCATCCTAATCCAAAAATCCCCACAAAAATAGCCATACCTATTCTTTTTGCAATTGTTGAATCTTGTGAGTTTTTGTTGGTTTTGATCCATGGAATAGATGCGTAGCAAGTGGATCTATCTTTATATCCAAAAGATTCCTGATTTTTTTCCAAAATCCACCAAAATCATGATCTTCCTGAAATTTTCTCCGCATCCCCGTGCACACGGGCCCCCGCAAACATCCTGGACACCCCGTGCACATGGGCCTCAAAAGACCCCGTGCGCATGGGCCCTACAAAACAGCCCCAATTTTTTTTTGTTTTCGGCCTTTGTCACCCCCACACTTTTCCTTCAGCTCCATTGCAATTTTCTTCGTGATTTTGAGTTTGTGGCTTCCATGTCCTAAGGTGTTTCGGCTACTTAGGGACGGTTGGACGTCATCACTACCACCATTCATCATCACCAGCCTCGACTTCGACTTTGGCCACCTTCAACCATAAGCAAGGACAGTAACTTGGACGACATCTTTGTCCATTCCTTGCCATTGCATTGATAGCTCCAAGCCTATTTGCGTACCTTACCCATCGAGACTAGCAAGTTGAGAATTGCCAAACCACCTTACTTGTGCACCATAGTGACACTCATATGTCGCATAGCTAGTTTAGCATGCACCTCACTTGTTGTCTACTTTGTGCCATAAGTCTCTCTCGTGCATATCATCAAACTTGTCTCATATCTTGGTTCGAGCATCAAGCATATAGAAAAAATAAACAAAAGCTTTGAAGCAAAGAGAAAGATTCCAAAGAGCCTTTAAGCAATAGCCATAGAACCATATCCTCTCGCATACATGCTAGATACTTGGGATTGAAGATGGCATGGTTACTCTCATAGGTTGGTGCACAAGCGCTTATATAGCCCATTAGAGCAATCAAGCTAGTTCTCTCTTGTATCCATGCAACACGGGCTTTGCGGAGATTTCATATTGCTCATTCCTTGGTTGTGCAGATCCCATTATATCTATTCATGTGTTTGTTCCTAGTTCCTAGTGCCTTGAAAGCTATTGGTCTATTTGCTTTGTCTTGCTATTTTGCGAATCTTACTCAACATTGTCAACATCTTGCTTCGCATTTGCTAAAAATTTGTGCCACTCATCCTAACCAAGCTACACTTCAAATCATTACTTTGTGTAGGTGTGAGAAGGGCAAACTCCGGTACCAATTCTACTATTTCCATGATTTCACATTGAGTGATTAATCCTCTTTCAACCTTTGGAACGGTATTTGGTATTGTGTTTTCTCATTCTCCCACTTACATCTACTTGAGTGCTATGGATAGGAATACTATGACGAAGCCGGCCTTCGAGGAGCACGACGACAACGCGAACAACTACATCACCAAACTACAATTCTTCGGTGCACAGAAGGGAATGCGCCAAACACACGATGTCATCGCAGACCGCATCGAGCACCTTGCCACCAACATATGAGAATCCAAGGAGCGAATGTGGGACCTCCTTACAACCCAAATGGACGAGCTCCACGCCTTGATGGTGAATCGCACATCATCAACTTCTACTTCAACTCTACGACGCATATCAAGTCGCCACTCCTCCGAGGACTCGTCTGGCGAGAGTCCTCCTCCTCGAGCTCAACCACAACAACGTGATGCCCGTCGCCTCTCTCAAGACTCGAGAAACCCCTTCCATGACAAAGAGCCTCAACATCAACATCGCGAGCGTGACCATCGTCACCAACAAGAGCAAGACACATACGAGCATGAATGCCTAGGTCACAATCGTGAGGAAGACCGGCACTATGAAGAGCAAGCAAATGAGTCACATCGCACGCTTCGCGAATCAACATATGCCTTGCAAGAACGTAACCGACAAGCTCGCAAGGAACAAGAAGCTCTATGTCAAGAACGCCAAGAGGAAGCCGCATGTCAAGAGGAGCACCAAGAACTCCAACAACAGATGTGACCACAACATCAACAACACCCAAGGCAAGAGGAGCAACACATTGATGAGCTCTCTCCAAGGCAAGGGTAATATCAACATGACAACAATGCCCCTCCACGACAAGAAGAGCGACCTTAAACAAATCCCATTGACCACATGGATGATCAAGCTCCAAGGCAAGGCCAACGTCAACAAGACAACTATGCTCCTCCATGACAAGGATACCGCCATCACAACAACAATGTGGAAAATCGCTTTGGCAAGCTCAAGTTCAATATGCCTAAGTTCTCCGAAAGCAACGACCCCGAAGACTATCTTTCTTGGGCACTGAAGGTTGACCAGATATTTCGATTGCACAACTATGGAGAGGACAAGCAGATTGCCATGGCCTCCCTCGAGTTCCACGATTATGTTCTCATTTTGTGGGAACAAGTGATTGAGCGAAGAAGAGAAAGAGGTGACCCTCCAATCACCACTTGGGCACAAATGAAGGACCTCATGTGAGCTTGATTGGTACCAACACACTACAATCATGATCTCTTCAAGAGGCTACAACTACTCAAGCAAGGCACCAAGTCAGTGGAAGAGTACTACCAAGAGATGGATATGGCCATGATAAGAGCCAATGTAAAGTAATACGATGAGCAAACTATGGCGCGTTTCTTGAATGGTCTCAATTACCAAGTCAAGAAAATTGCGGATTTCCAACCCTGCTCCAACTTGCTCGAGCTAGTGCATCAAGCCACCAAGGCGGAACATCAAGTTCAAGAGGACTACAAGTACTCCAAGACCTCCTACAATATCTACGGTGCAACTACTCAAGCTTCTCCAACCACCACACCTTCCTCTACAAAACCTACACGACAAAAGATGACAAGTCAAGCTACAAGGACAAGTCGTCTTTATCATCCCGCACCACTACTATAAGCAAACCAAGAGCATCATCCTCTACATCAACACCGGATGTCGCGAAAAGATGCTCCATCAAGTGTTTCACATGCCAAGGCTGAGGCCACAAGATGTACGAGTGTCCCACAAGGCGGACCATGATCCTTCAAGATGACGACACCTATGACTCCATGAGTGAAGATGATATGGAAGCTTTGGAACTAGTGGCCATGCACCGGCAAGTCAATGAAGATGAAGATTCTCAAATATTTTGTGACAACGGTCCGAGCCCCGCTCTTGTTGTCTCAAAGGTTTTGACACTTCAACAACAACAAGACGAGGACCAACATTGCCACATCTTCCACACCAAAGCATGTATCCAAGGAAGATCCGTCAAGGTCATCACCGATGGAGGAAGTTGCCACAATTTGGCAAGTGAAGAACTTTGCTCCAATTTGCATTTGGTCAAGAAAAAGCATCCTCACCCCTACAAGGTCCAATGACCATACCGTGCAAGTTTACTTCAAGATTGGAGCTTAAAAAGACACCATGGAGTGTGTTGTGGTGCCCATGTCCGTCTTCCACTTACTCCTTGGGAGACCTTGGCAGTTCGACCGTGGAGTCATACACAATGGGTGGACAAATCAATATAGCTTCAAGATGAAGGGCACCAAATATGTTCTTCGCCCTATGTCTCCAAGTCAAGTGACCACTGACAAGCAAGCTTCGTTCCCATCGTGGAGAGAGAAGTGAGAGAGTGATCCACCTCAAAGCGAGTGAGGCCCACAAGCCAAAATTGAGTGACTCCATGATGAGGGACAAGAGTGACCTAGTACTTTTTGCCATCCAAAGAGATTTGAGGGATGTGAGTGAGAGCCCATCGACCGTCCTTCACTACGTGATTGTGTGCAAGGATGATGTCACTTGGACTAACCCTTCACAACATCTTCCTCTTGTGTTGTCTGAATTGTTGTAGGAATTTCAAGAGGTTTTTCCCGATGGCTACCTCTGGGACTACCACAAAAACGAGGGATCGAACACCGCATCAACGTCATCCCCGGCGCACCGCTCCCTAACAAGGCACCATACTGTGTCAAACCTGACAAAACAAATGAGATACAAAGGCAAGTCCAAAAACTCCTAGATAAAGGGCATGTACGTGAGAGTTTGAGTCCTTGTGCGGTTCCCATGATCCTAGTACCTAAGGAATATGGAAGTATGCGCATGTGTTCTGATTGCCGATCTATAAATGCTGTCACCATTAGATATCGCCACCCTATCCCTCGCTTAGATGACATGCTAGATGAACTTAGTGGTGCCACTATATTTTCCAAAATAGACTTAAAAAGTGGTTACTACAAAATTCGCATCCAAGAGGGTGATGAGTGGAAAATGGCTTTCAAAACTAAATTTGGTCTCTATGAATGGCTAGTGATGCCCATGGGCTCATCTCAAGCACCGGGTACATTTATGCGAATGATGCATCATGTTTTGCGTCCTAACATTGGATATTGTGTTCTGGTCTACTTTGATGACATCCTTGTTTTTAGCGACTCGCTAGAACAGCATGCCACACATGTTAGGGCCGTCTTGCAAACTTTTTGGAAAGAAAACTTTATGCGAAAATGGACAAATGCATTTTTGGTGTTGAAAAAGTTGTTTTCCTAGGATTTCGGGTTTCGTCTAAGGGTGTCCATGTTGATGAAACTAAGATTGAGGCCATTAAAAATTGGCCCACACCCACCAATTTGCAACAAGTGCGTAGTTTCTTAGGACTAGCCGGTTTCTACCATCGGTTTGTGAAAGACTTTAGCACTATTGCAACTCCTCTACACGCTTTGAGCAAGAAAAATGCACCTTTTGTTTGGGGACCATCCCAAGACACCGCTTTCCATGAACTTAAAAATTTGCTCACTCATGCGCCTTTGTTTGCCTTGCCTAACTTTGATAAAACTTTAAAGTGCATTGTGACGCTGGTAATGGCGTAGGTGGCGTGCTTATGCAAGAAAACCGCCCAATTGTGTATTTTGGTGAGAAAATTTCTGGCGCTCAACTCAACTATCCTATATATGATAAAGAATTGTATGCATTGGTGAGAGTCTTACAAGCTTGGGAACATTTTTTGCGACCGCATGAATTTGTCATTCATACTGACCATGGAACTCTCAAGTACCTAAAGGGTCAAACTAAGTTGGACAAATGTCATGCTAAATGGAGTGAATTTATAGAGTCTTTCCGTTATGTCATCAAATACATTAAGGGCAAAGAAAATGTTGTGGCGGATGCTCTTTCTCGCAAATGTATGCTCGTTAGTCAACTTGAATTGAATGTTATTGGTTTTGAGCACATAAAAGACTTGTATGAGCATGATGTTTCTTTTGCTATTCCATATGCCAATTGCCAAGTGAAACCATGTTGGGAGAACTACTATATGAAAGATGGATATCTTATGCGTGCTAACAAACTTTCTATACCCGAGTCTTCTCTTCGTTTGTTGCTTTTGCAAGAGGCTCACGATGGAGGACTAATGGGCCACTTTGGATGCGATAAGACATATGCCACACTCTCCGACAAGTTCTATTGGCCAAAGATGCTTCGTGATGTCGCACGCTTCACCAACCAATGCTCTACATGCCACAAAGCTAAGTCTAAAGCTCAATCCCATGGTCTTTACACGCCTCTTCCTATACCGTTCCAACCTTGGGAAGACATTAGTATGGATTTTGTTCTTGGTTTGCCACGAACGAAAAATGACCATGATTCCGTTTTTGTCGTTGCGGGTCACTTTTCCAAAATGGCTCATTTCATTCCTTGTCACAAGATAGTGATGCTTCACATATTGCCAATCTCTTTTGTAGGGACATATTGCGCGTACATGGAGTACCCAAGACCATTGTCATGGATCGCGACATCAAGTTCTTGAGCTACTTTTGGAAGACCCTTTGCGCCAAGCTCGGCATCAAGCTACTATTCTCTTCGGCATACCACCCACAAACCGACGGCCAAACAGAGGTGATGAACTGGACGCTTGGAACTCTCCTTCGCGTGTTAATCAAGAAGAACATCAAGGAATGGGAAGATTGCCTCCCCATTGCTGAGTATGCCTACAATCACGTATGACACTTTACCACCAACAAGTCTCCTTCGAGGTGGTCTATGGCTTCAACCCTTTGTCCCCATTGGACATTCTGCCGCTAACACTACAAGAGCGCGTCAACATGGATGCAAGTGCAAGGGTAAGATGCATCAAGAAGATACACTAAGATACAAGGAACACCATTGAGCACCAAGTGGAGTGCATCACTGCCAAGCGCAACACCAACAAACACCCCATGGTGTTCAAGCCCGACGATCTTGTGTGGCTACATCTCTGTAAGGAGCGTTTTCCCAATGAGAAAAAGTCCAAACTACTACCTCGAGCCGATGGACCATTCAAGGTGTTGGCACGTTACAACAACAATGCCTACAAGATCGACATTCCACGCGACAAGTACAACGTGAGCAACATCTTCAACGTCACCGACCTCTCCCTGTTTCATGGTGATGAAGATCTTGATCCGAGGACAGATCTTTGCCGAGGGGGAGATGATGTGGAGCAGCCCTCACTCATCCCCATGAAGCCTACACCATCTCCATAAGACACAAGTGGTCCTATGACAAGAGCTCGCGCACATGCAATAGAAGCTAAGATGAACTCCCTCCTCTTTGAGATTGATATGAATGCTAATGGAACTTGGATGCTACCTCACCTCGGAACACTCTACATCATTAGGTACGAAGAAGACATCCAAGGCCAAGGGGAGAAACCACGAGGAAGCACGAAAGACGGAGATACTGCTGCAGACAAGAAGTCCAACTACATCCGACCTTGTGCGCATAGGCTCCCTGGACCACGTGCACATGAGGGTAACAGAGTAACCGAAGACCCCATGTGCACTAGCCCAGAAGAACCCATGCAGAAAGGCCTCCCAGGAGCTACAACGGCCACCCCATGCGCACGAGTCCAAGAGACCCCGTGCACACGGGCCTCCCAGGAAGCTACAACGCCGACCCCATGCGCATGGCCATGTCCTGTGCCCACGGGACCCCCCGCGCAGACGGTGATCACTTAGGCCGTGCGCACGGGCCTCCCAGGACAGCCAACCCATCCGGCCCACTTTGACCTCTCTTAGTCCCCTACCTCCTGCTGGCTATATCTAGGACCCTTGGATCATATGTTAGCTATTGTTTTGCACTTGTGAGCATAGCTCCATTACTTGACTCTCTTGAGGAGCTTGTCCCCATTTGGGAGTAGATCCAAGTGATGCCAAGGAAACTCTATAGGGAAGATCCCCCGTGGATTCAGGGGTCCTCCTCTGAAGTGAGAGAACACTACCGCTACTTGTATCGTTGGTTGATTTAGAATCTTTGTACCTCTTGTGAGGATCATGGTTCTAGTGTATGTGTGATTGGAGTTTGCGCTTGAGTGTTTCTCTTGTTCTTCGTGTGTTCCTCCTCCAATTCGTGAAAGATCGATATCCACGGGTCTTGCCCCGTATCAATATTGCCTTTAACTTCACAATTGGCAGCATCACAAGGTTCTGACCTTTTCGTCCTGCATAAAAAAACAAGTGCGATGATGAGCCATGATACGTCCATTTTGCATCATGATTTCCTACTATTATTTATAATGATTTTATGCATAATAATAGTTTATGGAGTAATTCTAATGCCTTTTCTCTCACAATATGCAAGGTTTGCACAAAGAGGGAGAATGTCGGCAGCTGGAATTCTGGACCTGAAAAAGCATATCAGAGATACCGATTCTGCACATCTTCAAATGAGCTGGAACTTTATGGATAATTATTTTGGAATATATAAAAAGTATCAAAGCAGATAACTACCGGAGGGGGGCACCTGGTGAGCACAAGACACACAGCGCCAGGCCCCCCCAGGCGCGCCCTAGTTGGTTGTGCTCTGCCCGGCCCACCTTCGGTGCCTATCTTCTGGTATTTAAGGTGTTTTACCTAGAAAAAAAGCCAAGACAGGACTTTGGGGATGGAACCCCATCGTCTCGAGGCAGAACTTGGGCAAGAGCACTTTTGGCCTTCGGTGGAGCGATTCCGCCAAGGGAACTTTCCTCCCGGAGGGGGAAGTCAAAGCCATTGTCATCACAAACAACCCTCTCATCTTTGGGAGGCTAATATTCATCAACATCTTCAATAGCAACATCTCCTCTCAAACCCTAGTTCATCTCTTGTGTTCAATCTTTGTACCGGAACCTCAGATTGGTACTTGTGGGTGACTAGTAGTGTTGATTACTATATGGTTTATTTGGTGGAAGATTATATGTTGAAATCCATTATTCTATTTAATACACCTCTAATCTTGAGCATTAATATTATTTGTGAGTGGTTACCTTTGTTATTGAGGTCATGGGAGAAGTCATGTTGCATGTAATCATGTGAGTTTGATATTGTGTTCGATATTTTGATGATATATATGTTATGATTTGATGTCTACTATGCAACTTTATTCTTGTAGACTTAGTTGGGATTCCAAGCGCAGAGTTTTGTAGGACAGTAGCAATTTTCCCTCAAGTGGATGACCTAAGGTTTATCAATCTGTGGGAGGTGTAGGATGAAGATGGTCTTTCTCAAACAACCCTGCAATCAAATACAAGAAATCTCTTGTGTCCCCAACACACTCAATACAATAGCAAATTGTATAGGTGCACTAGTTTGGCGAAGAGATGGTGATACAAGTGCAATCTGGATGGTAGATATAAGTTTTTGTAATCTGAAATTATAAAAACAGCAAGGCAACAAGTAACAAAAGTAAGCACAAACGGTATTGCAATGCTTGAAAACAAGGCCTAGGGTTCATACTTTCACTAGTGCAAGTTCTCTCAACAATACTGACATAGTTGAATCATATGTAAATCCCTCACGTGGGACAAAGAGTTCACTCCAAAGTCACAAATAGTGGAGAACAAACGAAGAAATTATTGTAGGGTACGAAACCACCTCAAAGTTATCTTTTCCAATCAATCGTATGAGCTATCCCTATAAGTGTCATGAACAGCCCTAGAGTTCATAATAAAATAACACCTTAAGATACACATCAACCAAAACCCTAATGTCACCTAGATAATCCAATGTCACCACGAGTACCCATGGGTTTGATTATACAATATGCATCACACATTTTCAGATTCATCAGGTTCAATCCAACACAAAGAACTTCAAAGAGTGCCCCAAAGTTTCTACCAACGAGTCAAGACGAAAACATGTGCCAACCCCTATGCATAGATTCCCAAGGTCACGAAACCCGCAAGTTGATCACCAAAACATACATCAAGTTGATCAATAGAACATCCCATTGTCATCATGGATATCCCATCGCAAGACATACATCAAGTGTTATCAAATCCTTTAAAGACTCAATCCGATAAGAAAACTTCAAAGGGAAAACTCAATTCATCACAAGAAGATTGAGAGGGGAAAACTCCATATGATTCATATATATTAATAAAGCTCGTGGTACATCAAGATCGTGTCATCTCAAGAACACGAGAGAGAGAGAGAGAGATCAACCACATAGCTACTGGTACATACCCTCATCCCCGAGGGTCAACTACTCCCTCCTCGTCATGAAGACCACCGGGGTGATGAAGATGGCCTCCGGTGATGGTTTGCCCCTCCGACAGGGTGCCGGAAGGGGCTCCCGATTGGTTTTTCGTGGCTACAGAGGCTTGCAGCAGCGGAACTCCCGATCTAGGTTTCTTTTCGGAGGTTTGGGTATTTATAAGAATTTTTGGCGTGGGTCTCACGTCAAGGGGGTGCCCGAGGGGCCCACAATCCCGAATCACCCTCCCTGGGGGTAGGGCACGTCTAGAGGGCTTGTGGCCTCCTCATCCACTTCTTGGCTCGGCTCTTGTGCTTCGGGGGTCTCTTTTGGTACATAAAAAATCATCCTAAATTTTCAGCCAATTTCGAGAACTATTATTTCTGCACAAAAAATTACACCACGGTAGTTCTGCTGAAAATAGCGTCAGTCCGGGTTAGTTCTAATCAAATCATACAAAACCATATAAAATTGTTGTAAACATGGCATGAATACTTCATAAATTATAGATACATTGGAGATGTATCATGATTCCCTTAGTGGTGTCATGTGAACGTCGACTACATGACACTTCACCATCCTTCGGCCTAAGGGAATGCATTGTGGAGTAGTTATTACATGATGGGTTGCTAGGAGTGACATAATCTTAAACCCTAGTTTATGCGCTACTTCGTAAGGGGGTGATTTGGATCCACATGTTTAACGCTATGGTTAGATTTTATCTTAATACTTTTCTCGTAGTTGCGGATGCTTGCAAGGGGGTTAATCATAAGTGGGAGGTTGTTCAAGTAAGAACAGCACCGAAGCACTGGTCCACTCACATATCAAATTATCAAAGTAGTGAACAAGAATCAAACCAACATGATGAAAGTGACTAGATGAAATTCCCATGTACCCTCAAGAACACTTTTCTTATTATAAGAGACCATTTTGGCATGTCCTTTGCCACAAAAGGATTGGGCTACCTTGCTGCACTTTATTTACTATTACCGTTACTTTCTCATTACCAATTATCTTGCTATCAAACTACCTGTTACCTACAATATCAGTGCTTGCAGAAATTACCTTGGTGAAAACCGCTTGTCATTTCCTTTTGCTCCTCGTTGGGTTGGACACTCTTACTAATAGAAAGGACTACGATTGACCCCTAAACTTGTGGGTCATCAATACTCTTTTCTGGCACCGTTGCCGGGGAGTGAAGTGATCTAGGTAAGTGGAAATTGGTAAGGAAAAACTTATACTATGTGCTGAAATTTAATGTGACTTGCTACTATGGAAAACAATTCTTTGAGGGGTTTGTTTGGGGTATCTTCACCTCGACCAGAACCACAATTATTTTCCCCTCAACCTACTGCACTGAAAATATTGGTTATGAAATTCCTTCGGGTATGACAGGACAACTGCTAGCTAATCCTTATGCAGGAGATGGAACTGAACATCCCGATATGCAACTAATACATGTGGATGAAATTTGTGGATTATTTAAGCTTGCAGGTTTATCCGGAGATGAAGTTAAGAAAAAGGTCTTCCCTTTAACTTTTGAAGGTAAAAGCATTGATATGGTATAGGTTATGTGATGATATTGGATCATGGAACTGGAATCAATTGAAATTGGAATTCCACCAAAAGTTTTATCCTATGCATCTAATTCATCATGATGGGAATTATATATATAATTTTTGGCCTTGTGAAGGAGAAAGCTTCGCTCTAGCTTGGGGGAGGCTTAAGTCAATGTTATATTCATGCCCCAATCATGATCTTTCGAGAGAAATTATTATTCAAAAAATTTATGCTCGACTTTCTCATAATGATCCATCCATGCTCAATACTTCTTGCACTGGTTCTTTTATGAAGAAGACTATTGAATTCAAGTGGAATCGTTTAGAAAGAATTAAACACAATTCTGAAGATTGGGAAATTGACGATGGTAATGGGTCAGGTATTAAGCTTGAGTTTTATTGTGTTAAATCCTTTATGAATACTGATGCTTTTCACAAGATTAGCACTAAATATGGACTTGACTCTAAGATAGTAGCCTCTTTTTGTGAATCATTTGCTACTCATGTTGATCTCCCTAAGGATAAGTGGTTTAAATATCACCCCCTATTTAAAAAGAAATCAAAGAACCAGTCATAGCTAAAGAAGAGACTATCATTTACAATGTTGATCCACTTGTGCCTACTGCTTATATTGGAAAACCACATTTCCCTGTTAGGATAAAGGAACATGTCAAGGTATCAACTGTGGTTCGCAAAAGTAATATTAAAGCACCTAAGCCCTCTACAAAAATTAAAATATAACTTAGTGTTGCTATGATTAAGGATCTTTTGGTAGAAAATATTGATGGGCATGTTAATTACTTCTCTGATGAAAGCCTCTAGAATTGCCAAACCCGATGAAAAAGATAAACATAGACCCAAAGTTTGCATGCTTGTTATCTCAGTCAAAATTGGAGACCATTGCTATCATTGTTTATGTGATATGGGTGATAGTGTGAGTGATATTCCTTTTACTTTATACCAAGAAATTATGAATGACAACATGCTGAAATAGAGGACATTCATATCACTATTAAACTTGCTAATAGAGACATCATTACACCACTTGGGACTGTTATAGATGTTGAAGTCTTGTGTAGGAAAATAAAATATCCTACGGATTTTCTAGTTCTTGGTTCCCTACAAGATGAATTTTGTCCCATTATCTTTGGTAGACCCTTCTTGAACACTGTTAATGCTAAGATAGATTGTCGAAGAGAAACCGTCAGTGTTAAGTTTGGTGATGTGTCTCAGAACTTTAACTTTTCCAAGTTTAGTAGAGAACCACATAATAAATAATTATCTAGTAATGATGAAATAATTGGTCTTGCTTCCATTGTCGTTCCTCCTACTGATCCACTAGAACAATATTTGCTAGACCATGAAAAAGATATGCACTTGCATGAAAGAAAATAAATAGATAAAATTTTCTTTGAACAACATCCTCTCCTGAAGCACAATTTTCCTACTGAAACTAGGAGGTCCTCCTCCACCTAAAGGTGATCTTGTGTTTGAACTAAAACAATTTCCTCACACTTTAAAGTATGCTTATCTTGATGAGAAAAAGATATATCCGGTTATTGTTAGTGCTAACCTTTCAGAACATGAAGAAGAAAGATTAGTAAAAATTCCGAGGAAGCACCGGGCTGCTATTGGATATACTCTTGATGATCTTAAGGGCATTAGTCCCACTCTATGTCAGCACAAGATTAATATGGAACCTTATGCTAAACTCGTTGTTGATCACCAACTATGATTGAATCCTAATATGAAAGAAGTGGTAACACTGAGATACTGAAGCTTCTGGAAGCAGGTATAATCTATTCCATAGCTGATAGTAGATGGGTTAGCCCCGTTCACAATGTCCCTAAGAAGGGAGGTATTACTATTGTTCCTAATGATAAAAATGAACTTATCCCACAGAGAATTGTCACTGGCTATAGAATGGTAATTGACTTTAGAAAATTAAATAAAGCTACTAGAAAAGATCATTACCCTCTGCCTTTCATTGATCAAATGCTAGAAATATTATCTAAGTACACACACTTTTGTTTTTTGTATGGATATTCTGGTTTTTCTCAAATACCCGTGTCATAATCTGATCAAGAGAAAACTACCTTTACTTGTCCTTTTGGAACCTATGCTTATAGACGTATGCCTTTTGGTTTATGCAATGCACCTGCTACCTTTCAAATATGTATGACTGATATATTCTATGATTTTTGTGAAAAGATTGTGGATGTTTTGATGGGTGATTTTTTCGTTTACGAAACTTCTTTTGATGATTTCTTAAGCAGCCTTGATCGAGTTTTGCAGAGATGTGAACAAACTAATCTCGTCTTGAATTGGGAGATGTGACACATTATGGTTAATGAAGGTATTGTCTTGGGTCATAAAATATTTGAATGAGGTATTGAGGTGGATCAAGCTAAAGTTGATGCAATTGAGAAAATGCCATGTCCTAAAGACATTAAAGGTATTTGGAGTTTCCTTGGTCATGTTAGTTTCTATAGGAGGTTTATTAAAGACTTCTCCAAAATTTCTAGGCCTCTTACTAATCTTTTACAAAAGGATATTCCATTTGTTTTTTATGATGATTGTGTAGAAGCCTTTGAAACACTTAAGAAAGTCTTAACTTCTGCACCTATTGCTCAACCACCTGGTTGGAACTTGCCTTTTGAAATTATGTGTGATGCTAGTGATTATGCTGTTGGTGTTGTTCTAGGACAAAAAGTTGATAAGAAATTAAATGCTCTCCATTATGCTAGCAAGACTCTAGACAGTGCCCAAAGAAATTATGCTACTACTAAAAAATATGTTTTATCAGTTGTGTTTGCTTGTGATAAATTTAGATCTTACATCATTGATTCCAAAGTTATTGTTCACACCGATCATGTTGCTGTAAAATATATTATGGAAAAGAAAGATGCTAAACCTAGACTCATTAGGTGGGTTCTCTTGCTTCTACAATTTGATCTACATATCATGATAGGAAAGGAGCTGAGAACCCCGTAGCTGATAACTTGTCTAGGTTAGAAAATATTCTTGATGACCTAGTACCTATTGATGATAGTTTTCCTGATGAACAATTAGCTGCCATAAATGTTTCTGAAAACACTCCCTGGTATGCTGATTGTGCTAACTACATTGTTGCTAAATATATACCACCTAGTTTCACATACCAACAAAAGAAAAAATTATTCTATGATTTAAGACATTACTTTTGGGATGACCCACCTCTTTATAAAGAAGGACTTGATGGTATTATTAGATGTTGTGTACCTAAGCATGAACATGAACACATCCTACAGAAATGTCATTCCGAATCCTATGGATGACATCATGTCGGAGATAGAACTGCTCATAGGGTATTGCAATCTGGTTTTTATTGGCCTACTCTCTTCAAGGATGCACATAAGTTTGTACTGTCTTGTGATGAATGTCAAAGAATTGGTAATATCGGTAAGCTTCAGGAAAAGCCTATGAATTATTCACTTGTTGTTGAACCATTTGATGTTTGGGATTTTGATTATCTGGGACCTTTTCCTTCCTCCAATGGGTATACTCATATTTTGGTTGTCATTGATTATGTTACTAAGTGGAAAGAAGCTATTCAAACTAGTAGGCTGGTCATATCACCTCCATTAAAATGCTTAAAGAAGTTATCTTCCCGAGGTTTGGAGTCCCTAGATATTTAATGATTGATGGTGGTTCACACTTTATCCATGCCGCCTTTTGTAAAATGTTGCTAAATATGATGTTAACCATAGAATTAAATCACTCTATCATCCTCAATCTATTGGTCAAGTTGAACTTAGCAATAGGGAAATAAAATTAATATTACAAAAAACTTTCAATAGGTCCCGAAAGAATTGGTCTAAGAAACTAGATGATGCACTTTGGGCCTATAGAAAGCTTATAAAGTCCTATGGGTATGTGTCCATACAAAATGGTACATGGGGAAGCTTGTCATTTACCTCTAGAGTTAGAACACAAAGCATTTTGGGCAATTAAAGAACTCAACTATGACTTCAAACTTGCCGGTGAAAAGAGGTTATTCGATATTAGCTCACTAGATGAATGGAGAACCCAAGCTTACGAAAAATGCCAAACTATTCAAAGAAAAAGTTAAAAGATGGCATGATAAAAGAATCCAAAAGTGGGAATTGAAAGTTGGAGAATATGTTCTTTTGCACAACTCTCGTTTTAGATTTTTTGTAGGAAAAATTCTTTCCAAATGGGAAGGACCATATGTTATCAAAGAGGTTTATCGCTCTGGAGCTATCAAGATTAATAATGCCAAAGGTACTAACCCGAAGGTGGTCAATGGACAAATAATTAAACACTATATGTTGGATACGCCTATTAATGTTAAAAGTAATGTTATCCAAACCATGACACCGAAGGAACACATAAGAGAAACCTTCCGGAACACTCTAGAATCGTGAAAAAGAAGAGGTACGTGATACGGTAAGTAAACGGACTCCGAAAAATCCGCAAAAATATTTCCTGTCAGTTTTGGAATATAGAAAAAATAGGCAAATAATAAATAAATAGGAAAGCTACCAAGGTGAGCATGATACACTAGGGAGCGCCTGCCCCCTAGCGCGCACTAGTGGATTGTGCCCTCCTCGGGAACCTTCCCGACTCTGTTTTCCTTCCGTATTCTTGCTTCCCAAGATAAAAAATCTCTCTATATATGCCCGACTGTTTTGACCACCGCATCGCAGAAAAATCCCTTGTTCTTGTTTCGTGCTATTTTCCTGGCAGATCTGAAAATACGTCGTCTCAAGATTCAGAAGGGGAGAGCTATTTTGCTGACTATATTGCAAACCCTAATGTCTATGGAGAGGTGGATAATCATGGATGGACAACAGATGAGGAGTAAGACACCAACATGAAGGAAACAAAGGATGATAGCTTTGAGGAAGAGGATGACCCACTACCTCAGCCTGGAGACATGCATGTGGAGTTCAATAAGTCAAGCCTCCCGAAAGGATACAATCCCGACGTTCAATTTAATCCATCTTGTTTTTTGCACAAGAGCAAGGCAGCATTATGCAAAAATATATTAAAGCTCGAGTTGGAGAACGATGATCTAAGGGAGTAAAGTTTTATGCTCAAGTATAAGTTGAAGAAGAAAGCTTCATCATCACCATCACCTTCATCGTCTTCACCACCAAAGGAGACTTGGGTACACGGGTATGGGCACTCCCATTGGCTTGAGACGAGGTTGGGGGATATGCCCCAGAATCGTATCACCATCACTTTTTTCCTTTATTTGTTATTTCGATCCTTAGATTTTTCGTGATTTAGTTGAATAAAAGTTTAATATGATATATTTCCGAGTGCTAGTTTTGTGATCTATCTATCTATGTAATCGAGTGAGAGTTATATAATAAAATTTAGTTTGAGCTTTTGCTTCTTCACTTTCTTGTTGCAATCATAATAAAAGAAAATAAATTAAAAGGATCATATGCTAATATTATGGTGAGAAATGAAATCACATAAGGAAAAGTATGAGTGGTAAAATTTATTGGATATTGACAAATATAGCATTGCTCAATGATGCAATTCATGAAAGAATTAATTAGGAAAGAGAAGATTCACAGGAAAATACACTATCCAAGGCATCTTTTATGATTGTGAGCCCCCATTAAATATTATATGCCAAAATTGTTGACATTGGAGAAGGAAGACAACATAATGATTTATGTTTGTTCATATTCACGTAGAAGTTATATTGTCATAGATCCTTCAACATGTGGTGCTTGCTCAATATCTTTGCTAGCCAGAAATTCCGCACTAAGTAGAGATACTACTTGTGCATCCAAAAACCCTAAATCCAAACTCATGTTTTGAGAGTCCGCCATACCTACTTATGGATTGAATAAAATCCTTCAAGTAAATTGTCATCGGTGCACTAAGGCAATAAAAATTGCTTCTAAATGTGTTTGATCAATTAGTGTAAGAGAAAATTGAGAGTTGTACGAACTTGTGATGGAAAAGTAATAAAAGTGACGGACTGCATAATAAAAGGTTGCTATCACAGGGGGCAATACAACGTGACGTTCTTTTGCACTAACAGATTTTGGATACAAACTAAAAAGTGCATGACAACCTCTGCTTCCCTCAGCGAAGGGCCTATCTTTTACTTTTATGTATTTACTTTTATGCAAGAGTCAAAGTATTCTTCCCTATTCCTTTTTATTTCTCTCTTGTTTCAAGCATCATGCGGTGAGGAAAGATCTAGGCACATATATCCAATTGGATATGAGTGAGCATGAGTTATTATTCTTGACATCACCCTTGAGGTGAATACGTTGGGAGGCGAAACTATAAGTTCCTATCTTTGTATGTGTCTGGTTGAAACTTTTTGCTCATGGGTATGCTGTGAGTGTTAGCAATCATAGAAGATTAAATGATGGATGAGTGTGTGGACTTGCCAAAAGGCTCTGATACGAGACCATTCCTGAAAATATGATGAATTGTAGTTGCAAAGGTTACTGAGAACATAGTTTATTTGTTTCCAATAAGGTTTATGCTTTATAATTGTATGTTGTGATGAATTGTTACTTTTTCATAAGAATTTATATGATAATGTTATAGAATAAAAGTTATATGAAAGAGTCTCATGATAAAGTTTGTTGCTGCTATGATAATAAGCATGATGCTACTATGTCCGTTTTTGCTTTTATCGACACCCCTCTCTCAAACCATGTGGACATGTTTTTCGATATGGCTTTCGCTTGAGGACCAACGAGGTCTAAGCTTGGGGGAATTGATATGTCCATTTTTCATCATGATTTCCTACTTTTATTTATAATGTTTTTATGCATAATAATGCTTTATGGAGTAATTCTAATGCCTTTTCTCTAATAGTATGCAAGGTTTGCACAAAGAGGGAGAATGCCGGCAGTTGGAATTCTAGACCTGAAAAGGCATATCAGAGCTACCTATTCTGCACATCTTCAATTGAGATGAAACTTTACATAGAATTATTTTTGAATATATAAAAAATACTGGAGCAAATAACTACCAGAGGGGGCCACCTAGTGAGCACAAGACACTTGGGCACACCAGCCCTATCCAGGCACGCCCTGGTGAGTTGTGCTTAGCCCGGCCCACCTCTGGTGCCCATCTTCTGGTATTTAAGGTGTTTTGACCTAGAAAAAAAATAAAGGGAGGACTTTCGGGATGGAACGTCATCATCTCGAGGCGGAACTTGGGCAGGAGCACTTTTGCCCTCCGGGGGAGCGATTTCGTCGGGGCAACTTCCCTCCCAGAGGGCAAAATCGAAGCCATCGTCATCACCAACAACCCTCTCATCTTTGGGAGGCCAATCTTCATCAACATATTCAACAACACCATCTCCTCTCAAACCCTAGTTCATCTCTTGTGTTCAATCTTTGTACTGAAACCTCATATTGGTACCCGTGGGTGACTAGTAGTGTTGATTACATTAAGTAGTTGATTACTATATGGTTTATTTGGTGGAATATTGTATGTTCAGATCCATTATGCTATTCAATACCCCTCTGATCTTAAGCATGAATATAGTCTGCAAATGCATTCATACTATGAGATCCAAGAGATTCTTCCGCGCACATGTACCTGTGAAAGAATTAGAGATGCGAGGGGAATAGGAAAGGTCGTTGCATTCTCAAAAGGTTTTGAAGATAAAACATGGTCTGAACATAATGACCTCGTATCACGAAGATATTCACTTTTGCACAAGATAAGGTGGTTTCAGACTTGTGCAAATCCAAAAAAATGCACAAGTGAGGAATCAAACCATATTTTGAACATAAGTGAAAGCACTTAGCAACATATGTGTTATTTTTCACTCATCACAGACAGTTCATTCAAGTGACATGTATGTCGTCTATCACACACATCTTGATATGGCTAAGCATTTTTGTGGTTAGGGATGATCAGAAATAATTCATCTGAGTGACCTGCATGTTGTCTATTGCACACACCTTGATCTGTTTAACGGTTTATGGTGATTAGGCTGATCACAACAATTCATGTGAGTGACATGTATGCCATCTATCGCACACAGCTTGATCTGCCAAATCATTTATGTTGTTTTGGACGATCACAAACAGTTCACACGAGTGACCTGTATGCCGTCTATTGCACACATATCTATCTGAGTAATCGTTTGTGTTATTTTCGCTCATCACAAACAGTTTGTGTGGATCAAATGTATGCCACATATCATACACATGTCTCTTTTTGAATCGTATTTGATGGATCCGCCATCGCACACAGTTGGTGTTATTGGCGACGGATCTACAGCTATAGCATTTGCGATTCATTCATCGCACACAATTTGGTCGAAGGGTCTCTGATGCATGTGTTGTCTTAGGACCTTGCTGCACTAGTGTATCTTCTTACGTCAAACTAGCAATGTTACCTGCACATTTGCGTGGCTAAATTTGATACATTTGTGTTGTTTGCATATTTTATATTATTGATGGTTAGACATTGATAAACCATAAGGAAAACAAATAGTATTATCTCAACGCTCATAGTCAAAATACATCATACAATATTTATTTGGCATTGTTTCTCAACCGCATTATATTGATGTAGTGTTTAGATTAGATCAGTTTATTTATTGAGCTTGGGTATTTAAATAATTTTAGTTCAAACCAAATATTGAACCTCATACACAAATATGTATCAGCTAAGCTAACCCAAAGTTCCTTATGATGTTCCTTAGTGCTTATAAGTCCGGCAGGGAAGTTCAAAAATTAATACAAATAAGATCCCACATTTGACTTCAGAAGAGAACATGAGTAGACAAATGCATTGTGGTCTATGGCTCATCGTCATGTAAAACATGGGATTTTATAGTTCTCTATGTTTATTCCACATTTTTGGAACGTTCCATGGAATATTAATTTAAATATGAATTGATTTAACATACCAATTTCTGCAATGGCTTGAGATTTTGTGTATTTCTGAAATTACCTACCTACCTTTGTCATAGTCAATGCAATTGTTTGTGTGTATTTCTTAAAGTTAAGCCATTATCTCTCACCTACTCTTGCTATTTATTGTTCTTGTTTTATCATGCCCAGTTGTCGGTGCACTAGAGTTTTTGGGCCATCTAGTGCCCCTTTACTCGTGCACACGTAGTAGTAGCCGCCCCAGTGGCAAGGCCCAGCGAAGACTTATCAAGCACCAGCGCAAAAGACTCAAGACTACCGGCAAGACCTTGTCGGGAGGGCTTTGGAGCCTCTAGGCCCTTGACAAGGCAAGGCCCCGGGAAGGACCGCCGGCGCAAAGGCTAGGTGTCGATTCACCTGGAAGCGTGTCACGGCGTCAACGTTGGAGGGAGCTAAGCGGTGCCGATGGGAAGGGCCCCCGTCCCGTCCCACTAACGGACTGAGGCCCCTGACGGTGCATTTAATACTCTTGTCCTACTCCGTCAGGGTTAGGTATGATAGCACTGTAGCACTATGCATCCCGTGTGCACACTGTACGCCACTGTTGGGATTCCCTTAAGTATAAAAGGAGGCCTAGGGCGTTACAGAAGAGGACTTTTGGACGTTCGGGCTTTCGGACAGTTAGGCAATTAAACAAACCGGACAGCTCGACAGTTAAAGAGGATTGGAGTTTCCCAAGCTCATGGAGCAGCCGTTCATGGTGCTCCTGTAGCTCGAACCCTAGAACACGATGAATACAACCAAGCAGGAGTAGGGTTTTACTCATCCGTGCGGCCCGAACCTGGGTAAAAACTCCCCATGCACAGCTCACCAGACCGGCTCATTGTGCCAGCTTGCCCCCTGTTGGAAATATGCCCTAGAGGCAATAATAAATTAGTTATTATCATATTTCCTTTTTCATGATAATATTTTATTATCCATGCTATAATTGTATTGATCGGAGACTTAGATGCATGTGTGGATACATAGACAAAACCATGTCCCTAGTATGCCTCTAATAGACTAGCTCGTTGATCAAAGATGGTTAAGGTTTCCTAGCCATGGACATGAGATGTCATTTGATAACGAGATCACATCATTAGGAAAAAGGTGTGATGGACAAGACCCAAACTACAAACGTAGCATATGATCGTGTCAGTTTAATGCTATTGTTTTCTGCATGTCAAGTATTTGTTCCTATGACCATGAGATCATGCAACTCACTGACACCGCAGGAGTGCCTTGTGTGTATCAAACGTTGCAACGTAACTGGGTGACTATAAAGGTACTCTAGAGGTATCTCCGAGGGTGTCTGTTGGGTTGGCATGGATCAAGACTGGGATTTGTTACTCCATGTGACGGAGAGGTATCTCAGGGCCCACTCGGTAATACAACATCACAACAAGCCTTGCAAGCAATGTGACTAAGTGTTAGTCACGGGATCTTGTATTACAGAACGAGTAAAGAGACTTACCGGTAACAAGATTGAACTAGGTATGGAGATACCGACGATCGAATCTCGGGCAAGTAACATACCGAAGAACAAAGGGAACATCATACGGGATTAACTGAATCCTTGACATAGAGGTTCGATCGATAAAGATCTTTGTAGAATATGTAGGAACCAATATGGTCATCCAGGTCCCGCTATTGGTTATTGACCATAGAGGTGTCTCGGTCATGTCTACATAGTTCTCGAACCCGCAAGGTCTGCACACTTAAGGTTCGGTGACGTTTCGATAGTATAGAGTTATGTCTGGTGGCTACCAAAGGTTGTTCGGAGTCCCAGATGAGATCCAAGACGTCACGAGGAGCTCCGGAATGGTCCGGAGGTAAAGATTGATATATAGGAAGTCCTATTTTGGTCTCCGGAAAAGTTTCGGGCTCATCGGTAGTGTACCGGGAGTGTCGATAGTGTACCGGGAGACCATCGGGAGGGGTATTTCGACCCAATAGGCTACATGGGCTATGGGAGAGTGAATACCAGTCCTTCGTGGGCTGGTGGAAGTCCCATACAAGGCCCATGTGGCTGGGAGAGAAAAGCACAAAGAGAAAAGGTGGAAAAAGGCAAAAAAAGGAAGGAGTCCTAGTCCTACTAGGATTGGAGGAGGATTCCTCCTCTCCTCCTTGGTTTGGCCAAAGCCTAGGGATGCCCCTTGAGGGCCAAGACTCCTCCTCTCTTCCTCTTATATATACTAGAGGTTTTAGGGTTTTTGCACGAGATTTCCTGCCACGTGCTACCCTCTCCTCTAGTGCATAGTTTCTCCTCTAGATCGGTTTTCTGCAGTGCTTAGGCGAAGCCCTACCGGAATAGCTCCACCACCATCGCCGCAGCACCGTCACGCTGCCGGAGAACTCTTCTACCTCTCCACTCCCTCTTGCTAGATCAAGAGGGCGGAGATCGGCATCGAGCTGTACGTGTGCTGAACGCGGAGGTGTCGTCTGTTCGGCACTAGATCAAAAGGACCGTGATCAAGATCGCGAGACGGATCGTGATGAGATCGCAGTACGGAACGTGATGAGTTCACGGGACAGATCGTGATTGGATCGTGGGACAAATCGTGATGAGATCGCGGGACGCTCGGCGATTTGGATCGCGAAGACGTTCGACTACACCAACCGCGTTTCTTAACGCTTCCCGCTTAGCGATCTACAAGGGTATGTAGATCCACTCTCCCTCTCGTAGATGCTCATCACCATGGATAGATCTTGCGTGTGTGTAGGAATTTTTTTGTTTCCCATGCAACGTTCCCCAACCCCCCCCCCCCGAACCGAAAGGGGCCCTGCGGTCCCATAGGTGTTCGTTCCCATGACACCAGCCACACAAATTTGACGACTTATCGAATTTGACATGATTTTTTGCCTTACAATAGTTTTTGTTCCAACATGGTGTGGTTTTTCTTCGTGTGATACGCCCATGTGTAGCATAGGACATTAGCATCAATCTCATGATTGTTTTGGCATTATATCATACATGGCACTTACGCACTCCTTATAAATATATTATTTGCAATTAACCACTCATGTGTTGCTTTTATGTGTCATGGATTTAGTGTCTTGTCATTCAATCATGCGTGACGACCCTCATTTGTATTCCTATTTTGGATCTATTTCTCATCTATCAAATATGTTCGTTGATTCAAGGCATCTTCCTTCAAATAGGATGATAATCACTACATCAACATGTTACTGAATTCCTAATTTTACCTTAGTTTTTAGCAACATTAATTAAGCTATTTTGTTTATCTATTATTACGTATTTTAAATTTTAGGATAAGTTTCTTATATAAATGTAGCCGCTAATTTACATTGGAAGAATTCCCAAATTTAGCTGTTTTTTGTACAAAGTTCACATGAAAAAAATCTTTCTGAATGTTATACACATCATCTTGGTGTCTATCATTTAAAGGGGTACAATTGATCTTTCCTTTATAGTCGGAGCATGCATACATAGTACATGAGTTCTTCATTGATACGCGAATGCATCCCAACCTACCACTGCATAATTAAACACTCCATGTGGGTCCATCATGTACATCTATTAGTGTGTAGACTTGAATTGTATTATTGTTTGGTGTATCGGGATGAACAATACATGATCATGCGTGGGAGTTGGCCAGACGCAAGGTTTTTATTTGACTCAGAAACCATAGAATAATGGTTTTATTGTAATTTATAAATGTAAAAATATGTTACCGAAGTTACAAGCCTTCAAGAAAGGCCTCAGCATCTTACCAGGTTAGCCTATACCAATTCAAGGTGAACAATCCATGTAGCTACAAATTATTATCTATCCACTGCTTGAAGTGCAGAATATGTTTTTCCTTTATTTTTAATTGTAATAAATTGAGATCCTTCTTAAGGAAGTATCTCCATACTTGAAGTGTTTGTCATTGTACTCTGAATAATTTTCCATTTCTTTGAACCAAATATTCCAGCATCCTAAAATTGCAATTTATGTGCAGAATTTTTTGGTAGGTGTTCTGCTCCTTGCATCAATTCTTCATAGACCGATGATCCCCTCTTTTTGCAGGCATTAATGAGGACTAGCATTCATGTGCAAAGTTACAATCCCACAATAGGTGCATGACAGTCTCTTCAGCATTCTGAGTGCAACTAGGGTAGAAAATATTTTCCAAGTGCATTCCTTTTGTCTTTAGCAGGGCTAGAATTGATTATTTCATGTGCAACTAGCTAGAAGAAGATCTTGTGTTCCTGCCAACTTTTTATTTTCCTTTTCTAGATTAGTTTGAAAATTGGATGCTCCTGTGTGTTTACCATTAGACTATTATACATCTATATGGAAGAGTAGTTGGGGTTCTGCCCACCAAGTCCCCATTGATCCTTTCCAAAGAAGTCAAGTTGGGGAATCACGCTACCTAGTAGGTTAAATCGATTGAAAGATTTAGTGAATAGAGGCAAATGGAAATGTTCAGTCCAATCATGAGCATCACGGAACCGTTGGACAAATAGTGCATTATCAGTGGTAAAAGAATGCAACTCTCCCATTTATCTTGCCAGAAAAGAGTGGCCTGCCCAGATATAATCTTGCAGGTGATGACAGCTTTAAAATCACTTAGTAGTGCAATGTGAGCTTTCCACCAGAAAGATCCTTCCAAAGGATTGGTAGGAGGACTATCTTGATATTATTTTCCCAAATTAGCTTGACCATGGGGATTTTAGCCATGTTGAGGAATTTGTGAATATTCTTCATAAGCAGAGCCTTGTTGTGAGTTGCAATATCAAGAGGGTCAAGACCTTTCATTTTTGGCTTACAAACCTTTTTCCAAGCCATTAGGTATGTACCCTTGTCTTCCATCCCATATTTTCTCGAGAACAAGTTTCTCAAATATTTGCTTGGTTGTTCAGCAACACATGCTAGCAATGCTAGTGTACTCACGAAGAAAATTGGGAGTGCAGCAAAAACTGGCTTGATGAGAAGAAGGCTGCCATCATAGATAATAATGTTGAGCATCCAGAAATTTTTCTTTCAACCCTCTGCATGATTGGGTTAAAGTCCTCAATTTTTGGTCTTGAAGTGCTCATGAGAAGGCCTTGATATATGAATGGAAAATTTCCTTTCTTGCATCTGAGCAAGGATAGCAGACAAGGAAATTGTGTTTCAGGCATTGATTGGTACTAGGATGGACTTATTATAGTCGACTTTAGTCCAGTGAAGGCAGTGAAATTCATAAGGAGGTTTTTGATATGAGCAATTTGCACAGGGCTGGTAGGTAACACAAGAATAGTGTCATCAACATACTGAATTACTGGAAATTGTGGGCATGCCTGACTTGCAATGGGTGGTTCAATTAACTTGATTTCATGGCATCATTAAAGCTTGGAAGAGGCATTAATTGGCAGTATTTTTGTCTTCCTTATTAAGATATCAATCCATAAGTGATAAGGCCAACTTTTATAGGGAAGGCCACGTGATAGGATTAGTTCACCATACAAACTCCACTTTTCTATTTCTATACGTTTTCTTTTCTTATTCTTATTTCTCAAGCTTATGTCCGTATGACACAGGGATAACATTTTTTATGTTTTCTCTTCATGGTAGCATATTCCTATGAAAAATGACGCGCGTGAATATAATTGTGCGTAACGTATAGTATTTTAAATCCCAGCCATCATATATTAAATGCAAGGTGCATATATTTTTAGCATGTGTGACGTAATCACTTGTTTGACTCTTGCTTTATAATAATATAAAAAAATAGATACTATCATGTACCGCCATCACAACATGTGTTTTTTATCGTTTAAAAATCATACAGACCTGATCCGAATACACACGCGTGCGCCCACGACATCGCTTTCACCATGCCTTTAGAAGCATTTTGCGATGCGTGCAAAATTTCGTATTAGGGTTCGCTAGACGAACCAACAAAACCTGAGTATGAGTCATTATTGAGAAACCTTTGTTGCGGTGAAATTAGAGGGGTGACACAAGGTAGAATAAAAAGCATCCATTTTCCGTCTATTCAATACCTTGCACTTTTTAATGGTAAATGCATTGTAGGCAAGCAGGATTGTAGCACGCTTTGTGCTCGTGATTTGAGTCTTATATACACTACTTTAACTAGAATTAAAGACTACAACTTAGGAGCAATTGTTGCATGGAGACTGACTCTCAATGCTTCTAATGGTAATTTCTATGGAGGGATTTATGCCTCTCGCCTCACTACGAGGTTGGGAGTGTCCCCTTGGCCTAATGATCCTATCTTGCCTAACCAGTACTTAGACTTTGATGCCATGAAATACCATAGATTTCTTACAGGCACAGTTAATAACTATACTTACAATTTGAGGTTTGATAACGGTCCCAATTTGCCTACTCCTGCTCTCTTTGATTTTAACAGCAAGGGAAGATACTATGTCCTCGAGAGCGAGGCACGCGCATACAATGTAGAGGTGGAAGCTGCCAGGAGGACTAAGGTGGTTGCACCAAGAGCCTCGGTAGGCTATAACTCATGCCATTATCTAGGCCAGGATGGTGATTACCAATCTAGGACAAAATCCTAAGCTTGGGGGAGTATGTATTCCCACTGACATTACATTCATGTTCAAACATTTCATTTTAGTTGTCAGTGTTCACACTCTTTCATTGTACTATCCATGCTAGATTTATTTTTCTCGTTTTCTTTTTGTGTGTTTGAAATACTTTGAGAAAATCCAAAATTACTTCTTGTTTCTTTTCGGTTTCTCTTTTCAGTTCAATTAGTTGTAGTATTAAAAGAAAACCCAAAAAGATTTCTCATTTCTTCTTTTGCTTCTTGGGAGTTCTCCCGTGTAAATAGTTTTTCTCTTTTTTGTTTTTCCTTCTCGTGTTTGCTTTCTTCAAGAAAAACTAAAAACTCCAAAAATATTTCAGTATGTTTCTCTGAATTGGTTTTTCTTTTACTGAGTCATACCAAGGAGAAGACCATGATAAAAATATTGAGTGGTGCTCATATGCATTATCGTTGATCTAACACCGAACCCATATTACTTTGTATTCTCCTCTTGAATAAAATGTTTGTAGATTCCAACTTAGTCCATGCCACTCTTGCACTATTATCATTTTCATATCATACGATTGTGCAAATGAAAGACAATAATCACGATATATGATGAGTTGACTGTGGCAGAGAAAAGCGGGTATGAATTCAACTTGTTCTTGTTTTTGTAAATATGTGTAACCTAGTATCCATGATTCATCACATTATGATTAAACAAGTTTGCAATGACAATTAGAGATTATAGTGGTTCATGCCATGCTCAAGTATCTAGTAGTGGATAATGATTTATCTTGGATGTCAACATGCATTAAAATGATTGTGATGTAGTATGATGATATGGTATCCTCCTCTAAATGTTTCAAGCGGCTTGACTTGGCACATGTTCATGCATGTAGTTGAATCAAAAGCAACATCGCCTTCATGATATTTATGTTCATGGTGTCCATATCCTACTCATGATAGCATTAAATGTTTATTATTTGTAATGCATGTTTATGACTGTATTCGCTCTCTAGCTGGCCGCTTCTCAACCTACTTGCTAGCCTTCACCAGTACTAAGTGGGAATTCTGCTTGTGCATCAAAAACTCTTAAACCAAAGTTATTCCAGATGAGTCCACCATATCTACCTATATGCGGTATTACCCTGCCGTTCCAAGTAAATTTGCATGTGCCACCTCTAAAATTTCAAATGAACATCTATATTGTGTGCCTGGACTACTCATGGAGTGACAAGGGTGGTTGGTATCTTCCATGCTTAGCGGGTTACTCTCATGATGAGTGTTTATTCACTCGTCCTTGCATGAGAAGGGCGGTAATAGGGATTCGCAGTCCCGAAATCAAAATAAATGCAAATAATTAAACAAAACTCCCACAGGAATGTTGTTGGTTTGGACGGTACCCATGGATTAGGCTCGTCATGGAGTGTGTTTGTGGGTGGACAATGAGTAAACATTTACTTTTACCGCTTGGGAACTGACGCTAATTTCTTTAACATGGAAGATATTGACAGCCCTTGGTCGTAACGTTGACAGGAAGGGTGTACTTCCCAAAATTATAATTATCTCTTATTTAATCCTTGAGCTATGGCACCTCTACAAATCCTTGCTTCCCTCTGTGAAGGGACTATTGATGTCTACTATGCAACTTTATTCTTGTAGACTCATGTTGGGCCTCCAAGCGCTGAGTTTTGTAGGACAGTGGCAATGTTTCCTCAAGTGGATGACCTAAGGTTTATCAATCTGTGGGAGGTATAGGATGAAGATGGTCTCTCTCAAACAACCCTGCAATCAAATATAATAAATCTCTTGTGTCCCCAACACACCCAATACAATGGCAAATTGTATAGGTGCACTAGTTCAACGAAGAGATGGTGATACAAGTGTAGTAATGATAGTAGATATTGATTTTTGTAATCTGAAAATATAATAACAGCAAGGTAGCAAGTGACAAAAGTGAGAAAAAATGGTATTGCAATGCTTGAAAACAAGGCCTATGGTCCGTACTTTCGCTGGTACAATCTCTCAACAATACTAATATAATTGGATCACATAACCATCCATCAACGTGCAACGAATAATCACTCCAAAGTTCTTATCTAGCGGAGAGCATAAGAAGAAATTGTTTGTAGGGTACGAAACCACCTTAAAGTTATCATTTCCAGTTGATCTATCCAAGAGTTCGTACTAAAATAACTAAGTTATCCTTTCCGATTAATCTATCAAAGAGTTCGTGCTAGAATAACACCATATGATACGCATCAACCAACACTAATGTCACCTAGATACTCCAATGTCACCACAAGTATCCATGAGTTAATTATGCAATGCACATCAAACAATTTCAGATTAATTATACTCAATTCAACACAAAGAACCTCAGAGAGTGCCTCGAGATTTCTACCGGAGAGGCTAGGACAAGAACGTGTATCAACCCCTATGCATATATTACCCCAATGTCACCTCGGCAATCCGCAAGTTGAGTACCAAGACATAGATCAGGTGAATCAATAGAACACCCCATTGTCACCACGGGTATCCACATGCAAGACATATATGAAGTGTTCTCAAATACAATATTAATTCCAACATAACGATATCTCAAAGGGAAAACTCAATTCATCACAACAAGATAGAGAGGGAAACACACCGTATGACCCAACTATATTAACAAAGCCCGTGATACATCAAGATCGTGCCATCTCAAGAACACGAGAGAGAGATTGGACACATAGCTACTAGTACAAACCGTTGGCCCCGAGGGTGGACTACTCCCTCCTCATCATGGACTCCACCGAGATGATGAAGATGGACACCGGAGATGATCTACCCGGTCCGATAGGGTATTGTTTTCTCTCCAGAATTGTTTTCCATCGATACAGAGGCCTTGCGTTGGCGAAACGAGGAGTCTAGGCTTATTTCTGATGGTTTCTATATTTATAGGATTTTTTGGCGTTGGTTTCACGAGGTGAGCACCCTCCACCAGGGCATGGTTTGGGGGCCTAGCGCACCCTCGTTGAGGTTGTGTCGGTGTCAAAATCGGCGGATCTCGTGTAGGGAGTCCCGAACTATGAGACTAGAATCGGCAGTAACAGGAGACGAAGGGGACAAGGATTTATCCAGGTTCGGGCCCTCCGATGGAGGTATTACCCTACGTCGTGCTTGGTTGTATTGATGATATGGGGGTTACAGAGTTGATCTACCTCAAGATCGAATAGCTAACCCCTATATGAGTTGTTCTCTGCCTATACCCTAAAACCCTCTGGTTTATATAGGTGTCGAGGATGCCTAGGGTTTGCACATGGTTGGTTACATGCCGAAGAGACAAACATGCCTATTTACTACATTAAACGTGAAGCGCAAGCCATGCTTCCCGAAGCTTCCATCCTGGAGACTGGGCCTTCAAATCTTCCGGTGTTTGGTAAGTAGCCCTCATAGTCCGGCCCATAACAATAGGTCGACTATCCGAGGACCCCCTAATCCAGGACTCACTTAGTAGCCCCCGAACTTTCCTCCAACGCCAAGGGTCTTCAGCTCCAATTGCTTCGCGAACAAAGTCTTCGGCTTGCGAGGTGAGTTCCTTCCTACCGAACCATAGTTCGGCCTCCGATGACAAGTAGTTTCTCGCATAGTGGCATATCTGAATACTGCAAATTAATTGTCTTTGAAGGCCAAATGTCTGGGGGGAAACAACGCTCCTCTGACGACCTCTCTGATGAAAGGCTACGACCCACCATGACCGCTAGGCTAGTTACATAGACTCGTACGCGGTTGGAGGCCGTTTTAATCATCACGATCTATCAATATACCGATCGTGTCCCATTTTACATGGGATATACTTAATCATGCGCACACAACGGCTCGCACATCTCAGGAAGTGGAGGGATTCGTGGCGCGGCAAGGGCAATCCAAATCGATAGGCCTCATAAAAAGAGGAGGAAAACCCCAAAGGCTTTTCACGCTCTCCATTCAACTTCTCCGCCTCCCATTCCCTTGCGCCTCCAAAGCACAGATCTAGGTCTCTTTGCCTCCACCTATGAGCTCATCAATGGCGGGCTCCAACGGCTAATGGGAAGCTTCCACGGTCACCGACTGGGACATTCTCGATCTCAAGAAGGCCGACTACCTCCCCGCCAACATCCCTCACCATGAGACGGAGGAGGGCCAAGTGATCTCCACCCCAAGCCATGTGAAAGGGTGGTGTTCATCTCCCACTTCATTTGGGGGCTGATCTTTCCTCTCCACCCCTTCGTTAGGGGCTAATGTTCTTCTACAGCCTCGACTTCCACGACCTCCTACCGAACTCCATCATGCACATCTCGGCATTCATCCTCGTCTGTGAGGCCTACATGCGGATCGAGCCACACTTTGGGCTCTGGCTGCAGCTGTTCAACATCAAGCCGAAGTGTGTCGGCGGCAAGCATGCAGATTGCGGCAGGGCCGTCATCGGCAAGCTCACCCACGTCGGGTGGCCTTCGGGCACCCTCATTGACACCATCAAGGGATGGCAAAAGGAGTGGTTCTACGTCACTGAACCACAAGAAGTGGATCAGCACCCCGCCGCCGCATTCAGATCCGGTCCCCCCACTAGAATGGCTTCATGGCTCGAAAAGGGCCTTGTCTAGGGACTGGGCAAGGAGGTGACCAACCTGTAGAAGCGCATCTGCTCCATCGTCGAGGAGGGCACCAAGTTGACCGACGTGGTCCAGGTGATGCTCCGAAGATGCATCCTCCCATGCCAGCGCCGAGACAACCCCCTGTGGGCTTGAGAACTCGAAGCCGAGCCCACAGTCCGGAATCTCTTCCGCACTACGTGGGAGAAGTTGTGGAAGGTGCTCTTCAAATCAATGAAGAGCTGGCCATCCGAGGAGGAAGACAAGGGTTTGCATGCCGCCAAGCCCGATTCCGAGGTATGATACACACTAGCTTGGTCGGCTTTATTACATAGAAGATTCATAACCCCTTACCTGGTCTATCTTTGTAGAGATCAGTGAAGAAAGCCATCAACATTAACAGTCCGGCGCCTCAGCCTGAAGACGAGAGGACCGGGCTGTTAGCCAAAATGCTCACGGTAAAGCCTTACTAGGCTCCCATGAAGAAAGACAAGAAGAAGAAACCTAGCCAGGCTAGCATCCGCATCAGGGGCCAGCTTGATGCCGTATCCGAGGATACCCCTGCCTCCTCAAATCAGGAGGAGGCTAAGGAGGAGGAAGAGGAAGAAGAGGAGGAGGAGGCCGAGGTCAAGGGCGAGGGGGGAGGCAGTTCCCCCCGTGCCAGGAAGAGAGCGACGTCGTAGGACGCCCCGGAGCAGGTCCCTTCTCCTGCCCACAAGAGGGCGCGGCAGACGCCGGTGGTTCTATTCGACGATAGTTCGGACTCGGGCACCGCATCCGAAGAACTCTAGGAGGTTCCACGAAGGAGCCTACGGGTCAAGCCCCCCCCCCATCAAGGTTAGGATCCGAATACCCTCCTGTTCATTACGAATAGATTTAGAATTTGCTAACATGCAGGTTATTGGCCTTGCAGCCCCCGCATGTTATCCCTGCCGAGGTGATATCGGACGGGGAGACCCCGCCTGCCGAACTGGCGGAGAGTGGGGATGCCTCGCATCCCACCACTCTAGGCGCCACGAAGGATGCCGTGGAGGTGTCGTCCCAGCCCACTCCTATGGAGGCGGACACCGATGGTGAGGGAGATGGCACTGTGGCCCAGGCTAATGCCTCGACCACTGAAGACCAGGGGGTAACACCCTGCCTGGATACCGAGGAGGCTGGACGAGCGGGCGTTCAGTCCCCTTCGAGAACATCTCCGGAGCGCACTATGCCTTAGGAGGCATCGGTCCAATCCTCGGTGGGTGATCGGGGAATCCGATCATCACCGGCACCATCGGCCAATAGGTGGTCGGTCATGGAGGAGGCTCTATTGAGCGCCTCCATCCTCGAGGATCACCGCAGCCTTATGGGTGCGGTACTACAGAGCATCCAGTCCGTTGACAACAGACTGAAGGAGGTTGTCACATCCCTAGCTAGTTGTCATAGGACAGCATGTGTGTGTGCATCATATATCATTTTTACATCAACATGAAATGGGGACTAAAGGAAACCCCAAACCCTCATTTGAATCAAACCAACTCAAAGTTTGTGAAAATTCAACAAATCCAAAATGCCCATCTAAAATGTCCCCTATGTCTGATAAATATGGACATGATTATACAAGGGGTCATTTAAAATATTTGAACACCTATAGCAATTTAAAAATAAATGATAAAGCTTCTGAAAATATCAAATAAAGCATTATCATTATTTTAGTTTTCAAAATATCCTGAAACTTTTTAGATAAGTTTGAAATATTCAAACTACAATATATAAAATATTTGGGATATTCTAAAATAGCATATGTGCCTGAAAATAAAATAAAATAATGTCAAAAATTATAAACGAATGCAAATAAAGAAAAAGGGGGAGAAAACCGACCTGGGCTTACCTGAAGAAGAGGCCCAGCCCACGGGGGGCAGCAGCGTCTTCTTCCTCCTGCCAGGAGGAGAAGCAGTTGCGTGCCTTCACCGTAGCCGGCCGTGGCCACGCGCTGGCCACCTCCTCCCTGCCTGCCTGGCCGCCTCCTCGTCGCGCTGGCGAGAGGATAGGCTCCGCTGCCACCTAGACCCGTTCCCCCTCGCCATTCCTCTCTTCCCCTCTCCCCTGCTTCCCCCTCGCCGGACTGAAGCCGCCGGCGATTCACCGCCCTCCGTGCGTCCCGGACCACGCCACGGTGCCAGAAGCCCCTCTGATGAGGCCCCGGTCCATTTCCCCTGGTTCCATTGTCATTCCCCTCCTCTAACCCCGTCGGTAGCCAGAGCCGAGCGGAGCTTGCTGCCAGCCAACGCGTAGCCATGGCCATAGCGGCCAAAGCTCGCTCCCGACCACGGGCTCGTGCTTGTAGCGTCCCCAAGAGCCCATAGCCACCCGTATCTCCTCCTCCCGCAGCCTGTAGCACCGTAGATGGTCCTGCCTGAGCCGTCGCCACCACTCAGCTCGACGTGGTCGTCGTCTCCGGTGACCTCGAGCCTCTTCTGCTGCCCTGCTAGATGCGCGCGTGCACGGGCTACCTCTGGTGCCCTCCGCGCGCCAAATGGTCGCCGGAGGCACAACTCCGGCGGGTCTCTGTCGTGTTGTTGGTCGTTGCCGGCCCCGCTTCGGTGGGCGACGACGTGGCTGGCCATTAGGGGCTAATCCCCCTCTTAATTAGGCCCCCAGTCACTGACCAGTGGGCCCCAGCTGCGGGTCAAACCCTGGTCAGCGCGGGAATTAGGCCCGTGTCACTGACGTGCGGGCCCCGCACGTCAGGTTTGACCTGGCCTGGTCAGCCGACCAGCAGACGTCGTAGTGACGTCAGGATGACGTCATATTTCATTTTCCAGTTTTAAAATAATTCCAGAACTTGTTTAAAACTTTAAAAATTCAGATAAATTAATCTATAAATCAGATGAAAATAATTGATATATGAAAATTTATCAGAAAAATCCAATGAATCTAATGGTGCTATTATCATGCATGTTAGAGCAACCTATGTAGATGAACCTTGACATTTATCAATAGGTTAGCATATGGAATTTGAAATGAAGAACGATTTTGAACCTATATTCAAACTCACTTCAAATTAACTTGGACACTAGTTGCATTAGCTCATCCATACATGCTACCATGTCATGATCATGCATCATGTTGTTGCACTTGCGTGTATTGAATGCTATTTATCTGCATTGGGGTATGCCCTACTTCTGAGGATACCCCCGAGTATTCCAACGAAGGAGAGAACCTTCCTGCTACCCAGCAAGGCAAGCAACCCCCTTGATCATTCTGATAACATCCCACTCTCTCGCTCGTGCTCTTGTTTATTGCATTAGGACAAACTCTCATATGTCTGTCATACACAGTAGAAGAACCTATTCTTTTGCATGACCTGTCATTGTTACAGTAAATAGCTAAACCTTGCAACCTAGCATACCTGGTAGATGCTTGTGCCATGATGTGCTTAGCTTAATTTGCCTGCTATGCTTACTATGCTTAGAGTTGTGTCAGGTCTGATTCATCTGGGTGATGAACTGGAGTGAAACATTGTTGTTCCGATGTGATAAGCTTATGATGAACCCAATTTGGTAAAGGTAGCGATGAGAGGCTATGTAGGAGTACATAGCGGGTTGTCCCATTGGGACCGTTCTTAGGAACTGAGTTCCGTGTTTGTGATCCAAGACTAGATACTACCACACATTGGGTTCCGGTAACTCGAGCCCTCTCGACTTATCAGTCGCTTAGTCCTTAGTCCAGGAGTTGCAAGTAGTTTCTGGTGTTTATAGCATGCTGGAGGCCGTGCGTAGCGCTGACCCTAGGGTTGGGTTACGACGTGGTAGGCAGTGGCACGGTGTACCAAGGGTCACCTGAATTGTGGGCTTGGGAACCCTGCGCACATCGTTTGGGGCCATAGCGAAAACTTCGACCGGACTTCCGTATGGGTTCAGTCTCAAATAGGCGATAGCCTGGACTAGAGGTCTTATGTGATTGACGGTCGTGGCCGACTCCCTTGCTGGGCTTCCGCTTGAAGGTTGCCGAGGTGCATGGTTTTATGAGCACACAGCGATAAGTGGCGAGAGTGTGTGTGAAGAAGTACACCCCTGCAGGGTAGGAAACTATTCGAATAGCCGCGTCCTCGGATATGGACTACTTGGAAAGCTTATGCTATTCATAAATAATCAAATGGATACTCATAAAAATATCAAGACAAGTGTGAGTACCGTGGATGGCACTCTCCCAGGAGAGGCAAGTGAATCCATGGTGGTGTACTGTCATGGAGTTAGTGGACTCGTGTGCGATATCTAAAAAGTAAACAAAGAGTTAAAATTGTGTAGTGTAGGTTAGCCATGAGTCAAAGCTGGCATTGCTGCATAAACTCCAACCCCCCCCCTTGTTGATACATGAGCATGAATAGACTAGGTCTATTTTAAAGACTTGTTGAGTATGTTTGTACTCACGTTTGCTTAATAAATGTTGCAGATGAGACCCAGGACCCATCAGGTGGGTTCTTTCTAGATGTCGACGATGCCGAATAGCTGGTGTCCCAGCTACGACCTATGCCTGTGGCGGGCTGTAGATAGTCAGGCCATGTGCCTTTTTACCCTTTCATCTGTCTGTACTCAGATAGCTTTATGCTTCCTCTTGGTTTGTATGAACTTGTTTGTATGACTTGAGTGTCGGGTCATGTGACCCCTACTTGTAAGAACATATTATCCAAGGCTCGTCTGAGCCTCTTAAATAAAAGTTGTGTTGTTGTATGGTTATGTTGTGATGTCATAGTTGTATCTATGTATATCGGCCATGTCGTGCGTACGTGTGACGTGCAACGGTATGTATGGGATCCGACACCTAGTCGTGTGCCTTTAGTAGTACTCTTTACGGGAAACTACCTCTTTGTGCTTCCACCGAGCCATGGTAGCTTGCTACTGCTCCGGACACATTGATTGACCAGCATGTATCCTTGTTTTCTGCTGTGTCTGTCCCTTCGGGGAAACGTCTCGCAGTGTAATGGAGTCCCTGTAGCTTGCTACGACTCGTCTACGTGCAGTGATGGCATTTATGTCTCACGGCGCAATGGAGTCCTTGTAGCTTGCTGTGACTCGTCTACACATGCTTGAGGCCGACACCTGCATTGCTGGGTTATGTATGCTTGTTTCCGTACGGATGTGCCACTTGGGTTCTATGACTAGTCATGTCGGCCCGGGTTCTCTGTCGTTTGATTGCCAGTGACATGTTCACATACGTGAGCCAAAAGACGCAAACGGTCCCAGCTAAGGTAAGGCTGCAGCCGTGGAGCTTACCATGCGTGAGGTCGCAAAGTGATGTGATATGTTACAGTCTGGATTCATATGACTTAGAATCGGAGTCCCGACAGAGGACTTCAAAGGTCTCCTTGCGGGTTTTCAAGTAAGTTAGCCGATGTGTTTATTTTGCAAAGATTTTATTTATTCACATTATATACATGGAAGCCCCGGAGCCCTAGGCAAGGTGAAAAGGCTCGCCTAGGGATCACATCTGAATCCGATACCGAACTAGATACTTTAAGTGTCTGACATGTTAGAATAACTCGACATATGATCGGATTGCCTATAATTCGGGAATTGAGAGCCATGCACTGTATTAACTGTGTGGGTAATGCAGGCTTCGTCATCGGCGGTGGCCATAAATGGTGCCGAGCTAGAAGAGCTAAATCGGAAGCTGAAGTGCTCCGAAGACGAAGCTGAGGCCCTGAACCGAAGGCTCGACGAGTCTCAAGGTATGTCAAAACAGAATTTGAATGCCTTTGTCTGAGCTCTATAGTCCAAATACTATGAATGCAGCTTCTTCACATTGTATAATGCATGTGTAGCCTCGGTGAAGGAGGTGGAAAGGCTCAAGGCCGAGCTCTAGCGCGTGAAGGACAAGACGGCCGCCGAGAGGGTGGATGCTAAGGAAACGGTTGTCCTCCTTTCTGCCATGCGGGCCACTAGTGTCAAGCATGAAGCTCGCGTGGCAGAGGTCCAGCAGGATCTCAAGGATGCCAGTGAAATATGCGAGGCCTTGGAGCAGAAGAATAAGGCGAGCTTAGCATAACTATCCACTATGAAAATCGAACTCCAAAAGGAGCAGATGGAAAAACGGTTCTACGAGGAGCAACTGCGCCAGGCCAAGGAAATAGCAGATGGTAAGCCATACTCACTAAAGTGCGTATTCGGGGATAGCAGATTTGCATTGCTTACCTGGGTGTGGTGATCCTCAAGCACATCCTTCGATCTCAAGAAGAGCGTAGCGGACGCTAATCAGCTATTCGCCTCGCGGGGAGAAGGAGATGAAGCTCAGCTGTTCTGGGCATAGTTTGGAGCCCCCGAGCACCCTCCTCTTGTGGTGGAGCAGCTCAAACAGCTGATGGAGCTACACCAGATGGCAGAGCTAGCCATGAAGGACCTCTACATTCGCTTATGGCCCAGCGAGCCGCTACCAGGCAGCTACTTTGGCCTGGTGCATAGATTCATCGTTGCTACGCCCTGCCTTGACACCGTCAAGCGCTCCTCCTGCATCGAAGGAATCCGGATGGCCCTTGCCAAGGCCAAAGTGCATTGGCCGGGGCTAAATCCGATGAAGGTAGCCACCGACCCACTGCCACCCGGAAACGAGCATCGACACCCCGAGCTGTACTTTGATGGAGTGATGGAGAGTGCTTGGGTGATAGTGTCACAGTGTTCAGGTGATAAAATGTTTGAATGAGCTGTAACGCGTCCGAAGACTTGCCCAAACTTTTAATGATATTAGTATTTGTTCTTATATGGTTTTGCATTCCTTCATAACTCCTATGTGGCTGTTTAATACTGAAAGATGCGAGTCGTTGGCTTCAGCCCCCATGTAGATACTACGTGGGGTGTCTATGCCAATGCACTATGTCCCTTAGCCGTATTATCGGCACCCGAAGATGGTACAGTGCGGCAGACTAGGCAATCGGACTATAGTGCTTTATTTCTTTCACTTAGCCGTAGGGGCGCGAAAAGGACTACAGAAAGCGTACGATTAGCGACCAAAGTGTTGTGATGTTCGGACGAACCATGGCCAAACCCGGTATCACAATGTCTGCACAAAGGGAAAGTTCATCGTATAACACGGAATAGCCGCTTACGAGGATTGAAGTATAACGCTTCCAGCTCAGGGTTCACAGATCGGATCGCGCATACTATGACGGTACATTTTTGGCTTTCTCCCCTGAGGTGCTTGACCAGACTATCCGGAAGCACAATCGAGGGGTGCTCCCTTTGCCCTTTTAGCCGAATGAGCGGAACATAAAGGGGCAAGCACAGGAACCGGGCAACCCAACTTATTAACCAAAGACATAGTTTGGAACCAATGCATATAAAGCGAACGCCAAGACGCCGAACACATGATATATAAGGTGATTTGTGTTTGAACTCGAGCCACCGGTCTATTAGACGGTTACCTCGCGTCATACCAAATAGGTTCACTAGAAGAGGGAGAAAGGAGAAAAAATATGCACCGAAAAAAGGACAAATGAGGCCAACTTGCGTCACGCAATTTTGCATTTTATCAACAACCCTTATAACTCGGATTGTCGAAGCAACTGTTTACAGGTATGTGAAAGAAAAGAAAAATATACATGAGTTGTTGTACCAGAGGTCTTCGATTCGTAACCTGACGTCCTCGATATGCCCCCTTGCTAGTTGACTCCTGCTCTTAGATGTACCTTGATGGGTGTTAGTGTTCGGCGGGCGGATTTTGCTAACAATATCTTGAGAGGCCGCCGAATTGTGGGTGAGATTTATGTCATAGGCAGGATCTTTTAGGAGTGCCTGTGTTTTGTCCGAAGACGTGTTGACGGTAGCAGGTCGGGCCAGCCGAACACCCATCTTTATTTCCCCACCACTACCCGTGGAATCTTAAGTACGAAGTTGTGCCTCCTCGGCACATAATTTGCTAGTCCTGAGGTTCTGCGGTGAGGGGAGTGTCCCTATAGAGGGGAGGAGGAAGGGTCTGAGTTTTGGTCTGAAGCCGAACTCGCCTCCCAGCCTTTTGTGCCTTTATGGCGGATGTCGGAACTTGCCAATCTTCTTTGTAGATAAATCCGGCCGCTAAGGCCAATGCATGTTCCTAAGTTCTGAGGGAGTGCTCTCTATTGCCGTTGATAGTAATGACCCCTTGGGGCCCGGCATCTTGAGCTTGAGGTATGCGTAGTGTGGGACCGTGTTGAAACGAGCGAACGATGTCCGACCAAGCAGCGCATGATAGTCACTGCAGAAGGGCACAATGCCGAAGATCAAATATTTGCTGCGAAAATTATCGGGAGAGCCAAACACAACTTCCAGAGTTACGGAGCCCGTACATCGGTCCTCAACACCTAGGATCACTCCTTTGAAGGTAGTGCTACTGGGTTTGATCCTTGACTGATCTATGCCCATCTTTTTCACCGTATCTGAGTAAATCAGGTTGAGGTTACTTCCTCCATCCATTAGGACTTTTGTGAGGTGATACCCATCTATAATGGGGTCTAGTACGAGGGCCACTGAACCGCCATGGCGGATACTGGTCGGATGATCACGCCGATCAAAGGTGATCGGGTATGCCGACCATGGGTTGTACTTCGGGGCTACGGGTTCCATAGCATAGACCTCCCGAAGGGCGCGCTTCCTATCCTTCTTTGGTATATGGGTGGCGTATATCATGTTAACTGTTTTGACTTTGGGAGGGAATTTCTTCTGTCCGCCACCAATTGGACCCCGAGGTTCATCCTCGTCCTCGCTGCGAGAGCTTTTGCCTTGGTCCTCGGGTGGTATATTGCCGGCCTGTTTAAACACCCAACAGTTGCACTGTGTGTGGTTGGTGGGCTTTCCGAAGTCCCATGGATTTGGCAAGGCCTTTCAATGATCTTCTTGAGCTGAGTGGGTCCATCACGATTGCCTTTAGGAGGCTTCTTCCTCTGCCTAGGTCGGGAGTTGCAGAACCCGGCATTTACAGCCGTATCATCGGCATCGCTGTTATTGTGTCGGTGCTTATTCTTATTGCGCTTCGGTTTTAAGTTGCCATCCCGAGCTTCAGGAGCTACGGGATCTTCGGAATTGTGGTTGCGTCTTGCCAGCCAATTGTCTTCACCCATGCAAAAGCGGATCATGAGGGAGGTAAGGGCGGACATGGTCCGAGGCTTGTCCTGGCCTAGCTGGTGGGCTAGCCATTCATCCCGAATATTGTGCCGGAAGGAGGCTATGGCCTCAGCATCCGGATAGTCGACGATTTGGTTCTTCTTAGTCAAGAACCGATTCCAAAATTGCCGAGCAAACTCGCCGGGCTTGTGGACGACATTGCTGAGATCGGAGGAGTCTGGCGGGTGGACATAGGTTCTCTGGAAGTTAGAGCGAAACACATCTTCCAGGTCTTCCCAGCATCCAATGGAGTTTTTGGGGAGGTTGTTTAACCAGTGCCGAGCTGGCCCCTTAAGCTTAAGAGGGAGGTATTTGATGGCATGGAGATTATCTCATCGCACCATGTGGATATGGAGGAGAAAGTCCCCAATCCATACGATTGGGTCTGTGGTCCCATCATACAGTTCTATATTCATGGGTTTAAACCCTTCGGGGAACTGATGCTGCATTACCTCATCTGTGAAGCATACTAGATGAGTGGCGCCTCTGACCCGTGCTATGTCGCGCCTATATTCGGCGTCTGTATGGGGCCGGCTGCATTCCCGGACTTTGTTGTTTTGGTTAAACCATGGTCTGTATCCGCCCCGTCTATCAGGCGAGTACTCTCTGGATCCATAGATGGATCTTGTGCGGCCTGCCATGTGATCCAGGTCATCTAGCAGGTCGAACCTGTCATTGGGCTCTAATGGCTCCTTGCCCCGTCTCCGGGGCACTGCCGGTATATAACCGGTTTTGTCAGTCATCCTGTCTCGACCGCGAGGGGGGCGGTCCATCTTGTCGTATGGGGTACGATTTGGACACGGAGTATTCGTGAGTTCATCATCAAACTGCGGCAACAACCTTCTCCAAGGGTAGCTTTTGGGTTGGTTTGACAGACTGGTGCTGTATGCTTCCTCGGTTGAGAGGACTTTCGTCCATCGATCATTGAGGTAGCCCTATTCGTCTTTGAGCTGTCGTTCTTTTGCCTTGAGCCTGCGAGCCGTTGCCATATTTCTTCCTGATCTTCAAGGTTATTAGGGATGTACAGGTCATCGGCTTTTGGTATATTTTGCTCCTCGACAGGGGGAAGGTAATCATCACCTTCAGAGTCGTTGATGTTATCGGGGTTGTTTTGGTCCTCAGGCCCGTCCGGACCCTCTAACGGGTGCTCGGGGATATCGGGATTGCCATGATTGGTGGGGGTATTACCGTCCCCATTGCTGATAATAGCTTTTCTTTCTTTTTTGATTTTCGAAAGCTTATGCGATTTCTTGCGCCTTGATGGCGTGTCGCCCGATTTGTCACCGTCATTGTGAGGCGTGTTGTCGCCATTAGTGGCAGGAGTATCTACCATGTAGACGTCGTATGTAGAAGTGGCGGTCCAACTCCCGGTGTTAACAGGGGTGCGAGCACAGTCCTATTCATCCATGTATTCTGCTTCCTTGGAGGCATAGTCCAGCATGTCGGTTAAATCCTCGATAGTGGCTATCAAGTGGGTGGTGGGTGGGTCGAAAAATTCGTCTTGGCCCGCACCATAACCGAACAGAGCGTAGATCGAGGCTAGATCGTCGGTGATCTTCCTCGACGAGAATCGATCCAGGGCCTCGTCGACTGCAGAGGGCCCGATCGGATCCAGCTATTCGGAACTCGCGGAGTTAACCTTCATGACGTCCAAACATGGGAAGTGTTCGGCAAGAACACATGTTCGGTCATATGGCTTAATGGCCGTACCAGGATAAGAGATCGCCTCATTGCCATGGGTGACCCCATCGGCATGTCCGAAGAAAGGGCTTGAGGTTAAAGCCTCAGAGTCCGCAGGGGTTACAGTCGAAGCTGTGAGACCGATTAATGACAAGTCACCCCGAGAGTCAATGGAGAACTCTAAGTTTCCAAATCTAACCTCTCGATCGGGGGCGAAGTTCTTAATGCGGCCTAGATGGCTAGTGGAATCAGCGTGCAGCACAACGCTGCCGAAGTCGAAGATCTGTCTAGGGACAAAAACATGCATGTTGCGGACCTCTTCGTTGATGACAAGGCGAGGCGTCAATTCCATCATGCTCACAGAGGAACTCGCAATGAAAGCACCAATGTCGGTGTCAAAACCGGCGGATCTCGGGTAGAGGGCCCCGAACTGTGATGCTAGAATCGGCGGTAACGGGAGACGAAGGGGACAAGGATTTACCCAGGTTCGGGCCCTCTGATGGAGGTAATACCCTATGTCCTGCTTGGTTGTATTGATGATATGGGGGTTACAGAGTTGATCTACCTCGAGATCGAATAGCTAACCCTAGATGAGTTGTTCTCTGCCTATACCCTAAAACCCTCCGGCTTATATAGGTGCCGAGGATACCTAGGGTTTACACATGGTCGGTTACATGCCTAAGAGATAAACATGCCTATTTACTACATCAAATGTGAAGCGCAAGGCGTGCTTCCCAAAGCTTCCATCCTGGAGACTGTGCCCTCAAATCTTCCGATGTTCGGTAAGTAGCCCTCATAGTCTGGCCCATAACAATAGGTCGGCCATCCGAGGACCCCCTAATCCAGGACTCCCTCAGGGTGGCCACGTCGTGACTCTTCTGGCCCTCCCACGAAGCATCGAATGCCTCTTTTGTTTCTAAAAAATCGTCAAATGTTTTTGGGCGATTCCGAGAACTTTCATTTTATGCACAAAAAACAACACTGCGGTAGTTCTCCTGAAAACAACGTCAGCTCGGGTTAATTCTCAATAAATCATATAAAGTGCATCAAAACCATATAAAAGTATTGTAAACATAGGTGAATATGGCATGAATACTTCATAAATTATAGATATGTTGCAGACGTATCAGCATCCCCAAGCTTAATTCCTACTCGTCCTCGGGTAGGTAAATGATGAAAGAAATAATTTATGAAGTGTGAATGCTACCATAGTGCATAAGTTTGATCAATGATAATTTCAACCACTTTTCCTAGCATCATAACAACAACTCTTTCTCATAAAACTCATGATGATGAAGTAGCAACCAATTCACGTGTTATGGTTCAAACAATGAAATATCTTGAAACTTAACAACCTATGTTTTAGTTACCAAACAATTGCAATTCAACTTATTCTCAACAAAGTTTAGCTAAGAGCCCTACATACTCAATCAGCATATAGTCTTCTATGATTTCTAGTACTCAAAGCATATTTTTGGAACAAATGACTTCCATCGAACACATAGAAAGATAGGGGCTTAATGTTTCTCCTCTCAACTCATTTATCATAGAGATAATTGTCAACAATAATAAGTCATGATCAAATATGTTTGACTGACCATATGTGCCTAGATCTTTCCCCACCACATGATGCTTGTCAACTAATAGATTGTGGTTGGAATAGGAAGTTGAATCAACATGAAAAGTAATGAAAGAAAATAGATTGTCCCTTCGTAGAGGGAAGTAGGGATTTGCATATGTGCCAGAGCTCATTCTTTAATACAAAGATGAATATAATTTTGGGAGGTGCACCCTTCCTATCAACGTTACGACCGAGAGTTATCAATATCTTCCATGTTAAACACATTAGCAGCGGTTCCCAAGTGGTAGAAGTAAAGGTTTACTCCCCCTCCAGCAGCAAACACACTCCATGGCTAGCCTAATCCATGGGTGCCATCCATACCAACAACATTGCTTGGGGGAGTTTTGTTTAGCTATTTGCATCTTTTTATTTAGAGACTGGGAATCCCTATTACCGCCCCTCTCGTGCAAGTACGAGTGAATAAACACTCATCATGAGAATAACCCGCTTAACATGGAATATACTGACCATCCCCTGTCGCTCCATGAGCGGTCCAGGCACACCAAACATATGCTTATTTGAAATTTTAGAGGTGATATATGCAAAATTTACTTGGAACGGCAAGGTAATACCGCATATAGGTAGATATAGTGGACTCTTATGGCAAGAAACTAGGTTTAAGGGTTTTTGGATGCATAACTAGTATCTCTACTTAGTACGGATTTTTGGCTAGCAAAAGGCTCTAAACAAGCACCACATGTTGGAGGATCCATACCAATATAACTTCTATGCAAATATACACAACCATAACTCATTACATTGTCTTCCTTGTCCAACTTCAGCTAATTTTCTCAAGTTTGAAAATAATTAACGGGTATTCACAATCATAGAAGATGTCCAAGATAATATATTTGTATGTGAAAGTTCTCTTCCTTATACTAATCATTCACGAATTGCTTGTATGACCAATATAGTGATTGTCAACCTGCAATAGATTTTACTTTCTAAACCAGATGTGAAGCTACTACTAAGCATAAAGCACAATGATAATTTCAGATTTATGATATTCATTCATTCACAATTTACTCTTAGGATATAAGTGAAGCTCAAGAGTAAACATCAAAACTACTCTTCAAAAGATATAAGTGAAGATCAATGAGTAGGTAAACAATCAAGTAGCTATGTGAGGACTCTGTCTCTCTCTCTCAATAAATATTTTCAGATCTGAGTATTTTATTCAAGGGGCAATTGCATTTTTGCCTCTAGTTGGAACCTACCCACGGGTTTTGCCCTTACTTTTCGACTCTGCTCAGTTTTGCCCCTAGATTTGCCTCCAAGGTCACTCAAATGTCCTTTGACCATTTGACCAATACTTTGAAAATTCATAACAAATTCATACGAACTCAAAAAAATGCAAACAAGATTTCAAAATGTTCAGAAAAACATTAACTTTATGTACATGTCATTTTCATTCACGAAAAAGTACCATTTAATTTACCCATGGTTATCAATGTTATCAACATTATGAAAATAAAAGGTCATAAAGAATAGTGTTTTCATGAATAAAAATTACATCCAAATGTAGGTGATATTCTCCGAACATCCTGATATCTGTTTTGCATTTTTCTGAGTTCATATCAACTTGATATGAAGTTTCAAAATAATGGTCAAAGTCAAGTGAAACTTCATAACAAGTTCATATGAACTCAGAAAAATGCAAATAAGATATCAGCATGTTCAAAAAAACCACCTACATTTGCATGTAATTTTTTTCACAAAAAAATATTGTTTATACATTTTTATTTTAAAAAATGTTTATAATATTAATAATCATGTGTAGTTTAAATGGTACTTTTTTCCTAAATGAAAATGACATGTCATAAAGGTAATGTCTTCCTGAACATTTCGATATCTTGTTTGCATTTTTTGTGTTCATATGAATTTTTTACGAATTTTCAAAGTATTGGTCAAACGGTCAAAGGGCATTTGGGCGACCTCGGAGGCAAATTTAAGGGCAAAAATGAGCAGAGTCAAAAAGTAAGGGCAAAACCCATGGGTAGGTTCCAACTAGGGGCAAAAATGTATTTGTCCCTTTATTCAAACATCAAGCAAAACAAAATAAAATGACATTCCAAGAATATCACATATCATGTGGACAAATAAAAATTTAGGCTCAACATAGGCTAACCGGTAGTTGTTAATCAAGAGTGGTGGGATGCGTAGCATCCCCAAGCTTAGATGCTTGAGAGTTCTTGAAAATATTTACTTGGGGTATCGTGGGCATCCCCAAGCGTGAGCTTTTTTATCTCATTCAACCCTCTCATATCCCGGTTTCACCTATTCTCAAAAACTTCATCCACACAAAACTTGAAAAGAACTCGTGAGATAGGTTAGTGCACATAATAATAAATCTACTCTTTATGTACTGTCAAGACAATTTGCATAATAATTTCAAACATCGTATACTGTTTACTATCATTTCCACAATTATATCTACCAATATAGTCTATGGAAACTATAGGAAAAGTAGATAACAAATCTATGACAGCAATCTGTCCAAACAGAACAGTCCGTAGCAATTTATGAAAACGGTGTACTTATGTAACTCAAAAAATTATGAAAATTTAGGACATGCTAAACACTTTATACTAAAACACTATGTAAAAATTTCAGGAACTTTTTACATTCAAGTAAAATATGAAAATTAAAACACTATAGCAAACGTTTTTGTTCTTACACAGCACATATCAAACATGTAAATCAAGCATCCTAAGAGGTAATTCTCGGAAATTTTTATTGAAAACAAGATTATAAATATCATATAATAGAGAACAAAAAATTATAACGACACTCCAAGCAAAACACATATCGTGTAACGGATAAAAATATAGCTCCACATAAGATGTACCGATAATGTTAGAGACGAAAGAGGGGATGTCTTCCGGGGCATCCCCAAGCTTAGACGCTTCAGTATTCCTTGGATATTATCCTAGGTGTGCCTTGGCCATCCCCAATCTTAGGTCCTTGCTGCTCCCTATTCATCTCATATCGATATCTCACCCAAAACTTGAAAACTTCAATCACACAAAACTTAACGGAACTTCGTGAGATGGGTTAGTGTAGTAAAGATAGATCATTCACTTAGGTACTGTAAAGACAATATTCATAATTGTTATCACATAATACATACTGTATTCCGTTATTCCCACAATTTACATGACCAAATATAAGCTATGGAAACACTTGAAACATGCAAACTATGCATGCAAAACAGAATCTGTCAAAAACAAAACAATCTGTAAAGATCTGAATGATCACCATACTTCACTGAATCTAACAATTTGCATAGAAATGTTGTGTAGAAATTTCAGAATTTGTTGATTCTCCATTAAAATCATATAGTTTATATACTAGAAGCAAAACTTTTTGTTTTTGCATAGAATCAAACAAGCAAGTGTCCACACTATCCCAAAGGCTTTACTTGGTACTTTATTGAAATAAAATACACAAAACATGATTACTATAGTATCTTAATCATGTGAACACATGAAAAGAGAAAGGAAAAGTGTTGGGTTGTCTCCCAACAAGCGCTTTTCTTTAATGCCTTTTACCTAGGCATGATGATTTCAATGATGATCGTATAGGAAATAGTATTTGAGACATGGAATAGAGAATCATGAATCACATGACAAGAACATTTAAGTCTAACCCCTTCCTATGCATAGGGATTTTGTGAGCAAACAATTTATGGAAGCAAAAATCAACTAGCATAGGAATGCAAAACAAGCATATCTTCAAAATTTTGAACACATAGAGAGGAAACTTGGTATTATTGCAATTCCTACAAGCATAAGTTCCTCCCTCATAATAGTTTTAAGTAGAATTATGAAGGAATTCAACAATATAACTATCACATACAGCATTCTTTTCATGATTCACAAGCATAGAATTTGTATTACTACCCACATAAGCAAATTTCTTCTCATTCATAATAGTGGGAGCGAACTCAACGAAATAACTATCATGAGGTACTTGATTGACATAACCACTTTGAATATTAAAATCATGAGAACAAGTTTCATGGTTGTCATAACTCTTTATAGCATACATGTCATCACAATAATCATCATACATAGGAGGCATGCTATCATCATAATAGTTTTGCTCATCAAAACTTGGGGCACTAAAAATATCATCTTCATCAAACATAGCATCCCCAAGCTTGTGGCTTTGCATATCATTAGCATCATGAATATTCATAGAATTCATACTAAAAATATTTCTATCATGCTCATCATTCAAGGAATTATCATCAAGTCTTTTAATAAATTCTTCCTCTACCAACTGAGCACAATTTTCTAAACCATCATTTTCACGAAAGACATTAAAGAGACAAAACAATTGATGCAACCTAAACTCCATTTTTGTGTAGTTTTATTTTATAAAACCAAACTAGTGAAAAACAAGGAAATAAAAGATTTGATTGCAAGATCTAAAGATATACCTTCAATCACTCACCTTCCCGGCAACGACACCATAAAAGAGCTTGATGTCTACTACGCAACTTTATTCTTGTAGACTCCTGTTGGGCCTCCAAGCGTAGAGTTTTGTAGGACAGTAGCAAGTTTCCCTCAAGTGGATGACCTTAGGTTTATCAATCTGTGGGAGGTGTAGGATGAAGATGGTCTCTCTCAAACAACCCTGCAGTCAAATACAAGAAATATCTTGTGTCCCCAACACAACCAATACAATGGAAAATTGTATAGGTGCACTAGTTAGGCAAAGAGATGGTGATACAAGTGTAGTAGTGATAGTAGATATTGATTTTTGTAACCTGAAAATAAAAAAAACAGCAAGATAGCAAGTGACAAAAATGAGCACAAACGGTATTGCAATGCTTGAAAACAAGGCCTACGGTCCGTACTTTCGCTAGTAATATCTCAACAATGCTAATATAATTGGATCACATAACCATCCCTCAACGTGCAACGAATAATCACTCCAAAGTTCTTATCTAGCAGAGGGCATAAGAAGGAATTGTTTATAGGGTACGAAACCCACCTTAAAGTTATCCTTTCCGATTGATCTATCCAAGAGTTTGTACTAAAATAACCAAGTTATCCTTTCCGATCGATCTATATAAGAATTCGTACTAGAACAACACCTTATGATACGCATCAACCAACTCTAATGTCACCTACATACTCCAATGTCACCACAAGTATCCATGAGTTAATTATACGATACGCATCAAACAATTTCAGATTCATAATACTCAATCCAACACAAAGAACCTCAAAGAGTGCCCCAAGATTTCTACCGGAGAAGCTTGGACAAGAACGTGTATCAACCCCTATGCATAGATTACCCCAATGTCACCTCGAGAATCCTCAAGTTGAGTACCAAGACAAGTTGTAGTGAATCAATAGAACATCCCATTTTCACCACGGGTATCCACATGCAAGACATATATAAGGTGTTCTCAAATCGAATAATCATTCCAACATAATGAAATCTCAAAGGGAAAACTCAATTCATCACAACAAGATAGAGAGGGAAACACACCATATGATCCAACTATATTAACAAAGCCCGTGATACATCAAGATCGTGCCATCTCAAGAACACGAGAGAGAGAGAGAGAGATTGAACACATAGCCACTGGTACAAACGGTCAGCCCCGAGGGTGGACTGCTCCCTCCGTATCATGGACTCCGTCGGGATGATGAAGATGGCACCGGAGATGATCTACCCTCTTCGACAGGGTACTGTTTTCTCTCCAGAATGGTTTTTCATCGATACAGAGGCCTTGCGGTGGCGGAACGAGGAGTCTAGGGTTATTTTTTATGGTTTCTGTATTTATAGGAATTTTTGCTGTTGGTTTGATGCGGACATGGTCCACGAGGTGAGCACCCTCCACCAGGGCATGGTTTGGGGGCCTGGCGTGCCCTGGTGCAGGGTGGCCACCTCGTGACTCTTCTGGCCATCCCCCGAAGCATCGAATGCCTCTTTTGTTCCAAAAGAATTGTCAAAAAAATTCAGGCGATTCCAAGAACTTTCATTTTCTGCACAAAAAACAACACCACGGTAACAGCATCAGTCCGGGTTAGTTCTAAATAAATCATATAAAGTGCATCAAAATCATATAAAAGTACTATAAACATAGGTGAATATGGCATGAATACTTCATAAATTATAATTATGTTGGAGATGTATCAACTATCCATTTATTTTAATGTTGAGTCATCACCTTCTAAAAATAAGCACCAGATCTGAGAGCACTATTGTCATCCTCATGCATTGTGTATAGTGAATGTTGGATGCATCATGATTGGATCTTTTCTAACATGAATTACAATGTTTATTCGCTGCTTGAACTTTGGAGGTGCTCCACATTTATGTTTTGCGGTCTTAGAAAGGGCTAGCGAGATACCACTATTGTCATATTATATCACGATTGTTTTGACAAATTGTTTGTACTTGAGATACCTTATTATTGCTCGCTAGTTGCTTGCATCATTGATATGTGTTAATATAGTCTTTAAGAGCTATTGTTGACATGGTTAGTCATGATCTTTGCTGAAAACCTGGGTGCTACTTAAGCATATGTATGTAAACAAGAACAAAAGAATTCGTAAAAGTTTTTCTTTCTCATTTTTAGTTTGTCAACTGAATTGCTTGAGGACAAGAAAGGGTTTAAGCTTGGGGGAGTCGATATGTCTCCAACGTGTCTACTTTTCCTAACACTTTTCCTCTTGTTTTGGACTCTAATTTGCATCATTTGAATGAATCTAACCCGGACAAATGTTGTTTTCAGCAGAACTACCATGTTGTTGTTTTTGTGCAGAAATAAAGTTCTCGGAACAGAACGAAACTTTTGGGGGTTTTATTTTGGAATATATGAGGAATTATGGAGACAGAAGCCACCTGAGAGGGGGCCCAGGGTGCCCACCCTCTACCAGGGCGCGCTAGACCCCCCTGGCGCGGCCTAGTGGAGGGTGAACACCTCGTGGGGGCCCCGACCCTAATTCCAACACTATAAATTCACAAATCTTCAGAAAAACAGGGAGAAAGAATTATCGTGTTTCACGATACGGAGCCACCGCCACCTCCTGTTCTTCATCGGGAGGCCAGATTTGGAGCCCGTTTGGGGCTCCGGAGAGGGGAATCTTCGGTCTTCATCATCATCAACCCTTCTCCATCGCCAATTCCATGATGCTCCCCACCAAAAGTGAGTAATTCCTTCATAGGCTTGCTGATCGGGGAGGAGTTGGATGAGATTCATCATGTAATCGAGTTAGTTTTGTTAAGGCTTGATCCCTAGTATCCACTATGTTCTAAGATTGATGTTGCTATGACTTTGCCATGCTTAATGCTTGTCACTAGGGCCCAAGTGCCATGATTTTAGATCTGAACCATTTATGTTATCATCATTATATCTATGTTCTTGATCCGATCTTGCCTAGTCATATGCACCTATTATGTGTTATGATCCTTCAACCCCGGGGTGACAGAAATCGGGATACTTCACGGTGATGAGCGTAATTTGAGGAGTTCATGTATTCACTATGCGCTAATGCTTTGTTCTAGTTCTCTATTAAAAGGAGGCCTTAATAGCCCTTATTTCCTTACGGACCCTGTCACCACTGTCGGATATCGGGCTCAGCAAAACCCTCAAGGTTCGAACACAGGGGAGTGTGCGAAAATCCCCTGAAGCCTCGCCCTACTTAGCTTGCTACTCGATGGTTACTATGGCGAACTCGCATGATGACGGGGAAGAAGATGAACACGGTGGTTTACCCAGGTTCGGGCCGCTAGGAAGCATAATACCCTACTCCTACTTTGGTGGATTGTCTCTCGGGGAGGTGTGGTGGATGAACTAGTACAGTGGTTATCAGTCCCGCGAGGGTGCTCTAGTGGTGTTCTTGGTTCTGCCTTGCCTTGTGGCTTGTCGAGTGGTTCTCTTGGATCGTCCACGTCTATGGTGTGATACGTCTCCAACGTATCTATAATTTTTGATGATGGAATGCTATTATATTATCTATTTTGGATGTTTTATATGCATTAATATGCTATTTTATATTATTTTTGGGATTAACCTATTAATCTAGAGCCTAGTGCCAGTTTCTGTTTTTTCCTTGTTTTTGAGTTTTGCAGATATGGAATATTAAATGGAATCCAAACGGAATAAAACCTTAGGAAGGAATTTTTTTGGAAGGAAACAAATCAACCAGGCTTGGAGTGCACGGCAATGACCCTGCCATAGAGCCACAAGCCTACTAGGCGCAGGGCCCCCTGGCCACGCCTAGTAGGCTTGTCGCCTCCCAGCAGATCTCCTAACCCTAATCTTTGGCCTATAAATTCCCAAATATTCCCCCAACATCAAAAAGATCCACGCAAACACTTTTCCACCGCCGGAAGCCTCCGTTCCCGAGAGATCCAATCTTGGAGCCTTTTTCGGTAATCTGTCGGAGGGGGTTTCGATCACGGAGGGCATCTACATCAACTCCATTGCCCCTCCGATGATGCGTGAGTACTCCACCACAGACCTACGGGTGCATAGCTAGTATCTAGATGGCTTCTTCTCTCTCTCTCTCTCTCTCTCTCTCTCTCTTATCTCCAATACCATGTTCTTCATGATCTTCATGGAGATCTATCCGATGTAATCCTCTTTTGTGGTGTGTTTGTTAAGATCCGATGAATTGTGATTTTATGTTCAAATTATCCATGAATCTTATTTGAATATCCTCTGAATTATTATTTGCATGATTTCATATCCTTGCAAGTCTCTTCGAGTTATTGGTTTGGTTTGGCCAACTAGATTACTAATTCTTGCAATGGGAGAAGTGCTTGGTTTTGGGTTCAATCTTGCGGTGTCCTCACCCAGTGACATAGTAGGGGTAGCGAGGCAGGTATTGTATTGTTGCCATCAAGGGTAACAAGATGGGGTTTTAATCATATTGCTTGAATTTATCCCTCTATATCATGTCATCTTTCTTAATGCGTTACTCTGTTCTTCTTGAACTTAATACTATAGATGCAGGCAGGAGTCGGTCGATGTGTGGAGTAATAGTAGTAGATGCAGAATCATTTCAGTATACTTGATCCAGACGTGATGCCTATATGAATGATCATTGCCTTGGATAACTACATGATTATTCGCTTTTCTATCAATTGCTTGACAGAAATTTGTTTACCCACCATGATATTTTCCTTCGAGAGAGAAGCCTCTAGTGAAACCTATGGCCCCCAGGTATACTTTCCATAATATACTTTCAGATCTATAAACCAAAAATACCAAAAGTACTTTTCTGTAATTTATTGACCTTTTACTTTCCGTTCTCATTTACATCTATATCTTTCGGATCTAATCCTTGCAAATAATCGTGAAGGGATTGACAACCCCTTTATAGCGTTGGGTGCAAGAGTTTGATTGTTTGTGTAGGTGCATCCATTGGTGACTTTCTTGTTCCTCCTCCTAGATTGAGACCTTGGTTCTCAACAACTGAGGGAAATACTTATCTACTTCGCTGCATCACCCTTTCCTCTTCAAGGGAAAACCAATGCACACTCAAGAGGTAGCATGGTGCGGCCTAGCCTCTATATATAGCAGTGGCCCGGGTTCTCCTCCCTTATCACAATGGCGGGAAGGGATCCCACAATGGCCAAATTTGAAGGGGGAGAGGAGTACATTCGCGCCATGTCCAAAGGCAGTCTTTGCCTGTAAAGTAGCTGTCGGTGATGCAGAGGAGGGCTCGGCGATGACATCTGCCCTGCGAGGCTCGTGGTTGTGGTCTTGTTGCACTGGAATGCAAACCTTTGGGAGGTTCTTAGGGAACCCACGTACGTCCTTGCTCCCTTTGCACCAAAGGGGAAACTGCACCACCTGGCGCGCTGGCGCTCGTCTGTCCTTCCCCTGCATCTTCTTTGACTCCTGAGGCTGGGTTCTGCTTAGAGATCTCTGCCGCTCCCGAGGGGGCCTGAGGAGGCCCATCGTTGCTAGTCTTGGTGTCGTTCATCCTCGCGAGCCTGGGGTCCTCGTGAGGGCCTTGTCTTGAGTGGAGCCACGCCAGGCAATGTCATGGGTTGCAGGTAGGTAGGTCTGGGTACCCCCATTCCCAGAACACCAACAGTAGCCCCTGGGCCCAAGGCGCGCTCGATTTGGCTTCTAGGCGAAGCCGTCTAAGGTGGCCCGAAGCATCGCGGGCCCCAAACGCATACGAGCTAGGCTTTACACGCATCGAACGCCTGGGCGGCGATGCCCATGCTCCTCGAAGGCATCAGGAACCGCCCCAAGTCAAATTGATGTGACGCCTGTGTGTAGCGCCGGCCATCATTGCCCTTCCTTGAATGTTCCTGCTGCCTCGGGCCTCTACTCCTCGGGCCATATGGAAGTGACCCGTCAATCGGTTGGGGAGGCAACACATATGGTACCGCGCTGATCGAACCGCCCCGCGACGCCCGAGAGGCGCATGACGCTCGCTCTCCCATGCCGCCTTGTGGCTGCAGTTATGCCTATAAATCCGCCCCGCCCCGGGCAGGGGGGTATTGCAGTGTCGAGGTGTCTTCTTGCTTCAATCACTCTGTGGAGAAAACCCTCTTCTTCTCGCTGCTTCTCCTCCCCCATGGCGTCTGGAAGAAGCATTGCGGCTGCGGGGAAACGCGCAGCACTGCTAGCTCCCTCGCCCTCCTTCAGAGGCAGTGGCGGGGGGCCCTCGGGGTCGGCGTAGGTTCGCTAGCGCTGGGCCATGGTGGATGTGTGAGTGCTCCGCCGTCTCCTTCTTTCGTAGTTGTCCTATCCGACGCTCCGTACCTGATCCTTTTCTTCTTCTAGGGTGCCTGCGACCATGAAACGCAAGCTCGGGGAGCTCTAGGAGGAGGTGGCCGCGCTGCAGGCCCAACTGACGACCGTTGATGCCGGCTTCCAAGCCGCCCTTAGGGGCGAAGCGGAGGCCATGGCGGAGCTGGCATCCCTCCAAGCCCAGGTCAAGGAGGCGGCCAATGTCATGCAGGCCGCATAGGACGAGGCAGCTTATGCCAAGATGCTGGAGTCCCAGTGCACCAAGTAGTACCTCGACATTGGAAGACGGCGCAGTGAGCCGGTTTGTTGGGGAAGCCCCCGCTCCTCCCAGTGCGCAAGGCGACGGCGGCTACCTCAAGTTCTCTAGCTGGGTGGTGAAGAAGCTAGAGACTGGCATCTCCCGCGTGAACGCGGAGAGCAAGGCGACGCGTGCGACCTGCGTCTTCTCCAACTTGCACCGCCTCGCCCTGGAGCTCGATCTCTAGTGCATCATGGAGTGGGTGCCTAAGGGGCTCCAAAGGCCCCTCCGGGACGAGATGCGCCCGTACGTGGATTCCCTGGTGGAGCGGTTCATCCAGGTGCCCGCTCCCAAAGCGGAGGGCGGCTCCGGCGCCATGGCGGTCGGCGACTCGGACGGCGACAGCGACTCCTCCGCCTAGACTTCCCCTGCCTCCCTTTCGTGGTACCTATATTAGTTTAAGAATAACTCGGCCCTATGGGCGTTAATCTTTTGCGCATTACCTTTGCCTCTGTTTATTTTTGTTAAATCGTCAGTCGTGTGCTTGTAGTGACACGACTTAGTTTCCTTGTGCAGGGCTTGGCGCTGCCGCCGATGCGGCCCTGTGATGGTGACTGGCTGGGCCCTCGTGAGGCCCTCCCTCCCGAGGGGCAGCCTGTGGCCGCCAGCTCCGGGTTAGTGACCTTGTTGCTCATTGTCGCAGGGTCCCTCTCTTTGAGTTGTTCCCTCTGGCGCTTCAGGCCTCAGGGTTTTTTTGGTAGCCGCGCATAGTGGCCCGTAGTACCTACATCCTCATGTTAGTGTGCACAACCTGTTGGGCATATAACCCCGTGATATGACCCGGCTGGAAGGTTCCGGTTGATAAGCATTGGTTATGAGCCGGCCCACGAAGATATGTATTAGCTGGAGGCCCAAGAACTTCGGCGGCTCTTGAGGTGGGCCGAACGACAGAGACCCGGATGTGCAAGACCTTCCAAAGGATAACTTGGTTGGTAAGATAGAGATGGATTCGGAGATGTAAAGCGTGATCCGTATGTACAATTGTAAGACCCGACGGCTCTGACCTCTGATATAAAGGCAGAGCCGGGGCGGCTTAGAGAGAGGGGAGAAAAATCTAGGTCAAGCGTCTAGCCCCTTGTAATCGATACAACAAGCAATAACAACACAAGCAGGACGTAGGCTTTTACCTCGGCTTGAGGGGCTGAACCTGGGTAAACTCGTGTCCTTTGTCTCAATCAACCCCTTTGAGTCCACTACCATGGCGATGGCTCCGAACTCAAGTCTGGTAACCCGGACATCTGCCGTGACAAAACCACGACAGTTGGCGCCCATCGTGGGGCATGCTTTCGGTGGTGTTGAGTTCTCAAAGGGCTCCCTTCCAAATCTCGAAGGATACGTAGTTGGGAGGATGAGCAAGAGTCGTCACGGCTGGCTCTACATCGACGATGCCGGCTGGGGGCTTGATGCTGTTTCCATGGAGTATGGTTTTAGGGTTCCATTCGGCGGGATCCAGGTGTTCATCGGAAAGATCGATGGATCTACACCCGGGCCGGACGTCTGCACCAACATCGTCGAGCCGGCTCGGCGTCTCTAGCCCGCACGTAAGGTAGGCCCTGCCCGTGTTAACCCGGTTCAGGAGGATGTCTTCGTGGGCTTCACTCAAGGTATGGATCTGGAAGCATCCGGATCTCAAGGACTCTCGTGCACTCCGATGATGAGTCGTCAAGTGGGGAAACTGAATCTGTGTACCAGCTCAGCAATGGTGGCCTTGGGGGCTACGGTGACACTCGCCCCGAGTCAAAGCACGGTGAATCAGATGAGCCGGAACTGTTATCTCATGCGGCGGTATTCATGGCAGGGCCAGGGGTGGCCGGGTCGGAAGCTAATCCTCCCCAGCCGCCGTCTCAGGGCCTTGTGGAGTTGATGGATGAGCTTGAGGCTTTGTTAGCTACAGAGGTCACACCAGATAATCAGGTGGCTCATAACGCAGAGATCGCAAGGATAAAGGGCCGGATGACTGAGGAGCATTAGAGGCTAACTGATTTAAACTCCCAGATGGAGGCAGAGGCAGCACAGCTCAAGGCCGACGCTTTCCGTTTGGGGATGGAACAGTTTTCAGCGGCAGCTGTGCACCGCAGGAGGCATCAATCTCGTCTGCCGGAGCGCTATGAGGCGAGGAATCTCTTCAACACCCCCGGCTCTGGGAGAGCGGCGGCTGCCCCTGGGGAAGGGCGAGCAGTGGCTCACATGGCCCCTCCCGGAGGGTTTACGACACCGGCGGGTCATTATTCTAGCCGGGGGTTATATCCCCAACACAACCCTTGTCCCGTCCTCGGGCCGCCATTAGATTAGGAGGATCTGCTTGGTTTGGTAGTGTACTTAGCTTGTGGGTTGTTGTCGATCTCGTGCGTCGCGAGGCACGGCCAGGTTGTCCAGATAATTCGTCATTCCTCCTGGGGCGCATCTTTCTTGCTCGCGAGTGGGGTGGGTTGGGAGCCCTTTCGGCACTCTATGTCTACAAGCCCCAGTCCCGCACATTTCCCAACCACCGTTGTGTATGATCAGATCACCAAGGATGCAACTACGAGGTGAGGCCTCAACACCCTCTATGCCGACCGGATCACCAAGGACGACATCGAGGGGCGAGTGGCATTATGACCGGAAGGCTCCTAAGGTGTGCTGCTTAGGAGCCTCCTTTGATGCTCAAGCAGCTCTACGTCGGCAAGTCCTAGTCCTGCACATTTCCCTACCACCGTAGTGAACGACCGGATCACCAGGATGCAACTACGAGGTGAGGCCTCGACACCCTCGATCCCGACCAGATCACCAAGAACGACATCGAGGGGCGAGTGGCTATATGACCGGTAAGGCTCCTGAGGCGCATTCCTCAGGAGCCCCCCGTGATGTTGGAGCGGCCCCATTCCACCCTGTCGGGTTCTGTCTCAGGAGGCCCAGGCACTTGGGCCTCCCAAGACTCCACGTTGTGGTGACATGTTGTGTTGAAGCCCCCGAGTGGGGGTCGGATGCCCACAGGTGCAAGTCCCTGAGGCGACAAGGGTTTGCCATCCAGCCCCGAGGTGCCTCGGGGAGGGCCGGAGCGCACGGCCCCTTATGAAACACCAATCCAAAGAAGTGAGTTCAAGACCGGTAAAACAAGAGAGAAATGAGAGAAAAATCCCCGCCCCTTTTTCTTTTAAATATAGAGTTTCTAACTCCTCAAACTTCATTCCAAAAAGTGGTAATTCGAACACAAAAATAAGCAAGCAAACGCCGCATTCGGCACCTAGGCCAGTCTTCATCTTCCCCCCAACGCTGAACGTAGGGCATCCATGTTGCATGGGCATAGCCATTGGCGGGTAGTGTTGAGTCATCCGCCAGGGCGGAGCTATGGCTTCCACATTGCATGGGAAGGAACCCCTCCGTGTCCTCGGGGGGGCTCTGGGCCTATACAGCCCACTCATTATTACGTGAGAGTGTCACGGCCATAGATAGCTGGGCAAGCACCCAGGCGCTCGGCCTGGTTGCTCCCAACTCCATTAAGAGCCACCCCGTGCATTCCTGCTCGATTGCGCGCCTCTATGACCCAAACCCGAATGCATTGTTCCCAGCGTAGTCACGGGATTGCGCTCCCACGGCCCAAACATGAGCACAATGCATCCAGCACAGCCATAGAGGTGTTTTGTCGATGAAGCCGCCTCGTGAAGCGTCTGGGCACTGGTCGGGCATCGCCTCGAGGATGTCGTGAGGCCTAGCCCCCCGTGGCCACGTCGCCGTTCCAGTTGCCACGGGTGGCCCGCGTTACCTGTGTCTTGCTGCCCCCGGGCCTTCACTCCTGAAGCCCTGGGGCTTGGCTCGACGTTGCTTGCTCGCGAGGGCGACAACTTGCGCCATGCCCTGTGGGCCCAAGGATGTCCTCCCTCTTTCTCCTACTTGCGTCATCCAGACCTGGTGCTTCGTCGGGGGAAGCCCCCAAGCCCGGCTCGGGAGGACGCCCGGGCTTCCCCAATTCTTGGGGAGGGGGTGTCGCCTACCGTAGGTGCCCAACCCGTGCTGGTGACCCTAGGCACGACGTACCATGGTACATAGGGCTCCACATAGGGGCCCGGTTCTCCTCCTGGGTCGTCCGGCGGGACGCCTGGGACGGTCCCTCCAGGCGGCGGTGAGGCGACGCCCTGTGCGCGCAACTTGCAGACCCTCTTGCGTCGAGCTTGGGAGCGAAGTTGCTTACCTCTGTCATCGTTGTTGGGTGGGCCTCGTGCCTCCTGATGTGGATTGCTTCCTCGGTGATCCGACGCGCCTTCACCATTGTTGCTTGTTTGTCCGGACGCCTGCGCTGCTTGCTCCCTACACAGGATGGCATGCTCCCGCCTGGTCAATCCAGGTTGTTGAAGGTCCACTTGGTCATGGAGGCGTGTGTTGGTGCACGTGTGGGGCACCCCGTTGTTTCCTTCACGCACTCGGTCGTCGTGGCCAGGATGTGCCCCGAGATTGGTTAGCGGAATTCGAAGGAGGAGGAGCATGGCATGTGGTGGGCCCCGCTCGGGCTCGCCCAAGGCTGGAGGGGGCACACCGTCGGTGGGCTGGGGGACACGCGCAGCGAACGAGCCCCTAGTGCCCGAGGAAGGGTGAGGAGCTACGGCCCTCCGCACGACGACAATCAGCTTCGCGATGTGTTCGGCCCACGCGTCGAAGCCCTAGTGTGTCGGGCGGTGACGGAGCATCTCGCTTGCTAGCAGCAGCGCATCGTGTGCGTTGAGGTCCCCCACGTAGGTGTGGCGCGACCCCGATGCTGAAGGCGTCGCCCGCCTTTCGTATGTTTGGGCGACGCGAGGGGCGGCGACGGCAGAGGCGATACTGGTGGCTTGATACTGTCCGTCCAGCACTATGCCGCTGGGGCGTGGGCCTTCGGTGGCAGCGGTGGGATCGATGGGAGCTAATCCGCCACGGCCAGGGGAAGCTTGTTGGGTGTTGGCCATCAGAGCGGTAGAGCGGGGAGAGAGTGAGGCTTGAAGAATACTCCGACATGCCCCTACCTGGCATGCCAAATGTCGGATTTCAGGCTCCGCAAAACCCTCAAGGTTCGAACACGGGGGCATGTGTGAAGATCCCCTGTAGCCTCGCCCTACTTAGCTCGCTACTCGATTGTTAGTATGGTGAACTCACATGATGATGAGGAAGAAGATGAACACGGTGGTTTACCCAGGTTCGGGCCGCTGGTAAGCATAATACCCTACTCCTGCTTTGGTGGATTGCCTCTCGGGAAGGTGTGGTGGATGAACTAGTACAATGGTTATCAGCCTCATGAGGGTGCTCTAGTGGTGTTCTTGGTTCTACATTGCCTTGTGGCTTGTCGAGTGGTTCTCTCGGATCGTCCCCTTCTACAGTGCGGCCTAGCCTCTATATATAGCAGTGGCCCGGGTCCTCCTCCCTTATCACAATGGCGGGAAGGGATCCCTCAATGACCAAATTTTTAAGGGGACAGGAGTACATCCACGCCTAGTCCAAAGGCGGTCTTCGCCTGCAAAGTAGCTGCCGATGATGCAGAGGTGGGCTCGACGATGACATCTGCCCTGCAGGGCTCGTGGTCATGGTCTTGTTGCACTAGAATGGAAAGCTTTGGGTGGTTCTTCGGGAATCCGTGTATGTCCTTGCTCCCTTTGCACCAAAGGGGAAATTGCACCGCCTGGCGTGCAGGCGCCCGTCTGTCCTTCCCTGTGTCATCTTTGACTTCTGAGGCTGGGCTCTGCGTAGAGATCTCCGCCGCTCCGAAGGGGGGCTGAGGAGGCCCATCCTTGCTGGTATTGGTGCCGTTCATCCTCGCGAGCTTGGGGTCCTTGCAAGGGCCTTGTCTTGAGTGAAGCGACGCCAGGCCATGTCTGACTGACAAGGTGGGCCATGTCCTGGGCCGCAGGCAGGCAGGTCTGGGTACCCCCGTTCCCAGAACGCCGACAGCAACGGAAGGGTAGGAAAAATGATGTCATGCAAGTTCTTTTCCATAAGCACGTATGACTATATACGGAATACATCCCTACATTACATCGAGGAACTGGAGCTAGTTCTATGTCGCGCTAGGTTGTGACTGTTATATGATGAATATCATTCAACGAATACACCGATCCAGTGCCTAAAAGTTTTCCACTTATTGTTCTTGCTAAGTTACTATTTCTATTGTTACTATTACCACTTCTATCAAACTATCATATTACTGTGATACTGATCACTTTGTTGTAGATATTTATCTCCAGATGTGGCTGAATTGACAACTTAACTGCTAATACTCTCAAATGTTCTTTTACTCCCCATGTGTCGAATATATAAATTTGGGTTGAATAATCTACCCTCGAAAACTATTGTGATCCCCTATACTTATGGGTTATCAACGTACCGCTCATCTGGTAGTGCCCCAAGACAGAGATACGTGCGGCTCCTATTGGGATCTAGCCTGCCGGGCGGCCTTGCTGGATTTGTGTTACCTTTATCAGACATCTTGTGCACGGGAATCCAAGGATACTTTGGGCTTTCTCGAGGTTGAAGTTTTCCATCAGAATTTCCGAGGAGACTACGGGTTTCCCGTGGTTGAGGTCTATTCCAGTGCAGCGTGTGGTTAGTTTGTGATAGATGAGTTGGAGCACCCCTGTAGGGTTAAAGCTTTCATGAGAGCCGTGGCCACAATTATGTGACAAGTTGGAATTTTTTTAACACCCGGTCATAGCAAACTTGAAGTAAACTCAAATAAAATACACCAACTATGTGGGTAACCGTGACTGTCTCTACTTGCGAGTTCTGAAACCGAGAGAGAACTCTGTGGGTTATGTTTGACGTAACTAGGTGTTCAGGATCACTTAGTGATCATTACTAGTTCACGTTCATTATGCGTAGACCACCATTCTTTATTTTTTGTACTCATAAGTTAGCCACCCAAATAAATGCTTAGTGCTTGCTACAACCTCACTACTTAACCATACCTCACCCATTAAACTTTGCTAGTCTTGATACCCTTGGAAATGAGATTGTTGAGTCCATATGGCTCACAGATTACTACAACAACAGTTGCAGGTATAGGTAATGCGATGTTTTGATGTGAGAGTGATGCTAGTTTGATTTGGAGTTCTTCTTCTGCATCGATCATAGGATGGGTTCTAGGACGGCAGCCTGGGATAACAAGGTTGGATGTCATTTTATCATTTGGTTTCGTCCGTATTCGGACCCTGCTCTTATGTATGATGATTGAATATGTTGTTATATTCATGTGATCCTGATATAGCTTGTGGTGAGTGTAAGCCAATTCCATATACTCATCGCCTATGTACATGTACTTTGATGACATCCATTCTTGCGAAATGTTGAGATGCACTTCTATCCCTGTCGAGGCCCCCGAGCCAAAATAAGGATATGACCGCATCTTGGGCGTTACAAAACTATTGTCTTATCCTTACGATGGTAAGACTCATCCTGATTTCCGTTTGATATTCGTCGATGAGGTTTGTGGATTGTTTTAGCTTGCAGGTTTGTATAGGGACAAACTTAAGCAGAAGGTTTTCCCCTTATCTTTGGATGGAAAAGCATTGATGTCGTATAGGCTATTGGATAATATCGAATCATGGACTAGGAATCGCTTGAATATGGAATTTCATTAGAAGTTTTATCCAATGCATCTAGTTCACAGTGATTGGAATTATATATATAACCTCTGGCCTCGCAAAGGAGAAAGCATCACTCAAGCTTGGGGGAGGCTTAAATCTATGATGCACACCTTCCCAACCATGAGCTTCCAAGAGAAATGATTATACTCAATTTTATGCTCGGCTTTCTCATGATGATCGGATGTTATTGGATTCTTATTCCTTGAGCTCATATATGAATGAAACTATTGAATTCATATGGGATCTTTGTTGGGGAACATTGCATGGGAAACAAAAAATTTCCTACACACATGCAAGATCTATCCATGGTGATGAGCATCTACGAGAGGAAGAGTGGATCTACATACTATTGGGAGACGTAGTAGTAAATCAAAAACTTTCCTACGTGTCACCAAGATCTATCTATGGAGAAACCAGCAATGAGCAAATGGGGAGTGCATCTTCATACCTTTGAAGATCGCAAAGAGGAAGCGTTACTAGAACGCGGTTGGTGGAGTCGTACTCACAGCGATTCAGATCGCGGTGGATTCCGATCTAAGTGCCGAACAACGGCGCCTCCGCGTTCAACACACGTGCAGCCCGATGACGTCTCCTACGCCTTGATACAGCAAAGAGGAAGGAGAGGTCAAGGGAGAGCTCCGGCAGCACAATGGCGTGCTGACGGTGGAGCCGCGTGGTACTCCGGCAGGGCTTTGCCAAGCACTACGGAGGACGAGGAGAAGGAGGGGTAGGGCTGCGCCAAGAGGGAGAGAGATATGTTCTTGGCAACCCCAAAACCCCACATATATATAGGGGGAGGAGGAGGGGGTGTGCAGCCCCTAGGGTTCCCAACCTAGGGCCGGCGGCCAGCCCTAGATGGCCTTGGAGCGGCGGCCAGAGAGGGAGAGGGAGAGGCGGCGCCCTAGGTGGGCCTAAGGCCCATCTGCCCCTAGGGTTTGCCCCCTCCCACCTAGTGCTGCACCTTGGGCCCTTGTGGGAGGCGCACCAGCCCACCTAGGGGCTGGTTCCCTCCCACTTGTGGTTCATGTAGCCCTCTGGTGCCGGTGGCCCCACACGGTGGACCCTCGGAACCCTTCCGGTGGTCCCGGTACGTTACCGGTGATGCCCGAAACACTTCCTATGACCAAAAACTCACTTCCTATATATGAATCTTTACCTTCAGACCATTCCGGAACTCCTCGTGATGTCCGGGATCTCATCTAGGACTCCGAACAACCTTCAGTAACCACGTACACTATTTCCCTATAACCCTAGCGTCATCGAACCTTAAGAGTGTAGACTCTACGGGTTCGGGAGGCATGTAGACATGACCGAGACACCTCTCTGGTCAATAACCAACAGCGGGATCTGGATACCCATGTTGGCTCCCACATGATCCACGATGATCTCATCGGATGAACCACGATGTCGGGGATTCAATCAATCCCGTATACAATTCCCTTTGTCTACCAGTATGATACTTGCCCGAGATTCGATCGTCAGTATCCCTATACCTTGTAAAATCTCGTTACCAGCAAGTCTCTTTACTCGTTCTGTAACACATCATCCCGTGGCTAACTCCTTAGTCACACTGATCTCATTATGATGATGTCTTACCGAGTGGGCCTAGAGATACCTCTCCATCACACGGAGTGACAAATCCCAGTCTCGATTCGTGCCAACCCAACAGATACTTTCAGGGATACCCGTAGTATACCTTTATAGCCACCCAGTTACGTTGTGATGTTTGGCACACCCAAAGTATTCCTACGGTATCCGGGAGTTGCACAATCTCATGGTCTAAGGAAACGATAGTTGACATTAGAAAAGCTTTAGCAGACGAACTACACGATCTTGTGCTATGCTTAGGATTGGGTCTTGTCCATCACATCATTCTCCTAATGATGTGATCCCGTTATCAACGACATCCAATGTCCATGGTCATGAAACCGTGATCATATATTGATTAACAAGCTAGCCAACTAGAGGCTCACTAGGGACATGTTGTGGTCTATGTATTCACACATGCATTACGGTTTCCGGTTAATACAATTATAGCATGAACAACAGACAGTTATCATGAACAAGGAAATATAATAATAACCATTTTATTATTGCCTCTAGGGCATATTTTCAACACATACCATTGTAGATCGCTAAGCGGGAAGCATTAAGAAACGCAGTTGATGTAGTCGAACGTCTCTGCGATCCAAATCACCGAGCGTCCTGCGATCCAATCACGATCCGTCCCGATCTAGCACCGAATGGACGGCACCTCCGCGTTCAGCACACATACATCCAATGTTGATCTCTACCTTCTTGATCCATAAAGAGGGAGCAGAGAGGTAGACGAGTTCTCCAGCAGCACGACAGAGTGGCGGCGATGGTGGTGGAACTATTCTGGCAGGGCTTTTCCTAAGCACCGCCGAACTAGGCAAGAGGAGAATAACGATCTATATGAAGTAGAGGGAGCACGTGGCAATTAGGGTTAGCCCTCACCTCTAAAACTCTAATATATATAGTAGGGAGGGGAGGGAGGCTTGCGCCCTAGGGCAGCCCCTTGCGGCCGAAGTGGGAAGGAGAGGGAGTTGGACTCCAATCCTACTCCTAGTAGGACTCCTCCCCCACATGGAAACTCTTCCTCCTTTGGGCTTTTGCCATTTCCCTCCTCCTCAGCCGCATGGGCCGTTTGGGGGCTTCGGCCAGCCCACCAGGGGCTGGTCTGGCTCCTCCCACAGCCCATGAGGCCCTTTGGGTCGAGACACCCCTCTCGATGGTCCCCCGGTACCCTCCCTGCACTCCCGGTACATTATCGATGAGCCCGAAACTTTTCCAGTGACCAAAACAGGACTTCCTATATATCAATCTTTACCTCCGGACAATTCGGATCTCCTCGTGACGTCCGGGATCTCATCTAGGACTCCGAACAACCTTCGGTCACCATCATACATAACTCTATACTACCGAAACATCACCGAGTCTTAAGTGTGCACACCCTATGGGGTTGAGAACTATGTAGACATGACCGAGACCCCTCTACGGTCAATAACCAATAGCAGGACCTGGATGCCCATATTGGTTCCTACATATTCTAGGAAGATCTTCACTGGTTGAACCTCTACGTCAAGGATTCAGTTAATCTTGTATGTTGTTCCCTTTGTTCTTCAGTATGTTACTTGCCCGAGATTCGATCGTCGGTATCTCTATACCTAGTTCAATCTCGTTACTGGCAAGTCTCTTTACACATTCCGTAATACAAAATCTCGTGGCTAACAATTTAGTCACATTGCTTGCAAGGCTTGTTGTGATGTTATATTACCGAGTGGGCCCTGAGATACCTTTGTGTGACACGGACTAACAAATCCCAGTCTTCATCCATAGCCACTCAACAGACACCCTCGGCGATACCTGTAGAGCACCTTTATAGTCACCCAGTTATGTTGTGATGTTTGATACACACAAGGTACTCCTTCGGTGTCAGTGAGTTGTATGATCTCATGGTCATCGGAATAGATACTTGACATGCAGAAAACTATAGCAATAAACGGACACGATCATATGTTATGTTTATAGTTTGGGTCTTGTCCATCACATCATTCTCCCAATGATGTGATCCTATTATCAAAACACATCTCATGTCAATGGCTAGGAAACCTTGACCATCTTTGATCAACGAGCTAGTCTACTAGAGGCATACTAGGGACAAAGTGTTGTCTATGTATCCACACATGCAATGTGTTTCCAGTCAATACAATTATAGCATGGATAATAAACGATTATCATGAACAAGGAAATATAAAAATAATAATTTATTATTTCCTCTAGGGCATATTTCCAACAGTCTCCCACTTGCACTAGAGTCACTAATCTAGCTCACATCACTATGTGATTTACATTGTAATGAATCTAACACCCATACAGTTCTGGTGTTGATCATGTTTAGCCCTTGGAAAAGGTTTAGTCAACGGGTCTCCGACATTCAGATCCGTGTGCACTTTGCAAATATTTATGTCCTCCTCCTTGATGTACTCGTGGATGGAATTGAAGCGTCGCTTTATGTATCTGGTCCTCTTGTCAAACCTTGGTTCCTTGGCTAGAGCAATGGCACCAGTGTTGTTACAGAACAGATCCACTGGATTCAGTGCACTAGGCACTACTCCAAGATCTGTCATGAACTCCTTCATCGAGACACCTTCCTTCGTTGCCTCCGAGGCTGCAATGTACTCTGCTTCGCATGTAGACGCTCTGCTTGGAACTGCACCAGCTTACCGCTCCCCCATTGAGAATAAATACATATCCGGTTTGCGACTTAGAGTCATCCAGATCAATGTCAAATCTTGCATTGAAGTAACCCTTTATGATGAGATCTTGATCACCTCCATAAACGAGAAACATTTCCTTAGTCCTTTTCAGGTACTTAAGGACATTCTTGACTGCCGTCCAGTGCTCCATTCCCGGATCACTCTGAAATCTTCCGGTCATACTTATGGCAAGGCTGGCATCGGGTCTTGTGAACAGCATCACATACATGATACAGCCTATGGCTGAAGCATAGGAGATGACACTCATCATTTCTCTATCTTCTGCAGTTACTGGGCATTGAGTCGTACTCAACTGCACACCTTGTAACACAAGCAAGAACTCCTTCTTGGACTAATCCATTCTGAACTTCTTCAAAACTTTATCAAGGTATGTGCTCTCTAAAAGTTCTATTAAACGTCTCAATCTATCTCTATAGATCTTAATGCCTAATATGAAAGCAGCTTCTCCCAGGCCCTTCATTGAAAAACTCTTGTTCAAATATTCCTTCAAACTTTCCAGCATTTCTATATTGTTTCCACTCAGCAATATGTCATCCACACATAATATTAGAAACGCTATAGAGCTCCGACTCACTTTATTGTAAATACAAACTTCTCTGTAAACTAGTATAAACCTGAACGCTTTGATCACCTCATCAAAGCGCAAATTCCAACTCTGAGATGCTTGCACCAATCCATAAATGGATCACTGGAGTTTGCAAATTTTCTTAGCATTCTCTGGATCGACAAAACCTCCCGGTTGTATCATATACAACTCTTCCTTAAGGAAACCGTTAAGGAACCAAATTTCATAGTCGAAATATGTAGCTGTAGCTAACATGATTCTAGCGAACTTAAGCATCGCTGCGGGTGAGAAGGTCTCGTCGTAATTAAATCCTTGAACTTGTGAAAAACTATTTGCCATAAGTCGAGCTTTATAGACAGTGACATTACCGTCTGTGTCAGTCTTCCTCTTAAAGATCCATTTGTTTTTAATGGCCTTTCTCCCTTCAGGTAATACTTCCAAAGTCCATACTTTGTTTTCATACATGGATCCCATCTCGGATTTCATGGCCTCTAACTATTTCTCGGAATCCGGGCCCATCATCACTTCTCCATAGCTCGTAGGTTCATCGGTGTCTAACAACATGACCTCTAAGACATGGTTGTCGTACCACCAAGGAGCAGTTCGCGCCCTTGTCAACCTACAAGGTTTGATAGTAACTTGATCTGAAGTTTCATGATCATCATCATTAACTTCCTCTTCAACCAATGCAGGCTCTACAGAAACATCTTTCTGCGTTGCGCTACTCTCTGGTTGAAGTAAAGGTTCAATAACCTCATCAAGTTCTATTTTCCTCCCAGTCAATTCTTTCGAGAGAAACTCTTTCTCAAGAAATGTTCCATTGTTAGCGACAAACACTTTGCCTTCGGATCTGAGATAGAAGGCATACCCAACTGTCTATTTTGGGTATCCTATGAGGACGCATTTCTCCACTTTGGGTTCTAGCTTTTCAGGTTGAAGCTTTTTGACATAAGCATCACATCCCCAAACTTTAAGAAATGACAACTTTGGCTTCTTGCTGAACCACAGTTCATATGGCGTCGTCTCAACGGGTTTCAATGGTTCCCTATTTAAAGTGAAAGCAATTGTTTCTAATGCATAACCCCAAAACGATGGTGGTAAATCAGCAAGAGACATCATAGAACGCACCATATCTAATAAGGATCGATTACGACGTTCGGACACACCATTACGCTGTGGTGTTCCAGGCGGTGTCAATTGTGAAACAATTCCATGCTATCTTAAGTGACTGCCAAAATCATAACTCACATATTCACCCCCTCGATCAGATCATAGGAATTAATCTTCTTGTTACGATGATTCTCAACTTCACTCTGAAATTGCTTGAACTTTTCAAACGTCTAAGACTTCTGCTCCATTAAGTAAATATACCCATATCTACTTAAGTCATCAGTGAAGGTGAGAAAATAAAGATATTCACCGTGCGCCTCAATTATCATCGGACCGTACACATCAGTATGTATGATTTCCAACAAGTCACTCGTCCGTTCCATTGTTCCAGAGAATGGGGTTTTATTTATCTTGCCCATGAGGCATGGTTCATATGTGTCAAGTGATCCAAAATCAAGTGACTGCAAAAGTCCATTAGCATGGAGCTTCTTCATGCGTTTCACACCAATATGACCTAAACAGAAGTGCCACAAGAAAGTGGTACTATCATTATCGACTCTACATATTTTGGCATCAATGTTATGAACATGTTTATCATCACTATCGAGATTCAATATGAATAAACCCCTCACATTGGGTGCATGACCTTACAAGATATTACTCATATAAATAGAATAACCATTAATCCCTAATTTAAATGAGTAATCGTCTCGCAATAAACAAAATCCAGATATAATGTGCATCCTTAACGCAGGCACTAAATAGCAATTATTTAGGTTCATCACTAATCCCGATGGTAATCGAAGAGCGAGCGTGCCGACGGTGATCACATCAACCTTGGAATCATTTACCACGTGCATCGTCACTTCGTCCTTTGCCAACCTTCGTCTATTCCGTAGCTCCTGTTTTGAGTTGCAAATGTGAGCAACCGAACCGGAATCAAATACCCAGGCACTACAACGAGAGTTGGTAAGGTACACATCAATAACATGTATATCATATATACCTTGTTTGGTGTTGGACGCCTTCTTGTCGGCCAGATACTTGGGGAAGTTCCGCTTCCAGTGACCAGTTCCCTTGCAATGAAAGCACTCAGTTTTTGGCTTGGGTCCAGCCTTGGGTTTCTTCATGGGAGGGGCAACTGCTTTTCCACTCTTCTTAGAGTTACCCTTATTGCTCTTGCCATTCTTCTTGAAACCAGTGGTTTTATTGACCATCAACACTTGATGTTTTTTCTGGATTTCAGACTCAGCGATTTTCAGCATCGCAAACAGCTCAGCAACTGAATTGTTCATCTCATGCATGTTATAGTTCATCACGAAGCTCTTGTGGCTAGGTGGCAATGATTGAAGAACTCTGTCAGTGATCGCCTCCGGTGGAAGGGGCATCCCTAACTCAGCCAGAAGGTTCGAACATCCAAACATTCTGAGTATATGTTCATTGACAGACCCATTCTCCTCCTCCATCTTGCAAGCATAGAACTTATCGGAGGTCTCATACCTCTCGATCCGGGCATTCTTCTCAAAGATAAACTTCAACTCGTGGAACATCTCATATGCTCCATGACGTTCAAAACATCTTTGAAGTCCTGGTTCTAAGCCATACAACATTACACATTGAACTATTGAGTAATCTCTAGAACGTGTCTCCCAAGCATTCTTAATGTCTTCGGATGACACAGGAGCGGGTAGGTCACCTAGCGGTGCATCAAGGACATAAGCCTTTTGGGAAACCATGAGGATAATCCTCAGATTACGGGCCCAGTCCACAAAGTTACTTCCATCATCTTTCAACTTGGCTTTCTCTAGGAACGCGTTAAAATTCAGGGGAACTACTGCGCGAGCCATTGATCTACAACATAAATATGCAAAGGTTACTAAGACTATTGTTCAAGATAATGAGTTTAGTTAATGAAATTACTAAAGATCCCACTCAAATTGACATCCCTCTGGTCATATGAGTGATACATGACCCAAATTCACCAACTCAAGTCCGATCATCACGTGAGTTGAGGTGGTTTCAACGGTGAACATCATCATGTTGATCATATTTACTATATGACTCATGTTCTACCTTTCAGTCTCTTGTGTTCTGAGGCTTGTCAAGTTTAACCCGAGTGTTCTGCACGTGCAACACTGGCTTGCACCCATTGTATGTGAACGTAGAGTCTATCACACCCGATCATCACGTGGTGTCTCGACACGATGAACTTTCGCAATGGTGCACACTTGGGGAGAACACTATTTATCTTGAAATTTAAGTGAGGGATCACCTTATAATGCTACCGTCGTCCTAAGCAAAACAAGATGCATAAAAGGATTAACATCACATGCAAATCATAAGTGACATGATATGGCCATCAACTTGTGCTTTTGATCTCCATCTCCAAAGCACTAGCATGATCTCCATTGTCACCCGCATGACACCATAATCTCCATCAACATGTCACCATCGGGGTTGCCGCGCCGACTGTTGCTTCCACGAATCTTGCTAACTCATAGTGATGAAGTAAAGCAAAAAAGCGAAAATAATTAAAGACAAGCCTATGGCTCCTGCCGGTTGCCGTACTCATCGACATGCAAGTCGTGATATTCTATACAAAACATGATCATCTCATACATCACATATATCTCATCATGCAATTTGCCATATCACACCACAACATACCCATGTAAAAACAAGTTAGACGTCCTCTGATTGTTGTTGCAAGTTTTACGTGGCTGTTATGGGTATCTAGCAAGAACAATTCTCACCTATGCAAAAACCACAACGGTGATACACAAATTTCTATTCAACCTTATCAAGGACTGCCTTTGTCGAATCCAATCCAACTAGAGTAGGAGCGACAAACACCCGCCAGCCATCTTTGTGCAACAAAGTTACACGTCAGTCGATGGAATCGGTCTCTCGTAAGAGTACGAGTAAGGTTGGCCCGGGCTGCTTCATCCCACAATACTGCTGAATCAAAAAACGACAAAGGGAGGAAGCAATCTGAGCATCAACACTGACAAACTCCTTTGTGTTCTACTCGTGATCTCATCTACACATAGACCTAGCTTTGATACCACTGTTGGGGAACGTTGCATGGGAAACAAAAAAATTCCTACGCACACACGAGATCTATCCATGGTGATGAGCATCTACGGGAGGGAGAGTGGATCTACCTACCCTTGTAGATATCTAAGCGGGAAGCGTTAAGAAACACGGTTGATGCAGTCGAACGTCTTCGCGATCCAAATCGTCGAGCATCCTGCGATCCGATCATGATCCGTCCCGATCTAGCGTTGAACGAATGGCACCTCCGTGTTCAGCACACGTATAGCTCAATGATGATCTCCACCTTGTTGATCCAGCAAGAGGGAGCGGAGAGGTAGATGAGTTCTCCGGCAACGCAACGACGTGGCGGCCATGGTGGTGGAACTATGTCGACAGGGCTTCGCCTAAGCACTGTCGAACTAGACTAGAGGAGAATAACGGTCTAGATGAAGTAGAGGGAGCACGTGGCAATTAGGGTTAGCCCTCACATCTAAACCTCTAGTATATATAGGAGGGAGGGTAGGGAGTCTTGCGCCCCTTGCGGCCAACGTGGGGAGGAGAGGGAGTTGGACTCCAATCCTACACCTAGTAGGACCCCCCACACACACACACACACTTGGAAACTCTTCCTTCTTTGGGCCTTAGCCTTTTTCCTCCTCCTCGGCTTCATGGGTCCTTAGGGGGGCTTCGGCCAGCCCACCAGGGGCTGGTCTGGCTCCTCCCACAGCTCATGAGGCCCTTTGGGTCGAGACACCCCTACCAATGGTCCCCCAGTACCCACCCGACACTCTCGGTACATTACTGATGAGCCCGAAACTTTTCCGGTGACTAAAACAGGACTTCCTATATATAAGTATTTACTTCCTAACCATTCCGGAGCTCCTTGTGACGTCCGGGATCTCATGCGGGACTCTGAACAACCTTCGGTCATCACCATACATAACTCTATACTACGGAAACGTCATCGAACCTTAAGTGTGCAGACCCTGCGGGTTCGAGAACTATGTAGACATTACCGAGACTCCTCTACGGTCAATAAGCAATAACGGTACCTGGATGTCCATATTTGTTCCTACATATTCTACAAAGATCTTTATCGGTTGAACCTCTACGACAAGGATTCAGTTAATCACATATGTTGTTGCCTTTGTTCTTCGGTATGTTACTTGCCCGAGATTCGATCGTCGGTATCTCTATACCTAGTTTAATCTTGTTACTGGCAAGTCTCTTTACTCGTTCCGTAATACAAAATCTTGTGGCTAACAATTTAGTCAACATTTCTTGCAAGGCTTGTTGTGATGTTGTATTACTGAGTGGGCCCTGTGATACCTCTACATCACACAGAGTAACAAATCCATGTCTTGATCCATACCCACTCAATAGACACCCTCGGAGATACATGTAGAGCGCCTTTATAGTCACCCAGTTACGTTGCGATGTTTGATAGACACAAGGTACTCCTCCGGTGTCAGTGAGTTGTATGATCTCATGGTCATAGGAATAGATACTTGACATGCAGAAAACTATAGCAATAAACTGACACGGTCATATGCTATGTTTACAGTTTGGGTCTTGTCCATCACATCATTCTCCCAATGATGTGATCCCGTTATCAAATGACATCTCATGTCAATGGCTAGGAAACCTTGACCATCTTTGACCAACGAGCTAGTCTACTAGAGGCATACTAGGGACAAAGTGTTGTCTATGTATCCACACATGCAATGTGTTTCCAATCAATACAATTGTAGCATGGATAATAAACGATTATCATGAACAAGGAAATATAATAATAACAATTTATTATTGCCTCTCGGGCATATTTCCAACAATCTTTTGGAAAGAATTAAATACAATTGTGAAGAATGGGAGATCGACAAAGGTAACGAGTCAGTTATAAAACTTAATTTTGATTGTGTTAAATCTATTATGAAAACCAACACCTTCCATTAGTTTAGCAACAAATATGGTCTTGACTTCGAAATAGTAGCTACTCTCTATGGATTATTTGCTACGCATGTTAATCTTCCCAAAGAAAAGTGGTTTAAATACCATCCTCCCATCAAAACACCATTAGAGGAACCAATTAAAATTGAGAAAGAAGAAATAATTGTTAGTCATGTTGATCTTGTTGTTCCCACTTCTTACTTTGAGAAATTTCCTTTTCTTGTTAGAATTAGGGAACATGCTAAGACTATGACGGTGGTTAATAAAAGTCGTATTATAACGTCTATACCTTCTGAACAAATAAATGTTAAACCTAATGTTTCCATGATCAAAGATCTGCTAGATAATAATGTTGATGGCCAGGTTCTTATTTTTGTGGGGAAGCTGTGATACATCTCCAACGTATCGATAATTTATGAAGTATTCATGTCATAGTTACCCATGTTTTCACTATTGTTTTATGATTTATTGGGACTAACCTATTAATGGTTGCCAAATTGCACAAGTTCTTATTTCACACTTTGATGTGTAGGAATTAATTGGGAAATGTTGAAAAAATGCAAAAGGAGCCTTGTTGGAGGAGGACTCTGACTTTCCTAAAATATGTCCACAAACAGTTTTTAGAGATCATCAGTTTGACCCACGAAGGTAGCGTCAAATGAAAATTTTAAAAATAGAAAAGTGTGGGGTATTTTAGGGCAATGATTATGGACTACAAATTCGTCAAAAATGGAGATCGGGTGCGATTTGGAGACCAGTTTTACTGAAGGAAAATATCTGATTACGGGATCACAAGAATTTATGACGTGATTGAGTCCAACTCTTACCATATCTGATATATTCGGCCAAGCCACAACTTTGGGGACTCATGAGGTCTGTGATGAACCCCTAGGAAGGTTCTAGAGGTGCCCAAGAGCCATTGAATCAAGGGTCCATCCATCGGAGGGCCATAGAGCACCACAGAGGCACATATAAGGAGAGGAAAACCCTAATTTTGGAGAGACACCAAGAGCCACGAATTTGCCTCTCCCTTGGCAGCCGACAAGAAGGGGAGAGTCTCCTCCATTTCAGCACCAATACCAAGGAAGAAGGAGGGGCAAGGGGCCGCCGCCCGTCGCCACCGCCACCGCTCGTCGCCGGTGTCGTGGCCGCAATCGCCTCCATCTCCTCGAGGTTGCACCTCTCCATCAACAAATCTATCTTTATCACCATGATAATGTGTGAGTAATCCTCCTCAGGGCCGAGGGTATGTACTAGTAGCTATGTGTTCAATCTCTCTCTCGTGTTCTTGAGATGTCAGGATCTTGATGTATCACGGGCTTTGTTAATATAGGCAGATCATATGATGTGTTTCCCTCTCTATCTAGTTGTGATGAATTTAATTTTCCCATTGAGATTTCATTACCGGATTGAATACTTTTATGGACTTGAGAACACTTGATATATGTCTTGCATGCGGATACCCATGGTGACAATGGGGTGTTCTATTGATTCACTTGATGTATGTTTTGGTACTCAACTTGCAGATTCCCGCGGTGACATTGGGGTAATCTATTCATAGGGGTTGATACACGTTCTTGTCCTACTTTCTCCGATAGAAATCTTGGGCACTCTTTGAGGTTCTTTGTGTGGATTGAGTATTATGAATCTGAAATTGTTTGATGTGTATCGTATAATTAACTCATGGATACTTGTGGTGACATTGAAGTATCTGGGTGACATTAGAGTTGGTTGATGCGTATCATATGATGTTATTCTAGTATGAACTCTTGAATAGATCAATCAAAAAGAATAAATTTAAGGTGGTTTCGTACCCTACAAACAATTTCTTCTTATGTACTCCGCTAGATAAGAACTTTGGAGTGATTCTTTGTTGCACGTTGAGGGTGGTTATGTGATCCAATTATATTAGCATTGTTGAGAGATTGAACTAGCGAAAGTGCAGAGTTTTCAAGCATTGCAATACCGTTTGTGCTCACTTTTGTTACTTGCTACCTTGCTATTTTTATATTTTTAGATTACAAAAAATCAATATCTACTATCATTACTATAGTAGTATCACCATCTCTTCGCCGAACAAGTGCACCTATACAATTTTCCATTGTATTGGGTGTGTTGGGACACAAGAGATTTCTTTTATTTGATTGCAGGTTTGTTTGGGAGAGACCATCTTCATCCTACACCTCCCACAGATTGATAAACCTTAGGTCATCCACTTGAGGGAAAACAGCTATTGTCCTACAAAACTCTGCGCTCGGAGGCCCAACACAAGTCTACAAGAATAGGTTGTGTAGTAGACATCAAGCTACTAGGATTATGAAACCCGCTAGAAACAAATAGGATGAGTTAGACAAAAATAAGCCGGTGGTTGGCATGCCTGTTGTTTTAGTTAAAATTGGATAATTTTTTTATCATGGTTTGTGTGACCTCGGTGCTAGTGTCAATGCTATACCTTATACCTTATATCAAGAAATTATGAACGACATAGTACCCTCTACTATGGAAGATATTGATGTTACTATTAAACTTGCAAACCGAGACACTATTTCGCCACTTGGGATCGTTAGAGATGTTGAGGTTCTATGTGGGAAGGTCAAGTACCCCGCTGATTTCCTAGTACTTGGTTCAAAACAAGATAACTTTTGTCCCATTATATTTGGTAGCCCTTTCTTAAACATCGTTAATGCTGAAATCAATTGTGTTACCGATAAGGTTAGAGTAAGCGTTGGTGATGTGTCTCATGAATTTAATTTCTCCAAGTTTACTAATCAATCACATGAGAAGGAGTTACCTAATAAGGATGAAATGGTCGGTCTTGCTTCTATTGTCGTTACTCCTGCCGATCCTTTAGAACAATATTTGCTAGAGCATGATAATGATATGCAAATAAATGAAAGGAATGAAATAGATAAGATTCTTCTCGAACAAACACCTATCCTTAAATACAACTTCCAGTTGATATCTTAGGGGATCCTCCACCACCCAAAGGAGATCCCGTGTTTGAATTAAGAACTTTATCGGATACTTAGAAATATGCTTATCTTGATGAAAAGAAGATATATCATGTTATTATCTGTGCTAACCTTTTAGAGCATGAAGAAAGAAGATTACTTAAAACTCTGAGGAAACACAGGGTTGGTATTGGATACACTCTTAACAATTTAAAAGGCATAAGCCCCACTCTATGTCAGCACAAGATTAATATGGAACCATATGCTAAACCTGTTGTTGATCATCAACGCCGCTTAAATCCTAAAATGAAAGTGGTAAGAATTGAAATACTAAAGCTTCTGGAGGCAGGTATAATCTATCCTATTGCTGATAGTATGTGGGTAAGTCATGTTCATTGTCTCCCTAAGAAAGGAGGTATTACTGTTGTTCCTAATGATAAGAATGAGTTATATCCACAAAGAATTGTAACTGGTCATAGGATGGTAATTAATTTTAGGAAATTAAATAAAGCTACTAAAAAGGATCATTACCCCTTGGCTTTTATTGATCAAATGTGAGAAAGATTATCTAAGCACACACACTTTTGCTTTCTTGATGGATGTTCTGGATTTTCTCAAATACCTGTATCAAAAGAGGATCAAGAGAAAAATACCTTTACTTGTCCTTTTGTAACTTATGCTTATAGACATATATGTCTTTTGGTTTATGCAATGCACCGGCTACATTTCAAAGATGTAAGACTGCTATATTCTTTGTTCTGAAAACATTGTTGAGGTTTTCATGGATGATTTTTCCGTTTACAGGACTTCTTTTGATGATTGCTTGAGCAACCTTGATCGAGTTCTGTAGAGATGTGAAGAAACTAGTCTTGTCTTGAACTGGGAGATGTGACACTTTATGGTAAATGAAGGTATAGTGCTTGGGCACAAATTTTCTGAATGAGGCATTGAGGTAGACAAGGCTAAAGTTGATGCGATAGAGAAAATGCCATTCCCAAGAGATATCAAAGGTATAATAAGTTTCCTTGGCCATGCTAGTTTCTATAGGCATTTCATTAAAGATTCTCAAAGATTTCTAGGTTGTTAACTAATCTTCTTCAAAAAGATGTTCCTTTTGTTTTTGATGATGATTGTGTAGAAGATTTTGAAATACTTAAGAAGGCTTTAATTTCTGAACCTATTGTTCAACCACCTGACTGGAACTTACCATTTGAAATTATGCATGATGCTAGTGATTATGTTGTTGGCGTTGTTCTAGGGCAGAGAATGGACAAAAAAATAAATGTTATTCATTATGCTAGTAAAACTCTAGACTCTACTCAAAAGAATTATGCTACCACTGAAAAGGAATTTTTAGCTGTTGTTTTTGCCTGTGATAAGTATAGACCTTGCATTGTCGATTCCAAAGTAACTATTCACATCGATCATGCTACTATTAAATACCTTATGGAAAAGAAAAATGTTAAGCCTAGACTTATTAGGTGGGTACTTTTACTTCAAGAGTTTGACTTGCATATCATTGATAGAAAAGGAGCTGAAAATCCCGTAGCAGATAACTTCTCTAGGATGGAAAATGTTCTTGATGACCCACTTCCTATCGATGATAGTTTTCCTGATGAACAACTTGCTACTATAAATACTTCACGTAGTGCTCCTTGGTATGTTGATTATGCTAATTATATTGTTGCCAATTACATTCCACCTAGCTTCACATATCAACAAAAGAAAACATTATTTTATGATCTACAACATTGATTTTGGGATGACCCACGTATTTACAAAGAGGGAGTAGACTGTATTATTAGATGATGTATACCTGAGCAAGAATAGGATCAGATTCTTCGGAAGTGTCATTCTGAAGCTTATGCAGGACACCATGCCGGTGATAGAACTGCATACAAGGTATTACAATCTGGTTTATATTGGCCTACTCTTTTCAAAGATGCTCGTAAGTATGTCCTTTCATGCAATGAATGCCAGAGGGTTGGTAACATCGTTAAGCGTCAAGAAATGCCTATGAATTATTCACTTGCTATTGAACCATTTGATTTCTGGGGCTTTGACTTTATGGGACCTTTTCCTTCCTCAAATGGGCATACTCATATTCTAGTTGTTGTTGATTACGTTACTAAGCGGGTAGAAGTTATTCCAACTAGTAGTGATGATCATAACACCTCTATTAAAATGCTTAAAGATATCATTTTCTCGAGGTTTGGAGTTCCTAGATATTTAATGAATGATGGTGGTTCATATTTTATTCATGGTGCTTTCTGTAAACTTCTAGCTAAATATGATGTTAACCATAGGATTGCATCACTTTATCATCCCTAGTCTAGTGGTCAAGTTGAATTGAGTAATCGAGAAATAAATTTAATATTGCAAAAGACTGTTAGTAGATCTAGGAAGAATTGGTCTAAGAAACTAGATGATGCACTTTGGGCTTACAGAACTGCTTATAAGAATCCCATGGGCATGTCTCGATACAAAATGGTCTATGGGAAGTCTTGTAATTTACCTCTTGATTTAGAACACAAAGCTTATTGGGCATCTAAAGAACTTAACTATGATTTTAAACTTGCCGGTAAGAAGACGTTATTTGACATTATCTCACTTGATGAATGGAGAACACAAGCCTATCAAAATGCTAAGTTGTTTAAATAAAAGGTTAAAACATGGCATGACAAGAGGATTCAAAAACAAGAATTTGATGTAGGAGACTTAGTACTGTTATACAATTCTCGTTTCAGATTTTTTTGCAGGAGAACTCCTCTCCAAATGGGAAGGCCCATACGTTGTTGAGGAGGTTTATCGCTCTGGTGCTATAAAAATCAATAACTTCGAAGGCAAGAACCTGAGAGTGGTGAACGTGCAAAGAATTAAGCATTATATTTTAGGTGCACCCATTAACGAAGAAACTAATGTCATCCAAGTCATCACACCGGAAGAACACATCAAGGAAGTCTTCCGGACCACTCCAGAAACCTGAAAAGGGGTAAGTATGCGGTACGGTAAGTAAACTGACACCAAAAATTCCATAAAAATAATTTCTGTCCTTTTTGGTATTTTAGAAAAAATACAAAAATAAAATAGTGTCGGAAGGACCCACGGGGGAGGCACAAGCCAACAAGCCGCGCCACCTGGTGGCGCGGTCTGATGGCTTGTGGGTCCCTCGTGTGACCTCCGGACTCCAATTTCTTCCAAAACATATATTATGACCTAGAAAAAATCACTATATATACTCCCGGATGTTTTGATCACCGCATTGCGAGATTTTCCTCTATTTTTGTTTCAAGCTATTTTTTGGAAGATGGGAAAATATGTCGTCCCAAGATTCGGATGGAGAGAGCTATGTATCCCATTATGTTTTTAATCCAAAGATCTTTGGGGATATTTACCCCTACCTATGACACTGACTTGGAGGAAATAGAAGATGCTGGCCCGAATGCTAGTTCAGATGAAGATGAAGCTCCACTACCTCAACTTGGAGATATGCACATGGAGTTCAAGAAGTCAAGCCTCCCTAATGGAGGGAACAAACCCAATACACAGTTTATCGCTTCTCGTTTTTTGCAGGAAAGCAAGGCAACTTTATGCAAAAGGATATTGAAGCTTGAACAAGAGAATGACGATTTAAGGAAAGAAATCTTCATCCTCAAGCGCAAATTGGATAAGAAGAATATTACTACAACACCACCGCCATCACCGAAGAACACTTGAGTACATGGGTATGGGCACCACCCTTGGCTTGTTCCAAGCTTGTGGGGGTGCCCCGATATCGTATCACCATCACTTTTCATCACCATTATCTATATTAGTTTGATCTTCAGTTTTTATGATTAGGAAGTTAAAATTTCAGATTTGCTTTGTTTAGAGTTTTTGCTTTTAGTTCTACCTATCCTTGTAATCAAGTGTGAGAGTTATATAATAAAGTTAGTTGGGATCGTGTGGCTCTTTGTCTCTTGCACTCATCATCTTAGCATGGGAATAAAAGAATAGAAAAGATTCATATGCCTATCTCTTGAGAAGTAATGACTTCACATAGAAAAGAGGTATAAGCAATAGGAAGTGTTGAAAACTAACAAACATAATGTTAGTAATTGATATGATATATGCAAAAGTATGTTAGAGAAGAGGAAATTTACATATAAATATACGATCTTGAACACCTTCTATGATTGTGAGCTTCCATCAAAATTACATAATGACCAAGTGTTGAAGTGGTACATGGTAGACAACATAATGATCATGTTTGTCTACATTTGCATAGAAGTCATATGGTACTGAATCCTTTAACATGTGATGCTTGCTTAGGATCTTTTGCTAGCCCAAAGATTCGCACTAAGTAGAGATACTACCTGTCCATCCATAACCATTAAACCCAGTTTCTTGCCAAGAGAGTCCACCATACCTACCTATGGATCAAATAAGATCCTTCAAGTAAGTTGTCATTGTTGCACAAGTTAATAAAAAAAATGCCTCTAATCATGTAAGATCTTTTATTGTAAGGGAAAGTAAGCTTTGTACGATCTTGTGATGGTGAAGCAATAAAAGCGACGGAGTGCATTGCATTAAGAGATTGAACATATCAAACAAATAAAAGCTCATGACAACCTCGACTTCCCTCAACGAAGGTCCTATATTTTACATTCTTACAAGTTTTATGTTCATGCAAGAGTCAATAGTATTTCCCTTCTTATTCTTCAAACCATTTAGTGGCAAGCATTATGTGTTGAGGAAAGATTCAAACAAATATATCCAGTTGAATGTAGATGATCATCTTGCATTATTGTTGACATTATCCTTGAGGTAAATAAGTTGGGTGGCAAGAACATTAAAGCCCCCATCTTCCTATGTGTCCCACGGAGTCACTTGTTCCAGAAATATGCAATGTATGTTAGCAATAATACAAGGCTACATCATAGCTGAATATGTGAACTTGGTAGAAATATAAAGCTCTTACATAGACTCTTCTCTCAATTGCAAAAGCTATGATTATCTCAAGGACTAATTGCATTGGTTGTTGGCTCTAAATAAAGATTATGCTCTGTATCTATTTAGTTGTGAATAGATTGTTACTTGCTCATGAGAGGTTATATGATTGAAAACTTGCTGCTATGATGATATTCATGATGCTCTCATGTTCGTATTCTGTTTTTTTATGTGGTCATTATTTTAGAGTTTCGGCTTTCGCTTAAGGACAAGCGAGGTCTAAGCTTGGGGAAGTTGATACATCCATTTTGCATCATGAATTCTTACTACTATTTACCTCATTCTTGTCCATTATTCCACATTATCACACAATTCTTATGTATTTTCTCTCTGAATATGCAAGGTACATCATAAGGAGTGAAATATCTGGAAACTAGAATTCTGGACCGGAAAACCGAGAAAAAGGTAGAAAAAACACTAGTATCATAATGACCTGAAAATTCACAGAGCAAAAATATACCGGACGGGGGCAGTCAGCAGTGCACTAGCCAATAGGCCCGCGCACCCCCTGGTGGCGCGGCCTGGTGGCTTGTGGGCCCCCTGCTAGCCCTCCGATGCCCCTCTTCTCCTATATGGTGTGTTCTACCCTAGAAAAATCATAAGCAATCTTTCAGGACGAAGCACCGCCGTCTCGAGGCGGAAACCTAGGCAAAGGCCCTTTTGCACTTCGACAGTCAGATTTTGCAGGGGAAATGCCTCTTTGAGAGGGGGAGATCGAAGCCATCGTCATCACCAACGCTCCCTCCTTCATGGGAGGACCAATCTTCATCAACATGTTCACAAGCACCATCTCATCTCCAACCCTAGTTCATCTCTTGTATTCAATATTTGTCCCAAAACCTCAGATTAGTACCTATGAGTTACTAGTTGTGTTGATTACATCTTGTAGTTGATGCTTGTTGGACTACTTGGTGGAGACATTATGTTCAGATCCTTAATAATGTTCAGATCCTTAATCATCATCATTACACCTTTGATCTTGAACATGTTCATGTGTGAGTAGTTACTATTGTTCCTGGGGACATGGGAAAAGTCTTGTTGTAAGTAATCTTGTGAAGTTGGTATGTGTTCGATATTTTGATGATAGGTATGTTGTTACTTCTCTTAGTGGTGTCATGTGAATGTCGACTACACGACACTTCACCATGTTATGGGCCTAAGGGAAGTCATTGTGAAGCAACTAGTAGATGATGGATTGCGAGAGTGACACAAGCTTAAACCCTATTTTATGTGTTGCTTCATAAGGGGCTGATTTGGATCCACATGTTTCATGCTATGGCTAGATTTATCTTAATTCTTCTTTTGTAGTTGTGGATGCTTGCAAGAGGGGTTAATCATAAGTAGGTTGTTATTTCAAGTAAGAACAACATCTTAGCACCGGTCCACTCACATATCAAGTTGTTAAATTAGTGAACGCGAATCAACTCAACATGATGAACATGGCTAGACATAAATTCCCATGTGTCTTCGAGAGCACTTCCTTAATATAAGAGTACTTTCAGGCTTGTCCTTTGCTAACAAAAAGATTGGTCTACCTTAATATTTTTACTTGTTACTTTTTATGAATTACCTTGCTACAAAACTATCTACTATTGTTACTCACAACACTTGCATATAATACCTTGATGAAAAGTGCTTATCGTTTCCTTTTGCTCCTCGTTGGGTTTGACACCCTTACTTATCGGAAGGACTATGATTGATCCCCTATACTTATGGGTCATCACATGTCGGGGTGCTCACACAGGAGCTCAACTCCAAGTTCGAGGGGATACAGGAACAAGTCACAACCTTGAATGAGACCATCAAGGGATGGAGGCACTGCTTCGCGAGCGGCAAGCTCCGAGTACCCCGGTGGCAAATAAGGAACATGAACTGGACATGAACATGGGTCACCAATCACACTCCCAACCAAACCCAAATCCCCGTGACACATGAGTCTGGCATTCTGAAATTCCTCACTCGAGAAGAAGAGGAGCAAAGTTTCAAGAGAAAACAACATATGCTCGGTTTGAGACACACCCGGAGGAAGAAGAACAACAACATTTACCCCCTGAATATCAACAGCGGTACTCTAAGGCATAGTGGGGGGGAAATCATGGACGGACAGACCCTCTCTTCTAGGGTTATCAACAATTACCAAACCCATACTGATGTCATCAGCGGAGTGTTCCCCTTGATTACTCCCAAAACCTATACCCATGGTACCCACCCCCATACATCACCCCACCCACCAATTTACCCACCACCTCCAAGGATTTACCCACCACAAAACCCACCCAAATGCCTTAGTATCACCAACCACAAATAGCGTTTCCCCCAAATTCTCAACAATGTTACAACACCCAACCCTACTACCCTCAAAAAACCCACCAATCTCCACTTCCTAATACTAAACAACCCCAACAACAAACACACTACCAGGGTATGGCAACATAGTACAGAAGGTTTGTCTGCAATTATGGCATCATTTGCAGAACACTTCACAACATGCTAAAGAAGAACTCCTTTCATTAGATAGAGGAACAGAATGAAGCTTTCAACTAGTTAAAATAGGAATTAACTATTGGGGAACGTCGCATGGGAAACAAAAAATTTCCTACGTTCACACGAGACCTATCCATGGTGATGAGCATCTACGAGAGGGAGAGTGGATCTACGTACCCTTGTAGATCGCTAAGCGGGAAGCGTTAAGAAACGCGGTTGGTGTAGTCGAACGTCTTCGCGATCCAAATCGCCGAGCGTCCCGCGATCCAATCACGATCCGTCCCGATCAAGCACCGAACGGACGGCACCTCCGCGTTCAGCACACGTATAGCTTGATGATGATCTCCGCCTTCTTGATCCAGCAAGAGGGAGCGGAGAGGTAGAAGAGTTCTCCGGCAGCGTGACGGTGCTCCGGTGATGGTGGTGGAGCTATTCCGGCAGGGCTTCGCCTAAGCACTTCAGAAATCCGATCTAGAGGAGAAACTATGCACTGGAGGAACGGGTAGCACGTGGCTGAAAATCTTGTGCCAAAACCCTAAGACCTCTAGTATATATATAGGAGGAGAGGAGGAGGAGGCTTGGACCTCAAGGATCCATCCCTAGGCTTCGGCCGAACCAAGAGGAAGGAGTCGTCCTCCTCCACTCCTAGTAGGATTAGGACTCCTTCCTTATCTTAGCCTTTTTGCCTTTTTCCACCTTTTTCCTTTTGGGCTTTTCTTCCCAGCTGCATGGGCCTTGTGTGGGACTTCCACCAGCCCACTAAGGGCTGGTATTCATCCTCCCACAGCCCATGTAGCCTTTTGGGTCGAAATACCCCTTCCGATGGTCTCCCGGTACACTACCGGTACTCCCGGTACACTACCGATGAGCCCGAAACCTTTCCGGCGACCAAAATAGGACTTCCTATATATCAATATTTACCTATGGACCATTACGGAGCTCCTCATGACATCTAGGATCTCATCCGGGACTCTGAACAACCTTTGGTCACCACCATACATAACTCTATACTACCGAAACGTCACCAAACCTTAAGTGTGTAGACCCTGCGGGTTCGAGAACTATGTAGACATGACCGAGACACCTCTACGGTCAATAACCAATAGTGGGACCTGGATGCCCATATTGGTTCCTACATTTCTATGAAGATCTTTATCGGTCGAACCTCTATGTCAAGGATTCAATTAATCCCGTATGATGTTCCCTTTGTTCTTCGGTGTGTTACTTGCCCGAGATTCGATCGTCCGTATCTCCAAACCTAGTTCAACCTCGTTACCAGCAAGTCTCTTTACTCGTTCCGTAATACAAGATCCCGTGACTAACACTTAGTCACATTGCTTGCAAGGCTTATTGTGATGTTGTATTACCGAGTGGGCCCTGAGATACCTCTCCGTCACACGGAGTAACAAATCCAGTCTTGATCCATGCCAACCCAACAGACACCCTCAGTGATACCTGTAGAGCACCTTTATAGTCACCCAGTTATGTTGCGACATTTGATACACACAAGGCACTCTTCCGGTGTCCGTGAGTTGCATGATCTCATGGTCATAGAAACATATACTTGACATGCAGAAAACAGAAGCAATAAACTGACATGATCATATGCTACGTTTGTAGTTTGGGTCTTGTCCATCACATCATTCTTATAATGATGTGATCTCGTTATCAAATGACATCACATGTCAATGGCTAGGAAACCTTGACCATCTTTGACCAACGAGCTAGTTCACTAGAGGCATGCTAGGGACAAAGTGTTGTCTATTTACCCACACATGTAATGTGTTTCCAATCAATACAATTATAGCATGGATAATAAACGATTATCATGAACAAGGAAATATAATAATAAACACTTTATTTATTGCCTCTAGGGCATATTTCCAACAGTCTCCCACTTGCACTAGAGTCAATAATCTAGTTCACATCACTATGTGATTTACATTGTAATGAATCGAACACCCATGCAGTTCTGGTGTTAATCATGTTTAGCCCTTGGAAGAGGTTTAGTCAACGGGTCTGCAACATTCAGATCCATGTGCACTTTGCAAATATTTATGTCCTTTTCCTCGATGTAATCGCGGATGGAGTTGAAGCGTCGCTTTATGTGTATGGTCCTCTTGTGAAACCTTGGTTCCTTGGCCAGCGCAATGGCACCAGTGTTGTCACAGAACAGGTTCACTGGATTCAGTGCACTGGGCACTACTCCAAGATCTGTCATGAACTGCTTCATCCAGACACCTACCTTCACTGCCTCCGAGGCTGCGATGTACTCCGCTTCGCACGTAGAATCGGCTACCACGCTTTGCTTGGAACTGCACCAGCTTACCGCTCCCCCATTGAGAATAAATACGTATCCGGTTTGTGACTTAGAGTCATCCGGATCAGTGTCAAAGCTTGCATCACCGTAACCCTTTACAACGAGCTCTTCATCACCTCCATAAATGAGAAACATTTCCTTAGTCCTTTTCAGGTACTTAAGGATATTCTTGACTGCTGCCCAGTGCTCTATTCTAGGATCACTTTGAAACCTTCCGGCCATACTTATGGCAAGGCTGACATCGGGTCTTGTGCACAGCATTGCATACATGATAGAGCCTATGGCTGAAGCATAGGGGATGACACTCATCTTTTCTCTATCTTCTGCAGTTACTGGGCATTGAGTCTTACTCAACTTCACACCTTGTAACACAGGCAAGAACCCCTTCTTGGACTGATCCATTTTGAACTTCTTCAAAACATTATCAAGGTATGTGCTCTGTGAAAGTGCTATTAAGCGTGTCGATCTATCTCTATATATCTTAATGCCTAATATGAAAGCAGCTTCTCCTAGGTCCTTCATTGAAAAACTCTTGTTCAAATATTCCTTCACACTTTCCAGCATTTCTATATTGTTTCCAATCAGAAATATGTCATCCACATATAATATTTGAAATGCTATAGAGCTCCCACTCACTTTCTTGTAAATACAAGCTTCTCCATAAACTTGTATAAACTCAAACGCTTTGATCACCTCATCAAAACACTTATTCCAACTCCGAGATGCTTGCACCAGCCCATAAATGGATCGCTGGAGTTTGCAAACTTTGTCAACATTCTCTGGATCGACAAAACCTTCTGGTTGCATCATATACAACTCTTCCTCAAGGAAACCGTTGAGGAACGCTGTTTTGACATCCATCTGCCAAATTTCATAGTCGAAATAAGCAGCTATTGCCAACATGATTCTGATAGACTTAAGCATCGCTATGGGTGAGAAGTTCTCATCGTATTCAATTCCTTGAACTTGTGAAAAACCCTTTGCCACAAGTCGAGCTTTATAGACGGTTATATTACCGTCCGCGTCTGTCTTCTTCTTAAAGATCCATTTGTTCTGAATGGCCTTTCGCCCTTCAGGTAATACTTCCAAAGTCCATACTTTGTTTTCATACATGGACCCCATATCGGATTTCATGGCCTCTAACCATTTCTCGGAATCCGGGCCCATCATCGCTCCTCCATAGCTTGTAGGTTCATTGTTATCGAACAACATGACCTCCAAGACAGGGTTGTCGTACCACTCAGGAGTAGTACGCGCCCTTGTCGACCTAGAAGGTTCAATAGTAGCTTGATCCGAAGCTTCATGATCATCATCATTAACTTCCTCTTCTACCGTCATAGGTTCCATGGAAACATCTTTCTATGTTGCACTACTTTCTGGTTGAAGTAAAGGTTCAATAACCTCATCAAGCTCTATTTTCCTCCCACTCAATTCTTTCAAGAGAAACTCTTTCTCAAGAAATGTTCCATTCTTGGCGACAAACACTTCGCCTTCGGATCTGAGATAGAAGGTATACCCGACTGTCTCTTTCGGGTATCCTATGAAGACGCATTTTTCCGCTTTGGGTTCCAGCTTTTCAGGCTGAAGCTTTTTGACATAAGCATCACATCCCCAAACTTTAAGAAACGACAACTTTGTCCTCTTGCCAAACCATAGTTCATATGGCGTCGTCTCAACGGTGGTGCCCTATTTAAAGTGAATGCAGCTGTCTCTAATGCATAACCCCAAAACGATAGTGGAAAATCAACAAGAGACATCATAGAACGCACCATATCTAATAAGTTTTGATTACGGCGTTCGGACACACCATTACGCTGTGGTGTTCCAGGCGGTGTCAATTGTGAAACAATTCCACACTGTCTTAAGTGACTGCCAAACTCATAACTTAGATATTCACCTCCTCGATCAGATCGTAGGAATTTAATCTTCTTGTTACGATGATTCTCAACTTCACTCTGAATTTGCTTGAACTTTTCAAGCGTTTCAGACTTGTGTTTCATTAAGTAAATATTCCCATATCTACTTAAGTCATCAGTGAAGGTGAGCAAATAACGATATCCACCACGCGATGTAACATTCATTGGACCGCACACATCAGTATGTATGATTTCCGATAAGTCACTTGCCCGTTCCATTGTTCCAGAGAACGGCGTTTTAGTAATCTTGCCCATGAGGCATGGTTCACATGTGTCAAGTGATTCAAAATCAAGTGACTCCAAAAGTCCATCAGCATGGAGCTTCCCCATGCGTTTTACACCAATATGACCTAAATGGAAGTGCCACAAGAAAGTGGTACTATCATTATCAACTCTACATCTTTTGGCATCAATGTTATGAACATGTGTGTCATCACTATCAAGATTCAATATGAATAAACCCCTCACATTGGGTGCATGACCATAAAAGATATTACTCATATAGATAGAACAACCTTTATTCTCTGATTTAAATGAGTAACCGTCTCGCAATAAACAAGATCCAAATATAATGTTCATGCTTAATGCAAGCACTAAATAACAATTATTCAGGTTCATCACTAATCTCGATGGTAATCAAAGAGAGAGTGTGCCGACGGCGATCACATCAACCTTGGAACCATTTCCCACACCCATCGTCACTTCATCCTTTGCTAGCCTTCGTCTATTCTGTAGTTCCTGTTTTGAGTTGCAAATGTGAGCAGCCGAACCGGTATCAAATACCCAGGCACTACAATGAGAGCTAGTAAGGTACACATCAATAACATGTATATCATATATACCTTGTTTGTCGTTGGCTGCCTTCTTGTCAGCCAGGTACTTGGGGCAGTTCCACTTCCAGTGACCAGTTCCCTTGCAATGAAAGCACTTAGTTTCTGGCTTGGGTCCATGCTTGGGCTTCTTTATAGGAATGGCAACTGCTTTGCCATCCTTCTTGGTTTTACACTTCTTGCCCTTGCCCTTGCGCTTGCCATTCTTCTTGAAACTAGTGGTTTTATAGACCATCAACACTTGATGTTCTTTCTGGATTTCAGACTCAACGACTTTTAGCATCGCAAATAGCTCGGCGACTGACTTGTTCATCCCATGCATGTTATAGTTCATCACAAAGCTCTTGTAACTAGGTGGCAGTGATTGAAGAACTCTGTCAGTGATCGCCTCTGGCGGAAGGGCAATTCCCAACTCCGCTAGACGAGTCAAATACCCAGACATTCTGAGTATATGTTCACTGATAGACCCGTTCTCCTCCATCTTGCAAGCATAGAACTTATCGGAGGTCTCATACCTCTCGATTCGGGCATTCTTCTGAAAGATAAACTTCAACTCCTGGAACATCTCATATGCTCCATGACGTTCAAAACGTCTTTGAAGTCCCAGTTCTAAGCCATAAAGTAGTGCACACTGAACTATTGAGTAATCTCTAGAACGTGCCTCCCAAGCGTTCTTAACGTCTTCGGATGACATGTCTTCTGGTTGGTCACCAAGCGGTGCATCAAGGACATATGATTTCTGCGAAGCCGTGAGGATAATCCTCAGATTACGGGCCCAGTCAACAAAATTACTTCCATCATCTTTCAACTTAGCTTTCTCTAGGAACGCATTAAGATTCAGGGGTGCTACTGCGCGAGCCATTGATCTACAACATAAATATGCAAAGGTTACTTAGACTATTGTTCAAGATAATGAGTTTTAGTTAATCAAATTACTAAAGCTCCCACTCAAATTTACATCCCTCGGGTCATCTGAGTGTCACATGATCTAAATCCACCAACTCAAGTCTGATCATCATGTGAGTTGAGGTGGTTTCAATGGTGAACATCATCATGTTGATCATATCTACTATATGACTCATGTTCGACCTTTCGGTTTCTTGTGTTCCGAGGCCATGTCTGTACATGCTAGGCTCGTCAAGTTTAACCCGAGTGTTCTGCATGTGCAACACTGGCTTGCACCCATTGTATGTGAACGTAGAGTCTATCACACCCGATCATCATGTGGTGTCTCGACACGACGAACTTTCACAAGGGTGCACACTCGGGGAGAACACAATTCATCTTGATATTTAAGTGAGGGATCACCTTATAATGCTACCATCGTCCTAAGCAAAACATGGTGCATAAAAGGATTAACATCACATGCAAATCATAAGTGACATGATATGGCCATGAACTTGTGCTTTTGATCTCCATCTTGAAAGCACTGGCATGATCTCCATCACCACCGGCACGACACCATGATCTCCATCATATTGATCTCCATCAACATGTCGCCATCGGGGTTGTCGCGCCCATCATGCTTGTACTACTATTGCTACCGTTTAGCGATAAAGTAAAGCATTACATAGCGCTTAATGATTGACACGCAGGTCATACAATAATTAAAGACAACCCTATGGCTCCTGCCGGTTGCCGTACTCATCGACATGCAAGTCGTGATATTCTATACAACACATGATCATCTCATACATCACATATATCACATCATGTAATTGGCCATATCACATCACAACATACCCTGCAAAAACAAGTTAGACGTCCTCTAATTGTTGTTGCATGTTTTACGTGGCTGCTACGGGTATCTAGCAAGAACAACTCTCACCTACGCACAAACCACAATGGTGATACATAAGTTGCTTTTTAACCTTCTCAAGGACCGCCTTAGTCGAATCCTATCCAACTAAAGTAGGAGAAACAGACACCCGCCAGCCATCTTTGTGCAACAACGTTACACGTCAATCGATGGAACCGGTCTCTCATAAGCGTATGAGTAAGGTTGGTCCGGGCCACTTCATCCCACAATACCGCTGAACCAAAACACGACCAAGGGAGGAAGAAATCTAAGCATCAACACCCACAAACTCTTTGTGTTTTACTCGAGATCTCATCTACACATAGACCTAGCTCATGATGCCACTGTTGGGGAACGTTGCATGGGAAACAAAAAAATTCCTACGTTCACACAAGACCTATCCATGGTGATGAGCATCTACGAGAGGGAGAGTGGATCTACGTACCCTTATAGATTGCTAAGCGGGAAGCATTAAGAAACACGGTTGGTGTAGTCGAACGTCTTCGCGATCCAAATCGCCGAGCGTCCCGCGATCCAATCACGATCCGTCCCGGTCAAGCACCGAACGGACGGCACCTCCACGTTCAGCACACGTATAGCTTGATGATGATCTCCGCCTTCTTGATCCAACAATAGGGAGAAGAGAGGTAGAAGAGTTCTCCGGCAGCATGACGGTGCTCCGGCGATGGTGGTGGAGCTATTCCGGCAGGGCTTCGCCTAAGCACTGCAGAAATCCGATCTAGAGGAGAAATTATGCACTGGAGGAACGGGTAGCACGCGGCTGAAAATCTTGTGCCAAAACTCTAAAACCTCTAGTATATATAGGAGGAGAGGAGGAGGAGGCTTGGCCCTCAAGGAGCCAGCCCTAGTCTTTGGCCGAACCAAGAGGAAGGAGTCGTCCTCCTCCACTCCTAGTAGGATTAGGACTCCTTCCTTATCTTAGCCTTTTTGCCTTTTTTTCCACCTTTTTCCTTTTGGGATTTTCTTCCCAGCCGCATTGGCCTTTTATGGGACTTCCACCAGCCCACTAAGGGCTGGTATTCATCCTCCCACAGCCCATGTAGCCTCTTGGGTCGAAATACCCCTCCCGATGGTCTCCCGGTACACTACCGGTACTCCCGGTACACTACCGATGAGCCCGAAACCTTTCCGGTGACCAAAATAGGACTTCCTATATATCAATCTTTACCTATGGACCATTACGGAGCTCCTCATGACATCCAGGATCTCATCCGGGACTCTGAACAACCTTTGGTCACCACCATACATAACTCTATACTACCGAAACGTCACCAAACCTTAAGTGTGCAGACCCTACGGGTTCGAGAACTATGTAGACATGACCGAGACACCTCTACGGTCAATAACCAATAGTGGGACCTGGATGCCCATATTGGTTCCTACATTTCTATGAAGATCTTTATCGGTCGAACCTCTATGTCAAGGATTCAGTTAATCCCGTATGATGTTCCCTTTGTTCTTCGGTGTGTTACTTGCCCGAGATTCGATCGTCCGTATCTCCATACCTAGTTCAACCTCGTTACCAGCAAGTCTTTTTACTCGTTCCGTAATACAAGATCACGTGACTAACACTTAGTCACATTGCTTGCAAGGCTTATTGTGATGTTGTATTACCGAGTGGACCCTGAGATACCTCTCCGTCACACGGAGTAACAAATCCAGTCTTGATCCATGCCAACCCAATAGACACCCTCAGAGATACCTGTAGAGCACCTTTATAGTCACCCAATTACGTTGTGACGTTTGATACACACAAGGCACTCTTCCGGTGTCCGTGAGTTGCATGATCTCATGGTCATAGAAACATATACTTGACATGCAGAAAACAGTAGCAATAAACTGACACGATCATATGCTACGTTTGTAGTTTGGGTCTTGTCCACCACATCATTCTTCTAATGATGTGATCTCGTTATCAAATGACATCACATGTCAATGGCTAGGAAACCTTGACCATCTTTGACCAACGAGCTAGTTCACTAGAGGCATACTAGGGACAAACTGTTGTCTATTTACCCACGCATGTAATGTGTTTCCAATCAATACAATTATAGCATGGATAATAAACGATTATCATGAACAAGGAAATATAATAATAAACACTTTATTTATTGCCTCTAGGGCATATTTCCAACATTAACTACTGCCCCCCGTGTTGGCCTTGCCAAACTTCATAGAGAAGTTCACCTTGGAAACTGATGCTAGTGGAAAAGGGATAGGAGCAGTCCTAATGCAACAGGGTAGGCCCCTGGCTTATTTCAGCAAAACATTGGGTGTCAAGGTTGTGGCAATGTCCACTTATGAAAAAGAAGCACTAACAATATTAGAGGCTTTAAAAAATGGAGACATTAGTTCCATGGAGTGGAGCTAGTGATAAAAACCGATCAAAAGAGCCTCAAGTTTATTACTGAGCAAAAGGTATCAAGGGCCCCAACACAAGTTATTGCTTAAGCTGCTCGAGTTCAACTACTCTATAGAGTATAAAAAGGGAAAGGAGAACAAGGAAGTTGATGCACCTAGCAGAAGGGGCACTTCATTAATGGCAATAACCAATTTCACATCCCTCTCGATAGAAGTAGTGCAAATCAGCTATGAAGCAGATGGTCGTTGCAAGCAACTACTGCAACAATTATCGATTCAACCTGACCCTAATTCTCATTACACACGAGTGTGTGGGGTTCTCAAATACAAGGGAAGGATATATATTGGGCACGATGAGCATGCCAGACACGAGATTATTAACTCTTTCCATACCTCTGCATTGGGAGGTCACTCGGCAGTGGTGGCCAATTACTAGAGAATTAAAAGGATGTTCTATTGGCCAGGGTTGAAGAAACAAGTGAACCAATTCATTGTTGAGTGTGCCATATGCCAGAGAGCAAAAATGGAGCACTGGCACTACCCTGTTATGCTCCAACACATACAAGTACCAACTCAAGCTTTGACTGATACAACCATGGACTTCATAGAGAGTTTACCCAAGTCACAAGGGAAAGAAGTGATCATGGTGGTGGTGGACAGTTACACCAAATATGCTCACTTCATAGCTCTAGCCCACCCCTACTCTGTCAAAAGTATGGCACAAGCTTTCATTGATTATGTTTTCATTACACGAGCCACCTGTGAGTATCATCACTAGCAGTGATAGACTCTTCACCAGCAACATGTGGCAAGAAGTCTTTAAGGCCATGAACATACACCTCAAATTAGGCACAACATACCATCCACAAACCAATTGGCAATTTGAACGAGAAAACCAATGCTTGTAATCATATATGAGGTGTATGACCTTCCAAGAACCAAAGAAATGGGTTGCTTGGCTGTCTCTAGCAGAGTGGTGGTATAACACTTCCTACCACACAACAACTAAGGAAACCCCCTTCAAGGCCATATATGGTTATGACCCACCCATGATTAGTGAAGTGGCGGTTCCAGGACCTATGGATATCGAGGACAAAGACTTCCTCGAAGGCAAACAACAAATGTTGTCCCAACTTAGAGTAAATCTACAGCAAGCACAATAACGCATGAAGAAGTATGCTGACAAAAATAGGTCTGCATGCAGCTTCAATTTGGGAGATATGGTCTATCTCAGAATGCAACCCTACAGGATGGCGGCCTTTGGCCCGAGGCATGCTATAAAGCTCACTACCAAGTTTTATGGCCCCTTTAGAGTAATGAAGAAACTGGGGAACTCATCCTACAAATTGTTGTTACCCTCACAGATTGGCATCCACCCTGTTTTTCATGTCAGCCAACTGAAATCACACAAAGGATTTATTGTTGTTCCTGACCAAGAACTTCCACTCATGAGTGCGGATGGGAGAATTTGAACCGAGCCAACAGTTGTGTTAGAAACATGGTCCCTACCATGGCACGAAGTTCTAGTCACTCAGTGGCTCATCTAGTGGGCAAATCTTGCCCTGATGGACACTTACTGGGAAGATGCAAACTTTATAAAACAAGTGTTTCGAGCCTTCTTCAAGCAAAAGATTCAGCTTTGGTTCCCTGAAACTAACACTTGAGGACATGTGTTATTTGGACGGGGGGGATTGTCAAATCCTCGCTACTCTGAACTAGAGGTAGTGTTCATTTCTTCAGAACATAGAATGCTTCAGAGTGAGCCAATTGACTAGAGGGCTGAGATTGCTCCAAAAGATCTGCGACTGAGATTCTAGTTGTCGGCTTGTAGATTTTAACCTGTTGCCTGAAGTTACTATTGACCTTTAGTAAAAGTGTCCGTAACTCCCTCTCTGTAACCAGCTACAAGTATCCCCGCTAGTTGTGCGTTAGGCATGAAATGAAATACCAATTATAGATCTAGTTTACTTGTTCGCATCTTCATAGTTAGGGTTCCACTAGAAATCTCCAATTCATAGTGGGTGCTCCAACATCGGGAGTGGTTTTTTTGACGATCTCAAGTAGGGTTTGACAATTGGTATCGACAGCTATCGGTCCTCGGAGGCGCTGGCGGTGGAGTGATATCATGGTCACGGCGGTGCAGGTGGTGATGATTGATCGGGCACGGATCTATAGCGGGAGATACGGATGATGTGGCATGACCTGGCAGTGGTAAAATCCCGTGATCCAGGCAGATCCGTGTGCCAGTGGCAGCGTTTGGTCAGGCGGTGACAGCGGGCTGTGACGAGGAAGGGTTCCGGACCAGTTCCGAGGTCAAATTCCGTACCTTGCTTGTAGTCTGATGGCGAAACTGAAGACCGGGAAGAGAAGGCATACACTCAAGAAGCGACTGCCATGAATCTGGACCTGGAACATGTCGGGTCGCGCATAGAGGAGCTCAACTCCAAGTTTGGGGGGATACATGAACAAGTCACGGCCTTGAACGAGACCATGTAGAGGATGGAGGCGCTGCTTCGCGAACGGCAAGCTCCGAGTACCCCGGTGGAAAATAAGGAACATGAAGCAGAGAGGAACATGGGTCAGCAATCCCACTCCCAACCGAACCCAAATCCCCCTAACACGCAGGTCTGGCATTCTGAAATTCCTCACTCCAAAAGAAGAGGAGGACAGTTTCAAGAGCAAACATCATATGCTCGGTTTGAGACACACCCGGAGGAAGAAGAACAACAATTTGCACCCCGTGAATACCAGCAACAGTACTCTGAGGCACAGTGGGGGCAAAATCATGGATGGACGGACCCTCTCTTCCAGGGTTATCATCAATTACCAAACCCCTACTACTGTCATCAACAGATTGTCCCCCCTGATTACTCGTAAAACCCATACCCACGGTACCCACCCCCATACATCACTGTTGGAAATATGCCCTAGAGGCAATAATAAAATGGTTATTATTGTATTTCCTAGTTCATGATAATTGTCTATTGTTCATGCTATAATTGTGTTAACCGGAAACCGTAATACATGTGTGAATACATAGACCACAACATGTCCCTAGTGAGCCTCTAGTTGACTAGCTCGTTGATCAATAGATGGTCACGGTTTCATGACCATGGACATTGGATGTCGTTGATAACGGGATAACATCATTAGGAGAATGATGTGATGGACAAGACCCAATCCTAAGCATAGCACAAGATCGTGTAGTTCGTTTGCTAAAGCTTTTCAATGTCAAGTATCATTTCCTTAGACCATGAGATTGTGCAACTCCCGGATACCGTAGGAATACTTTAGGTGTGCCAAACGTCACAACGTAACTGGGTGGCTATAAAGGTGCACTATGAGTATCTCCAAAAGTGTCTGTTGGGTTGGCACGAATCGAGACTGGGATTTGTCACTCCGTATGATGGAGAGGTATCTCTGGGCCCACTCGGTAAGACATCATCATAATGAGCTCAATGTGACTAAGGAGTTAGTCACGGGATGATGTATCACGGAACGAGTAAAGAGACTTGCCGGTAACAAGATTGAACAAGGTATAAAGATACCGACGATCGAATCTCGGGCAAGTATCATACCGATAGACAAAGGGAATTGTATACGGGATTGATTGAATCCCTGACATCGTGGTTCATCCGGTGAGATCATCGTGGAGCATGTGGGAGCCAACATGGGTATCCAGATCCTGCTGTTGGTTATTGACTGGAGAGGTGTCTCGGTTATGTCCACGTGTCTCCCGAACCCGTAGGGTCTACACACTTAAGGTTCGATGACGCTAGGGTTATAGGGAAATGGTATACGTGATTACCGAAAGTTTTTCGGAGTCCAGATGAGATCCCAAATGTCACGATGAGTTCCGGAATGGTCCGGAGGTAAATATTGATATATAGGAAGTCCAGTTTTGGTCACCGGAAAGTTTTCGGGCTCATCGGTAGTGTATCAGGAGTACCGGGAGGGTGCCGGAGGACCCCCGGGAGGGGTGTGACGACCATAGGACTTTGTGGGCCCTTAGAGGAGGTGTGTCAGCCCTTATTGGGCTGGCCAAGACCTTCTAGAAAGGCCCATGCAGCTGGGATCAAGAGATAAAGGGAAAAGGATTTAAAAGGAGGAAGGGAGGTGGACTCTTCCCCACCTTCGGCCGAAGCTCTCCTCCTTGGAGGAGGGGCCAAGGCAGACCTCCCTCTCCCTCCTCCTATATATATGCAAGGGTTTGGGCTGATTTGAGACACGACTTCTCTCTCTCTCGGTGCAGCCCTACCCTTCCTCTTCCTCGTTCTCCGTAGCGCTTGGCGAAGCCCTGCCGGAGTTCACGTAGCTCCACCGTCACCACGTCGTCGTGTCGCCGGAGCTCTCCCTCAACCTCTCCTTCCTCCTTGCTGGATCAAGGTGTAGGAGACGTCATCGGGTTGCACGTGTGTTGAACGTGGAGGCGCCGTTGTTCGGCGCTGAGATCGGAATCCACCGCGATCTGAATCGCTGCGAGTACGACTCCACCAACCGCGTTCTTGTAACGCTTTCGCTTAGCGATCTTCAGAGGTATGAAGATGCAATCTCTCCCCTCTCGTTGCTGGTTTCTCCATGGATAGATCTTGGTGATCGTAGGAATTTTTTTGATTTACTACTACGTCTCCCAACAGTGGTACCAGAGCTAGTTCTATGCGTAGAATCTATGCACGAGTAGAACACAAGTTGTTGTGGGCGTCGATTTTGTTAATATGCTTACCACTACTAGTCTTATCTTGATTCGGCGGTATTGTGGGATGAAGCGGCCCAGACCGACTTTACACGTACGCTTACGTGAGACTGGTTCCACCGCCCGACATGCACTTGTTGCATAAGGTGGCTAGCGGGTGTCTGTCTCTCCCACCTTAGTCGGATTGGATTCGATGAAAAGGGTCCTTATGAAGGGTAAATAGCAATTGGCATATCATGTTGTGGTTTTGGCATAGGTAAGAAACGTTCTTGCTAGAAACCTATAGCAGTCACGTAAAAACTTGCAACTGCAAATTAGAGGACGTCTAACTTGTGTTTGCAGCATATGCCTTGTGATGTGATATGGCCAAAGAATGTGATGTGATGCATTGTGATGTATGAGATTAATCATGTTCTTGTAATAGGATTCACGACTTGCATGTCGATGAGTATGACAACTGGCAGGAGCCATAGGAGTTGTCTTATTTTATTGTATGACCTGTGTGTCAATCATAAACGCCATGTAATTACTTTACTTTATTGCTAAACGTTAGCCATAGTAGTATAAGTAATAGTTGGCGAGACAACTTCATGAAGACACAATGATGGAGATCATGATGATGGAGATCATGGTGTCGTGCCAGTGACAGTGATGATCATGGTGCCCCAAAGATGGAGATCAAAGGAGCAAGATGATATTGGCCATATCATGTCACTATATTGACTGCATGTGATGTTCATCATGTTTACATGTTATTTGCTTAGAACGACGGTAGTAAATAAGATGATCTCTCAATTAAATTTCAAGAAAAGTGTTCACCCTAACTGTGCACCGTTGCTAAGGATCGTTGTTCCGAAGCACCACGTGATGATCGGGTGTGATAGGCTCTAACGTTCGCATACAACGGGTGTAAGCCAGATTTACACACGCGATACACCTAGGTTGACTTTACGAGCCTACCATGTACAAACATGGCCTCGGAACACGGAAGACCGAAAGGTCGAACATGAGTCGTATAGAAGATACGATCAACATGGAGATGTTCACCATGGATGACTAGTCCGTCTCACGTGATGATCGGACACGGGCTAGTTGACATGGATCATGTGTCACTTGGATGACTAGAGAGATGTCTATCTAAGTGGGAGTTCATTAAATAATTTGATTATGTGAACTTAATTATCATTAACTTAGTCTAAAATTGTCTTTACAATCTATATTGTAGATCCAATGGCCAACGCGAATGTCACCCTTAATTTCAACGCATTCCTAGAGAAAACCAAGCTGAAAGATGATGGAAGCAACTATGCAGACTGGGTCCGTGGCTTGAGGATCATCCTCATAGCTTCCAAGAAATTGTATGTCCTTGATGCACCACTAGGTGACCCACCCCTTCTCCCAGCAGAGCAAGACGTTGCGAACTCTTGGCATTCTCGCTGCGATGATTACTCCCTTGTTCAGTGCGGCATGCTTTACAGTTTAGAACCGGGGCTCCAAAAGCGCTTTGAGCAACACAGAGCATATGAGATGTTCCAAGAGCTTAAACTAGTTTTCCAAGCTCATGCCCGGGTCGAGAGATATGACGTCTCCGACAAGTTCTTCAGCTGTAAGATGGAGGAGAATAGTTTTGTCAGTGAGCACATCCTCAAGATGTCTGGGCTACACAACCGCTTGACTCAGCTGGGAGTTAATCTCCCGGATGACTCGGTCATTGACAAAATCCTCCAGTCGCTTCCACCTAGCTACAAGAGCTTTGTGATGAACTACAACATGCAGGGGATGGAGAAGTCCATTCCCGAGTTGTACTCGATGCTGAAATCAGCAGAGGTCGAGATCAAAAAGGAGCATCAAGTGTTGATGGTGAATAAGACCACTAGTTTCAAGAAAGGCAAGGGTAAGAAGAACTTCAAGAAGGACGGCAAAGCTATTGCCACGCCCGGTAAGCAAGTTGCCGGGAAGAAGAAGAACAAGAATGGACCCAAGCCTGAGACTGAGTGTTTTTATTGCAAGGGTACCGGTCACTGGAAGCGGAACTGCCCCAAGTACTTAGCGGATAAGAAGGACGGCAACATTAAAGGTATATGTGATATACTTGTTATTGATGTGTACCTAACCAGCGCTCGTAGTAGCTCCTGGGTATTTGATACCGGTGCAATTGCTCACATTTGTAACTCCAAGCAGGAGCTGCGGAATAAGCGGAGGCTGGCAAAGGACGAGGTGACGATGCGCGTCGAGAATGATTCCAAGGTCGATGTGATCGCCGTCGGCACGCTACCTCTACATCTACCTTTGGGATTAGTGTTAAACCTTAATAATTGTTATTTAGCACCAGCTTTGAGCATGAACATTGTATCTGGATCTCGCTTGATGCGAGATGGCTACTCATTTAAATCTGAGAATAATGGTTGTTCTATTTATATGAGAGAGATGTTTTATGGTCATGCCCCGCTGGTCAATGGTTTATTTTTGATGAATCTTGAACGTGATGTTACACATGTCCATAGTGTGAGTACCAAAAAGTGTAAGGTTGATAACGATAGTCCCACTTACATGTGGCACTACCGCCTTGGTCATATTGGTGTCAAACGCATGAAGAAGCTCCATACTGATGGAATTTTGGAGTCTCTTGATTTCGAATCATTTGACACGTGCGAACCATGCCTCATGGGCAAGATGACCAAGACTCCGTTCTCCGGAACAATGGAGCGAGCAACTGACTTGTTGGAAATAATACATACCGATGTATGCGGTCCAATGAGTGTCGAGGCTCGTGGTGGCTACCGTTATGTTCTCATCCTCATTGATGACTTGAGTAGATATGGGTATGTCTACTTAATGAAACATAAGTCTGAAACTTTTGAAAGGTTCAAGGAATTTCAGAGTGAGGTAGAGAATCAACGTGACAGGAAAATAAAGTGCTTGCGATCTGATCGAGGCGGAGAATATTTAAGTCACGAGTTTGGCACGCACCTAAGGAAATGTGGAATTGTTTCACAACTCACGCCGCCTGGCACACCTCAGCGAAATGGTGTGTCTGAACGTCGTAATCACACTCTATTAGATATGGTACGATCTATGATGTCTCTTACCGACTTACCGCTATCATTTTGGGGATATGCATTAGAGGCTGCCGCATTCACTTTAAATAGGGCACCGTCAAAATCCGTTGAGACGACACCGTATGAATTATGGTTTGGAAAGAAACCTAAGCTGTCGTTTCTAAAAGTTTGGGGATGCGATGCTTATGTGAAGAAACTTAAACCTGAGAAGCTCGAACCCAAAGCGGAAAAGTGCGTCTTCAGAGGATATCCTAAAGAGACTATTGGGTATACCTTCTACCTACGATCCGAGGGCAAAGTCTTTATTGCCAAGAATGGATCCTTTCTCGAGAAAGAGTTTCTCTCGAAAGAAGTAAGTGGGAGGAAAATAGAACTTGATGAGGTAATTGTACCTCCACTTGAACCGGAGAGTAGCGCAGCACATGAAGTTGTTTTTGTGGAGCCTACACCGGCTGGAGAGGAAGTTAATGATGATGATCATGAAACTTTAGATCAAGTTACTATTGAACGTCGAAGGTCCACTAGGACACGTTCCACACTAGAGTGGTACGGCAACCCTGTCCTGGAGATCATGTTGTTGGACAACGGTGAACCTTCGAACTATGAAGAAGCAATGGCGGGCCCGGATTCCAACAAATGGCTTGAGGCCATGAAATCCGACATAGGATCCATGTATGAGAACAAAGTATGGACTTTGGTGGACTTGCCTGATGATAAGCGAGCCATTGAAAATAAATGGATCTTTAAGAAGAAGACTGACGCGGATGGTAATGTGACCGTCTATAAGGCTCGACTTGTCGCTAAGGGTTATCGACAAGTTCAAGGAGTTGACTACAATGAGACTTTCTCACCCGTAGCGATGCTGAAGTCTGCCTGAATCATGTTAGCATTTTATGATTATGAGATCTGGCAAATGGACGTCAAAACAACATTCCTTAATGGTTTCCTTAAGGAAGAACTGTATATGATGCAGCCGGAAAGTTTTGTCGATCCTAAAGATGCTAACAAGGTATGCAAGCTCCAGCACTCCATCTATGGGCTGGTGCAAGCATCTCGGAGTTGGAACATTCGCTTTAATGAAGTGATTAAAGCGTTTGGATTTGTACAGGTTTATAGAGAACCCTGTATTTACAAGAAAGTGAGTGGGAGCTCTGTAGCATTTCTCGTATTATATGTGGATGACATACTGATAATGGGAAATGATATAGAACTCTTGGAAAGTGTAAAGGCCTACTTGAATAAGTGTTTTTCAATGAAGGACCTTGGAGAAGTTTCTTACATATTAGGTATTAAGATCTATAGAGATAGATCGAGACGCCTCATTGGTCTTTCACAAAGCACATACCTTGAAAAGATATTGAAGAAGTTTAATATGGATCAGTCCAAGAAGGGGTTCTTGCCTGTGTTACAAGGTGTGAGATTGAGTACGACTCAATGCCCGACCACGGCAAAGGATAGAGAAGAGATGAGTGTCATCCCCTATGCTTCAGCCATAGGCTCTATTATGTATGCCATGCTGTGTACCAGACCTGATGTGAACCTTGCCATAAGTTTGGTAGGGAGGTACCAAAGTGATCCCGGAGCGGAACACTGGACAGCGGTCAAGAATATCCTTAAGTACCTAAAAAGGACAAAGGACATGTTTCTCGTATATAGAGGTGTCGAAGAGCTCGTCGTAAAGGGTTACGTCGATGCTAGCTTCGACACAGATCCGGACGACTCCAAGTCGCAAACTGGATACGTGTATATTTTGAATGGAGGGTCAGTCAGCTGGTGCAGCAACAAGCAAAGCATCATGGTGGCATCTACATGTGAAGCGGAGTACATAGCTACTTCGGAAGCAGCAAAGGAAGGAGTCTGAATGAAGGAGTTCATCACCGACCTAGGAGTAATTCCAAGTGCGTCGGGCCCGATGACTCTATTCTGTGACAACACTGGAGCTATTGCCCTTGCGAAGGAGCCCAGGTTTCACAAGAAGACAAGACACATCAAGCGCCGCTTCAACTCCATCCGTGATTACATTCAGGAGGGAGATATAGATATTTGTAAAGTGCATACGGATCTGAATGTCGCAGATCCGTTGACGAAACCTCTCTCACGAGCAAAACATGATCAACACCAGAATGCTATGGGTGTACGATTCATCACAATGTAACTAGATTATTGACTCTAGTGCAAGTGGGAGACTGTTGGAAATATGCCCTAGAGGCAATAATAAAATGGTTATTATTGTATTTCCTAGTTCATGATAATTGTCTATTGTTCATGCTATAATTGTGTTAACCGGAAACCGTAATACATGTGTGAATACATAGACCACAACATGTCCCTAGTGAGCCTCTAGTTGACTAGCTCGTTGATCAATAGATGGTCACGGTTTCATGACCATGGACATTGGATGTCGTTGATAATGGGATCACATAATTAGGAGAATGATGTGATGGACAAGACCCAATCCTAAGCATAGCACAAGATCATGTAGTTCGTTTGCTAAAGCTTTTCAATGTCAAGTATCGTTTCCTTAGACCATACGATTGTGCAACTCCCGGATACCGTAGGAATACTTTGGGTGTGCCAAACGTCACAACGTAACTAGGTGGCTATAAAGGTGTACTACGGGTATCTCCGAAAGTGTTTGTTGGGTTAGCACGAATCGAGACTGGGATTTGTCACTCCGTGTGACGGAGAGGTATCTCTGGGCCCACTCGGTAAGACATCATCATAATGAGCTCAATGTGACTAAGGAGTTAGTCATGGGATGATGTATTACGGAACGAGTAAAGAGACTTTCCAGTAACGAGATTGAACAAGGTATAGAGATACCGACGATCGAATCTCGGGCAAGTATCATACCGATAGACAAAGGGAATTGTATACGGGATTGATTGAATCCCCGACATCGTGGTTCATCTGATGAGATCATCGTGGAGCATGTGGGAGACAACATGGGTATCCAGATCCCGCTGTTGGTTATTGACCGGAGAGGTGTCTCGGTCATGTCTACGTGTCTCCCGAATCCGTAGGGTCTACACACTTGAGGTTTGATGACGCTAGGGTTATAGGGAAATGGTATACGTGATTACCGAAAGTTGTTCGGAGTCCCGGACGAGATCCCGGACATCACGAGGAGCTCCAGAATGGTCCGGAGGTAAATATTGATATATAGGAAGTCCAATTTTGGTCACCGAAAAGTTTTCGGGCTCATCGGTAGTGTACCGGGAGTACCGGGAGGGTGCCGGAGGACCCCCGGGAGGAGTGTGACGACCATAGGACTTTGTGGGCCCTTAGAGGAGTTGTGCCAACCCTTGTTGGGCTGGCTAAGACCTTCTAGAAAGGCCCATGCGGCTGGGATCAAGAGATAAAGGGAAAAAGGATTTAAAAGGAGGAGATCCACCTCCCTTATGGGAGGTGGACTCTTCCCCACCTTCGGCCGAAGCTCTCCTCCTTGGAGGAGGGTCCAAGGCAGCCCTCCCTCTCCCTCCTCCTATATATATGCAAGGGTTTGGGCTGATTTGAGACACGACTTCTCTCTCTCTCGGTGCAGCCCTACCCTTCCTCTTTCTCGTTCTCCGTAGCGCTTGGCGAAGCCCTGCCGGAGTTCATGTATCTCCACCGTCACCACGCCGTCGTGCTGCCAGAGCTCTCCCTCAACCTCTCCTTCCTCCTTGCTGGATCAAGGCGTAGGAGACGTCATCGGGCTGCACGTGTGTTGAACGCGGAGGCGCCGTTGTTCGGCGCTGAGATCGGAATCCACCGCGATCTGAATCGCTGCGAGTACGACTCCACCAACCGCATTCTTGTAACGCTTCCGCTTAGTGATCTTCAAAGGTATGAAGATGCAATCTCTACCCTATCGTTGCTGGTTTCTCCATGGATTGATCTTGGTGATCGTAGGATTTTTTTTGATTTACTACTACGTCTCCCAACAATCACCCCACCCCACCCACCAATTTACCCACCACCTTCAAGATTTACACACCACAAAACCCACCCCAAATGCCTCAGTATCACCAACCACAATTCACCCAAACACAAAACCCCTTGCCCCCAAATCCTCAACAATCTTACAACACCCAACTCTACTACCCTCAAAAAACCCACCAAGCTCCACTTCCTAATACTAAACAACCCCAACAACAAACACACTACCAGGGTATGGCATGATAGTACAGAAGGTTTGTCTGCAATTATGGCATCATTTGCAGACCACTTCACAACATGCTAAAGAAGAATTCCTTTCATTGGACAGAGGAACAGACTGAATCTTGCAACCAGTTAAAATAGGAATTAACTACTGCCCCCCGTGTTGGGCTTGCCAAACTTCATAGAGAAGTTCACCTTGGAAACTGATGCTAGTGGAAAAGGGATAGGAGCAGTCCTAATGCAACAGGGTAGACCCCTGGCTTATTTCAGCAAAACATTGGGTGTCAAGGCCGTGGCAATGTCCACTTATGAAAAAGAAGCACTAGAAATATTATAGGCTTTAAAAAATTGGAGACGTTACTTCGATGGAGTGGAGGTAGTGATAAAAACTGACCAAAAGAGTCTCAAGTTTATTACCGAGCAAAAGGTGTCAGAAGGGTTCCAACACAAGTTATTGCTTAAGTTGCTCGAGTTCAACTACTCTATAGAGTATAAAAAGGGAAAGGAGAACAAGGTAGCCGATGCACTTAGCAGAAGGGACGCTTCACTAATGGCAATAACCACCTTCACACCCATCTGGATAGAAGTAGTGCAAAACAACAATGAAGCGCATGTCCATTGCAAGCAACTACTGCAACAATTAGCGATTCAACCTGACCCTGATTCTCATTACACAAGAGTGGGTGGAGTTCTCAACTACAAGGGAAGGACATATATTGGGCACGATGAGCATGCTAGACACCAGATTATTAACTTTTTCCATGCCTCTGCATTGGGAGGTCACTCGGGAATGGTGGGCAATTACTAGAGAATTAAAAGGATCTTCTATTGGCTAGGGTTAAAGAAACAAGTGCACCGATTCATTGCTTAGTGTGCCATATGCCAGAGAGCAAAATCGGAGCATTGCCACTACCCTGGGATGCTTCAACCCATACCAGTACCAACTCAAGCTTGGGCTGATATAACCATGGACTTCATAGAGGGTTTACCTAAGTCACAAGGGAAAGAAGTGATCTTGGTGGTGGTGGACAGGTACACCAAATATGCTCACTTCATAGCTCTATCCCACCCCTACTCTTTCAAAAGTGTCGCACAAGCTTTCATTGATTGTGTTTTCAACTTACACGGGCCACCTATGCGTATCATCACTGGCAGGGATAGAATCTTCACCAACAACATGTGGCAAGCAGCCTTTAAGGCCATGAACATACAACTCAAACTAAGCACATCATACCATCCACACACCAATGGGCAATCAGAACGAGAAAACCAATGCTTGGGATCGTATATGAGGTGTATGACCTTCCAATAACCAAATAAATGGGCTGCTTGGCTATCTCTAGCAGAGTGGTGGTATAACACTTCCTACCACACCACAACTAAGGAAACCCCCTTCAATGCCCTATATGGTTATGACCACCCATGATTAGTGAAGTGGCAGTTCCAGGACCTGTGGATACCGAGGCCAAAGACTTCCTCAAAGACAAACAACAAATGTTGTCCCAACTTAGAGAAAATCTGCAGCAAGCACAAGAACGCATGAAGAAGTATGCTTACAAAAACAGGTCCAAACGCAGTTTCAATGTGGGAGATATGGTCTATCTGAGAATGCAACCCTACAGGATGGCCGCCTTTGGCCTGAGGCAAGCTATCAAGCTCACTACCAAGTTTTATGGCCTCTTTAGAGTAATGGAGAAAGCGGGGAACCCATCCTACAAATTGTTGTTACCCTCACAGATCGCCATCCACCCTTTTTTTCATGTCAGTCAACTGAAAGCAAACAAATGATCTATTGTTGCTTTCTGACCAAGAACTTTCACTGGTGAGTGCGGATGGGAAAATTCGAACCGAGCCAACAACTGTGTTAGAAACACGGTCCCTCCCACGACACGAAGTTCTAGTCACTCATTGGCTCATCGAGTGGGCAAATCTTGCCCCAACGGACACTTCTTGGGAAGATGCTAACTTTATAAAACAAGTGTTCCCGACCTTCTTCAAGCAAACGATTCAGTCTTGGTTCCCTGAAACTAACACTTGAGGACACGTGTTATTTAAACAGGGAGGTATTGATAAATCCTCGCTACTCTAAACTAGAGGTAGTATTCATTTCTTCAGAACATATAACGCTTCAGAGTGAGCCAATTGACTAAACGGCCGAGATTGCTTCGGAAGATCTACGACTGTCGGCTTATAGATTTTTACTTGTTGCCCGAAGTTACTATTGACCTTTAGTAAAAGTGTGTGTAACTCCCTCTTTGTAACCAGCTACAAGCACCCCCGCTCGCTGTGCGTCAGGCATGAAATGAAATACCAATTCTATCTCTAGTTTATTTGTTTTTATCTTCGTAGTTAGGGTTCCATCAGAAATCCCCAATTCATAACGGGTGCTCCAACATCAGGAGTGGTTTCTTCTGTCGATCTCAGGCGGTATCTGACATTCATGCGTGCTTTCTCTATGCGTGCATGGGAGAGAGGGAATCTGGTCCCTTGCTTGAACGGGAGTGCCAAGGCGAGCTCAAATCCAGCACCGACCCCGAGCCCAGGGAGTCCCGTCGACGACATCGTCCTTTAAGCTGAGCCGTCCGTCCACGTCGCTCGTCTCCGAACCGACGGTTGGCATGAACGCTGCCAACGCCCGAACCGCCTCCGTGTGCTCGCTGGCGATAAGGCTGCTCATCGTGTCCACTAGAATCGAAACGGAGCCCACCGAGAAGTGAAAAGGGAAAAAAGAACACAAACAGAAAACGCTCCCAGGGAAACCTCTCCCTCCCCTGCAAGTCACGACTCACGCGTCTCCCACCTCGCCGGCGCCGGCCGCCTCGCTCCGCCGCCGCCGCCGCCGCCATGAGCGCCCTGCAGGCCTCCCTCCTCCTCCGCGCTCTCCCCTCGACCCTCACCCCTCGCCGCCGGCCCCCACCAGCCCCCGCCTCCGTCTCCTTCCCTCGCTCCTGCCACCACCGCCGCCCCCCGCTCCCCCTTCGCGCATTGGCCGCCGACGGCCCCCAGCCTCCCCCCTCTCCGGCTCCCGAGCCTCCCGCGGCGGCTGCGGGGGCGGCCGCTCCGGAGGCGGAGGTCGACACGGGCCCCGCTGCCCAGGACGGGAAGGAGGAGCTGGAGGACCTGGTGGATAAGGCTAGGGTTTGGGCCGTGGCTTTCGCGGCCGCGGTGGTCGAGTCGGCCAAGAGTTTTTTCGACTGGATGGTGTCTGGCGATTGGATGAGCTGGTGGCCGTTCTGGCGCCCCGACCGTCGCCTGCAGCGCTTGATCGATGACGCCGACGCCGACCCCAAGGACCCTGCCAAGCAGAGCGCGCTGCTCCACGAGCTCAACAAGTTTAGGTGCTGTTTTCTGACGAGTCAACTCAAATGGGTGCTGCTTTGGGGACATTTGGAAAATGTGTTTCTTGGTGGCTGAGTATCAGGGGATTACTTGCTATTCCAATTCATAGAGTTGGTTGGGACCACCGACTTACCTAATAACACTGTCGCAACAAAGTTTTAAGAAAATATCAATTCTAGCTTTTGTGATGTTGAATGGATTCTGGATCCTTGATAAATATGTTTTTTTTTTGCCGATTTAGCATTGATACAATTTAGTAAATTAGTCAATAGTCACTCACTAGTTCAATTGAATATGACCAGTGATTGACAATTCATTGGGTTCATTGCTTTGCTGAATCTCAAATCTAGGAAATCATGAAATTTGTACCTAAATAGCCGAATTCAGTGGCATTTGGTTTGATGGTACCTAAATAATGCTGTCATTGATACTTGATGTGGAACAATGTGCAATGTACTTTTCCTGCTACCTTTTGAAGCTACTGAAATACACCCTCTGTTCCTAAATGTAAGACGTTGAACTGCCAAAACGTCCTACATTTAGGTACAGAGGGAGTAGTAATTAATTGGAACAGGTTGCTTGTTCTTTTTGTTTTTCTTTGCACATTACAGCATGGTCCAGTGTCCTATTTATATATTTTTTAAAGAATGATGTGGTTCGTAAATTGCATCTTGGCAGCCCAGAAGACGTCATCAAAAGAATCGAGCAAAGAAGTCATGCGGTAGATAGCAAGGGGGTTGCAGAGTACCTTCGAGCTCTTATTCTCACCAACGCCATAGCTGATTACCTACCAGATGAACGGTCTGGGCGTTCAGCAACCCTACCAGCTCTGGTAAGTTTCCTTTGCAAGCGTATCATGCATGTCAGTCAAGATTTTGTGTTTTCCTAGTCAGTCGATGCAGCTTGAAAACTATCCTGCTTATGAACTTGATGAGATTGCCGACAATGTGGCACTTGACAAGCGATGCAGCTTGAATACTGTCCTGCTTGTTAACTTGTGATACTTCAAACAATACATCACTTAATGAAGTTCCATTATGTCCTGATGCTGAAATACTCCATTTTTTCCTTCTTCTGGTTATTGAAGAAAACAATGCATAAATTGAGATACTCGGCTCAATCAACACTGCTTCAGTTCTTCATTATATTTCTATCATCTTTGAACAACAAAAGCTTAGAGCTTTGAACTTCCCATTATTCCTGTATCTTTAATGTAGCATAACTTTCCCTCCTATCTCATTTATTTGTAATATTCTGAAATATTAATCACCATGTTGTAACCCACTCTTTCGCTTGCTGCATATATATACGTTTACGTCAGTAGTTGCAAGAATTGAAGCAACGTGTATCTGGGGAGGACAAGCCTTTCTCAAATCCTGGGATATCTGACAAGCAACCATTACATGTAGTAATGGTAAGTTCGCTCAACCTTCAAAGCATGCCAATATGGTATTGTTCATGACCTTTTTCATTGTGCTACGGGGGCAGTTATTGCTTTCATCATATGATCCCAATAATGTTTGCCTATCTGTGTGCCATCATTAGGTTGATCCTAAAGCTACTGGTAGATCAACTCGGTTTGCTCAAGAGATTTTCTCGACTATCTTGTTCACAGTTGCTGTTGGATTTATGTGGTATGTTCAACCTTCCATAAGTCATGACTCTAATCTCTTGGAACTTTTAATATCAATACATTTTGTTCCAGGGTAATGGGTGCTGCTGCGCTTCAAAAGTATATTGGTAGCCTAGGTGGAATAGGTGCATCTGGTGTCGGTTCCAGTTCATCATATTCTGCAAAAGAGTTGAATAAGGATGTAACGCCTGAGAAGGTGAGATATGATGATGTCTTGTTCCACTTTCAGTTGCGCTAAAATACAATTACTGGGTGCATTGCATGTTTCCTTTTATTGTGTATGCTTAATTTGCTGTTGGTATGCAATGGTACAATTGCTCAGTGCAAAAGTGAGAGCAAACATATGTATATTCCACATGATCCCTTTATACCGTTTTATATGCAGAATGTGAAGACATTTAAAGATGTCAAAGGCTGTGATGATGCAAAGAAAGAACTTGAGGAGGTTGTTGAGTATCTAAGGAATCCTACGAAGTTTACTCGCCTTGGTGGAAAGTTACCAAAGGTAATTTGTTCTATATCAATCTGCAAGATACAATTTCAATCTGCTATGTACTTTGCTGTATGGGATATATCGGATACATCTTTGTAGGTCAATATTATGGGTTTTTATCATTTATGCCACTGGTTGTGTATCACTACTCAGTTTTGCCACTAGGAATTTCAACAACTCAAAAATGTCATCACTTCGTTAGGTGCATGCTCAAAAATGCCACTGGACACCATTACTTTGAGCTCAAATCTCATTTGACATGTTATAATGAACAAAATACCTGTAGACCAACATGTCAGCTCTCCCTCCATCTCACCACAATAAAGTATGGGTCCCACTTGTTCCCAAAAATGTTCTTATTCGCTTGCTTACTCCTAACAAGTGGGATCCACACTTATCATTGTGAGATGGAGAGAGTTGACATCTGGGTATAGGGGTATTTTCGTCATATAACATGGTCAACGAGTTTGACCTGAAAATAATGATGTCTAATGGCATTTTTGAGCAAACATCTAATGAACAATGGCATTTTTGAGATATCTGATGGCATTTTTGAGCAAGCATCTCACGGAACGATGGCATTTTTGAGCAGTTGTAACTTCTAATGGCAAAACTGAGTAGTGGGACACAACTAGTGGCATAAATGATAAAAACTATTATGAAATACAGGTTCAATAGAACCTTTATAATTGAAAATGTGTTTTTGTAGGGAATACTTTTAACTGGAGCTCCAGGAACTGGGAAGACGCTGCTTGCTAAGGTACAACTTCTCTAGAAGAACATTTGCTTCATGTTTTTTGAACTGGGTAAAGAAACTCATCACCACCCCCCGCCCCACCTGCACACATTTGTGATTGTACTTGTATTTCTACATACAAAAAATGAGGTTCTTTGTTTAGCTTTCAAAACCTGTTATCAGGCGTTTCTAGCTATTTGCTACAATCTGTTCCTTGGTAAATGCATACCTTACTAGAGCCGGCTTTGTGATTTAGGCCATTGCTGGGGAAGCTGGTGTGCCGTTCTTTTACCGAGCAGGTTCTGAATTTGAGGAAATGTAAGATCTCTTCTATTATGATATTGGACTTATATGTTCCTTGTATATTTGGTGACCTTAGAGTGCTAACCACGCGTTGCAGTAATTGCCTTTGTGTTGCTATTCGTTGCATGACCTCAGAAAATGTGGCTTTCTGGTATATTGTACCATTGCATGTGTTGCAATTTGAGATCATTCTGGATTTATGTCGAAGCACTACCAAAATGATATTTATTAGGCATGCATGAGTCATAGCTAGTGAAGCATTTGCCTTTTGCTAATGACACTACCTTCAGCTGTATCCCTATCCCACCTTCATGTCTTTTTGTTTAATCAGAATTTACTGTCATCGTATCTTGTCAGGTTTGTTGGTGTTGGTGCTCGGAGAGTGAGATCCTTGTTTCAAGCTGCGAAGAAAAAGGTGTTTTACCCATCTCTTGCGCTGCCTGAGCTTAGCTCCAGCATTTCCTTCTATAAATTGAGCGCTCTCTGTGCTGTTTTAGCTTACGGGAAATGCTCCATTGTGATTCCCTTTTCATCTCGTCGACAGACGAACTGGTGAAGCTTAATTTGTTTTATCAGTAAAAAATGATGTACCTCCATAATGACAATTATTGTGGGTGAGTAACTTTTTACTGTTCCTTTTTACAGGCACCATGTATTGTTTTCATTGATGAAATAGATGCAGTGGGATCAACTAGAAAACAGTGGGAAGGGCACACAAAGAAAACATTGCATCAACTTCTTGTTGAGATGGATGGTTTTGAACAAAATGAGGTAACATTATCACATAAGTGAATAGAGTGATGTAGAACTTTGTCTAAATCTAGCTTCCAATCTATGTGTACAGGGAATAATAGTAATGGCTGCGACAAACTTACCAGACATTCTTGATCCAGCTCTTACGAGACCTGGTAGATTTGATAGACATGTAAGTGTTCTTGAGTAGATTGTTTTTTATCTTCACAACCATTATCATCTATTCATATTTTTTTAGAGAACATCAATTACATATTGATTTATTGTAGTAACAAGTTTCGTATAATTATGTAATTTCATTTAGTTCTGCTGCCATTGGTTACTAGATTGTTGTCCCTAGTCCTGATGTACGAGGCCGCCAAGATATTCTGGAGCTCTATTTGCAAGACAAGCCTGTGGGCACTGATGTGAATGTCAATGCAATCGCCCGCAGTACCCCTGGCTTTAATGGGGCTGGTGCGTACACCTTTCCTTTAAATCTCATTGAAATGATAATTGTAGCATTATGTCATCTAAGCGTGTGGACTATGAGGTGTTTTGCCTAGCGATAGGATAGTGCTTTCTCATTAGCAGCTGGATTCCTATTCTTTTTGCTGTGTCACCATTTTATTAAGTCCTAACTTCACATGGCATTCCACCTATTTTCCATTAGAATAAAATAGTAAATGTCTTACCTTTGAAGCTTCTATAAATTTTGGCAGCAATATTGTGCTGTGGTGGCAAGACTCGTACCGACTCATCTTTTTTCCTTTTTCTGTTAGACCTTGCAAACCTGGTAAACATTGCAGCAATTAAGGCTGCTGTTGAAGGTGCTGACAAGTTGACTGCTTCACAATTGGAGTTTGCCAAAGATCGTATCATCATGGGAACTGAGAGGAAATCAATGTTCATCTCTGACGAATCAAGAAAGGCATGCTTGTTCAAGTTGTTTTTCCTTTCTCTTAAGCACACTTGAACTAGTTCTAGCATCCATGTCTTTGAAAATTTTAAACTGAAGAAGATGTGAATTTCTGCACTAACTACTTTTTTGTTATTTTTCTTGATTCCTTAGCTTACTGCCTACCATGAAAGTGGGCATGCTATTGTTGCACTCAATACCAAGGGTGCTCATCCCATTCACAAGGCAACTATCCTGCCTCGTGGATCTGCCCTTGGAATGGTTACACAACTTCCCTCACAGGATGAGACTTCTATCAGCAAGAAACAACTCCTGGCACGTCTTGATGTTTGCATGGGCGGAAGGGTCGCTGAAGAGCTCATATTTGGGGAAGAAAATGTTACAACTGGTGCAAGAAATGATCTTCATACTGCAACAGAGCTCGCTCAGTATATGGTGACTATTTCACCCACTTAGATTGTTTTTTTTTTCTTGTTAGATGTGTCTAATGTCATTTGACTGGCTGTGTAGGTATCAAACTGTGGGATGAGTAATGTTATTGGTCCTGTGCATGTAAAAGAACGACCAAGTGTTGACATGCAGTCAAGAATAGATGCAGAGGTACATTTCCGCTGGTCTTATGATTGTGAATGCTTTTCTTCTAGCATATGAATGCTTTTTTTCTAGCATATGACCACTGACCAGTATAAGCTAGCGACCGATGTATGCTGCACTTTTGGATAGTCTATCAGTATATCGAGCTATCATGAACCTCTCTTAAATGCCACTCAGCAGAGGATAGTTACCATTTCTCTCGCATTTATCTCATCATATGGCCTTGCAGGTGGGCAAACTCCTGAGAGAAGCTTATGAACGGGTCACACATTTACTGAAGAAGGTTTGCTTCTCAACCATTATGGCTTTTGCCAACATATTTATTTTTTAGTTAACTCGGTGCGCGACTGATCCAAGTTTTTTTTTCAGCATGAGAAGCAATTACATGCTTTAGCGAATGCTCTGCTGGAGCGTGAAACTCTCACGGCAGATGAGATCAACAAAGTAGTTCATCCCTTCCAAGAAGAACCACAGCTTCCCTTCCAAGAAGAAGCCTTTGCGCTAACTTAGACATATGACCTTTTGTTGCATCAAGGTGGTAGCTCCGACTGTAAATCCGTGTACAGTAATTGGAAAGTCATTACGCACCATTTTGCGAAGTGGGGTAAACTTGGGTGCATTTCCTTCCCGGCACCGTTAGGCTGGTATGCAGGGAATTAAAAGATGAGATTATCGGAGGGTTTTGCATGATCGTGAACTATTGCCATTTCTGACGTGGCGAGACTCACCAGCGCCTGCCTTTTGCCCAACATGAAGCCTCTGAGTTGAGAAGTGCATCATACTTGGTTTAGATAGGGAAGCAATACAGATGTGACATTGCATATTTTGAATGCTAGATTATTTCTTCTTTCCAATTTTATGACTCGCCATTGTTTACCGGAAATCGTATATATAATTGTCATTCTATTGTGAAGTGACGTGTTACACGGATGTGGTCACTTATTATGTCTGGCATGTTCGGTTCTGGTTTTCTTTTCATAAACTTGCTGTTTAAAACCTCAAGTACTGTCTTTTTTAGCCTTTACCCCGAAGGCAGTTTCATATGTATTGGTGTTGTAAAAGGATGTAAGCAAAGCTCTGATTGGGCAATCGGAAATGTGGCGCAGGCTTCAGTAGCGTGAGGCTGAGCAGACCTGGCCAAACGGGCCATGCTTTTTGGGCTGGCCCAGAGCATGGCAGCATGGCGCGCCATGGGTCAGGCACGGCACGTCACGACATAAACAGGTTAGGCACAACATGCCTTGGGCCATTCCAGGCCACAGGTTGGGCGCAGCACGTCTTGGGCCATTCCTGGGCCTGCAGGCTGGGCACGTGGGTTGATACGGCATGATCCATTTATTTATTTTATATATTTTCAGATTTTTTAATATATATATATATACTTGAAATACAGCCCAATAAACCTAAAAATGAACCCAACAGGCTAAAAATATGCAACCTAGCATGCTAAACGATCCAACGTGTCGGCCTGTTTAATAACCGGACCGTGCCTGGACCTGGAGGCATTGCAGGTGGGCCGACACGGCACGACCCGACTAATATTCGTGCCTGGGCGGGCTGTGTCGGGCCGGACCGGCCCGTTTGGCCAGGTCTGAGGTTAAGTGCCTGCGGAAACGATTTCTACCCTGCTGCTGTGACTCGACCAGTCGTTAGTATCAACCAGGAAGCACCGAAGCGTCTGGCGAAACTATTGCGATGAAATTTTCCCCAAAAAATTAGTGGATATGTATGACCATGTGACACAACAAAACATATCACAACTTCAGTTCATAAATTCAAAACATATCACAACTTCAGTTCATAAATTCAGATAACTTGGAAATGCAGTGTCACAACAATTCTTAGATAATTGTACCAATGTAAATGTCATAACAACAACAACAACAAATCTTTTAGTCCCAAACAAGTTAAGGTAGACTAGAGGTGAAACACATAAGATGTCGCGATCAACTCATAGTTCTGACACATGAATAGCAAGCTTCCCCTTGTCTATGGCTAATTCTTTGGTAATACTCTAGTCCTTCAGATCTCTCTTTACGGGCTCCTTCCATGTTAAGTTTGGTCTATTCCGACCTCTTTTAATATTATCAGCTGTTCTGGACGCTTTAGCCAACCGTTATGCACGGAAGCTTATGGAGACTTGCGCTGAATATGCATGAACAATCTCAGACGATGTTGGGCAAGCTTCTCTTCGATCGGTGCTATCCCAACTCTACCTCGTATATCATCATTTTGGACTCGATCCTTCCTTGTGTGGTCGCACATCCATCTCAACATGCGCATCTCCACCACACCTAACTATTGCACATGTCACCTTTTAGTCGGCAATACTCAACACCATACAACATTGCGTGTCGACTCGCTGTCCTATAGAACTTGCCTTTTTAGCATTTGTGGCACTCTCTTCACAGAGAATGCTAGAAGCTTGGCGCTACTTCATCCATCTGGATTTTATTCGATGGCTCACATCTTCATCGATATCCTCATCTTTCTGCAACATTGACCTCAAATATCGAAAGGTGTCCTTCTGAGGCATCACCTGCCCATCAAGACTAATCTGCTCCTCCTTCTCCAACATCGTATAAAACCTTCTCCTCCTCCTCATCGATATCCTCATCTTTATGCACCCAAGTTTTAGTCTATTTTAGTTCTACTAAGTCTAAAACCTTTCGATTATGTTTGTCTCCATAGCTCTAACTTCCTATTGACCCCCATCCAACTATTATCGACTAACACCGCATCATCTGCAAAGAGAATACAACATGAGATATCTTCTTATATATCCCTTGTGACCTCATCCATCACCAAAGAAAAAGATAAGGACTCAAATATGATCCCTGATGCAGTCATACTTTAATCGGGAAGTCATCAGGTTCACCATCACTTGTTTCAACATTTGTCACAATGTTATCGTATTTGTTCTTGATAACGATATTTCAGAAATTCAATTAACCAACACACTATACGACAGTTCAACAAATTCAACAATTCACCTAATTGCCGTACTCAGAGTGTCACAAAAATGCGGTTAACTGCATGAAAATTCATCACACAAGATTTTCAGTTAACTGCAGTACTGCTACATGTGTCAGAAAAATTTAGTAAACAAATTGTTCTACTTTAGAAATTCAGCTAAGAATAACATATCCCACAGGATTGCTGAACAAATTTGAGCACTAACGTTGCTAAATCTGCAACCCTCATATCATTGATCAACGATTTTGCTGGACAAAGTTGTTGGGGAACGTTGCATGGAAAACAAAAAATTCCCTACGCACACGCAAGATCTATCCATGGTGATAAGCATCTACGAGAGGGAGTGGATCTACATACCCTTGTAGATCGCTAAGCGGGAAGCGTTAAGAAATGTGGTTGGTGTAGTCGAACGTCTTCGCGATCCAAATCGCCGAGCATCCCGCGATCTCATCACGATCCGTCCCGCGATCCAATCACGATCCGTCCCGTGAACTCATCACGATCCGTCCCACGATCTCATCACGATCCGTCCCACAAACTCATCACGATCCGTCCCGCGATCTCATCACAATCCGTCTCGCAATCTTGATCACGGTCCTTCCGATCTAGCGCCGAACGGACGGCACCTCCGCGTTCAGCACACGTACAACTTGATGACGATCTCCGCCTTCTTGATCCAGCAAGAGGGAGCAGAGAGGTAGAAGATTTCTCCGGCAGCATGACGGCGCTCCGGCGATGATGGTGGAGCTATTCCAGCAGGGCTTCGCCTAAGCACTGCAAAAAACCGATCTAGAGGAGAAACTATGCACTAGAGGAATGGGTAGCACGTGGCTGAAAATCTAGTGCCAAAACCCCTAAAACCTCTAGTATTGTCGTGGATTTATCACGGCAGATGTCCGAGTGAACGGACTTAGGTTCAGGGCAAAGACGCAACTATGTGGCGGCTTGAAGGGGTTGATCGGAATCGAGAGACACGGAGTTTACCCAGGTTCAGCCCCTCCGATGGAGGTAAAAGCCTACGTCCTGCTTGTCTGATATTGATGATGATGAAGATCTCTCGGTTACAAGGGTGCTAATTGCTACCTCTAATCACGAGAGCCTCTAATCTGTCTATCTCTAATCTCTTGTGTTGTTTAAACTTGTGGACTTGTGAATCTTATCCCTCTAGGGGTGCTCTACCCCTCCTTATATAAGTGGAGAGGGCAGGTTTACAAATAGAGTCCTACTAGGAGTAGGAGTAGGACTTATCAATCTAGAATCCTATTCCGGGTCTTGTTTCCTTTGGCAGGGAGTCTTTCCCTCTTTGGGCCTTCTCTTGTGAGCCGCCTGGCGCCGGCTCACACGCCGGGTCTTAGGCTTGGTCGTCCTGCGACCCATTTGCCGGGTCATCAATTAAACGTTGTGTCTTTGCCGGGTCTCCTATGAGTCGCCAGGCCGGGTCATACCGCGGGGTATATCCCCGACAAGTATATATAGGAGGAAGAGAGGAGGAGGCTTGGCTCCCAAGGAGCCATCCCTTGGGTCGGCCGAACCAAGGAGGATTGGAGGATTCCTCCTCCAATCCTAGTAGGACTAGGACTCCTCCTTATTTTTGCCTTTTTTTTGTCTTTTTCCACCCTTTTCTCTTTGGGCTTTTCTTCCCAGCTGCATGGGCCTTGTGTGGGACTTCCTGTTGGGGAATGTCGCATGGGAAACAAAAAATTTCCTACGCACACGCAAACCTATCCATGGTGATGAGCATCTACGAGAGGGAGAGTGAATCTACGTACCCTTGTAGATCGCTAAGCGGGAAGCGTTAAGAAACGCGGTTGGTGTAGTCGAACATCTTCGCGATCCAAATCGCCGAGCATCCCGCGATCTCATCACGATCTGTCCCGCGATCCCATCATGATCCGTCCCGCGATCTCATCACGATCCGTCTCACGATCTTGATCACGATCTGTCCCGCGAACTCATCACGATCCGTCCCGCGATCTCATCACGAACCGTCTCGCGATCTCGATCACGGTTCTTCTGATCTAGCGCCGAACGGACGACACCTCCGCGTTCAGCACACGTGCAGCTTGATGACGATCTCCACCGTCTTGATCCATCAAGAGGAGGTGGAGAGGAGAGAGAGTTCACCGGCAGCGTGACGGCGCTCCGGTGATGGTGGTGGAGCAATTCCGGCAGGGCTTCGCCTAAGCACTGCGGAACTACGATCTAGAGGAGAAGCTATGCACCGGTGGAATGGGTAGCACGTGGCCGGAAATTCTGTCCAAAAACCACCCAATCCACTAGTATATATAGGAGGAGAGGATAGGAGAGGCATACAAGGCCTTTGGGTCGGCCGAAATAGGAGGTGGGAAGCAATCCTACTTCACCTCCAATCCTAGTTGGAGTAGGATTGCCTCCTATTGGCTGATTTTCCACTTTTTGCTTTAGGACTTTCTCTCCTGCGCCATGGGCCTTTGTGGCTGTTTCCCCAGCCCACTAAGGGCTGTTTATTATTCTCCCACAGCCCATGGACCTCTTGGGGTCGAAATACCCCTCCCGGAGGCCTCCCGGTACACTACCGGCACTCCCGGTACACTACCGATGAGCCCGAAACTTTTCCGGAAACCAAACTGGGACTTCCTATATATGAATCTTTACCTCCGGACCATTCCGGAGCTCCTCGTGACATCCCGGATCTCATCTGGGACTCCGAACAAACTTCGGTCACCACCATACATAACTCTACATTACCGAAACATCACCGAACCTTAAGTGTGCAGACCCTGCGGGTTCGAGAACTATGTAGACATGACCGAGACACCTCTACGGTCAATAACCAATGGCGGGACCTGGACGTCCACATTGGTTCCTACATATTCTACGAAGATCTTTATCGGTCGAACCTCTATGTCAAGGATTCAGTTAATCCCGTACGATGTTCCCTTTGTTCTTCGGTATGTTACTTTCCCGAGATTCGATCGTCGGTATCTCCATACCTAGTTCAACCTTGTTACTGGAAAGTCTCTTTACTCGTTCTGTAATACAAGATCCCGCAACTAACAATTAGTCACATTGCTTGCAAGGCTCATTGTGATGTTGTATTACCGAGTGGGCCCTGAGATACCTCTCCGTCACACGGAGTAACAAATCCCAGTCTCGATCCATGCCAACTCAACAGACACCCTCGGAGATACCTGTAGAGCACCTTTATAGTCACCCAGTTACGTTGCGATGTTTGATACACACAAGGCACTCCTCCGATATCCGTGAGTTGCATGATCTCATGGTCATAGGAACATATACTTGACATGTAGAAAACAGTAGCAATAAACTAACACGATCATATGCTATGTTTGTAGTTTGGGCCTTGTCCACCACATCATTCTCCTAATGATGTGATCCCATTATCAAATGACATCTCATGTCCATGGCTAGGAAACCTTAACCATCTTTTGATCAACGAGCTAGTCTACTAGAGGCATACTAGGGACATGGTTTTGTCTATGTATCCACACATGCATTTAAGTCTCCGATCAATACAATTATAGCATGGATAATAAACGATTATCATGAACAAGGACATATGATAATAACTAATTTATTATTGCCTCTAGGGCATATTTCCAACAGTCTCCCACTTGCACTAGAGTCAATAATCTAGTTCACATCACCATGTGATTCGCATTGTTATGAATCTAACACCCAATGAGTTCTGGGGCTCGATAATGCTTTGCATGTGAGAGAGGTCTTATAGTCAACGGGTCTGCGATATCCAGATCCGTGTGTACTTTGCAAATTTCTATGTCAAACCGAAAACACGGCTACCACACTCCACTTGGTACTATTCCAAATGGCTGCTCCACTATACGTATCCAGATTGCTACTACGAGTCATCCGGATTGGTGTTAAAGCTTGCATCGACGTAACTCTTTACGACGAACTCTTTATCACCTCCATAATCGAGAAACATCTCCTTAGTCTTTTAGTTACTAAGGACAATCTTGACCGCTGTCCAGTGCTCCATTCCAGGATCACTTTGAAACCTTCCAGCCATACTTATGGCAAGGCTGACATCGGGTCTTGTGCACAACATAGCATACATGATAGAGCCTATGGCTGAAGCATAGGTGATGACACTCATCTTTTTCTATCTTCTGCAGTCACTGGGCATTGAGTCATACTCAATTTTATACCTTACAAATCAGGCGAGAACTCTTTCTCTGACTGATCCATTTTGAACTCTTTCAAAATCTTGTCAAGGTACGTGCTCATTGAAAGTCTCATCAAGTATCTTGATCTATCTCTATAGATCTTGATGCTCAACAATTAGGTAGCTTTATCCAAGTCTTCCTTTGAAAAATCACTTTTCAAACAACCATTTATGCTTCCCAGAAATCCTACATTATTTCCGATCAACAATATGTCATCCACATATACTTATCAGAAATTCTATAGTGCTCCCACTCACTTTATTGTAAATACAAGTTTCTCGTAAACCTTGTATAAACATTAAAACTTTGATCACCTCATCAAAGCGTATATTCCAACTCCGAGATGCTTGCTTCAGTCCATACAAGGATCACTAAAGCTTGCACACCTTTTAGCATCCTTAGGACTAACAAAACCATCCGGTTGTATCACATACAACCTTTCCTCAAGTAAACAGTTAAGGAAACGATGTTTTGACATCCATCTGCCAGATTTCATAATTGAAAACACAACAACTGCTAACATAATTCCAACAGACTTTAGCACCACTACGAGTGAGAAAGTCTCATCGTAGTCAACTCCTTGAACTTGTCACAAACATCTTTGCAACAAGTCGAGCTTTACAAATAGTGACATTCACCATCAGTGTCTGTCTTCATTTTAAAGATCCATTTATACTCAATGACCTGCCGTCCAACGAGCAAGTCTACCAAAGTCTACACTTGGTTTTCATACATGGATCCTATCTCAAATTTCATGGCCTCCAACCATTTGTCGGAATCCGGGCCCATCATCGCTTCTCCATAGCTCGTAGGTTCATCGTTGTCCAACAACATGATCTCCAAGATAGAGTTGTCGTACCACTTAGGAGCAGTACACATCCTTGTCGACCTACGAAGTTCGATAGTAACTTGATCCTGAAGCTTCATGATCATCATCATTAACTTCCTCTTCAACTAACGTAGACTTCACAGAAACATCTTTCTGCGCTGCGCTACTCTCTGGTTGAAAAAAGGTTTAACAACCTCATCAAGTTCTATCTTCCTCCCACTCAATTCTTTCGCGAGAAACATTTCCTCGAGAAAGGATCCGTTTAAACAACAAACACTTTGCACTAGGATCTGAGATTGAAGGTTCACCCAACTGATCTTAGGGTATTCTATGAAGATGCATTTTTCCACCTTGGGTTCGACCTCATTAGGTGAAAACATTTTCCACACAAGTGTCACAGCCCCAAATATTAAGAAATGACAGCTTAGGGTTCTATCAAACCATAATTCACACGGTGTCATCTCAACGGATTTAGATGATGCCCTATTTAAAGTGAATGTAGTTGTCTCTAATGCACAACCCCAAAAATTATAGTAGTAAAATGATAAGAGACATCACAGTATGCACTATATCAATAGAGCATGACTATGATGTTCGGACACACCATCACACTATGGTGTTCCAGGTGGCGTTAGTTGTGAAACAAATTTCACATTGTCTCAAGTTGTATGCCAAACTCGTAACTCAGATATTCACCTCCACAATCATATCGTAGTTATTTTTATCTTCTTGTCACGATGATCTTAAACTTCACTCTGAATTTGCTTGAACCTTTCAAACGATTCAGACTTGTGTTTCATTAAGTAAATATACACTATATTTACTCAAATCATCAGTGAAGGTAAGAAAATAACAATATCCACTGCACGCTACAAGACTCACTAGATTGCATACATCAACATGTAACATTTCCAATGAATCACTTGCCCGCTCCATCCAACGGGGTCCTTTAGTCATCTTGCCCAAGAGGCATGGTTCGCATGTCTCAACCGATTCGAAATCGAATGAGTCTAAAGATCCATCAGCATGGAGTTTCTTCATGCGCTTTATACCAATATGACATTCTGCGGCAGTGCCACAAATATGTGGTACTATCATTATTAACTTTGTATCTTTTGACATCAATGTTATGAACATGTGTATTACTACAATCAAGATTTCAACAAACCATTCTCACTGGGTGCATGACCATTGAACGTATTATTCATGCAAACATAATAACCATTATTCTCTAATTCAAATGAATAACTGTATTGCAACAAACATGATCTAATCATGTCCATGCTCAACGCAAAACACCAAATAACATTTATTCAGGTTCGTCACTAATCCTGAAGGTAGAGAGAGCATGCGATGTTGATCACATCAACCTTGGAAACACTTCCAACACATATCGTCACCTCACCCTTAGCTAGTTCTCCATTTATTCTATAGCTTTTATTTCGAGTTACTAACATTTAGCAACCGAACCGGTATCCAATACCCAGGTGCTACTAGGAGTACTAGCAAGGTACACATCAATAACTCGTATATCAAATATACTTCTGTCGATGTTGCCAGCCTTCTTATCTACCAAGTATCTAGGGTTGTTCCGCTTCAGCGACCGTTCACCTCATAACAGAAGCACTTAGTCTCGGGTTTGAGTTCAACTTTGGGTTGCTTCACTGGAGCAGCAACTGACTTGCTATCCATGAAGTTTCCCTCCTTGCTCTTGCCCTTCTCAAAACTAGTGGTTTGGTTAACCATCAACACTTGACGCTCCTTCTTGATTTCTACCTTCGCGATGTCAAAACATCGCGAACAGCTCAGGAATCATTATTTCTATCCCTGGCAATTTATAGTTCATCACTAAGTTCTAGTAGCTTAGTGACAGTGACTTGGAGAACTATGTCAATCACTATCTTATCTGGAAGATCAACTCCCACTTGATTCAAGCGATTGTAGCACCCAGACAATCTGAGTACATGCTCAACGATTGAGCTCTTCTCTTTCATCTTGCAGGCAAAGAATCTTGTTGGAGATCTCATATCTCGCAACACGGGCACGAGCCTGAGATCCTAATTTCAGCTCTTAGGAACATCTCATATGTTCCGTGACGTTCAAAACGTTTTGGAGCCTCAATTCTAAGCCGTAATGCATGACGCACTAAACTATCAAGTAGTCATCAGAACGTGCCTGTCAGATGTTCACAACATCTACAGACGATGCTAGAGGGGTTGGCGCACCGAGCGGTGCATTAAGGACATAAGCCTTATGTGCAGCAATGAGGACAATCCTCAGATCACGGACCCAGTCCGCAATATTACTACCATCATATTTCAATTCTATTTCTCTAGGAACATATAAAAAATACAAGGGAGCTACAACGTGAGCTAGTAATCTACAACATAATTTGCAAAGACACTTTGACTATGTTCATGATAATGAGTTCAATTAATCATATTACTTAAGAACTCCCACTCAAGTTGACATCCCTCCGATCATTCGAGTGATACATGATCCAAATTCACCAACTCAAGTCCGATCATCACGTGAGTTGACGTGGCTACAATGGTGAACATCATCATGTTGATCATATCTACTATATGACTCATGTTCGACCTTTCGGTCTCTTGTGTTCCGAGGCCATGTCTGTACATGCTAGGCTCGTCAAGTTTAACCCGAGTGTTCTGCACGTGCAAATCTGGCTTGCACCCGTTGTATGTGAACGTAGAGTCTATCACACCCGTTCATCACGTGGTGTCTCAACACGACGAACTTTCGCAACGGTGCACACTCGGGGAGAACACAATTTATCTTGAAATTAAGTGAGGGATCACCTTATAATGCTACCGTCATCCTAAGCAAAACAAGGTGCATAAAAAGGATTAACATCACATGCAAATCATAAGTGACATGATATGGCCATGAACTTGTGCTTTTGATCTCCATCTAGAAAGCACCGGCATGATCTCCATCGTCACCGGCATGACACCATGATCTCCATCATCTTGATCTCCATCAACGTGTCGACATCGGGGTTGTCACGCCCTGCATGCTTCTACTACTATTGCTACCGTAGCGATAAAGTAAAGCATTACATAGCGCTTAATGATTGACACGCAGGTCATACAATAATTAAAGACAACCCTATGGCTCCTGCCGGTTGCCGTACTCATCGACATGCAAGTCGTGATAATCTATACATCACATGATCATCTCATACATCACATATATCACATCATGTAATTGGCCATATCATATCACAACATACCCTGCAAAAACAAGTTAGACGTCCTCTAATTGTTGTTGCAAGTTTTACGTGGCTGCTACGGGTATCTAGCAAGAACGATTCTCACCTACGCATAAACCAAAACGGTGATACATAGATTGCTTTTCAACCTTCTCAAGGACCGCCTTTGTCGGATCCGATCCAACTAAAGTAAGAGAAACTGTCACCCGCAAGCCATCTAAGCAACAAGTTGCGTCGAGGGAACCGGTCTCTCGTAAGCGTACGAGTAATGTTGGTCCGGGCCGCTTCATCTTACAATCCCGCTGAACCAAAATCCGACCAAGGGAGGAAGCAATCTAAGCATCAACGCCCACAAACCTTTTGTGTTCTACTCGAGATCTCATCGAACCATCGACCTAGCTCATGATGCCACTGTTGGGGAACGTCGCATGGGAAACAAAAATTTTCCTACGCACACGCAAACCTATCCATGGTGATGAGCATCTACGAGAGGAAGAGTGGATCTACGTACCCTTGTAGATCACTAAGGGGGAAGCGTTAAGAAATGCGGTTGGTGAGTCGAACATCTTCGCGATCCAAATCGCCGAGCATCCCACGATCTCATCACGATCTGTCCCGCGATCCCATCATGATCCGTCCAGCGATCTCATCACGATCCATCTCACGATCTTGATCACGATCTGTCCCGCGAACTCATCACGATCCATCCCGCGATCTCATCACGAACCGTCTCGCGATCTCGATCACGGTTCTTCTGATCTAGCGCCGAACGGACGACACCTCCGCGTTCAGCACACGTGCAGCTTGATGACGATCTCCACCGTCTGATCCAGCAAGAGGAGGTGGAGAGGAGAGAGAGTTCACCGGCAGCGTGACGGCGCTCCGGTGATGGTGGTGGAGCAATTCCGGCAGGGCTTCGCCTAAGCACTGCGGAACTACGATCTAGAGGAGAAGCTATGCACCGGTGGAACGGGTAGCACGTGGCCGGAAATTCTGTCCAAAAACCACCCAATCCACTAGTATATATAGGAGGAGAGGATACGAGAGGCAGCCAAGTCCTTTGGGTCGGCTGAAATAGGAGGTGGGAAGCAATCCTACTTCACCTCCAATCCTAGTTGGAGTAGGATTGCCTCCTATTGGCTGATTTTCCACTTTTTGCTTTAGGACTTTCTCTCCTGCGCCATGGGCCTTTGTGGCTGTTTCCACAGCCCACTAAGGGCTGGTTATTATTCTTCCACAGCCCATGGACCTCTTGGGGTCGAAATACCCCTCCCGGAGGCCTCCCGGTACACTACCTGCACTCCCGGTACACTACCGGCACTCCCGGTACACTACCGATGAGCCCGAAACTTTTCCGGAAACCAAAGTGGGACTTCCTATATATGAATCTTTACCTCCGGACCATTCCGGAGCTCCTCGCAACGTCCCGGATCTCATCCGGGACTCCAAACAAACTTCGGTCACCACCATACATAACTCTACATTACCGAAACGTCACCGAACCTTAAGTGTGCAGACCCTGCGGGTTCGAGAACTATGTAGACATGACCGAGAAACCTCTACGGTCAATAACCAATGGCGGGACCTGGACGTCCATATTGGTTCCTACATATTCTACGAAGATCTTTATCGGTCGAACCTCTATGTCAAGGATTCAGTTAATCCCGTACGATGTTCCCTTGTTCTTCGGTATGTTACTTGCCCGAGATTCGATCGTCGGTATCTCCATACCTAGTTCAACCTCGTTATTGGAAAGTCTCTTTACTCGTTCTGTAATACAAGATCCCGCAACTAACAATTAGTCACATTGCTTGCAAGGCTCATTGTGATGTTGTATTACCGAGTGGGCCCTAAGATACCTCTCCGTCACACGGAGTAACAAATCCCAGTCTCGATCCATGCCAACTCAATAGACACCCTCGGAGATACCTGTAGAGCACCTTTATAGTCACCCAGTTACGTTGCGATGTTTGATACACACAAGGAACTCCTCCGATATCCGTGAGTTGCATGATCTCATGGTCATAGGAACATATACTTGACATGTAGAAAACAGTAGCAATAAACTGACACGATCATATGCTATGTTTGTAGTTTGGGTCTTGTCCACCACATCATTCTCCTAATGATGTGATCCCGTTATCAAATGACATCTCATGTCCATGGCTAGGAAACCTGAACCATCTTTTGATCAACGAGCTAGTCTACTAGAGGCATACTAGGGACATGGTTTTGTCTATGTATCCACACATGCATTTAAGTCTCCGATCAATACAATTATAGCATGGATAATAAACGATTATCATGAACAAGGAAATATGATAATAACTAATTTATTATTGCCTCTAGGGCATATTTCCAACAGTCTCCCACTTGCACTAGAGTTAATAATCTAGTTCACATCACCATGTGATTCACATTGTTATGAATCTAACACTCACTGAGTTCTGGGGCTCGATCAGGCTTTGCATGTGAGAGAGGTCTTATAGTCAACGGGTCTGCGACATTCAGATTCGTATGTACTTTGCAAATCTCTATGTCAAACTGTAAACACTGCTACCACACTCCACTTAGTACAATTCCAAATGGCTGCTCCACTATACGTATCCGGATTGCTACTAAGAGTCATCCGGATTAATGTTAAAGCTTGCATCGACATAACTCTTTACGACGAACCCTTTATCACCTCCATAATCGAGAAACTTTTCCTTAGTCTTTTAGTCACTAAGGATAATATTGACCGCTGTCCAGTGATCCACTTCTGGATCACTCTTGTACCCCTTGAAGGACTCATGGCAAGGCACACACAGGTGTGGTACACAGCATGGCATACTATACAGAGCCTATGGCTAAGGCATAGGGGACGACGTTCGTCCTTTCTCTTTCTTCTGACGTTGTCGAGCTTTGAGTCTCACTCAACTTCACACCTCGCAAATCAGGCGAGAACTCTTTCTCTGACTAATCCATTTTGAACTCTTTCAGAATCTTGTCAAGGTATGTACTCATTGAAAGCCTCATCATCCAGGTCTTCCTTTGAAAAACTCTTTTCAAACAACTGTTTATGCTTTTCAGAAATTCTACATCATTTCCGATCAACAATATGTCATCCACATATACTTATCAGAAATTCTATAGTGCTCTCACTCACTTTATTGTAAATACAAGTTTCTCGTAAACTTTGTATAGACTCAAAAACTTTGATCACCTCATCAAAGTGTATATTCCAACTCCGAGATGCTTGCTTCAGTTCATAGAAGAATCACTGAAGCTTGCACACCTTTTAGCATCCTTAGGACTGACAAAACCTTCTGGTTGTATCACATACAACCTTTCCTTAAGTAAACCGTTAAGGAAACTATGTTTTGATATCCATCTGCCAGATTTCATAATTGAAAAATGCAGCAACTGCTAACATAATTCCAACAGACTTTAGCATCGCTACGAGTGAGAAAGTCTCATCGCAGTCAACTCCTTGAACTTGTCGTAAACTTCTTTGCAACAAGTCGAGCTTTATAAATGGTGACATTTACCATCAGCGTCTGTCTTCATCTTAAAGGTCCATTTGTACTCGACGACCTGCCGTCCAACGAGCAAGTCTACCAAAGTCTATACTTGGTTTTCATACATGGATCCTTTCTCGGATTTCATGGCCTCTAACCATTTGTCGGAATCCGGGTCCATCATCGCTTCTCCATAGCTCGTAGGTTCATCGTTGTCCAACAACATGACCTCCAAGACAGGGTTGTCGTACCACTCAGGATCAGTACACATCCTTGTCTACCTACGAGGTTTGATAGTAACTTGATCCGAAGCTTCATGATCATCATCATTAACTTCCTTTTCAACTAACGTAGGCTTCACAGAAACATCTTCCTGCGCTGCGCTACTCTCTCGTTGAAACAAAGGTTCAATAACCTCATCAAGTTCTATCTTCCTCCCACTCAATTCTTTCGAGAGAAGCTTTTTCTCGAGAAAGGACCCAGTTTTAGCAACAAACATTTTATGCTTGGATCTGAGATAGAAGGTTCGCCCAACTTTTCTTAGGGTATTCTATGAAGATGCATTTGTCCGCTTTGGGTTCGAGCTCATTAGGTGACATTTTCTACACAAGCGTTGCAGCCCCAAACATTAAGAAATGACAGCTTAAGTTTCTATCAAACCATAATTCACATGGTGTCATCTCAACGGATTTAGATGGTGTCCTATCTAAAGTGAATGTAGTTTGTCTCTAATGCATAACCCCAAAACTATAGTAGCAAAACGATAAGAGACATCATAGCACACACCATATCCAATAAAGCATGACTATGACGTTCGGACACACCATCACACTATGGTGTTCCAGGTGGTGTGAGCTGTGAAACAACTTTCACATTGTCTAAAGTTGTATGCCAAACTCGTACCTCCGGTATTCACCTCCACGATCATATCACAGACATTTTTATCTTCTTGTCACGATGATCTTAAACTTCACTCTGAATTTGCTTGAACTTTTCAAATGATTCAGACTTGTGTTTCATTAAGTAAATATACACTATATCTACTCAAATCATCAGTGAAGGTAAGAAAATAACGATATCCACCGCACGCTACAAGACTCATTGGATTGCATACATCAACATGTATCATTTCCAATAAATCACTTGCCCGCTCCATCAAACCGGAAAACGAGGTCCTTAGTCATCTTGCCCAAGAGGCATGGTTCGCATGTCTCAACCGATTCAAAATCGAATGATTCCAAAGATCCATCAGCATGGAGTTTCTTCATGCGCTTTATACCAACATGACATTCAACGGCAATGCCACAAGTATGTGGTACTATCATTATTAACTTTGCATCTTTTGGCATCAATGTTATGAACATGTGTATTACTACGATCAAGATTCAACAAACCATTCTCACTAGGTGCATGACCATTGAAGGTATTATTCATGTAAACAGAATAACCATTATTTTAAATGAATAACCGTGTTCCAATAAACATGATCTAATCACGTTCATGCTCAACGCAAAACACCAAATAACATTTATTTAGGTTCGTCACTAATCCTGAAGGTAGAGAGACCATGCGATGTTGATCACATCAACCTTAGAAACATTTCCAACACACATCGTCACCTCGCCCTTAGCTAGTTCTTCGTTTATTCCGTAGCTTTTATTTCGAGTTACTAACATTTAGCAACCGAACCGGTATCCAATACCCAGGTGCTACTAGGAGTACTAGCAAGGTACACATCAATAACACGTATATCAAATATACTCCTGTCGACGTTGCCAGCCTTCTTTATCTACCAAGTATCTAGGGTTGTTCAACCGCTCTCCTCATAATCGAAGCACTTAGTCTCGGGTTTGGGTTCAACTTTGGGTTGCTTCACTGGAGCAGCAACTGACTTGCCATCCATGAAGTTTCCCTCCTTGCTCTTGCCCTTCTCGAAACTAGTGGTTTGACTAACCATCAACACTTGATGCTCCTTCTTGATTTCTACCTTCGCGGTGTCAAACATCGCGAATAGCTCAGGGATCATTATTTCTATCCTTGGCATTTTATAGTTCATCACCAAGTTCTAGTAGCTTTAGTGACAGTGACTTGGAGAACTATATCAATCACTATCTTATCTGGAAGATCAACTCCCACTCAATTCAAGCGATTGTAGAACCCAGACAATCTGAGCACATGCTCAACGATTGAGCTATTCTCTTTCATCTTGCAGGCAAAGAATCTTGTTGGAGATCTCATATCTCGCAACATGGGCACGAGCCTGAGATCCTAATTTCATCTCTTAGAACATCTCATATGTTCCGTGACGTTCAAAACATTTTGGAGCCTCAATTCTAAGCCATAATGCATGACACACTAAACTATCAAGTAGTCTTCAGAACGTGCCTGTCAGATGTTCACAACATCTACAGACGACGCTAGAGGGGTTGGTGCACCAAGCGGTGCATTAAGGACATAAGCCTTCTGTGCAACAACAAGGACAATCCTCAGATCACGAAGCCAGTCCGCAATATTGCTACCATCATCTTTCAACTCTATTTCTCTAGGAACATATAAAAATTCAAGGGAGCTACAGCGTGATCTAGTAATCTACAACACAGTTTGCAAAAACACTACTAACTATGTTCATGATAATGAGTTCAATTAATCATATTACTTAAGAACTCCCACTCAAATTGACATCCCTCTGGTCATTCGAGTGATACATGATGCAAATTCATCAACTCAAGTCCGATCATCACGTGAGTTGAGGTGGTTTCAATGGTGAACATCATCATGTTGATCATATCTACTATATGACTCATGTTTGACCTTTCAGCCTCTTGTGTTCCGAGGCCATGTTTGTACATGCTAGGCTCGTCAAGTTTAACCCGAGTGTTCTGCATGTGCAACACTGGCTCGCACCCGTTGTATGTGAACATAGAGTTTATCACACCCGATCATCACATGGTGTCTCAACACGACGAACTTTCACAATGGTGGACACTCGGGGAGAACACAATTCATCTTGAAATTTAAGTGAGGGATCACCTTATAATGCTATCGTCGTCCTAAGCAAAACAAGGTGCATAAAAGGATTAACATCACATGCAAATCATAAGTGACATGATATGGCCATGAACTTGTGCTTTTGATCTCCATCTTGAAAGCACCGGCATGATCTCCATCGTCACTGGCACGACACCATGATCTCCATCATCTTGATCTCCATCAACGTGTCACCATCGGGGTTGTCGCGCCCATCATGCTTGTACTACTATTGCTACCGTTTAGCGATAAAGTAAAGCATTACATAGCGCTTAATGATTGACACGCAGGTCATACAATAATTAAATACAACCCTATGGCTCCTGCCAGTTGCTGTACTCACCGACATGCAAGTCATGATATTCTATACAACACATGATCATCTCATACATCACATAGATCACATCATGTATTTGGCCATATCACATCACAACATACCCCGCAAAAACAAGTTCGACGCCCTCTAATTGTTGTTGCATGTTTTACGTGGCTGCTACGGGTATCTAGCAAGAACAATTCTCATCTACGCAAAAACCACAATGGTGATACACTAGTTGCTTTTCAACCTTCTCAAGGACCGCCTTTGTCCGATCCAACTAAAGTGAGAGAAATTGATACCCGCAAGACATCTATGGAACAAGTTGCGGTTGAGGAAACCGGTCTCTCGTAAGTGTACGAGTAATGTTGGTCCGGTCCGCTTCATCTCACAATACCGCTGAACCAAAACACGACCAAGGGAGGAAGCAATCTAAGCATCAACACCCACAAACTCTTTGTGTTCTACTCGAGATCTCATCTACACATAGACCTAGTTCGTGATGCCACTGTTGGGGAACGTTGCATGGGAAACAAAAAATTTCCTACGCACACGCAAGATCTATCCATGGTGATGAGCATCTATGAGAGGGGGAGTGGATCTACATACCCTTGTAGATCGCTAAGCGGGAAGCATAAAGATACGCGGTTGGTGTAGTCGAACGTCTTCGCGATCCAAATCATCCAGCATCCCGCGATCTCATCACGATCTGTCCCGCGATCCAATCACGACCCGTCCCGCGAACTCATCACGATCCGTCCCGCGATCTCATCATGATCTGTCCCGCGAACTCATCATGATCCGTCCCGCGATCTCATCATGATCTGTCTCGCAATCTTGATCACGGTCCTTCCGATCTAGCGCCGAACGGACGACACCTCTGCGTTCAGCACACGTACAGCTTGATGACGATCTCCGCCTTCTTGCTCCAGCAAGAGGGAGCAGAGAGGTAGAAGAGTTCTCCGGCAGCATGATGACGCTCCGGCGATGGCGGTGGAGCTATTCCGGCAGGGCTTCGCGTAAGCACTGCAGAAAACCGATCTAGAGGAGAAACTATGCACTAGAGGAACGGGTAGCACGTGGCTGAAAATCTAGTGCCAAAAACCCTAAAACCTCTAGTATACATAGGAGGAAGAGAGAAGGAGGCTTGGCTCCCAAGGAGTCAGCCCTTGGGTCGGCCGAACCAAGGAGGATTGGAGGATTCCTCCTCCAATCCTAGTAGGACTCCTCCTCCTTACTTTTGCCTTTTTTGCTTTTTTCCACCTTTTTCTCTTTGGAATTTTCTTCCCAGCCGCATGGGCCTTGTGTGAGACTTCCACAAGCCCACTAAGGGCTGGTATTTACTCTCCCACAGCCAATGTAGCCTCTTGGGTCGAAATAACCCTCCCGATTGTCTCCCGGTACACTACCGGCACTGCCAGTACACTACCGATGAGCCCGAAACTTTTTCGGTGACCAAAATAGGACTTCCCGTATATCAATCTTTACCTCCGGACCATTTCGAAGCTCCTCATGATGTCCGAGATCTCATCCAGGACTCCGAACAACCTTCGTTCACCACCATACATAACTCTATGTTGGAAATATGCCCTAGAGGCAATAATAAAATGGTTATTATTGTATTTCCTAGTTCATGATAATTGTCTATTGTTTATGCTACAATTGTATTAACCATAAACCATAATGCATGTGTGAATACATAGACCACAACATGTCCCTAGTGAGCCTCTAGTTGGCTAGCTCGTTGATCAATAGATGGTCATGGTTTCATGACCATGGACATTGGATGTCGTTGATAACGGGATCACATCATTAGGAGAATGATGTGATGGACAAGACCCAATCCTAAGCCTAGAACAAGATCGTGTAGTTTGTTTGCTAAAGATTTTCAATGTCAAGTATCGTTTCCTTAGACCATGAGATTGTGCAACTCCCGGATACCGTAGGAATGCTTTGGGTGTGCCAAACGTCACAACATAACTGGGTGGCTATAAAGGTGCACTACGGGTATCTCCAAAAGTGTCTGTTGGGTTGGCACGAATCGAGACTGGGATTTGTCACTCCGTGTGATGGAGAGGTATCTCTGGGCCCACTCGGTAAGACATCATCATAATGAGCTCAATGTGACTAAGGAGTTAGCCACGGGATGATGTATCACGGAATGAGTAAAGAGACTTGCCGGTAACGAGATTGAACAAGGTATAGAGATACCGACGATCGAATCTCGGGCAAGTATCATACCGATAGACAAAGGGAATTGTATACGGGATTGATTGAATCCCCGACATCGTGGTTCATCCGATGAGATCATCGTGGAGCATGTGGGAGCCAACATGGGTATCCAGATCCCGCTGTTGGTTATTGGACGGAGAAGTGTCTCGGTCATGTCTACGTGTCTCCCAAACCCATAGGGTCTACACACTTAAGGTTCGATGACGCTAGGGTTATAGGGAAATGTATACGTGATTAACGAAGGTTGTTCGGAGTCCCGGATGAGATCCCGTATGTCATGAGGAGCTCCGGAATGGTCCGGAGGTAAAGATTGATATATAGGAAGTCAAGTTTTGGTCATCAGAAAGTTTTCGGGTTCATCGGTAGTGTACAGGGAGTGCCGAGAGGGTGCCGGAGGACCCCCGGGAAGGGTGTGATGACCATAGGACTTTGTGAGCCCTTAGAGGAGGTGTGCCAGCCCTTATTGGGCTGGCCAATACCTTCTAGAAAGGCCCATGCATCTGGAGATAAGAGATATGGCTGAAAAGGATTTAAAAGGAGGAGATCCACCTCCCTTGTGGGAGGTGGACTCTCCCCCTACTTCGGCCGAACCTCTCCTCCTTGGAGGAGGGGCCAAGGCAGCCCTCCCTCTCCCTCCTCTTATATATATGCAAGGGTTTGGGCTGATTTGAGACACGACTTCTCTCTCTCGGCGCAGCCCTACCCTTCCTCTTCCTCGTTCTCCGTAGTGCTTGGCGAAGCCCTGCCGGAGTTCACGTAGCTCCACCGTCACCACGCCATCGTGCTGTCGGAGCTCTCCCTCAACCTCTCCTTCCTCCTTGCTGGATCAAGGCGTAGGAGACGTCATCGGGCTGCACGTGTGTTGAACGCGGAGGCGCCGTTGTTCGGCGTTGAGATCAGAATCCACCGCGATCTGAATCGCTGCGACTATGACTCCACCAACCGCGTTCTTGTAACGCTTCCGCTTAGCGATCTTCAAAGGTATGAAGATGCAATCTCTCCCCACTCGTTGCTGGTTTCTCCATGGATAGATCTTGGTGATCGTAGGAAATTTTTTGATTTACTATTACGTCTCCCAACACTCTATACTACCGAAACGTTACCGAACCTTAAGTGTGTAGACCCTGCGGGTTCGAGAACTATATAGACATGACCGAGACACCTCTACGGTCAATAACCAATAGCTTGGACTTGGATGCCCATATTGGTTCCTACATATTCTACGAAGATCTTTATCGATCGAACCTTTATGTCAAGGATTCAGTTAATCCCGTATGATGTTCCCTTTGTTCTCCGGTATGTTACTTGCTCGAGATTCGATCGTCGATATCTCCATACCTAGTTCAACCTTGTTACCGGCAAGTCTCTTTACTCGTTTCGTAATACAAGATCTCGTGACTAATACTTAGCCACATTGCTTGCAAGGCTTATTGTGATGTTGTATTACCGAGTGGGCCCTGAGATACCTCTCCGTTATACGGAGTAACAAATCCCAGTCTTGATCCATGCCAACCCAACAGACACCCTCGGAGATACCTGTAGAGCACCTTTATAGTCACCCAGTTACGTTGCGACGTTTGATACACACAAGGTACTCCTCCGGTGTCAGTGAGTTGCATGATCTCATGGTCATAGGAACATATACTTGACATGCAGAAAACAGTAGCAATAAACTGACACGATCATATGCTATGTTTGTAGTTTGGGTCTTGTCCATCATATCATTTTCCTAATGATGTGACCCCGTTACCAAATGACATCTTATGTCCATGACAAGGAAATCATAGCCATCTTTGATCAACGAGCTAGTCTATTAGAGGCATACTAGGGACATGGTGTTGTCTATGTATCCACACATGTATCTGAGTTTTCGATCAACGCGATTATAACATGGATAATAAACGATTATCATGAACAAGGAAATATGATAATAATTAATTTATTATTGCCTCTAGGGCATATTTCCAACAAAAGTTGAATCCTTCAAAAAACCCAAATAAGCCGTAACACGACTCATGGTGTAGGGGTAAATGTTGTCAAGCCATACAAATTACTTCATCATCACACGGATTAAAGATGCAAAACAAAGAATTGAATGCATGACCATGTCTTCGGTTAACCCTAACCAAAACATGGGTGGGAGAGGGGTGACATAATTGGGAGAGGGAATGACCCAACAGCCGTCGACGAGATTTAGATAAGTGAAGTACTAAATGGGACGGGATTTAAGAAATCAACTAGCACATATGCCCGTACATTGCAACGGGGATAAAGTTGACGTGTTCAGTGGAATATCCGTCAGCACAGCCCAACAACATTCGAATTGTGTCTCGTCATGGTAGAGAGACACACACTGAGGTATAGCAGAAATTTATATCGGTAGTACATTAAGAAGCATGCTACACACAATACTTTTGGATACGGCGATTCTGATTTTAAAGAGCCTAATTTTTTTTTAATACCAAGTCATTATTTGTAAGTTAAAGCAATGTTCGATATTTACACCAAGTTGTGAGAAAAATCCCAATAAAAATATTCTATTAAAAGCGTTTTAGGCCATCTCCGCATACACATACACTTGAAAATTAATAAAAAAGTTGTCTACGTGTGAGCGAAATGAACGCATACACATACATTTTCATATTTATAAAGATTATATAAAATTTATATTGTGTGTTAGCACTTTCAAAATACACCTTTGCAATTAATTAGGTTTATTAAGGTTATGCATTAAATAGAATCTTAAACTGGTTAACTGGAATAAATAATAACACGACTGGAAACTAAACATTTTTTTAATCAAATTATATATACAAATTATTTCAATCCAAGTTACGGTTGAAAAGTTATAGCGTGATCATGTTTAAAATATTTTTTGTAAATAATAAAAGACCGGGACCTGAACGGTCAAAAATAGAGCGAACTGTACATGCGTGAAATACTAACTAGCGACTAGAAGCGCAAGATAGCAGCTACCATAATTGGGCTAAAGCCCAACCGAAAAAGACGCTTAACGTTGAATCGCCGGTTATTTAAAAGAAAAATCAGTTTTTTTTAACGTACGACGGGCAGAAACAGCGTATAGCCAAATGGCGAAGGAATTGGGAAGTAATACATGCAGAGGTGCATTAGAGGCAATCAGTAGTAGCAGAGCAAGAGAAACGTCATTTTCGTTGGGATGATCCTTTAAAACAACATTTCTTCTCCTTTAAAACAACGAATTTACAGGTGGAGTTCATTGGATCACAATCACATGATCCTTTGACAAACCACCATTGCATTATTCAGCGGCGAGTCTGCACAACTTTGCAGGCCACCACCCACCAGGACAACAAACCACATCAATGCTCCTACTACACTATGCGCATACGCATACGCTAAACCTACAACAAGAAAGTCGACTGATTTTCTGTACTCTCGTATGTACTGTACCATTGATGCATTTGCTCCAACACATCCAAGAACCCAAAGAATGAATGTATCTAGACCTGCGTGAAGTGCAGCGGTTCAGGCCTCGGAGACCAACTCCTTGCTGCGGACGGCCACCGGCCTCGGGACCACGGTGCCGGCGACCCCCGGCCACCAGTACTGCTGCAGCCGCTCCACGCCGGGAAGCCTCCACACGATCTCCGGCTGCTTCCGCCGGCGCGGCGCCACCTTGGTGAGGGCGTAGAGCGCCCGGAAGTAGTTGCCGGACTCGTGGTCCCGGAGGATGGCGCCCTCGGACCCGTAGGCCGAGAGATCGCTCAGCGTCTCCAGCGGGTGCGGCGAGTTGAGAAACGCGCGCAGGGCGCTGGCCACCACGGCCCTCCCCGACCCCGAGGGCTCCGCGCGCTGATCCTCCGGGTTGATCACCCGGAACAGCGCCGCGCCCTCCGGCAGGAACGGATGGTGCGGCGACGCCTTGCCGTCCGGCTGCAGGATGTAGGTCGTGCCCATCGGCGTGTACAGCACCTTCTGGCTGTTGAGGCAGGGGTGCGTGCGCAGCGCGCCGTTGAGCCGCTTGAGCACGGCGACGGCGTGGCCCGGGTACCGGCACGAGAACGCCCTCGGTACGATGTCCCGGTGCATCGCCACGGCGCGGACGTGGCCCTCGCCGACGCCGAGCGCCTCCAGCACGCGCTGTCCGCCGCAGAAAACCGACGGCGCACCGAAGGTGACCACGGGGAGCAGGGACTCCGGACCGACCACCCCGCGCGCCACCAGCATCAGACTCACAAGCAGCGCCAGACTGCCGCCGAGCGAGTGCCCCGTGAACCGCAGACGAGCGCCCTCCTTGTGCGCCCTCAGGTGCTCCACGATCTCCGGCATCAGCTGCTCGTAGATGCCCTTCGCCGCCTCGTAGATGCCCCGGTGCACGAGAACGCCGGTGTCCTCGAATGTGGTGGGCTCGAAGAGGAGGTTGGCTTGCCAGGACGCGACCGAGTCGGAGCCCTGGATGACGAAGCAGCGGGTTCGCATGTCGGCCTCGTCGCAGACGAACCACTGGCACGGCGAGGACAGCGGCGACCGCAGGTCACGCGCGGCCTCTTGCCGCGCCTCGTCCTCGGCGGCCACCACCGCCGTGACCGTGGAAGCGGCAACGTAGGCCGCCATGCCGGAGTTGTACAGCCGGTCTTCTTCCCCAGCCGGCGGGTGGTGAAGCCCGCGGAGCGAGAGCAGGCCGCGGGCCCGCGCTTGGACGTAGGACGCGGCCGACGCGGCCACCTCGTAGGCCAGGTGGTTGGAGCGGCGGACGGGCCGGCGCGGCTGCGGCTCCGCAGCCACCTCGTACTGCTGCGCGTCGCCCGGCGGCCGGGTGGAGTCGACGTCTACCCGAGCGCTCACCGCGCTGGCCTCGGCCTTCTTCTGTACCGACGACGTCACCAGCTCCAGTCCGTAGTGTTTCCTCAGTTCGGCAGTCTGTAATTCGAGCAACAATCAAACTCAAAATTACAGTAGAAAAAAAAAGTTTAGAGATTGTTGCATGGATCGTTGACCGAGGAAGGATCGCCAGAATGCAATTGGAAGATTATGACAGTACATAAAGTCACAACCAGAAATTGCTACCGGCACGAAACTTTTCAGCCAACTACCTAGAAAATGCCACCCTTGATTCCAGAAAACTACTCCTACATGTTGATTATGACTGATTTCTGCACGTACTGTATTTTGGGATAACGAACGAAAAAGTCCTCTAATTAGAGCAGGAATTTGTCAATGAAAAAGGAATGAAGCGCAAGTTGGTGACTACTACTACGTGGCAGGACAGACCGGCCACCAAGATAATCGGCGATGGAAATTAAAGCCACGGGTGCTGCTTGCTTTTCCTACCTAAATCTGGCTAACATTAACTCCTTAAGAAATTAATACTCCAGTCCAGTGGGCCGGCACCTAGCCTGTACGCGCGGCGACTCTCTCGTCGCAATTAAAGCCAGCGTTTTTATTAGTTGATCTAATTCGGCGGCCAGATCGGCAGATCAGGGCCGTCCAAGTCCCAGCGGGCGGCCACGATTCTATCGTTTCTGCAGCGCTCACCTTGATCTCCGGGATGACGTAGGCCATGTTGCAGAGGAAGGCCAGCTGCGCGAACAGCCGGGCATCGCCTGGCGAGGCCCGCGCCAGCAGCTTGACGAAGGACTCGCGGTCCCACTTGTCATCTGCATCCGCCGCGGTGTACTCGTCGTCGTAGTTCACGCCGCAGCCGCCGTCCTCGTGGTAGTCGTCGTCGTCCTCCTCGAAGAGGTTGTCCTTGTCGGTGAAGAAGCGCTTGGTCGGGTCGTGGAAGCGGGAGCGCAGCTCCAGGAGGCGGTCCAGCCAGTGGTCCTCGGGCGTCCTGACCTGCGGCATTTCCGGGTCCGGGTCGGTCTCGCCGGCGCACACGGTGAGGAGCCGGTAGCCGTCGCCGGCGTCGGGGAGCGGCGGCGGGCGCAGCGGCGCGGCGCCGAACTGGAAGGGGAAGACGCCGATGGAGCGGCTGGTGGTGAGCGAGGCGCCCGCGGCCCCGCCGCGGCGGGAGCAGCGGAGATGCGGCTCGGAGCGCGACCGCCGGATGCCGGCCTGCATGTGGACCGGCTCCCTCTTGGGCCGGCGCCCGGCCGGCGCGTGCGCGTGCGCGGACGACGCCGCCGCCGCCGCCCCGGCAATGCTCGCCACCATGCGCTCTTCGATGGGCCGGTCCTCTCCTCCCGGAGCCGCGCTGCTAAGCAAAGGGATCCAGCGCAGCTGCCGGCGGCGGGGATGATGGTGGTTGGCGTCGGTTGGGCTGGGCTCTTGGTGGCGGTGTATTTGATTCGGGTTGGGCGATCCGTGCGCCCGAAGGTGGGGAGCACGGAGGAGTTGGGCGAACGGCGATGGGCTTTAATACGGGAGACGGGTAGAGAAACAGGTCGGACACGCGAGCGAGCGAGCGAGCGAGGTGGGCGAAACCGAGAAAAAAGCCAGCCTTTGGACGCCACGACAGCGGGGAGACTGATACTACGAGCAGGTGAATTGACCGTCCTGCCCTCGGGTCATTCCGTGATCAATGCGGGGGCGGCACCATCAAGAGGCGACATGTGGTCCGGTTGCGGGAGCAAATTGCATGCACGGACACACCGTGCGCAGCATGTGCGCGGCCGAGGGAGGGAGGGAGGGTAGTTCCGGGAAACAGACGAGGAAGAGAACAAGAGAGGAGTAAACATCATTCGGGAAAAAAAGGAGTAAACATCGGAACGGGGCAGTGAAGAGTCCCGGTCACAAGAAGCGGGCTAGGAAAAACCGCGGCCGTCATCGATGGAGCATGGGAATCTCCGTCCCAGAAACGAAGAAGAAAGAAAGGTGCACTTTGTTTTCCCAAATGGTATCGATGACGGCATAATTCCTAATAATTCCTTCTGCTTTGTTTTTCTTACATGTTTTTCGTCTTGTTCGACTCGTGGTGACTGCTTGTGAAATTACGAGGCCAGCACAAATTAAGAGGTTTAAGCGCACTAGCAGCCTTAAGAAACGCATGCAGGGTAGTGCCAGATCAAACTTGTTTCTTTTCAGAAGAGAATTATCCACGGTTTCGTGCCGCTGCCACATTGCAACCACCGTACCGTACAAAAGGCACTGGTGTGGCGCAAAAGGTCAGCACGGCGAATCAGCTGATTTACTTGCACAGTTTCAAATCGTGGATGGTTACACTCTTTTTTGTCCCATCATGTCTTGGATCTGTTTTCATGTGGAAGAAACGTACCCCGAGAAGAAGAAATGAAATGCGTCGGAGGAGACAAGGCCCGACCACCTGGACGCCGACGATGCCGATAAGTAAACAGTAAATAAACTAGCTAATGGCGTTCTCCTGTGCGTTTGCTAGTTAATCTCCGAGGTCGGTTTGTCCTGTGCAATGCGCCAATGCTCGTGGTGGTTCCATCGATCACACCGAGCGCCTCCATACGAGGAAGATGAAACGAGTAAAACTGTTTTTTAATGTCGAGCGAGATTCTGCGACCTGCTGCCGGAGTACTCCCTCCATTTCCTTATATAAGAATCATTATAAAAAATATATTTTGCATCTATATAAAACCATCAATAGTAATCGAGGTAAACATCAATGATGTTTCCTCATCCTAGCAACTTGTTTAATACCTGCATGCATGCATTCATAATCACATTTAGCTACTTTTTTTCATTCATTGATTGCATGCATGTGGCATATTAATAATTCCGGTTAACGATAAGAAAAATTGACTTTTCAAGTGGTCATTAAATTTTGTCTTGATATCTATACTATGAGTTTATGACCTTGTATAAGGGAATGGAGGGAGTAGTATATTCTGTGCCGATTCTTGAAGAAAAAGATGTAAAGAAAACTGGTCAGCTGCTGCCAAATGCTGGCTAGGATCGTCCTAGGTTATATCATACCGATAAGAAACAACAATATACGGTAAGGCACTCGCAAAAATAAATAAATAAACATAGTATACGAAAGGGCATCTCGAAGTCATACCCGCAAACCCTCACAATGGTCTGGACCATGTGGTTTGGATCGTGAAAGTACTGCGTCCGTCTGCCGTCCATATTGATGGCACTCAATTGTCGAGTGGTCTCCTCCAATGCCACCCTTCTGTCCATAAGTTGCCCGTCATTGGTTTATAAACCGCTGCCCTATCATAGCTGCAATCATCAGCCTCCGATCCCTCTTCCATTATGGATTCCTCTCCCGCACAAGCTCTCTGGGACAGACTCATGCCGGAGCAGAAGAAGGACATGACTGACATTGTTGCATGCTAGCGGGACGGAGGCAGCCAGAGGACGCCGACGTCCCAATGAAGGGTGTGGTCGAGGACGACGCGACACTGCCCTTTCCTTCCTCCTCCATCAAGCCTTCCTCCTGCTTCGTCGTGCCTCCCTCGTCGGTGCACTGCACCATGACTTTTGGTGAGGCATGTGCCCATTACATGGACATGGTGCGAGAGGAGTGGGAGGAGCGGTTCCGAGAGGCGCATGCCGACGCCGCCTACAACCACACCCTCCTCCAGGAGCACCTATAGGCAGAGGAGCAGCTCGTCGCCGGCAGGGTGCTCACGCCCGACGCGGACCTGGCGAAGCAGGGGGCGGTACTGGACTCCTTTCGCTCCGCACGCGAGATTCGTCTCGCGCGCTGGCGGTACAGGCAACAGGTGGCGGGGGTGAAGGCCGCGGCCAGGGACGATCCATACAAGTAGGGTGTGTCGCTGTTCGGCGACATCGACGACGAGAAGGAGGACAACACCGAGGCCGACGCGTCCACGGGCGCCGCCGATAGCGACGAAGAGTAGTGCACAGGAGGGCGCCGACGCTCGGGTCCCAGGAAGGCCACCGCTCCTCCCCTATCGTCGATGCCGCTTGGTGGGCTGAACATCAGCGACCAATTAGTCGCTTGGCGATGAGGTGGAGGCGGAAATCTGCGCTTGTCGGACCTCTGGGTAGGAGGTTACGGAGGCAGAGCTGGACAAGGTGAAGTTCTGGGGGGTTCATGGCCAAACACGGGGAACGGGCGTCGGCAACAATTTAGATTAGGTATTAATTACAGACCTCTAGAGTCGGACCGATGTAAATGTAATAAAATCCGTCGTGTTTATATGAAATTCGTCGTGTTTGCATGAAATCCATCGTGTTTGCATGAAGTCCAGTCGTGCTTGCACGAATTTCGTCCGGTTGGTTTGAGTTGTTTGGCGGATGTATGCGGCTACGCTTGGATGCCTCCTTTCCGCATCGTGTCCGTGGACTGGTCCCCTTGTCCACGGACGGATGCATGAGGAAATTTGCGGGGTTTTCGTTGGAGATGTCCTAAGTATTAAGTATTATTAAGACATCCTTTTTGTGCAGATTGTGTCCGTCCGGATGCCGTCCGATTGTTTTCCTATTTGTTCTGGCCGTGCGCTTAACGAGGCGAACACATCTGATCCGCCACGATCAGCTGGAGACCCTATGTATATTTGTTGTTTTCATTTGCATTTCATTTTGGTCTACAATACTTCTTTGCTCCTTTATTTTATTCATTGATATTTTGATACATTTGAGTACATAATTCATCAATTCTTCGCTACGAGAACAAGTCCAATGAAAACAAGAATAAACATTTGAAATTTTAAAAGATATCCAACTCACATAACTACTCCGCTAGCTGGATTAATATTTTCTACACGTCTTCATTGTTGATATGCGGATTCTCGAGTTTGCAGACTTCTTTCTTCTTCGATTCAGAAGAAGTAGACGTTAGTTTCCTTCCAGTCTCTTCTCTAGCCTCCATTCTAGCAACGAGTGCACAAGCATCTATCAATTTGTGTGCTATCAACGGATAGATGTATTCTTCTTCCCAACACCCAAACTTGCATTCATCCTACACACAAATTTGAGCAAGCAATTAGCTACTAAAAATTGCGTCGAATCTGGTGAGCACAACCAATCAAAGGAAGCGCACACCCTTTTTGCATTTGAAGAACACCCCATTCGAAATGTTCCGACGTGGTAGAAACACGGCACAAGACCTACCGCGGGCAGTCATCGCACTTTATGCTTGGCAACAGTGAGCCGACGAGCTGCTGGGCCAGCGCCGAGCCCAGGCGATGGCCGACCGTGTCTTTGTCGGCAAACCGTCGACGGAAGAGATCCGAGCGGCTAGAAGCGGAGTCAATACCTGGTAAGGTGTAGTTGTCGGCGGCCGGATGCGCCAAATTCGGCGACGGCAGCAACAACCGCGGATCTACCGGTACTGCACCAACGGCGGGGTGAGAGGCACAAATTCGATGGTCGTGGCAACGGTGGCAGCTACGGCGGAGGGGGCGAGGCTGTGACAGCTATGGCGAGGGGAGGGAGGGTGTCTTGCGGAGGGGCAGGGTCCGACTGCGTAGGGGAAGATAAAAAGGAGCGTTGTGTCCCCGACGAGCGGGCCAGGGGAGGATAAAGGCACGCTTCTCGCCCGTTTGCACGTGTCTGTTTCGACGCAAACATGACCCAAGTTTAGGTCGGGAATGGGTCGGCAACAAACAAAAAATTTGGACTTTGTCTGTTTGTTCCCGCGCAATGAGCCGCGATTTGTGTTCGTTTGGCTCCAAACTAACGCGGTCGGACCATTTAGGGTCGTCGTAGGAGTTGCTCTTAATATTTCATGTTAATTTTTGTTCTTTGATTTAACTATGACAAAATAAGTTATATACCAAGAATAGCATCATTGAAAATCTCTTACAAATATGAATACAATAGTATAAGTTTTGTGACATACAACTTATATTTTGTTGTTTAAATCAATCATTAAAATTTTACAAAATGGGATGAATAAATTCAAACGAAGGTAGTACTTAGATTATCCACAGTAAGAGTTACATATATAGGTAGTATTAACATATTAGATGCCACTTGAGCAAAAAATATGATGTGACAGCTAATTAATGAGAAGAGAAAAAAATTGAGTAACATAGCTAGTTAGTACCTCGAAAACGCCTTTTGGAGCTCGGCCTTCACGGATGCCGGTTTTTGAAAAACCCCAAATTCATGAAAATTCATATTTTTACATTTTAGAAAAATCTAAAAAAATACAGATACACATGGAGACATAACACACATGTATGTAAATTTTTAAGCCCGCCATCGTACTATTTATCCTCAAAGTCCAGAAATTTATCTTTTGTACAGATCACATTTCAAAGTATTTTATCTTGAATTTTTACACACACGTACATTTCATCCTTGTATAGTTGCATAATTTTTTTCAGATTTTTTTTAAGTTAAAAAGTTTAAATTTTGATTTTTTTTAAAATAAAAAGCTTTATGAAGCTCGGTCATCAAAATGCCCTACTCATTAGTACATACTATAAGTAACATAACATATATCAAGATAAAATAAGTCTATAAACTAATAATTGAAAGGTTCAATATTACTATCTCGTATTACTATACACGTGAAGGTAATAACTTAGGTTAGTAACATATATCGTACATGTTATTATTTTATGTTACTTTTTTATTGTGAGCATAAGAAAGGGGACGATATGTATATAATTTATTTCACTGCAAGATCGCAAGATCGCATGCAGATGCAGTTAATGTGGGCTGGCTGCTCCGTCTCGGTGTATGCATGCGCTTCATTTCCTGGCCGGTGGCACATGGGCATGGGTGATGGTTCTCTCCGTTTTTTCCTTTCCTTTTCTGAGGGAAGTAGTTCTCTCCAATATGATCGCACGCAATTGAGTACAAGACGAGAAAATGGTGAAATGGACTGAGAGAAATTATGGGCAGGCAGGACGGACACGCTCAGGTTTGAATGCCCTGAAATGTTTCAACGTGAGCTTGCCATGCCCATCTCTAGAGAGCGAGTGACGGAGTGAGAGCAGGCGGCGGCAACATGCTGCGTAACCATTAACCACCACTGCTACCTAAGATAGGCATAAATGAATGAATGCAGCATCAGCAACGCGTACTGGATCGATATGTGCTCCCATGCTCCATCCATTTCAAGGCATCCATTGCGACAATAACTAGTTTAATCGGGACATGCTAATCTCAATCTACAAACGTCAAACTCTTGGACAAATGACAGAAGTGCGTAGGGCACTAATAGCAACTCTAACGGGTTGTGCCGGACTTCCATTTTGTTTGCTTTTTATCCATTTGTATCGATCGATTTGACGTTTGTGTTTGTTTTTTGATTTGGTCCGGTCAATTTATTATGCGCATGCTAATTAAAAAAAACCAATTTCAAACTTAGTACTAATTAAACATGAAACGGCGGTTAACCACCCACAAAAATCTACATTTACATTAATTAAACATAAAAAAAAAAAAGTGTGCTGTCCTAGTCTTCCTTGCAGTGTCCTAGGTGTCCTTGTCGTTCGAGCCCGACCCTAGGCCTGCCCAGGGAAAGGCCGTCTCGCATGCATGGGTTGCGTCCTGCGCCAACTGTTGCGACGCTGGCGGGCCTCCTTTACTGCGAGCACGATGCTCCTCATCCTCCTCCTCCCGCGCCCAGTGGGCACGACGCTCCTCCTCCACGCGCTCCGCCTGCATGAGGCGCTCGGCCTCCTTGCGCTCCGCCGCCAGGTGGCTCTGCCTCCAGTGCTCGAGGTATGCCGCCTCCAGCGCCGGCGTAGCCCCGAGCCAAACTGGGGGCGTGTTGACCCACTCATGCAGGCCACCCTATAATTCGTACCTCTACTTTGTCGATGGGATGGCTCGACCTTCGGCACAGGGAGTCTCGGCGACGAGGGCGATGATGCAATCCCTCGACCTTCGGCACAGGGAGTCTCGGCGACGAGGGCGATGATGCAATCCCCGACGGTCGACAGGGCGAGGGCCTCTGCAAGCCGTGCTTGGTACTCGACCTCCTCCTCCTCCTTGCGGCGGGCCAGGGCTTGCTCGTCGGCGGAGACTTGCATTACCACCCGCCAACGCCGCCTGATAGGCGGCCTCCTCCTCCCGTGGCTTGACGATGGGGGCGGCGGGGGGTTGGTGTGGTAGGCCTACACACCACGCCGATGTTGGTCCTCGTGCTCGAGGGCAAACCAGACCTCAAAATTGGGAAGAGTCTCACGCATACAATTTTTGAATGTTTCATATCATTATTTTACAACTTTAATATACTTCTGGCAACAATTTATATGATTTTCTTGGACTAAATATTGATCTAGTGCCTGGTGCTAGTTCGTGTTTGTTGCATGTTTTTTGTTTTGCAGCAAATCCATACCGAACGAAGGCCAAGCGTGATAAAAATTTATGGAGATTTATTTAGGGATATATGTTATTTTTGGGAAAAGGAATCAACGCCAGATGATGTCTGAGTGGCCCACGAGCCACCAGTGCGTGCCCTGTGGGGTAGGACGCGCCCCTAGCTCGTGGGCACCTTAGAGGTCGGTTGGGGGTGTCCTTCGACCGCCAGGAAGCTATTATCCGGATACAAATCCTCTCAAAATTTCAACCCAATTGGAGTTACATATCTCTGCGAATTTAAGAAATGGTGAAACGCCAGAAAACAGGAGGTTGAAACATAAGAAAACACACACGCGAGCGCGCACACACACACACACAGAGATTCGATCTTGGAGGGGCTCTTGCCCTTCGAAAGCCATGGCGACCATGGACCAGAGGGGAAACTCTCCTCCCATCTAGGGGGAGGCCAAGGAAGAATAAGGAGGGGTCTCTTTCCCAATGGCGCTAGAGTGCCGCCAGGGGAACTAGTGCCGACGATCTACACCAACAAATCCGCTGTCTTCCTCAACACCACCATCACCTTCCCTCATGTATTTACAACGGTTCACTCCCCCACAACCTGTTTTACCCCCTATTTGAACATGGTGCTTTATGCTTCATATTGTTATTCAATTATGAGTTGCCATCCTATGATGTTTGAGTAAATTTCTTTTGTCCTATGGGTTGATTGATGATCTTGATTGATTTGAGTTGCGTGTTTTATTTTGGTGCCGTCCTATGGTGCCCTCCGTGCCGCACACACATGGGAGATTCCCTCTATAGGTGTTGCAATACGTCCATGATTCACTTATAGTGAGTAGCGAGAGTGACAAAAGCTTATACCCAAGTAAGGGGTTGTTGCGTATGGAAGTAAAGGGAACTTGTTACTTAATGCTATGGTTGGGTTTTACTTTAATGATCTTTAATAGTTGCAGATGCTTTCTAAAGTTCCAATCATAAGTTCGTATGATCCAACTACGGAAAGTATGATAGCTCATGCCTCTCCCTGATACAAAATTGCAATAATGATTACCGATCTAGTTATGAGTTGCCTAGGACAATCTCGTAAATCCTACCACGACTTTTCCACACTCTTTATATTAACTTAACAATTCTTTTATTAAAACATCACATAACTTTTATTTCCATGTTCTTTATTATCTTGCAAACCTATCTTATTACCTACAAATTACTACTAGTTTTATTCCTGCAAAATAGTTTATTTCTTGTACTAGGTATAATGAACATTGTTGCGCGTAGAGTTGTATCAGTGATCGATTGAACTTGAGAGAATATTACTTATACCGTTAGCTCCTCGTTGGGATTGACACCCTTATCGAAAAAACCCTAAGTTGTTTTATATCTTTAGTTATGGATATGGAACAAGAAATACCAAAAAAATAGTTGTACTTGCTACTCATGGAGATGGGAAACCTCCTAAAACCCTCGATGCTGGTTATGTGGAAAACATTAAATACTACTTTGATAATCCTGAAATCTCCATTCAACTTGATAATGGGAGATACTTTGCATCACATGGAATACTTTAGAGATTATGGCTTGATTGAAAAAGGGAAACACTTATGGGATCAAATTAAAATGTTGCATTGGCGAAGCTCTCCTTTTCCCCGTGCCGTCCCCCCCCCGCGGGAAGCTCGGGTGGCACCCCTCCTCCCGTCTTTAGCTCCCCCCTCCCCTTCTCCCCCCGCTGCCGCCGGCTGGAGCCACCGGGGCAAAGCCCCTAGTGATGGCCGGTGGCGGGGGCTCTCTCCTCTCCATCTCGGATGCAGGCGGCATAGGGCAGCCTGCCCGATGGAGGCGTCAGGCTAGCTCGGGGCCTGGCGGCACCGCGGTGGGAGCTCCTGCCAGTGGCGTGGTACGGCTTGCCGGCGTGGGCTCGACAGTGGTGTGGCTGGCCGTGTGGTGCGGAGCGTGTGCATGGCAGCGGCGGGGAGCCGCTACATCCAGATCTGGTTGTGGTTGGCTGTGGTGGTGTCCTCATCTACGTTTTCCACGGGCGACGAGGGTTGTGGCGGCATGGGTCATGGGCTGCTGCCCTTGCCATGGCGCTCTCGTGGTGGGGGTGGCGTGTGATAACGGTGGAGGTGGGCGCCCCCGTCCGACGGCTTGCATGGGTCAATGCGGAGGTTGCGGGAGGCTCGACCTTTGGTGGTGCGTGCCCGGCGGCTCCGACGCCTGGAGCTCTCCGGGCGACGCGGGTAGGGAAGCGGCCGGGTGTGGCTGTTACTTCGACCGTGGGCGGCGGCATGGGTAGGCCCGTCGGTGGTGTCTCCCAGTATCGTGGGGCTTCATGGTGGCTCGGCAGATCTGCCTGTGACGGCAGTCGGCTTCTCCGGCGTCGGCTCATCTGCATTCGGACCGTCTCGACCTTTGGGCCATCCCCGCGTTCGCCTGGCGTTACTCCCATCGAAGGGCTGACCCTCTTCCAGCTGCGGTCCATCGCTCGTCTCGCGCCCCGTGCTGCAGGACCGAGCTCGTCTCCCGCACCGGGTCGCTGGACCCAGCTCATCTCGTGCACGGTGCAGCAGGACTGACCTCGTTCCCCTCACGATGCTGCATGACCTTGCTCGTCTCGCGCTCGGGGCTGCAGGACGGGTTGATGGATGCCAGCGTTGGCCGGCCATTGGTTCTCAGCATTGGGGGCTCCCAGGGGTGTGTAAGGTTGGTCCTTTTCACCCGTCTCTTTGGTTGGGGTGCGGCAGGTCTCGGGTGACGTGGTGCCAAGGTCTGGGATGCCGGGGCGGCGGCTCTGGTGGGGGTTGCGCGGTGCTCTTGGACGGAGGACGTGGCTTGGTGCTGCCCGGTGCCCATGGCCATGTGGGCGGCGTGGTAACCGGGGTGTGGCGTTTGGGGGCGGTGATTGGTGTTCGAGGTGAAAACTTGCTCTATCTTCGGATGGACTGGCGGCAGTGAAGCTCGTTCCCTTCTTGAAGGCGTCGTCGCAGCGCTCACTGCCCCTCATGCGGCTCCGAGGAAACTCTGATCCTTGCATCCGACGGTGGCGGCTGTGATAGCCCAAGTGTTGTCCCTACTTTTATGGCATGTAACCTTTGTATGAACCTTGTGTCATGAGCTTATGATATGTTCTGCAACTTGCCATCCATGTGTTGTTTGCATTCATGCATCATTTCATCCATCATAGCATGCATCATGCCTTATTGTTTACATGTGCCTTTGTATGATGTGGTGGTTGTGAGTGGGTCTTGTGTTGTGTTGGTGCTTGAGTGTGGTTGGAGTCTTGTGTGCAACCTCTTCTTATTACCCTCTCCTTTCCCTTATCAAACATGCCCTTCCAACAGCCCCCTTCTCTCCATATAATTTTATTATCAGAATTAAGTTGTTTTAAAAAATTATTAAAAATGTTCAAGAGGTAGCCCTATTCATATTAATAATTTAGAGTGTGATCCTTTTGATGGTTGGGGTTTGGTTGTATTGTATTTTAATTAAACAGGAGCTGCCTTTTATTAAAGTATTAAAATTACTTGCTCAATAAATCAACTTGATAATTTTATTAAATAGTACACATTCTTTTCTTTGCAGAAATATTTTTGTTTTGCACTAGAACCTTTTTATTTTATTCTGGGGATTTATTTCTGTGTGGCTGGTTAAAAAAATGAAAAACCCTTCCTGATTTGTTTTGGGAGAGAGAGTGCGCAGTATGGGCCTTCCCGCGGCCCAACCCTCTCGGTGGACGGTCACCTGCTCCGTCAGGTTCACCGTCAGGTTCAGAGAGTGAGAGCCGCGTCCGTCGTCGCCTTTCCGTCGCCGTCGCCGTCTGTCCCATCGCCCATTTAAGCCCTCGACGTGCGTGCCCCCTCGCCTAGGGTTCCGCTTCTCCTAGCCGTCGCCGCAGCTCTCTTCTTCCCCTCCATCTCTCTTCCTCCTCTCTTCTTTCCCCCTGTTAGGTAAGTTTCTGAGAGGTTCAGAGAGGTTCAGTTGAGTCCGCCGGTCGTCGTCGCCGCCGTCGCCGCGTCTCCGGTGGGCCGCGTCCTTGGTGGTGATGGCGTGGAGCTCGGGGGTTCTCCCGGCATTCCATTCCCGCCACTAGGGGCCCCGGAGGAGCTCTGCAGCGACCGCCCCGTCGTCGCCGGAAGTCTCGCTCGGCCGTCTCCTTCCCCTGCGTCGTCTCCGGCCTTCTTCTTCCCCTCCGTCTTCTTCTCCTATAGGGTTCCTGTAGCTCAAACTGTGAGCTGTAGTAGTTGCTATGTTGCTTTTTTGTGGCAAATTGTGTGTTTATTTGTTTTGTGACTTGTGGGAGCTATACTCCATGGAATTGATTGATCTTTGAGTCTATTGTGCGTGATTTTTCATAACCTATCCAGTGGCTACCTTGGAATACCAAGAATTAGCCCATGGCTTGGTGGTCTTGTGTATTTGCCTCCGTACTTGTCGTGAGCGTACCGTGAGAACCGTAACTCCGTTTCTTGCGTTCTTTATATGCATTTCCATCGATTTTGCATGATGCGTCCATATTTTCCATGTTCATGCATGTATAAATAACTTAACATGAGGTTCTGTCCAGATTCATTAATAGACAAACTTTGCATGAGAAACTTGACTAGTTTTGGATTGCCATGTTTAATTCTTCATAAATGAATCATGCATCATCTTGGTTGTGCATTGCACCTTGGTTGGATATTTATTTGCTGTTTCTCTTGGGTAGACGCGAGTATCAATACTGAGTACGAGGACCCAGGAGAGTACCACTACGAGGATCCCGCTACTTGTTCCGTTGAAGAACCATCAGGCAAGATGATCGTATCCGGATCCCGATACTATTTTTACTTGCTAGTTTCTCGCTCTTATCGTTACAATTGCGCTACCTACCACTTGATATCAGCCTCCTAATTGCCATGACAGCCTCTAACCTCCACATCCCAACAAACCTTTGATTGGCTAAGTTACCGCTGCTCAGCCCCTCTTATAGCATTCTTAGTTGCAGGTGCAGGTTGTTCCATGTGATAACATGGATTTGGATATCACAATATTATCTGTTGTTTAATTTAATGCACATATATATCTTGGTATTGGTGGAAGGCTTGGCCCTTTTGCTAAGTGATTTGTTTTGCTGTTACCGCCATTAGTTCCTTGTTACCGGTGTTATGTTTTCCATATTTTGCGCTCCTAACATGCTCGGGGTTGTTATGGGGACCCCCTTGTTCATTCGGTTGAGATTAAACTTGTTTGGCAAGACCCAACTTTGGTACTACATTTGCTAATAACTTAATAAAACTTGCATAGGGCCTTGCAAACCCGTGGATAATTTAATCAACCCCCGGGCCCGTGCTCCTCATGAGTGTTGGTCCAAACTAGAGTCGTGTGCGAGGCCAACCCGGGGCAACTCGGGAGATTTCTATCAGGCCACTGTGCGCTGCGCTCATCCGGTCGTGTCCTGAGAACGAGATACACGGCTCTTATCGGGTTCGTCGACACGTCAGGAGGTCTTGCTGGATTTGTTTTACCTTTATCGAGTGTCTTGCGTGTGGAGTCCGACTTTCTTCGGGTTTTTCTCGAGGTGTTGGAATTCCTTTGGAATTACCTATGATGACCACGAGATCCGTGGTCGAGGCTATTCCTGTGGAGTGTGGTTAATTTGTGATGGATTAGTTGGAGCACCCCTATAGGGCTAAATCTTCCAGAAAGCCGTGCTCGCGGTTATGTGGCAGCTTGGATATTTGTTTAACACCCGATTATAGTAAACTTGAAGTAAATTCCAATTAAAATACACCAACTGTGTGAGTAACCGTGATCGTCTCTGCTCGTGAACATGATCCGAGAGAGAACATGGTGGGGTTATGATTGACGTAAGTAAGTGTTCAGGATCTCATAGAGATCATACTAGATTCGATCGTTCATCGTAGGCCACTCATATTTATTTTCATGTTGCGTAAGTTAGCCACAATAAATGCTTAGTGCTGCTGCAAACTAAACACTTACCCCAACCCAACCTTTAAGCTTGGATAGTCTCGTTACCCGGGTGCATGATTGCTGAGTCCCTGTGGCTCACAGTTTACTACAACACTCCAGGTACAGGGTCAGATGAGTTCGTGCAGGATGACCTTACCCATCTCCAGTGGGAATATGACGAGGAAAGAGGCAAGATGTATGTGACTTACCCGGATGAGTAGAGGACCATGGTCGTGATCTTTGGGATAGCGAGATAATATCATTTGCATCTGTTTTTATCGTTTGATTTTGTCCGTAGGCGGACCCTGTCTTCATCTTGATGATTTGAACTCTGAGTGGATTGTAATTTAGCATGTGGCGAGTGTAAACCAATCTTGTATACTCATCTTTTCCGTATTGTATGATGTGATGATACTATACTTGCTAATGGCAAGATGTGCCTCTATCCCTTGCGAGGCCCTCGTGTCTTAAAATGGCACGCATCTTGGGCGTGACAAGTGATTATGTGATAGCCTGGCTTATTAGAGATGATAGACTACTCATATCAACAAGGAATTCCTTTTTTTCCGGGAGCCCATTCAAATAGAACCCCTAGGTTAAGCGTTCTTGGCTTGGAGTAGTTCTAGGATGGGTGACCGATCGGGAAGTTGGTCCCGGGTGCGCATGAGTGAGGACAAAGTGCGCAGAAAAGACTAGTATTGATTTGTGAGGCCAGTCTAGATCCCGCCAGGAGTAACGACTATCGGCGGATGTGTCCGGGGCGTTACAAGTTGGTATCAGAGCCGACCCTTGCGGTTACACGGATGTTTGCCGACAGGTGCACGGTCATGCTGTTCACGAAGTTGGTGACCCGTCGTGGCACACGAAATGACACATGTATCGGACTGGAAGCACAAACGTTTGTGCCAAGAGGGAACGTTCATGTGACCCGACGAGGATGTCGGTTCCTCTGAGTGGTGGTGTATGTGATAGCCTGGCTTATTAGGGATGATAGACTACTCATGTCAATAAGGAATTCCTTCTTTTCCGGGAGCCCATTCAAATAGAACCCCCAGGTTAAGCGTGCTTGGCTTGGAGTAGTTCTACGATGGGTGACCGACTGAGAAGTTGGTCCCGGGTGCGCATGAGTGAGGAAAAAGTGCGCAGAAAAGACTAGTATTGATTTGTGAGGCCAGTCTAGATCCTGCCAGGAGTAACGACTACCGGCGGGTGTGTCCGGGGCGTTACAATGTCGCTCTGGTGTCGTTTCCTTCCTGAAGGCATTGTCTTGGAGCTCACGATTCGTCGTATGCGGCTTTTATCTCTTCGCGGTGGCATTCCTGATTGAGTGCTTCAAGTGATATTGCTGCGATCAACACCGATGTATCATGCCTTGGGTGTATGTTGTGTTGACGTGCATTTGTATCGGCTTGTTGTGGATCATTGCTTTATATATAAAGCGAGGCGAAAGCCTTTTTCGGTAAATGTTGCATTGGTATGCTTGGAATTTATGCTTAAGATGTGATTATACTTGTTGCTCTAAGATGAAGGCTCCATAACTTCCCTTTTCATTGTGAATTTAATGATAATAAGACCTTGGATTCTTATGCTAATGGTGTATATGATTACTATGATGTGGAGCACATACAAGAATTTGTTACTTTTAAGGGTGCTTATGAAACTGAATCTTTGTTTGAATAGTGTGAAATTGTGATGATGCTCTTTATAGATCTGAAAATTATGCTATACTTAAATATTGCTATGAGAATTATGACTAAAATGCCTTTATTGATAAGTTTATTGAGGAAGTATCCGCTACCCAAGAAGACTTGCATGAATCTATAGAAGAAGAAATTGTTGAAACTGTGAGATCATTAGATCAAAAGATGAGGATAAGAGCGAAGAACAAAATGAGAAAGAGCCGATCAAATATCGGTGCCCACCTTCTAATGATAGTAACTCTTCAACTCATACATTGTTTAATTTGCCTTCGTGCTTACCAAAGGATGAATGCTATGATAATTGCTATGATCCCTTGGATTTGTTTGAAATATCCCTATTTGATGAACTTGATGCTTGTTATGCTTGTGGCCATGATGCCAATATGAATTATGATTATGAAGATGAAATTTCTATAGTTCCTTATGTTAAACATGAAATTATTGCTATTGCACCCAAATATGATAGTCCTATCATATTTTTGAATTCTTCAACCTACACTATATCGGAGAAATTTGCTTTTATTAAGGGTTATATTGATGGGCTGCGTTTTACTATTACACATGATGATTCTAATGGATATAATATGCATGTTATTGACACTCCTAATTCCTATTATTATGATATAGGAACTACATCTCCACCTCTCTATGTTTCCAATACGATAAAATTGCAAGAAATTGTTTATACTATGCATTAGCCTTTATTTTGTGTGAATTAATAATTCTTGTATAACATACCAATGCATAGGAAGAGAGTTAGACTTCGTACTTACATGATATATGTTGCTTTGTGCTCACTACTAAATTAAAATTCATTATTGATTAAAATTGGCTTTCATATACCTTGGAATCCAGGTGGATAATTTACTTGAGCACTATATGCCTAGCTTAATGGCTCTAAAGAAAGCGTTACCAGTGGCACAACCCGAAAGTTTTAGAGAGTCATTTTTTTCTTGTGTGCTTTTAAAAAGGTTAAAACCAAAAATATATATAAGTGAACTTCAACTTTTTCAAAAAGAGAAGTGATTGGAAAGTTATGCATTGGAGAAGTGAAGGTCGACCTTGAACACTTGTGTTCATGCTAATGGAAACAATGCAAAAAAAAATTCATGGAAGTTTCTCGAAAAAAGAATTATCCCATTGTACAAGTTCATTGCATTATAAAAATAATGTGCCAAGATTTAACTTTAAGATGTGTAAATTGCTTGTTTGATATGTGTTGTGCAAAAACAAAAACTTTTGCTAGAGTGTTTGAATTTTTTATATTTTACCGGAGCGTGCAAAAATTCTGATTTTTTTACACAATACTGTTCTAACAATTGTTTATTACTTCATAATTTTCTAAGTTACATAAGTATATGTTTGATCCGCATCTTTATCGTATGTCACAGATTGCTATTACAGTTTGTTTGTCCGCTTATGTTTGAAATCTTGTTGAGCCCCCATCGACTTGGGGGACATAGAATTGTGATAACATACAATGGGTAATCTTGTATTATAATTATACAATAATGTTATAGCAAGACATGATGGGATTTCATGTGACATGTACTAACCCTTCTAATAAAAGTTTTATTAAGTTTTGTGTGGATGAAGTGTTCGAAGATCAAGGAGGTATTGATATGAGAAGAATAAGGAGAGGCAAGAGTTCAAGATTGGGGATGACCAAGGTGATGAGGTCACCTACTAGTGGTAGGGGCATGGACTAGGCATCCAAGGCCCACCTAGGGCCCCACATGACCATTGAAGCCTTAGGACTGTAGTTGCATTCAGCTACATATATGGATCCACTTGGATTTGATGAGTCACTCGAACGTCCCCCCATCAGTCGGTCAAGCTCCAACACCCGGACAGATAGGAGGCGTGGACGACGTGGGATCTGCAATGGCCAATGGGCTTAACACCGTACATGAAGTGCGGTCAAGACTACAGTTACCTACAACCGATGTAGTTAGGGCTGCCATTTCTGGTAACTCGTGTAATTACTCACATTAAGTGCCCTTGTAATGATGCTCGGTGGGTCCCAGCAAACTCTATATAAGCCACCGTGAGCTTTTGGACAAGGGCTTAACACTCTTTGTAATCATATATCCCCATAGAAAACGAAAGCCTCCGGGTACGAGACGTAAGGTCTTTACCTCTCTTAGAGGGGACCAAACTTGCTAAATCTGAGTGAGACACCTGGGTCTTAGCTATGCTCCACCCCTCATTCGTACCCTCAATACTCATTTTCAGATTAATTCCCACGACAGTTGGCGCCCACAATGGGGCCATGGGTTTAGCAATTTCCAGCGTAGGTGTAGATTCATCTGACATCATGATGATCCTTGGCGAAGAGATCCTTTTTGGTTCCCTCAGCTTCATCGCCGATGACTCGACGTGGCTGCAGGAAGCTCCACTAGACACAGATGCATTGCCTGCCCGTGATGCTGTGCATTTCCTTGCGTCTTCATACGGAGTCCAACTCCATCAGCCATCGGTCCCGTACCACACAACACCTCTTCCTTCGGTCGTCACAAGCGCTCTGGGTGCTCATAGCTCGAGCGCTGGATCAAGCACATCGTGGCTCTCCATGCCACGATCGAGTAGGTGGCTATGCTCAACTCCGACGAGCCCACCCTTAACATATTCTCCTCCTTGCACATCGACTCCTCCGGTGAGTCCCACTACGAGAGGAGCGAACATGTTGCAGAGGTTCTAATGGTAAGAACAACTTGAGGGCCTCCTAGATTTGGCGAAGGGACTTCCCGCAAGCGCGGCCATTACGACCACAAAGACAACATCGACGGGCCCACGATCCCCATCCCCTCACTCAGGAGCAACAGCAGGAGCTCGAGAAGAGGAATGAGCAAGCTCTCCTCACATCCATCACCGGGACGAGACCCGAAGCAATCACCTTGGAAGCTATGAGGCCCCCATTTTGATTGTACGCTAATCATACACGCAAATGCGCATGATCAAGATAAGGGACTCATGGGATGATATCACAAAACAACTCTAGACACAAATTAAAGTCATACAAGTTCCATATTACAAGCTAGGGGACTCGAGGGCTCGAATACAAACAAGCCAGCGGAAGCAATAATATGTGAGTACAAACATAAGTAAACAAGTTTTGCCGTAAGAAGGCTAGCACAAACATAAACAATGGATCGAAAAGGCAAGGCCTCCCGCCTAGGAGCCTCCTATCCTACCACTGGTCAGGGGCAGCCTCTAGGTAGTAGTAAGCTCCATCCTGGTAGTAGTAGTTGTCAGCAAGATCAGCTGTCTCCTGGGCTCCGTCATCTGATCGTAGTAATCGTATCGAGGGGAAAGGGGGAGCAAAGCAACCATGAGTACTCATCCAAAATACCCGCAAGACTTACATCACATCTATGCTAAGTATGCAACATTATCAAAGGATTGTGGCTATATCTTTGGGCTGACTGTAGAAATGCCAGAATAGAGGGGGGAAAGCCTAGCCTATCGAAGACTAACATCTTCAGTATCTTGCAGCATTAGAAGAGTGTAAGTTAGCATTTTATAAGTAGCAAGTTATTTAAGTACCACCCAAAGATTCTTTCTCGACTCCATGCAAGAAAGCAATTCTAGAGCCAACACATTCATTTGAAAATCTCCATTTCATGTGGTAAGATCAGGATACAACTCCGAGCGTCTGTAACCATGGACACGGCTATTCGAATAGATATACTTCCCTGCAAGGGTGCACCAACTTGCCCAATATGCTCGATCAACTCTGGCCGGACACAATTTCCTTGTCATGCCCGGCCTCGGCTGATCAACACGTCGTAGTCCTACCTAGGCTTAACAGAGAGGCCACACGCGAGTCTACATCCTAATCGCAAAGGGGTCATGGGCCAATCTCCATTCACAATCGTGTGCGTTGCAAGGATGGCCGCTATCAGTCCCGACACCTCTTAATACAAAGACGATACTTATGCGGGCCACCCGGGGGTGTGCCGCTCAATTGTGACATCTGAAGAACTTTCGGGCGAATGTACGATGCATAGTGCCCATACTGATTCTCACGTGGTGGTTGTAACACCCATGGGATCTTGCTACAGTAATCCTTGTAATCAAGCTACAATGACCTGAGGGGTTATGCCAATCCATTTTTGCTAATCCCAATGTGATCACTTTTGGAATCAATTGCAAATTCAATTCCTGTTGCAATTCAATTTCAATTTTAAAAGTGGTTTTGAAAGTTTGCAAACCAGAAAACTAAAATCTTGTTGGGGTTGTAAATAATCCCCCGATGTTTGTAAAATTACAACTCACATTTAAAAGGTAATTTTGGTGCCTCAAAATTAATTAAAACAGAGGGTAAAACAATTTATTAAATGCATTTGAATTTATAAAATTTTGCCAAACAGTTCCTTTTGCCCCCAAACTTTTTATGATTACTGTTTATTATTACATTTGTAATAATGGGCCAGTTAACCCTTTTTGCGCAAAACAAAGTGCCGAGTTTGACTTTAAAAAAAGACACTATTTTAATAGTAAAACAAAAAAAAGGAAAAAGCGAAGACCCCCCCGGCCCAACTGGGCCGTGGCCCATCTAGGCCATCCAGCCGACCGGCCCAACCGAAGCCAGCAAAACCCCCTTGGGGCATTGACAACCCCCACCTCACCCCCACGTCGCTCCCCTCTCCCTTTGCCCCCTCATTCTGGATCCAGATCGAGGGGGGGGGGGAGGGGGCAATGCCCGGTGCCCCCGCGCCACGCCGCCCTCTCGTCGTCCTCACCATCGCCGGCGGCCGTCACCACGCCGCACCGCCATGCCCCGCCTTGTCCCGGATCTCCTCATCCCTCTCCCCACCCGACTACACTAAGCCTCGCCGCCCCTTCCCTCCTTAGTCCTTACCGGTGAGCCCATCAAGCTCGAACCTCTCCTCCCTTCCCTCTCTTTCCCCCGACCGGAGCCCCCCATCGGCCACCGCGCTAAGCGTGTGCTCCCGCTTTGCCCCCCACGCGCGTGTCATCGGGCTCGCTGTGGCCGCCACACCCTCCGCAACGCCTCACCCTGCTGCACCCGCGCCCACCCCCTGGCTCGCATGCCTCCGGCCCCCACTGCGACCACCGAAGCCCCCACCGCACATCCATCTCTGCCCCCCCTCGCCGGCGACCCTCACCGTCCCCTCCAGCCGCCGAGGCCTTGGCCAGCCCTCGCACTGTTTTGATTAGTGGGGATTGACCCCAAAACGATTTTGTCAAGAAAATGAAAATGAATTGATAAAAATATATTTATAAAATAATTAATTAGTGAATTAATCAATTAATTAGTTAGATGATTGAGACTAAATGTTAATTAACCTGATTACTTAAAGTTGTTAATTATTAGAATTAACTTGAGTCACTTACAAGTGGGCCCCACCCCCTTAATTAATTTTAAACTCAATTAACTCTATTAGAATGACATGTGGGGCCCACTAGTTAGTTTGACCAGTCAACCCCATAGTTGACTGCTAATGTCGGCATGACCTCATGCTGATGTCATAAATGCAATTGTTAAATTAAAATATTATGTTTTAATTTCTGAATTTAATAAAATTTAAAATTAATATAAAATAATTCGTAGCTCGGATGAAAATATTTTATACATGAAAGTTGCTCAGAAAAATCCCACAAATCCGAATACACAGTCCGTTCGTTTGTGACGTGCTCCTATCATAACGAACTTGGAACTTTTCCATCGAATTTGTCTGTCCGGTAGTAGCCCGAGACCCGGAAAATATCGTCAGATATTCTTCCGACCCGTGTGTGACGTGTAATACTGCGTTAGTGCATGCCTAGCTCTGCATATTGCCATGTCATGCATCGCGTTGCATCTGTCTGAACTATATTTATTGTTTCTCCCCCTCTTCTTATCGATAGACCCCGAGAGTGACGCTGTTGCTGGGTATGACTACATTATGACCCATAAGTACAGGGGATCTATCGTAGTCCTTTCGATAAGTAAGAGTGTTGAACCCAAGGAGGAGCAGAAGGAAATGACAAGCGGTTTTCAGTAAGGTATTCTTTGTAAGCACTGAAATTATCGGTAACAGATAGTTTTGTGATAAGATAATTTGTAACGAGTAACAAGTAACAAGTATAGAAAAGGTATAGGAAGGTAGCCCAATCCTTTTTGTAGCTAAGGATAGGCCTGTACAAACTCTTATATGAAGCAAAGCGCTCCCGAGGACACATGGAAATTTCCGTCAAGCTAGCTTTCATCATGTTCATATGATTCGCGTTCGCTACTTTTGTAATTTGATATGTGGGTGGACCGGTGCTTGGGTGTTGCCCTTACTTGGACAAACCTCCCACTTATGATTGACCTCTCTCGCAAGCATCCGCAACTATGAAAGAAGAATTAAGATAAATCTAACCATAGCATGAAACATATGGATCCAAATCAGCCCCTTATGAAGCAACGCATAAACTAGGGTTTAAGCTTCTGTCACTCTAGCAGCCCATCATCTAGTTATTACTTCCCAATGCCTTCCTCTAGGATCAAATAATGGTGAAGTATTATGTAGTCGATGTTCACATAACATCACTAGAGGAGAGACAACATACATCTCATAAAAATATCGAACGAATACCAAATTCACATGATTACCTATAACAAGCTTATCCCATGTCCTCAAGAACAAACGTAACTACTCACAAAGCATACTCATGTTCATAATCAGAGGAGTATTAATTATCATTAAGGATCTGAACATATGATCTTCCACCAAGTAAACCAACTAGCATCAACTACAAGGAGTAATCAATACTACTAGCAACCCACAGGTACCAATCTGAGGTTTGAGACAAAGATCGGATACAAGAGATGAACTAGGGTTTGGAGAGGAGATCGTGCTGGTAAAGATGTTGATGGAGATTGAGCCCCTCTCGATGAGAGGATCGTTGGTGATGACGATGGCTTCAATTTCCCCCTTCGGGAGGGAAGTTTCCCCGGAAGAACAACTCCGTCGGAGCTCTAGATTGGCTCTGCCCAAGTTTCGTCTCGAGACGACGGCGCTTCATCCCGAAAGCTCTATTATGATTTTTTTCCAGGTCAAAACCCTCCATATAGCAGAAGATGGGCGTCTGATACGTCTCCATCGTATCCACTTTTCCAAACTCTTTTGCCCTTGTTTTGGACTCTAATTTGCATGATTTGAATGGAACTAACCCGGACTGACGTTGTTTTCAGCTGAATTGCCTTGGTGTAGTTTTTTTTGTGTAGAAATAAAAGTTCTCGGATTGACCTAAAAATTTGCGGAGATTATTTTTGGAATTAATAAAAAATACTGGCGAAAGAATCAACCGGAGGGGGGCCACCCACAGGTGACAAGCCCACCAGGCGCGCCACCCCCTTGGCCGTGCCTAGCAAGCTTGTGGGTCCCCTGTGGCTCCGCCGACCTCAATTCCAAACCTATATATTCCTATTCGTGGAGAAAAAAAATCAAGGAGAAGAGTTCATCGCGTTTCACAATACAGAGCCACCGCCACCTCCCGTTCTTCCTCAGGAGGCTAGATTTGGAGTACGTTTTGGGCTCCGGAGAGGGGAAATCGACGCCTTCGTAATCACCAACCATCCTTCATCACCAATTCCATGATGCTCTCTGCCATTCGTGAGTAATCCCATTGTAGGCTTGCTAGATTGTGATGGGTTGGATGAGATTTATCATGTAATCGAGTTAGTTTTGTTAGGGTTTGATCCCTAGTATCCACTATGTTCTGAGATTGATGTTGCTATGACTTTGCTATGCTTAATGCTTGTCACTAGGGCCCGAGTGCCATGATTTTAGATCTGAACCTATTATGTTTTCATGAATATATATGTGATATTGATCCTATCTTGTAGGTTGTAGACACCTATTACGAGTTATGATACGCATCCCCCAGGGTGACAATAATTGGGATTCTTTCCGGTGATTACCGTAGTTTGAGGAGTTCATGTATTCACTAAGTGCTAATGCTTTGGTCTGGTTCTCTATTGAAAGGAGGCCTTAATATCCCTTAGTTTCCATTAGGACCTTGCTGCCACGGGAGGGTAGGACAAAAGATGTCATGCAAGTTCTTTTCCATAAGCACATATGACTATATATGGAATACATGCCTACATTACATTGATGAATTGGAGCTAGTTTTGTTTCACCCTATCTTATAACTGTTGCATGATGAATGCCATCCGACATAATTATCCATCACCGATCCATTGCCTATGAGCTTTTCACATATTGATCCTTGCTAAGTTACTTTTCCGTTGCTACCGTCACAATCACTACAAAACTGCTACTCTCACTTTTGCCATCGTTACGGTTACTTCCATAGTACTTTTCTACTCAATACTTTGCTGTAGATATTAAGTCTTTCAGGTGTGCTTGAATTGACAACTTAGTTGCGAATACTCGAGAATATTCTTTGGCTCTCCTTGTGTCGAATCAATCAATTGGGTTGAATACTCTACCCTCAAAAATTGTTGCGACCCCCTATACTTGTGGGTTATCAAGACCTTTTTCTGGCGCCCTTGCTGGGGAGCATAGCTCTATTCTCTGAGTCAATTGATATTTATATATGTTGATCACTATGAAGAATCTGAAAGATCCAAAACCAAGATCTATCCCTCTACTACGAGGGGAGGTAAGGAACTGCCATCTAGCTCTGCACTTGATTCACCTTCTGTGATGAGCAAGTTTGTGACACCACCAACTGCTAGTAATTCTGATATGTCGCAAGTAATTGATGATGCCACTTCTGCTATGCATGATTCTTATGATGATACTTTTCTTGATAATACTATGCCCCTGGGTGAATTTCTTGATGAACAAATTGCTAGAGTCAATGCTGAAAATGATGATACTTTTGAAACTGATGAAATTATTGAAAATAAACACTATGAGACACCTGCTAGACCTACATCTCCTAGATATGAATTTCCTGATATACCCGAGGGTTATGTTATTGAAAGAGAGGTAGCTAGGGACTTTCTTGCTTGTAAGGATAGAGATGATCTTAAGAAATTGCTATGCAAGTGGAAGAAAAATCTTTGAATGCTAGAATGAAATATGACCCTAAGTTTGCTACGTCACCTATCTTTATTACTGATAAGGATTATAAATTCTCTGTCGATCCTAAGTTAATTACTTTGGTTGAATCTGATCCTTTCCATGGTTATGAATCTGAAACTGTTGTGGCACATCTTACTAAATTGAATGATATAGCCACCCTATTTACTCATGAGGAAAAAAATTCATTACTACTATATTCTAAAGTTATTTCCTTTCTCATTAAAGGTTGATGCTAAGATATGGTTTAATTCTCTTGCTCCTAGTTCTATGTGTAGTCCCCAGGATATGATATATTACTTCTCTAAAAAATATTTTCCTGCCCATAAGAAAAAACCCGCCTTGCAGGAAATATTTAATTTTGTGCAAATTGAAGAAGAGAGTCTCCCACAAGCTTGAGGGGGGCTTCTCCAATTACTTAATGCTTTGCCTGATCTCCCTCTCAAGAAAAATGAAATACTTGATATCTTTTACAATGGACTAACCGATGCTTCTAGGGACCGCCTAGATAGTTGTGTTGGTTGTGTTTTTAGGGAACGAATTGTTGAACAAGCTGAACTACTATTGAATAATATATTGAGCAATGATAATGATTGGACTATTCCCGAACCACCTCCGAAGCCAACTCCAAAGAAAAGAGGTATTCTATTTCTCAGTCCTGAAGATATGCAAGAGGCAAAGAAATCTATGAAAGAAAAAGGTATTAAAGCTAAAGATGTCAAGAATCTACCACCTATTGAAGAAATACATGGTCTTAATAACCCGACAAAGGTAGTAGAGGGGCTGTTATTTATTGCAACAAGGGCAATGTCACTTTTCATATTAATGGTAATGAGCATACGGTAAACTTTCCAAAGAAACAACCCCAAGTTCATAGTATCAGCTCCATTGAAAATATTTCAATGATTATTATTGGAAATTTTGAATTCCCTCTTCCTACTGTCAAGAAGGAATATGCTATACTTATTGTTGGGGGTATGCATATCCTCACTGAGGTAACTTAGTGTCATTTGATAATTATCCGGTTTCATCTTACTTGAAAGAAGTTTGTTAATAAGACTTGATCAACCTTATTGATGGATTCCTTTTGATGAGCATGATTTGGTTGAATTTTGAAAGCACAACTTTCTATACCCAACCTTTACTTTCTGTTAGTTATAATAAATAAAGTAAAAATGTTGTTATTTTTCTGTTTTCTGAGTTTTCCGTGCAATAGAAAAATGACCTGAAAATAAAAATTCTTCAAATGCCGTGAAAATGTAGTATGATTTTTTCTAGATTATTAAAATATATCTGGCACTGAGTACATGCCAGGGGGTAGCACCAGTGAGTCACAAAACCACAGGGCATGGCCACCCCCTGGCCGTGCCTAGGTGGCTTGTGGGTCCCACATAGGCCCCCCTTCACTTATTCCAGCTCCCCTCCACTTCGTCTTCATCCAGAAAAAATCCCACCATTGCTCAAACCCGTGTTCTAGCTCATTTTGCTGCCATTTTAGACCGCCTTGCGCAAAGCTCCAATTGCAAAACTGTTTTAGGAGATTGTTCTTCGGTATGTGACTCCTCCAATGGTTTAGTTAGTTTTTGTTCTAGTACTTTATATATTGCAAATTTTTGCTGTTGAGCTGACCTTGTTCTTGAGCTTGCATGTCACATATGTATGGTCCCAAGTATTTTTGATGCATGACATAGGCTCTAGGCACTTGTGGGAGTAGTTGCTATAAGTTTCGTTGAGTTTTATTCACCTTTATTCTGAGTCACTAAAAATTTCAGAATTTTTCAGAAAGAGAAATGTTGAGGAGATTGTCAAGGGGCTCGTCAAGCCGGGGTTCTAAAGAAGATGAAAATGATATGAAGAAGAAGTCCAGGTACAATCTTCCTCGTGTCGTAGAAGTTCTATCATGTGAATGGCCAAGTGATGCATTCTTGAGGACGGCCGGAATTTATGAACATTTCTATTATTTGGCCAAGAGGGCAAGCATCACCAACTTTCTCAACGATAAGTGTGACTAGTACCTCTTGCTCACTAATACCTTTGTGCAAAATTTTCACTTTCATTATAGGGAAGACCCTCCTACGATAGAATTTTATTTATATAATGTGCCTAAGAAAATGAACCTTTACGATTTTTGCAATGTTTGCAAAATACTCTATGAGGGCAGCATGAGGGAACCACGTCCTAGAGACATGGAAGATTTTATTGCCGCAGTCACGGTAGGAGAAGAGAGAGGGGTGTCAAAGGCAAGAGCAGATAGTTTATATTTTCCGGTTCTACGTTATTATTCATTATTTGCGGGAAGATGTTTAGTCGGTCGTGAGGAGAGTGGAGGCCTTAGTGCTCCCAACCTTGCCATTCTTCGCCATGCTTTATTTGTTGATAGAACTTTTAGTCTGGGCGCTATGGTGGCCAAACGGTTGAACTTAAACTGTTCGAGGGGGCCCATATTCGGAGGTATCTATGCATCTCATCTAGCCAAACACTTTGAGATACCTTTTAGGCTTGACAGGGAAGAGGAGATGCGGCTACCCTCGAAATTTTTGGACTATGACAGTATGGTAACACATGATGTTATTAGGAAGAATGATGATATGAGGCTGCTTTATAACTTAGTTTTTAATCAAGGTACTTGTGAGATTTTTGTCCTACCTGCTTCTTCCTTGTTCGGTATTCATTCCGGGAGGTACACTATTATGCCCGAGGACATTTACAGATATTGGGATCTGGCTCAACCCCCAGCACCTGAGCTGACACCAGCTTTTGATCCGTATCCGGAGCTAGTTTTTCAATGGGAGCCACAGGAGCTCGCCAACCAATGGAACCCTCAGGACCCTCCGGAGTATCCAAGAGAGGGTTATTTCCATCCATGGCACTAGACCAACTTAGGCCAAAATCTTAAGCTTGGGGGAGTACGTATTTCTCACCGACTTTACATTCATGTTCACACACTCATCTTAGTAGTCGGTGTTCATACTTTTTCATTGTACCACCCATGGTAGTTTATTTCTTCTTTCCGCTTTCTTCTTGTGTGCTTAATTAACTTTGATAAAAATTCAAAAAAATTAGTTATAGCTTTACTCTCTAGTTTTTTTAGTTGTAGCATTTAAAGTAAAACCCAAAAAGATTTTTCGTTCTTCTTTTGCTTGTTGGGAGCATTCCCGTGTAAATATTTTTTCTTGTCCTTGTTTTGAATTTTCTTTCTTTGGGTCGTAAGGAGAAGACCACAACTAAATGTGGAGTGGCTCTCATATGCATTATTGTTTATCTATCAGAGAGCCCATATTACCTTGCCTTCTCCTTTGAGTTATTGTTTGCAGATTCTAGCTTAGTCCAATGCACATGCACTCTTATTATTATTCATACCATTCGATCGTGCAAGTGAAAGGCAATAATGACGATATATGATGAAAATATTGAGATGAAAAAAGATGGTATGAACTTGACCTATTTTGCTTTTGTAAATATGATTAGCTGATCGTTCTGAATTTAGCTCATTATGGGTGAAACATATTTGCAGTGACAATTAGAGATTATAGTTATTCATGCCATGCTTAATTAGCTAAGAGTGGATAATGGTTTGTCTTGTGTGCCAACATACATATTAAAATGGTTGTGATGTAGTATGATAGGATGGTATCCTCCTCTGAATGATTCAAGTAGCTTAACTTGGCACATGTTCATGCATGTAGTTGAAACAAAATCAACATAGCCTTTATGATATTTATGTTCATGGTGATTTATATCCTACTCATGCTTGGATTCAATGTTGGTTAATCTCAAAGCATGTTGATGACTGCTTTCGCTCTCTAGTTGGTCGCTCCCCAGTCTTTCGCTAGCCTTCACTTGTACTAAGCGGGAATACTGCTTGTGCATCCAATTCCTTAAACCCAAAGTTGTTCCATCTGAGTCCACCATACCTACCTATATGCGGTATTCACCTGCCGTTCCAAGTAAATTTGCATGTGCCAAACTCTAAACCTTCAAATGATTATTCTGCTTTGTATGCCCGAATCGCTCATGTAGCGATTGGGGGCTGTCAGTATCTTCCATGCTAGGTAGGTTATTCTCACGATATGCGTTGATTCACTATCATTCACGAGAAAGTGGTTGGTAATCGGGATGCTCAGTTCCATGCTCAAAATCAAATCAAAATATAATTAAACAAAACTCCTCGAGGACTGAGTTTTTATGGACGGTACCCGTGGATTCGGCTTGCCGTGGAGTGTGATTGATTGGTGGAGGGGGAGTAAAAACTTATTCATTCTATTTGGGAACCGCCTATAATGTATGTAGCATGGAAGATGGTGAAATCTCTTGGTCGTTATTATGACAATGAAAGCATACCACTCAAAATCATTATTCATCTTTGTTTTAAAAGCTCGAGCTATGGCACCTCTGCAAATCAATGCTTCCCTCTGCGAAGGGACTATCTATTTACTTTATTGCTAAGTCATCATCTTCTTATAAAAAGCACCAATTAGAGAGCATCACCGTCATTTGTATGCTTTGCTATTAATTGATATTGAGTATGAGTATGACTGGATTTCTTTTACCATGAATTACAATGTCTAGTCAGTCCTTGTTCTTTAGAGGTGCTATGCATTTATGTTTTGCGGTCTCAGAAAGGGCTAGCGAGATACCATTCTATCATATTGTATCATGATTGTTTTGATAAAAGTGTTGTCATCCAAGAGTTATTATTATTGCTCGCTAGTTGGTTATGCCATTGATATGAATAAATGTGAGACCTAAATGTTATTGTGAACATGGTTAGTCTATAATCTTTGCTGCAAATCTGAACATCAGTTACACATATTTACAACAACAAGATCAAACAGAGTTTGTAAAGTTTTTCTTTATCACTTTTAGTTTATCAACTGAATTGCTTGAGGACAAGCAATGGGTTAAGGTTGGGGGAGTTGATACGTCTCCATCGTATCCACTTTTCCAAACTCTTTTGCCCTTGTTTTGGACTCTAATTTGCATGCTTTGAATGGAACTAACCCGGACTGACGCTGTTTTCAGCAGAATTGCCTTGGTGTTATTTTTGTATAGAAATAAAAGTTCTCAGATTGACCTGAAAATTTACGGAGATTATTTTTGGAATTAATAAAAATACTGGTGAAAGGATCAACCGGAGGGGCCCACCCATAGGTGACAAGCCCACCAGGCGCAACCAGCTCCCTGGCACGCCTAGCAAGCTTGTGGGCCCCCTGTGGCTCCGCCGACCTCAATTCCAAACCTATATATTCCTATTCATGGAGAAAAAAATCAAGGAGAAGAGTTCATCGCGTTTCACTATATGGACCCGCCGCCACCTCCTGTTCTTCCTCGGGAGGCCAGATTTGGAGTCCGTTTTGGGCTCCGGAGAGGGGAAATCGACGCCTTCATCATCACCAACCATCCTTCATCGCCAATTACATGATGCTCTTTGCCATTCGTGATTAATCCCATCATAGGATTACTGGACGGTGATGGGTTGGATGAGATTTATCATGTAATCGAGTTAGTTTTGTTAGTGTTTGATCCCTAGTATCCACTATGTTCTGAGATTGATGTTACTATGACTTTTCTATGCTTAATGCTTTTCACTAGGGCCCGAGTGCCATGATTTCAGATCTGAACCTATTATGTTTTCATGAATATATGTGTGTTCTTGATCCTATTGCAAGTTGTAGACACCTATTACGAGTTATAATCAGCATCCCCCAGGGTGACAATAACTGGGATTCTTTCCGGTGATTACCGTAGTTTGAGGAGTTCATGTATTCACTAAGTGCTAATGCTTTGGTCTGGTTCTCTACTAAAATGAGGCCTTAATATCCCTTAGTTTCCATTAGGACCCCGCTACCACGGGAGGGTAGGACAAAAGATGTCATGCAAGTTCTTTTCCATAAGCACGTATGACTATATATGGAATACATGCCTACATTACATTGATGAATTGAAGCTAGTTCTGTTTCACCCTATGTTATAACTGTTGCATGATTAATGACATTCTACATAATTATCCGTCACCGATCCATTGCCTACGAGCTTTTCACATATTGATCCTTGCTAAGTTACTTTTCCGTTGCTACTGTCACAATCACTACAAAACTACTACTGTCACTTTTGCAGTCCAGAATTCCAGCTACCAGCATTCTCCCTCTTCATGTAAACCTTGTAAAATAAGAGAGAAAAGGCATAATTATTGTACCATAATGTGTAATAATAGCCCATAATGCAATAAATATCAATATAAAAGCATGATGCAAAATGGACGTATCAACTCCCCCAAGCTTAGACATCACTTGTCCTCAAGCTAAAGCCGAGATCAATAAATATGTCTACATGTTTAGAGATAGAGGTGTCGATAAAATAAAATATGGACATGAGGGCATCATGATCATCTTTAGAATAGCAATACTTAATGATATATAATTTCTTATGCTGGAGTAACAATTCATTCATAGGGTAAAAGTATGAACCAAGAACTTTATTGACAACTAACAAACTGTGCTCTCGGTCATTGAAGAAATTTGCAATTTATCATAACATCGGAAAGAGTCAATATAAGAGCTTTTAAAGAAAATCCACACACTCAATCATCTTTTAGTCTTTCACAATTGCTAACAGTCACGCGGTACTTAAGAGATCAAAGCTTCAACTGAACATAGAGAAAGATAGGGGCTTATTGTTTTGCCTCCCAACTACGCACCTCAAGGGTGATGTCAACAATAATAACTCATGATCACCCATCTCCAAGTGGATATATGTGCTTAGATCATTCCCCAACATATAATGCTTACCGAGCGAAAAAGGCAAAATATAGGAAGTGGTGAAGATCACCATGACTCTTGTATAAAGGTAAGTACTTGTAAAGTAAAAGTAACAGATAGGCCCTTCATAGAGGGAAACAGAGGTTGTCATGCGCTTCTTGTCTTTTGGATGCGCAAACCCTTAATGCAAAGGAACGCCGCGTTGTATTGCCCTTTGTGATAGCAACCTTTATTATGCAGTCCGTCGCTTTTATTTCTTTACTATCACAAGTTCGTACAACACTTATTTTCCTTTATAATAAAAGGTCATACATATTTAGGAGCAATTCTTATTGCTTCTTGCACCGATGACAACTTACTTGAAGGATCTTACTCAATCCATAGGTAGGTATGGTGGACTCTCATGGCAAAACTGGTTTGAGGGTATATGGATACACACGTAGTATCTCTACTTGGTGCGGAAGTTTTGGCTAATATGAGGTGGAAGCAAGCACTACATGTTGGAGGATCTATAACAATATAACTTCTATTTGGAAATAAGCAAACATAACACTTTATGTTGTCTTCCTTGTCCATCATCAACTTCTTAGCATATAATATTTTGATGAGTGCTCACAATCATAAAAGATGTCCAAGATAATATATTTATATATGAACTTCTCTTTCTTTGTTACTTCCTTTTTAATTTCCCTAGTGACCAATTGCTATGCTTGTCAATGATACGTCCATATTGCATCATGCTTTTATATTGATATTTATTGCATTATGGGCTGTTATTAGATGTTATGGTACAATACTTATGCCTTTGATCTCTTATTTTAGAAGGTTTACATGAAGAGGGAGAATGCCGCAGCTAGAATTCTGGACTGGGAAAGGAGCAAATTTGAGATACCTATTCTGCACAACTCAAAAAGTCCTAAAAATTTACGTAGAATTATTTTGGAATATATAAATACTGGGCGAAACAAATACCAGAGGGGGCCCACAAGGAGGCGGCAAGCCTGCCAGGCGTGGCCACCCCCTGGCCGCGCCTAGCAGGCTTGTGACCCACCTGGGAGGTCCCCGACGCCCATATTTTTCTATATGGAGGGTTTTGACCTGGAAAAAAAATCAGAAGGAAGCTATCGGGACGAAGCGCCGCCGTCTCGAGGCGGAACTTGGACAGAACCAATCTAGAGCTCTGGCAGGGTTGTTCTGCCAGGGAAACTTCCCTCTCGGAGCGGGAAATCGAAGCCATCGTCATCACCAACGATCCTCTCATTGAGAGGGGTTCAATCTCCAACAACATCTTCACCAGCTCCATCTCCTCTCCAAACCCTAGCTCATCTCTTGTATCCGATCTTTGTCTCAAACCTCAGATTGGTACCTATGGGTTGCTAGTAGTGTTGATTACTCCTTGTAGTTGATGCTAGTTCGTTTACTTGGTGGAAGATCATATGTTCAGATCCTTTATGGTAATTAATGCTCCTCTGATTATTAACATGAGTATGCTTTGTGAGTAGTTATGTTTGTTCCTGAGGACATGGGATAAGTCTTGTTATAAGTAATCATGTGAATTTGGTATTCGTTCGATATTTTGATGAGATGTATGTTGTCTCTCCTCTAGTGGTGTTATGTGAACGTCGCTACATAACACTTAACCATTTTTTGGGCCTAGGGGAAGGCATTGGGAAGTAATAAGTAGATGATGGGTTGCTAGAGTGACACAAGCTTAAACCATACTTTATGCGTTGCTTCGTAAGGGGCTGATTTGGATCCATATGTTTCATGCTATGGTTAGATTTATCTTAATTCTTCTTTCATAGTTGCAGATGCTTGCAAGAGGGGTTAATCATAAGTGGGAGGTTTGTACAAGTAAGGGAAGCACCCAAGCACCGGTCCACCCACATATCAAATTATCGAAGTAACGAACACGAATCAAATGAGCATGATGAAAATTAGCTTGACAGAAATTCCCATGTGTCCTCGGGAGTGCTTTTCTTTATATAAGAGTTTGTCCAGGCCCGTCCTTTGCTACAAACAGGATTGGGCTACCTTGCTGCACCTTTGCTACACTTGTTGCTTGTCACTCGTTACAAATTATCTTATCACAAAACTATCTGTTACCGATAATTTCAGTGCTTGCAGAGAATACCTTATTGGAAACCGCTTGTCATTTCCTTCTGCTCCTCGTTGGGTTCGACACTCTCACTTATCGAAAGGACTACGATAGATCTCCTATACTTGTGGGTCATCAAGACTCTTTTCTGGCACCATTGCCGGGGAGTGAAGTGCCTTTAGTAAGTGGAATCTGGTAAGGAAAAAGTTATATAGTGTGCTGAAATTTACTATTACTTGTTACTATGGAAAGTGATCCTTTAAGGGGCTTGTTCAGGGTATATTCACCTCGACGGGAAACACAAAGAGTTGTCCCTCAACTTACTGAACCTACTGTAAATATTTATTTTGAAATTCCTTTGGGTATGATAGAGAAACTGCTGGCTAATCCTTATGTAGGAGATGGAACACTACATCCTGATTGGCATCTAATATATGTGGATGAAGTTTGTGGATTATTTAAGCTTGCAGGTCTGCCCAAGGATCATGTCAAGAAGAAGGCCTTTCCTTTATCTTTGAAGCATAAGGCATTGACATGGTATAGGCTATGTGATGACATTGGATCATGGAGCTACAACTGATTGAAAATGGAATTTCATCAGAAGTTCTATCCTATGCATCTAGTTCATCATGATCGGAATTATATTTATAATTTTTGGCCTCATGAAGGAGAAAGAATCGCTCAAGATTGTGGGAGGCTTAAGTCAATGTTATATTCATGCCCCAATCATGAGCTCTCGAGAGAAATTATTATTCAGAATTTTTATGCTCGGCTATCTCGTAATGATCAATCCATGCTCGATACTTCTTATGCTAGTTCCTATATGAAGAAAGATATTGACTTTAAATGGGATTTATTGGAAAGAATTAAACGCAACTCTGAAGATTGGGAACTTGACAAAGGTAAGGAGACATGTATGAACCTTAAGTTTGATTGTGTTAAATCTTTCGTAGACAATGATGCTTTTCGTGAATTTAGCACTAAATATGGACTTGACATTGAGATAGTAGCTTATTTTTGTGAATCTTTTGCTGCTCATGTTGATCTCCCTAAGGATAAGGTGTTTAAATATCATCCTCCCAGTGAGGTGAAAGTAGTTGAACCTATTAAAGTTGAAGAGGAAACTATTACTTATAATGTTGATCCTCTTATTCCCGCTACTTATATTGAGAAACCACCTTTCACTATTAGAATAAAGGAACATGCTAAAGCTTCAAACGTGGTTCGTAAGAGCTGTGCTAGAACACCTACACTCCCCGAGCAAATTAAAGTTGAGCCTAGTATTTCTATGGTTAAGGATCTCTTGGCCGATAATATTGATGGGCATGTTATTCAATTTTGTGATGAAGCCGTTAGAATTGCTAAACGTGATGCTAAAGATAAACATAACCCATTTTTGGCACACCTGTTGTTTCTGTTAAAATATGAGATCATTGTTATCATGGCTTATGTGATATGGGTGCTAGTGTGAGTGCAATTCCCTTTACCTTATATAAAGAGATTATGACTCATATTGCACCATCTGAGTTAGAGAAAATTGATGTCACAATTAAGCTTGCTAATAGGGATACTATATCACCAGTTGGGATTATTAGAGATGTTGAAGTCTTGTGTGGGAAAATAAAATATCCTACTCATTATCTTGTTCTTGGCTCCCCACAAGATGATATTGGTCACATTATATTTGGTAGACCCTTCTTGAATACCGTTAATGCTAGGATAGATTGCGAGAAGGAAAACAATTACCGTAAGTTTTTGGGATACGTCTCATGAATTTAATTTCTCTAAATTTCGTAGACAACCCCATGATGAAGAATTGTCTAGTAAGGATGAAATTATTGGTCTTGCTTCTATTGTTGTGCCTCCTACAGATCCTTTAGAACAATATTTGCTGGACTATGAAAATGATATGCATATGAATGAAAGGAATGAAATAGATAATATTTTCTTTGATAAAAATTCTATTCTAAAACACAACTTGTCTGTTGAAATACTAGTGGATCCTCCTCCACCCAAGGGTGATCCCGTGTTTGAGCTTAAACAATTACCGGATACTTTGCAATATGCTTATCTTGATGAAAAGAAGATATATCCTGTTATTATTAGTGCTAACCTTTCAGAGCATGAGGAACAGAGATTATTGAAAATTCTGAGTAAGCACCGTGCTGCTATTGGATATACTCTTTATGATCTTAATGGCATTAGTCCCACTCTATGTCAGCATAAAATTAAAATGGAGCCCGATGCTAAACAAGTTGTTGATCACCAACGATGGTTAAATCGTAAAATGAAGGAAGTGGTAAGAAATGAAATATTAAAGCTTCTCGAGGCAGGTATCATTTACCCTATTGCTGATAGTAGATGGGTTAGTCCCGTTCATTGTGTCCCTAAGAAAGGAGGTATTACCGTAGTTCCTAATGATAAAAACGAATTGACCTCGCAGAGAATTGTTACAAGATATAGAATGGTAATTGATTTTAATAAATTAAATAAAGCTACTATAAAAGATCATTATCCCCTACCTTTTATTGATCAAATGCTAGAAAGACTATCCAAACACACACATTTTTTGCTTTCTAGATGGTTATTCTGGTTTCTCTCAAATACCCGTGTCAAAAGAGGACCAAGAGAAGGCCACGTTTACCTGCCCTTTTGGTACCTTTGCTTATAGATGTATACCTTTTGGTTTATGCAATGCACCTACTACCTTTCAAAGATGTATGACTCCTATATTCTCTGATTTTTGTGAAAGGACTGTTGAGTTTTTCATGGATGATTTTTCTGTTTATGGAACTTCTTTTGATGATTGTTTGAGCAACCTTGATCGAGTTTTGTAGAGATGCAAAGAAACTAATCTTGTCTTGAATTGGGAGAAGTGCCACTTTATGGTGAATGAAGGTATTGTCTTGGGACATAAAATTTCTGAAAGAGGTATTGAAGTTGACAAAGCTAAAGTTGATGCTATTGAAAAAATGTCGTGTCCTACGGATATCAGAGGTATAAAAAGTTTCCTTGGTCATGCTGGTTTCTATAGGAGATTTATTAAAGACTTCTCTAAGATTTCTAGGCCTCTCAATAATCTTTTGCAAAAAGCTGTTCCATTCGTTTTTGATGATGATTGTGTAGAAGCATTTGAAATTCTTAAGAATGCCTTGATTTCTGCACATGTTGTTCAACCACCTGATTGGAACCTACCCTTTGAAATTATGTGTGATGCTAGTGACTATGCCGTTGGTGCTGTTCTAGTGCAAAGAGTTGAAAAGAAATTAAATGTTATCCATTATGCTAGCAAAACTCTAGACAGTGCTCAAAGAAACTATGCTACCACTGAAAAAGAATTTTTAGCAGTTGTGTTTGCTTGTGATAAGTTTAGACCCTATATTGTTGATTCCAAAGTAACTGTTCACACTGATCATGCTGCAATTAAATATCTTATGGAAAAGAAAGATGCTAAACCTAGACTTATCAGGTGGGTTCTTCTGCTAAAAGAATTTGATTTTCATATTGTTGATAGAAAGGGTGCTTATAACCCCGTAGAAGATAACTTGTCTAGGTTAGAGAATGTTCTTGATGACCCACTAGCTATTGATGATAGCTTTCCTGATGAACAATTAGCTGTCATAAATGCTTCTCGTAATGCTCCTTGGTATGCTGATTATGCTAATTACATTGTCGCTAAATTTATACCGCCTAGTTTCACATACCAACAAACGAAAAAGTTCTTCCATGATTTAAGACATTACTTCTGGGATGACCCACAACTTTGTAAAGAAGGAGTAGATGGTGTTATTAGATGTTGTGTATGAATAGGAACATATCCTACACAAGTGTCATTCCGAGGCCTACGGAGGACACCACGTTGGAGATAGAACTACACATAAGGTATTGCAATCTTGTTTATATTGGCCTACTCTCTTCAAGGATGCTCGTAAGTTTGTCTTGTCATGTGATGACTGTCAAAGAATTGGCAATATTAGTAGACGTCAGGAAATGCCTATGAATTACTCTCTTGTTATTGAACCATTTGATGTTTGGGGTTTTGATTACATGGGACCTTTTCCAACGTTCAACGGGTATACTCATATTTTAGTTGCTGTTGATTATGTTACTAAGTGGGTAGAAGCTATTCCAACTAGTAGTGCTGATCATAACACCTCTATTAAGATGCTTACAGAAGTTATTTTTCCTAGATTTGGAGTCCCCAGATATTTAATGATTGATGGTGGTTCACATTTTATTCATGGTGCTTTCCGTAAATTGCTTGCTAAGTATGATGTTAATCATAGAATTGCATCTCCTTATCATCCTCAGTCTAGTGGTCAAGTAGAATTAAGCAATAGAGAAATTAAATTGATCTTGCAAAAGACGGTTAATAGATCTAGGAAGAATTGGTCTAAGAAACTTAAAGATGCATTATGGGCTTATAGAACTGCTTATAAGAACCCTATGGGTATGTCTCTGTATAAAATGGTTTATGGTAAAGCATGTCACTTACCTCTAGAGCTAGAGCATAAAGCTTATTGGGCAATCAAAGAGCTCAACTATGATTTCAAACTTGCTGGTGAGAAGAGGTTATTTGACATTAGCTCGCTTGATGAATGTAGAACCCAGGCCTATGAGAATGCCAAGTTGTTTAAAGAGAAAGTTAAGAGATGGCATGATAAAAGGATACAAAAGCGTGAATTCAATATAGGTGATCATTTCTTGCTATACGATTCTCGATTAAGATTTTTTGTAGGAAAACTTCTCTCTAAATGGGAAGGTCCTTACATTGTCGAGGAAGTATATCGTTTCGGTGCCATCAAGATCAACAACGCCATAGGCACAAATCCGAAGGTGGTAAACGGGCAAAGGATCAAACATTATATCTCAGGTACTCCCATAAATGTTGAAACCAATGTTATCAATACCATAACTTCGGAAGAGTATATTAGGGAGACCTACCAGAACGTTTCAGACTCCGAAAAGGAATAGGTATGTGGTACGGTAAGTAAACCGACTCCGGAACTTTCCCAATAGCAATTTTACTCAGTTTTTTAATATCTAAAAATTTAGGAAAATCAAAAGTAGTTTGAAAGACGCGCGAGGAGGTGACAAGCTTGCTAGGCACGACCACCCCCTAGCCATGCCTAGGGGGCTTGCCACCACCCCATGCACCCTCCGGACTCTGTTTTCTTGTGGTACACTCCTTCGGTTCGGCAAAAATTAATTATATAATCTCTCGAGGGTTTGAACTTTCATATCACGACAATACCTCATGTTTTCGTTTTGAGCTGTTTCTGCAGCAGATTTAGAGCCAGATGTCGTTGCAAGAGTCTGATGGGGAGAGCTATATATCGCATTATCTTGCCAATCCCAAGCTCTATGGGGACCTAGATCCTTATGGATTATTCTCGGAGGAGGAACAAGAAGACAAGTACAGAGAGGAAAGCTCAGATGAAGAGGAGACTCCTCTGCCTCAACTAGGAGATATGCACATGAAGTTCAGGAAATCAAGCCTCCCAAACACAAGAAGTAAACCCAAAATTCGATTTATCCCTGCTCGTTTTCTGTAGGAGAGCAAGGAAGAATTATGTCGAAGGATATTGAAGCTCAAGCAGGAAGTAGATGACCCGAGGGAACAAAATTTTATGCTTAAAAGGAAACTGGACAAGCTTCCAAACTCATCAAAACCTCCACCACCATCACCTCTGAAGATGGACATCTAACCACATGGGTATGGGCACTCCCCTTGGCTTGTGCCAAGCTTGGGGGAGGTGCCCCGGTATCATATCACCGTCACACCTTTTCCCTTTTCCTTTCTCTTGTTTTTTAGTTCAATCCTTTTTGATTTTGTTTTGGTCTAGTAGAATAAAATTATAGTATGATCTAGCTTTGAGTTTTGCTTTTTTTCTCCTCTTATGTAAGAAAGTCCGAGAGTTATATAATAAAAGTAGTTTTTGATGTGAGTGCTATGCTAGCTTATTATGCTCTTGAGAGTAATAAATAAAATAAGAATAGAATTAAAGCAAAGATTATACATAATGGTCTTATGGGGAGTGATGACTTCACATATAAGAAGTATGTCGATTGAAATTTGTTGGGAGTTAACAAACATAGTGATTGGTCATTGGTGCAATTGAAAAGGAAGTGATAAAGAAAGATAGATTCACATATAAATATATTATCTTGGACATCTTTTATGATTGTGACCACTCATTAAAATATTACATCCTAAGAAGTTGATGTTGGACAAGGAAGACAACATAATGGGTTATGTTTACTTGCCTCCGGATAGAAGGTATATGGTTTTAGATCCTCCAACATGTAGTGCTTGCTTCCACCTCATATTAGCCAAAACTTCCGCACCAAGTAGAGATACTACTTGTGCATCCAAATACCTCAACCCAGTTTTGCCATGAGAGTCCACCATACCTACCTATGGATTGAGTAAGATCCTTCAAGTAAGTTGTCATCGGTGCAAAAAGCAATAGGAATTGCAAATATGTATGATATTTTATTGTAAGGGAAATAAATGTTGTACGAACTTGTGATAGTAAACAAATAAAAGCAACAAACGACATAATAAAGGTTGCTATTAGAAAGGGCAATACAATGAAGTGTTCCTTTGCACTAAGGGTTTGAGCATCCCCAAAAAAAAGCGCATGACAACCTCTGCTTCCCTCTACAAAGGGCCTATCTGTTACTTTTACTTTTAAGTACTTACCTTTATGCAAGAGTCACGGTGATCCTCACCACTTCCTACATTTCGCCTCTCTCTTGGCAACCATTATGTGTTGGGGAATGATCTGGACGCATATATCCAGTCGAATGTGGGTGATCATGAGTTATTATTGTTGACATCACCCTTGAGGTGAATAGTTGGGAGGCAAAACTATAAGCCCCTATCTTTCTCTGTGTCCGATTGAAGCTTTGATCTCATGAGTACCATGTGAGTGTTAGCAATTATGAAAGACTAAAAGATGATTGAGTATGTGGGTTTGCTTTACAAGCTCTTATATTGACTCTTTCCGATGTTATGATAAATTGCCAATTGCTTCAATGACTAAGATCATAGTTTGTTGGTTGTCAATAGAGTTCTTGGTTCATAATTTATCTTGTGAATGAATTTTTACTCTAGCATAAGAAATCTTATAAAATAAGTATTTGGTGTTCTAAAGATGTTCATGATGCCCTCATGTCCGTATTGTATTTTATCAACACCTCTATCTTTAAACATGTGGACATATTTATCGATCTTGACTTTCGCTTGAGGGCAAGCGAGGTCTAAGCTTGGGGGAGTTTATACATTCATTTTGCATCATGATTTTATATTGATATTTATTGCATTATGGGCTGTTATTACACGTTATGTTACAATACTTATGCCTTTTCTCTCTTATTTTACAAGGTTTACATGAAGAGGGAGAATGTCGGCAGCTGGAATTCTGGACTAGGAAAGGAGCAAATCTGAGATACCTATTCTCCACAACTCCAAAAGTCCTGAAAATTTATGGAGAATTATTTTGGAATATATAAAAAATATTAGGCAAAACAGATACCAGAGGGGGCCCACCAGGAGGTGGCAAGCCTACCAGGCGTGGCCACCCCTTAGCCGCGCCTAGCAGGCTTGTGACCCACCTGGCAAGTCCTCGACACCCATCTTCTGCTATATGGAGGGTTTTGACCTAGAAAAAATCATAAGGAAGCTTTCCGGACGAAGCGCCGCCGTCTCGAGGTGGAACTTGGACATAACCAATCTAGTGCTCCGGCAGGGCTGTTCTCCCGGGGAAACTTCCCTCCCGGAGGGGGAAATCGAAGGCATCGTCATCACCAACGATCCTCTCATCGAGAGGGGGTCAATCTCCATCAACATCTTCACCAACACCATATCCTCTCCAAACCCTAGTTCATCTCATGTTCATAATCAGAGGAGTATTAATTATCATTAAGGATCTGAACATATGATCTTCCACCAAGTAAACCAATTAGCATCAACTACAAGGAGTAATCAACACTACTAGCTACCCACAGGTACCAATCTGAGGTTTGAGACAAAGATCGGATACAAGAGATGAACTAGGGTTTGGAGAGGAGATGGTGCTGGTGAAGATGTTGATGGAGATTGGCCCCCTCACGATGAGAGGATCGTTGGTGATGATGATGGCTTCGATTTCCCCCTCTGGGAGGGAAATTTCCCCAACAGAACAACTCTGCCGGAGCTCTAGATTGGTTCTGCCCAAGTTCCACCTTGAGACGACAAAGTTTCGTCCCAAAATCTCTCTTATGATTTTTCCAGGTCAGAACCCTCCATATAGCAGAAGATGGGTGTCGGGGACCTGCGAGGTGGGTCACAAGCCACCTAGGCGCGGCTAGGGGGGTGGTGGTCACGCCTGGCAGGCTTGTGACCTCCTGGTGGCCCCCCTCTAGTACTTGTTTCGCCCAATATTTTTTATATATTCCAAAACAATTCTCTGCAACTTTTCAGGACTTTTGGAGTTGTGCAGAATATGTCTCTCAGATTTGCTCCTTTTCTAGTCCAGAATTCCAGCTGCCGGCATTCTCCCTCTTCATGTAAACCTTGTAAATAAGAGAGAAAAGACATAAGTATTGTACCATAACGTGTAATAACAGCCCATAATGCAATAAATATAAATATAAAAGCATGATTTAAAATGGACGTATCACTACACCGCCGACGATCAGGCATTTGTAGCAGAGCAGCAAGGCAAGCAACCCCCTTGATCATTCCGACATCGCCCCTCTCTTTCCCTCTCATTCTTGCATTAGTTTTTGCTGCTTTTGTAAGATAGCAACTACTCCGATGCATAGCCTATTTTTGTTATACTAATACTATACCTTCTTTCATATCACCTACTTAAAATAGGTTGATTAGCGATCCCATGTGACCCCGTAGTCCCAGTTGCCCCTGCTTCTTCATCGACGACTCGAATACTCGTCAACCGACGACAATCCATGCCCGTCACATTCACCACACCCCCTAGTTGTACGACTCTGCAGAGCTACTATCGAGTACCGAGGGTGACACCTCATGAAGTACTCATGATGCTAACTCTATAGTGAAGCTAGTCGGTCGTGGTTATCGAGGGTGATTCCTTCTTCACCACTACCGACGACGACTCTGTCGTCCAACCCCTCAAGCATAGACCATCGAGGGTGAATCCTATCAGGTCACCTTGACGGTTACGTCAGGTGGGATCTTTCGAGGGTGACTCCTCGGGTTCCCCTTGGTGTTATATACACATGGTTACATTTACTTTACTGTTGATACATGATGATGTCAGGATGACCAGAGGGTGTTGGTGTAATACGACAAGGCATGGCCGGGCATTTTGGGCCCTTGCCACAAGACCTCAAGACGGGGCGACAGGACCACATATCGTGTATCACGCTTGTCACCACACTTAATGAAATGCTAATGGTTTGGGTATTTGATTTGAGTTGGTCATTTGACCTTTTCACACTAACCCTCACATGGGAGAAGTTATGGGTACTCGACGTCGTTGTATCAGCCGAAGCTCTTCGGACGTCAGCAATGGAGCAGCACGCGCCCAAGTGGTCCGCGACAGCATTGATCTTGTATTAGTGATGCTAGGACTGATCTCGGCCGCCCACGCATCGTGCAGGAGTGCAAAGGGTGAGTGGTACGATGACCCCTACGCACTTAGGAGTAGACCGGGGGGCTGGCCTCTCTATTGAGCTTAGGTAGGGCGACGACGTGTTGATCACCGAGGACGGGCATGACCCAAGAAGGTGTGTCCTACCAATGGAGATCAAGCGTGATGGAAAACATGGTGCACCCCTGCATGGATGAAATAACTATTCTAATAGGCGTGTCCATGGTAACAGGATGACTTGGAGTTGTATCCCGAGCTAATATAACTAAAATGACGACTTGTAATAAAATGTTGGCTCCGAGATAGCTTTCTCGCAGGGAGTCGAGGAAGAATCTCTGGGCGTGGTTACTTAATAAAATTTCTACAATGATATTGTTACATATGAGTTACCATTCTACATTCTTCTAAATACTGCAAGATGTTGAAGATGATAGTCTTTGATAGGACTAGGCCTTCCCCCCTCATTCTTGCTTTTCTACAGTCAGTCTAGATATAACCCCATTCCTTGGATAATGTTGCATACTTAGCATAGTTCTGATGTCACTCTTTCGAGTACTTTGGATAAGTACTCACCGCTTCTTTGCTTTCTCTTTCCCTCTCGATATGATTGTTGCGTTCAGACGACGGAGCCCTGGAGATGGAGTACGCTGCTGATGACTACTACACCACCATTGGAGCTTACTACTACACGGAGGCTGCCCCAACCAATAGTAGGATAGGAGGTTCCCAGGCAGGAGTCCTTGCCTCTTTCGATCCGTGTTATGTTTGTGCTAGCCTTCTTAAGGCAAAACTGGTTTAACTTATGTCCGTACTCAGGACTGACTTGTGTTTATGTCGAGCTTATGTATTCGAGCCCTCGAGGCCCCTGGCTTGTAATATGAAGTTGTATGACTTTTATTTGTGTCTAGAGTTGTGTTATGATATCGATCAGTGAGTCCCTAATCTTGGTCGTATGCATTTTGCGTGTATGATTAGCATACGGTCAAATTGGGGGCATCACAAATTGGTATAAGAGCCGACTGCATGTAGGTAGCCCCCTTTCCAACTCCTTGGCTGAAGTTGAGTCTAGCACATGAAAAACTTTTACTAACATTGTTGTGTGGCTTACGTGCGCACATCTCAATCGGGTGGTATTAAGATATTTTATTCCTCGTCTATACTCTAGGTTCTGATCTTTCTTCTCTTTTGGGTTAAATATTTTTCTAACTCTAACATTAGGTTCTCGTGATCACATCCACCGGAGATTTTCCTTTTCGACAATTGTTTCCTTTGAAGTTATGATACACACATTGTCATTTGACATCTTGAACTCCTTGTTACAGATGCGTTCCTCAATTCAGCTCGTTTGCCTCACTATGGCCATTGATACCATTGGGTTCCCGACCATTCTGGTCGAGCTCTTGACCGGGCTGGGATATCGTTGGTACCCCGAGTACACTATTTACAAGGACTACCACGAGTACAACCAGGAGCAATACCAAGCTAGGGTTGTTATGTGGGATCGGCATAACCTCTCCATTAGGGATATGCACACCTACTGCGGTGTTGGTTTGACTGTTGAAATGGCAGTCCATGATGATGCCTACCCTGCTATCACTCGCCTCCATAGAGACCACCCCCTCTTGGAGGAGACCGCATTCAGATACATTTCGTATGTCCCCGCTGGGGATGAGACTAGATCCAACACTGGTACCTTCACCCTTTTCGTATGGCAACGCAGTGACCGATCCTATACTGCGGTATGTACTCCCTATGCCAGTCTCGTTACGACCCATAGTTTCTGGTTCAGTACACTGCGGCACTGGGTCATACTATCCAAGCTCTGACTTTTGATCTAGACGCCACTTGTACTCGTCTTCATGACGCTATGGTGCAGTTGATGCCGACAGTCAGAGCAGGCATGTATCTGGAGTACATCCTTTACCCATGCAGGACAAAGCTACCACAAGGTCTTGAGTAGCCGGTTGTTGGAGGTCGTACTCCTGCACGTGGACCTGTGCTCCCTGCAGGGCACCAGTTGTTGCATGAGAGTCTTCATGGGATGCAGAATCCCATTCCCAAGTTTAACATACATGATCATCGATAGTTACCTATCTTCAGTGGTTGTCCCCGACGTTGATGTAGGTTATCGCTACGCCTCATTGTTGTATCCCTCTATTGCATGCCTGCGTGCCACCTACTTCTCTAAGTTAATTTCATGTTGGACCTATCGTCTATTTTGTAACAGACTTATGGTTTGTAATAGACCTATGTATGGATCTGTATGTTGAATTTGAACTAATATGTCGTATCTATTGCACTTCCTTCTTTGTGCACTTTACTTCATGAATGATTCATTGTTCTTGCAATTCCCGAATGCTAAAATACCATTGTTAATTATTTTGATAGAATGGTTAGGCCAGCTGGACGTGATCGTGGTGCCGATCACCCAGCACCACCTGAATACATGGCTGGTATGATGCAATAGTTTGAACTGAATCACCAGTATATGCAAGGGATCATTGATCAGTACCCAAGGCCGAACATGAATCAGCAGCCGGACCCAATGACTCTGTAGGACTTTATGCGCCTCAACCCTGCTACCTACCGCAGCTCAACTCAGCCGCTTGACGTTGATGACTGGCTTCATGAAATCACCTATGAACTAGAGTCTGTAGGCGCCCCAATGGCTAGCTATGTCACCTTTGCATCGTACTTTCTGAAGGGTCCCACTGCTCAATGGTGGATAATCACAGGCGCTCACAGCCTGTTGGAACAATCACCACCTGGACGGAGTTCCAAGCTGCATTCCGTGCTCACCATATTCCTCAGGGAATGATGGACAAGAAGAAGTGTGAGTTCCGCAATCTCGTCCAGGGTAACAAGATTATGGATGCTTATCAGCGAGAGTTTCTACACTTGTCCTGCTATGCTGAACAAGACCTTGCAACTGATGCTTGTAGGTAGGAAAAGTTCCGTGAAGGCCTCCACCCAGATATCAAGCTCGCACTCATTGTTCAGGACTTTGAAAACTTTTCCACCTTGGTGAACAAGTCCATTCAAGTGGAAACGTGCCACCTCTTGGATCCTTTTAATGAGATAGTAAGCTACCATGCTCATCTTGTTTGGAATGTTGAAGCTCGACTATATGCCATGAAGTCATTGAATGAGTCACCTCTGGAGGGGATTGAAAACATTCCAGTTGTCCGGGATCTCCAAGATGTCTTTCTAGAAGAACTTCCCGGGATTCCTGCTGCTAGAGATGTTGAGTTTGTCATCGACTTGGTACCCAATACCACTCCTATAGCCAAGTGACCTTATAAGATGCCTCCTCATGAGCTCCTTGAGCTTAAGCAAGAAATCGACAGTTTGCTTCGCATGGGTTTCATACGCCCAAGTTCCTTTGCTTGGGGAGCACCTTCTCTCTTTGTCAAGAAGAAGGATGGTACGAATCGTTTGGTCCAAGGCTACCATACCATCATCTAGGCAACAATTCAGAATAAATATCTGCTTCCTCGGATCAATGATTTATATGATCAACTTGCTGGTTCCTCAATATTCTCTAAACTGGACTTAGGTTGGGTTACCATCAGATCCATGTTGGAGAAGAAGATATCCCTAACACTGCATTTGTTACTCGCTATGGTTCATACGAGTACACCATCATGTCTTTCGGTTTAAGAAATTATCCAGCAACTTTCTCTCGGTTGATGAATTATATATTCATGGACTACCTCGATAAATTCATCGTGGTTTATCTGGATGATATTCTGGTATTCTCGAAGAACAAAGAAGAGCATGTTGAACATCTTCGTCTTGTGCTGCAAAAACTTCGAGAGCATCAGCTATATGCCAAGTATTCCAAGTATTAGTTATGGTTGGACGAAGTGACCTACCTTGGCCATGTGATATCCAAGGATGGTATTGCCGTCAACCCAGAACGAGTTAACGCTATTCTTGACTGCAGTCCCCCAAAGAATGTCAAGCAAGTCAAAAGTTTTCTCGGACTCGCCAGCTATTGCCGTCATTTTGTCGAGAACTTCTGCAAGATTGCCAAGCCATTGACCAATCTGCTTCACAAAACGTTAAGTTTGAGTGGACAGACAAATGTCAGGAAAGTTTCCAAGCACTCAAGGACAAGCTGACATCTGCTCCAGTGCTTGCTCCTCTGGATTCTAAGGACTTTGTCATTTATTACGACGCATCCCATCAAGGATTAGGCTGTGTCCATATGCAAGAACGTAGAGTGATTGCATATGCTTCATGACAGTTGCGTCCCCATGAAGAGAATTATCTAGTGCATGACCTTGAACTTGTGGTGATCCATGCCTTTTTGTTATGGTGACATTACCTTATTGGTATAAGTTGCGAGATATATACTGACCATCAAAGCCTGAAGTACCTGTTTACTCAGCCAGACCTAAATCTCCGTCAAAGGCAATGGATGGAAGTAGTTTCGGACTACGACTTTAGTATATCTTATACCCTTGGCAAGGCTAATGTTATGCCAGATGCCTTGAGTCAAAAAATCTTATTTCAATAATCATATGGTTCAAAAGGCTAACCCCCATCTCCATGAAGACTTTCGCAAGTTGAATCTTCAAATTGTTCCACAGGGTTGTCTTAATAACCTTGTCAAGGAACCGACTCTTCTGAGAGCTATTAAGTCTGCCTAAGACAAGGATGTTTACATTATGAAAATGAAGGAGGATATTAATCTAGAGAAGTTCAAGGAATTCTCTCTTGGTGAAGATGGAGCTTTGTACTTCAAGGATCGCATTGTGGTTCCTCGATTTGAACTTATGACACAGAAGGTGATGAAAGAAGCACACGACACCCCTCTCTCTATTCATCCGGGCAGTACTAAGATGTATCTGGACATCTGGCAAAGGTATTGGTGGTTTGGAATGAAGCAAGACATTGCTCGCTATATTGAAAAATGTGACGTTTGTCGCCGAGTCAAAGCTGAACACCAGAAACCTGCTAGACTTCTACAACCACTCTCTATTCCTGAATGGAAATGGGACAAGATGCAAATGAACTTCGTCACGGGGTTTCCAAAGTCACAGAAGGGTAATGATGCTATATTTGTCATCATCGGCCAATTCTCAAAGGTTGCACACTTTCTTCTAGTCAAGGAGACAATTACTGCTAATCTATTAGCAGCCTTGTATACCTCAACAATTTTCATACTTCATGGCATTCCAAAGAAATCAGTTTGGACCGTGGGAGTATTTTCACCTCCAAGTTCTGGGAGAGTTTCCAAGAGGCAATGGGAACTCATATTACCTGGAGCACTGCTTGTCACCCTCAGTCTCAAGGCCAAGTTGAACGAGTTAATCAAATCCTTGAAGACATGCTACGGGCTTGTGTTATCTCTTTCGGCAAGAAGTGGGAAGAATCGCTTCCTTATGCCGAATTTTCATATAACAACAACTATCAAGCAAGCTTGAAGATGGCCCCCTTTGAAGTGTTATATGGACGTAAATGCCGAACCCCTCTGAACTGGTCAGAAACTAGGGAACGTGCACTCATTGGTCCGGACATTATCCAACAAGCTGAAGAGCAAGTCCGCATTGTTTGGGATAATATCTAGGTGGCCTAGTCCTATTAGAAGAGCAATTATGACAAGAAACACCGAGGTTCAACATATTAGACCGGTGACAAGGTTTATCTACGTGTCACTTGTTTGAGAGACACTCATCAGTTCGGAGTCAAGGGCAATCTAGCTCCTTGCTACGTTGGTCCCTTCCGTGTTATTGAAAGAGGTGGGCATGTGGCTTATAAATTGGAGCTGCCACCAAAATTCTCCCATATCCATGATGTATTCCATGTGTCGCAACTTGTCGGCATTTCTTCAAGTATCCGCATCGTGAGGTGGATCCCGAATTGATTGAAGTGCAGGATGACCTCACTTACAAAGATCCTCTGATATGCGTTATTGATGAAACCTAACGTCGAACTTGTCAGAAGGTTACCAAGTTCTTCAAAGTGAAGTGATCAAATCATTCTGAAGATGAAGCCACTTGGGAACACGAGGATAAGCTTCGGGCAGAATATCCCGATCTTCTTCCTTCTACCTCTTAATTCTCGGGACGAGAATTCCTTTTAGTAGGGGAGAGTTGTAAAACCCCTCGGATCTTGCTACAATAATCCTTGTAATCAAGCTACAGTGACCCAAGGGTTATGATAATCCATTTTTGCTAATCCTAATGTGATCACTTTTGGAATCAAATGCAAATTCAATTCGTGTTGCAATTCAATTTCAATTTTAAAAGTGGTTTTGAAAGTTTTGCAAACCATAAAACTAAAATCATGTTGGGGTTGCAAATAATCCCTTGATATTTGTAAAATTGTAATTCACATTTATAAGGTAATTTTGGTGCCTCAAAATTAATTAAAACAAAGGGCAAAACAATTTATTAAATTCATTTAAATTTATAAAATTTGCCAAACAGTTCCTTTTGCCCCCAAACTTTTTATGAGTACCGTCTATTAGTACATTTGTAACAATGGGTGAGTTAACCCTTTTTGCATAAAACAAAGTGTTGAGTTTGACTTTTAAAACAGGAACTATTTTAATAGAAAAAAAGGCAAAAGCGAAGACCCCCCGACCCAACTGGGTCGTGGCCCAAATGGGCCATCCAGCCTGCCGGCTCAACCGGAGCCAGCAAAACCCCCCTTGGGGCACCAACAACCCCCACCTCACCCCACTCCCCCACGTCGCTCCCCTCTCCCTCTACCCCCTCATTCTGGATCTAGATCAGGGGGCAACGCCCAGTGCTGCCCGGTGCCCCCGCGCCATGCCCCCCTCGTCGCCCTCACCATCATCGGCACCGCCACCGGGCTTCCCCGCCCTGCCTTGTCCGAGTCCTCTTCATTGTTGGGTTCTATCGTAGGTGCATCGCATGCAAATCAAAAATTTCCTACATGCAGAACAACCAAGAACACGATACGAAGATGGATCACAGATCGTTTCCCCTAGACGCATAGTGCCGAGTGATACATCTCCAACGTATCTACAATTTATGAAGTATTCATGCCATGTTTACAATAATTCTATATGATTTGGTATGATTTTATTAGAACTAACCCGGAGTGACGCCGTTTTTAGCAGAACTACCGTTGTGTTGTTTTTATGTAGAAATAAAAGTCCTCGGAACGGGCTGAAAATTTACGAAGAATTTTTTCTGAAAATATAAAAAGTACTGGAGCCAAGAGCTGGGCCAGGAAGAGGACGAGGAGGCCACAAGCCTTCTAGGCGCGATCACCCCCTGGCCGTGCCTAGCAAGCTTGTGGGCTTGTTGAGCTCCTCCTTGACGTGATTCCAACGCCAAAAAGTCCTATAAATCTAGAAACCTCCAGAAACAAACATAGACCGGGAGTTCTGCCGCCGCACACCTCCAGAGCCACGAAAAGCTAATCTTGGCCCTCTCCAACACCCTGCCGGAGGGGGTCACCATCACCGGAGGGCATCTTCATAGTCTCGGAGGGGCCATCAACACCATGGAGGCCAAGGACCAGAGGGAGAACCTCTCCCCACATAGGGGGAGGCCATGGAGGAGGAAGCACAAGTGGGAGAACCTCTCGCCCTATCTCCTGGTGGTGTCGGAGTGCCATCGGGAGAACCATCGCCACGGTGATCGTCTTCATCAACATACCCTTCTTCATCACCATCCTCATCTCCTTTTAGAGGTCTACTCTCCCACACCCCGCTGTAATCACCTACTTGAACATGATGCTTTATGCTACATATTATGATCCAATTATGTGTTGCCATCCTATGATGTTTTGAGTAGATTACTTTTGTCCTTTGGGTTGATTGATTATCTAGATTGGTTTGAGTTGTATGTTTATTTTGGTGTTGTCCTATGGTGCTTTCTGTGCCACGCACACGGGAAGGATTCCCGCTATAGGGTGTTGCAATACGCTCGTGATTCCCTTATAGTGGGTTGCTTGAGTGACAGAAGCATAAACCCGAGTAAGGGGGTTGTTGCGTATGGGATAAAGGGGACATGCTGCTTTAATGCTATGGTTGGGTTTTACCTTAATGATCTTTAGTAGTTGTGGATGCTTGCTAGAGTTCCAATCCAAGAAGATAAAGTATGTTACCTTATGCCTCTCCCTCATATGAAATTGCAATAATGACTTCCGATCTTGTTACCAATTGCCTAGGATAATTCCACACACCTACCCATCATTATTCCACACCCGCTATTTGTAATATATTGTAATATTATGTTAACAACAACTATTTTAATATTTTGGTTCTCCGACTTATCCTCTTCATACGCACAACGTAGTATTATTTCTTGTTTCTAGATGGAAGCAAATGTTCAGTGTACGTAGAGTCATATTGGTGGCAGATAGGACTTGAGAGAATATTGATCTTACCTTTGGCTCCTTGTGGGTTCGACACTCCATACTTATCACTTCCAGTGGTGCCGGAGTGCCGTCGGGGGAACCATCGCCACGGTGATCATCTTCATCAACATCACCTTCTTCATCACCATCCTCATCTCCTTTTAGCGGTACACTCTCCCACACCCCGCTGTAATCACCTACTTGAACATGGTGCTTTATGCTACATATTATGATCCAATGATGTGTTGCCATCCTATGATGTTTTGAGTAGATTACTTTTGTCCTTTGGGTTGATTAATGATCTAGATTGGTTTGAGTTGTATGTTTTGTTTTGGTGCTGTCCTATGGTGCCTTCCATGCCGCACACACGTGATGGATTCCCGTCGTAGGGTGTTGCAACACGCTCATGATTCGCTTATAGTGGGTTGCTTGAGTGACAGAAGCATAAACCCGAGTAAGGGGGTTGTTGCGTATGGGATAAAGGGGACTTGATGCTTTAATGCTATGGTTGGGTTTTACCTTCATGATCTTTAGTAGTTGCGGATGCTTACTAGAGTTTGAATCATAAGTGCATATGATCAAAGTAGAGAAAGTATGTTAGCTTATACCTCTCCCTCATATAAAATTGCAACAATGATTTCTGATCTTGTTACCAATTGCCTAGGATAATTCCGCACACCGACACATCATTATTCCACACTCGCTATTTGTAATATATTGTAATATTATGTTAAAAACAACTATGTTAATATTTTGGTTCTCCGATTTCATGCAAATCTATCCTCTTCATACCCACAACGTAGTTTTATTTCTTGTTTCTGGATGGAAGCAAACGTTCGGTGTACGTAGAGTCATATCGATGGCAGATAGGACTTGAGAGAATATTGATCTTACCTTTGGCTCCTTGTGGGTTCGACACTCCATACTTATCACTTCCACCTTTGTAAATTGCTACGATGATTCCTTGCACTTGGGTATTATCAAGTTCTTTTCTGGCGCCGTTGCCAGGGAGCAATAGCGTGGGGTTGATATTCTCGTGTATGCTTGTTTGCTTTCTTCACTAAATATATTTTGTTTTCCCTTTTTAATTTCTGTAGTTGTGGGTGAAACAAAATAAAATTAAATAATGAAAAATACAAAAAGAGTTACTTGCCCCTTTTGCCTAAGAAGCTTTTCAAAAAGAGAAGTGATTGGAAGGTTCTGCATTGGAGAAGTGAGGGTCGATCTTGAACAATTGTGTTCATGCTCATGGAAACAATGTAGAATTTTTCATGGAAGATTCTGAGAAATAATTATCACAGTGTATATATCAATTTTATTACAAAAATAATGTGCCAAAATTTACTTTTAGTATGATTAGATTGCTTGTTTGGTGTTTGCAGTGCAAAAACCAGAAACTTTGGCTTTAGTGCGTGAATTTACATTTTTTACTAGAACGTCAAAAGTTTCTGAAATATTTACACAGTACTGATATGCATTTTTTTAATTTTTCCTAAATTTTCAGATTTATTTGAGTTACATAAGTATACGAAGTTTCCAGATTACTACAGACTGTCCTAGTTTTGACAGATTGTGTTTTCTATGCATTGTTCTCTTATTTTGATGAATCTATGGCTTGTATTGGGGGGTATGAACCATGGTGAAGTTGGACTACAATAGATATAATGCTAATATGAATTTGAGTTCACAATAGTAGTTAAAGTAGTAATTTGCTTTATTATACTAACGGATCTCACAAGGGTTTTGTTAAGTTTTGTGTGAATGAAGTGTTCAAAGATCGAGGAGGTATCGATATAAGAAGAATACGGGGAGACAAGAGTTCAAGCTTGGGATGCCCAAGGCACCCAATTAAATATTTCAAGGAGACTCAAGCACCTAAGCTTGGGGATGCCCCGGAAGGCATCCCATCTTTATTCTTCAACAATTATCGGTATACATCTGTTTTTGTGTTGTTCACATGATATGTGTCTTTAATGTTTGTCTTTTACTTTTTGCTCCCTTCTAGTATGTGATAGTACTTTATGTATTTGTAGAATGCTCTTTGTGCTTCACTCGTATCTTTTGAGTACGGATTTGTAGAATGCTCTTTGTGCTTCACTTAGACCTTTTGAGTATGCCTTTATAGAATGCTTCGTGTGCTTCACTTATATATTTTGATCTTGGATATTGGTTAATCTATGTTTATTGTAGAATGCTCTATGAACTTCATTTATATCTTTTAGAGTATGAATAAGATGATCATCGGAATTTGGCTTCGAAGAGTATCATTGAAATATCATGCCTAGCTAAAAAGGCATTAAAGAAAAGCGCTTGTTGGGAGACAACCCAACACTTTTACTTTCTGTTTTTATGTGTTCACATGATTAAGATACTGTAGTAATCATGTTTTCTGCCTTTTATTTCAACAAAGTGCCAAGTAAAGCCTTTGGGATAGTGTGGATACTTATTTGTTTGATTCTGTGAAAAAACAGAAAGTTTTGCGTCCAGTATTTGAATTATCTGATATTACTGGAGAGTCAAAAAATTCTTAAATTTTTACAAAACATTTCTATGAAAATTCTGTGATATGTCCTAATTTTTCAGAAGTTTTAGAGTCAGGAAAGGATGGTGATCATTCAGATCTTTACAGACTGTTCTGTTTTTAACAGATTTTGTTTTGCATGCATAGTTTGCTCATTTCAAGTGTTCCTATAGCTTATATTGAGTAATATAAATTATGGGAATTATGGAATAGAGTAGTTATTATGTGGTAATAATTATGAATCTTGTCTTGACAGTACCTAAGTGAATGATCTATCTTTATTACACTAACCTTTCTCACAAAGTCCCGTTAAGTTTTGTGTGATTGAAGTTTTCAAGTTTTGGGTGAGACACCGATATGAGGAGAATAAGGAGTGACAAGAACCTAATATTGGGGATTCCCAAGGCACCCTCAAGTTAATATTCAAGGAATACTCAAGCGTCTAAGCTTGGGGATGCCCCGAAAGGCATCCCCTCTTTCGTCTTCAACACTATCAGTATATCTTACTTGGAGCTATATTTTTATTCGTCACATAATATGAGTTTTGCTTGGGGCATAATTTTATTTTTTTGTTCTCTGTTAGGTGTTATTTATAATCTTTTCTTTCAATAAAAAGTTCCAAGAATTGCCTTTAGGATGCTTGAATTGCAAGTTTGATGTGTGCTGTGTAAAAACAGAAACTTCTGCTGTAGTGTTTGAATTTTCTTATTTTACTGGAACATGGAAAGTTTCTAAAATTTTTACACAGTGTTTTAATATAAATTCCTTAGAATTTAATAAATGTGCAGAATTTTTTGATTACTGAGGTACACTGTTATAATAAATTGCTACAGACTACTATGTTTGGACAGATTGCTGTCATAGTTTTGTTATCTACTTATCCTATAGTTTCCATAGCCTATATTGGTAGATATAAATTTTGGAAATGATAGTATACAATAACTAATGTTTGAAAATTATTGTGCAACTTGTCTTGGCAGTACATGAAGTGTTGATTTGTTCTTATGTGTACTAACCTATCTCACGAGTTGTTTTTGAGTTTTGTGTGGATGAAGTTTTTGAGAATAGGTGAAACCGGGATATGAGAGGATTGAACAAGATACAAAAGCTAAAGCTTGGTGATGCCCTAGGCACCCCAAGGAAATATTTCAATAACTCTCAAGTATCTAAGCTTGGGGATGCTACGCATCCCACCTCTTTCATCAACAATTATCAGTTAGCCTATGTTGAGCCTAAATTTTTATTCGTTCACATGATGCATGCTATTCTTGAGTGCCTTTTTTTGTTTGATGTTTCAATAAAATCATTGGATTTGAAATTTTGAATAAGAGAGAGTCCTCACATGGCTATTTAGCTAATTGACTACTCATTGATCTTCACGTATATGTTTTGGAGTAGTTTTGTCATTTACTCTAGTGCTTCACTTATATCCTATGAGTAAATGGTTGAATGAATTGAATATCATAAATCTGAAATTATATAGGTTTTATATGCTTATATCAGGAGGAGTAATGACTTCACATATAGGAAGTATAGGTGGTAAAATTTATTGAAAGTTAGCAAACACCGCATTGGTCACTTGAACCACTCATAAAAAAATATCGATGGAAGAGAAATTTCACATATAAATATACTATCGTGGACATCTTCTATGATTGTGATTACCCATTAATTATTTTCAAACTTGAGTAAGTTAGTTGAAGTTGGACAAGGAAGACAACATAATGAGTTATGCTTGGGTATATTTGTATAGAAGTTATATTTCTATGGATCCTCCAACATGTGGTACTTGCTTCCACCTCATATTAGCCAAAACTTCCGCACAAAGTAGAATACTACTTGTGCATCAAAACACCCTTAAACCCAAAGTTGATCCATATGAGTCCACCAGACCTACCTATATGCGGTATTTACCTGCCGTTCCAAGTAAATTTGCATGCGCCAAACTCTAAACCTTCAAATAATATTCTGTTTTGCATGCCCGAATAGCTCATATAATGACTAGGGGCTGTCAGTATCTTCTATGCTAGGTGGGTTATTCTCACGATATGTGTTGATTCACTATCATTCACGAGAAAGTGGCTGGTAATAGGGATTCCCAGTCTCAAAATAAAAAAATGCAAATAATTAAACAAAACTCCCCCAAGAATGTTGTTGGTATTGACAGTACCCATGGATTTGGCTCGCCGCGGAGTGTGATTGATTGGTGGAGGGGGGTAAAAACTTTACCATTCTGTTTGGGAACCGCCTATAATGTATCTAGCATGGAAGATACCGAGATCTCTCAGTTATTATGGTGACAATGAAAGCATACCACCCAAAATCATTATTCATCTTTGTTTTAAAAGATCGAGCTCTGGCACCTCTGCAAATCGATGCTTCCCGCTGGGAAGGGCCTATATTCTACTTTCTAGTACTTACCTTTATGCAAGAGTCATTGTGATCTTCACCAGTTCCTATATTTCGCCTTTTTCTCTTGGCAAGCGTCATGTGTTGGGGAAAGATCCAAGCATATATGGCCATTCAAATATATTTCATCATTAATTGTTATTGTTGACAATTATCTACATGATAAATGTAACAGCCTGGGACCGACGTTCCAGAAGATTCCAGAAGATTCCCCTTTTATTTCCATTCTCGTCTGTGTTTCGTTTGGTTGTTGAATTCATCAATGCATCATTCGCATCATCTGCATAGCATCATCACATGATTTTGAAAACTTGCATCCGTTGGTAGTTGCCGGTTCACTCCATTCTTGTCGTTGCCTATTTCGAGACCAACCACACATGCACGCGCCCGCGACATCGTTTTAAAAACCGTTTTTAAAGCGCGTGAAAAATATTCTTGGATTGGGTCGAAATTTGGCATGTGGTCTTGTTATATTGTAGGTTGGCCGCCTGCCAAATTTCGTCGCGTTCCGAGTTCGTTTGATACCCCGTCGGTCATCCGTAGCAGTGTGGTCATCAGTTATTCGTCGGACGTTTTCTCGGTGTTTTAAAATTCATGTCACGGGCCGCAAACCTCCCTCTCATCTCCACCTATCCCATCTACACAGTCACCGTAGCCCCCCTCCTCTTTCGAACCATGGAATCGACATCCGATGCTCCGAACACGGACTGAAACCGTCAACCCTAGCCCCCTAAACTATAAATAGATCCCCTCCCCTTCCTAATTTGGCAGCTAAGCCTAATTTCCCTCAAAACCCGTGCCAGATAACCCTCAGCGCAGCTCCTCACTCCTCCAGCCGCTAGGCCCGCCAAGCCCATCTGGCCGAGCAACACCCCGCCGCCAGCCAGCTCCGCAACTCCTCCCGAGCTCCTCCGCGTCATCCCCTCACCGGAGAGCCGTCGACGTCCGCCGCAACAGCGCCGGGATCAGGCCGGAGTCCTCGCCAAACCTCCTCCCTCCCATCCTCTCTACTCCTTCCCTGCTCCTCTCTCTCACCTCGCCTCTCTCTCTTGTAGGTGCTTGCTCGCTGCTGCTGCCGGAGCTCCGCCACCGCGCCGCCGCTGGGAACGGCTCCCCCTCGCCGGATCTGGCCTACCCCGGCCTCCCCTTGCCGGATCCCGCGCTTCCTAGTCGCTAGAGTTGCCCAGCTGCTGCGCCATGCCCTCGCTCCCGCTCGGGATCGAGCACGGGATGAGCCGCTTGCCCTGTCGCCCGTGTTGACCGGCCGCCAATGCCCCATGGGCCTCGCCCCAGCCGTACCAGCCTGCCCCCTTGTCCTGCCGCATGGGCCTCGGCCCATGGTGAGCCAGCCTTCGCCCCCCGTGCGCGTTTTTATCTATTTTCGCGTGTAGGCCCGATTGAATTTTTTAAACGTTAATAATTAAACGTTAATATCAATGTGATCCATGCATGTTTTGAATATGATATGTGAAGATGAAATGAATTGTGTGTTATATACTACTGCCCCATGCGTAGTTTGTGCATGTTAGGATCTTGTAGCTTGTTGTTTTCATGCGTGCAAATGCTATCTTGGAGTTTTGGGCAGATTTCAACTAAAACTCGTGTTGGTCGTATTTGTTGAACCGTAGCTCCGTTTTGAACATGTTGTATATGAAACTTGCTTAGAATCTGATGTAGTTTCATAATAACTTGCTGCATTCATGATTTGAAATGTTTGTGATGGTAATTTCAATGCATTTGCATTCATGACATGTGCATCTTGTGTTGCTCGTATCTTTTAGGCCGTAGCTCCGTTTGAGATGTTCCATATATGTAAATCGACTAGAATGACGTGCAAAATGACATGGTATACTTTATTATGTTGTTTAACAAATATAAAATATGATTAGTTCAGATCTGGTCCAATTTCGAAATTAACACATGAGGTTGTTTCGGAAATACTATAAGTTGTTTCCGGCCTCAGTTAAGATGCCTAGATAGATAGTTTACTTATGCTACACCTCTTGCCATGTTTAACACCATTTAATATTGTCATGTACCTAACAGGAGTGAACTAAATAATTCGAACGTGGAGTTTCGTCAATATGCAACTCGTTGCATATTGAGCTTCACTTTAATGTGTAGTACTTGTTTGATGTGAATTGTCATGCCTTGCATATTTAAACCGGACATGCATCATATTTGTTTGCGCATCGTGTCATGCATATGTTGTGGTGTATCTTGTGTTGATTGTTTGTTTCGGATTGCTTCTTCTCGATAGAGTTCCAAAAGCGTTCGGAGTGTGAGGATTCGTTCGACTACGTTGGCTCGTCTTCTTCATGGACTCGATCCTCTTCCGAGCGGGATCTCAGGCAAGATGGCACATTTTCCTGGATACCATTACTATCATTGCCATGCTAGATGTCTCGTTTTCTATCGTTATGTCACGCTACCTACCACTTGTTTGTCAAGCCTCCCAACATTGCCATGAAAAGCCTCTAACCCCTCCACATCCCAGCAAACCTTTGTTTGGCTATGTTACCGCTTGCTCAGCCCTTCTTATAGCGTTTCTAGTTGCAGGTGTAGTTGCTTCCATGTGTCAACATGGAAATTCTTTTGTTATATCACAATATTATTGCTATTTAATTTAATGCACATATATACTTGGTAAAGATGGAAGGCTTGGCCTTTTGCTCGGTGTTTTGTTCCACTCTTGCCGCCCCTAGTTACTTGTGAACCGGTGTTATGTTCCATAATTGAGCGCTCCTAACATGCTCAGGGTTGTTATGGGGACCCCCTTGATTTTCGTTTTGGGATAAAACTTATCTGGCAAGGCCCAACATTGGTACTCCATTTGCCTAATAACTAATAAAATTGCATAGGGACCCGCCGACACCCGCGGATAATTAATCAACCCCCGGGCCAATGCTCCTCATGAGTGTTGGTCCAAACTAGAGCACTGTGCAGGGCTAACCCGGGGCAACTCGGGAGATTTCTATCAGGCCATTGTACCCGTAGTTCATCTGCCGTGCCCTGAGAACGACATACGCGGCTCCTATCGGGATTGTCGGCACGTCGGGCGGCCTTGCTGGATATGTTTTACCTTTCTCGAACGTCTTGAGTGAGGAATTCCCATAATTCCTCGGGCTATCTCGAGGTGTCGGATTTCCTTTGGAATTGCCTAGGAAGATCACGAGATCCGTGGTCAAGGTTATTCCCATTGCGCGTGGTTAATTTGTGATGGGTGAGTTGGAGCACCCCTGCAGGGTTTAATCTTTTCGAGAAGCCGTGCCCGCGGTTATGTGTAGCGACCCGACCTGAATGGTCGAATCTCCGGTGTTTCTATACCATCCCAAGATCATGCTGGTACACACACGGTACATCAATGTATATATCAAAGGGAAATCACACAACATTAATTAATCGAAATCTCATATCGAGTCCTTTATTACAATAAGGATTACAATAAAGTGGCCGAAGGCCAACTCATGAGATAAACTAAACCATAAACTTGTGGAAGCTCCATAGGTAGTTGAGTCCATCTGACTCCAAGGGCATCTCACCGAGCGTAGAGCGTATCCTCACTCCTGGTCGGAAAAGAACTCTGCAACATGATAAGTTGCAGCCATATAGGTCAGCATATTGAATATGCTGGCAAGTTCACAAGAGAGGGGGGTAAAGTAATCATCTAGTCTATATGCAAATATGGCAGGTGGGGTAGTAAGTTTTTTGCATAAAGGCAAACTTTTCCTACAACAAGAGAGGGCAAAAGCATAATTAATACAATGTTGGTTGATTAATGAGATGGTTCCACCAATCAATTCTCATACCCAAGTTGACAATATTAACCCATATCATTATAATTAATTGTGTTGAGAGTTCCAGATAGTTTCAGTTCCTTTGGCTCAGACTGTCCATGACCGTGGACACGGCTAATCGATTAGGTTTGGGTACTCTGCAGAGTTTTGCACACGTTCCCCACAAGATTTGGTCGCCTCCGTTGGACTTCTCGCACTACATGGTGTTTGAGAAACGGATGACCAAAACATGGTCTTCTAAAGGGTTTCCCCGAGACTCTGTTGGTGCCCATCCTTTCCTACCGTTCTTCTACATCTCGTAGCACCACCTCTCCAGGTTCGCCACGATATCTAACCAAGCCAGAGCCCATAATGGCTTGTGGATGTGCAGGTAAGCCTTGGGTCTTGAAGCATCCATCCATCTCTTTGTGCGTGGGTGGACCTTTCGGCATGAATACTGGCACTTCTCCATCATCATCTAGGCTAACCACTGGTTTCTCCAGGGCACCGTTCAACCATCATCCACCCAGAGGTAAGTTGAAAACTTGGAGTCTTGAAGACTTGATCATCATGTAGGTCTTGAAATTATTAACTCACAACTCTCATGAATCACACAACCAACCCCGTCTACTAATAGCATAGCAAAATGTAAATCAACGTTTCCCGAGGCCAATTGTGTCAAAGGGTTGAGGGGTACCTACCACATGATACTACAACAAGTAACCAAGTTTCCAATTACCTACTTTGCATGCAATTGGGGAGATGGAAGAACTAATGCAGTAAAACATAGGTATACATGGTCAAAGTGACTTGCCTTGCTAACGATCCTCGTAATCAAGTGACTCTAGATAACAAGCTTCCCACTCCGGATGATCTAACGAATCAAACACGAGCACACCATAAGCATAAACACAAAACAATTCATTCAACAGCAAGGTAAACAATGCTTCAACAAACAAAATCACAATCAAAAGAAGAATCACTTAAAGTATAAGACTATAAAAATATTGGGATCAAAATCCCTACTAGGACATACAAGTCAAGAAAAAAATTGGGTTTTGAACAACTAGACATTTTAGATAACAGAAAAGTAAATATAAAATTTTATTTGAAAACAGGAAGTATTTCATTATAAAAGTGTTGTGCTAAAAGAAGTACTACAAAACATCTTCTAAACAATATACATGGTGAAAACAAGATGAACCTATTCAAACTAGAGCACAAAACAATTTGAAAAACATATTTTATTAACAGAAAAAGATACACCTAAAGTTGAATCAACAGAACCTAATGAAATCTAAAAAAACAAAAGTTAAACGAATTCAGGTTCAAATTAAATAAAAATCAATTTAGTTAAAGTCTATTAAGAACTAAACAGATTCTTATTTTGTTAAAAACAGTAACCAAATTCATTCTAAAAATTCTCAAATTATGCAGAATGATAGGTCTAACTAATATCAAACAGTGACAAAAAGATTCACTCAAAAATATATTTTTAAACTCTAGTTATACAGATTTTAGTAATTTAAACAAATTTGATTAGAGTCAAAATTTAAAGTTCAAATTTGAAATCTAATCATACAGACAGAAACTACATCAAATTTTTGAACTAATGCAAAAAGAATCAACTAAAAATACCAAATATTTTCAAAGATATGATAAAAACAAAATCAGAATACATTCTGTTTTCTAAAATAAAAACAGAAAAAGAGAAACTAATAACGATCGGTTAGGGGCTACGTGTCAGGTTGTGACTGGCCGCGAGGGCGTGCGCGTGAGAGCTAACGAGCGGTCGACCGAAGCATAGAGGAAATGTTTTGCTGATTAAATCTTATAATCGGGAGCGTCGGATCTACATCTAATGGTCCAGGAGGGGGGGTCCGGTGGCTTACAGAGGGGAGGAGGAGATTCCGGCGAGGTTGACGGTGGCTGGAGGTTGAAGGTGGTCGGGGGCGACGGTGCGGTGGTCGGGGGCGATGTCCAAAGTGCTTAGGCCACAACGGCAAAGCTCCGGCGTCGTTTGGCGGCGTCGGACGGGGCTGGGGAGGACGGAGGCGACGACCTCGAGCTTGGGAGGGTTCGATTGGAGTCCGAACTCCGCAAGCTCGTGCGTGGCGTTCTTGCGAGGTAGAGTGGGGGCTCGGGGTGGAATGAAGCGCGGCGAGAGCTGTGGCTTTTATAGGCCAGGCGCAGGGTCGGGGAAGGGAGAGAGGAGGGAGATCCGGAGAGAGAGATCTGCGGCGAAGGCGGCACGCGCGAGGAAGGAGGCGGGCGTGCGGATGACGCCGTCGGTCAGTGGGTCCCACTTGCCAGTGAGAGAAGAGGCGAGGTTAGCGCGTCGGTTGACCGGTTCGAATTGAATTCGCGAGTTAACGCGTGTGGGCCGGCCCGATTCGTATTAAAAACCTTCCTTTTTAATATCCAGTACAGTAAAAACTCTTTTAATGCATTTGAAACAATTCCAAACTGAAGGAATATATATATATATATCAAAATGATCAGGAGAATTAATGCTATTTAATGAACATTTTTCCTCCGTTATATTGAATATTTTTGAAAAAATTATTTTCAGAAAAGGCCTAATTGGTTTTAAATCCTTTTGAGAAAAAAATTCAAATGACCCCCTGGTTTAATTGCTCAAATATCTCACCAAGATACCCCTAGTGTGGAGTGTCATGTTACTCCTCTCTTTCTTTGAACATTTCCAAGGTTTTCACATAGATGAAACAGATACATGAAAAAAAAATAGAATTGGCCTTTCAGAATTTCAAAAGAAGCACTTCAACAAATCATTACATTCAAACAAAGTGATGATGATGCATAGCTATATATCATAACATTCCAAAATGAAATTTTGGAATGTTACAAACCTACACACCTTAAGATGAATCACGCCCTCGAGATTCGGGTTCGCTAGAAAATAGGTGCGGGTGGTCTCTACGAAGATCTTCTTCGCGTTCCCAGGTGGCTTCTTCCTCGGTGTGGTGACTCCACAGAACCTTACAGGACTTTATGATCTTGCTTCGGGTAACTCTGTTGGTAGTCTCGAGGATTCTGACAGGCTTCTCCTCATAGGTCAGGTCACTGTCAAGTTGTATGGCCTCTAGGGGCACTGTGTCTCTCAAAGGAATATCAGCCATCTCAGCATGGCATTTCTTTAGCTGGGAAACATGGAAAACATCATGAACTCCGGACAGTCCTTCCGGCAATTCCAGCTTGTATGCAACTTCGCCTCTATGTTCTAGAATTTTTGTAGGGGCCTATGAATCTGTGTGCTAACTTTCCTTTAACACCAAACCTCTTGATTCCTCGAAGTGGGGACACACGAAGATATGCTCGATCCCCTACTTCATATGTCACCTCCTTGCGTTTGGTATCAGCATAGCTCTTCTGCCGGGAGTGATCTATCTTCAGTCGGTCCCGAATCAGTTTGACTGTCTCTTCAGAATCTCTGATAAGATCGGGGCCAAAAAGTTTTCGGTCTCCAACACCATCCCACGTCAATGGTGTTCTGCACCTCCTTCCGTATAAAGCTTCAAAAGGGGCCATCTTGAGACTGGTCTGATAACTGTTGTTGTATGAGAACTCTGTGTAAGGTAAGTTGTCATCCCAACTAGACCCATAGTCTAGCGCACAGTCTCTCAACATGTCCTCCAAAATATGGTTGACTCTCTCAGTCTGTCCATCGGTCTGCGGATAAAAAGTTGTACTGAACTCCAGCCTTGTACCCAAAGTTTCATGTAGCTGATGCCAAAACTTTGAGGTAAATTGTGTTCCTCTATCCGACACGATACTCCTCGGAACTCCATGCAGACATACGATCCTGGTCATATAGATCTTGGCTAACTTCGCACTGGTATAGGTGGTCTTCACTGGAATGAAATGAGCCACCTTGGTCAAATGATCGACCACTACCCAGATGGAATCATATCCTGAACGGGTCCTAGGTAGTCCTGTGATGAAGTCCATTCCAAGCTTATCCCATTTGCACTCGGGTATCGGCAAAGGTTGGAGTAACCCTGCTGGTTTCTGATGTTCCGCCTTTACTCGCTGACAAACATCACATACCGCAACATGTTTGGCAATATCTTTCTTCATACCTGTCCACCAGTAACTTTCCTTCAAATCTAGGTACATCTTGGTGTTGCCTGGGTGTATCGAGTATGGTGAATCGTGGGCTTCTTGAAGTATCAACTTCCTGAGCTCTGGGTCATTGGGCACATAGATTCGGGTCTCAAACCATAGAGTACCCTGCTCATCTTCACGAAAGTCTTTAGCCTTGCCTTCCTTCATTCTCTGCTTTATCTTAGCTATCTCCTTGTCCGATTTCTGGGCTTCTCGAATTCTTTCTGTCAAGGTGGACTGAATCTCTACTGTGGCAACATATCCTTGTGGAAGTATCTCTAACCGAAGCTCTGTGAGATCTTTGGTTAACTCCTGGGGTAATCCTCCGGCTATGAGTGTGTTCACATAACTTTTCCGACTCAAAGCATCTGCCACAACATTTGCCTTTCCTGGATGGTAATGTAATCTCATGTCATAGTATTTGATTAACTCTAACCATCTCCTCTGTCTGAGGTTCAACTCCTTCTGCGTGAAGATATACTTCAGGCTTTTATGATTAGTGTACACATCACAACTATTTCCGATAAGGAAATGTCTCCAGGTCTTGAGTGCGTGCACTACGGCTGCTAGTTACAAATCATGGGTGGCATAATTCAACTCATGGGGTCGTAGCTGTCTGGATGCATATGCTACAACTTTTCCCTCCTGCATGCGTACTCCTCCAAGTCCTTGACGTGATGCGTCACAATACACCTGGAAATCCTTCCGAATGTTTGGCAGTACCAACACTGGGGCTGTGACCAAACGTTTCTTCAACTCCTGGAAACCGGCCTCACATTCCTCATTCCAGATATACTTAGACTTTTCTTCAACAGCTCTGTCATGGGCTTGGCAATCTTTGAGAAATTCTCAATGAATCTCCGGTAATATCCGGCAAGTCCGAGAAAACTGCGAATCTCCTTAACTGAGGTGGGTGACTTCCACTCAGTGACTGCTTCAACCTTAGTGAGGTCTACTGCTATTCCTTCTCTGAAAATAACATGTCCAAGGAATCCGACTTCCGTCAGCCAAAATTCACATTTATTGAACTTGGCATATAACTGATGCTCTCTAAGCTTCTCCAGAACTAAACGCAAGTGTTCCTTGTGTTCTTCCTCGCTCTTGGAGAATATCAAATATTCCAAATATTCATACTTGTCCAAATATTCCATAAACACTTTGTTCATCAAATTCATGAAGTAGGCAGGAGCATTAGTCAAACCAAAGGACATGACTGTATATTCATACAAGCCATACCTGGTGGTGAAAGCTGTTTTGGGTATATCCTGTTCACGAATCTTTAGTTGGTGATACCCTGATCGAAGATCGATCTTGGAGAATACTTTGACGCCTACTAGCTGGTCAAACAGGTCATTAATCATCGGCAAAGGGTACTTATTCTTGATAGTCACCTCGTTCAATACACGATAATCGACCAACATACTCAAGGTTTTGTCTTTCTTCTCCACCAAAAGAACTAGGGCTCCCCAAGGTGATGAACTTGGGCGAATATATCCCTTATCCAATAGCTCCTTAATCTGCTTCTTGATTTCTACTAAATCATTTGCGGGCATCCGATAGGGTCCCTTGGAAATTGGGGCTATCCCTGGTAGTAGCTCTATCAGAAACTCAATCTCCCTATCTGGTGGCATGCCTGGTAATTCCTCCGGGAATACATCTAGAAAGTCTCATACAACCGGCACTTCCTCCTGAACAACTCCGGTGAGGGAATTTAACCGAGCACTCATCTGGGTGCGTCGGGATACATACTTAATCCACTTGTTCTCCAGAGTAGTGAGTGAGATAGACTTGCTCGGGCAATCAAGGTGTCCTTCATACTTGTTCATCCAATCCATGCCTAGGATTACATCCAATCCCTGGGATTCTAAGACGATGAGGTCGGTAGGAAAAACATGGTTTCCTATGTGGAGTTTTAGGGTGTGGCATCCTATCCCTGCCATCATCATACCTCCTGGGGAATTGACCTTAATGGGCTGACTAAGGGTTCTGGTGGGTAAACCATACTTTTCCAAAACTACCCTTGATATGAATGAATGAGTTGCACCAGAATCAAAAAGTACCATAACTGGACGTGAATGCAATAAAAACTTACCAACCACAGTCTCGGGCTGATCATAGACTTCTTCCACATCGAGGTGGTTCACCTGAGCACGAGGAAAAGGGTTGGGCTTCTTGGCTGTTGAGTTGCCATTGTTGTTGCCGTTTCGATTTCCTTTCTTGTTCTGAGGGCATTCAGTGGCGTAGTGCCCTGTCTTTTGACACTTGAAACAGGTGATATGGTTCAGATCCTTCTGAGCTGGAGCGGGACGGTGTTGGTTGACATTCCCACTTCCATTACCATTCTTGAAGCTGCCATTGTTGGGACGATTATTCCCATTTCCTCCATGGTTATGGCCTCCATGGTTATGCACTGGATGAGTGTGTCCTCCATACTTACCGGTCCCTGATCCGGTATTTCCTGAGTACGAGGAGTAGCGGGGCTTCTGATGAGCTCCAGAGGTAGACTTCCCCTGTGCATACTTCCTCTTGCGGTTCTCGATTTTTTGCTGCTTCCCCTCCAAGATGAGGGCCTTGTCTACCAGCTCCTGGTAGTTGCTGAAGGTAGCCACCATCAGCTACACGCTCAACTCATCATTGAGTCCTTCCAAGAACTTCTCCTGCTTGGCTGCGTCATCGGCCACATCTCCTGGTGCATAACGAGCCAACGTGCTGAAGTCATCCACGTACTGGGTCACGGAATAGTTCCCCTGATGTAAGTTGCGAAACTCACGCTTCTTCAGACTCATGGCTCCAGCTGAGACATGTGCGGTGTGGAAAGCTTGCTTGAACTGCTCCCAAGTCACACCAGTAGTGGGATACGTGGTGGTGTAGTTCTCCCACCATGAAGCTGCTGTTCCCTCCAGTTGATGGGCGGCAAGGCGCACTTTTTCAGCCTCAGTGCATCCTGCGGTGGTGAGTTCCCTCTCCATCTTGCGGAGACAATCATCTCCCACAATGGGCTCTGTGCTGCTGGAGAAGGTTGGGGGATTCAGTCTCAGAAAACGAGTGAGGTTCCCGATTCGTATTAAAAACCTTCCTTTTTAATATCCAGTACAGTAAAAACTCTTTTAATGCATTTGAAACAATTCCAAACTGAAGGAATATATATATATATATATATCAAAATGATCAGGAGAATTAATGCTATTTAATGAACATTTTTTCCTCTGTCATATTGAATATTTAAAAAAAAATTATTTTCAGAAAAGGCCTAATTGATTTTAAATCCTTTTGAGAAAAAAAATTCAAATGACCCCTTTGTTTAATTGCTCAAATATCTCACCAAGATACCCCTGGTGTGGAGTGTCATGTTACTCCTCTCTTTCTTTGAACATTTCCAAGGTTTTCACATAGATGAAACAGATACATGAAAAAAATAGAATTGGCCCTTCAGAATTTCAAAAGAAGCACTTCAACAAATCATTACATTCAAACAAAGTGATGATGATGCATAGCTATATATCATAACATTCCAAAATGAAATTTTGGAATGTTACATTATGTGTCAAACTTGGATATTTTGTTTAACACCTGGTCATAACAAACTTGAAGTAAACTCTAATAAATACACCAACTGTGTGCGTAATCATGAGTGTCTCTTCTCGTGAGTCCTTATCCGAAAGAGAACACGGTGGGGTTATGATTGATGTAAGTAGGTGTTCAAGATCAGTTGGTGATCATTACTAGTTCACGTCCGTTATTTGTAGACCACCATACTTTACTTTCTGTTTTCGTAAGTTAGCCACCTAAATAAATGCTTAGTCGCTTGCTGCAGCCTCACCACTTAACCATACCTCACCCATTAAGCTTTAATAGTCTTGATACCCTTGGAAATGAGATTGCTGATTCCCTATGGCTCACAGATTACTACAACAACAGTTGCAGGTACAGGTAATGCGATGATTTGACGTGAGCGCGATGCTTGTTTGATTTTGAGTTCTTCTTCTTCTTCTTCATCAATCTAGGATGGGTTCCAGGCGGCAGCCTGGGATAGCAAGGATGGATGTCATTTTATCGTTTGATTTCGTCCGTAGTCGGATCCTACTATTCTGTATGATGTTGGAGTATGATGTTGTATTAATGTGACTCTGATGTAGCTTGTGGTGAGTGTAAGCCAGATCCATATACTCATCTCTTCTGTACATGTACTTGTAATGATATCCATTCTTGCAACACGACGAGATGCGCTTCTGTCCCTGTCAAGGCCCTTGTGCCGAAATAAGGATATGACCGCATCTTGGGCGTGACAATAAATAAGTTGGGAGGCAAAACATTAAGACCCTATCTCTCTTCGTGTTCAATGGATGCTACTTTCTCTAAAAATATGCTTTGAGTGCTATCAATCATGGAAGACTATATGATAGTTGAGTATGTGAAATTTGCTAAATCAAAGCTCTTACATAGACCCTTCCTGAAAATAAGATGAATTGCAATTGTTTGGTGACTGAAAGCATAGTTTGTTAGTCTATACTTTAACAAGTGGATAGCTTGTTATTTCATCATGAGAAGTTTTATGAGATGAGCTACTATTTGTGATACATAATGATGCTAGAAAAAGTGATTGGAATTATCATTGATCAAACTTGTGCACTTGCTAGCATTCACATTTCATAAATTATTTCTTTTATCATTTACCTACTCGAGGACGAGCAGGGATGGCCTGAAAATTTACGAAGAATATTTTTGGAAAATATAAAAAATACTCGAGCGAAGAGCTGGGCCAGGAAGTGGACGAGGAGGCCACAAGCCTCCTAGGCGCGACCACCCCCTGGCCGCGCCTAGCAAGCTTGTGGGCCACTCAAGCACCTCCTTGACGTGATTCCAACGCCAAAAAGTCGTATAAATCCAGAAATCTCCGAAAAGAAACCCAGATTGGGAGTTCCACCGACGCACACCTCTAGGACCATGAAAAACCAATCTTGGCCCTCTCAGGCACCCTGCTCTCTCCGGCACCCTGTCGGAGGGGGTCACCATCACCGGAGGCCATCTTCGTTGTCTCGGAGGGGCATGAACACCATGGAGGCCAAGGACCAGAGGGAGAACCTCTCCCCACAAAGGGGAAGGTCATGGAGGAGGATGCACAAGAGGGAGAACCTCTCCCCCTCTCTCCCGGTGGTGCCAGAGTGCCGTCGGGGGAACCATCGCCGCGGTGATCGTCTTCATCAACATCACCTTCTTCATCACCATCCTCATCTCCTTTTAGCGGTCCACTCTCCCACACCCCTCTATAGTCACCTACTTGAACATGGTGCTTTATGCTACATATTATGATCCAATGATGTGTTGCCATCCTATGCTGTTTTGAGTAGATTACTTTTGTCCTTTGGGTTGATTGATGATCTAGATTGGTTTGAGTTGTATGTTTATTTTGGTGCTGTCCTATGGTGCCTACCGTGTCGCGCACACATGAAGGATTCCCATTCTAGGGTGTTGCAATATGCTCATGATTCACTTATAGTGGGTTGCTTGAGTGACAGAAGCATAAACCCGAGTAAGGGGGTTGTTGCATATGGGATAAAGGGGACTTGATGCTTTAATGATATGGTTGGGGTTTACCTTAATGATCTTTAGTAGTTGCGGATGCTTGCTAGAGTTCCAATCATAAGTGCATGTGGTCCAAGTAGATAAAGTATGTTAGCTTATGCCTCTCCCTCATATGAAACTGCAATAATGACTTCCGATCTTGTTACCAATTGCCTAGGATAATTCCGCACACCGACCCATCATTATTCCACACTCGCTATTTGTAACATATTGTAATATTATGTTAACAACAACTATTTTAATATTTTGGTTCTCCAACTTATCCTCTTCATACCCACAATGTAGTTTTATTTCTCGTTTCTTGATGGAAGCAAATGTTCGGTGCACGTAGAGTCATATCGGTGGCGGATAGGACTTGAGAGAATATTGATCCTACCTTTGGCCCCTTGTGGGTTCGACACTCCATACTTATCACTTCCACATTTGGAAATTGCTATGATGATTCCTTGCTTGGGGATTATCACTGAGCAGCAGAAGTAGAGCTGGGGCAGCCCGTCCATGTGGTCCGTCTCCTCCTCATCCGATCTCCCTCGAACAACCGGTCGCCGGGTCCTCTCTCTCAAATAGCTGATTGCCGGATCCTGTGTACAGGTTCACCGGAGTGGCACAAGTGCACCGCATCTAACAGTATCCGCGTGTGCAGGAGGAACACCGTACGGCGGACTGCTAGGTCCAATCACACAGTTGGCGGCGGGTGGAGGTGGCTAGTTGCAACACATGCAAAGCCCTAGACAGCACCGAAGCGATCAACTGAATAAGTATGCTGCACCTCCACTGTATATAGGCATCCGTCGCGGGCTCAACTCTTGGGCCTCGCATGGATCCTAAAGCCCACGTGTTCCTTCCCTTAAGCGTGCGACCCTTTAGGTTCTCTTTTACTTGGTCACGAGTCCGGTCACATTCGGCTCGACCAGTCGGTAGCAGCCTCTAGCAAAGCGTGCCTACCCCAAGTGCCCGATGAAGGTGGTTAGGTGAACATGTACTTCACACTTCTATTCCCTTTGCCACACGATATATGTTATCGTGCTCAAGGCGGCATGGTCATCCTGGTTGCAACACAACCTCTTTCTCGTTCCTGCGAATCCGACCAACACTTCGGATTATCTCATAATCCTCATCACATGGCCATGCTTATCTAGGTCGGATGACCCGTGGGGCCCAGAGTATATCTCTCCTGGTCGGAGGGTCAAATCCCATCTTGCTCGACCATGTCTCGCAGCATGGGTCTGGACAAGCCCGAAACCTACCTTTTAAGTACCCAGTCACGTAGTAGCATTTGGTCGGCCCAAAGCAGGTCTGTCACCATCCCGAGTACATGCGCCAGCTCAGATCTTAGGACATAGAACGTATGTTGTACTAGAGACTCACAGATGACCTATCGCCCCGTCTCATAGTTGGGTCTATCCAACTCAGACCTTATCTCAACTTGGATCCGACTACGTCGAATCCGACCAGATCTTTCTGAGTCCATATTATCCGGCTAGCATACAATGCTACATGGTCAGTGAGACCGGACCATCCACCGTGTTATATGCTAGTCTAACTGGTTGAGCATCCACCAAGGTTGTCAGAATCACGATTCTATTATACAATTCTACGACTTTACGATCCAAACTAACCCCTATGATTCTACAATTTTAGTTCATAGAATACACGTTTCTACGATCCTGATAGTGAAGATTCTACGATTTGCGATCCTACCATCAGAGTTCCGCCGATTCAAAATCACGATTCTGACAAACTTGGCGTCCACACAACCCTTTCGACTAGGGACCATTTAGGACAGTCATCATACAATGCATATTATCACAAAGAAGTCACGTACTTATTAATACACATCATTGATAATGTCCAAGGACTATATTTATTCATAAACACATAGGAAATATCATCATACATGATTGCCTCTAGGGGGTATCTCCAACAGTCTCCCACTTGCACTAGAGTTAATCAAATAGGCATCGAATGCCAGTAGCTCTAATGTGCCCCTAATACGGGGAAACCCGTGGGTGTCGATCTTTCATGAATTAGAGGGGCCAGCCTCAAGAACACGAATAACATGGGGATGAACGGGGAGAAATCACAAGAGGAAACACTCAATAACAAGTCCAATCACACATCCACTAGACTCAAAACCACACAAGATCCATAAGGTACAAGAACAACAAAGGGAAAGAAGGATACATGGTAGAGTTCATCCCAAATCCCATGGGGAGATGGGGCCTTGATATCCTAGAGGATATTCCCTAGATAGGGGCCTTCACATCCATAGGATCTTCTCACGTAGAGGTAGCAACTCCAAGGGAGAAGGCTATGGAAGGAGCAATGCTCAACTAGTCTATGAGCTAAACCATAGCTAACCCTAGAATGAGGGAGGCGGTGGAGTATATATAGTTGTAGCCCACGAAGGTCTAAATGAGAGAGGATACATGGCCTTTGGCCCATGTTTGCTCGCACAGGGCCGGATGTCCGGACTAAGGACCGGATGTCCGGGGCTTCATGTGGGTGCCGGATGTCCGGGGCTCGGGCGCCTGGTTTCCCCGAGGATCAGGTCCTGGCGCGCCGGATTTCTGGGGTGATGTCCAGATTTCCAATAGGAGGGTGTCCAGGCTGGGGCCTAATTTACGGCGTGTGTAGTTGTTCTGGTTTAGCCTTGGTGCTATATGAATCTCCAAAGGCCGAATGTCCAGGGCCTGGGAGGTTGCTTGGCCTTCTTTTGTCGTTGCTTCCATTCTTCCCTCGCGGATGGTGTAGTCGTTCCTCGGCACTTGCACAGCTCCTCGTCATCCCTGAATCTCTAACAATAACTATGTGTGCACACGAGGGGAGTGCCAAGTAGTATACCATCCTCGAAGGGCTCAAGTGAACAGGTGTAAAGGAGATGATTCGCCTTTTATGTAGGTGAAGTAGTTGGGTGCAGGTGTCACTCTTGTCATGGAGATGTCCGTAGGATGCTTCGCATCATCCCCTCCCCCTTGGGAAAGATCCGTCATCAGATCAAAATCCAAATCACCTTGGGAAGGAGATGGCGTCGCCATGTAGAAGTGGACGATCACCAAGCGCTCATCATCATCAAGCTCTAAAGGTGCACTTTACAATGTCTCACCGTCTAGTAATTCCTGCGAAAGGAGCAAATACGACAAACACATGGAAAAACAAATGTGGTTAGCGTTAATGCATAACCAAGCATTCAAGTGGTGAATCACCGCACAAGTGTTGTCATCATGCATAACATATGGTGTGACAAGGGATTGTGGCATAGCAAACATGCATACAAATTGAGCACAATCTAAGGCATCATGGGAACAAGCATGAAAAATGGACGTAGAGATGCTAATATGTGTGACAAGATAACAAGCATCTACCTCATGGTCATACCAAACATGTGCAAAGTGCTCAACAAAGGGTCTATAGTAGGCATAGGAATCATTCACAACACCAAATAAAATAAAGTGTCTAGACACATGGGGCAAGTGCAAGACAATCCAAGCATAATGTACACATGGTGTAGTGAATATAATGAGGCACTCAACACAAAATAAAGAGCAAGTGTTCAACATGTGTGAGGCAATCAAGTCAAACATGTAGCACACAATGTGGCATGGCAAATGTGAAGAATGGACATTGTTGGAACCAAGCATATGAAAAAAAATCAATCCACAAGTTGTATGCAACACACAAGGTATGTATGTCATGAGGTAATGCAATGTAGCAATCGTGAGGAAAAGCAATATCACTAACATGTGCGCAAGTAAGTGGTCCAAGATGACCAATATATGTCATGATACAAGCAACACAAGTAGGATGATCCACAATATCCATGCTCAAGAAGGATGTCACCTCAAAAGCGTGACCGTGTGCGTCTAACACAATGCCAATGCGCAAGCAAGTGTGATGTAGAAACACCTCGGTGTAGCATGGCTCACTCTCAAGAGCTCGAATCGTCAACTCACGTGAAGTGGAATTTGACATGTAGTCTAAGTATCCTACACATGCACAAAGAAAAGAAAAAAAGGTATGTGCATGGTAGATAAACACATCATCCATCATGATGGTTCTCTTGTCTTACACATAACCATTAGGATCAAAGGTGCATGAGCAATATGATGCAACAATGGCTATATTCATGGCACTAGGCATATGGTTGCAAAGAAGGAAGACAAGCATGCTCCACATGAAATATATCAAAATATCCACTAATATGAGAGAAAGCTATGGGGGCAATCTCATTAGCAAGATCAAAAGCATTGTTGCACTCAATACATGGCAAATCATCGAGCATGAAAGAGGCAACATATGGATACATATAGAAATAAGTAATATCAATCATGTGCAAAGCATAGTAATAGTTTGCATCAATCGCGGAAAAGGAGCACATCGGTGATGCAACATAAGCAAGCATAGTGACCATGTTGTGCAAGCTGGTAGTGTGAAGATGCAACATATTAGAGGAAACCAGGGCAAGCATGGAAATAACAAGTAGTATCTCCACCAAACTCGCAAATACACATACAAATGTGATAACCATGGGTCATGTGTAATGCAAAGCATGGGTCACCAATGCATGGCATATGCATAGAAATGAGCATATCAAGCAAAGTGAACATGGAAATATGGGCATATGATATGTAATGCTCAATAAGCCATAATCATGTGAGGGTCATCTAGAAGTGATGCACGTAGTCCTTGCGCGAGGGAATGGTTGGAGACACATTCCGACGAATCCCAAAGCATCGGTGCTCTCAAGATCTCTTTTCGTCAACTCATGGGATTGTGAGGTTGACGAATATTTATGAGTACCTGCACACAACAAAGGAAAATGGAAAATTGTGTGCGCGTGGTATATGTACACATCATCCGTTAGGATGTGCAAGTGTTTATTAGCACAAAATTTCCAATGCTCAAATAAATGAGATGCATGATATAGGAACATGTCATCTATCATGAAAGGTTTGTTATTATGTATAGCATAATGGAGACTAGAAATATGTAGTGCATAACCTGAAATTTCAAGAGCATTGTTATTCGTGATATGCGGATGGTGCAAAAAAGTATTGGGACCATGCAATGGATTGGATGGAACAAAATCTCCTAACATGCATGAGGAAACTATGGGGGTCTCCTCATGTGCAGTAGTGCGAGCATAATGCGGAGAGTATGGACAACATCTAAAATAAGGCATATCCAAAGTTAGGTGGTCATGGCATGACATATGAGAGTAATTGCGCAAATGATGCGAAGGAAGCATGTCAATATCATCGGAAGAAAAACAAATGCCAATAACCATGGGCTTGTCGTCTATGCCATATGAGAAAATTGGATTAATTTTTATAGGATATGCATAGTCACTACGGTGAGTTTGCAATGATGCAATATGAGAAATCTCACTCATAGCATGTGACAAGTCAAGAGGATTATCAAACATGATGTGACCAATAGAATGTTCACATGATATCCTATGTAGTATAGCATCAAAACTAGGTAATTCAACATGCTAATCATCATATTCATCAAAAATCAGTGGCACATCTAAGCATGAAGAAAACATAGCATCTGAAGTATCCATAAGGTGATCAACATCATGCAAGCAATCAATGTTAAGATATTCCACTAGTGGGACAATAGCATCACCTTCACCTATTTTACCTTTATTATTCCACTCATGTGGTGTAGGTGAGGTGGGAGAAACCAACTCCTGGTCATCTTCATCATGATGGAACCATGTGGGGCTGCATCATCATACACCATGGCCATCGCCATTACCATTGGAGGGATGGACTCGTCGAGGGTTGGCGTGTCGTCGTGTAGGAGACCTTGCACCAAAGAAGTAAACACAATAGGAGTAGAGGTTAAGTTGTTAGAAATCATAGTGGCCTCACATGCCATCTCAACTACCTCAGACACTAAGTGGTGTGGCTCACTCACTGCCTCTAGGTAGGTGTACTCAAACTCACATATGGTGGAGTCACTCGTCTCAATAAAATGGTGGGGGTTGTGACTCTCCTAAAATGGGAATTGTGGAAACTCATCATATATGGGCTAGTGGTGGTCGGGCTCATGCCCTCATAGGAAATGCAGTCAATGTCACATATGGTGGAGGCACTCATCTCACTCAAGTGGTAGTGTCTCTCCTCACATGGAAATTGGGGCATATCATCATATGTGGGTGTCGGAGAGATGTAGGTGCAAACATCTACATGCTCAACTCCTTTCACCGCCGTGGTTGAAGGGATAGTCCCATGCTCAACCTCCTCCTAGTCGTCATCATGGATGAAGGCCGAAGATGGCACATCATCACCCGCCTCCATGACCGAAGGGAAATTCCCATGCTCGGCCATATTCCTTGGGATGCTTCCGGAGATGGAAGGGTCAACCATGCATGTAGTTGATCGCCTTGATCTTGGCTTCGAAGCTTGTCCTTGGTGGGGTTCTTCGTCTTCGTGCAAGTTTTTCTTGGAGGTGGCTTGCCCTTCACGATGATGTAGATGACGAGCGGGATGCTTGTTGTGGCGGTCATCTCGAAGATGAGGAGGTGGCCGACATGTTCTTGCATCGGATGGGCGCTCCAAAGATGTGCGACTTGAGAGGCTCCGTCTTGAAGATAACAAAGGGGAAGAAGACTTATAGTTGGCCACTATGTGTCAAAGTTGCTCCATGTGTGCATCCAACTTGTTGTCGATGCAGTCTCTTTTCCAAGCTTCGGAGTGTCATATGTCAGTGGTGAGACGCTCGAGTTTCTGGTTGATGTGGTTTCTCATGTCGATGTAGTCGTTGAAGACCGAAGATGATGTGCTTTGCCTAGCAATCACAAGACTCGAGCAAAGGTGAGTGGAAAATGAGATAAACAATACCAAAATATCGTTTCCCAAAGCTAAGGATGTATCCCGTTTGACACAATGTGAATTGAGAGAATAGTGGAATTGGTACCGGACTTGTTCACTCACACCTACAATGCAAAGCTTATCGAATGGTTTGGTTAGGCCAAGTGGCACAAAATTCAAGCAATTGTTAATCCAAGATATCAAAAATGTTGAGGAAGATTCACAAAAGTGCAATGCAAAGCAAATATATCAATAGCTATGGTGGCACTTGGAATACACACACGGATAGATAAATGAGATCCACACAACCAAGGAATGAGCACAAAATTGAGATACCTGGGAAAAGCTCATGTTGCACGGATACTAGAAGAGACAATAGCTCGATTGCTCAAATGTGCTAGATACGCACTTGTGCACCAACCTAAAGGAGTAACTGTGCCGTCTTCAATCCCAACTATGTTATGTATATATGATCCAAGTGTGTGAACTATGCAAAATGGCTCAATGCTATTGCTATTGCTTACAATCTCTTTTGTATCTCCTCTTTTGCTTAAAATCTTTTTCTTCTTTCTTTTGCTCCTTTTAACTATGCTTTATGCTCGAACCAAGATATGAGACAAGTATGATGGATATGCACGGGAGAGACTTATGGCACAACAAAGATAGCAAGATGTTTGCACACTAAATGTAGCTATGCGGCATATGAGTAACACTACGGTGCACAAGAAACGTGGCCCAACAATTATCAAATCACTAGTCTCAATGGGTAAGGTATGCAATAGGCTCGAAGCGATCAAACAAATGACAAGTATATGGACAATGATGTCGTCAAGATTACTGTCCTTGCTTACGATTGGGGTGCCAAAAGGCGAAGTGGATGTTGTCGATGTTGAGGCCGAGGTGATGATGAGTGGCGGCGTTGTCAATGTAGAATTGTACCTAATAAGACAAAACACCTTAGGAAATGGAAACCACAACTCAAAATCTCAAACAAAATTGGGTTAGGATGGCGGAAGTTTATGGTGGGATGGATATGCAGAAGTTATGGAGGAGGCCTAGGAAAACATGCCAAAATTTCAAAAAGGTGATGGATTCAAATGATGATGAATCTATTTTTGTGAGATGGAGGATGTCAATAGCTATCCAACGACCTAAATAATGTTAAAATCAGACTCGAGATGAGAAATTCATGGACAAAATGGTTAAACACGCACGCTGAAATTCCCAGGGGCCGGATATCCGGGGGGTTAGGCTGGCTTTCCAAGGCCCGATTTCCAGAATCGCCCGATTTTTGTGCTCCACGGCCCGGATGTCTGGCCCGGGGCTCGGATGTCCGGCCCGATGGCCCAGATCTCCAGCCGATAGTCCAGATGTCCGTTCGGACGATTCCAGATCTCAAATTAGGCTCGGGAACTCGATTTGGGTCAAAATTGATGGCAAAAAAGAAAAATTAGGGTGGATTAGGTGGTGGGAAAGCTAGATCTACTTGCCAAGCACGAAATCCATCGATCAAAATCAACAAAATCTCACAAGAATCAACAAATCACAAAAAAATTGGTGAGGCTACTTTTGGTGGGGATTTCCGAATTGGGACAAAAACATACAAAGTTAGGCTAGAAAACGGACGGGAGGAACTCCAAATTTGTGAGTAACGAGGCTCTTGATACTAATATGATATGGGGCTAACCCGTGGGTGTCATTCTTTCATGAATTGGAGGGGAAAACCTCAAGAACACGAAGAACACGGGGATGAACAGGGAGAAATCACAAGTGGAAACACTCAAGAACAAGTCCAATCACACATCCACTCAACTCAAAACCACACAAGATCCACAAGATACAAGAACAACAAAGGGAAAGAAGGATACATGGTAGAGTTCATACCAAATCCCATGAGGAGATGGGGCCTTGATATCCTGGAGGATCTTCCCTAGATAGGGGCCTTGACATCCATAGGATCTTCTCACATAAAGGTAGCAACTCCAAGGGAGAAGTCTATGGAAGGAGTAATGCTCAACTAGTATATGAGCTAACCATTTCTAACCCTAGAATGGAGGAGGGGTGGGGTATATATAGTGCTAGCCCACGAAGGGGTAAGTATGAGAGGATAGATGGCCTTTGGCTCGTGTCTGCCCGCACAGGGGCCGGATCTCCGGGGCTTCATGGGGATGTCAGATGTCCGGGCTGAGGGCCAGATGTCCGGGGCTTCATGGGGTTGCCGGATGTCCGGGCCGAGGGCCGGATGTCCGGGCCGAGGGCCGGATGTCCAGGGCTTCATGGGGGTGCTGGATGTTCGGGCCAGGGGCTGGATGTCCGAGGCTCGGGCACCTGGTTTCCGCGAGGTTCGGGTCCTGGCACGCCGGATTTTTGGGGTGATGTTCGAATTTCCAGTAGGGGGTCGGTGTCCAGTCTGGGGCCGGATGTCCGGTGTCTATAGCTGTTTCGGCTTGGCCTTGACGTTGTACGGATCTCCAGGGGTCGGATGTCCGGGGCCTAGGAGGTTGCTTGGCCTTCTTCCGTCGTCGCTTCCATGGTTCCCTCGCGGATGGTGTAGTCGTTCCACGGCACTTGCACTACTCCTCATCATCCATGAAGCTCCGAGAGGGTAGTGTCAAGAAGTATACCATCGTCGAAGGGGTCAAGTGAACACGTGTAAAGGAGATGATTCACCTTTATGTAGGTGAAGTAGTTGTGGCACGTGTCACTTGGCAAACGGACCCTTGTCATGGTGATGTCCGTAGGATGCTCCGCATCAGCCCCTCATGCTTGGGTTGTGGAAGCAGCTTAGTCAACGGATCTGCAACATTTTAATCCGTATGAATATTGCATAAACTAGTATCACCATTCTTTAAAGTCTTTCGTATCAGGTGATAGTTTCGGTCTATGTGCCTGGTCTTGTCATGTTGTCTCGGCTCCTTGGCCGGTGTGATGGCACCTGAATTATTGCAATACAGGTCCAACGGTTTTACCAAGCCTGAGAATACACCAAGATCCTCCAAGAACTTCTGAATCTAAACACCTTCCTTTGTGGGTTCACAAGCTGCAATGTATTCGGCCTCTGTTGTAGAGTCGGCTATCATATCTTGCTTGGAACACGTCCAACTCACTGCTACTCCATTCATGACATACACTAATCCAGTTTGCAATCGACAATCATCCATGTGGATTAGGAAACTAGAATTTGCATAACCCTTTACGCAGAGCTCTGGCGTGGCTTGAGACTCCGTCGGTAGTTCCCCAAAGAGGAAGGGATAATGCAGCATATTGGCGATAAGTATTTCCCTCAGTTATGAAACCAAGTTATCAATCTGTAGAGGAAGATCACGCACCCATGTAAACAACACCTGCACACAAACAGTAAATACTTGCAACCCGACGTGAAAGAGAGGTTGTCGCACTCTCTATGCTAATAAGATAGATTAGGTAATGATAGTTTTCGCAAATAGATCTTGCAAGAACACAAAATAAAACAAGTAAACAAAAAGTGCATCAAGGTATTTTTGGTTTTTTTGGATTAATAGATATGAAAAATGAAATATGAAAATAGTAGATCAGAAAGTAATATGTTGGAAAAGTAGACCCCGTGACCATAGGTTTCACTAGTGGCTTCTCTCATGAGTATAACCCACAGTGGGTGAACAAACTATTGTTGGGCAATTGATAGAAGATCAAATAATCATGACAATATCCAGGCAATGATCATTATATAGGCATCGCGTCCAAGATAAGTAGACCAAAATGATTCTGCATCTACTTCTATTACTCCACACATCGACCGCTATCTAATATGTATCTAGTGTATTAAGTTTATGGGAAAATGGAGTAACGCAATAAGAATAGTGACATGATGTAGACAAGATCTATTCATTTAGGAATAGACCCCATCTTGTTATCCTTAATGGCAACAATACATTCATGTCTTGCTATCCCTTTTGTCACTGGGAAAGAACACCGCAAGATCAAACCCATCACAAAGCAACTCTTCCCATGGAAAGAAAAATCAATCTAGTTGGCCTAACTAAACCAAAGATTCGAAGAAGAAATATGAGGCTATAAGTAATCATGCAAATAAGAGATCAAAGAAGACTCAAATCATATTAATGGATAGAAACTGATCATGAACTCAAATTCATCGGATCCCAAGAAACACATCGCAAAAGTCATTACATCAAATATATCTCCAAGAGACCATTGTATTGAGAATCATAGAGAGAGAGAGAGAGGAAGCCATCCAGATACTTCCTTTGGACCCGTAGGTCTATGGTGGACTACTCACGCATCATCGGAGAGGCACCTATGAAGAAGATGAACCCTGCCGTGATGGTGTTAGATAGGATATCAAGGTTCTGGAACTTGCGGCGGCTGGAACTGTGTTTCGTCGAGTCCCCTAGGGTTTTATGAATATTTAGGAATTTATATGATCGATAGTCAGTTGGGGGGAGTCCCGAGGTGCCCACCCTCTACCAGGCTGCGCCAGGGGCCTCTAGCATACCTTGTTTGAGGGTGGCCACCCTGGGCCCCCTCTTCTGGTGATCTTTGGCCCATCTTCTTTCTTCTAGTCCATGAAAATTCCACAAAAATTCCCACAATGTTTGGGCTCCATTTGGTACTGATTTTATGCGAAGTAAAAGAAAAGCAAAAACAACAACTGCCACTTTGGCACTATGTCAATAGGTTAGTCCAAAAAAACGATATAAAGTTGCTATAAAATGATTGTAAAACATCTAAGATTGATAATATAACAACATGGAACAAGCAAATATTATAGATACGTTGGAGACATATCAGCATCCCCAAGCTTAATTCCTACTCGTCCTCGAGTAGGTAAATGATAAAAATTGAATTTTTGATGTGGAATGATGCCTAACATGTTCATCATATATTATTTTCTTTATAGCATGGACATTTGGACTTTTCATATGGTTCTAAGCAATAGTCTAGTTTTGACATGAAAACTTTAATACTCAAGCATATCAACAAGAAACCATGTCTTTCAAAATATCAACGCTAAAGCAAGTTATCCCTAGCTGATCATGCTCAGTCATTGATCCATTCACAATACACCCTCAAATATTAGCTATACCTAATGCTCAAGTACAATCATAGTGCCCCCTAGTTGGTGCTTTATAAGAGAAGATGGAGACTCAAATCGAAAAATAAAAATTGCATAAAGTAAATAGATAGGACCTTCGCAAAGGGAAGTAGGGATTTGTAGAGGTGCCATAGCTCAAGTGTTTAAATTGATAGAGAAAAAATATTTTGAGTGCAATGCCTTTCCTGTCAACGAAAACGGCCGAGAGATTTCAATATCTTTCCACACTAGATGCATCATAGGCGGTTCCCAAGCTGAAAATAAAGTTTATTCCTTTTTCCACCATACTTTCACTTTCCATGGCTAGCCGAATCCGCGGTTGCCTTCCAGACCACACTTTCTAAGGAATTTATTATTTGAGAACATAAATAATTTTTTATTTTTCATTTCATTTCAGGAATGCGGATCCCTATTACCGCCATACTCTTGTGCAATGACAAGTGAATAAACACTCATCTTGAAAATAACACATCTAGCATGGAAAAATATCGGTCACCCCCCACCGTTTCATGAGCAAAATTAACACACATAAAAGGAAAATTTATTTTGAATGTTTAGAGATGGCACATACAAATTTTCTTGGAACGACATGGAAATACCGTATAAAGGTAGGTATAGTGGACTCATATGGCAAAATTAGTTTTAAGGATTTTGTATGCACAAGTAGTATTTCTGCTTAGTACAAATGAGGGCTAGCAAAAGATTGAGAAGCATCCAACCAAGAAACGAAAAATCACATAACCGTTCATTAAGTATAAATAACACTAAATAACGCAGAATAAGTAGGATGTAATTTCATAGCACAAATATTGACTTTCATGCTTGCATAGGGAATCACAAACCTTAACACCAATATTCTTACTAAGCATAATTACTTATCAACCATAACTCACATATCACTATTGTCCTATCTCAAAACTATTACAAAGAATCAAGTTTAATTTTTCCAATGATCTTCATGAAAGTTTTTATTTTATCCCTCTTGAATATCTGTCACTTTGGGACTAGTTTCATATATAGCAATTGCTTTTGACAAGCTCACATGGATATAAGTGAAGAACATGAGCATACAAGTTTCATATCTCAAAACAATACAAGTGAATAATGAGAGGATTTATTCAAAATTAATAACTCTCAAATTAATATAAGTGAAGCATGAGAGCATTTCTTCAAACATGTGAAAGCACGTCATGCTTAAAAAGATATAATTGAAGCACAAGAGCAATTCCTTTGCTCAATAGATTTAAGTGAAGCATAAAGAGCAATTCTAACAAATCATAGCATATTTTGGCTCTCTCAAATAGGTGTACAGAAAGGATACTAATGAAAATGAAAAAATCAAAAACAAGCAAACATACAAGATGCTCCAAGCAAAACTTATGATATGTGACAAATAAAAATATAGTTCCAAGTAGTATACCGATGGTTGTTAGAAGAAAGAGGGGATGACACTCGGGGCATCCCCAAGCTTAGTTGCTTCTTAATCGTTGGATATTAACTTGGGGTGCTGTAGCATCCCCAAGCTTTGGATCTTCTAACTCCTTATTCCTTCATCCATTGTGATCTCACCCAAAACTTGAAAACTTCAATCACACAAAACTTGTCAAAATTCTCGTGAGATCCGTTAGTATAATAAAGCAAATTACCACTTTAGGCACTGTTGTAAACCCTTTCATATTTTATTATTGCATTATAACTACTGTATTCTAACTTTACCATGACTTATACCCCCCGATACAAGTCATAGATTCATTAAAACAAGCACACAATGCAATGAAAACATAATATGTTTCAGACAGAACAGTCTGTAGTACTATGTACTCTACACATACTTCTTGAACTCTAAAAATTCTGAAAACTTGTGAAAATGTAAATAATTTTCATATAAATACTATGTTAAAATTTCAGCTCAATATCACGTACCAGTAAAAAATTACAATTCATGCACTTGGAACAAAGTTTCTGTTTCAGATTCAGCATTGTTTCTACTCATCTTATGGATCATCCTAAAGGCATTACTTGGCACAAACACTAATTTTTTTTATAAAAACACAATAATAACATAAGCATAATTGTGATAAACACTGAAAAACATAAATCAAAAGATAAAAATAATTTATTCATTGGGTTGCCTCCGAACAAGCGCTATCCTTTTATGCCCCTAGCTAGGCATAACACATAAATTCAAGAATTGTCATCCTTAGTTTGCACTCCATAGAAGGCCCTCATGATTGATTCATATGGTGGATTAATTCTTGTTCTAGGGAAGTGTTTGAAAGGATCGATATGGTTGACTAGAGGGGGGTGAATAGGCAACTAACACTTTTTAACTTTTCCTTAACAATTTAGGCTTAGCATCAAATAAGTTAGCTAGATGTGCAACTAGATGAATAACCTATATGATGCTAAACACGACAAGTACACAAGCAAGCAAGGGATATAACACAATAAAAGCTTGAAAGAAGTAAAGATGCGAGATAACCAAAAGTGGAGCCGGTGGAGACAAGGATGTGTTACCGGAGTTCCTTCCCTTGTGGGGAAGTACATCTCCGTTGGAGCGGTGTGGAGGCACAATGCTCCCCAAGAAGCCACTAGGGCCACCGTATTCTCCTCAGGCCCTCACACAATGCGAGATGCCATGATTCCACTATTGGTGCCCTTGAAGGCGGCGACCGAACCTTTACAAACAAGGTTGGGGCAATCTCCACAACTGAATTGGAGGCTCCCAACGACACCACGAAGCTTCACCACAATGGAATGTGGCTCCGAGGTGACCTCAAACATCTAGGGTGCTCAAACACCCAAGAGTAACAAGATCCGCAAGGGATTAGTGGGGGGAATCAAATTTCTCTTGGTGGAAGTGTAGATTTGGGCTAAAATGGAGCTTGGAGCAACAATGGAGTTTGGGAAGGAAGAGGTAAACTTCTTGGGGAAGACCTCCCTTTTATAGTGGGGGACAAGATCCAACCGTTATCCACCCCCTCAGCCCCGCGCGTCGCGGTACTATCGCAACAGCCAACGTACTACCATGACCGCTTGAGGTACTATCGCAGCCTCATGCGGTACTACCGCTCGCGCAGGAGAAACTGGCTCTGGCCGTTTGCACATGACAACAAGCAGTAGAACCACCGGAGCGGTACTACTACGAGCCCGTGCGGTACTACCGCACGGTCGGCAGAGGCATGCACTGGAGGTGCACGGAAGTAAAAAATTACTTTTGTGCCTACCTCCGCAGAGGGAAACTCTGTGAAAAAGTATGGCAAGGTAGTACCAGACGTGAGTCACGGTACTACCGTAGTAGGGCAGATGTAAAAAATTACATCTGCGCCTACTATCGCAGGTGTAGGGGCCAGGGCAGGAGACAGCGGTATTACCGCTCCACCAAGCAGTACTACCGCTGGCACCTGCGGTACTGCCGCTCCTTTGAGCGGTACTACCATAGACCACTGAACACAAACACCCAGCAGGCTTTCCTTTTGCATAGTGAAGGAAAACGAGTTGGGGCTCCATTGAAGAGAGGGAAAGGTGGTGCAAAGGAATAGATGTGTATGTGTTGATTCCACCCAGACCTTTCTGAAGTAGACCCCCTCTTAATAATACGGCTTTCCTACGACTCAAATCTACCGAAAGGAAACGTAGAGAACAACCGTTTTTGAGAGGTTCCGAGGGGCACTGAATCATCTTGTGCCTAGACCTGAGATATCTGAAATGCTCAATGCACATGATTAGTCCGCAAAGGCATTATCATCAATCACCAAAACCACTTAGGGAGAAATATGCCATTACAATCTCGCCCTTTTTGGTGGACTGATGACAATACAGGATTTGCACATAAGGATATAAAAATGAGCATATGCAAAACCCAAGACCTACAAAATACAGAAGAATCCCCCTTAATGTGTGCATACTCTAGATATGCTTTCGACTGCAAGGCACACACACTAGGATCGACACTCCCCCTATATTTTATAGGCAATGCAATCTTTGCAACAGAATCAACAGAACCAAGTATGAAAACTAGGCATAGCATGTGAGCATTAAGATAAGGGTACGTAATAGACAGACTCACAAGCTACGAATCATACTAGACAATAATAAGGTAGTAGTGATACCATATGTCTCACACCATATGACACCATATGATAGAGGAAGTCTCCTAGTCACACACACAAAGGACATAAACCAAAGTTCAACGAAAGCAGAGAGACGACGAAAAGACAAACACAAATACTCGCAAATCCTACACTCTCTCCCCCTTTGGCATCGAGACGCCAAAAAGGCAGAGAGGACACCTAACACATGGGTGGTAGCTCCCATGTAGAAAGATCAGTCATCTGACTCCTCTAAAGCGTCTGGGATGGACTTCGCATCTGAATCAGCCCACTGGAACTGCTGCTTCGCCATCCAAGTGGCCTCAGGAGTGATGTCCTTCTCATACCCACCCGAGATGGTCTCGCCAAGCTTCCTCAGAATACGCTTGTCACGCTGGCGACTCTCCTTCTGAGCAACGCGATCCTGATACTGACCCTTGGTCTGCATGCAGAACAATGTCCTCATCTTGCGAGAGAGCTTCTTGGCCCAAGATGGCTCAGAAGACGGTGACACATAGGACTCAAAACTATTATCTTCTTCCTCTTCGATCTCATCCTCATCAACCTCCATACGAGCAGAAGTTGGCTTAGTGGCGGTGTTGGCCCACTTGTCCTTCATACGCAAACGAATGGGCTCATGAAGAAACAAGTGCTCCAGCATGTGCTGACCCGGAAAGGTTTTGTCCCAAGTAGCACGAGTCAGGTAGAACAAGTATGGCCCATAAATGGGGACCTTACGATGAAACACAACAGTGCGAAGCTCAAACCACATAATGTGAGACACATCAAGGATGCCAAGTTCTTCATTTCTTCCTCTCACATAGCAGCAACATATCCACCAGATAGGAGTGTACCTTGTCCTTGTCTCCCATGCAAGGAAACAGAGAGTTGCGGAAGATCCGGTGCATGACATCAAGGAAAGTGTTGAGCACAGGAATTTGCTCACCAGATCGTAAAGTCTTCAGAATATAGAAAGGCATGAGCTGCTCCTTACGTGCTGGCTGAGGGTTGCCGTGAGGGCGCAGTCCAATTGGCACATCAATCCCGGAATCAGGAACATGTAGCAAATCCATGAAGTCCTTCCAGGTGGCAGACAGTCGCTCGCCATGGGTCATCCATGTCATGGTCCGCTGCTCATCAGAGTGAAAGTGGACAGAGGCAAAGAACTGACCCACTATCTCGGGATCAAAGTCAAGGTGGAATGAAATGATGTCGGCGATAGCAAACAACTGTACCAACTCCATAGCCTCATCGAAGTATGTTGGATGCTTCCTCATGCGTTCCAGATCAATGTATTGGACAGGAACATAGAGATTTTTCTTGCCCTTGATCACATCAATGTGAATACGATACTACTGCTTGGCCTAGAACAAGTCAGTGACCCTGGAAACTTCCCTTGGCTTGACGTAGGGATCGATCAACCGTCGAGCCAGAAACTCAGCTTGGGGCATGACCTCATAGTTCTCAACTAGTGGCTTGAGCTTTGATGCGGTTCTCTAGAAATTGCGGAGTGGATCATTGGATCCCTCAGGAGCATCGGGATTGTGGAGACGCTTGGAGCTTGTGTCAAGAGACGGATTGGAGCGTCTTGGAGCAGAGCTGGAATCAGAGCCACCACCTATGGAACACCATGCAAACACAATGGACAAATGGAAAAAGTAAGGCAAGGACAAAAGCAGACACGAAAACCATGTAGAAGGGAGAAGAGACAGGACAAAACGAGTTAGTTGTGGATCATGCATAGATTGGATCCAAAAATGATAGACCATCTCATATTTCCCCAAAAACCTAGATTCAAAAATAGAGAAGCAAAACAAGAAGGGGTCGGCGAAATACCGGGGTCCATTGCAAGAGGACGAGATGGGGAACGATCCCACCGGAGGAAATAAGAAGAGGGTGGCCAAAGACGGAGATCCGCTGAGGTGCTCCGACGCCGGTTGAGAGGAGGAGAGAGAGAGACGTGAGGGTAAGAGATAAATGGGGTATGGAGAAGATGGGAAACCCCCTGCCGGCTCTTAACCCCCACGCGCACTCGATGCTACGGTAGTACTACGGTCATCGCGGTAGTACCGCTCAACGGGCGGAAGTAATTTTTTACTTCCGCACGGTAAGCGGCAGTACTGCTACAAATGGTAGTACCGTGGTCCCCCAAAGTAGTATCATGATGCCCTCTCATTGCAGAAAATCGAGAAAATAAAATGAGAGAGAGAGAATTCCACACAAAAATAAGATACAAGATAAACTACGATGCAAGACAAAAACACGAGCATGGTCCATCAGAGAAGAGAGAATAAAATAGGACCAAACAGTGAGCCTCTACTTCACATCAAGAGAGGGCGGTGGCCCTAGAGCCACCTATATTTGAAACAGATGGTATGGCACCGCGAAGAATTATCCTTGGGCCCATGACCAGGACTCATCGTTTGAAGCACAGTAACCATAAAAAACTGGCAGATGTGAAAGACTTTGATTAGTTTATGCATAATAGGAGGAGGGATAGTTCATTGAGAGAACTAGACTCCCCCTAAATCCATGCCTACACCTAGACAAGACATGATGATGAGTGTGGGGAGGTGTGCACTAAGTCAATCCACATTACTCAAATCAATGGTATTTAGCTCATGCCTTAACTCGTGAAATCTTGCTTCATCTAATTGCTTCGTAAAAATATCTAAAAGTTGTTCGTTAGTGCTCAGATGAATAAGATTGATGTCTCCACGCTTGACGTGTTCCCGAAGAAAGTGATGGAGAATATCAATATGCTTCATCTTGCAATGTTGAACTGGGTTGCTGGTGATCATAATGGCCCTTTCATTATCACAGTAAAGAGGCACTTTGTCACAATTGACACTGTAATCCTTTAAAGTTTGCCTCGTCCATAGAATCTGAGCACAACAACTGGCAGCAGCTACATACTCGGCCTCGGTGGACGAGAGAGAAACACAATTTTGTTTCTTTGAAGACCAACTTACCAAAGACCGACCAAGGAAATGGCAGCCTCTTGAAGTGGACTTTCTATCCACACGGTCTCCCGCCCAATCCGAGTCAGTATATCCAATGAGATCAAACGAAGCCCCCTTGGGATACCATAAGCCAAAGTTTGGGGTATAAGCCAAATATCGAAAGATTCGCTTGACAACCACATGGTGACTCTCCTTAGGTGCGGATTGAAATTGTGCACAAATACCCACACTTAACATGATATCCGGTCTATATGCACAAAGGTAAAGCAAGGATCCAACCATGGAGCGATATACCTTTTGATCCACCACTTTACCATTGGGATCGCTATCAAGATGGCATTTGAGTGGCATGGGAGTGTTGGCCTTGGGAGGATTGAGCTCATCCATCTTGAACCTATTGAGCATGTCTTGAGTGTATTTGGCTTGATTGATGAAGGTACCTTGACTGTGTTGCTTGACTTCGAAACCAAGGAAGAACTTCAAATCTCCCATCATGGACATCTCAAACTTGTTTTTCATCAAAGTGGCAAACTCTTTATTGAAAGCTTTGTTAGGAGAACCAAAAATAATATCATCAACATATAGTTGGCATATGAACAAGTTCCCGTTGACCCTATTTCTAAAAAGAGTGGGGTCGATTTTCCCAATTTCAAACCCACGGTCTTGCAACATCTCGGTAAGGTGTTTAAGGCCATAGAGAGCCTTACCGAGAACGTATACATGATTGGGGAACTTGGGATCCTCGAACCCCGGTGGTTGCTTGACATATACCAACTCCTTAAGAGGGCCATTAAGAAAAGCACTCTTGAAATCCATTTGATATAATTTAAAATTATGATGAGAGGCATAGACAAGCAACATGTGAATAGATTCAAGGCGAGCAACAGGAGCAAAAGTTTTACCATAGTCGATACTAGGGATGGCAATGGGTCGGGTTTGGGGAGGGTGGATCTGGTCCATATCCAACCCATGACCCATTTTCCTACCCTCTGCCCATCCATCAAAGCATCCATGGGCACAAATTTTTCCCATGCCCAAACCCATTGGATATCCACATAACCATGGAGCTCCATGGGCATAGAAAAATCAGCATGAAGCCTTCCCAAAGATCAAATTAACTCATCATAGTTCTTTAACTTAGATTAGATTTAATAATTAGGTCAGTGGGGTTGTGGGGGATTTTAGAACATGGAGCGGACTTTGACCTTCTGTGACCGTAGGTAACTTGGGGTTGGACATTTTACTTAGTCTAGTGTCACTATCATTGGTGCCCACATGTGATACGGGTATCCATTGGATATCCATGGAGCAAAAATTATAACCATGCCCAACCCGACTTTTTGCGAGTATCCAGATCCACGAATCCATGGGCAGAAATGCGCTCCATACCCTTGCCCAACTGGGTCGGGTATCCGCGGGTATCCAGATCCATGGATAAAATTTCCATCCCTAGTCGATACCCTCGACTTGGGAGTATCCTTGTGCCACCAATCTTGCCTTGTTGCGAATAACAATACCGTTCACATCTTGCTTGTTCTTGAAGATCCATTTCATTCCAATGACATTGTGATTCTCCTTTGGTCTTGGCACGAGTCACCACACTTGGTTGCGCTCGAAGTTGTTGAGTTCATTGTGCCTAGCTTCAACCCACTCCATATCCTCAAGCGCATCTTGAACCTTAAGGGGCTCAACGCAAGAAACAAACGCGTCATGTTCACAAAAGTTTGTTAATTGTATACAAGTGGTTACCCCTTTTTGCAAGTCACTGTAGACATTCTCCAACAGATGTTGTCTAACTTTGAGCTTGGGGGCATTCTTGGCAGCTTGTCTCTCTAAGATTTCTTCCATCGACGGTTGAGAGACTGCATTCTATGAGTCATCATCTTGATGATCTTGAGCGCCTTCTTGAGCTTGCTCTTGATCTTGAATAAGATCTTGATCTTGAGATTGCTCGGAGATAGGAACTTGATCTTGGGCATCACTTGGTGAGAAACCATCATCAGTGGATTGATCTTGACCTTGATCTTGTTCATGTGGTAGAGGACCTTCAATTTGTTCTTCAGAAGCATGTGGGTCTTGCGTTGGTGATGGTTCCACTTGAGTGGAACATTGTCCTTCTCCTTCGGCCATAAGGGGTTCCTCAATGGGTAGGAAGTATCCCACACCCATTCTTCTTATGGCTTGGGGAGGAATTTCATCACCTACATCACAAAGACCACTTTGCTCCACTTGGGATCCATTATTTTCATCAAACTCTACGTTACTTGTCTCCTCAATGAGTCCCGTGGACTTGTTGAGGACACGGTAAGCATGAGAGTTTGCAGAATAACCAACAAATATGCCCTCATGGGCTCTAGATTCAAATTTGGACAAACGAACACCTTTCTTGAGAATGAAACACTTACAACCGAACACCCGGAAGTATGTGAGGTTGGGCTTGTTCCTGGTAAGAATCTCATAAGGAGTCTTGTTCAAACCTTTGCAAAGATAGAGCCGATTAGATGCATGGCATGCTGTGTTGATGGCTTCGGCCCAAAAGTTGTATGGAGATTTAAAATCCGCCATCATGGTTCTTGCCGCATCAATCAATGTCCGGTTCTTCCTCTTAGCAACACCGTTTTGTTGAGGGGTGTAAGGTGTGGAATATTGGTGCTTGATCCCTTCATCACTGAGAAACTCATTTAGGGTGTAATTCTTGAACTCAGTGTTGTTGTCACTTCTAATCATCAAAATCTTTGCATCATGTTGGTGTTGGACTTCATTTGCAAAGTCGATGACGGTCTATTGGGTCTCACTCTTCTTCTTGAGAAATAAACCCAAGTATATCTCGAGTAATCATCCAGAATCACCAAGCAATATTTTCTTCCACCAAGATTGTCAAAAGATGGAGGACCTAAGAGATCCATGTGAAGTATCTCTAAGGTCCTCTTAGAGGATATTGTAGTGGTTGGACGATGAGCCTTCTCATGTAGCTTTCCTTCGATACAAGCACTGCAAGCACGATCTTTGGCAAAACTCACATTTGTTAGTCCAAGGATGTGATCCCCTTTGAGGAGACTTTGCAAAGATCTCATATTAACATGGGCTAGACGGCGATGCCAGAACCATCCCACGTCAACTTTAGCCATTAAGCAAGTCACGGTCTTAGTGGGTTGCTCCGACAAGTTCACCACATAGATACTATTCTCGACATGCCCAACAAAAGCTACTTTAAGAGTCTTGCTCCACAAAAGGGTCACAGAGTCAATACCAAAGAAGGTACTAAAAACCATGGTTGCAAGTTGATGAACTGAAAGTAAATTGTATGTGAGGGTCTTAACAAGCATGACCTTCTCTATGGTGAGTTCCGGAGAGATTACCACCTTGCCAAGACCCAATACCTTTGTTATTGCATCATCACCAAATGAGACTTGGGTGGCCATAGATGTGTCAGGATGAACATCCACCACCAAGTCCTTGCTTACGGTCATATGATTTTTCGCTCCACTATCGAGCAACCATGATGTTACTCCGGAAGCAAACCCCTACAAGAGATCAATGTTTCGCTTTAGGTACCCATTCTGTAATGGGTCCTTTCATATTAGCAACAAGGGTCTTAGGAACCCAAATACACCATTCAATGTACTCATAAGAAGAGCCAACATATTTGGCATAAACATGCCCATCACTAGCACGACATAAAACATAAGAGGGGTTAAAGTCGCTGGTCTTGTTGGGTTATATGTTCTTGTTCTTGCCCTTCTTGGCATTCTCCAACATAACTCGGTCATTCTTCTTCTCATTAGGACCTTCTCCAGCTCTTACAAAGGTTCGCTTGAGCGATGTAACTTCTTTGGTGTTTACCTTCTTCTTCTCATCAGTTTTGGGTACAAACCCCACTCCTTCTTTTGCCACAACTTCCTTCTAAGTACTCAAAAGGTCATTGAGTGTCTTCTCACCATGGATACACGTCACCAAACCCTTTCTAAGCTGCTCTTTTAGCTTGGCATTTTCCTTCACAAGGTGTGCATGCTCACAACATGGGTTAGTAGCAGATGCATCATCAATTAGAACAAAAGGATGACATGTGGCAATTTCCTTAGTGAGTTTCACTTGGAGTTGATCATGCGACTCCTTAAGAGAGGAATGAGCACACGTCAATGCCTTGTGAGCATTGACAAGTGTGTCAAGCTCAACTTTGAGATGATCATGATCCACCCCAAGTGCAACCTTCTTAGACTTGAGAGCACGGTTAAGAACAATAGCATGATCATAATCTTTACGTAATTTAGTAAGGTCAACATTTTGTGACTCCTCAAGAGTCATATGAAGACCTTGCTCTTCCTCAAGATCAATAGATAGATCCGCTATCTCGTCGGCATAATCACGACTATGACCTCTCAGTTCCTCAAGACACTCTTCTTGAGACTCAATAGTGTCATGGGCCTCACCAAGTTGTTCCAAGAGAGCAATGAAGTACTTCTTGGACCCTCCCTTGAGTTTACACATGAATTTGTCAAACTCATTTTTATCCTCTTTCCCCTCCTCAAGTTCATTCACACAATCTAAGGATGAAGTGGAAGAAATGGAAGTCTTAATATTTGAGGTTATGACATTGGAGGTTACCTTAGTGATACCTTTAGCCATGAGGCACCTCGTGACGATGTTCTCATTGGGGGCGTCGAAGAGTGACACCTTTGTCGGGGTGGAAGAGGCAATTGCCACGGATTCCATTGCCATTCCTTCACCGCTTGTGTCTTCGTCATCAACATCATCATCTAAGGCATACTCTTCTTGAGTCGCCAATACTTTGTGAGGAGCCTTCTTGATAAAGTTGGTTTTGTTGGGGAAAGACTTGGCTTTATCTTTGCGAATGAGCTTGCCACCATTGTCTTCCCTCTTCTTATATGGACAATCCACCACAAAGTGACTTACATTACCACAGTTGTAGCAAGTTCTGACACGTTGCTTTCCTTTTGACCCATTTGAGTTTGACGGGGGGATGACCCCGGGGTAGCCTCAAGCGCCCCCTTTCCCCCACCTCCTAACGCGACTAAAGGGCGGGCAGCCTCCCCTCGTGGTCCGGCTGCACCCTGCCGGACATGATCCGCCGGCTACGCCCAGCCGGTTGAGCATTGGATACCGTCTGCAGAGCGTGCGTGGCTACAATGGCCCCCATCCCATCGAGGGTTAGCGCCTATATGGCCACAGCGAAGACGTCACAGCCTCTGACCCTGGCGGATGGTGACCGGGCTTCCAATAGTGCCGACACGCCTCCAACCACTTTGTTACCTACCCCGGCATAGCTACAGGGAGGCCGTCCATACCGCTGACCCCGGTCGGCCGCCGCAAGACGACGCCACAAGGTGCGGCCCGTGCCACGATGTAACCGGCGTCGCGGCCCGCCTCGTGGGCCCTGCCGGTTCCTGACGGGACCCTTCAGCCGGCTGGACCTACCGGTGACAAGACCCCCTGGCCGGCCCCCCGTAGCCGGCCAGAGAGGCTGCCGGCCGGTGCCCCCTTTGACCTTCTACTTGTACTGTATTCCGGGGGGTTGGCCTATAAAACCCCCGAGGCCACCCCCATGCAGGGGGATCGATCAGCTACTCTCGGAGTCCCCTCCACATCCCTCGGGCCCAGCCGGCGTGGTGCCGTGCGAGAACGCGGCCACGTGGTCGCAGAGATCCTCGGCGGCCATTTCCCCATCTACGACACCCCCGCGGCCAACCTGCACGCCGCCAAGGTTGCCTACGAGGATTTGGCAACCTTGGAGGGCGAGGAGCGGGCCGCACGCGAGCGGCACATCAAGGACCCCATCGACACCGCCAACGCACAACAGGTTGTCCTCACCCCCGGTGGGGCCGTCTCCGAGTTTCCCCACCTCGAGGGGGAGGACACAAGGGCTGCTGACCGTCGGCCGGCTCAGCACTCTAGCACCCCTCGTCCCTCCGACCGGAACACCCGGGGAGCAACGTCCAGCGCCCCCCGTCACACGGGAACGAACAGCCGGCTGTGAACAGTCGACACAGCAATAACCCGGCCGGCAACCACCGCTGCGACGAGGCGCCGGCTGACGCCGGCTGGCGGCAGCTGGCGCACCCGCGGGCATTCTCTGCCTCCGCGGTCGGAACCGGCCCGGTCCATCCCGCCGGCCGTCCGCCCCGAGCTCGCCGCCCGGCTCGGGCCCCGCGTCCCCCACAGCGACAACGACACGTGACTCCGTCTTGACCGGCTGGCGCAGTCGGCTCTCATCGAGGAGGAGGGCTCGATTGGTCCAGCCTGTTTCGGTCCGCGGATCCGCAACGATCCTTTTCTGCCCGGCTTCACGCTCCCCCGGGACACCCCGAAGTATACCGGGGCCGCCAAACCGGAGGACTGGCTGATCAACTACACCACCGCCGTCGGCATCGCTAGGGGGAACAAGCGCGTAGCTGTCCGCTACGTCCCCCTCATGCTGATCGGCTCGGCCCGCACCTGGCTGAACAGCCTGGTCGCCGGCAGCATCAACACCTGGACGGACTTCGAGGAGGCCTTCGTCCGCAACTTCACCGGCACCTACGAACGGCTTGGCTGGCCTTGCGAGCTGGCCATGTGCGTCTACGGGCCGGACGAGCCCCTCCGCGACTACCTCACACGCTGGACCAAGCTCCGCAACTCCTGCGAAGGAGTACACGAGGTACAGGCCATCCAGTACTTCATCGAGGGCTGCTGCGATGGCACCCCCCTCAAGCACAAGCTCTTGTGCTCCGAGCCAACCTCCCTGGCGGACCTGATGTCCAAATCGAACAAATACGCCATGGCTGACTCGTCGATGAGGATGAAGGCTAAGGCACCGGCCAAGCTGGCTATGCCCCCCACCACGCCGCGGGCGGCGGCCGACAACCGGCAGCGGCAGAACGGCAAGCGCAAGAACGACCAGCCCGATTCCCGCTACGGGAGCCAGCAGGTCACCTCCATCGAGGGGGAGCAGCCAGATGGCCAGGCCTCCGGTCAGCGCCAGCGCACTGGCAAGGCCGCCTGGCAGCCCAAGCTGACTTTCGAGCAAATGCTTGACCTCCCCTGCAAAAACCACTCCGGTGCCAAGCCGGCCACGCACACGCTCCGGCGGTGCAGCTTCTCACAGCGATTGGCCCGAGGGGATGGCCTCCCGGCTCCCCCCACGCAGCAAGCCCGCGCCCTGGCCCCAGCCCCGGCATGGGCTCCGGCTCCCAGTCCGGGTCAGGCAGACCCGGCCCCGGCTCGGGGCGACGGCCGGCTGCACGACCGGTTCCCCGAACATGACGACTGCTACGTCGTCTTCACCAGCGAAGAGACGGACAAGCACGCCCAGCGCCAGCTCCACCGCGAGGTGAATGCCACCATGCCCACGACTCCCCAATTCATGCATTGGTCCGAGAAGCCGATCACCTGGAGCCGGGCAGACCACCCGGCCGTGATGCCGAACCCCGGCAGCAACGCCCTCGTCCTCGATCCCACCATCGCCTCCGAGAAACGCTCATGCCGCTTGTCGCGGGTTTTGATCGATGGAGGCAGCAGCATCAACATCCTCTACCTCGACACCCTGCTCAAGCTAGGGCTCAAGGTGGAGGACATGAAAACGAGTCGGACCGTTTTCCACGGCATCGTGCCGGGAAAGTCCTGCACCCACATCGGCAAGATCAAGCTCGACGTCCTCTTCGTCGACACCAGTCATTTCCGCCACGAGCCGGTTTTGTTCGAGGTAGTGGACCTCGACAGTCCCTACCATGCATTGCTAGGCAGGCCTGCTCTCGTCAAGTTCATGGCGATCCCCCACTACGCCTACCTCAAGCTCAAGATGCTGGGTCCTAAGGGCATCATCACCATCGCCGGCAAGTACGAGATGTCAATGGCGTGCGCGCGAGATGGCAGCCGGCTGGCCGAGGCCCTAGAAATAGCAGAGGACAAGCGGTAGCTCGACCGGCTGGTGGCCCTCGCCTCTGCCCAGCCAGCCATGCCGGCACCTCTGTCCCAGTCGATCGGCGAAGGCTCGTTCCAGCCATCCAAGGACACCAGGCAGGTGCCTCTCGATCCGGCCGACCCCACCCAGTGCGTGACCATCGGCTCCTACCTCGATAGCAAATAGGAAGGCGAGCTCGTCGACTTCCTCCATGAGAATCGGGACATCTTTGCATGGTCCCCCAAGGACATGCCGGGTGTTACGAGGAAGTTTGCCAAGCACAAGCTGCACGTACGGCCGAATGCGAAGCCAGGCAAGGAACCCCTACGCCGCTTCTCTGAGGAGAAGCGGCGTACTATAGGAGAAGAAATAGCCCGGCTGCTCGCAGCCGGCCTCATCATGGAGGTGTTTCACCCGGACTGGCTGGCCAACCCAGTCCTGGTGCTAAAGAAAAACCAGACCCGGCGCATGTGTATCGACTGCACGAGCCTGAACAAGGTGTGCCCCAAGGACCCGTTCGCCCTGCCACGGATCGATCAAGTCATCGACTCCACGGCCGGCTGCAATCTGCTGTCTTTCCTGGACGCCTACTCCGGCTACCACCAGATAAAGCTGGACCTGGCCGACCGGCTCAAGACCTCCTTCATCAACCCTGATGGGGCCTACTACTACATCACCATGTCCTTCGGCCTGAAGAACACAGGCGCTACCTTCCAGCGCTGCATGCAGAACTACCTCCTGCCTCAGATAGGCAGGAACGTCCACGTCTACGTGGACGACATCGTCGTCAAATCCAAGAAGCACTTCAGCCTCCTCGATGACCTTCGGGAGACGTTTGCCAACTTGCACGAATACAAGATCAAACTCAACCCAGAGAAGTGTGTCTTCGGCGTCCCAGCCGGCCAGCTCCTGGGTTTCTTCGTGTCCGCCCGCGGCGTCGAAGCTAACCCCGAGAAGATCCGGGCGATTGAACGCATGCCCAAGCCAGTTTGGCTCCTCGACGTTCAGAAGTTCACCGGCTGCTTCGCTTCCCTCAGCCAGTTCATGAGCCGGCTGGGCGAGAAGGCCTTGCCCCTCTACGGGCTCCTACGCAAGTCGGCCCTGGTCGAGCCGGACCGAGACCTCTCGAAGAAGCCGACCCTGTTCGACTAGCCCGACGAGGCGGACGCGGCGTTTCGAGACCTCAAGCGGGCTCTCACCAGCGCGCCCATCCTGGCCATGCCGGCTGACAAGGAGCCTTTGCTCGCCTACATTGCGGCGACCACGCGTGTCGTCAACGTCGTCCTGGTGGTGGAGCGGCCGGAGGAAGGCAAGGCGCTGCCGACGCAGCGTCCCGTCTACTACCTCAGCGAGGTCCTCTCCGCCTCCAAGCAAAACTACCCCCACTACCAGAAGATGTGCTACGGCGTATACTTCACCGACCAGAAGCTGAAGCAGTACTTCTAGGAGCACGTCATCACCATTGTGAGCACAGCGCCGCTGGGCGAAATCATGGCCGGCCGGAACGCCACCGGCCGGATCGCCAAATGGGCCATCGCCCTGGCCAACTACGAAATACGGTACAAGCCACGCACCGCCATCAAGTCCCAGGCAATGGCCGACTTCCTCGTCGACTGGGCCGAAACCCAGTTTGTGCCGCCTCCGCCCGACTCCACGCATTGGCGCATGCACTTCGACGGCTCGGAGATGTGAGCCGACCTGGGAGCCGGCATCGTCCTGTCGTCACCCAGAGGAGACCAGCTCCGCTATGCCCTCTAGATCCACTTCGCCACCTCCAACAACGTGGACAAATACGAGGCCCTCATCCATGGCCTCCGGCTCGCCAAGGAGATCGGCATCCAGCGCATCATTTGCTTCGGTGACTCGGACCTCGTGCTGCAACAGGTCTCTAGCAAATGGGATGCTAGGGACGCCAACATGGCCAGCTATCGCTTCCTTGTCCAGCAACTCACCGGCTCCTTTGAGGGCTGCGAGTTCCACCACATCCCCCGTGCGGACAACGAGGTGGCCGACGCGCTGGCCAAGATTGGCTCCACCCGGCAGGCCATCCCAGCCAGCGTCTCCCTCGAGCGGTTGATGAAGCCTTCGATCAGGCCTTCTCCCGAATCGGAGTCCATCTTCGTGCCGGCAAACGCGGCCGACACCTCGGCGGAACCGGCTGCCCAACCGGCCCCGCCGGCTGTGGTAGCTTTGCCGGCTCCGCCACCACCAGCCGCCAGTCCGGCGCCGTCCGCCATGGCAATTGTGCCGGTCGCGCCTACGCATGCCGGCACCGGCCTCATCGCCATCATGACGACGGTAAATGCTTTCACCGCCGCCTCGCTCTCGGGGGCTGGCGAGCCGATCCCGAGATCTGACGAGCCGGTCCCGGGGGCCAGGCCAGCCCCTGTCTCGGCTCCCTCGTGGGCTCGGCCTATCCTGGCATTCCTCCAGCGCGGCGAGCTCCCCTCCGATGAGGCCATTGCAAGGCAAATTCAGCGCCGGGCCTCGGCCGACAACATCATCAACCACAAGTTGGTTCACCGCAGCACCACCGGCGTTTTCCAACGCTGAGAAAGGGCAAGAAATCCTCCTCGACATCCACTAGGGCGAGTGCGGGCATCACGCCGCCTCCAGGTCCCTGGTGGCCAAAGCATTCCATCACAGTTTCTACTGGTCGACTGCTCTAGAGGCGGCCAAGGAACTCGTTGACAAGTGCGAGGGCTGCTAGCGCTTCAGCACGCAGAGCCATCTTCCGGCTAGCGCTCTCTAGACCATCCCCGTTTCGTGGCCATTCGTCGTTTGGGGTCTGGACATGGTGGGACCTTTCAAGACCGCACGAGGCGGCATGACACATTTGCTTGTCGTCGTCGACAAGTTTACCAAGTGGATCGAGGCCCGGCCAATCAAGAAACTAGACGGCCCCACGGCCATCCGGTTCATCGAAGACATCACGGTACGTTACGACATCCCCCACAACATCATCACCGACAACAGCACGAACTTTGCCAAGGGCGCGCTAGCGCGTTTCTGCTCGAGGTGGGGCATCCGGCTCGACCTGGCGTCCGTCACCCACCCGCAGTCGAACGGCCAGGTTGAGAGGGCAAACGACCTACTCCTGTCCGGCATCAAGCCCTGGCTCATGACACCACTGGTCCGGTCGGCCGGCTGTTGGGTCGAGGAGCTGTTAGCTGTCCTTTGGAGCCGCCGGACCACACCCAACCGGTCGCCCGGCTACACTCCGTTCTTTCTCGTTTATGGGTCCGAGGCGATCATCCCCACCGACATCGAGTTCGATTCGCCTTGGGTCACCCTATACACCGAGAAGGATGCGAGGGAGGCAAGGGAAGACGGCATCGACCTCCTCGAGGAGGCCCGCGAGCTGGCCTTGAGCCGGACGGCCATCTACCACCAGAAGCTCCAACATTACCACAGCAAGTGGATCCGGCCGCTCTCCTTCCGCGAAGGAGACTTGGTGCTCAGGCGGATCCAGCGAACCGCTGGCCAGCACAAGCTATCCTCACCATGGGAGGGCCCGTTCATCGTCAGCCGGGCGCTGCGCAACAACGCGTACTATCTAATAGACGCCCAGAAGCCGCAAAAATGCAAGAGAGACGCCTCCGGCGAGGAGACGGAGCGCCCGTGGAACGCGGTGCTCCTCCGTCCATTCTATTGCTGAAAACCATCGTATGTATCCTCCCTCTTTTGGGCTTATGAATGCGACGGCGGCCCCCAAGCCGGCGCTGGGGGCATGCCCTTTTCTTTCGATTCCTACAAAGTTCTGTTATTTAAGGCACGTCAACCGGGTCCGGCTCCCGGGCCCGGGGGCTCGCCCGGCTCCCCACCGAGGCAGACAAATAATGTGAGCGAGCAACCCTTCGCCTCCCCTCCTCTAACCAGCTACAGACTGGCTCCTGGCTGTCCGCCTGAAGGGACCGCAGGGTACGAAGGGGCTTCTCACACGAAAGTCAGCCGACACGCGCGGTAGCCGGACCGGCCCCGCTGTGCTATGTTAATCTTAGTAACCGGCCTTTGTCGGCTCAACCTAGCCCTAGCCGGTTGACTCTAGGAGCCCGCTATTTTCCCAAGGGTGAAGCCCCGTCCCTGTCCCAGACCAGCCCCTGGCTGGCTGGCAGACGGGGCGGAGGCCGAAGGGAATCTCGGTGCACAAACACAAGTCAAAAGGCAAAGGGTGAAAGAAGAGTCGGCACGCACATTCTTTCTAAGACAAATGGCACAAGTTCATTACATATAAAAGGCCCATGGCGACAAGTTCATTACATATACACCCCCAGTGGGTGGAATTCCAGTCTATAAACAAACGTGCAGGAAAGAAAAGTCCTAAGCTATGGCAGCATCAGGTCGGCCTTCCTCCAAGTACTAACACAGCTGGAGCCGGCGGTGCTCACGCCCCAGGAGCCGGCGGCGCTGGCGCCTTCGAGGCCAGCACCTCCGGGGCGACCGAGGTAGAAGCCCCCGCAGTCGGAGCCGGCTCGTACTCGGCATATTCGTCGGTGTCAGACTCTTCATCGGCCGTCTCGGCGGCGCTCCCCTCCGGGTCATCCAGGGCGAGCCCGTACTGGTCCTTCGAGACCACCACGCCGTCCACCCCGGAGCGTGCGGACCAGCGTCATGCCGGCCGCTTGGAGCCGCTTTAGGGTGCGAACCACCTCCGACAGGCACGCCTCGACGGCGATCCCCACCTCGTCCAGGGTCCAGGGGGCCAGCGGCCAATGGCCTCTCCTTGTGCCCGCCGGGCCTCACGATCGGCCTCCACGGCCGCCTCTGCGACCTCCCGCATGCTAGGGAAAAGCCCTAAGAAGAGGATGGGGGATGAGCGGGAAGGCAAACCAGTAAACCAAGAAGGAAGGCGCGAGAAGAGCAAGGCGACGGAAACTTACTGTGCAGCATCTGATCCACCTCGTGCCCTTGCTCCTGCAGCCGCTCCTCCCTGGCGGACCACTCCTGGCGCTGGTGCTCGTGCTCATCCCGGGCCGCCTACGCGTCCTCGGCTGCCTTGGCTAGGGCGGCGTCCTTGGCCTCCAGCTTCTCGCGGAGCACCTTCTGCCGCTCCTCTGCCTCCCGGCGAAGGGCCGCATCTTGGTCCGCCAGCGCTTGACGGTGGGCTGCCTCGCGGCCCTCCCGCTCCGCCTTCGCCTGGTTCGCCTCCCCATGGAGCCGGTCACCCTCCGTCGTCAGGAGTTCCCACTCCTCATAAAGGCACACCACCTGGCACCGGAGGCAGACCGTCTCGGCATGGGTCACTGCATAAGAAGACACGGGAGTCAGAAAGGATTCAGCCCGCCTCCGGGGCAGCCGGCCTGATTCCCGGGGGCTACACCCAGTGGGTGCGCTTGTGCGCTCCCATTGGAAGATCGCAATACGCTAAGATCGCAAGGGCAACGTACCTCGCTGGTCCGCGGACACGACGGCGAGCCGGTTCTCAGCTCCCCGGTACACCCCCAGCAGGGTGTTGTACGCAGCCACCTGGCGATCATGCGCTGTCCCCAGCCGGCTCGAGCCTCGGGGGCTACACCCACTGGGTGCGCTGGCGCGTCCCCATTGGAAAAGACGGAAAAACGCAAGTAAAGGGAAGAAGGAAAGAACAAACTTACCGCGACCGCCTGCTCTAAGCTCACCAGCCGGTCGCTGGCAGCCCAAGCGTCTTGCGTCGCCTGGGCCCGGGCCGCCGCAAACGCTTCCACAGCGGCGGCCACCGCCGTTCCTAGGGTGCTTGATGGCCCGCCAGGGGACGGACTCCCGGCCGCCGCCTAGGTCTATTGCGCCCGGCCTCCGTATGCGGGTCCTCCCTTGTTGGAGACCTCGATGCGACCGCCCCTCCTGGCACCGCCGTCGCAGGAGCCACTGTCGACACACTTGCGGCGGCCGTTTTCACGGCCACCACGGCTCCCACCTCCGGCACCCACCTCCGGCTGCTCCGGGCTGACTCGCCTTTGGCGCCGGCGCCTCCGGAGCCGGCGCCTCCAAAGCTGGCACGTCTGGTGGCGGTGCCTCCGGGGCCGGTAGCTCCGGCCCCGGTGGCATGTCGCCCGCAATCAACCGGGCGGCATCGCGGCCCATTGACGCCTTGTCCTCCGCGGCCGTCGCGCTCGCCTCCGCCCTTCACCCGGAGCCGTGGTGGCCCTTCGACCTCTTCTCATGGACATGGAGGAAGCGCTCCCAAGCTCCACCCGCGGACTCCCTGCCGTTTCCTTGGAGGAGGGGGAACGGCTCCCACGCTCCGCCAGCGGCCTCCCCGCTGGCTCCCCCTCGCCTCTTCGCCGCCTCCTCCCAGGGGCGGAGCTCCTGGACACGCCGCTCCCGCTCGCCCCCCTCGAAGTCGAGCCACGCCTGGCGCTCCCTGTCCTCGGCCGCCGTCGGTGGCGCCGCCCTCTCCGTCCTGCCACCCAGTGTCCTCCCCAGGGCGCGCGCCTCCCTGGTCACGAAGAAGTAAGAGACTAGGGGGAAGGCAAGACGGACCAAGGTGGAGGAGAAGACGGACTTACCCGGCTACGACGGGGATCGATCTCCTCACAGGTCCCGCCTGGGCGACCTTCTACTTCTTGCCTTCGCCTCCGCAACAGCCGCCCGACTGCGCGGTCGCCGCACGCTTGGGCACCGGCTTGGTGGTAACCGGCCCCTTCCCCTTGTCGCCCGCGACCGGGCCTCCCCGACTAGGGCCGCCACCATCTCGAGGTTGGCGCCTCCGCGGTGCCGTGACATCGTCCTCCGAAGCCTCAGACTTCTCTGGAGCCTCGGCAATTTGGGGAGGGGACTCTCCTCTCGATTCAGCCTCTTCGGCCCCCTCCATCTCCGTCTCTGCGTCACCGGCACCGGATGCTCCGGCTCGCTCGGAGTCGGCCGGCTCCACAGTGTCGGCGTCCTCGACCTCCTCGGGGTCCGACTCCGTTGTGTCGGGGGCCGGCTCCCCATAGTTCTGCAGCAAAGGGAAGAGCTGCGGGCGGGCCGGGCGGCGCACTGTCAGACTAAGGGGGGAGGGGTATCACCTCTAAAAGAAGATGGAGGGGAGGAACCGGCTTGTCACTTACCCGTGGTGCCGGGCGGCTCCAGCTGTATGGGGTTTTCCCCCATTGCCATTCTCCCTCCACCATCTTCGCCGTCGAAATGGCGTTCACCCTCCTCGCCACATAGGCCAGCTTCATCTCCTTGGTGGAGAGCCGGCAAGGGTCGTGGAGTCCTCCCATCTGGCAGATGAGGTGCGGCCGGCTCTGCAGCAGCTGCACCGGGCGCGCCACCATCGTGGCCAGCAGGTCCGTGGCCTTCAGCCCCTCTAACCCGGTCATCGCGAGCAGGCGCTCGTAGAGCCGGTCCGCCGTCTCAGGTGCCAGAGACACGACCGCTCGCCAGTTTAGCATCGCGGTCGGCAGATGGTTGGTGAAGTCGGGGAGGTTGATGTAGTCCTCCTACGGCTTCGCGTTCTTCATGTAGAAGAACCCCCGCTACCATCGCTTCACCGACTCGTCCAGCGGTTGCTTCGGGAAGCCGGTTCCCTTGCGAATGTGGATCAGGGCGCCTCCGCAGGCGGTCATCACCATCTGCTTCGTTGCCGGGCCCTTCGTTGTCTGCCTTTTGAGGAAGAAGAGCCGGCACCAGAGGTCAAGCCTCGGCGCGACCCCCAAGTATCCGTCGTAGAGGGTGACGAACACCGCCAGCTGCAGGACGGCATTGAGGGCGACGTGGTGCGGCTACAGGCCGAACTGCGTCAAAAAGTGTCGGAAGAAGGCGCTCGCCGGCAGCCCGAGCCCGTGGAGGAAGTGGTCGGCGAAGACAACCACTTCGCCCTCCCGCGGGGCCGGGGAGTTCTCCGGCCCGGCTGGGTGCGCCACCAAGTGCTCCTCCGCCGGGAGCTTGCGACGGTGGCGGAGGTGCTCGATGAAGGTCTCGTCCACGTCGCTGCCGTCCCAAGCGCCCTTGCCCGCCATGGTCGCCGAGGGGGCATGCGGTCGCGTCGACGGGCGCGGTATGGCTACAAGGTGGCCGGCCGTACCGCTGACCCCCGCCGGCCATCGCAAGACGACGCCACAAGGTGCGGCCTGTGCCGCGATGTGACCGGCGTCAGGGCCCGCCTTGCGGGCCCTACCGGTTCCTGACGGGACCCTTCAGCCGGCGGGACCTACCGGTGACAAGACCCCCCGGCCGGCCCCCCGTAGCCGGCCGGAGAGGCTGCCGGCCGGGGCCCCCTTTGACCTTCTACTTGTACTGTATTCCGGGGGGTTGGCCTATAAAACCCCCCGGGCCACCCTCATGCAGGGGGGATCGATCAGCTACTCTCGGAGTCCCCTCCACATCCACTCCACGCACACGCACGTAGAGAGGCGGAAGAGCAGGCTAGCTCCTTCTTCCTCCTCGATCCATACAGCTCAAGGAGCACCGTTGTAACCCGACCATTGTCTCAACTAGACCGAGTAGGACTAGGGGTATTACCGAGGGCCCCAAACCTGGGTACATCGTATGTCAGCCACCGCTTGTGCCTAATCCCACTCCCGGAGCCCACCGGCGTCCTTCGACCCCTCTTGATAAGCCTACCTATGGCGTCTGCCATGACGAAACCACGATAGAGTTGTTCTTGGAGAAGTTGGGCCTTGAGTTTCTCTTGTTGCCCCAAAGTTGTCTGGACGCAAGATCCATGTGCTCATGATAAGCATAGTTGGTGTCCTCGTGGCAAACCTCTTCTTGTTCTTCCTCTTCCTCTTGACCGACCTTGGCCTTCAATGCAAGATTGAGAGAGGACTTCCATGACCGTTGAACATGAGCGAGAGCATTGCCGGCTGTCGTGTTCAGGATGTTCATTGCAATGAATTCATCCAACACATCACCAGAGGATAAGGTGTGAAAGTTTGGCCTTTGACGGATGACAGCGGACATGGCCTTGTTGTAGGGCATGATGGCCTTCTAGAACTTACGCTTGATCCAAGTATCATCCACATCCTTGCTGCCTTGATCCTTGAGGGAAACAGCAAGAGCGGTCACCCTTCTATAGAGCTCACACGGTTCCTCATCCTCTATCATCACAAACTCATCTGACTGGTGAAGAACAACTTCATAGTTTGACCGTTGAATGCTTGAGCTGCCCTTGTACATGGAGATGATGTGTTCCCAACACTCTTTAGCAACAGTGAAGGGCCACAGGTGACGTAGATCTTCAGGAGGAATAGCAGCTTGCAGTATGAACAAGGTAGAAGAATTTAGCTATTTATCCGCTTGTTCTCTCGGAGTAAGATTGTGTGGACCATGAGGATAGTATCCTTCTTCAATGACTCTCATGAGATGAATTGAGATGTGGTCTAAATGAGACTTGATACTAAAAACCCAGTTAGCAAAATCATTCTTAACAAGTTTGGGAGGAGGATTGAGATTAACTATATGAGGTGGGTGCACCGGTCCTCTATAGACCACGGGAGGGGGAACAGAGGCAAAGCTCCCCAACCCATTAACTCTTTGAGAATGATTATCTTTGTCGGCACTAGCCCCCTCCTTACCAGAGTTGACATCCGATGACAAGTTAGTGGGTTTGACCACTTGCCCCGCATCGGTAGACATTTTAAGAGTATTAAGGAAATCTTTAAACATGGCTTGAACCTTGGTCCCCATGGAGGATTTGAGTAAGTACAAAGCCTCGTTAAATCCCCGCGTGAGACCGTGTTCACACCCATGGCCTCGGGAAGTTCTCCCACACGCACCTCTTCGCCAGCCATACTCTTCGGGTGGTGAAACCCTTAATAAAGAAACTTGGCTCTCATACAAATTGAAAGGATCGATATGGTTGACTAGAGGGGGGTGAATAGGCAACTAACACTTTTTAACTTTCCTTAACAATTTAGGCTTAGCATCAAATAAGTTAGCTAGATGTGCAACTAGATGAATAACCTATATGATACTAACCACAACAAGTACACAAGCAAGCAAGGGATATAACACAATAAAAGCTTGCAAGAAGTAAAGATGCGAGATAACCAAAAGTGGCGCCAGTGGAGACGAGGATGTGTTACCAGAGTTCCTTCCCTTGTGGGGAAGTACATCTTCGTTGGAGGGGTGTGGAGGCACAACGCTCCCCAAGAAGCCACTAGGGCCACCATATTCTCCTCGCACCCTCACACAATGCGAGATGCCGTGATTCCACTATTGGTGCCATTGAAGGCGGCGACCGAACCTTTACAAACAAGGTTAGCAAAATCTCAACAACTGAATTGGAGGCTCCCAACGACACCACAAAGCTTCACCACAATGGAATGTGGCTCCGAGGTGACCTCAACCGTCTAGGGTGCTCAAACACCCAAGAGTAACAAGATCCGCAAGGGATTAGTGGGGGGATAAAATTTCTCTTGGTGGAAGTGTAGATCGGGGCCTTCTCAACCTATCCCTAGGAAATCAACAAGTTTGATTGGCTAGGGAGAGAGATTGGCCTAAAATGGAGCTTGGAGCAACAATGGAGTTTGGGAAGGAAGAGGTAAACTTCTTGGGGAAGAAGACCTCCCTTTTATAGTGGGGGAGAAGATCCACCCGTTATCCACTCCCTCGGCCCCGTGCGTCGCGGTACCTCCGCAACAGCCACGGTACTACTGTGACCGCTTGCGGTACTACCGCAGCCTCATGCGGTACTACCCCTCGTGCGAGAGAAACTAGCTTTGGCCGTTTGCACATGACAACAAGCGGTAGAACCATCGGAGCGGCACTACCGTGAGCCCGTGCGGTACTACCGCTCCACCGAGCGGTACTACCACTGGCACCTGCGGTACTACCGCTCCTTTGAGCGGTACTACCACAGACCACTGAACACAAACACCCAGCAGGCTTTCCTTTTGCATAGTGAACGAAAACAAGTTGGGTCTCCATTGAAGAGAGGGAAAGGTGGTGCAAAGGAATAGATGTGTACGTGTTGATTCCACCCAGACTTTTCCGAAGCGGACCCCCTCTTAATAGTACGACTTTCCTATGACTCAAATCTACCAAAAGGAAACATAGAGAACAACCGTCTTCGAGAGGTTCCGAGGGGCACTGAATCGTCTTGTGCCTAGACCTAAGATATCTAAAATGCTCAATGCACACGATTTGTCCGTAAAGGCATTGTCATCAATCACCAAAACCTCTTAGGGGGAAATATGCTCTTATAGTGTTCCATACCCTTTCTAAGGGGAAACAGTAACTTAATATTGCCTTCTTTCATATCAATCACAACACCTATAGTGCGTATAACGGTCTACCAAGTATGATAGGGCAAGACGGGTTGCAAACAATATCAAGAAAAATAAAATCAATGGGAACATAATTCCTATTTGCAAGAATAATAACATCATTAATTCTTCCCAAAGGCCTTTTAATAGTAGAATCCGCCAAGTACAAATTGAGAGAGCATTCTTCAATATTGGTGAGACCAAGCACATCACATAAAGATTTTGGAATTGTGGAAACACTAGCACCCAAATCACACAAAGCAAAGCATTCATAATATTTAATATTGACTTTAATGGTAGGTTCCCCCTCATCATGCAATTTTCTAGGAATTGAAATCTCTAATTCCAACTTTTCTTCTAAGAACTTCATCATGACATCAACGATATGTTTAGTAAAAGCTTTATTTTGTTCATAAGCATGGGGTGAATTTATCATCGATTGCAGCAAAGAAATACAATCAACCAAGGAGCAACTCTCATAATTAAAGTCTTTGTAATAAAAAATAGTGGGCACATCACTAGTTAAAGTTTTGACCTCTCCAAACCCACTTTTATCAAAAAATTCATCAAGATTTTGACCCTCGAAATCGTTGGGATGCCCTCTAGCTAAAGTTGACTCTTCTTCAGTCCCTTTATCATCAATTTCAACATTAATAAACAAGCAATCAATAGATTTAACACCAATCATTTTAAGATCTTCATCATTGTTATGAAAGTAATTGCTAGAAAACATTTTTTCTAAAAATTCTCTTTTAGCTCTAAGCATAGCGGTTCTTTTCTTAGTATCATCCATAAAAACATACAAAACCTTAATTTATTCATTGATATTAGGTGGAAAAGGAAGCAACTTGAGATTTTCCACATCATTGGAAATTCTATCAATGCTTCTCGACATATCATCAATCTTATTCAACTTTTCTTCTATCATAGTATTGAAAGACTTTTGAGCATTGATAAATTCTTTAAAAATATTCTCATGATCAGAGGTGTTCCTATTATTATTATTATTATTATTATTATTATTATTATTATAAGAACTATCATATAAGTTACCATAATTATTTTAGGAATTTCTAGGAAAAGGCCTAGGATTAAAATTACATCTATAAGCATTGTTATTGAAGTTGTTTCGCGAGATGAAATTCACATCTACGGAATCACTATTTTGCCCAATAAAAGTATACAAAGGCACATCATTAAGATCAATAGGATTATTTTTACTAGCATCCAACTTCATAAGAGCATCAACTTTTTCACTCAAAGTACTAATTTCTTCTACCAAATTAACTTTTTTACTAGTAGGTGCTCTTTCAGTATGCCATTGTGAATAATTTGCCATAATGTTATCTAGCAATTTGGTAGCTTCACCCAGAGTAATTTCCATAAAAGTACCACCTGCGGCGAAATCTAAAAGATTTCTAGAGACGAAATGCAATCCCGCATAAAACTTTTGTATGACCATCCAAAGATTTAAACCATGAGTAGGACAATTTCTTAGCATGAACTTCATTCTTTCACAATATTGTGCAACATATTCATGCTCAAGTTGCTTAGAATTCATGATTTGAGTTCTAGGGGAAATAATTTTCATGGGTAGAAAATAATTATTAATAAAAGCGTCCTTGCACTTATCCCAGTAATTGATACTATTGCAAGGCAAAGAGGAAAACCCAATTTTTGCACGATCCTGCAAGGAAAAAGGAAATAATTTCAACTTCACAATATCATTGTCCACATATTTTTTCACTTTCATATCACATAATTCCACGAAGGTACGTAGATGGGACGCGACATCCTCATTAGGAGTACTGGAAAATTGATCTTTCATGACGAAATTCAACAAAGCGGCATTAATATCACAAGACTTCGCACTAGTGGCAGGAGGAGAAATAGGAGTGCTAATAATATAATTATTATTGGAATTGGAAAAATCACACAACTTGTTGTTTTCTTGAGTCATCATGACCACACAACCAAGATTACAAGCAAACAAGAGATCTGACGAGAAAAAGGCAAACGGAAATAAAGAGGGCGAATAAAACTGAAAATTTGTGAAGTGGGGGAGAGGATAATGAGAGGCAAATGGAAAATAATGTAAATAGCAAGGAGATGAGATTTGTAATTTGGAACCTGGTAGATGAGATTGCTTCCTCCCCGGCAACGGCGCCAGAAATTCCTTTGATGTGGCTTGACACTGCGTCGGTAGTTCCTCAAAGAGGAAGGGATGATGCAGCACAACGACGGTAAGTATTTCCCTCAGTTATGAAACCAAGGTAGCAATCTGTAGAGGAAGATCACATGCCCACGTAAATAGCACTTGCACACGAACAACACGTACTTGCAACCCGACGCGAAGGAGAGGTTGTCACGCTCTCGACGGTAATAAGATAGATTAGGTAATGATAGTTTTGGCATATAGATCTCCCAAGAACACAAAATAAAACAAGTAAACAAAAATTGTAGCAAGGTATTTTTGGTTTTTTTGGATTAATAGATCTGAAAACAAAATATGCAAATAGTAGATCGGAAAGCAATATGTTGGAAACGTAGACCAGGGGGGCCGTAGGTTTCACTAATGGCTTCTCTCATGAGTATAGGGCACGGTGGGTGAACAAATTACTATTGGGAAATTGATAGAAGATCAAATAATCATGATGATATCCAGGAAATGATCATTATATAGGCATCACGTCCAAGATAAGTAGACCGGAGCGAGTCTACATCTATTTCTATTACTCCACACATCGACTTCTATCCAGCATGCATCTAGTGTATTAAGTCATGGGAAAATGGAGTAATGCAGTAAGAACGGTGACATCATGTAGACAAGATCTATTCATGTAGGAATAGACCCCATCTTGTTATCCTTAATGGCAATGATACATGTGTGTTTTGCTTCCCCTTCTGTCACTGGAAAAGAACAACGCAAGATCGAACCAGTCACAAAGCACCTCTTCCCATGGAAAGAAAAAATGATCTAGTTGTCCTAACTAAACAAAACATTCGAAGAATACATACGAGGCTATAAATAATCATGCAAATAAGAGATCAAAGAATACTCAAATCATATTCATGGATAGAAACTGATCATGAACTCAAAATTCATTGGATCCTAACAAACACATCGCAAAAGTCATTACATCAAATAGATCTCCAGGAGACCATTGTATTGAGAATCATAGAGAGAGAGGAAGCCATCTAGCTACTGCCTATGGACCCATAGGTCTACGGTAGACTACTCAAACATCATCAGAGAGGCACCTATGAAGAAGATGAACCCCTTCGTGATGGTGTTAGATTGGATCTCGAGGTTCTAGAACTTGCGGCGGCTGGAATTGTGTTTCCTCGACTCCCCTAGGGTTTTCTAAATATTTGGGAATTTATAGGCTCGATAGTCGGTTGGGGGAAATCCCGAGGTGCCCACCCTCTACCAGGCCACGCCAGGGGCCTCTGGCGCGCCCTGGTGGAGGGTGTCCACCCCGGGCCCCCTCTTCTGGTCATCTTTGGCCCATCTTCTTTCTTTTGGTCCATAAAAATTCCACAAAAATCTCCGCGGCATTTGGGCTCCATTTGGTACTGATTTTCTGTGAAGTAAAAAACAAGCTAAAACAACAACTGACACTTTGGCACTATGTCAATAGGTTAGTCCCAAAAAATGATATAAAGTTGCTATAAAAGGATTGTAGAACATCCAAGATTGATAATATAACCGCATGGAACAAGCAAAAATTATAGATACGTTGGAGACGTATCAAGCTCCTCCTCACCTCCATAAACGAGGAACATCTCTTTAGTCCTTTTCAGGTACTTCAAGATAGTTTTCACCTCTGCCTAGTGACTCTCACCTGGGTCGGCCTAGTATGTGCTTGTTAAGCTTATTGCATAGGCAACATCAGGCCGTGTACATAGCATGGCATACATCATGGATCCTATTGCCGAGGCATATGGAATCCTACTCATCCGGTTTCGCTCATCATAAGTCATAGGACTCTAAGTCTTGCTCGGCCTTATACCATGTGAGATGGGTAAGAACCCTTTCTTGGCCTCACTCATGTTGAACCTCTTCAACACTTTGTCTATGTACGTGCTCTGGCTTAAGCCGAGCAGCCTCCTCGATCTACCTCTATAGATCTTGATGCCTAAAATGTACACTACCTCTCCAAGGTCTTTCATCTGCCATTCAATGATTCCTTGACTGAGTTCAACATCGAAACATCATTTCCGATCAACAGTATGTCATCCACATACAAGATAAAAAATACCATCAAGCTCCCACTGGACTTCTGTATAAACAATAGTCCTCTTCGTTCTTGATGAAACCAAGGTCAACGATGACTTTATAATAACGAATGTTCCAACTCCGAGCTGCTTGCTTCAATCCATAAATGGATCTGTTGAGCTTGCCTATTTTACCAGCGTTAGTTGGATCGACAAAACCTTCGGGTTGTATCACATATACATCCTCTTTCAAATTTCCATGAAGGAAAGCTGTTTTGAAATCCATCTGCAATATTTCATAATCAAAACATGGATCTATAGCTAGTATGATCCTCACCGACTTTAGCATCGCTGCGGGCGAGTAGGTCTCGTCATAGTCAATTCCTTGAACTTGTCCATAACCTTTAGCGACAAGCCGAGATTTGTGTATCTGGAAATTTCCATCCACATCGGTTTTCTTCTTAAAGACCCATTGGCTTCCAATGGCAACTATGCTAGTCGGTGGATCAACCAAGTCCTAGACTTGAATGTCATCCATGGACTTTAACTTGGATCTCATGCCCTCCACCCATGCCTTGGAATATGGGTTCACCATCGCTTATGCATACTTGGTCGGCTCATCGCTTTCTAGCACCAACACATCACGCACTCTGCGCAATCTTTCCGACCTCTGTGGCTATGGTGCCGAATCCACTACGGGTTCCTTGACCGACTCTATTATGATCTCATCACCAACCAAGTCGTCCTCGAGTGGCATTAAAATTTCTTCGAGTTACACCGTTCTCCCACTGGCCTCCCGACTGAGAAACTGTTTCTCTAGGAAAGCCCCATTCCGAGCAACAAACACTTTGTTCTATTCTTGGTTGTAGAAGATGTATCCCAAGGTTTCCCTCGGATATCACACAAGTATGCATTTATCCGACTTGGGTGTAAGCTTGTCCGACATGAGTCGCTTGACAAATGCTTCACAACCCCAAATCTTTAGAAAAGAAGACACTAGGGCTCTTCCTAGTCCATATCTCATGTGGTGTTTTGTCTACGAATTTTGATGGTACCCTGTTAAGTGTGAAAGTTGTAGCTTCTAGAGCGTATCCCCAAAATGACAAGGGTAAATCTGCTTTGCTCATCATTGATCGGACCATTCCTAGCAAGGTTCGATTTCTCCGTTCTGACATGTCGTTTCTCTGTGGTGTACCCGGAGGTGTGAACCGAGGTACTATACCTCGGCTTTTCAGATGATCATCAAACTCCTGGCTCATGTACTCACCTCCATGATATGATCACATAAGCTTTATCGTTTTACCGAGTTGATTCTCAACCTTGTTCTAAAAATCTTTGAACTTTTGAAAAGTTTTTGACTTGTGCCTCATCAAATAGATATATCCATACCTACTCAAGTCGTTGGTAAAAGTCACGAAGTACTGATAGCCACGTCTGGCCATGGTGCTCATTGGACCACACACATCACTATGCATAAGTTCCAACAGCTCAGACACCCTCTCGTAACTCTTTGCAAAAGGAGACTTAGACATCTTGCCTAGCAAGCAGGATTCACACGGCTCAAACTACCCGAAGTCGGACGAAGTTAGGAGTCCATCATCATGGAGCTTCTTCATGTGTTCCATACTAATCTGTCAAAGCCGGCAATGCTAGAAGTATGTCGGATTTATTTCATTAGGCCTATGCCTCTTGACATTCATGTTATAGACCGGTTCCGTTTCCAAATTCAGCCGTGGAACATTCCATTCAAACAAAAAGAACAACCATTGTCCTTTAAATTGAATTCATAACCCTAACTCATCAAGCATGAGGTAGAAATAATGTTCTGACTAAGTGCGGGAATGTAATAACAATTATTCAATTCCAAAATAAATTCAGAAGGAAGCTGGAGCTGCATCGTGCCAACCTCCAACGAAGCAACTCTTGCTTTGTTGCCGACCCTGATGTCAATCTCCCCTTGTGGCACACGCCTATTTCTTATCAGCCCTTGCATCGAGCTGCAAATATTAACAACCGATCTGGTATCAAATACCCAAGAGCTACTAGGTATGTCAGCAAGGTAAATGTCCATAACATATGTAACAAGTGTACCTTTGCCTGAAGAAGCATCTCCGACCTTCTTGCCATGATCAACAAGCCACTTGCTATAGTTCCTCTTACAGTAACCAGCTTCCTTGCAATGAAAGCAAATGGTCTTTGAGTTCGGTCCAGACTTCAGCTCAGCAGCAGAGACAACCTTCTCCGTGCCCTTTGCCTTGCCCTTTTTCTTGGACCAACTCTTCTTGAGCTTAGCCGAGTTCTGCACCATCAACACTTGATGCGTGCTTTCTTAATATCTTGTTCTGTCACCTTAAGCATCCCATGCAATTCAACGAGCTTCTTATCCATGCCATTCATATGATAGTTCGAGACGAACGTCCCATAGCTATTTGGAAGAAAACCCAGAATTGCATCCGTGGATAGCTCGTCCCCAAGTGAGAAGCCTAACCGATCCAAAGCTTGCATGTACCCAATCATCTTGATCACATGCGGGCTCAGTGGATCACCCTCTTTTAGCTTACAATCCGTCAAGGACTGCCATATGTTGAACCTTTCGATCCTAGCTTGCACCTAAAACATGCTCTTGAGACCCCGATCATATCGAAAGCCTCAATGTTTTCAAAATGCTGTTGCAAATAGGGCTCCATACAAGCCAGCATGAGGTAGCTGATCTCGTTTGAGTCATCAACGAGTTTTCTGGTGGGCATTCTTGGTTGTGGCATTAGCATTATCGGCAGGTTCCTTAGGAAGTGGATTCGCAAATTTCTATTCCAGGTGGTAAAGTTTGTTCCATTCAGTTTATCCTTTTCTAGAACTGATTTCAATGCAAAGTTGGGTTGAGCGGGTGGTGCCATTGATCTACAATAGAAAATATGCAATCACTAAGCAATGTGTTTATGTAGAGTAATTCAAGCCTTAAACAAAACTACTCCCACTGAAGTCGGAATCCCTCCGCAAACTCCTAGTGATTCAAGATCCGAGTAGCGCAAGCTACTAGTGAGCTTTAGCATCATTGCTAGCCAACTTGTCTATCCGATAAGCAACTCCTTGCTCATCATATCTCTATACGACTCTTGTTGGTCGGGTAGGTATCTTATACCCCGGCTCCCAACCTTCTTTGCCACAAGGCCCAAAACCATTTTGATAGCCTTGTCAAGTTAACCTGATGCAGTGCATGTCTGTGTCCAACACGAACCCTCCAGTTCAAGGACACCTAGTAGCACCTCAATTTTATGAGCCCACCACTAGACGTACTTCATGTGCGATAGTGCAACATCCGGAATGGCAATGTTCTTGATATTTATGAGGGATCTTTCTACCATTATAACATGTATAGAAACAAGAAGCAGTATCAATCACATATAAACATAAATATGTGAAATAGTATGGCTCCTTCATGGGCATCCTTCCATGGTCGGCTCCAAGTCCGATGACCAGGGCGGAACTCCATCTTGTTCGTCACGCCGGGTCACCAAAGCCTCGAACTTGATATCTGTCCTCCAACTACTACAACTAGTAATGAATTTATAGAGAATAACAAGTCGACACATAGGTCGTTATACAATATAATGACAACACTTTGGTTCCTGCCGACTGACAATCATGACAGGTGGGTCATGTTAAATTACACACATGCATCACATACATATGAGCCATACTATTCACATCAAACCTTCAAAAAAAACATGCATAGAATCGCATTCTATCGGTTTGTGTGATCGTGTATGAAATACAAGGCGCTATGCACACACCGGCTGACATTTTCGGAAATCACAGATCAAATTTGTATTCCGATCATGCCGAATTTTCTTATCTCATCGATCTCATCAATCATCGTGAACCCGATTTGGATCTACGTTTCACAGTTAACACCAACGGCGGAAACCGGCCAGTAGGGGTAGGTTGTGTCACGACCTCTTCGATTCTGATTGACAGAAAACATAGTCTTATAGACCTCGATGTGTAGTTCATCTCATCAACCATGCACATAGACGATCTTATGAACGACGACAGATCTCATCCGCCGCCTACACATATCACATATGCTACCGATCTGAACAACCTATAGCAGTGGCTCTAATACCACTATTGGGTTCTACCATAGGTGCATCACATGCAAATTAAAAAATTCCTACTCACAGAACAACCAAGAACATGCTACGGAGAGGGATCACAGATCGTTACCACTAGACGGGCAGTGCTGAGCAACGAAAGTAGAGTTGCGGCAGCACGTTCACATGGTCCATCTCCTCCTCGTCCAATCTCCCTCGACTAGTCGGTCGTTGGGTCCTCTCCCTCGAATAGCTGGTCGCCGGATCTCGCGTACATGTTCGTCGGGGAGAGCAAAGTGCACCGCCTCTAATGGTATCTGTGCGTGGAGGAGGAACACCATGCGGCAGACTGCTAGGTCCAATCACACAGTCGGCGTCGGGTGGAGGCGGCTAGTTGCAACACATGCAAAGTGCTACTGACGGCGCCGAAGCGATCAAATGAATAAGTGTGCCACACCTCCACTATATATAGGCATCTGTTGCGGGCTCAACTCTTGGGCCTCGCACGGATCTTGAAGCCCACGTGTTGCTTCCCTTAAGCGCACGACCCTTTATGTTCTTGTTCACTTGGTCACGAGTCTGATCACATTCGTCTCGGCTAGTCGATAGCGGCATCTAGCAAAGCTAGCCGACTCCGAGTGTTCGATGAAGCTGGTTAGGCGAACATGTACTTCACACTTCTATTCCCTTTGCCACACGATATATGTGGTCATGCTCAAGGCATCATGGTCATCCTTGTTGTTGCACGACCTCTTTCTCGTTCCGGTGAATCCGACCAACACTTCGAATTATCTCATAATCGTCATCACATGGCCATGCTTATCCAGGTCGGATCGCCCGAGGGGCCCAGAGTATATCTCTCTTGATCGGAGGGCAAATCCCATCTTGCTCGACCATGTCTCGCAGCATGGGTCTGGAAAAGCACGAAACCTACCTTTGTAACTACCCAATCACGGGGTAGCGTTTGGTCAGCCCAAAGCAGGTATGTAACGATCCCCTGTACATGCGCCAGCTCAGGTCTTAAGACATAGAACGTATGTTGTACTAGAGACTCACAGATGACCTATCGCTGCGTCTCGTAGTTGGGTCTGTCCAACTCAAACCTTATCTCAACTCGGATCCAACTACGTCGAATCTGGCCAGATCTTTATGAGTCCATATTATCCGACTAGCATCCAATGCTACATGGTCAGTGAGGCCGGACCATCCGTTGTGTTATATGCTAGTCTAACTAGTTACGCGTCCACACAACCGTTTCGACTAGGGACCATTTAGGATAATCATCATACAATGCATAGTCTCACAAAATGTCACGTACTTGTTAATACACATAGGAAATATCATCATACATGATTGACTCTAGGGAATATCTCCACCAGTCGCCCACTTGCACTAGAGTCAATCAAATAGACATCGAATGCCCATAGCTCTAATGTGCCCCTGATACCGGGCAAACCCGTGGGTGTCGATCTTCCATGAATTGGAGGGGAAAACCACAAGAACACGAAGAACATGGGGATAAACAAGGAGAAATCACAATAGGAAACACTCAAGAACATGTCCAATCACACATGCACTAGACTCAAAACCACACAAGATCCACAAGGTACAAGAACAACAAAGGGAAAGAAGGCTACGTGGCCTTGATATCCCGGAGGATCTTCCCTAGATAGGGGCCTTGACATCCATAGGATCTTCTCATGTAGAGGTTGCAATTCCAAGGGAGAGGGCTATGGAAGGAGCAATGCTCAACTAGTTTATGAGCTAAACCATTCTTAACCCTAGAATGGAGGAGGGGGTGGAGTATATATAGTGCTATCCCACGAAGGGGTAAGTGAGAGAGGATACATGGACTTTGGCCCGTGTCTGCCCGCACAGGGGGTGGATGTCTGGGCTAAGGGACGGATGTCCGAGGCTTCATGGGGGTGCCAAATGTCCAAGCTGAGGGGCAGATGTCCGCAGCTTCATGGGGGTGCCGGATGTCCGGGGCTCGGGTGTCTGGTTTCCACGAGGTTCGGGTCCTGGCGCGCCGGATTTCTGGGGTGATGTCCGGATTTCTGGTAGGGGCCGATGTCCGGGCCGAGGCCGAATGTCCGACATCTGTAGCTGTTCTGTCTTGGCCTTGGAGTTGTATGGATCTCCAGGGGCCTGATGTCCGGGGCCTGCAAGGTTGCTTTGCCTTCTTCCATAATCGCTTACATCCTTCCCTCACGGATGGTGTAGTCATCCATCAAGCTCCGACAATACCTATGTGTTTAAACAAGGGGAGTGTCAAGTAGTATATCATCCTCGAAGGGGCCAAGTGAACACGTGTAAAGGAGACGATTCACCTTTATATAGGTGAAGTAGTTGTGGCACGTGGCACTTGGCAAACAGACTCTTGTCATGGTGATGTCCATGGGATGCTCCACATCATTCCCTCCCCCTTGTGAAAGATCCGTCCTCGAATGAAAATGAAAATCACCATGGGAAGGAGATGGTGTCGCCGTGTAGAAGTCGACGATCACCAAGCGCTCATCATCATCAAGATCTAAAGGTGCACTTTCCAATGTCTCACCGTCTAGTAATTCCTGTGAAAGGAGCAAATACAACAAACACTTCAAATATGGTTAGCGTTAATGCATAACCAAGCGTTCAAGTGGTTAATCACCGCACAAGTGTTGTCATCATGCATAACATATGGTGTGGCAAGGGATTGTGGCATAACAAGTAAGCATACAAACTAAGCACAATCTAAGGCGTCATGGGAACAAGCATGAAAAATGGAGGTAGAGATGCTAATATGTGTGACAAGATAATAAGCATCTACCTCATGGTCATAGCAAACATGTGCAAAGTGCTCAATGAAGGGTCTATGGTAGGCATAGGAATCATTCGCAACACCAAATAAAATGAAGTGTCTAGACACACGGGGCAAGTGCAAGACAATCCAAGCATAATATGCACAATGTGTAGTGAAGATAATGAGGCACTCAACATAGTAGAAAGAGCAAGTGTTCATCATGTGTGAGGCAATCAAGTCAAGCATGTAGCACACAATGTGGCATGGCAAATGTGAAGAATGGACATTGTTGCAAGCAAGCATATGAAAAGTGAAATCAATCCACAAGTTGGATGCAACACACAAGGTATATATGTCATAAGGCATAGCAATGTAGCAATCGTGAGGAAAAGCAATATCACTAACATGTGAGCAAGTAAGTGGTCCAAGATGACCAATATATGTCATGATACAAGCAACACAAGTAGGATGAGCCACAATATCCATACTCAAGAAGGATGTCACCTCAAAAGCGTGACCGTGTGCGTCCGACACAATGTCAATGCGCAAGCAAGTGCGATGTAGAAACGCCTCGGTGTAGCATGTCTCACTCTCAAGAGCTCAAATCGTCAACTCACGTGAAGTGGAAGTTGACATGTAGTTGAAGTATCCTACACATGCACAAAGAAAAGTAAAAAATGTATATTCATGGTACATAAACACATCACCCATCATGATGGTTCTCTTCTCTTGCACATAACCATTAGGATCAAAAGTGCATGAGCAATATGATGCAACAATGGCTATATTCATGGCACTAGGCATATGGTGCAAAGAAGGAAGGAAAGCATGCTCAACATGAAAGATGTCACAAGCTCCACTAATATGAGACAAAGCTATGGAGGGAAAATCATTAGAAAGATCAGAAGCATTGTTGCACTCAATACATGGCAAAGCAGTGAGCATGAAAGAGGCAACATATGGAGACACATTGCAATAAGAAATATCAACCATGTGCGAAGCATGGTAATAGTTGTCGTCAACCACAGAAAAGGAGCACATTGGTGATGCAACATAAGCAAGTTTAGTGACCATGTTGTGCAAGCTAGTAGTGCAAAGATGCAACATATTAGAGGAAATCATGCCAATCATGTCATATGACAAAATAGTAGGCATAGAAAATGCACATGACATATCACCAGCACAAGAACAAAACATGATAAATGTAATGTCATAGGCATGGGTCACAAAGCAAGCATGGAAATAACAAGTAGTATCTCCACCAAACTCGCAAATACACATACAAATGTGATAACCATGGGCCATATGTAATGCAAAGCATGGGTCACCAATGTATGGCATAGGCATAGAAATGAGCATATCAAGCAAAGTGAATATGGCAATATAGGCAAAGGATATGTAATGCACAATAAGCCATAACCATGTGAGGGACATGTAGAAGTGATGCGCGTAGTCCTTCTGCGAGGCGAATGGTTGGATACACATTCTGATGAATCCCAAAGCATCGGTGCTCTTAAGAGCTCTTTTCATCAACTCATGGGATTGTGAGGTTGACGGGTATTTATGAGTACCTACACACAACAAAGGCAAATGGAAAATTGTGTGTGCACGGTATATGTAGACATCATCCGTTAGGATGTGCATGTGTTCATTAGCACGAAATGTCCAATGCTCAAAGAAATGAGATGCATGATATAGGAACATGTCATCCATCATGAAAGGTTTGTTATTATGTATAGCATAATGGAGACTAGAAATATGTAGTGCATCACTTGGAATTTCAAGAGCATTGTTATTCGTGATATGCTAATGGTGCAAAGAAGTATTGTGATCATGGAATGGATTGGATGGAACAAAATCTCCTAACATGCATGAGGAAACTATGGGGGTCTCCTCATGTGCAATAGCGGGAGCATAATGTGGAGAGTATGCACAACATCCAAAACAAGGCATATCCAAAGTTAAGTGGTCATGGCATGGCATATGAGAGTAATGCGCAAATGATGCAAAGGAAGCATGACAATATCACTGCAAGAAAAACAAATGCCAATAACCATGGCCTTGTCGTCTATGCCATATAAGAAAATTGGATTGATTTTTATAGGATATGCATGTGCACTACGGTGAGTTTGCAATGATGCAATATGAGAAATCTCACTCATAGCATGTGACAATTCAAGCGGATTATCAAACATGGTGTGACCAATAGAATGTTCACATGATATCCTATGGAGTATAGCATCACAACTAGGTAATTCAACATGCTCATCATCATATTCATCAAAAATCGGTGGCACATCTAAGCATAAAGAAAACATAGTATGCGAAGTATCCATAAGGTGATCAACATCATGCAAGCAATCAATATTAAGATAGACCACTAGTGGGACAAGAGCATCACCTTCACCTATTTTACCTTTATCATTCGACTCATGTGGTGTAGGTGAGGTGGGAGAAACCAACTCATGGTCATCTTCATTGTGATGGAACCATGTGGGGGTGCATCATCATCCACCATGGCCATCGCCATTCTCATTGGAGGGATGGACTTGGCGAGGGTAGGAATGTTGTCGTGTAGGAGGCCTTGCACCAAAGAAGTAGACACAATAGGAGTAGAGGTTAAGTTGTTAGAAATCATAGTTGCCTCACATTCCATCTCATCTACCTCACACACTAAGTGGTGTGGCTCATCCACTCCCTCTAGGTCGGTGTACGCAAACTCACATATGGTGGAGTCACTCGTCTCACTCAGATGGTGGGGGTTGTGGCTCTCATCACATGTGAATTGTGGCAACTCATCATATATGGGGCTAGTGGTGGTCACGCTCATCCTCTCATTGGAAATGCACTCAATGTCACATACGGTGGAGGCACTCATCTCACTCAAGTGGTAGTGTCTCTCCTCACATGGAAATTGGGGCATCTCATAATATGTGGGTGTTGGAGAGATGTAGGTGCAAACATCTCCATGCTCAACACCTTTCGCCGCCGTGGATGAAAATATAATTGTAGCTCAGATGAAAATATTTTAGCTCAGATGAAAATATAATTGTAGCTCGGATGAAAATATTGTAGCTCGGATGAAAATATTTTATACATGAAAGTTTCTCAAAAAAATCCCACGAATCCGAATACACAAGCCCGTTCGTCTGTCATGTGCTCATATCATAACGAGCGTGGAACTTTTCCATCGAATTTGTCTGTCCGGTAGTAGCCCGTGACCCAGAAAATATCATCACATATTCTTCCGATCCATCTGTGACATGTAATACTGTGTTAGTGCATATCTAGCTCTGCATATTACCATGGCATGCATTGGGTTGCATATGTCTGCCTTGTATGTATTATTTCTCCCCCTCTTCTTACCGATAGACACCGAGACTGATGTTGCTGCCAGGTACGACTACAACACTGATGATCAGGCCTTTGCAGCAGAGCAGCAAGGCAAGAAACCCCCTTGATCATTCCGATATCGCCCCTCTCTTTCCCTCTCATACTTGCATTAGCTTTTGGTATTGTTGTAAGATAAATCCTACTCTAATGCATAACCTATTTTTTATACTACTATTGTACCGACTTTCATATCACCTTCTTAGTATAGGTTGACTAGTGATCTCCTGTGACCCTGTAGTCCCAGTTGCCCCTGTTTCTTCATCGACGACTCGAAGTCTCGGTCAACCGACTGACAAGCCATGCCCGTCACATTCACCGCACACCTCCCCCCTAGTTGTACGACTCTGTAGAGCTACTATCGAGCATTGAGGGTGAAATTTCATGAAGTACTCATGATGCTAACTCTATAGTGAAACTAGTCGATCGTGGTTATCGAGGGTGATTCCTCTTTCACCACTCCTGACGACGACTCTATCGTGCAACCCCTCAAGCGTAGACCATCGAGGGTGAGTCCTCTCTGGTCACCTTGACGGTTACATAAGGTGGGATCCTTCGAGGGTGATTCCTCGGGTTCCCCTTGGTGTTATATACACACACGGTTACATTTACTTTACTGTTGATACATGATGTGGTCAGGATGAGCGGAGGGTGTTGGTCTAATACGACGAGGTGTGGCTACGCATTTTGGGCCCTTGCCACAAGACCTCTAGATGGGGCGACGAGACCACATATGTGTATCGCACTCGTCACTGCAATTAATAATATGCTAATGGTTTGGGTATTTGATTTGAGTTGGTCATTTGACCTTTTCGCACTAACCTTCACATGGGAGAAGTTATGGGTACTCGGTGTCGTTGTATCAGCCGAAGCTCTTCGGACGTCAGCAATGGAGCGGCACCCACCCGAGTGGTCCACGACGGCATTGATCTTGTATTAGTGATGCTAGGACCGATCTCGGCTTTCCAGGTATCATGCAGGAGTGCAAATGGTGAGTGGGCCCATGACCCCTACGCACTTAGGAGTAGACTGACGGGCTGGCCTCTCTGTTGAGCTTAGGTAGGGTGACGACGTGTTGATCTCCGAGGCCAGTGATACGTCTCCAATGTACCTATATTTTTTATGATGGCATGCTATTATATTATTTGTTTTGGATGTTTATATGCATTAATATGCTATTATATATTATTTTTGGGACTAACCTATTAATCTAGAGCCAAGTGCTAGTTTTTGTTTTTTTCCTTGTTTTTGAGTTTTGCAAATATGGAATATTAAACAGAGTCCAAACGGAATAAAACATGCAGAAGGAATTATTTTGTAAGGAAACAAGTCATCCAAGCTTGTAGTGCACGTCAGGGGAGGAGCCACGACACCACAAGCCTGCTAGGCGCGGGGCCCCCGAGCCGCGCCTAGCAGGCTTGTCACCTCCCGGCAGGTCTCCTAACCCTAATTATTGGCCTATGAATACCCAAATATTCCCCCAACACCAGAACGAGCCACGCAAATACTTTTTCGCCGCTGGAAGCCTCCGTTCCCGAGAGATCCAATGTTGGAGCCTTTTTCGGTAATCTGCCGGAGGGGGTTTCGATCATGGAGGGCATCTACATCAACTCCATTGCCCCTCCGATGATGCTTGAGTAGTCCACCATAGACATACGGGTCCATAGCTAGTACCTAGATGGCTTCTTTTCTCTCTTTGGTCTTCAATATCATGTTCTTCATGATCTTCACTAAGATCTATCCGATGTAATCCTCTTTTGTGGTGTGTTTGTCAAGATCCGATGAATTGTGAGTTTATGGTCACATTATCCCTGAATCTTATTTGAATCTCCTCTGATTTCTTATATGAATGGTTTCATATCCTTGCAAGTCTCTTCGAGTTAATGGTTTGGTTTGGCCAACTAGATTGGTAATTCTTGCAATGGGAGAAGTGCTTAGTTTTGGGTTCAATCTTGCGGTGTCCTCACCCAGTGACATAGTAGGGGTAGCGAGGCACGTATTGTATTGTCGCCATCAAGGGTAACAAGATGGGGTTTTCATCATATTGCTTCAGTTTATCCCTCTATATCATGTCATCTTTCTTAACGTGTTACTCTATTCTTCATGAACTTAATACTCTAGATGAAGGTAGGAGTCGGTCGAAGTGTGGAGTAATAGTAGTAGATGCAGAATCGTTTCGGTCTACTTGTCACGGACGTGATGCCTATATGCATGATCATTGCCTTGGATAACTACATGATTATTCGCTTTTCTATCAATTGCTTGACAGTAATTTGTTTACCCACCATGATATTTGCCTTCAAGAGAGAAGCTTCTAGTGAAACCTATGGCCCTCGGGTCTATTTTCCATCATATATTTTTAGATCTATACCTTGCTGCAATTTATCTATCTTTTACTTTCCGCACTCATTTACATCTATCTCTTTCAGATCTAATACTTGCAAATAACCGGGATTGACAACCCCTTTTTAGCGTTGGGTGCAAGAGTTTGATTGTTTGTGTAGGTGCAACCACTGGTGTCTTGCTTGTTCCTCCTACTGGATTGATACCTTGGTTCTCAACAACTGAGGAAAATACTTATCTACTTCGTTGCATCACCCTTTCCTCTTCAGCGGAAAACCAACGCAGGCTCAAGAGGTAGCAACAAGGATTTCTGACGCCGTTGCTAGGGAGGATACACATCAAGCCTACCAAGTACCCATCACAAACTCATCTCTTGCATTTACATTATTTTCCATTTGCCTCTCATTTTCCTCTCCCCCGCTTCTAAAACGATTTTCAAAAAAAAAAGATTTGCCTTTTTATTCACCCTTCTTCCGTTCGTCTTCCCGTTTGCTAGGTTTGTTTGTGATGCCATGTGCCTTCTATTTGCTTGCATCTTCGCTTGCTAAAAATCTATTGATATGTATCCTCATCCACTTGCTAATCTTTTCAAAAGACCGAATTATGATGAACACATTTCTAGTGAGTTGAGTGCACTTGCTTATCTCTACGAAGTTTTGCTAGAAAATCATGAAAATTTTGATGAAGTGAAAATTATAAGGTGATTCATGATATATCCTTGAATGAAAAGCATGATTGCCATGTTGTTAGTATTAATTCTCTAAATATCCATGATGCTAATGATATATAAAACCACAAGCTTGGGGATGCTATGCTTGATAAAGATGATATTTTTTGTTCCCCCAGTTTTGGTGATGACAAGCATGCTATAATTGCTCATGAAAAGAATGATTTGTGTGATAGTTATATTTTGAGATTTGTTCATGATGCTATGAAAAAATATTATGAGGAAGGGACATATGCTTGTAGGAATTGCAATAATATCAAGTTTCCTCTTTATGTGTTCAAAGTTTTGAAGTTATGCTTGTTTTGCCTTCCTATGCTAAGTGATTCTTGTTCCCATAAATTGTTTGCTCACAAAATCCCTATGCATAGGAAGTGGTTTAGACTTAAAAGTGCTTGCCATGAGATTCATGATGCTTTCTTGCATATTTCAATTACTACTTTTTATGTGAGCATCATTGACATCATTATGCCTAGCTAGGGGCGTTAAACAATAGCGCTTGTTGGGAGGCAACCCAATTTTATTTTTGTGTTCTGTTTTTGCTTCTGTTTTTGAGTGTTTCCCACATTCTTACTTTTGTAGTAATTTGTTTTGGTGTTTTAATTAGTGTTTGAGCCAAGTAAAACCTTTGGGGTGATCTATGGTACTTGTTGATTTGATCTTGCTGAAAAAAGAAACTTTTGCGCTCAGTCCAGGATTTTTCTAATTTTTTTAGAGAGTCAAATTGATCTGAAATTTGAAACAAGATTGATATATAAATTTCCCAGGTTTTCCTCATTTTTCAGAATTGTTTGAGGTACATAAGTATACAGAGTTTCCAGATTGCTACAGACTGTTCTGTTTTTGACAGATTCTATTTTCTTTGAGTTGTTTGCCTATTTTGATGAATCTATGGGTTGTATCATGTGGTATGAGCCATGGAGAAGTTATATTACAGTATGTATAGCACAAATATAAATAAAGAATGAGCTCAAAACAGTACCTAAAGTGGTGATTTATTTTCTTATACTAACGGATCTCACGAGTTTCTTGTTAAAGTTTGTGTTGTGAAGTTTTCAAGTTTTGGGTGAAGATTTGATGGACTATGTACTAAGGAGTGGCAAGAGACTAAGCTTGGAGATTCCCAAGGCATCCCAAGTCATATTCAAGGATGAGAAAGAGCCTAAGATTGGGGATGCCTCGGAAGGGGAGAGACGAGGGGAAGCATCTAGGGTTGCGAGGGCTCGCCGATGCCATAGGAAAGCCAATTCTATTAAAAGGGGGTAAGGTTTTGTTGGTGAACAAAATGCTCATATGTGCACAAGTGATAGTCACCAAAAACATCCACAAACTCTCCCACCAAAGTCTGTCCAAACCCAAACACTAAAAACCGGTGCAACCAACATTCTACACTCGGTGCCACCGATTCCAAACCCTAGACAGACTCAGCCAATCCCTAGCTTTTCGGTGCAGCCGATACTGCATTCGGTGCCACCGAGTTGGGCTGCCAACTTTATGTTATGCAGGTTCATAGTTTCGGTCCCTCCGAGATTGTTGAATCGGCATCACCAAGATTGTGCATTCTGACCGTTGGTCACCTTATCGGTGCAACCGAGATTCCTATATCGGTCTCACCGATATTCATAAGTTGCTAACTTTAAGTCACTTCGGTACAACCAAGATTCACACATCGGTTCCACCGAGTCTGACTTATTGTGTGTAACGGTTGGATTTTTGGAGATGCCTATATATACCCCTCCACCACCACCTACTCGAAAGACAAGCACTCAGAACTGTTCCCCACTCATATCTATGGATTTTCTAAGAGAGAACCACCTACCCTTGTGTTGAGGTCAAGATCTCCCACTCCAACCATATGGATCTTGATTTCTAGCCTCCCCAAGTTGCTTTCCACCAACCCCATCTCTTCTACCAAGCCAAATCTGTGAGAGAGTGATTGTGTGTTGAGGAGTGTATCATCTTGAAGCACAAGAGCAAGGAGTTCATTGCATTACCGAGCCTATTACCTTTTGGAGGGTGGTGCCCCCTAGATTGGTAAGGTGTCGCTTGGGAGCATCCTACTTCGTGTTGTGGAGTGAACCAAGAAGTTTGTACGGGCAAGGAGATCGCCTAATTCGTGAAGATCTACCCGAATAAGGCTAGTCCTCCGTGGACGTAGGCCGTCATGGTATAGTCAAAGTTGCTTCTTCCTGGAACCCTCCATGGGTAGAGCCCTTTGTGGAATCTCGCGACCATTACCCTGCATGGGTTGAAGACTCCATGAACATGGACGTATGATAGCACCACCTATCAGAACCACGGGAAAAATCCTTGCGTCTCCAATTGCGTTTGATCTCCATATCTCAACTCTTTACTTCTTGTGCAATGTCTTTACTTTTTGCTACCATATTTGTTGACATGCATGTGTAGGGTAAATAGACTTGCTAGTCTTGCTAAAACTGTTAAAATCTGCCAACCAATTAACTTGGGAAAAGCTTAGGTTTTAATTTCCTGCTAGTAGTCAATTCACCCCTCCTCTAGACACTCTTCTAGTGATCCCTCAATTGGTATCAGAGCATTGGTCTGCATTGCTTCGGTTTAATCACCGAGGAGGAAGATGGATGTGTCTAGTATAGGGAGTTTGAGTTGTAGAGTGCCTATTCTTGATGGAGAGTACTATAGTCAATGGAAAACTCTGATGCTTGAGCTATTTAATGAATTTAAATTGAGAAAATATGTTATGCGCCCTTATGAGCCTCCTATTGATTCCTTGCATCCCACACAAGAAGAGGAAATTGATATGCTATGCAATCTTAGAACTGTTAATCTTATTGTTAGAGCTTTGCCTAGAAATGTGCTCAACCAAATGAAGAATTTTGAGTGTGCTTATATGTTGTGGAATGATTTGGAAAAATGATATCCAAACTATTCATTGAGTAGTCTCGATGAAATTCTTCATAAAACTATTGCCTTTCCCAAAATGACGCCTAGTGATCCTAAGTTTGATAATTGTCGATTTGAGCTTAGAGACCTCATGCGTGCTAAAGGAGATGTTACAGCTATCAACAATATCATTATAGAGGCCCTTCGCATTCATAAACTTGAACATTGTCATGATCACCATCCTAACGAATCTCTTGTTCTTTATGACGAGGATTTCCCACTTGATGATGTCAATGTGGAACATGGCTATTATGATGAAGATGAGCTGTTCGACATCGAGTATGAGAAGATCATGAAGAATCTAAGTCTCATGGAAAACTTCAAGGATTACATGTCCGAAGGAAAAGAGTGGATTCTAAACAGCGGATGTACCGATCATATGACTGGAGATAGAGAAATGTTTGAAGAGATCACACCAAACCATGGACAGCGAAGGTACGTAACGTTTGGAGACAACTCCAAGGGTAAGGTACTTGGTCTTGGTAAGGTGGCCATAACCCATGATAGCTCTATTCAAAATGTTATACTCGTTGAATCTCTTGGCTACAATCTTCTTTCCGTATCTAGACTTGCTGACTTCGGTTTCAATGTGTTATTCAGGTAAGTAGATTGCCAAATGTTTCATCAAGATAATCATAAAATTTTCTTTACCGGTATCCGTAGATGTGATCTATACATTGTTCATTTCACTAAGACATCCAAGCCTCGCACTTGTTTAATTGCTAAATCTTCTAAAGGTTGGATTTGGCATAGAAGATTAGGACATGTTGGCATGCCTAATTTAGACAAGCTTATTAAAGGTGATCATGGATACGTCTTCATTGTATCTATAATTTTTGATTGTTTCATGCCAATATTCTACAACTTTCATATACTTTTGGCAACTTTTTATACTATTTTTGGGACTAACATATTGATCTAGTGCGCAGTGCCAGTTCCTGTTTGTTGCATGTTTTTTGTTTCGCAGAAAATCCATATCAAACGAAGTCCAAACGAGATAAAAACTTACAGAGATTTTTTTTGGAATATATGTGAATTTTGGGAAGTGGAATCAACAGAAGGCGGTGCCCGAGGGGACTACAAGCCTGGAGGGCGCGCCCTAAGGGCTTGTGGCCACCCCTTAGGTCGGTTGGAGATGTCCTTTAACCGCAAGAAAGATATTTTTATAAGCAAAAATCCCCTCAAAATTTCAGCCTGATCGGAGTTACGGGTCTCCAAATATTTAAGAAACGGTGAAAGGCCAGAATCGGGGAGCGCAGAAACAGAAGGAAACAGAGAGATCCAATCTCGGAGGGGCTCTCGCCCCTCTGCCACCATGGAGGCCATGGACCAGAGGGTAAACCCTTCTCCCATCTAGGGAGGAGGTCAAGGAAGAAGAATAAGGAGGGGGATCTCTCCCCCTCTCTCCCGGTGGCACCAAAACGCCGTCGGGGCCATCATCGTGATGGCGATCTACTCCAACAACTCTGTCATCTTCACCAACACCTCCATCACCTTCCCCCATCTATCTACAGCAGTCCACTCTCTTGCAACCCGCTGTACCCTCTATTTGAACATGGTGCTTTATGCTTCATATTATTATCCAATGATGTGTTGCCATCCTATGATGTCTGAATAGAGTTTTGTTATCCTATTGGTTGATTGATGATCATGATTGGTTTGAGTTGCATGTTTTGTTATTTGTGCTATCCTATGGTGCTCTCCGTGTCGCGCAAGCGTGAGGGATCCTCGCTGTAGGATCTTGAAATGTGTTCATGATTCGCCTATGGTGGGTTGCTAGGGTGACAGGAGCATAAACTCGAGTAGGTGGGTTGTTGCATATGGGAGTAAAGAGAACTTGATACCTTATAATGCTCTGGTTGGGTTTTACCTTAATGATCTTTAGTAGTTGCGGATGCTTCCTAGAGTTCCAATCATAAGTGCATATGATTCAAGTACAGAAAGTATGTTAGCTTATGCCTCTCCCTCATATAAAATTGCAATAATGATTACCGGTCTAGTTATCAATTGCCTAGGGACAATTCCGCAACTCCTACCACCACTTTTCCACACTCGTTAAACTAACTTAGTTGTTTCTTTATCTAAGCAGCCCCTAGTTTTAATTTACGTGTTCATTATTAGGTTGCAAACCTATCCTATCACACCTACAAAGTACTTCTAGTTTCATACTTGTTCTAGGTAAAGCGAACGTTAAGCGTGCGTAGATGTGTATCGGTGGTTGATAGAACTTGAGGGAATATTTGTTCTACCTTTATCTCCTCGTTGGGTTCGACACTCTTACTTATCGAGAAAGGCTACAATTGATCCCCTATACTTGTGGGTTATCAAGACCTTTTTCTCGCGCCGTTGCCGGGGAGCAATAGCGTGGGGTGAATATTCTCATGTGTGCTTGTTTGATTTATCACTAAGTATATTTTATTTGCTGTTCTAAGTTGTTCTCTATCTTTAGTTATGGATATGGAACACAAAATACCAAAAAAAATAGGTGTACTTGCTACTCATGGAGATGCGGAACCTCCTAAAACCCTCGATGCTCATTATGTGAAAAAGATTATGCATTACTTTGATAATCCTGAGAAAACCCCATCCAACTTGATAATGGGATACACGTTGGATCAGCGTGAATACTTTAGGGATTATCGCTTATCTCAAAAAGGGAAACACTTATGGGATCAAATTAGAATACTAGGATGGTTTGCTTGGGATGCATGCTCGAGATGTGACTTTACTTGTTGCTCTAATATAGAAGCTCGACACCTTACCTTTCAATGCAAATTTAATGATAATCAAACCTTAACTTAATATGATAAAAGTATTTATGATTACTATGATGTGGAATGAATAGAAGAATTTTTTATTTTTAAAGGTGCTTATGAAATTGCTTCTTTGCTTGAAAAGTATGATGATGATGTTCCTTACGAATCTGAAATTTTTGCCATACTTAAATATTGCTATGAGAATTATGATTGCAATTATTATACTATTGAATTTATTGAAAGAATGACCGCTGCTTTGAAAGAGACTAATATCTTGTAGGAAGCTATGGAAGAAGAAATTGCTGAAACTGTGAGCTCATTAGATGAAAAAGAAGAGGAGGAGAGTGAAGAACAGAAGGAGGAAGAGAGGATTAGCTACCCGTGCCCACCTTCTAATGAGATTAATTGTCCAACTCATACATTTTTTAATTTCCCTTCGTTCTTATCGAAGGATGAATGCTATGATAATTGCTATGATCCCTTGGATTCGTTTGAAATATCCCTTTTTGATGAACTTGATGCTTGATATGCTTGTGGCCATGATGCCAATATGAAAGATATTTATGGAGATGAACTTGCTATAGTTCCTTATGTTAATAATGAAATTGTTGCTATTGCACCCACGCATGATAGTCCTATTATCTTTTTGAATTCTCCCAACTACACTTTATCGGAGAAGTTTGCTCTTATTAAGGATTATATAGATGGGTTGCCTTTTCTATTACACATGATGATTTTCATAGATATAATATGCATGTGCTTGCTTCTCCTACTTGCAATTATTATGAGAGAGGAACTACATCTCCACCTCTCTATGTTTCCAATACGATAAAAGTGCAAGAAACTGTTTATACTATGCATTGGCCTTTACTTTGTGTGCATGAATTGTTCTTTTATGACATGCCGATGCATAGGAAGAGAGTTAGACTTTGTTGTTGCATGATATATGTTAATTTGTGCTCGATACTAAATTAAAAATCATTGTTAATTAAAATTGTCTTTCATATACCTTGGGATCCGGGTGGATCCATTACTTGAGCACTATATGCCTAGCTTAATGGCTTTAAAGAAAGCGCTGCCAGGGAGACAACCCGGAAGTTATAGAGAGTCATTTTATTATGTTGTGTGCTTTTATAAAGTTTAAAAACAAAAAAATAAATAGGGGAACCTAAAACATCTTCAAAAAGAGAAGTGAAAGTAAGAAGGACGAGCACCATTGAAGTGGGGGAGCTCCTTGAACTTTGTTCATGCCCATGGAAACTTTGCAAATCTTGATTACAGAAACTTTTCAACAAAAATAATTATCCCCTTGTATAAATACATTGTATTATAAAAATAATGTGCCAAGATTTGCCTTTAGGATGATTAGATTGCTTGTTTGGTGTGTGAAGTGCAAAAACAGAAACTCTGGCTGTAGTGCGTGAATTTAATTTTTTTACTAGAATGTCAAAAGTTTCTCGAATTTTTACACAGTACTGCTATGCAAATTTTTTATTTTGTCCTAATGTTTCAGAATTTTTAGAGTTACATAAGTATGGTGAATGTCCAGATTACTATAGTATGTCCTATTTAAGATAGATTCTATTTTTTGATGCATTGTTTTGCTCGTTTTGATGAAACTATCGATTGTATCGGTGGTATAAGCCATGGAAAAATTATAATGCAGTAGCTAAAATGGAAAAATAAAATATGAATTGGTTGGCAACAGTACATGAAGTTGTGATTTGCTTTATTATACTAACGGATCTCACGAGAGCTTTGTTAAGTTTTGTGTGATTGAAGTTTTCAAGTTTTGGGTGAGATCACGACGGATTAAGGAATAAGGAGTAGAAAGAGACTAAGCTTGGGGATGCCCAAGGCACCCCAAGGTAATATTCAAGTACTCCCAAGAAACTAAGCTTGGGGATGCCCTGGAAGGCATCTCCTCTTTCTTCTAACAACCATCAGTAATTTTACTTGGAGCTGTATTTTTATTCTTCACATGATATGCGTAAATCTTGGAGCGTCGTGTGCTTTTTATTTTTATTTTAATAATGCACCATGCTGGTATGAGAAAGTCCTTTGTTTATTTATAGAAGTGGCTTTGCATCTCACTTATATCTTTTGAGTATGGCTTTGTAGAATGCTGCATGTGCTTCACTTATATCATTTGAAGTTTGGATTGACTGTTTCTCTACACCTAGAAAACTGCCATTTGTAGAATGCTCTTTTGCCTCACTTATATTTGTTAGATCATGGGCATATCTTTTGTATAAATAATTAAACTCTCAGGCTTCAGTTGTACCTATTTAGAGAGTTAACAGGAGTTGGTCATTCACATGGTTGGTCATAAAATCCTACATAAAACTTGTAGATCACTGAATATGATAAATTTGATTCCTTGCAATAGTTTTGTGATATAAATATGGTAATATGAGACACATGATAGTGAGTAATTGTGAATTGGATAAATACTTGTGTTAAGGTTTGTGATTCCCGTAGCATGCACGTATGGTGAACCGTTATGTAATGAAGTCGGAGCATGATTTGTTTAATGATTGTCAACCTTTGTGTGATGGTCGGGAGCGCGCGATGGTTAACTCCTACCAACCTCTCCCCTAGGAGCATGTGTCTAATGCTTTGTTTGATAACTAATAGACTTTTGCAATAAGTATGTAAGTTCTTTATGACTAATGTTGAGTCCATGGATTATACGCACTCTCACCCTTCCACCTTTGCTAGCCTCTATAGTACCGCGCAACTTTCGCCGGTGCATCAAACCCACCTTCCTCAAAACAGCCACCATATATTTTCCTCAAAACAGCCACCATACCTACCTATTATGACATTTCCATATCCATTCCGAGATATATTACCATGCAGCTTCCATCGTTCCGTTTAGTATGACATGGACCATCATTTTCATATTGCTTTGCATGATCGTAAGACAACTTGCATGATGTTTTCATGGCTTATCCGTTTTTTGATGTCATTTGCTAGGCTAGATCGTTACACATCCCGGTATCCTACCGGAAGCATTCATATAGAGTCATATTTTTGTTCTAGGTATCTAGTTGGAAGTAAATAAAAGTGTGATCATTTTCGTTATTAGAGCATTGTCCCGTGTGAGAAAAAGATGATGGAAGCTATGATTCCCTCACAAGTTGGGAGGAGTCTCCGGACTTTACGAAAAAATAAAAGATACCAGCGAAGCCCAAATAAATAAATAAAGAGGCCAAAGATGCCCACCAAAATAAAAAAAATGAGAGAAAGAGAGCAGGGACAATTGCAACTATCTTTTTCCACACTTGTGCTATGACAGCCCGAGACCGACGTTCCAGAAGATTCCCCTTAGTTTCCGTTTTCGGCTGTGTTCCGTTTTGGTTGTTGCATTCTTCATCGCATCATTTGCATCATCGGCATTGCATCGTCTCCCGTTTTCGAAAACTTGCATCCGTTCATAGTTGCCGGTTCTCTCCGTTTCGCCGTTGCCCGTTTCGAGTTCAGCCACACATGCACGCGCCCACGGCACCGTTAAATAAAACCGTTTTTAAGCGCGCGCAAAAATATTCTCGGATTGAGTTGAAACTTGTCGTGCGGTCTTGTTATAGCTTAGGTAGACCGCCCGTCGAATTTCGTCGCAATCCGAGATCGTTAGATACCCCGTCGGTCAGTCGCAGCAGAGAGGTTATCGGTTACCGTTGGACGTTTCTCGGTGTTTTCGATCGTCGTGCCACGGGTCGCACAGTTCTCTCTCTCTTCCCCTCTTTGCCCGTCTGCACCATCACCGCAGCTCAACCCTCCGCTTCCGGACCGTCGGACCGACACCCGGCAGTCCGAAATCGGACAGTGCCAGCTAACCCTAGCCCCCTTCCCTATTTATAACCCCACCTCGTTCCGTGTGCCCCAACCCTAGCCAGCCCTCTCCTTCTCCCTCCTCCAGCCTCCAGCCCGCCCGAGCCCATCTGGGCCCGTTCGAGCCCATCCGGGCCCGAATCGCGTCTGGAGCTCTCCCGGAGCTCCTGCCCGAGCTTCCATGGCTGCTCCCGTGCCCGTGCCCGTGCTCCCCGTCGCCGGAGTCCAGCCGCAGCCCCATCAAGTCGTGCCTCGCCGGCCGGTCGCCGGAGCGCCGCCGCCGCGCTGCCCTCTCCTTCCTCTCCTCCCCCTCGCCCCTCTCCTCGCTCGCAGGTGCGGCCGCCGCCAGCCGCCATGGCCGCCGCCGCCAGGAGCTGCCCCGCCGCCGTCAAGCGCCGCCGTCGGGCGGATCCGCCCTCCCGGCGTCGGATCCACCCCTCCTGCGCCTCCAGCCGTGCCCCTGCACCCTCGCCTCGCAAGGTCGCCGCCATGGCCACGCTCGCCTCCGCTCGGGAGGAGCACGAGGACGAGCGGAGCGCTCGCTCAGCCGGCCAGCCACGTGGGCCTGGCCCAGCTGCAGGCGTTGACCGGCCCAGGTCCTCTCCAGCGCCACTTGGGCCGAGCCCACTAAGGTGATGACCCCCAGAGCCCTTATATGCCGCACGTGCGCTGTTTAGCTATAAATCGCGCACTGCTAGTTGGGCCTTGTAGCAGTTTAGGCCCAATAGACGGTTTTTTTTCCTGTTTGCGATTTTAGTAATTATCCGGGATTTCTGTTAATTGCAGATTAGTCCCTGATTTAACTCTGTTAATAACTTTTAATCCGGACATCGCATGTAAAAACTTTGAACATGTAAAATGTTTAGAAAATTGCATAGATTAATATTTTGCCATTTACACCCATGCCATAATTAATTAACCTATCATTTCCTGCATTTTGCATCATATGTCATATTAATTGCATTTTCACAATTAAATAATCATGCTTCAAAATTAATTTAATCTCATAATAAAAATGTCCATCTCAATTGCATTGCATTTTCATGCACGGTATAATTGTCGGACTCTCGTTTGCATTTATATTGCATTGTTGAAATGCTTTCCCGCGAATAGGCCTATACCGAATATTTTACTGTGATTAAATTCCTACATGAACCTAATCATATTATATATGTTTTCGGGGTAGAAAAATCCATTTGATTTATTGGTGCATTTAGTTTTGTAATTTGAGCATGTTTGTGTGCATGTCATTTTCACCGTGATGCCCTTTTGTCTTTTTCGTAGTAATTAATTCGGACATGATATGGAAATATTTTCAACATGAAAGTTGTTCTTTGATATGTGTCCTAGCCCATGGACATTTTGCTTGTCATAGAAATGCATGTTTAGGTGTTGTTTTGTTGTTGTCAACTTGCTATGAAAATCTGTTATTTTGAGGGTCCTAAATATTTCTAAGTCTGGAATCTGTTATATTTTATTGCTGTATTGCCATGTGATTTTGTAGTGATCTAGACCTCTTTTGTGGTTGGTGTAATGGAGTTAATTGTTGTTGGTATTGCCCTCTAGTATGATGTTAAGTTTCATGCCATAATATGATTTGTAGCATATAGTTTCACTGCTGTCAATATGCCTTCGTGATAAAAACTGCACTGTCTAAAACTGCTATTTTCACTAAGTCTGAAACTGTTATTAAGTAGCCTTCTTGTGAGCTTCCTACCAAGTGATCCATGCATGTTTTGCTTATGATATGTGTAGATGAAATGAAGTGGATGTTGTATGCTATTGCCCCATGCTTAGTTTGTGCATTTTGAAGTCTTGTAGCTTGTTGTTATCATATGTTAAAATGCTAAGTTGCTGTTTTTGGCAGATTTCAACTATAACTTGTTTCGAAGATTGTGGTTGAACCGTAGCTCCGTTTGGGCATTCCATATATGAAACTTGCTTAGAATCTCATGTAGTTGCATAATAACTTGTTGCATTCATGATTTGAGATGTTTGTGATTGCATTTCCCATGCATTTGCATTCATGCCATGTGCATCTTGTTTTGCTCGTATCGTTTGAACCGTAGCTCCGTTTGAGATGTTCTATATATGTAAATCGCCTAGAATTACATGTAGAATATCATGGTATGCTTTATTCTGCTGTTTAACAAACATAATATATGTTTAGATCAGATCTGGACCAAATTCTTAATTATCATATGGGGTCATTACGGAAATGCTATAAGTTGTTTTCGACCTCAGTTAAGATGCCTAGATAGGTAGTTTACTTAAGCTTCACCTCTTGCCATGTTTAACAACATTTAATATTGTCATGTACCTAACGGCAATAAACTAAATAATTCAAACGTGGAGTTTCGTCAATATGTAACTCGTTGCATATTGAGCTTCACTTAATGTGTAGTCCTTGATGGTTGTGGATTGTCTTGCATTGCATATTTAACCGGACATGCATCATATCGTTTGTGCATCGTGTTTTGCATATGTTGTGGTGTATCTTGTGTTGATTGTTTGTTTCGGATTGCTTATTCTCCATAGAGTTCCGAAAGCGTTCGGAGTGTGAGGATTCGTTCGACTACGTTGGTCCGTCTTCTTCATGGACTCGTTCTTCTTCCGAGCGGGATCTCAGGCAAGATGACACATTTCCCTGGATACCATTACTATCATTCCCATGCTAGTTGCCTCGTCTATTATCGTTATGTCTCGCTACCTACCACTTGTTTGATAAGCCTCCCATCATTGCCATGATAAGCCTCTAACCTCTCCACAACCCAGCAAAACATTGTTTGGCTATGTTACCGCTTGCTCAGCCTTCTTATAGCGTTGCTAGTTGCAGGTGCTATTGCTTCCATGTGCCAACATGAACATTCTTTTGTTATATCACAATATTGCTGCTATTTAATTTAATGCACATATATACTTGGTAAAGGTGGAAGGCTTGGCCTTTTTCTCGGTGTTTTGTTCCACTCTTGCCGCCCTTAGTTACTTGTGAACCAGTGTTATGTTCCGTAAATGAGCGCTCCTAACATGCTCGGGGTTGTTATGGGGACCCCCTTGATTTTCGGGTTAGAATAAAACTTGTCTGGCAAGGCCCAACATTGGTACTACATTTGCCTAATAATTAATGAACTTGCATAGGGGATATTTTTCCGGACCCCGTGGATAATTTAATCAACCCCCAGGCCAGTGCTCCTCATGAGTGTTGGTCCAAACTAGAGCACTATGCGGGGCCAACCCAAGGCAACTTGGGAGATTTCTATCAGGCCTCCGTATGCGTAGCTTATCCGCCGTGTCCTGAGAACGAGATACGCGGCTCCTATCGGGATTGTCGACACGTCGGGCGGCCTTGCTGGATTTGTTTTACCTTTCTCGAACGTCTTGAGTGAGGAACTCTGATTTTCTTCGGGTTATCTCGAGATGTTGGATTTCCTTTGGAATTGCGTAGGAAGATCACGAGATCCGTGGTTGAGGTTATTCCCGCTGAGTGTGGTTACTTTGTGATGGACGAGTTGGAGCACCCCTGCAGGGTTAAATCTTATCGAGAAGCCGTGCCTGCGGTTATGTGGCAAACTTGGATATTTTGTTTAACACCCGGTCATAGCAAACTTGAAGTAAACACTAATAAAATACACCAACTGTGTGCGTAACCATGACTGTTTCTTCTCGTGAGTCCTTATCCGAAAGAGAACACGGTGGGGTTATGTTTGACGTAAGTAGGTGTTCAGGATCAGTTAGTGATCATTGCTAGTTCACATCCGTTATGCGTAGACCACCATACTTTAATTTCTGTACTCGTAAGTTAGCCACTCAAATAAATGCTTAGTCGCTTGCTGCAGCCTCACCACTTAACCATACCTTACCTATTAAGCTTTAATAGTCTTGATACCCTTGGAAATGAGATTGCTGAGTCCCTGTGGCTCACAGATTACTACAACAACAGTTGCAGGTATAGGTAATGTGATGATCTGACGTGAGTGTGTTGCTTAATTTGACTTGGAGTTCTTCTTCTTCTTCTTCTTCAATCTTGGATGGGTTCCAGGCGGCAGCTTGGGATAGCAAGGGTGGATGTCATTTTGTCGTTTGATTTCGTCCGTAGTCGGACCCTGCTCTTATGTATGATGTTTGAGATGTTATTGTATTGCTGTGACTCTGATGTAGCTTGTGGCGAGTGTAAGCCAACTTCATATACTCATCTCTTCTGTACATGTACTTGTAATGATATCCATTCTTGCGAACGCATCGAGATACGCTTCTATCCCTATCGAGGCCCTCGTGCCCAAATAAGGATAGGACCGCATCTTGGGCGTGACATGTGCTTCAAAGTAGCACCATGATCTTCATGATAGAGAGTCTCCTATTTTGTCACTTTCATATAACTAGTGAAATTTTTTGCGCGACCACTTAGTTTTCTTTTTGAGCTTTCATACACTTATAGCTCTAAGTGCATTCGTTGCATGGCAATCCCTACTCACTCACATTGATATCTATTGATGGGCATCTACATAGCCCATTGATATGCCTAGTTGATGTGAGACTATCTTCTCCTTTTTCCTCATCACCTTCACCATATTCTATTCCACCTATAGTTCTATATTCAGGGCTCACTTTCATGTATTGCGTGAGAGTTGAAAAGGTTTGAGAACATAAAAAGTGTGAAACAATTGCTTGACTTGTCATTGGGGTTGTGCATGATTTAGATACTTTGTGTGGGGAAGATGGAGCATAGCCAGACCATATGATTTTGTAGGGATAACCTTCTAAGGCCATGTTATTTTGAAAGGAAACGATTGCATTGTTGGTGTGCTCAAAGTATTACTGTTTTTATGTCAATATAGACTATTGTTTTGAATCACTCATATCTTAATATTCATGCCATGATTAGATTATATGATCAAGATTATGCTAGGTAGCATTCAACATCAAAAATTATCTTTTTTATCATTTACCTACTCGAGGACGCGCAGGAATTAAGCTTGGGGATGCTCATACATCTCTGTCGTATCTATAATTTTTGATTGTTTCATGCCAATATTCTACAACTTTCATATACTTTTGGCAACTTTTTATACTATTTTTGGGACTAACATATTGATCCAGTGCCCAGTGTCAGTTCCTGTTTGTTGCATGTTTTTTGTTTCCCAGAAAATCCATATCAAATGAATTCCAAACGGGATAAAAACTTACGGAGATTTTTCTGGAATATATGTGAATTTTGGGAAGAGGAATCAATAGAAGGCAGTGCCCGAGGGGCCCACAAGCCTGCAGGGCGCGCCCAAGGGGATAGTGCGCACCCTGAGGGCTTGTGGTAACCCCTTAGGTCGGTTCGGGATGTCCTCAGGCCGTAGGAAAGATATTTCTATAAGGAAAATCCCCTCAAAATTTCAGCCCGATCGGAGTTACGGATCTCCAGATATTTAAGAAACGGTGAAAGGCCAGAATCGGGGAGCGTAGAAACAGAAGGAAACAGAGAGAGAGATCCAATCTCGGAGGGGCTCTCGCCCCTCTGCCGCCATGGAGGGCATGGACCAGAGGGTAAACCCTTATCCCATCTAGGGAGGAGGTCAAGGAATAAGAACAAGGAGGGGGGCTCTCTCCCCCCTCTCGCGGTGACACCGGAACGCCGTCGGGGCCATCATCGTGACGACAATCTACTCCAACAACTCCGCCATCTTCACCAACACCTCCATCACCTTCCCCCATCTATCTACAGCAGTCCACTCTCCCGCAACCCGTTGTACCCTCTACTTGAACATGGTGCTTTATGCTTCATATTATTATCCAATGATGTGTTGCCATCCTATGATGTATGAGTAGATTTTTGTTATCCTATTGGTTGATTGATGATCATGATTGGTTTGAGTTGCATGTTTTGTTATTGGTGCTATCCTAGGTGCTCTCCGTGTCGCGCAAGCGTGAGGTATCCTCGCTGTAAGGTGTTGCAATATGTTCATGATTCTCCTATGGTGGGTTGCTTGAGTGACAGAAGCATAAACCCGAGTAGGTGGGTTGTTGCATATGGGAGTAAAGAGGACTTGATACCTTATAATGCTATGGTTGGGTTTTACCTTAATGATCTTTAGTAGTTGCGGATGCTTGCTAGAGTTCCAATCATAAGTGCATATGATTCAAGTAGAGAAAGTATGTTAGCTTATGCCTCTCCCTCATATAAAATTGTAATAATGATTACTAGTCTAGTTATCAATTTCCTAGGGACAATTCTGCAACTCCTACCACCACTTTTCCACACTCGTTAAACTAACTTAGTTGTTTCTTTATCTAAGCAACCCCTAGTTTTTATTTATGTGTTCTTTATTATGTTGCAAACCTATCCTATCACACCTACAAAGTACTTCTAGTTTCATACTTGTTCTAGGTAAAGCGAACGTTAAGCGCGCGTAGAGTTGTATCGATGGTCGATAGAACTTGAGGGAATATTTGTTCTACCTTTAGCTCCTTGTTGTGTTCGACACTCTTACTTATCGAGAAAGGCTACAATTGATCCCCTATACTTGTGGGTTATCAATCATATACTTGGTGTTAAAGATGTTATATTTTACAAAGATAAACTTTGTAGTGCTTGTCAAGCTGAAAGCAAGTAGGTGGAAGTCATCATGTTAACAATATCATGACTACTAGGAGACCACTCGATTTACTTCACATGGATCTTTTCGGTCCCAATGCGTACAAGAGTCTCAATGGAAATTCCTATGGTCTAGTTATAATTGATGATTTTTCTAGATTTACGTGGGTATTCTTTCTTGATGATAAGTCGCGGGTTCAAAAGATCTTCAAGAACTATGTTCGCAAAGCGCAAAATCAGTTTGAATTGAAGATCAAGAAGGTTCGAAGCGATAATGGATCGGAGTTGAAGAACACCCATGTGGATACCTTTCTTGACGAAGAAGGTGTCTCACATGAGTTCTCGGCCACGTACATGCCTCAACAAAATGGAGTTGTTGAGGGGAAGAACCGGACGCTTATTGAAATGGCTAGAACGATGCTTGACGAATACAAGACGCTAAGACACTTTCGGGCAGAAGCCATGGAAACATCATGTCATGCCACAAACCGACTCTACTTGCACAAGCTTCTAGGTAAAACGGAATACGAGCTACTCACCGGTAACAAACCCCAAGTTGGATACTTTTGAGTATTCGGCTCCAAGTGCTACATTCTTGGCAAGCATCGTCGTACTAAATTTGATCCTAAATCTCATGAAGGATTCCTACTTGGTTAGGGATCAAATTCTCACACTTACCGTGTCTACAACAACTTCACTCGAAAAGTTGAAGAGACGGTAGATGTGAAGTTTGATGAATCTAATGGTTCGCAAGTCGAACAATTGCCAAATGATGTAGGTGATAAGGAGCCTTCGGAAGCCATCCTAGATTTACCCATCGGCAAGATTCGTCCCATGGAGGTGAAGGAAAGTACTTCATCAACTCAAGTGGAAGCCCGTACATCACGATAAGGTGAACCACAACATGACATGGAGGCATCCACTAGCAGTACACGACAAGATGATGAAGAGGAGGAAGTACATCATGAAGATCCACCACAACCTCCTTCACCACCAGCTCAAGGGAACGACACCTTCAACAATAATGAAGACGAAGGAGATGATGAAGAAGAAGCTCCACCATCCAACAATTGGAAGCTGACACGAGTTCGAGCACAAGTGACCAATAACCATCCCCTTCAACACGAGTTCGAGCATGAGGCCTTTATATAGGCATGAGGGGGTAGCTTGGAATGTAAGCTAGAAGGGGTAGCTTACATCCCAAGCAGCTTCAGGTGTAAGCTACCATGGGTAGCTTACAAGTCAAGCCACATGTAGCTTGTGGACTAAGCTATGTCTGTCCCCTGGTGCACTTTACAAGTCAGTGTCCAGGGGACAGGTTACACTGTAGATAGTACTGCGTGACACCCATGTAGTGCGCTACTGCTCGCCACCAGTGCACTGCCACGGGATGTGTCTGTCTGGTCCGCACGTGTCCGATGGGATGTCGTAGTTGCCCTTGGGCTACCGGCTGGCGGGCGCGGCCGACTGGTCAGAGCAGCCGACCACGGGCATGAGTCGGAGTAGCCGGCCCAGGCGGGCAGGCACCCCGTCCAACTCGCCGTCTTGGGGTACCCAGGGGTCATCCCCCCGACAAACCACCTAGTTTTGTGAATCCTAAGAAACCTAATCGTGTTTACAAGCTTCATAAAGCCATTTATGGTCTTAAGCAGCCCCTCGTGCTTGGTACAAATGCTTAATGAAGTTTCTCATTGAAAAGGGTTTTGAAATTTGTAAAATTGAAGCAACCTTGTTCACTAAGAGTGTTAATGGTCAATTATTTGTGTGCCAGATCTATGGACGGAGGGTCCACCGGCCTATGGGCATGGAGCCCTGCCGAAGGCGGACGCAGGGTCCGCCGACTGTCGAGCATGAGGCGCTCCCGAGCGCGGACGGAGGGTCCGCCGGCCTGTGGGCGTGGAGCCCTGCCGAAGGAGGACGTGGGATCTGCCGGATGTCGAGCGCGAGGCGCTGCAGGGCGTGGACGGAGGGTCCGCCGGCTGTCGAGCTTGAGGCGCCGTCGGCCGTGGACGGAGGGTCCGCTGGCCTATGGGCGCGGAGCCCTGCCGAAGGCGGACGCGGGGTCCGCCGGCTGTCGAGCGTGAGGTACTGTCGGGCGCGGACGGAGGGTCCGTCGGCCTGTGGGCATGGAGCCCTGTCGAAGGCAGATGCGGGGTCTGCCGACTGTCGAGCGCGAGGCGCTGCCAGGCGCGGACGGAGGGTCCGCCGGCCTGTCGGCGCGGAGCCCTGCCGAAGGCGGACGCAGGGTCCGCCGGCTGTCGAGCGCGAGGCACTGCCGGGCGCGGACGGAGGGTCCGCCGGCCTGTGGGCACGGAGCCCTGTCAAAGGCGGACGTGGGGTCCGCCGGCTGTCGAGCGCGAGGCGCTGCCGGGTGCGGAAGGAGGGTCCGCCGACTGGTGGGCACGAAGCCATGCCGAGGAGTAGCCTCTGAGCCTCTGGGTGAGGAGGTTCCTCATGGACGATCGTGCAAAAGACAAGGTTAAGTCGGCACAGATATATCGAATATTTGATTTTGGTAGTGCATGAGCTTTATGCAAGGGATGGCGACTCGGTATCGTTCGATCCCCTTAAGTCTTTTTCATGTTCTCTCAGCTCTTTGGCTTTTGCTCTTGCTAGCCAAACTGCCGGGAGCCAGTCTGTAGCTGAGACGAAGAGTGGGCCACAGAATGGTGCATACAATACTCAGACTTCGGGAGAAGACTCGACCGAGCAGATACTCATAAATGAAATGACCGGGTCGCCCAAGTCATTTTCTCCCTGGACGCCTTTTGCGTGTGGCGACCTCCAGCTTCTGCTCTCGCTAGTCAGACAATCACGGTGCGGTCTGTAGCTGAGACAGAGAGTGGGCCTTCGGTCCCGTGCACGCTACTAAGCCGTCTCGAGGGAACGAACGTATCGGGCCAAGCGGCCAGCCCTGGGCCAAGACTAGCTGGCGCCGGGGCGAACAATAGGGCAGTAGAATGAATGCGGAGATAGCCCTCGAAGGTCGCTCGGGGTTAGTTGTTCTATGTGTAAGGTGCAGGGGTATGCGCGTGGGGATCTCACATTGCATTTGGGTGCCGGCGAGGCAGTTTTGTCGATGTCGGCCAGCGTGGTTTGTAGCCGATGTGGTCCTCCTGACGCGTGCGAGGCGCTGCCGGGCGCGGACTTGGGGTCCATCGGCTGTCGAGCGCGAGACGCTGCCGGGCACGGACGCGGAGTCCGCCGGCTGATGGGCGCGGAGCCCAACCGAGCGCGGACGTAGGGTCTGTTGGCTCATGTGCGCAAGGCGCTACCGAGGGCGGACGCGGGGTCCACCAGCTGATGAGCGCGAGGCGCTGCCGAGGGCAGACGGAGGGTCCACCGGCTGGTGGGCGCGGAGCCCTGCTGGGCGCAGACGTGGGGTCCGCCGGCTGATGTGCGTGAGGCATTTTCGAGAGCGGACGCGGGGTCTGCCGGCTGATGTGCATAAGGGCACTGCCGAAGGCGGGCGCGGGGTCCGCCGGTTGATGTGCGTGAGGCGCTGCCGAGGGCGGACGGAGGGTCTGCTGGCTGTTGAGCATGCGGTGTTGCCGAGGACGGATGCGGGGTCCGCCGGCTGATGTGCGCGAGGGTGCTGCCAAAGCGGACACGGGGTCCGCCGGCTGGTGTGCGTGAGGCGCTGCCGAGGGCAGACGCGGGTTCCGCCGGCTGGTGTGCGCGAGGCGCTGCCGAGGGCGGACGCGGGGTCGGCCGGCTGGTGTGAGCGAGGCGCTGCCGAGGGCGGACGGAGGGTACGCCGGCTATTGAGCACAGGGTGCTGCCGAGGGCGGATGTGGGTTCCGCCGGCTGATGTGCGTGAGGGCGCTGCCGAAGGCGGACGCGGGTCCGCCGGCTGGTGTGCGCAAGGCGCTGTCGAGGGCGGATGCGGGTCCGCCGGCTGGTGTGCGCGAGGCGATGCCGAGGGCGGACGCGGGGTCGGATGGCTGGTGTGCGTGAGGCGCTGCCGAGGGCGGACGCGGGGTCCGCCAGTTGATGGGCGTGAGGCGCACCCTGGGGTGGGCGTAGGGTCCGCCGGCTGGTGAGCGCGAGGCGCTGGCTGGAGTAGCCTCCGAGCGAGGAGGTTCATTGTTTTTGACACCGACGAGGCCGTTTGTTGTTGAAGATAACTGACGCGGCTATTCGCCAGCGCAGCACGCCGGCGCACCTGCTGGATGTAGCCGTCGAGCCCATGGCGGTCAACGTCTGTGCCAGCCGGCCAAATTTGACCGGCCGGATGGCGAGACAGGTAGGCAGCCAGAGCCGGCCCGGTGTCAAAGTAGACGGCCAGGCCAGACCGGCGATGCGAGTCGGCTGTCTGAGCGAGGACGCAGGTGTCTTCTCTCTCTTTTTGACACCGGCTCCACTTTTCTTCTATCTTTGTCTTGTTGCGGGAGCCAGCCAGGAAATGCGCATGGCGCAGCCGGTGTTGGCAGCGTGGCCACCGAGCCGGCGGGCGAAGGCGAGCCGGTGCCGGCCGGCGACGGAACGTGGTGCAGCCGACCACGGCGCGCGACCCGGGAGCCGGCTGGCAGGGCGCAAGGGGCGACAGCCGGACGGGGCACGGCAGCGGCAGCTCGTCGGGGTGGCGACTCGGCGCCATGGGCCGGAGCGGCGAGGCGAGGCCGACACGTGGAGCGCAGGCGGGGGGCGTCACGGAGCCGACAGCCGGACGGGGTGGTGGCCCGGCGCCGCGGGTTGGAGTGGCGAAGGCGAGCCAGAGCCGTCCGACGGCGGAACGCGACGCAGCCGGCCATGACGCGTGACCCGAGAGCCGGCAGGCGGGCGCAAGGGGCGATAGCCGAACAGGGTGCGGCAGCGGCAGACGGCCGGGGTGGCGACCCGGCGCCACAGGCCGGGGCGGCGAGGCGGGGCGCGCGGAGCACAGGTGAGGGCCGGTGCGCGTGTGGCGCGCGCAGTGGGAGCCGGGTACCTGCGTGAGTCGACGGGCTCAGGCGCGGCCACGGGAGCTTGCGCAGAGCGAGGCAGCGGTGGGGCGGCGGGGTTGTCGTCGCCGGAGGTGGAGACGGCCCCGACGGAGCGGGGGCGTCGCGTCGCTGGAGGCCAACCGGTGAGGCGGAGGAGGCCTCGGGCGCTGAAGTCGGAGGCGAGTGGAGGAAGCGAAGGCGCGGGCTGGGAGCGTGGCACCGGAGCCGACAAGCCAACGCGAGCTGGAGGGAGGCAAGGCAGGAGGTCGCAACGACGGGACTTGCGGTGGGACGGTGCAAGGCGCGACCGTGCGTGCGCAAGGGGTGGCGCGGCCAACCGAATGCTCCTGGCGAGGCAGGAACTTAGCGTGGGTTTCGGCAGGGTCCCCCGAGCAGGCGCTCATCGTCTTCGCGATGGAGCAGAGCAAAGGCGGCACATGACTTGGAGAGGCGGGTTGGCCACGACGGATTGCTAATGGGGGAGAGCGCGGACCTGGAGATGCCAAACGCGCCACCGCAGGTGCCACCGCCCACGCCCTCCCCACGGCATGCTAAGGTGGAGGTGACCGAGCCGGTGACGCGGGGTGGAGCCAGCAGAGGAGGCACGTGAGGGCCGGAGCTGGCCGATGCCCAGAGTTGGCCGGGGGCGCTCGTGCGGGGGCGGAGTAGGCGAGCGTGGCGCGAGCATGTGGAGGCTGCAGGCGATAGGGAGGCGTCGGCGCATAGCCGCGCTGCCACGGACGCCCGCGCGGAGGCCGGGGATGACGATGTGGTCAATGTGGAGGCGGACGGTGCCGAGGCCGATGGTGAGGACGTGGCGCACCGCACGGTCGTCCCAAGGCGTGCTGATGTCGAGCCATCGGGCGATATCGGAGAGACATCGGCGACGCCGCGCTGGCGATGATGAAGATGGCGAGGTGGATGACGAGGACGCGGCGCTCCGCGCGGCCGCCCTGGGGGCGACTTGATGTCGAGCCCTCGAGAGCGCCGGAGAAACGGCAGCGACGGTGCGGCGAAGATGACGAAGATGGTCCCGCCCGGACCGCGGTTCCAACAGCAGCTTGCCCCACGGTTGGCGCCAACTGTCGTCGTTTTCTCACGAGGAGTCGCACGAGACGGCAGATGCCATGGGGTGGCTTATCGAGGTGAGAGCAAGGCTGCCATGCATGATCCAGGACAGGTATGCGAATGGCACGCAGTGGTTTATCCAGGTTCAGGGCTCGCCGGAGAGATAATACCCCTACTCCTGCATGTCTGTATATGTGTGGAATATCTGGTACATGGTTGCTCCTAGAGCTGTATGGGAGAGGAGAGCCATGAGGCTTCTTGCCTCATGTGTGTATGTGAGTACGTGAGAGTGGGAGAATGTGTGGGAAGCCAACCTCCATATGTGGTGGGCATGAGGCCTTTATATAGGCATGAGGGGGTAGCTTGGAATGTAAGCTAGAAGGCGTAGCTTACATCCCAAGTAGCTTGAGATGTAAGCTACGATGGGTAGCTTACAAGTCAAGTCACATGTAGCTTGTGGACTAAGGTTTGTCTGTCCCCTGGTGCACTTTATAAGTCAGTGTCCAAGGGACAGGTTACACTGTAGATAGTACTGCGCAACACCCGTGTAGTGCGCTACTGCTCGCCACCAGTGCACTGCCACGGGATGTGCCTGTCTGGTCCGCGCGTGTCTGATGGGATGTCGTAGTTGGCCCCGGGCTACCGGCTCGCGGGCGCGGCCGGCTAGTCAGAGCAGCCGGCCACGGGCATGAGTTGGAGTAGCTAGCCCAGGCGGGCAGGCACCCCGTCCGATCGCCGTCTTTGGGGTACCCGGGGGTCATCCCCCCAACAAACCACCTGGTTCTGTGAATCCTAAGAAACCTAATCATGTTTAGAAGCTTCGTAAAGCCCTTTATGGTCTTAAGCAAGCCCCTCGTGCTTGGTACAAATGCTTAATGAAGTTTCTCATTGAAAAGGGTTTTGAAATTTGTAAAATTGATGCAACCTTGTTCACTAAGAGAGTTAATGGTGAATTATTTGTGTGCCAGATATGTGGATGATATTATCTTTGGTTCCACTAACCCTCAATTTAGTGAAATATTTGGAAGGTTGAGGTCCGAGAAGTATGAGATGTCCATGATGTGTGAGCTGAAATTCTTTCTTGGATTGCAAATCAAGCAATCAAAAGAAGGAACTTTCATCTCTCAAACTAAGTATACCAAGGACTTGATGAAGAAGTTAAACATGCGGGAGTGCAAAGGTATGAAAACTCCCATGCCAACTAGTGGACATGTTGATCTTACCAAGGAGGAGGAACCGGTTGATCAAAAGGTTTATCGATCTATGATTGGTTCATTGCTATATCTATGTGCATCTCGTCCAGATATTATGCTTAGTTTTTGCATGTGTGCTAGATATCAAGCTACACCTAAGGAGTGTCATCTTTTGGCCGTGAAACCTATTGTGAGATACTTGATACAAACACCATTTTTGGCATTTTGTATCCTAAGGGATCTTCTTTTAACCTTGTTGGCTATTCCGATTCGGACTATGCCGGTGACAAGGTTGATAGAAAATCCACCTCGGGTACTTGTCAATTTTTAGGTAGATCTCTTGTGTCTTGGTCCTCCAAGAAACAAAATTCGGTATCTCTATCTACTGCTGAAGCTGAGTATATTGCTGCCGGATCTTGTTGTGCGCAATTACTATGGATGGCACAAACGCTTAAGGATTATGGAATCCATGTTAAAAATGTTCCATTACTTTGTGACAATGAAAGTGCTATTAAGATTGGTCATAATCCTGTGCAACATTCTCGAACTAAGCATATTCAAGTTCGACATCATTTCATTCGTAATCATATTGCCAAAGGAGATATTAATCTTAAGCATGTTCGCACTAACAAGCAATTGGCCGATATCTTTACTAAGCCACTTGATGAGAAAACTTTTTGTCACTTGAGGAGTGAGTTGAACATAATTGATGCTTCAAACTTGATTTAGACTCACTCGGATGCTTGCAAGGGCATGAGTTTTCTTGATACTTCCATGATATGAGTTTTCTTGATACTTCCATGATATTCTTAACATGTTATCTTATGCCATGGAATTCTATGCTCCCTTGTATTGCATCTAACCGTTTGTATGTACTTGGAAGAACTTCATTCCACGAGATTGCAACCAACTCCAATCATAAGCAATCTTGTCTTGACCAAGTATCCACGATCCCTCTTGATGATGGAAGGAAGAAGACAACAAAAACATATCCTTGACACATACTTGATCATTATTGCAAAATCTCAATTGGTATTATGTCAAATGGATATACCTATTGCTCTTCCTTGCATGACTAACCTTTGTAGGTAACAAGTGTACTAGAACGAGAAGGATTGCTCCCAACTCAAGATGTTCTTCATCAACCTCGAGCATCCTCAACAGGTTCACCTACTAGCAACGTCATCAACATCACTCAAAGGTATGCACTCATATCCTTGAAAAGGATTTACTCCAAGTCATGAGCTAAAGCAACTCAAGTGATATGAAGACATTAAAATGCTTAGTCAAAAAATGGTAACCCCATTTTGAGCTTAACATAGAGTATGACCTATGATCAAGTATTCTTGCTTGGCTCCTAAGTCAATATACTCTAATATAGGTGACCTAGTCACCTCCCATCACCTAGTTAAGAATCTTGTGTGGTTTGTTCTCTGTTTGTGTGATCTCTTGTAACCACTCAAATCTTCTCTAGATGATGTACTTCACTTTTCCTTTGAAAATATTTTCTTTTGACTCTTTAAAAACACTAACTTGATCCCTTATTCCTTCATTTCTGTTTTTGCCTCGGAGCCGCCGACTCAGATATCTCGGTTCTACTGAAATTGCAGACAAGCTGCACTACAAAATCTCGGTACCACCGATCTATTTGTCTCGGAATCACCGATTTGTTTTTCTCTTATTTGTTATTCTTCTGGTACTTCGATGATCCCTTAAAAAACTTAGGGGGAAAATAACAAGCAAAACTTAGGGGGGGATTGTTTATTCAAGGATCCCTAGCTCAAAGGAAGAGAAGATACCTTCAATGATTTCCTTAGTTCTTTCCTATGAACCCTACTTTCAATGACCATTGTTCTCGAGGATCCCTTCCTTGTCAATGATCCCTATACCTACTCCTAAATTTGACATTTTTGGAAATTAATGCCAAAGGGGGAGAGTAACAAAGCTTCATGCTAAAGGAGAGTTACATGCTTATGCAAAGGGGGATATGATTAAGGGTAGAGCAGATATCAAATTTATGCTAAACAATCCAAAGGGGGATAATAACAAAGCTTCATGCTAAACAAGGTGAGAATGCCAAAGCGGGGGAGAAAAACATGTTTGGAGAATATTATTGATCTTAATTTATTTTGCTGTTCACTTTATAATTTTCTCACCCTATCCAATCCCAATACCTACGTGCTAAGATTCGGGGGAGAGGATGATCCATCATTTTCATATCTAAAGGGAAGAAAATTCTAAATGATCTTGGAGACATACTAACCTTAAGGATTATCATCTTTTATATGTTCCCCATATCTTGGTATCTTTGAGTTCTATGGCCCTTGATTAGTAGAATACTCTTGTGTTTCTTAACATTGTTTTCTCAAGTGTGTTCCTACTACTAGAATGCTCAAGAACTCAAGGTAAGTATATGCATCATATATTTGATCAAGATGATCTCTTGCTTCTTGCACATATTGTTTGTAAGAGTGAAGTCTTGAACAAAGACACATCTCATTCATATATATTTTTATGCATATAGCCAAGACACACATGACTCCTTATATCCCTTCATCCATATGTGTGTCCATGCATTCCAAAGCAACTATCCTTTAATGGACTGCACACATTTAGGGGGAGCAAATCTAAGTCATGTGTCTCTCAAAGTCTTCATTATATCCATGCATATCATTATTTGAATCTTTTATTGTATGTTGTCATCAATTACCAAAAAGGGGGAGATTGAAAGAACAACATGATCCCTTGGTGGTTTTGATAATTCATGACAACATACATTGTCTCTTGGACTAACACTTTTATCTAGTGTATTTTAGATAATAGTCCATGGAGAGTTGGGTTGGCAAAAGGATTGTCGAGATTGTGGAATACCCCAAGATTCAAGGAAATAGGTTGGCCAAGCTTCAAGCAAGAGGACTCTACATTTTACATTTGTGAGAAATCACTTTGATTCCATAGGAAAGCCAATACTACTAAAAGGGGGTAAGGTTTTGTTGGTGAACAAAATGCAAATACGTGCACAAGTGATAGTCACCAAAAATATCCACAAACTCTCCCACCAAAGTCTGTCCAAAGCAAAACAATCAAAATTGGTGCAACCAACATTCTACACTCAGTGCCACCGATTCCTAACCCTAGACAGACTCAGCCAAACCCTAGCTTTTCGGTGCCGCCGATACTACATTCGGTGCCATCGAGTTGGGCTGCCAACTTTCTATTACGCAAGTTCACAGTTTTGGTCCCTCCAAGATTGTTGAATCGGCATCACCAAGATTGGGCATTCTGACTGTTGGTCACCTTATCGGTGCAACCGAGATTCCTATATCGGTCTCACCGAGATTCAAAAGTTGCTAACTTTAAGTCACTTCGGTACAACCGAGATTCACACATCGGTTCCACCGAGTCTGACTTATTGTGTGTAACGGTTGGATTTTTGGAGATGCCTATATATACCCCTCCACCACCACCTACTCAAAAGAGAAGCACTCAGAACTGTCCCCCACTCATATATATGGATTTTCTAAGAGAGAACCACCTACCCTTGTGTTGAGGTCAAGATCTCCCACTCCAACCATATGGATCTTGATTTCTAGCCTCCCCAAGTTGCTTTCCACCAACCCCATCTCTTCTACCAAGCCAAATCTGTGAGAGAGTGATTGTGTGTTGAGGAGTGTATCATCTTGAAGCACAAGAGCAAGGAGTTCATTTCATTACCGAGCCTATTACCTTTTGGAGGGTGGTGCCCCTAGATTGGTAAGGTGTCGCTTGGGAGCATCCTACTTCGTGTTGTGGAGTGAACCAAGAAGTTTGTACGGACAAGGAGATCGCCTAATTCGTGAAGATCTACCCAAATAAGGCTAGTCCTCCGTGGACGTAGGCCGTCATGGTATAGTCAAGGTTGCTTCTTCCTGGAACCCTCCGTGGGTAGAGCCCTTTGTGGAATCTCGCGACCGTTACCCTCCATGGGTTGAAGACTCCATGAACGTGGACGTATGATAGCACCACCTATCGGAACCACGGGAAAACTCCTTGCGTCTCCAATTGCGTTTGATCTCCATATCTCAACTCTTTACTTCTTGTGCAATGTCTTTACTTTCTGCTACCATATTTGTTGACATGCATGTGTAGGGTAAATAGACTTGCTAGTCTTGCTAAAACTGTTAAAATCTGCCAACCAATTAACTTGGGAAAAGCTTAGGTTTTAATTTCCTGCTAGTAGTCAATTCACCCCTCCTCTAGACACTCTTCTAGTGATCCCTCAATTGGTATCAGAGCATTGGTCTGCATTGCTTCGGTTTAATCACCGAGGAGGAAGATATATGTGTCTAGTATAGGGAGTTTGAGTTGTAGAGTGCCTATTCTTGATGGACAGTACCATAGTCAATGGAAAACTTTGATGCTTGAGCTATTTAATGAATTTAAATTGAGAAAATATGTTATGCGCCCTTATGAGACTCCTATTGATTCCTTGCATTCCACACATGAAGAGGAAATTGATATGCTATGCAATCTTAGAACTGTTAATCTTATTGTTAGAGCTTTGCCTAGAAATGTGCTCAACCAAATGAAGAATTTTGAGTGTGCTTATACGTTGTGGAATGATTTGGAAAAATGATATCTGCTGATTTTCTGAGAGAGAACCACCTACCCTTGTGTTGAGGTCAAGATCTCCCACTCCAACCATATGGATCTTGATTTCTATCCTCCCCAAGTTGCTTTCCACCAATCCCATCTCTTCTACCAAGCCAAATCTGTGAGAGAGTGATTGTGTGTTGAGGAGTCTATCATCTTGAAGCACAAGAGCAAGGAGTTCATCGCATTACTAAGCCTATTACCTTTTTGAGGGTGGTGCCTGCTAGATTGGTTAGGTGTCGCTTGGGAGCCTCCTACTTCGTGTTGTGGAGTGAACCAAGAAGTTTGTAGGGGAAAGGAGATCACCTACTACGTGAAGATCTACCCAAGTAAGGCTAGTCCTCCATGGACGTAGGTCGTCATGGTATAGTCAAGGTTGCTTCTTCGTGGAACCCTCCGTGGGTAGAGCCCTCTGTGGACTCTCGTGACCGTTATCCTCCATGGGTTGAAGACTCCATGAATGTGGACGTACGATAGCACCACCCATCGGAACCACAGGAAAAATCATTGCGTCTCCAATTGTGTTTGATCTCCATATCTCAACTCTTTACTTCTTGTGAAATGTCTTTACTTTCTGCTGCCATATTTGTTGACATGCATGTGTAGGGTATATAGAGTTGCTAGTCTTGCTAAAACTCTTAAAATCTGCTAACCAAATTACTTGGGAAAAGGTTAGGTTTTAATTTCCTGCTAGTAGTCTATTCACACACCCCCCCCTCTAGACACTCTTCTAGTGATCCCTCAAGGGGCCAGTCGTCGGATGGCCGACGTGTGGCCGGGGCGGAGCCGTGGCGGACATCCCCTATTGGAAATATGCCCTAGAGTCAATAATAAATTAGTTATTGTCATATTTCCTTGTTCTTGATAGTCGTTTATTACCCATGCTAGAATTGTATTGATTGGAAACTCAGATACATGTGTGGATACATTGACAACACCATGTCCCTAGTATGCCTCTAATAGACTAGCTTATTGATCAAAGATGGTCAAGGTTTCCTAGCCATGGACATGAGATGTCATTTGATAACGGGATCACATCATTAGGACAATGATGTGATGGACAAGACCCAAACTATAAACATAGCATATGATCGTGTCAGTTTATTGCTATAGTTTTCTGCTTGTCAAGTATCTGTTTGTGTGACCATGAGATCATACAACTCACTTACACCTAAGGAGTACCTTGTGTATATCAAACTGATATGTCTCCAACGTATCTACTTTTCCAAACTCTTTTTCCCTTGTTTTGGACTCTAATTTGCATGATTTGAATGGAAGTAACCCGGACTGACGCTGGTTTCAGCAGAATTGCCTTGGTGTTATTTTTGTGCAGAAATAAAAGTTCTCGGATTAATTTGAAAATTTATGGGGAATATTTTTGGAATTAATAAAAGATACTGGTGAAAGAATCAACTGTAGGGGGCCCACCACCTAGCCACAAGCCTGGTGGGCGCGCCCACCCCTAGGGCACGCCGGGCAGGCTTGTGGGCCCCCTGCTGCTCCTCCGACCTCGTTTTCACTTCTATATATTCCTATTCAGGGAGAAAAAATCAAGAAGAAGAGTTCATCGTGTTTCATGATATGGAGCCTCTGCCGCCTTCTGTTCTTCCTCAGATACAAGATCTGGAGTCCATTTTGGGCTCCGGAGAGGGGAAATCGACGCCTTTGTCATCACCAACCATCCTTCATCACCAATTCCGTACCGTTCGTGAGTAATCTCATCATAGGCTTGCTGGACGGTGATTGGTTGGATGAGATTTATCATGTAATCGAGTTAGTTTCGTTAGGGTTTGATCCCTAGTATCCACTATGTTTTGGGATTGATGTTGCTATGACCTTGCTATGCTTAATGCTTGTCACTAGGGCCCGAGTGCCATGATTTCAGATCTGAACCTATTATGTTTTCATGAATATATATGTGTTCTTGATCCTATCTTGCCAGTTGTAGACACCTATTACGAGTTATGATCTGCATCCCCCAGGGTGACAATAATTGGGATTCTTTCCGGTTATTACCGTAGTTTGAGGAATTCATGTATTCACTAAGTGCTAATGCTTTGGTCCGGTTCTCTATTAAAAGGAGGCCTTAATATCCCTTAGTTTCCAATAGGACCCCACTGCCATGGGAGGGTAGGACAAAAGATGTCATGCAAGTTCTTTTCCATAAGCATGTATGACTATATATGGAATACATGCCTACATTACATTGATGAATTGGAGCTAATTCTGTGTCACCCTATGTTATAACTGTTACATGATGAATTCCATCCGACATAATTATCCATCATTGATCCATTGCCTACGAGCTTTCTATATATTGATCTTTGCTAAGTTACTTTTCCGTTGATACTGCTACAAACACTACAAAACTGCTACTATCACTTTGCCACCGTTACTGTTACTACCATATTACTTTGCTACTGAATACTTTGCTACAGATATTAAGTCTTTCAGGTGTGGTTAAATTGACAACTCAGCTGCTAATACTCGAGAATATTCTTTGGCTCCCCTTGTGTCGAATCAATAAATTTGGGTTGAATACTCTACCCTCGAAAACTGTTGCGATCCCCTATACTTGTGGGTTATCAAGACCTTTTTTTGGCGCCGTTGCCGGGGAGCATAGCTTTATTCGCTGAGTCACTTGGGATATATATCTGTTGATCACTATGATGAATCTTAAAGATCCAAAAACCAAGATCTACCCCTCAACTATGAGGACAGGTAAGGAACTGCCATCTAGCTCTACACTTGATTCACCTTGTGTTATGAGTAAATTTGCGACACCACCACCTGCTAGTAATTCTGATATGTCTCAAGTAATTGATGATGCTACTTCTCTATGCATGATGCTTATGATGATATGTTGCTTGATGATACCGTGCCACTAGGTGAGTTTCTGGATGAACAAATTGCAAGAGCCAATGTTGAAACTGATAATATTTCTGAATCTCATGAAATTATTGAAACTGAACACTATGATACATCTGCTAGACCTAGCTCTCCTAGATATGAATTGCCTGATATACCTAAGGGATATATTATGGAAGGAGAGGTAGCTAGAGACTTTGTTGCTTGTGAGGATAGAGATGATCTTAAGAAATTGCTTCGAAAGTGGAAGGAAAAATCTTTGAATGCTAGAATGCAACATGATCCTAAGTTTGCTACTTCACCTATCTTTGTTATTGATAAGGATTATGAATTCTCTGTCGATCTTGAGTTAATTACTTTTGTTGAATCTGATCCTTTCGATGGTTATGAATCTGAAACTGTTGTGGCACATCTTACCAAATTGAATGATATAGCCACCCTATTTACTCATGAGGAAAAAAATCGCTATTACTATATTCTTAAGTTGTTTCCTTTCTCATTAAAGGGCGATGCTAAGATATGCCTTAATTCTCTTGCTCCTGGTTGTGTGCGTAGTCCCCAGGATATGATTTATTACTTCTTTGAAAAATATTTCCCTGCCCATAAGAAACAAGCTGCCTTGCAGGAAATATTTAACTTTGTGCAACTTGAAGAAGAGAGTCTCCCACAAGCTTGGGGGAGGCTTCTGCAATTACTTAATGCTTTGCCTGATCATCCTCTCAAGAAAAATGAAATACTTGATATCTTTTATAATGTACTAACCGATGCTTCTAGGGACTACCTAGATAGTTGTGTTGGTTGTGTTTCTAGGGAACAAACTGTTGAACAAGCTGAATTACTATTGAATAATATATTGAGTAATGATAATGATTAGACTATTCCCGAACCACCTTCAAAGCCAACTCCTAAGAAAAGAGGTATTCTATTCCTCAGTCCTGAAGATATGCAGGAGGCAAAGAAATCTATGAAAGAAAAGGGTATTAAAGCCGAAGATGTTCAGAATCTACCACCTATTGAAGAAATACATGGTCTTGATAACCTGACACACGTAGTCGAGGTAAAATTCTCTCAGTAGACTTGATGAAGAGATATTCCTTTTCATAAGTCTGCTAGTCAATGCTTGGATGAATTTGATAATTTTATTGTGAAGCCAGAAAATTTCAATGCTTATGTTAGTAGAAAATTGAAACATAATGCTTATATGCTTGATCGCTTGGGTGATCTTTTGTGTAGAACTGTCAATGATATTAAGCTTATTAGTAAACATGCATTCATGGTAACCACTCAAGTAGAACAAGTACTTAAGGCTCAGAATGATTTGCTTAATGAGATGAATAGTAAAGATAGTGATCATTCTGTTAAAGTTGTAACTAGAGGAGGTAGAATGACTCGGGAACCTTTGTATCCTGAGGGCCATCCTAAGAGAATTGAGCAAGATTCTCAGAGAGTTTATACTAATGAACCTATTCGTTCCAATAAGAGTAGGAAAAAGAATGAGATAGTACTTTGCATGCTACCAGTGAACCTGTTATAGATACATCTGAGAATCCAAATGATAATTCTATTTCTGATGCCGAGACACAATCTGATGATGAACATGAGCCTAGTGATAACATTAATAATGATGTTCATGTTGATGCTCAACCTAGTAATGATAATGATGTGGAGATTGAACCTGCTAATGATCTTGATAACCCACAACCCAAGAATGAAAGATACGATAAAAGAGACTTCATTGCTAGGAAACATGGTAGAGAAAGAGAACCATGGGTTCAGAAACCTATGACCTTTCCTCCCAAACAATCCAAGAAAAAGGATGATGAGGATTTTGAGCGCTTTGTTGAAATGCTTAGGCCTGTCTTTTTACGTATGCGCTTGACTGATGTTTTGAAAATGTCTCCTTATGCTAAGTATATGAAAGATATTGTGACAAATAAAAGAAAGATACCGGAAGCTGAGATTTCCACCATGCTTGCTAATTATACTTTTAAAGGTGGAATACCTAAGAAACTAGGAGATCCCGGGGTACCTACTATACCATGCTCTATTAAAGGAAATTATGTTAAAATTGCTTTATGTGATCTCGGAGCTGGTGTTAGTGTTATGCCTTTCTATTTATACCGTAGACTTGATTTGAATAAGTTGACACCTATTGAGATCTCTTTGCAAATGGCTGATAAATCAACTGCTCTACCTATCGGTATTTGTGAGGATGTACCTGTCGTAGTTGCAAATGCTACTATCTTGACGCACCTTGTTATTCTTGATATTCCCGAGGACGATAGTATGTCGATCATCCTTGGTAGACCCTTTTTGAATATTGTAGGTTTTTTTTATTGATTGCAACAAGGGCAATGTCACTTTTCATATTAATGGTAATGAGCATATGGTACACTTTCCGAAGAAACAACCTCAAGTTCATAGTATCAATTATATTGAAAAAATTCCAACGATTTTTATTGGAGACTTTGAGTTCCCTCTTCCTACTGTCAAGAAGAAATATGATATACTTATTGTTGGGGAAATGCATATCCCCATTGAGGCAACTTAGTGTTATTCGAAAATTCTTCGGTTTCATGTTATTCGAAAGAGTTTGTTAATAAGACTTGATCAACATTATTGATGGATTCCTTTTAATGAGCATGAGATGGACGAATGTACAAAGCACAACTCCGTGTACCTAACTTTTACTTTCTATTACCTAGACGAAATTAAGTAAAAAATGCTACTATTTTCCTGTTTTCTGAGTTTCCCGTGCAATAAAAAAGTGACATGAAAATAAAAGTCCTTCAAATGCCATGAAAATGGAGTATGATTTTTTCTAGAATATTTAAGAATTTTTGGCACTGAGTATGCATCAAGGGGCTGCACCAGTGGGCCACAAGCCTGCAGGGCATGCCCACCCCCCTGGGTGCGCCTTGGTGGCTTGTGGGTCCCACGTGGCCCCCCTCCACTTACTCCAACACTCATTCACTTCATCTTACTCCAGAAAAATCCCACCATTTCTCAAACCCGTGTTCTAGCTCATCCTGCTGCCATTTTTGATCTCCTTGCTCAAAGCTCCATTCGCAAAACTGTTTTAGGGGATTGCTCATCGGTCTGTGACTCCTCCAATGGTCCAATTAGTTTTTGTTCTAACGCCTTATATATTGCAGATTTTTGCTATTGTGGTGGCTGTGTTTTAGAGCTTGCATGCCAAATTTGTATGGTCCCAAGTAGTTTTGATGCATTATATAGTCTCTAGGCACTTGAGGGAGTAGTTGCTATGAGTTTTGTTGAGTTCTCTTCACCTTTATTTTTGTTCACTAAAAATTTCAGAATTTTTTTAGAGAAAGAAAGATGTTTAGGAGAATGTACAAAGGGGGTTCCTCGAGCAAGAAAGCCTCGAGACTCGCATTACGTGAGCCCGATTTTGAACCACCAAGGGAAGCTCAAGTACTGCCTTGTAAATGGTCGTCGGATCAATTCATGGAAAACGCCGGATTTAAGGAAGAGTTTTATGGGTACATAAGGAATGCTGGTGTCACACCCTGTGTTTGTAACACATTCATATGTTTGGGTTTATAAAATTTGGAGCCAACAATTTTTTTTCAAAGTGCTTGTGCTTGTTTGCTATGTTGTTTGCTTGCTTGATGTTTGTGTTATATGACACAACTATGTTCTATTCCACTTCAGCTTATTCTTCCTTGTCTCAATCTCTTGCCCAATGATCATGCCATGTGAATAGTGCCCAAAACTATTTTTATCAATTTTTGTTTCAACCAAAAATGATTTATTCAAATTTGGTTTTCAAAACCCCCTGAAATGAGGTTTGCACTACAAGTCCTCAAATTAGGTGGATCCTTCCTTCCCAAAAGCTTTATTTCAAACCCACTATATATGAGACTTCCCAAAACCACAAAATATTTTTAAAGGTTATTTTCATATTTTATTTAAAGGCTTTTTCTCAAGGCCAGAAATGGTCTTGCAAAGGGAAAAATTATTTAAATACTTTGAAAATATTTGAGAAAATTTAGAGAAACTCAATGGACACATATTTTCCACATATATTAGTTTCAACACAAGGGCATGATCAGATCATAGGCAAATCCCCTCAAAACCCTTTCTGTTCAAATCAAGCTTTTGGACCAGGATAATTCCAGCAAGTCAACACTATCATAGGTGATAATCTTGCAAAGTCTCATATCAATCCAAGTTGGTTTGGTTCTTCAAACCATCCCAAAACCATTCCTGCCCAGAATCAAATTTGAGCAACTTTACATTGTGAAGTGTCTCCCCTTGGCCTCAAACTTTGTGGGCATGCTCTAATGGCCAAATGGTGATGATACACCAAGTGGTGCATCAAGGGTAAAAGCTTAGCATCAATGGATCTACAGAAACTTGATTCTACAAATTTCTAGGGTTTAACAAATTTCCATTGTCAACTTTTTACTATTGAGCTCAAACTTGCTAAATCCCCTCATTTCTACCTAGCCTTTGACCCTGGTAAATATTTCTTACCCAAAACCTCATCAAACACCTTCTGCTGATTTAGTAAAACCCCTATTTTTATCGCTTACCCTCTTACCCTTGCCCCCAACTTTTTACCACATCTTCTTTCATTGTACTAGTACCTCCAGTAAAAAACCAGGTCCTCAGGTCACCAGGAGGTGGGGTAAAACCCTCATTTTCACCCCTGGACAACATCTTTTATCTCTCTCTCTCTTTCCCTTTCCTTCTGCCCTAAGGCTCCTCCAGAGCTCTCCCTAGCTCCTCCTAGCCGTTGGGCATATTCTAAAGCCCCAAGGCACAAGAGGACACACAAGGGGCTAAAATAATGCCTTGGCATATAGAGCTCGCACTCTGCAGCGCGCTATAGTGTGCACCCGCAATGTAGCCGCTGGCCAACGGGCAGCCTCGACCACCTCGGGCCGCCCCAGCTTGTCCCCTCTGCCCCCCTCGGCGTCCGCAACACACCGCCTGGTTGGCCCCCTCCTCTCTCTCTCTCTCTCTCTCTCTCTCTCTCTCTCTCGGGTGGCTCCTGCGCGCGTGCCCGGTGCCACGCGGCTCGGCCAACCAGTGGGCTTGCATGTGCGCGTGCCCCCGCCTCTCTCTCCTCTCTGCCCCGTCCTAGACCTCACCCATGAAGCCCCCAGACACACCCATTCTCTTCCCCGTGGCCCGTGCGAGCACCCCGTGCTCATCGGCGCACCGCGTCCATGGTGAGCCGGCGGCCCGCCTATTTAAGGCCTCCCCGCGCCTCCTGCTCCCCCTCCCCCTTCCTATGCATCCTCCCCATGCCCAGTGCACTCTTCCCCGTGGTTGGGAGCCCTCTCCCGACCCAAACCCTCGCCACCGCCGTCGGGCTCTCCCCTCGACGGCATTCTCCTCTTCCCCCGACAGCCCCACGACCTCCCACCGACGTGTGGAAGCCCCACGAGCACGCCAGTGCCCTTAGCTCCCGCTGCCGTGGCCTAGAGCCCTCCGGTGAACTCCTCCTCTGCCCCTATAGCGACGAGAGGGATGACAGGTGGGGCCCACCTGTCATCCCCTCGCCCCATCCCCCTCTCGCTGGCAGGCCGGGCCCGTGGGCAGGTTTAAAACTAAACCTGCCGCGCGCGGCTCCTCGCCTGGGCCGGCTTTCCCTCTTGGGTCGGTTTCGGCTGGGTGGTTCTGGCCCACAAGCGCACAGGACCACTTTTTCCTTTTTCTTTTATTCCGTTATCTTCTAAAAATTCCAGAAATTTGATTATTTATCCAATGCCAATAATTCTTCCACCAAAATTCTTAGAATAATCCATAGAATTTATTAGTGCCATTTGTAAAAATGTTTAAAAATATTTTTAATACTGCTTTATTTTAAAACCTATATTTGGGCACTTTCTTGCCTCTATTAATTTATTTCCAAAATATTTTTAACAACAAAACCCTAGGAGAATATTTTTAGTATGACATTGGATATTTATCAGAATAGATCAACATTTTTAATAAGTAGTTGAGTGCTCTGTTTTTGTGTGTTGCTTATTTTTATCACTTTATTTCGCGACGATAGATTGCGCGGTTGACGAAGAAGTTGGACCCGAAGACTTCGAAGACCCCGGAGACTTTGTTGAGCCAGGCAAGCAGCCCTTTGACCATGATGAGAAACCATTTTTATTGCATATCATATAGCACTTTACTTTCATCATATTTTATCATGTGATGTGGTGTTCCCCTTTCAGTGGGATGCCTCCCGTACTTCTCCATTGACACTTGCATTGTGCATGACCCTACCACCTTATGAGGGTTGTGCGGGTGGGTGTAGTTAGGATGCTAGTAGATGCTACGCAAGCGGATGGGACTTTATGCTTAGTGAAGGAAAGGGAAATGATTTCAAAGACTTTTCGAAAAACCCGTCGGGTGCCACTAATGCCCGGGGGAGATGATGGGAAGATGGGTGACCACTTCAGAAAGAAGTGGTGTGCCGGAACAAGTGGAGTATGTGTTTTCGAAAACTGATTAGATTTAAGGTCTGCTGGCCGTCCCAACCTTACATGCGCAACCACGATACCCCTTATGGGACGGGGCTTTGTTGATTACCTTGGTGGGCACTGGCAAGGAGCCTGCATTACTAGTGGCGGGAGTGGCGTGGTCACTCTCCATACGGGGTCGTACCGGTATGCATGATCATGCGATGTCTTCACGGGCACAGGGCACACCGTTGGTCCCCTCATGGATGGTACAGTTTAGAGCGAGGCTCGTGTGAAGTACATCATGAGGGCTGGGTACCAATCGAGTGGACTCTTTGTTTAGTCTCGCTAGGGGAAAGGCATTGTTCGGGTGATTACCTCGAGTATGTTATATACCGCGAGTCATGGATGACACGGAAGTTCCCCGAGTCTTTTGGGTAAAGTGTGCAACCTCTGCAGAGTGTAAAACTATTCGAATAACCGCGTCCGCGGTCATGGACTGTTGGAGGTCCTTCTTAGACTATGTCCGGAGGTTTGTGTGAAATTTGGTGTGAGTATGGATGTGATGGTGACAAGAGGTCACATGAGCTAAGTCTGATGACTTAGTGTGAGGATTGGACTAAGTCCGATGACTTAGCATGATGAGTGAACATGAGATGTTCAACCAATACTTATGATGATATCGGTATCTTGATCATATGGATACTTGCTTATTGTTGATGCATGCTTACAAGCTACTTGATCATGACATTTGCATTCAAAATTAGCTTTCCGCAAAGTTACCTACTTAGTGCTATACCATGCATCATTATTACCTTGTTCCACAACTTGGGTTGCTTGCGAGTACATTCAAAGTACTCATTGGCTTGCCACTCATTCTTTAATTGGCCAAGCAAGGAAGAACAGGAGTTTGTTGAAGAGTTCGTTGGTGACAAACATGCGAACTAGGATGCTTCCTAGTCAGAATGCCTGTAGGTTAAGGCAGATGGCATGGGTTCACGCTTTCGACCAAGATTTCCACTGCTTGTTCTATTTAAGTGTTTGGCCCGTGTGGCCCTATCTATGTAAGACTAAGACCTTCGTGGTCATCATTTGTGTAAGACGTTAAGTGTGGATGAAAGACTCTTGTTATTCAGCTTCTGTGTGTTTAGTGAGCATTGATCTTTGGGATCACTATACACGTGCATTCGGTCATCATGACTTATGAGTCGGGGTCCCCACAGAGCTGGCATCAGAGCAATCCTCACTGTAGGAAGCGCTTAGTTAGCAAGGACGTTAGCCAGGATAAAACCGACTTTCAAAGCTACACCTAGCATTTGTACTTAGGGATTCTGCACTATTTACCTATTCTTATCTGCACATAACACTTTGCTGACTCTCATCCCTTCAACCCTTTGTAGATGGCCGTCGTACCCGAAGCCTTCCTGACATCCGGCTTTCCCTTACTCCTTTGGGATTGCCTGGAGAAGTGCCAGTTTCGCCAACCACCCTTTTTCCTCTACCACGAGCACTGGGTCGATGCCGTCACGAAGGAGTACCACGTAGATGGGGTCATGAAGGCAAACGACTCCCCGACCAGTTGGTTCTTTGAAGGACCACGGATGGAGACCGTGATGTTTGCCATCGAGAAAGCTGCACGCAAGGCACTCCTACACCTTCGGGACATCATTCTAGAGATGGCTGACGAGCCGGCTACTCACTACCTTCCCTTCAGGAAGGATGACTTTGGCGAGAGTTGGACGCTGATTCCAACCAAGGAAGATGGCATACCACTCAGGTTCCAGACCTACTTCAGCCTCTCCGCCGATAGTCTGGTTCACCACTTGGTTAAGGAGTCCATGAAGCTCCGCGAGGAACTTCACCACACTCGAGAGCTACTTCGACAAGCCAAGACGAAGCCAGACAAGGTCAAGAAGGATGGAGTCCCCTGACGGACGACCAGCTGTCGCCTATCGAGGAGGAGTACCCCCAGCTAGTGATGCACCTACACGTTGTCATCGCATGAGTGCGAAGGACTACCGTGAGCTCTTCACCGACCCGCCTGCAAAGCATTGTCGGGATGGACCTCCTCGTTCCCCGACCCCTTCGACCGGGAACGATGCCCGTTCAGATGATGAACAGGAGGAAGACCCAGAGGAGCGTGACTACGAGACCGAGCACTCCACCACCTGAGTCCGAGAACCCCTAGGGTAGGATCAATCATGTATCCCTCATGTGAAGTCGAGTCCGTGTAATGGTTCATATGAGGCCATGTGTGCTTGTTGTTTGTTTTGTTGTTTGTGTTCCGATGCAAGTCACGCTTTTGCCTTAGGCAACATGTAAGCGACTCCATCGTCTATCTTAATATATGTTGGTCTTTGACCTTTGTTTCAACACACTTGCACTTGACCGACCCCCTTAAGCGCGCTTTTTCCGTTATTTCTTATCCTCTTGTCAATCCCAGTTGTTTGACTTGGCTGCTCCAAACAGGATAGTGACTGCTACCCCCAACAGCTCCTTCACCAACCCTGAAGCCGGCAACTCGAGGGGGAGCTGGTGGGGCTGCTCATGCTGGAGGACACCAGGAGCAGCCACAAGGCGACATTCCCCCACCACCACCTCCACTGGAGAACATGACCATAGCTCAGTTTCTCTAAGTTCTATGGGAGGAGCGCCAAGCCAACAATGATGCTATCCAGCAGATGGCTCAGGCCCTTGTGAACAACCAGTAGCAAGGCAGGAACGGCAATGGTCGCTCCATGCTATCTGAGTTCATGAGGAACTCGCCCACAACCTTCACCGAGACTGCTGAACCATTGGATGCTGATGACTGGATCCGCACCATCGAGGACCTCCTTGCATTGGTCAACTACAATGAGGATCGTGAGAAGGTGCTTTATGCCTCTCACTGCCTCAGAGGTACCGCCCGAGATTGGTGGGATGGATTCAAGGTCATGCAAGGAGAGCGTGTGATCACGTGGAATGACTTCAAGGAAGGATTCCGCACTGCCCATATTCCTTCTGGGATTATGGCTATCAAGAAGAGAGAATTCCGAACACTGAAGCAAGGAAGTGGCTCTGTCAAGGAGTACCTGCAGAAGTTCAACCTGCTGTCGAGGTATGCACCTGAAGATGTCAGCACAGAGGCTGCCAAGAAGGAACGCTTCATGGAAGGACTTCAACAGGTCCTGCAGTATCAGCTCATCATCTGCGACTGTCGCACTTTCTTCGACTTGGTCAACAAGGCCCTCATGATGGAAGACAAGCGTCGTGCCATCGACGACACTTGCAAGCGCAAGATGATCAGCAAGGGTAGCCCTAGCAAGCAGAAGCCTTGCCCCTAGCAGCCAGCCCCAGCCAAGCCAACCTATCAGCCACAGCTGGCTAGACCTCCTGTGCCTCATCCGAGCTACCAGCCTCACCAGTATGCCAATCCCAGGCCACCCTACAACAACAACCCTAGTAACAACAACGGTGGTAGGAACTTCAACAACAACCCTGGACAAGTCGCTTGCTTTGGATGTGGCCAGCCAGGAGACATCTCTAGGCTGTGTCCCAACAAGAAGCCACATGCATCGCGCCCCAATGTGCCAAATCAAGGTCAAGCCCGTGGAGCACCATCAAGGAACCCCACTCCCCGCAACCAGCCTAACAACGGCAAGGGTCGTGTGAATCACGTCACCGCAGAGGAAGCCGAGGAAGACCCGGACGTCATACTGGGTACGTTCCTCGTCAACTCAACCCCAGCAACAGTATTGTTTGATTGTGGAGCTTCGCATTCTTTTGTCACCCAAAGGTTTGCACTAGAGAGTGGCATGAAGCCTACACCCCTGGGTAGCCATATGTTGATACAAACCCCGGGATCAGTTATGAAGTCCAGGATAGGTTGCAAGGGAGTTGATATTAACATCAACGGGGTAGACTTCCTAGAGGATCTTATCATCCTGAAGTCAGAAGGTTTGGATGTGATCCTAGGCATGGACTGGTTAACCAAGCACCAGGGCATGCTAGACTGCTCCAAGAGGATCGTCACCATGACCAATAGCCAGGGAGTGGAAGTCAAGTTTGTTCCCAACCCTGCCTCCACTCAAGCCCCTCAGGCTAACTGCCTATCGGGAGTTGAGTTGGATCAAGTGCCAGTGGTATGTGAGTACCCGGATGTGTTTCCTGATGAGCTGCCCGGAATGCCTCCTGACCGCGACATCGAGTTCATCATTGAGCTTATGCCCGGATCAAGGCCCATCTATAAGAAGGCCTGTAGGATGGGATCCGAAGAGTTGGCCGAGTTGAAGAAGCAACTAGTAGAGCAACTCAAAAAAGGATTTATTCGCCCTAGTGCCTCTCCTTGGGGATCGCCTGTTCTGTTTGTGTCAAAGCGGGACGGGACTATTAGACTTTGTGTCGATTACCGTTCTCTCAATGAAGTCACAACAAAGAACAAGTACCCACTCCCCAAGATTGAAGACCTGTTTGATCAGTTGAGTGGAGCCAAGGTGTTCTCCAAGATCGACCTTAGGTATGGGTGCTATCAACTGAAGATCATACCCCAAGATATCCCAAAGACGGCATTCATAACCTGGTATGGCTTGTATGAATACATGGTCAGGTCGTTCAAGTTAACTAATGCCCCTGCCTACTTCATGTACCTCATGAATAAGGTCTTCATGGAATACTTAGACAAGTTCGTTGTTGTCTTCATTGATGACATACTTGTCTTCTCCAAGTCCAAAGAAGAACATGAGGAGCACTTGAGATTGGTCCTAGAAAAGCTTCGAGAGCACTAGCTTTATGCCAAGTTTAGTAAGTGTGAATTTTGGCTGCGTGAAGTTGGATTCTTGGGTCATGTGCTAACTGCGGAAGGACTATCAGTGGATCCTGCCAAGTTCGAAGCTGTGACTGAGTGGCAAACCCCAACCATAGTGAAGGAAGTCAGGAGCTTCCTCGGATTCGCGGGTTATTACCGCAAGTTTTTGGAAGGGTTCTCGAGCATTGCCCGACCCATGACCCAGCTTTTGAAGAAGGACAAGAAGTTTGAATGGATGGCTAAGTGCGAGGAAAGCTTCTAGGAGTTCAAGAAGAGATTGACCACACACCCTGTTTTGGCCACCCCCGATATTCACAAGGAGTTTGTGATTTATTGTGATGCATCAAGAACCGGGCTTGGAGGCATTCTGATGCAAGAAGGCAGAGTCGTAGCATATCTATCAAGACAGTTATGACCCCATGAAGAGAACTACGCCACTCATGATCTTGAGTTAGCAGTCGTGGTTCATGCCTTGAAAACATGGCGACACTACCTTCTGGGGAAGCGATGTGAGATATTCACAGACCACAAGAGTTTGAAGTATATCTTCACTCAAATGGAATTGAACATGAGGCAGCGAAGATGGTTGGAATTGATCATGGATTACGACCTCAGTGTTCAATACCACCCCGGAAAGGCCAACGTGGTAGCAGACGCCTTAAGCAGAAAGGCTTGTTCCTTGAATGCTATGATTAAGGAAAGGTTGCCCGCCCTGTATGAAGAGCTTGAGAGCTTCGTCTTGGAACTGGTTGCACCAGGATTCCTCACCAACCTTGAAGCAAAGCCTACCCTGATGGATGATATCAAGGAAGCCCAGAAGGGACATGAGAGCATTGAAGGCATCAAGAGGAAGATCAAGACAGGCAAGGCCCCAGGATTCTCGGTAGATGAACAAGGAGTTGTATGGTTCGGGACTCGAATTTGCGTACCCAACAAAGAAGAGCTCAAGAACCTGATCTTGCAAGAAGCTCATGACACTCCCTACTCCATCCATCCTGGAGGAACCAAGATGTATCAAGATCTCAAGGGAAGATTTTGGTGGCATGGCATGAAACGGGAGATAGGCATGTTCGTGGCTAAGTGTGACACATGCCAGAGGGTCAAGGCTGAGCATCAGCGACCTGCTGGACTACTGCAGCCCCTCAAAGTGCCTGAATGGAAGTGGGATAAAGTCGGGATGGATTACATCACCGGTTTACCAAGGTCAAGCAAGGGACATGATTCCATTTGGGTCATTGTCGACCACCTGACCAAGGTAGCCCATTTCATTCCCGTCAAGACCACCTATGACGGTAACAAGTTAGCCAACCTCTACATCGAGCGTATCGTGAGCCTTCATGGAGTTCCAAAGGAGATTGTGTCAGATCGAGGCACCCAGTTCACCTCAAGATTCTAGAAGATGTTTCAAGAGCCATGGGGACCAAGCTCTCCTTCAGCACTGCTTTTCACCCCGAGACCGGCAGGCAAATGGAACGAGTGAATCAGATACTCGAAGATATGCTCCGTGCTTGTGTTTTGGCGTACGGAGCCAAGTGGGAGAATTGCCTGCCCCTCGCCGAGTTCTCATACAACAACAGCTATCAGTCGAGTCTTCATATGGCACCATTTGAGGTGTTGTATGGACGCAAGTGTTGTACTTCCCTCAACTGGTTAGAGACCGGAGAAGGATTTACTTTTGGACCAGACATCATCCGCGGAGCTGAAGAGCAAATTCAACTCGTCTGGGAACGCCTGGAGGTCGCCAAATCAAGACAGAAGAGTTGCGCCGACTCTCACCATCGAGGTCTAAGCTTCAAAAACAGAGATCACGTCTACCACCGAGTCACGCCTCTCAAGGGGACTAAGTGTTTCCACGTCAAAGGGAAGCTCGCACCCAGATACATCGGCCCCTTCAAGATCACCGCAAGACAAGGAGAAGTTACCTACCAACTGGAGTTACCTCCCGAACTGTCGGATGTGCACAACGTCTTCCATGTGTCATAACTCTAGAAGTGTCTGCAAGTTCCCAACCGCCCCGACCTCTACAAGGACATCGAACATCAAGCCATCGATCTTCAGCCAGATCTCACTTATCATGAGAGGCCAGTTCGTATTTTGGATGAAGCTGAGCGCTGCACCCGAAGCCGCACCATCAAGTACTTCAAGGTCCAATGGAGCAACCACACTGAAGCTGAAGCAACCTGGGAGCGTGAAGATTATCTTAAATCGGAGTTCCCGTATCTTTTTAGCGCTTAACCTACGAATCTCGGGGACGAGATTCTTGTAAGGGGGGAAGGTCTGTCACACCCTGTGTTTGTAACACATTCATATGTTTGGGTTTATAAAATTTGGAGCCAACAATTTTTTTTTTCAAAGTGCTTGTGCTTGTTTGCTATGTTGTTTGCTTGCTTGATGTTTGTGTCATATGGCACTACTAGGTTCTATTCCACTTCATATTCTTCTTCCTTGTCTCAATCTCTTGCCCAATGATCATGCCATGTGAATAGTGCCCAAAACTATTTTTATCAATTTTTGTTTCAACCAAAAATGATTTATTCAAATTTGGTTTTCAAAACCCCCTGAAATGAGGTTTGCACTACAAGTCCTCAAATTAGGTGGATCCTTCCTTCCCAAAAGCTTTATTTCAAACCCACTATATATGAGACTTACCAAAACCACAAAATATTATTTTTAAAGTTATTTTCATATTTTATTTAAAGGCTTTTTCTCAAGGCCAGAAATGTTCTTTCATAGGGAAAAATTATTTAAATACTTTGAAAATATTTGAGAAAATTTAGAGAAACTCAGTGGACATATAGTTTCCACATATATGAGTTTCAACAAAAGGGCATGACCAGATCATAGGCAAATCCCCTCGAAACCCTTTCTGTTCAAATCAAGCTTTTGGAATATTTCTATAAGAAATATTCTCAATAAATTCCAGGAGAATTCCAGCAAGTCAACACTATCATAGGTGATGATCTTGCAAAGTCTCATCTCAATCCAAGTTGGTTTGGTTCTTCAAACCATCCCGAAACCATTCCTGCCCAGAATCAAATTTGAGAAACTTTACATTGTGAAGTGTCTCCCCTTGGACTCAAACTTTGTGGGCATGCTCTAATGGCCAAATGGTGATGATGCACCAAGTGGTGCATCAAGGGTAAAAGCCTAGCATCAATGGATCTATAGAAACCTGATTCTGCAAATTTCTAGGGTTTAACAAATTTCCATTGTCAACTTTTTCCTCTTAAGCTCAAACTTGGTGAATCCCCTCATTTCTACCTAGCCTTTGACCCTGGTAAATATCTCAATAAGCTGGTAAATATTTCTAACCCAAAACTTCATCAAACACCTTCTGGTGATTTAGTAAAGCCCCTATTTTTACCTCTTACCCTCTTACCCTTGCCCCCAACTTTTTACCACATCTTCTTGCATTGTCCTAGTACCTCCAGTAAAAAAACCAAGTCCTCAGGTCACCAGGAGGTGGGGTAAAAAAACCATTTTCACCCCTGGACAACGTCTTTTCTCTCTCTCTTTCCCTTTCCTTCTGCCCTAAGGCTCCTCCGGAGCTCTCCCTAGCTCCTCCTAGCCGTTGGGCATCTTCTAAAGCCCCAAGGCACAAGAGGACAAGCAGGGGGGCTAAAATAATGCCCTGGCATGCAGAGCTCACGCACTGGAGCGCGCTACAGTGTGCACCCGCACTATAGCCGCTGGCCAACGAGCAGCCCCGACCGCCTCGGGCCGCCCCAGCTTGTCCCCTCTGCCCCCCTCGGCGACCACAACACGCTGCCTGGTCGGCCCCCTCCTCTCTTTCTCTCTCTCCGGCGGCTCCTGCGCGCGTGCCCGGCACCGCGCGGCTCGGCCAACCAGCAGGCTCGCACGCGTGCGCGCCCCCGCCTCTCTTTCCTCTCTCCCCCGGCCTAGACCTGACCCACGAAGCCCCCAGACACACCCATTCTCTTCCCCATGGCTCGTGGCAAGCACCCCGTGCTCACCGGCGCACCACATCCACGGTGAGCCGGCGGCCCGCCTATTTAAGGCCTCCCCGCCTCCTACTCCCCGTCCTTGCTCTCCCCCTTTCTCCGCATCCTCCCCGTGCCCAGTGCACCCTTCCCCGTGGTCGGGAGACCTCTCCCGACCCAAACCCTTGCCGCCGCCGTTGGGCTCTCCCCTTGCCAGTGTTCTCCTCTTCCCCCTGTAGCCCCACGACCTCCCACCGACGTGCGGAAGCCCCGCGAGCACGCCAGTGCCCTCAGCTCCCGCCGCTGTGGCCTGGAGCCCTCCGGTGAGCTCCTCCTCTGGCCCTGTCGCGAGGAGAGGGTTGATAGGTGGGGCCCACCTGTCATCCCCTCGCCCCTCCCCCTCACGCTGGCAGGCCAGGCCCGCAAGCAGGTTTAAAACTAAACTTGCCACGCGCGGCTCCTTGCCTGGGCCGAATTTCCCTCTTGGGCCGGTTTCGGCTGGGTGATTCTGGCCCATAAGGGTACAGGACCCCCTTTTTCCCTTTTCTTTTATTCTGTTATCTTCTAAAAATTCCACGGATTTGATTATTTATCCAATGCCAATAATTCTTCCACCTAAATTCTTAGAATAATCCATAGAATTTATTAGTGCCATTTGTAAAAATGTTTAAAAATATTTTTAGTATTGTTGTATTTTAAAACCAATATTTGGGCACCTTTTTGCCTCTATTAATTTATTTCCAAAATATTTTTAACAACAAAACCCTAGGAGAATATTTTTAGTATGACATTGGGTATTTATCAAAATAGATCGGCATTTTTAACAAGTAGTTGAGTGCTCTGTTTTTGTGTGTTGCTTATTTTTATCACGTTATTTCGTGATGATAGATTGCGTGGTTGATGAAGAAGTTGGACCCGAAGACTTCGAAGACCCCGGAGACTTTGTTGATCCAGGCAAGCAGCCCTTTGACCATGATGAGAAACCATTTTCATTGCATGTCATATAGCACTTTACTTTCATCATATTTGATCATGTGATGTGGTGTTCCCCTTTCGATGGGATGCCTCCGGTACTTCTCCATTGACACTTGCATCGTGCATGACCCTACCACCTTATGAGGGTTGTGCGGGTGGGTGTAGTTAGGATGCTAGTAGATGCTACGCAAGCGGATGGGACTTTATGCTTAGTGAAGAAAAGGGAAATGATTTCAAAGACTTTTCGAAAAACCCCTCGGGTACCACTAATGCGCGAGGGAGATGATGGCAAGATGGGTGATCACTTGAGAAAGAAGTGGTGTGCCGAAACAAGTGGAGTATGTGTTTTCAAAAACTGATTAGATTTAAGGTCTGCTGACCGTCCCAACCTTACATGCGCAACCACGATACCCCTTATGGGACGGGGCTTTGTTGATTACCTTGGTGGGTACCGGCAAGGAGCCCGCATTACTAGTGGCGGGAGTGGCGTGGTCACTTTCAATACGGGGTCGTACCGGTATGTATGATCATGCGATGTCTTCACGGGCACCGGGCACGCCGTTGGTCCCCTCATGGATGGTATGGTTTAGAGCGAGGCTTTAGTGAAGTACATCATGAGGGCTGGGTACCAATCGAGTGGACTCTTTATTTAGTATTGCTAGGGGAAAGGCATTGTTCGGGTGCTTACCTCGGGTATGTTATATACCGCGAGTCATGGATGACCCGGAAGTTCCCCGAGTCTTGTGGGTAAAGTGTGCAACCTCTGCAAAGTGTAAAACTATTCGAATAGCCGCGTCCGCGGTCATGGACTGTTGGAGGTCCTTCTTAGACTATGTCCGGATGTTTGCGTGAAATTTGGTGTGAGTATGGATGTGATGGTGACAAGAGGTCACATGAGCTAAGTCCGATGACTTAGTATGAGGATTGGACTAAGTCTGATGACTTAGCGTGATGAGTGAACATGAGATGTTCAACCAATACTTATGATGATATCGGTATATTGATCATATGGATACTTGCTTATTGTTGATGCATGCTTACAAGTTACTTGATCATGACATTTGCATTCAAAATTAGCTTTCCGCAAAGTTACCTACTTAGTGCTATACCATGCATCATTATTACCTTGTTCCACAACTTGGGTTGCTTGCGAGTACATTCAAAGTACTCATTGGCTTGCCACTAGTTATTTAATTGGCCAGGCATGGAATAACGGGAGTTTGTTGAAGAGTTCGTTGGTGATGAACATGCGAACTAGGACGCTTCCCAGTCAGAATGCTTGTAGGTTAAGGCAGATGGCATGGGTTCACGCTTTTGACCAAGATTTCCACTGCTTGTTCTATTTAAGTGTTTGGCCCGTGTGGCCCTGTCTATGTAAGACTAAGACCTTCATGGTCATCATTTGTGTAAGACTTTAAGTGTGGATGTAAGACCCTTGTTATTCAGCTTCTGTGTGTTCAGCGAGCATTGATCTCTGGGATCACTGTACACGTGCATTCGGTGATCACGACTTATGAGTCGGGGTCCCCACAACTGGCCTTGAGGATTTCATTTCAGATCGATGCAAGCAATATTATCAACTCACTGATTCTTTCCTGCAGAGGTTTGAATTTTCATCTAGGCATAATTCTCATTCTGTTCTATTTGATCTTTATGATAAGACCTATACCATGGACCTAGAAGATTTTAATGATGCATGCAAAATTCCAAAGTGAGGTAGTCGTAGCGAGCCTAATAAAATGAATATAATGATTTCCTTGCTAGCATCATGGTGGGAGAAACTAGAATCATTACACAAGCCACCTTGGGGAGCATTCATTTTCTGGCTATACATTATTTTGCTCTCTTAATAGGTAGATGTATTAACGGTAAACATGAGCATAGTCAGCTTTCTTTGGTGGAATTTATGCCACCCGTGTAGCTAAGTATCTTGGGGTACCCATAAGAGGGAATGATATTGAGTTACCCCTTGCTTTTCTTGATTATGAGGCTATGGTGCACTACCAGTTTCTTGAAAGAAACGAACAATCCCTCCAGTACCGACTAATTTTTGACAGGCAACGTGTTGTCCATGTTAGCCTTCCTGCTCCTGCTTTCTTTGACTTTCAGGAAAAGCAGAGATATTTTATAACCAGAGATGAGGCAAATGAGTACGAGCGAAATGCAGAAACCGCTTGCCTTCGTGCTGCAACCCAGTACAACCCCAACTTTGACTTCGGATATTATCTGGGCCAGCCATGGCCCTAGACCAACTTAGGCCAAAAGCCTAAGCTTGGGGGAGTACGTATTTCTCACCGACATTACATTCATGTTCACACACTCATTTCAGTTGTCAGTGTTCATACTTTTTCATTGTACTATCCATGGTAGTTTATTCCTTGTTTTGCTTTATTCTTGTGTGTTTAATTAATTGTGAGAAAAATACAAAAAAATAGTTCTGGCTTTATTTACTAGTTGCTTAGTTGTAGCATTAAAGAGAAAACCCAAAAAGATTTCTCATTCTTCTTTTTGCTTCTTGGGAGTTTTCCCGTGTAAATAATTTTCCTTTCTTCTCTTTGGGTCGTAAGGAGAAGACCACGATGACATGTTGAGTGGCTCTCATATGCATTATTGTTTATCTTACAAAGAGACCATATTGCCTTGTCTTCTCCTTTGGTTTATTGTTTGCAGATTCCAGCTTAGTTCAATGCACGAGCACTCTTACTATTATTCACATCGTTCATTCGTGCAAGTGAAAGGCAATAATGACGATATTTGATGAAAAGATCGAGACGGAGAAAAGCTGGTATGAACTCGACCTATCTTGCTTTTGTAAATATAATTAGCTCATCATTCCAAATTCAGTACATTATGGGTTCAATGTGTTTGCAATGACAATTAGAGATTATAGTTATTCATGCCATGCTTAATTAGCTCAGAGTGGATAATGGTTCGTCTTGAGTGCTAACATGCGCATTAAAATGGTTGTGATGTAGTATGATAGAATGGTATCCTCCTCTGAATGATTCAAGTGGTTTGACTTGGCACATGTTCACGCATGTAGTTGAAACAAATCAACATAGCCTCCACGATGTTTATGTTCATAGTGAATTACATCCTACTCATGCTTGCATTAAATGTTGGTTAATCTCAAAGCATGTTGATGACTGTGTCGCTCTCTAGTTGGTCGCTCCCCAGTCTTTTGCTAGCCTTCACTCGTACTAAGTGGGAATACTACTTGTGCATCCATCTCAATAGACCCAAAGTTGTTCCATATGAGTCCACCATATCTACCTATATGCGGTATTTACCTGCCGTTCCAAATAAATTTGCATGTGCTAAACTTTAAACCTTCAAATAAACTTTCTATTTTGTATGCCCAAATCGCTGATGTGGCGATTGGGGGTTGTCAGTATCTTCCATTCTAGGTGGGTTATTCCAATGATATGTGTTGATTCACTATCATTCACGAGAAAGTGGCTGGTAATCGGGATGCCCAGCCCCATGCTCGAAATAAAAAGCAAATTATAATTAAACAAAACTCCCCCGGGACTATGTTTGTATGGACGGTACCCGTGAATTCGGCCCGTCGTGGAGTGTGACTGATTGGTGGAGGGGGAGTAAAAACTTTACCATTCTGTTTGGGAACCGCCTATAATATATCTAGCATCGAAGATATTGAAAACCTCTTGGTCGTTATGTGAGCAATGAAAGCATACCGCTCCAAAAATCATTACTTATCTCTATTTTAAAAGCTCAAGCTCTGGCACCTCTACAAATTAGTGCTTCCCTCTATGAAGGGTCTCTCCATTTCCTTTATTTTGAGTCATCATCCTCTTATAAAAAAGCACCAGTTAGAGAGCGCCATCGTCATTTGTATGCCTTGCTATTAATTGATATTGAGTATTAGCATGACTGGATCTCTCTCACCGTGAATTACAATGTTTAGTCAGTCCTTGTTCTCCAGAGGTGCTCTGCACTTATGTTTTGCGGTCTCGGAAAGGGCTAGCGAGATACCATTATGTCATATTGTATCATGATTGTTTTGATAGAATCGTTGTCATCCGAGACTTATTATTATTGCTCGCTAGTTGATTATGCCATTGATATGAGTAAATGTGAGACCTAAATGTTATTGTGAATATGGTTAGTCTATAATCCTTGCTGAAAATCTGAACAAAAGTTAGACATATTTACAACAGCAAGATCATACATAGTTTGTAAAAGTTTTTCTTTATCACTTTTAGTTTATCAACTGAATTGCTTGAGGACAAGCAAAGGTTTAAGCTTGGGGGAGTTGATACGTCTCCAACGTATCTAATTTTCCAAACTCTTTTGCCCTTGTTTTGGACTCTAATTTGCATGATTTGAATGGAACTAACCCGGATTGACGTTGTTTTCAGCAGAACTGCCTTGGTGTTATTTTTGTGCAGAAATAAAAGTTCTCGGATTGACCTGAAAATTTACGGAGAATATTTTTGGAATTAATAAAAAATACTGGTGAAATAATCAACTGCAGGGGGGCCACCACCTGGCCACAAGCCCGGTGGGCGCGCCCACCCTCCTAGGGCGCGTCGGGTAGGCTTGTGGGCCCCCTGCTGCTCCTCCAACTTTGTTTTCACTTCTATATATTCCTATTCAGGGAGGAAAAAATCAAGAAGAAGAGTTCATCGCAATTCACGATACGAAGCCACCGCCACCTCTTGTTCTTCCTCGGGAGACCAGATCTGGAGTCCATTTTGGGCTCCGGAGAGGGGAAATCGACGCCTTTGCCATCACCAACCATCCTTCATCACCAATTCCATGATGCTCCCTGCCGTTCGTGCGTAATCTCATCATAGGCTTGCTGGACGGTGATGGGTTGGATGAGATTTATCATGTAATCGAGTTAGTTTTGTTAGGGTTTGATCCCTAGTATCCACTATGTTTTGAGATTGATGTTGCTATGACCTTGCTATGCTTAATGCTTGTCACTAGGGACCGAGTGCCATGATTTCAGATCTGAACCTATTATGTTTTCATGAATATATATGTGTTCTTGATCCGTTCTTGCAAGTTGTAGACACCTATTACGAGTTATGATCCGCATCCCCCAAGGTGACAATAACTAAGATTCTTTCCGGTGATAACCGTAGTTTGAGGAGTTCATGTATTCACTAAGTGCTAATGCTTTGGTCCGGTTCTCTATTAAAAGGAGGCCTTAATATCCCTTAGTTTCCAATAGGACCCCGCTGCCACAGGAGGGTAGGACAAAAGATGTCATGCAAGTTCTTTTCCATAAGCACGTATGAATATATATGGAATACATGCCTACATTACATTGATGAATTGGAGCTAGTTCTGTGTCACCCTATGTTATAACCGTTGCATGATGAATGCCATCCGACATAATTATCCATCACTGATCCATTGCCTACAAGCTTTCTGTATATTGATCTTTGCTAAGTTACTTTTCCGTTGCTACTGCTACAAACACTACAAAACTGCTACTATCACTTTGCCACCGTTATCGTTACTATCACATTACTTTACTACTGAATACTTTGCTGCAAATATTAAGTCTATCAGGTGTGGTTAAATTGACAACTCAACTGCTAATACTCGAGAATATTCTTTGGCTCCCCTTGTGTCGAATAAATAAGTTTGGGTTGAATACTCTACCCTCGAAAACTGTAGCAACCCCTATACTTGTGGGTTATCACAAACATTGCAACGTAACTAGGTGACTATAAAGGTGCTCTACAGGTATCTCCAAGGGGGTCTTTTGGGTTGGCATGGATCAAGACTGGGATTTGTTACTCCGTGTGATGGAGAGGTATTTTAGGGCCCACTCGGTAATACAACATCACAATGAGCCTTGCAAGCAAAGTGACTAAAGAGTTAGTCACGGGATCTTGTATTAGAGAACGAGTAAAGAGACTTGCCGGTAACGGGATTGAACTAGATATGGAGATACCGACGATCAAATCTCGGGACAGTAACATAGCGAAGAACAAAGGGAACAACATACGGGATTAGCTGAATCCTTGACATAGAGGTTCAACTGGTAAAGATCTTCGTAGAATACATAGGCACCAATATGGGAATCCAGGTCCCGCTATTGGTTATTGACCATAGAGGTGTATCCGTCATGTCTACGTAGTTCTCGAACCCGCAGGGTCTGCACACTTAAAGTTCGGTGATGTTTCGGTAGTATTGAGTTATGTATGTTGGTGACTAAAGGTTGTTCGGAATCCTGGATGAGATACAATACGTCACGGGGAGCTCTAGAATGGTCCGGAGGTAAAGATTGATATATTGGAAGTCCCGTTTTGGTCACCGAAAAAAGTTTGGGCGTCACCGGTAGTGTACCGGGGGTGCCAGGAGGGTTCCAGGGCGTTCATCGGGAGGAACCACCCACTCCGAGGGCACATGGGCCTTAGGGGTGGCCCACCAGCCCTTAGTGGGCTGGGCAAGCCAGCCCCTAAGGGGCCATGCGAAGAGGAGAGAGGAGGGCCAAGTCGGGAGTCCTCCCAGGACTCCACCTCCCTTGTGGGAGGAGGAATCCTAGTTGGGGGAGGACTCCTCCCCCTATGTTCGGCCGAATCCTCCTTGTGGAGGGTTTCATGCTGCCTCCTCCCCTCCCTTCCTCCTATATATACTAGAGGATTTGAGGGCAGCCCTAACCCTAATAGCCATGTGATGCCCACTTCTTCCTCTAGATCGTTTCTCCTCTAAGATTAGTTCGGCGGAGCTCGCCGAAGCCCTGCCGGATTAGTACACCATCGCTGCCACCACGTGCTACCCCTTGAGCGTGCGTTGGTTTTTCCTTGAAGAGGAAAGGTGATGCAGTGAAGTAGATAAGTATTTCCCTCAATTGTTGAGAACCAAGGTATCTACAACATCCCAAAAATTAAAATTTTGGAATGTTAATTATTTAAATAGGATTAATTAAAAACTTGCTTGTGTTGATTGATCTTAGATAAATTTGACTGGGATTTAAACTTTTGGAGTTTATTGAATAATCAAATGAGAGGGAATAAAATGACTTTTCCAATTATTAAATTTGGATGTTATTTTGGTTTTGAGAATATTTCCAATTCAAATATGAGAGAGGATGACATGACTTCCTCAAATTATAAATCTGGTTAATAGTTGGATATTGTTCCATTTGGAGTTTTTATATTATTTAGAAACAAACCCAACTCAAGACCGGTATATTGTGAGAGAAGGAAATATGACTCCTTCAATATTCTTCTGTTGCAAATTCTTCAAATTGTTATTTGGTTAATTCTGTGGAGTTTGAAAATGTTTTGTGGAATATTTACAAAGCCCCAAAATAAATTTTACAAAAGTATTGTTTGTATTTATTTTGCTTTTGGTCATTAAAATGTTCACTGTTTTCTAACGTTGATATAACATTTTTAATGCATGTATTGGTACTTGAAAACTTATTCTGTTATATTATTTTAAACATATATATCTCCTGGTTATAAATAAATAGAAACTAACGTCACTATTTCTTTTGGGCCACACCAAGGCAACCCACTCCTAATGCTTCGCCGCATGCGAGCACCAGTAGTCTGGCCAAGGCCCAGCAGAACCGCAGACCACTACCCCTTCCCTTTTATTTATTTTTCTTCACACCCCTCTTCCACTGACGCATGGGGCCTGCCTTGTCATCTCTTTCCTCTGGTCGAACTCCTCTTCACGCACGAGACCTCCTGTGTCCCCGATCCAAATTCCCCCGATGGGTCGATCTGCTGCCCCTTGGTCACTAGATCCACTTCATAAAGTTCCTAGACCCCTCCTCGGCCGATTTTTGGCAAAAACGTGACCCCATGCCCCGGAGCTCCCGATCGAATCTCGCCGGAGTTCCACCTCGACGCACTTCTGCCGCCATCGATTTCGTTGCTGTCTGAAGGTCCCTGCGCCTCCCTTCCCCATTGTCCTCTTTCCCTTGGTCTCCTCTGTGTCCCTCATCTTCAGCAGTACGCAGGGAAGCACTAGGACGACGCCCACGACCTCCACCTGAAGTAGAACACTGCCGTTGTTCCTCTAGTAACCCTCCTTCGTTGGCATAGGAGGATGTCGCCACGTGCGAGTGCGTATTCTACATATCCGGGAACCTACAACGTCCGTTTCATATTCATCAAGCCCCAGAGAACCCTGTAGCTGTCGCCACCAACGAATCCCGAGCAGACTCGACTTCGCCGGAGCACGCAGAGGTTAGCCGAAGTCCAGACCGTCGCCGCCGGCCACAGCAGAGGACACCCGCTGCTCACATAAGTACCATCGTAACCGCCGTTGCCCTCCTCATCCTCCCGTTGCTGCACCTACGCCGGAGCACCGCCGCAGAAGAGCCACCGTCACCGCCCGAGACCTCCCCGTGTTCCTCTGTTTTGGTGAGCACGCACGAACAGAGCCCACTTCAGCCAATGGCGTGATGACATGTGGCATTTACTACAGTACCGCATCAACTCAATTTTTCTTCTGGTTATTTTGGGCAGATTTCGAGTCATATTTCAATTAGCAATATCTCCTAAACCATATAGTCAATTTAGTTGATTCTTTTTCCTGTGCACTCACAATGACCAGTATAATATGACAGCACCAGAATTTTACAAGTTTGCAATGTTCAAATTTGAATTTGATCAAATTTTAAATGAACCTTCCGGAGGCCATATTTTGCAAGCCATTTATTAAAACTTATTGATTCTTTTTGTGTTATGTTTCTATTGAATTGTAGATGTCTTATACCTACTGTTATGCTACTGTTTTGTGATTTTAACAATAATTTCTTGCTGTTGGTTTTATTTTGTGTTAATTGATTGTTTATTTATTGATCGATACTTTATTTGAAACGTGTAGATTGTCCGGAGTGCGAATATTAGCGTTGCCAGGATTATGAGTGCGACGATCTTCATCAAACGTACCAGGCAAGTTACACCTTGATCATCCTTTACCTAATTTTCTATGAATGTAGTATATGTCACACTATCAATTTATGCATGTATAGGAATATTATTGTCTTATGCTATGTTGTTCGGTTATCCCCTTGTCAATGAAGATCGTGGTAGTGAGTTCTGCTATGCTATGTAGACGGGGTTGGTTCGAGTATTCGTTGAGACTATGTGAGGATTATTAAATAAATTGAGTAGTAACTAAGGATATAATTCACCTCTCGGCGGATGTGGTATTGCTAGGTGGTTTCAAGAACATCATGGTTTCGACCCTCTGAATGTAAGTGGAATGCCGCCCAGGTTCAAAAAGATCAGACAGACTTAGTGACTAGTAGCTTCCATGCGCAACCACTAGCTATATGGGCTCTGGCTTAGTTGAGTAGGTTGTGGGAGCCTCGCCTAGGCAAAGCTAGCAGATGTAGATATGAGTAGGTGTATCGGCTGTCGTTGGGTGGAGGTGACTGCTTCTGAAAGACTTCGTCTCAACCTTTGGGTTGTTTCTAGTGGGTAAAGTGTGCAAAACTCTACAGAGTAATAAAACTAATCATGATTAGTCGTGTCCCCGGTTATGGACAATTTTGAGCAGCTAGACCATTACAGTTGTTGGATGATCTTGACAGATGATACCTTAATGAAATTGAGTGGAAAACTTAATAATGGGGATAGGCTGGAATTGGAGTGCCCAATTCAACCACATGTATTTAATTGTAGCAAGACAAAATTTAAAATTTGACTATTATGTAGGTATTAGGAAAAAATTAGCTTTCTGCAAAACAACCACATTCCTATTGATATACCTTGCATGTAGATGTAGGTCTGTTATATCATTCCTTGTGTGACTTGCCAGTACATTCAATGTACTGACCCTTGTGGTTGTAACTTATCATGTTGCAGATTTATACGATGAGTGAGTGATACGATGTAGGGTTATGATGTCTGTACTAAACAATTGCTTGTGGTGTTGATGGATTCATGAAGTTTGTATTTGCTTTTCCGCTATATTTTGTTTGTATGCTAGCCTTGATCTAAGAGATATGTATTATATTAAATTCTGGATCTGCGATGTAATATTATGACATGTGGTTTATTCTTGATATTACATCATGTACTGTGTGTGCTAGCTATTGATCCACGGACTAGCACAGTAAGCACAGAGACATCGAATCTTATCAGGTTCGGGTCGTTACAGTATCAATCTAGTAGGAGGAACAAGCAAGTCACCAATGGATGCACCTACACAAACAATCAAACTCTTGCGCCCAACGCTATAAAGGGCTTGTCAATCCCTTCACGATTATTTGCAAGGATTAGATCCGATAGATATAGATGTAAACAAGAACGGAAAGTAAAAGGTAAATAAATTGCAGCAAGGTATTTTTGGTATTTTTGGTTTATAGATCTAAAAGTATATTATGGAAAGTAGACCCCGAGGGCATAGGTTTCACTAGGGGCTTCTCTCTCGAAGGAAAATATCGTGGTGGGTAAACAAATTACTATCAAGCAATTGATAGAAAAGTGAATAATCATGTAGTTATCCAAGGCAATGATCATGCATATAGGCATCACGTCCGTATCAAGTAGACCGAAACGATTCTACATCTACTACTATTACTCCACACATCGACCGACTCCTGCCTGCATCTAGAATATTAAGTTCATGAAGAACAGAGTAACGCATTTAGAAAGATGACATGATGTAGAGGGATAAACTCAAGCAATATGATGAAAACCCCATCTTGTTACCCTTGATGGCAACAATACAATACCTGCCTCGCTACCCCTACTTTGTCACTGGTGAGGACACCGCAAGATTGAACCCAAAACCAAGCACTTCTCCCATTGCAAGAATTACCAATCTAGTTGGCCAAACCAAACCAATAACTCGAAGAGACTTGCAAGGATATGAAATCATGCAAATAAGAATTCAAAGGAGATTCAAATAAGATTCATGGATAATCTGAACATAAACTCACAATTCATCGGATCTTGACAAACACACCACAAAAAGAGGGTTACATTCGATAGATCTTCATGAAGATCATGAAGAACATGGTATTGAAGATTAAAGTGAGAGAAGAAGTCATCTAGCTACTAGCTATGGACCCATAGGTCTGTGGTGGACTACTCACACATCATCGAAGGGGCAATGGAGTTGATGTAGATGCCCTCCGTGATACAAACCCCCTCCGGCAGATTACCGGAAAAGGCTCCAAGATAGGATCTCTCGGGAATGGGGGCTTCTAGCGGCAGAAAAGTATTTGCGTGGCTCATTCTGGTGCTGGGGGATATTTGAGAATTTATAGGCCAATAATTAGGGTTAGGAGGCCTGTCGGGAGACGACAAGCCTGCTAGGCGCGGTCAGAGGGGCCCGCGCCTAGCAGGCTTGTGGCTCCCTGGCACCTCCCCTGCTGTGCACTCCAAGCATGGATAACTTGTTTCCTTCGGAAAAAATCCTTCCGAAGGTTTTATTCTGTTTGGACTCCGTTTAATATTCCATATCTACAAAACTCAAAAATAAGGAAAAAACAAAAACGGGCACTAGGCTATAGATTAATAGGTTAGTCCCAAAAAATAATATAAAATAGCATATTAATGCATATAAAATATCCAAAACAGATAATATAATAGCATGCCATCATAAAAAATTATAGATACATTGGAGACATATCAGCATCCCCAAGCTTAATTCCTGCTCGTCCTCGAGTAGGTAAATGATAAAAACAGAATTTCTGATGTGGAGTGCTACCTAACATATTTATCCATGTAATATTCTTTATTATGGCATGAATATTCAGATCCGGAAGACTCAAAACAAAAGCTTAATATTTATATAAAAACAATAATGTTTCAAACATACTAGCAAAGCAATTGTATCTCTTCAAAATATAATGGCAAAAGAAAGTTATCCCTATAATATCATATGGCCTGGCTATGCTCCATCTTCCCCACACAAAGTATTTATATCATGCACAACCCCGATGAAAAGTCAAGCAATTGTTTTCACACCTTTATTTTCTCAAACTTTTTCAACCCTCACACAATACATGAGCGTGAGCCATGGATATAGCACTACAGGTGGAGTAGAATATGGTGGAGGTTGTCAAGGAAGGGAGAAGATAGTCTCACATCAACTAGGCGTATCAGCGGGCTATGGAGATGCCCATTAATAGATATCAATGTGAGTGTGTAGGGATTGCCATGCAACGGATGCACGAGAGCTATAAGTGTATGAAAGCTCAAAAAGGAACTAAGTGGACGTGCATCATGAAGAAAAAATCCACTAGCTATATGAAAGTGACAAAATAGGTGACTCTTTATCATGAAGATCATGGTGCTACTTTGAAGCACAAGTGTGGAAAATGTAGTAGCAATGTCCCTTCTCTCTTTTCTCTCATTTTTTTATTTGTGGGCATCTAAGGCCTCTTTTATTTTATTTTATTTGGGCTTCGTTGGCCTCTTTTATTTTTTTCATAAAGTACGGAATCTCACCCCCACTTGTGAGGGAATCATAGCTTCCATCATCCTTTCCTCACATGGGACATGCTCTGTTAATGATAATCCTCACACTTTTACTTACTTACAACTCAAAAGAAAATTACAACCCGATACATATGACAAAATATGACTCTATATGCAATATGGAAGTGATGGTGCATGTCATAAAAGGAAACGGTGGAAGTTGCATGGCAATATATCTCAGATTGGCTATGGAAATGCCATAATAGGTAGATATGGTGGATGTTTTGAGGAAAGATATATGGTGGCTATTTTGAGGAAGGTATCTGGTGGCTGTTTTAAGGAAAGATATATGGTGGCTGTTTTGAGGAAGGTGTTTAATATACCGGCAAAAGTTGCACGGTAATAGAGAGGCTAGCAAAGGTAGAAGGGTGAGAGTGCAAATAATCCATGGACTCAACATTAGTCATAAAGAACTCACATACTTATTGCAAAAGTCTATTAGTCATTGAAGCAAAGTATTAAACACATGCTCCTAGGGGGAGATTGGTAGGATTTAACCATCGCACGCCCCCGACCCTCACACAAAGGTCGACAATCTATAAACAAGTCATGCTCCGACTTTCTTACATAACGGTTCACCACCGCCGCCACCACGTGCTACCTCTTGAGCATGCGTTGGTTTTCCCTTGAAGAGGAAAGGGTGATGTAGCAAAGTAGATAAGTATTTCCCTCAGTTTTTGAGAACCAAGGTATCAATCCAGTAGGAGGAACAAGCAAGTCACCAATGGATGCACCTACACAAACAATCAAACTCTTGCACCCAACGCTATAAAGGGGTTGTCAATCCCTTCACGATTATTTGCAAAGATTAGATCCAATAGATATAGATGTAAACAAGAACAGGAAGTAAAAGGTAAATAAATTGCAGCAAGGTATTTTTGGTATTTTTGGTTTATAGATCTAAAAGCATATTATGGAAAGTAGACCCGAGAGCCATAGGTTTCACTAGAGGCTTCTCTCTCGAAGGAAAATATCATGGTGGGTAAACAAATTATTGTCAAGCAATTGATAGAAAAGCGAATAATCATGTAGTTATCCAAGGCAATGATCATGCATATAGACATCACGTCCGTATCAAGTAGACAGAAATGATTGTGCATCTACTACTACTACTCCACACATCGACCGACTCATGCCTGCATCTAGAGTATTAAGTTCATGAAGAACAGAGTAACGCATTAAGAAAGATGACATGATGTAGAGGGATAAACTCAAGCAATATGATGAAAACCCCATCTTGTTACCCTTGATGGCAATAATACAATACGTGCCTCGCTACCCCTACTATGTCACTGGGTGAGGACACCGCAAGATTGAACCCAAAACCAAGCACTTCTCCCATTGCAAGAATTACCAATCTAGTTGGCCAAACCAAACCAATAACTTGAAGAGACTTGCAAGGATATTAAATCATGCAAATAAGAATACAGAGGAGATTCAAATAAGATTCATGGATAATCTAAACATAAACTCACAATTCATCGGATCTTGACAAACACACCACAAAAGAGGGTTACATTGGATAGATCTCCATGGAGATCATGAAGAACATGGTATTGAAGATTAAAGAGAGAGAAGAATCCATCTAGCTACTAGCTATGGACCCGTAGGTCTGTGGTGGACTACTCACGCATCATCGCAGGGGTAATGGAGTTGATGTAGATGCCCTCCATGATCGAAACCCCCTCCAGTAGATTACCAAAAAAGGCTCCAAGATTGGATCTCTCGGGAACGGAGGCTTTTGGCGGCAAAAAAGTATTTGTTTGGCTCGTTCTGGTGTTGGGGGAATATTTGGAAATTTGTAGGCCAAGAATTAGGGTTAGGAGACCTGTCGGGAGGCGATAAGCCTGCTAGGCTCGCACCTCACCTGTCGTGCACTCCAAGCTTGGATGACTTATTTCCTTCCAAAAAAATTCCTTCCGAAGGTTTTATTCTGTTTGGACTCCGTTTAATATTCCATATCTACAAAACTCAAAAATAAGGAAAAACTAAAACTGGCACTAGGCTCTAGATTAATAGGTTAGTCCCAAAAATAATATAAAATAGCATATTAATGCATATAAAACATCCAAAACAGATAATATAATATCATGCCATCATCAAAAATTATAGATACGTTGGAGACGTATCACCACGCCATTTTGCTACCGAAGAACTCATCTACCTCTCTACGCCCTCTTGCTGGATCAAGAAGACGGAGATCTTCATCGAGATGTACGTGTATTGAATGCGGAGGTGCCGTCCGTTCGGCGCTAGATCGAAAGGACCGTGATTGGATCGTGTGACAGATCGTGATTGGACCGCGGGACGGATCGTGATCGGATCACATGACGGCTAGCGATTTGGATCGCGAAGACGTTTGACTAGATCAACCGTGTTTTTTAACGCTTCCCGCTTAGCAATCTACAAGGGTATGTAGATCCACTCTCACCTCGTAGATGCTCATCACCATGTGTAGATCTTGCGTGTGCATAGGAATTTTTTTGTTTCCCATGCAACATTCCCCAACAGTGGTATCAGAGCTAGGTTTATGCGTAGATGAGATCACGAGTAGAACACAAAGGAGTTCGTGGGCATTGATGCTCAGATTGCTTCCTCCCTTAGTCTTTTATTGATTCAGAGGTATTGTGGGATGAAGCAGCCTGGACCAACCTTACTCATATGCTTACGAGAGACCGGTTCCATCAACTAACATGTGACTTTGTTACATAAAGATGGTTGGCGGGTGTCTGTCTCTCCTACTCTAGTTGGATTGGATTCGACAAAGGTGGTCCTTGAGAAGGTTGAATAGCAATTTGTGTATCACCGTTGTGGCTTTGCGTAGGTAAGAATCTTTCTTGCTAGATACCCGTAGCAGCCGCGTAAAACATGCAACAACAATTAGAGGACGTCTAACTTGTTTTTGCAGGCTATGTTGTGATATGATATGGCCAATTACATGATGAGATATATGTGATGTATGAGATGATCATGTTTTGTATAGAATATCACGACTTGCATGTCAATGAGTACGACAATCGGTAGGAGCCATAGGGTTGTCTTCACTTATTGTATGACATGCGTGTCAATCATTAAGCGCTATGTAATGCTTTACTTTATCGCTAATCGGTAGCAATAGTAGTAGAAGCATGGTGGGCGCGACAACCCGGATGGCGACATGTTGATGGAGATCAAGATGGTACAGATCATGGTGTCATGCCGGTGACGATGGAGATCATGCCGGTGCTTTAGAGATGGAGATCAAAAGCACAATTTCATGGCCATATCATGTCACTTATGATTTGCATGTGATGTTAATCCTTTTGTGCATCTTATTTTGCTTAGGACGACGGTAGCATTATAAGGTAATCCCTCACTAAAATTTCAAGATAAAATTGTGTTCTCCCCGAGTGTGCACCGTTGCGAAAGTTCGTCGTTTCGAAGCACCACGTGATGATCGGGTGTGATAGACTCTATGTTCACATACAACGGATGCAAGCCAGTGTTGCACATATGGAACACTCGGGTTAAAATTGATGAGCCTAGCATGTATAGACATGGCCTCGGAACACAAGAGACCGAAAGGTCGAACATGAGTCATACAGTAGATATGATCAACATGGAGATGTTCACCATTGACACCACCTCATCTCACATGATGATCGGACATGGGATGGTGAATTTGGATCATGTAGCACTCGAATGACTGGAAGGATGTCAATTTGAGTGGGAGTTCTTAAGTAATATGATTAATTTAACTTATTATCATGAACATAGCCAAGTTGTCTTTGCAAAATTATGTTGTAGATCAATAGCTCATGTTGTAGCTCCCCTATGTTTTTGATACGTTCCTAGAGAAAAGTAAGTTGAAAGTTGGTAGTAGCAATTATGTGGACTGGGTCCGTAAACTGAGGATTGTCCTCAATGCTGCATGGAAGGCTTATGTCCTTGATGCACCGCTCGGTGTGCCACACCCTCTAGCATCGTTTGTGGATGTTGTGAACATCTGACGGGCACGTTGTGATGACTACTTGATAGTTCAGTGTGTCATGCATTATGGCTTAGAATTGTGGCTCCAAAGACGTTTTGAACATCACAAAGCATATGAGATGTTCCAAGAGCTGGAACTGAGATTTCAGGATCGTGCCTGTGTTGAGAGGTATGACACCTCCAACAAAGATTCTTTGCTTGCAAGATGTAGGAGAATAGCTCAATCGGTGAGCATGTGCTTAGATTGTCTGGGTGCTACAATCGCTTGAATCGAGTGGGAGTTGATCTTCCAAATAAGATAGTGACTGATATAGTTCTCCAAGTCACTACCACCAAGCTACTGGAGCTTCGTTATGAACTATAACATGCTAGGGATAGATAAGATGGTCCCTGAGCTATTCGTCATGTTTGACACAGTGAAGGTAGAAATCAAGAAGGAGCATCAAGTGTTGATGGTTAGTAAAACCACGAGTTTCAAGAAGGGCAAGGGCAAGAAGGGAAAACTTCAAGAATGGCAAGCCAGTTGCCGCTCTAGTGAAGAAACCCAAGGTTGAACACAAACTCGAGACTGAGTGCTTCTATTATGAGGAGAATGGTCACTGAAGCAGAACTTACCTAGATACTTGGTAGATAAGAAGGTTGGCAACGTCAACAGAAGTATATTTGGTATACATTTTATTCATGTGTACCTTACTAGTAATCCTAGTAGCACCTAGGTATTAGATACCGGTTCAATTGCTAAATGTTGGTAACTCGAAATAAAAGCTACAGAATATACATAGACTAGCTAAGGGCGAGGTGATGATGTGTGTTGGAAGTGTTTCCAAGGTTGATGTGATCACCATCGCATGCTCTCTCTACCTTCGGGATTAGTGATGAACCTAAATAAATGTTATTTGGTGTTTGCGTTGAGAATGAACGCGATTAGATCGTGTTTATTGAAATACGGTTATTCATTTAAGTTAGATAATAATGGTTATTCTGCTTACATGAATAGTACCTTAAATTGTTATGCACCCAATGAGAATGGTTTATTGAATCTTGTTCGTAGTGATACACATGTTCATAATATTGATGCCATAAGATGCAAAGTTAATAACGATGGTACCACATGCTTGTGGCACTGGCGCTAAATGTCATATTTGTTGGAAATATGCCCTAGAGGCAAGAATAAATTAGTTATTATCATATTTCCTTGTTCATGATAATCGTTTATTATCCATGCTAGAATTGTATTGAACGGAAACTCAGATACATGTGTGGATACATAGACAACACCATGTCCCTAGTATGCCTCTGATAGACTACCTCGTTGATCAAAGATGGTTAAAGTTTCCTGGCCATGGACATGAGATGTCATTTTATATCGGGATCACATCATTAGGAGAATGATGTGATGGAAAAGACCCAAACTATGAACGTAGCATATGATCGTGTCAGTTTATTGCTATTGTTTTCTGCATGTCAAGTATCTGTTCCTATGACCATGAGATCATGCAACTCACTGACACCGGAGGAGTACCTTGTGTGTATCAAATGTCGCAACATAACTGGGTGTCTATAAAGGTGCTCTACAGGTATCTCCGAGGGTGTCTGTTGGGTTGGCATGGATCAAGACTGGGATTTGTTACACCGTGTGACGGAGAGGTATCTCAGGGCCCACTCGGTAATACAACATCACAACAAGCCTCGCAAGCAATGTGACTAATTTTTAGTAGCGGGATCTTGTATTACGGAACGAGTAAAGAGACTTTCCAGTGACAAGGTTGAACTAGGTATAGAGATACTGACGATCGAATCTCGGGCAAGTAACATACTGAAGGACAAAGGGAACATCATACGGGATTAACTGAATCCTTGACATAGTGGTTCGACCGATAAATACATGTAGGAACCAATATGGGCATCTAGGTCCCGCTATTGGTTATTGACCGTAGAGGTGTCTCGGTAATGTCTACATGGTTCTCGAACCCGCAAGGTCTGCACACTTAAGGTTTGGTGACGTTTCGGTATAGATGAGTTATGTGTGTTGGTAACTGAAGGTTGTTCTAAGTCCCGGATGAGATCTCGGATGTGACGAGGAGCTCCGGAATGGTCTGGAGGTGAAGATTCATATATAGGAAGTTCCGTGTTGGTTACCGGGAAAAGTTCGTGCATCACCGGTAACGTATCGGGGGTGCCGGGAGGGTCCCGGGGGTCCACCGGAAGGGGCCACCAGCCCCAAAGGCCTACATGCGCTGTGAGAGAGGGCACACCAGCCCCTTGTGGGCTGGCCTCCCCTTCCACAAAGGCCCATGCGGCAAGGGGGTTGGCGGGAGGGCCAACCCTAGGGTTGGTGCCACCTAACTTGGGTGGCAAGCCACCCTAGGGCGCCTCCACCCTTGGCCGCCGCCCTAATGGGGAAACCCTAGGGGTTTGGCGCACCACCCCTCCCCCTATATATATGTGAGAGGGAGGAGGGCGGCCGACCCCTAAGTCACGGCGTAGCCCTTCCTCCCTTCCCGATTGCTTCTCCTCTAGTAGATTGGTTCGGCGCCGCTTAGAGAAGCTCTGCCGGATCAGCTCCACCACCACCGCCGCCATGCCATCGTGCTGCCGGTGAACTCATCTACCTCTCCGCTCCTTCTTACTATATCAAGAAGGCGGAGATCTTCATCGAGCTGCACATGTGCTGAACGCGGAGGTGTCGTCCGTTCGGCACTTGATCGGGAGTTCATGGGACGGCTTGCGATTTGGATCGCGGAGACGTACCACTACATCAACCGCATTCTTTAATGCTTCCGCTTAGCGATCTACAAGGGTACGTAGATCCAATCTCTCCTCTCATAGATGCACATCTCCTAGATTGATCTTGGTGAAGCATAGGAATTTTTTGTTTCCCATGCAACGTTCCCCAACAATATTTGTGTAAAGCACGTGAAGAAACTCCATGCTGATGGATCTTTGGACTCATTCCATTATGAAATAGTTGAGACATGCGGACCATGCCTCTTGGGCAAGATGACTAAGACCCCATTTTCCGGTATGATGGAGCGGGCAAGTGACTTATTAGAAATGATACATGTTGATGTATGCGGCCCAATGAGTGCTGTAGTGTGCACTGGATATCGCTATTTTCTTAATTTCACTGATGATTTCAGTAGATATGGGTATATTTACTTAATGAAACACAAGTCTGAATCGTTTGAAAATTTCAAGCAAATTAAGAGTGAAGTTTGAGATCATCGTGACAAGAAGATAAAATGTCTACGATATGATCGTGGAGGTGAAATATCAGAGTTATGAGTTTGGTATACAACTTAAGGCAATGTGGAAATTGTTTCACAACTCACGCCACCTGGAACACCATAGTGTTATGGTGTGTCCGAACGTCGTAGTCGTGCTCTATTGGATATGGTGCATACTATGATGTCTCTTATCGTTTTGCCACTATCGTTTTGAGGTTATGCATTAGAGAAAACTACATTCACTTTAAATACGACACCATCTAAATTCGTTGAGATGACACCGTATGAATTATGGTTCGGCAGAAACCTAAGTTGTCATTTCTCAAAGTTTGGGGATGTGATGCTTATGTCAAAAAGCTTCAGCCTGAAAAGCTGGAACCCAAAGCAGAGAAGTGCATCTTCATAGGATACCCAAAAGAAACAGTTGGGTATACCTTGTATCTCGGATCCGAAGGAAAAGTGTTTGTTGCTAAAAATGGAACATTTCTTGAGAAAGAGTTTCTCTCGAAAGAATTGAGTGGGAGGAAATTAGAACTTGATGAGGTTTTTGAACCGTCACTTCAGTTGGATAGTAGCATGACGCAGAAAGATGTTTTTGTGATGCCTACACCAAGCGAAGAGTAAGCAAATGATGATGATGATCATGAAGCTTCAGATCAAGTTACTACCGAACCTCGTAGGTCGACAAGGACTCGTACCGCCCCTGAGTGGTGCGTCAATCCTGTCTTGGAGGTCATGTTGTTAGACAACAGTGAACCTACGAGCTACGAAGAAGCGATGGTGGGCCCGGATTACAACAAATGGCTAGGAGCCATGAAATCTGACAAAGGATCCATGTATGAAAACCGAGTATGGACTTTGGTAGACTTGCCCGTTGAATGGCAGGTCGTTGAGTACAAATGGACCTTTAAGAAGAAGACCGACGCTGATGGTGAATTTCACCATTTATGAAGCTCGACTTGTCGCAAAGAAGTTTCCGAAAAGTTCAAGGAGTTGACTACAATGAGACTTTCTCATCCGTAGCGATGATAAAGTCTGTTGGAATTATGTTAGCAATTGGTGATTTTTTCAATTATGAAATGTAGCAGATTGATGTCAAAACATCGTTTCCTTAATGGTTTGCTTGAGTAAAGGTTGTATGTGATACAACCAGAAGGTTTTGTCAGTCCTAAGGATACTAAAAGGTGTGCAAACTCTAGCAGTTCTTCTGTGGGATGGATCAAGCATCTCGGAATTGGAATATACACTTTAATGAGGTGATCAAAGTTTTTTGGTTTATACAAAGTTTATGAGAAACTTGTATTTACAAGAAAGTGAATGGGAGCACTATAGAATTTCTGATAAGTATATGTGGGTGACATATTGATGATTGGAAATGATGTAGAATTTCTGGAAAGCATAAAGGGTTGTTTGAAATGATTGTAAATGACACATTTTCAAAGGAAGACCTGGAATGAAGCTACTTAACTATTGGCCAGTAGGATCTATGGAGATAGATCAAGACGTCTGATAAGACTTTCAAAGAATACATACCTTGACAAGATTTTGAAAGAGTTCAAAATGGACCAGTCAAAGAAAGAGTTCTTGCTTGATTTGTAAGGTGTGGAGTTGAGTGAGACTCAAGGCTCGACCACGGCGGAAGAAAGATAAAGGATGAAGGTCGTCCCCTATGCCTTATCCATAGGCTCTATATAATATGCCATGCTGTGTACCGCACCTGGTGTGTGCCTTGCCATGAGTCTGTCAAGGGGTACAAGAGTGGTCCAGGAGTGGATCACTAGACAACGGTCAAAATTATCCTTAGTAACTAGAGGATTGAGGAAATATTTATCTATTATGGAGGTGATAAAGAGTTCGTCGTAAAGGGTTACGTTGATGCAATCTTTAACACCAATACGGACGACACTTAGTAGCAATCCGGATACGTATAGTGATGCAGCCATTTGGGATAGCTCCAAGTGGAGCGTGGTAAGAGTGTCTACAGCATGGCATAGGGATTTGCAAAGTACACGTGGATCTGAATGTCGCAGGCCCGTTGACTAAAACCTCTTTCACATGCAAAACGTGATCGAACCCCAGAACTCATTGGGTGTGAGATTCATAACAATGTAAATCACATAGCGATGAGAGCTAGATTATTGACTCTAGTGCAAGTGGGAGACTGTTGGAAATATGCCCTAGAGGCAATAATAAATTAGTTATTATCATATTTCTTTGTTCATGATAATCATTTATTATCCATGCTAGAATTGTATTGATCGGAAACTCAGATACATGTGTGGATACATAGACAACACCATGTCCCTAGTATGCATCTAATAGACTAGCTCGTTGATCAAAGATGGTCCAGGTTTCCTAGAAATGGACATGAGATGTCATTTAATAACGGGATCACATCATTAGGAGAATGATGTGATGGACAAGACCCAAACTATAAACATAGCATATGATTGTGTCAGTTTATTGTTATAGTTTTCTGCATGTCAAGTATCTATTCCTATGACCATGAGATCATGCAACTCACTCACACCGGAGGAGTACCTTGTGTGCATCAAACATCGCAACGTAACTGGATGACTATAAAGGTGCTCTACAGGTATCTTCGAGGGTGTCTGTTGGGTTGGCATGGATCAAGACTGGGATTTGTTACTTCGTGTGACGGAGAGGTATCTTAGGGCCCACTCGTTAATACAACATCATAATGAGCCTTGCAAGCAAAGTAACTAAAGAGTTAGCCAAGGGATCTTGTATTACGGAAAGAGTAAAGAGACTTGCCGGTAACGGGATTGAACTAGTTATGGAGATACCAACGATCGAATCTCGGGCAAGTAACATACTCAGGAACAAAGGGAACAACATACGGGATTAAGTGAATTCTTGACATAGAGGTTCAACCAATAAAGATCTTCGTATAATATGTCAGAACCAATATGGGCATCCAGGACCCGCTATTGGTTATTGACCGTAGAGGTGTCTCGGTCATGTCTACGTAGTTCTCGAATCCGCAGGGTATGCACACTTAAGGTTTGGTGACGTTTCGATAGTATTGAGTTATGTATGTTGGTGACCAAAGGTTGTTCGGAGTCCTATATGAGATCTCGGACATCACGAGGAGCTACGGAATGGTTCGGAGGTAAAGATTTATATATAGGAAGCGTCATTTTGGTCACCGGAAAAAGTTCGGGCGTCACTGGTAGTGTACCGGGGGTGCCGGGAGGGTTCTGGGGGTCCATCAGGAGGGGCCACCCACTCCGGGGGGGCATATGGGCCTTAGGGGTGGAGCACCAGCCCTTAGTGGGCTGGGCAAGCCAGCCCCTAAGGACCCATGCGAAGAGGAGAGAGGAGGACCAAGTGGGGAGTCTCAGAGGACTCCACCTCCCGTGTGGGAGGAGGAATCCTAGTTGGGGGCGGACTCCTCCCCCTAGGTTTGGCCGAATCCTCCTTGTGGAGGGTTTGAGGCTGCCTCCTCCCCTCCCTTCCTCCTATATATACTAGAGGATTTGAGGGCATCCCTAACCCTAATAGCCACGTGTTGCCCACTTCTTCCTCTAGATCGTTTCTCCTCTAAGATCAATTCGGCGGAGCTCGGCGAAGCCTTGCCGGATTAGTTCACCACCACCGCCACCATGTCATTGTGTTGCCGGAGAACTCATCTACCTCTCCGCTCCCTCTTTCTAGATCAAGAAGGCGGAGATCGTCATCGAGCTGTACGTGTGCTGAACGCGGAGGTGTCGTCCGTTCGGCGCTAGATCCGAAGGACCATGATTGGATCGCGGGACGGATCGTGATTGGGTCACGGGACGGACCGTGATCGGATTGCAGGATGGATAGCGATTTGGATCGTGAAGATGTTCGACTACATCAACCGCGTTTCTTAACGCTTCCCGATTAGCGATCTACAAGGGTATGTAGATCCACTCTCCCTCTCGTAGATGCTCATCACCATGGATAGATCTTGCGTGTGCGTATGAATTTTTTTTGTTTCCCATGCAACGTTACCCAACATCCTCTCCCCTGGCCACTGTAGAGAGAGGTGGGGGGAAAGGTTGGGGGAGTTGGGTCGGGCTGGAGGCTTAGTGGGCCAAGGTCCAAGGGCGCAGGGGGATTTTTCCCTTTTTACAAAACTTTCTGTTTTTACATAGAAGCTATTGTTTTGCAATATTTATCATTATTTGTTTTATGCAAAAAAATAGGTAACTTTCCCATTATTACAAATGCAATAATAGACGGTACCATAAAAAGTTTGGGGGCAATTGAAACTGTTTTGAAATCTACATCATTCAAAATGCATTTATTTAATTGTTTTGGCCTCTGCTATTATTGTTTTAGAGGCACTTAAAGGCTTTATAAAATCCTGGTTCAAATTTTATAAATGCTTAAGGTTTATTTATAACCCAAACATGATTTCTGTTTTCTGGTTTGCCAAAATATTTAAATCACCTATTAATTGAATTTTGAATTGCAAAAGGAGTTTGAAATGAGATATGATTCAAATGTAATCATGCACTGTTTAGAAAAAATGGATAAGCTTAATCTTGTGATCATTGTAGCTTGATTACATAGGTTACTATAGCTGATAATCCAGGGGTGTTACAACTCTCCTCCACTACAAGAGATCTCGTCCCAAGATTTAAGAGGTGGAGTAAGGGGAAAAGTTTGGTTATGAAATTCTAACTAGTCGTCTCTGTCTTGGTTGCTCTTCCCGAAGAAGTTGACCACTTGCGTTGATGTCTTCAATTCTCTGTTTTAGGTCATCCTGGTGAACTCGTCATCCTTACTTCGGGATCTTCATCGTCCTACGAATGAATTAGAGGGAAAACTCTGGAAGAACATAGCTTCACAAAGTTGGGCATCTGATGGTGAATTCAGGTAAGAAGACCTGAATTATTCCTCGAGTTGTAACTCAAGGAATTCATTGAGAGCAAAAAAATTATGGTACAAAGGTTTCAAATGGGTTGGCAGTCATTCGATGCCTGATCAGAAGGTGAAAGGGGTTCAGAGCAATGAGAATAAATATTGTGTCTAGTGCTAGGATGGATCATCCCTTGGACGGTGGCTCGGGAATTACATACGAAGCCAAGGGAAAAAAGATACTTTGGAATCAAAGATGTCTAGGAGAGTCAGGTTTCGATCATGTGGACCTATGGGTTATGGGCCCACAATGTGGGTTAAGAGTAGGAAGAGCGGTGACATCTTGCATGGTCATGGTAGAAAGACTCGTGAGGGGATAGCGTTGTCAGGTATGTTGGCAACAACATCGGTACCAAAGGCGAGGAATGAATAGAACCATTTTGCTGCTCGTTGAAACAAGGCGGACCAATAGGCAAAGTTCTCGTCCACCGGTGGTTACCGGAATGTTAGCAACAATAGTAACAGGGTGTTACAGACAGAATTGTACACCGAAGTGTTTACCTAAGAAGGGAATTGTTACTAGTTAGATCATATAAATCTCAAGAACGGTTAAACAGACCAATGAAAAGAAAAATGTGTTTAAACACAATTACCAGGAGTATATCCTTCCCAAGGACAACCAGAGCATGATATCCATGACAGGATAGTAAGTAGATAACCATTTAGGTAAGGGGAAAGGAAATTCATGACATTACCCATACCACGGAGTTTTGGATAAATGGTTAGGAAACATTTAGCATTGCGCTTCCAATGTTCGGAGTACCGCAGTCATGCTTCGGGGTAGCATTAATATGGTCACTAGATAAAGGTCAGACTTTGGATACACAAAATATCCATGAAGAACAACTTATAAAATAATTCATACAATTTCCTCATGGAAGAATGGCTAATCTTGCTGAACAAGATACTATAACCATAGGTACTTTGGCAAGGCGTTACTTTGTTTGTCGTATACTTAATACTTAGAGAGGCAAGCATAGAAGCACTCTCGGCATGGAATAATAGTAGTAGGTGTAGGCAGGAGACGGTCTATTTGTTTAGAGACATGATGCCTATATACACATTATCATAGCCATGAATATCACATAACTATGCGCTTTTCTATCAATTGCCCAACAATAATTTGTTTACCCACCATATGCTTACTACATGAGAGATGTCACTAGGGAGAACTATGGCCTCTGGGTCTATTCACATATATATTTACAAAAGATTTCAATACATTGCTAACATTTATTTACTTTTATTTTATTTTACAATTTACTTTATTCAACTAACTTGCTTGTAAATAACGATTCCAAGGGGATTGAAAACCCTCTTGCCCGCGTTGGGTGCAAGTGGTTGCTTCTTTGTGTGCAATCGCTTAAGATGGGGGTTGTGTGTTACTCCTATTGGTTCGATAAACGTTGGTTCTCAACTGAGGGAAATACTTATCCATATTATGCTGCATCACACATTCCTCTTCACGGAAACCCAAGGAAGATCACAAATATGATTGACTGGAAGTCGTTTGTGATTGTTCACTGATCCAACACGCCAATTTTCTAGAAACCATGTGTGTTTGTTGAGGTCATTGCCCACAATGTTCTCTTAGAAACCGTTTGCAATAGCAACCCCAGTAATCAGCCTAATTGCTCTATTGTTTATAATCCATTTTGTAATCAAATTAATATTTCATATCAAGCACACAATCTATTTCTTATTCTTGTTACGACAACCAGGATTTCATAATTGAATTATATCAGGGTAAAACATCACATAGGCATATACTACCTAGCTACCTAATTGCGCAACAAGACAAAGTTTTAAATGTAACATCTAAACCTTTGGAAATTAAGTATCATCATAGACGGTAAATAGAAAAATGAGTCTCGTCTAGGAAATTGTTGAAGTGGAAGGCGAATATTGAGCCTTCAATAATGTTGAAGGTCGTCGTAACTTTAGGCTAGTGCATGTGGATGATTGTCATTCATCCTTCGTCCTCTTGAGAAAGACTTTAAGATTATACCGTGGGTGTTGTATGAATACCTTCATCGTCTCTTGACTATACATGTGGTTTGAGACGTACTCATCCATGAACTGCCTTGAAAAAGACTGGAAACAAAGATATGCATAAATATCTTTTCTAAAATTTGAAATGGCGCAAAGGGAAAAGGACAAGGTGGAAAAGATGGTACCATCCTATGGTTGATTGATGTCTTCTTTAGTAGTGCCTGTTGGTTCGGGCCCTCTGGGAGAGGTAATACCTAGGTTACAAAAGCTTTTACATAAATATAACAAGTGCCTCCATTTTAATTTCATCGTAAGATTAGACACCAGAATCTTTGATACTAGAAACATTCAACAAGTCTAAGAATATCAAGCTTGAATTACTTTTTTCTACACGTTTTACATCCCAAAAGTTACAATTACATAATCAAATGTATGAAATTATACATTCTTATCGCTACATTTTATTTGTTAGTTCACACATAAAACTTGCCGCACTTATCAACTATAATGAAAGAACAAAATATAATCATATCTTCATTAGGTCATACATTTCAAGTTAGTAATACAGTCACATAAAAGTAAGTTTCAGTCTATGTAACTTAAAACAATAATTTTTACATGTGTGTAACAAGTGGCTCTATTTTCATTAGGGTAGTAAGATTGGACATCAGAACTTCTGGTACTACACAGATTCAACAAGTCCAAGTACATCAAACTTGCATTGATTTTTTTCATATGTATATAACCAGTCGGCCCTTTTTCATTTTCATTGTAACATTAAACTTCATGATCTTTGGTAATAGAGGAATACATAACTAGGGATAAGAAATTTTTACCGATGAACGTGCCCCTACTTGTATAGGTATATTGATTTTCCTATTTACGAAGTCAGCACACACTCTTGGCGAGGATCATGCGAGAGAGAGAAAATGCCCGTTATACACAACCATGTTTGTAAATCGTGTCGCAATCAGCACCCACAAAGTGTATGCGCGTGCCACCGCGTGCTACAAATCTCCTTCCTGCCAAGTATATACATAGAAGTAAGGATGATACAGCATGCCTTCAATCATAAGAAAAGCATATAAGCAAGAGAAACATTGATCTCCCCGCTGGACATAAAAAGCATAGAAACAAGAATGCATGGAAATGAATTCGGGATCATATAGTCCATGTGAGTATATATTTTTCTTCACAGAAAAAACCACGAAAATTTTGTCCATTTATAAAAGGAAAAGAGAGTGAAAACATACATACAAAATTTGCCAGAAAAGATATATGTTTCCCACACCATTTGTCAGACCGACGAAGCCCAAGACAAACACACGGCCACACCATCGGCAATGAGGTTTGATTTTATGAACATATAGAAACAACACACTCCTAAGTTGCTTCAATATTCCCAAGATACATAGGTCAAAAAAATAATAAATATAAAATTCCTCGACATTAGAACGCTTCAACAGAAAGATCCTATAAAGTTATAAATGATATAGTATTCTTGCACTCCGCAACATATTATTCGTACCAGTGACAAATCTAGCATGATAACAGCGGATAGGCTCAAAACAACAAATTACTAAGCCTAATTAGCAATGTGTTCAATTATTGCATGCAGAGCATCTTGAGGTACTTAATATATGATATATTTAGCTGAAATAGAATTTTGAAGGATAGGCTTCAACCTATTAAAGCCCCTGCTAGAATCATCACTAACCCCTACCACGGGTTAACTCTAGGAGGCTTCAGTCGAGGGCATTTAGCAGTAGAAGATGTGGCAAATTAAGCATAGCTTTTATGGTTAGATCCTTTATGATGAAACCAGTCTATTTATATTAGACTTTGACACAAATGATCGGATACATAATTTATTTCAGACTCTTCGACGCTATTCTTTATGTGGCATGATAGGTCCATTTAACTATGAGTTTTTTTTTAAGTTGCATTCAACTACGAATTGACCATATCGCGAGTTTGTTAATCTCAAGACACACAGGTTGATTATTCGGATATGCTCAAATTCATGCAAAAATAATAACCACACAAACAAAAGTAGAGAGCGTGCATGCGTTTATGGAACGAGTGTACCATGCTGTGAGCGTCTCTGTTCAGTTATGGAAGAAAAATATGTTTTTTAGTGAACAAAAAAAAATTAAGGCGCGGTACGGGTACGTGGTGCGGTGGTGGTGACCTGGTGGGCGGGCGCGGCAGGTGGTGCGCTGCATGCTCAGCAGCTCACGCATTGCGAGCGCCACCCCGAAATGCCCGAACCACTTGGCGTCCGGTCGGGTCTGCCTTTTGGCGTGCATGATTGTGCGGCGCCACTTGCCATGCCATTTCACAACTCATGCATTCAGGCTGGCAACCCATAACCAAAGATTTTTTGTCCAGAGGTCCTGCACTTGTGCAGTGAGTAATGGCACCTACGCACAGCTGGTTGTGTTGTCCGAGGCTGGCCAGACGACAGTCTTTGACATTTCTCCTGGAATATATTAGGATGGATCCAACGGATTGGCAGTGTATAAGAGCATCTATAATAGGATTCTTTAAACGACCCCTCATATGCTTATAGATGTGACTGTCAATGAAGAAGTGAAGGAAAATCGTAAATTTCATATCGTTTTTTATGTCCGGACTGTCCGCGAACCCTCATATTCATCTTGAATATGGAGACGATATGATGGTTTGCGGATGCATCCGGGTACGCTCGGTCAATTTGCCCCGTAGGATGCGACCCCACCTGGACCATCATTTCTTTTCCTTCACTAATCACGTGCAAGTGACCGGACATATGAGGAAGAAAATGAGGAGTATGGTTGCACAGACGAATAAATAAGGGACACGTTCGGTGACTGATCGGACGCGTCCACGGGCGTTTAGGGGATCATATTTGCTATGTCTGGTTGTAGATGTTCTAAGGAGCTAAAGCATCTACAGGGCGTGTCGGACGACTCCTTACATGGGCTGCGGCATATTCACATTATCTCTGTATGCACGTCAATCGTATGATAGCAATTGCTTCAATTTAACCGTTCGAAACAAAGCAAAATAAATTATAGTTCAACGATCCGGGCATGTCAAAATAAAATTAATATCAAGCACAATAAATACCTCGCTGGCTAGCTGGATCACTCGTAGGACATCATGTCGCCTGCTCTGAGACCATCCTTTTGTCCTGCTCTGCTTGCATCTGGCCCACATGGTCCGGCTGCTTCCTTGTCGCAGCCATCATCGCGGTCTCGTACTTCCTGCAGTCATTGATCTTATTGGGGGTTTCGTCAAGTCAGTTCTTTACATGCTCAACCAAGAGGGTTTCGTCCGCCAACATGATCCTTGCGTCCTCTGTATCCCGTGCGAGTCGCAACCTCTCCTTCTTAAGCTCAATCTCTTCAAATGTTTTTGCCTTCTCGAGCTCTCATTTGATCGTCGTATCTTGCTTCTCCAACTCGATCTTCTCCCACTTAATTTCCAGTTTCTTCTCCGCCCTCTTATGGTCCCAATCCATCCTCTCTTTTTGCGCATCCAACATGAGCTTGTACCTCTCCTTTTTCTTGTTCTCCCTTGTGACAAAAATGCCCATCCATGTGGAGGACATTTTTGGAGCTGCAACGTCATGGGAGGTCTTCTCCCTCTTGTTTCCATGACTTGTCGGTTATCCTTCGGCATGATGGCTCTTCCATTCTCCACAACAATATCTTTCTCTTGATCATCCAACCCAAATTGATTGGTGCGAGTTTGAGCCATCATTTCTCTTCTTGTCGGCCTTGAGATCAGCCACAACTTGTGTCCACTTTGATCGGTCATTCAATATAGTCCAATAATGGCTAAAAGAAAATGGCTTCTTCTCTGTTTCGTGATACATAGTGGCCGCCACCGTTGTGTAGCAAGCAACAATGTATGAGCGCGAGAATGCAAAACAAACAAGCATACGTAAATGATAACAAGATGAAGTAGCTTACGTGAGTTGTCACTCCCATTCCACTTTTAGGGCTGCCGGTCACTTGTGTACTACCCGGCATACTTGTTCACTTCCTCTTGAATGATCTCCCATCGATGTTGGAGAGATGCCACATTGCGGTTCGTGATGATAGGATGCGGCTCCACATACTTCTTTTGTTCCTGATATTCCTTCCCAATCTTCTCCCAATGGTTGTTTCCTTTTTGCATGGTGCCGCATATTGAATCCATCGTTGTGGCCAATCAAGATTTGACCAACAAGATATCCTCAAAAGTTGAGAGCATTGGACCTGTTGACTTCTTCTTCATCGTGCTCGGTTTGGGATTGGATGTTGTCGCAACTCCAAATTAATGGAAAGTTGGATCCCCCAGTTCGTACTCCATATGGGTCGGACCTTGATTATTGTTATCATGTCCGACAGGAACACCTCCTAAATGATCATGGTTTTGCAAGCATTGATCATGTCCTAAATGAACTAGCGGTCTATGCAAAACATTGAACATTTCATATGCAAAGTTGATTGAACCGGAGCAAAAGAACATACCGAGTCTTCTTGTGTCATGTCGTCGAAGGTCATGGGCAGCCCAGGCTCCGATGGTGCCCGTGCTTGTCCGCACCCGAAAGAGTTGTGGCGAGTGACATACGTCCACTGCTGGCATCTGGGTGTGGGCGGAATGCTCTTCGGATTGCCCCAACCGGTCGTCGGATCCTCCTCTGTCCCAACCTGGTATGATGGTGCAATCCTTGTCGACAATCGAATGGATGGGGTGTGGGGTTTCGGGCGCGACATGAGGGACAACTGCTCGTCCATGTCCGCATCCGCTCCCTGCGATGCCATAGCTGCTTCCCTCTCTCGCTGTCGGTTGCACTGGTTCCTCCTGGCGATGTTCTCAATCTTGGATGACGAAGCCAAGGATGGGACGCCGACAGACAAGGCGGACGTAGCCTATGCCTCGCGCGTGTTGGAAATATGCCCTAGAGGCAATAATAAAATGGTTATTATTGTATTTCCTTGTTCATGATAATTGTCTATTGTTCATGCTATAATTCTGTTAACCGAAAACCGTAATAAATGTGTGAATACATAAACCACAACATGTCCCTAGTGAGCCTCTAGTTGACTAGCTCGTTGATCAATAGATGGTCACGGTTTCATGACCATGGACATTGGATGTCGTTGATAACGGGATCACATCATTAGGAGAAATATGTGATGGACAAGACCCAATCCTAAGCCTAGCACAAGATCGTGTAGTTCGTTTGCTAAAGATTTTCAATGTCAAGTATCGTTTCCTTAGACCATGAGATTGTGCAACTCCCGGATACCGTAGGAATGCTTTGGGTGTGCCAAACGTCACAACCTAATTGGGTGGCTATAAAGGTGCACTACGGGTATCTCCGAAAGTGTCTGTTGGGTTGGCACGAATCAAGACTGGGATTTGTCACTCCGTGTGACGGAGAGGTATCTCTGGGCCCACTCGGTAAGACATCATCATAATGAGCTCAATGTGACTAAGGAGTTAGCCATGGGATGATGTATTACGGAACGAGTAAAGAGACTTGTCGGTAACGATATTGAACAAGGTATAGAGATACCGACGATCGAATCTCGGGCAAGTATCATACCGATAGACAAAGGGAATTGTATACGGGATTGATTGAATCCCCGACATCGTGGTTCATCCGATGAGATCATCATGGAGCATGTGGGAGCCAACATGGGTATCCAGATCCCTCTATTGGTTATTGACCAGAGAGGTGTCTCGGTCATGTCTACGTGTCTCCCGAACCCGTAGGGTCTACACACTTAAGATTCGATGACGCTAGGGTTATAGGGAAATGGTATACGTGATTACCGAAGGATGTTCGGAGTCCCGAATGAGATCCCGTACATCACGAGGAGCTCCGAAATGGTCCGGAGGTAAAGATTGATATATAGGAACTCCAGTTTTGGTCACGGAAAAGTTTCCGGGCTCATCGGTAGTGTACCGGGAGTGCCGGGAGGGTGCCGGAGGACCCCCGGGAGGGGTGTGATGACCATAGGACTTTGTGGTCCCTTAGAGGAGGTGTGCCAGCCCTTATTGGGCTGGATAAGACCTTCTAGAAAGGCCCATACGGCTGGAGATAAGAGATAGGGCTGAAAAGGATTTAAAAGGAGGAGATCCACCTCCCTTGTGGGAGGTGGACTCTCCCCCTACTTCGGCCGAACCTCTCCTCCTTGGAGGAGGGGCCAAGGCATCCCTCCCTCTCCCTCCTCCTATATATATGCAAGGGTTTGAGCTGATTTGAGACACGACTTCTCTCTCTCTCTCGGCATGGCCCTACCCTTCCTCTTCCTCGTTCTCCATAGCGCTTGGTGAAGCCCTGCCGGAGTTCACGTAGCTCCACCGTCACCACGCCGTCGTGCTGCCGGAGCTCTCCCTCAACCTCTCCCTCCTCCTTGCTGGATCAAGGTGCGGGAGACGTCACCGGGCTGTACGTGTGTTGAACGCGGAGGCGCCGTTGTTCGTCACTAAGATCGAGTCCACCGCGATCTGAATCGCTACGAGTACGACTCCACCAACCGCGTTCTTGTAACGCTTTCGCTTAGCGATCTTCAAAGGTATAAAGATGCAATCTCTCCCCACTCGTTGTTGGTTTCTCCATGGATAGATCTTGGTGATTGTAGGAAATTTTTTGATTTACTACTACATCTCCCAACAATGGTATCAGAGCTAGGTCTATGCGTAGAATCTATGCACGAGTAAAACACAAGTTGTTGTGGGCGTTGATTTTGTTAATATGCTTACCACTACTAGTCTTATCTTGATTCGGCGGTATTGTGGGATGAAGCGGCCCGGACCGACTTTACAAGTACGCTTACGTGAGACTGGTTCCACCGCCTGACATGCACTTGTTGCATAAGGTGGCTAGCGGGTGTCTGTCTCTCCCACCTTAGTCGGATTGGATTCGATGAAAAGGGTCCTTATGAAGGGTAAATAGCAATTGGCATATCACGTTGTGGTTTTGGCGTAGGTAAGAAACGTTCTTGCTAGAAACCTATAGCAGCCACGTAAAAATTTGCAACTACAAATTAGAGGACGTCTAACTTGTTTTTGCAGCATATGCCTTGTGATGTGATATGGCCAAAGGATGTGATGTGATGCATTGTGATGTATGAGATTGACCATGTTCTTGTAATAGGATTCACGACTTGCATGTCGATGAGTATGACAACCGGCAGGAGCCATAGGAGTTGTCTTATTTTATTGTATGACCTGTGTGTCAATCATAAACGCCATGTAATTACTTTACTTTATTGCTAAACGTTAGCCATAGTAGAAGAAGTAATAGTTGGCGAGACAACTTCATGAAGACACAATGATGGAGATCATGGTGTCATGCCGGTGACAGTGATGATCATGGTGCCCCGAAGATGGAGATCAAAGGAGCAAGATGTTATTGGCCATATCATGTCACTATATTGATTGCATGTGATGTTTATTATGTTTACATCTTATTTGCTTAGAACGACGGTAGTAAATAAGATGATCTCTCAATAAAATTTCAAGAAAAGTGTTCACCCTAACTGTGCACCATTGCTAAGGATCGTTGTTCCGAAGCACCACGTGATTATCGGGTGTGATAGGTTCTAACGTTCGCATATAATGGGTGTAAGCCAGATTTACACACGCGATACACTTAGGTTGACTTGACGAGCCTAGCATGTACAGACATGGCCTCGGAACACGGAAGACCGAAAGGTCGAACACGAGTCGTATAGAAGATACGATCAACATGGAGATGTTCACCATGGATGACTAGTCCGTCTCACGTGATGATCGGACACGGGCTAGTTGACATGGATCATGTGTCACTTGGATGACTAGAGAGATATCTATCTAAGTGGGAGTTCATTAAATAATTTGATTATGTGAACTTAATTATCATGAACTTAGTCTAAAATTGTCTTCACAATCTATATTGTAGATCCAATGGCCAACGCGAATGCCACCCTAAACTTCAACGCGTTCCTAGAGAAAACCAAGCTGAAAGATGATGGAAGCAACTATGCGGACTGGGTCCGTGGCTTGAGGATCATCCTCATAGCTTCCAAGAAATTGTATGTCCTTGATGCACCACTAGGTGACCCACCCCTTCTCCCAGCAGAGCAAGACGTTGCGAACGCTTGGCATTCTCGCTGCGATGATTACTCCCTTGTTCAGTGCGGCATGCTTTACCGTTTAGAACTGGGGCTCCAAAAGCGTTTTGAGCAACACGGAGCATATGAGATGTTCCAAGAGCTGAAACTGGTTTTCCAAACTCATGCCCGGGTCAAGAGATATGACGTCTCCGACAAGTTCTTCAGTTGTAAGATGAAGGAGAATAGTTCTGTAAGTGAGCACATCCTCAAGATGTCTGGGCTTCACAACCGCTTGACTCAACTGGGAGTTAATCTCCCGGATGACTCGGTCATTGACAGAATCCTCCAGTCGCTTCCACCTAGCTACAAGAGCTTTGTGATGAACTACAACATGCAAGGGATGGAGAAGTCCATTCCTGAGTTGTACTCGATGCTGAAATCAACAGAGGTCGAGATCAAAAAGGAGCATCAAGTGTTGATGGTGAATAAGACCACTAGTTTCAAGAAAGGCAAGGGTAAGAAGAACTTCAAGAAGGACGGCAAAGCTGTTGCCGCGCCCGGTAAGCAAGTTGTCAGGAAGAAGAAGAACAAGAATGGACCCAAGCCTGAGACTAAGTGTTTTTATTGCAAGGGTACCGGTCACGGGAAGCGGAACTGCCCCAAGTACTTAGCGAATAAGAAGGACGGCAACATTAAAGGTATATGTGATATACTTGTTACTGATGTGTACCTAACCAGCGCTCGTAGTAGCTCCTGGGTATTTGATACCGGTGCAGTTGCTCATATTTGTAACTCCAAGCAGGAGCTGCGGAATAAGCGGAGGCTGGCAAAGGACGAGGTGACGATGCGCGTCGAGAATGGTTCCAAGGTCGATGTGATCGCCGTCGGCACGCTACCTCTACATCTACCTTCGGGATTAGTGTTAAACCTTAATAATTGTTATTTAGTACCAGCTTTGAGCATGAACATTGTATCTGGATCTCGCTTGATGCGAGATGGCTACTCATTTAAATCTGAGAATAATGGTTATTCTATTTATATGAGAGAGATGTTTTATGGTCATGCCCCGCTGGTCAATGGCTTATTTTTGATGAATCTCGAACGTGATGTTACACATGTCAATAGTGTGAGTACCAAAAAGTGTAAGGTTGACAACGATAGTCCCACTTACATGTGGCACTGCCGCCTTGGTCATATTGGTGTCAAACGTTTGAAGAAGCTCCATACTGATGGACTTTTGGAGTCTCTTGATTTCAAATCATTTGACACGTGCGAACCATGACTCATGGTCAAGATGACCAAGACTCCGTTCTCCGAAACAATGGAGCGAGCAACTGACTTGTTGGAAATAATACATACCGATGTATGCGGTCCAATGAGTGTCGAGGCTCGTGGTGGCTACCGTTATGTTCTCACCCTCACTGATGACTTGAGTAGATATGGGTATGTCTACTTAATGAAACATAAGTCTGAAACTTTTGAAAGGTTCAAGGAATTTCAGAGTGAGGTAGAGAATTAACGTGACGGGAAAATAAAGTGCCTGCGATCTGATCGAGGCGGAGAATATTTAAGTCACGAGTTTGGCACGCACCTAAGGAAATGTGGAATTGTTTCACAACTCACGCCGCCTGGCACACCTCAGCGAAATGGTGTGTCTGAACGTCGTAATCGCACTCTATTAGATATGGTACGATCTATGATGTCTCTTACCGACTTACCGCTATCATTTTGGGGATATGCATTAGAGACTGTCGCATTCACTTTAAATAGGGCACCGTCAAAATCCGTTGAGACGACACCGTATGAATTATGGTTTGGAAAGAAACCTAAGCTGTCGTTTCTTAAAGTTTGGGGATGCGATGCTTATGTGAAGAAACTTCAACCTGAGAAGCTCGAACCCAAAGCGGAAAAGTGCGTCTTCATAGGATATCCCAAAGAGACTATTGGGTAGACCTTCTACTTACGATCCGAGGGCAAAGTCTTTGTTGCCAAGAATGGATCCTTTCTCGAGAAAGAATTTCTCTCGAAAGAAGTAAGTGGGAGGAAAATAGAACTTGATGAGGTAATTATACCTCCACTCGAACCGGAGAGTAGCGCAACACAGGAAGTTGTTTCTGTGGAGCCTACACCGGCTGGAGAGGAAGTTAATGATGATGATCATGAAACTTCAGATCAAGTTACTATTGAACGTCGAAGGTCCACTAGGACACGTTCCGCATCAGAGTGGTACGGCAACCCTGTCCTAGAGATCATGTTGTTAGACAATGGTGAACCTTCGAACTATGAAGAAGCGATGGCGGGCCTGGATTCCAACAAATGGCTTGAAGCCATGAAATCCGAGATAGGATCCATGTATGAGAACAAAGTATGGACTTTGGTGGACTTGCCTGATGATAAGCGAGCCATTGAAAATAAATGGATCTTTAAGAAGAAGACTGACGCGGATGGTAATGTGACCGTCTATAAGGATCGGCTTGTCGCTAAGGGTTATCGACAAGTTCAAGGAGTTGACTACGATGAGACTTTCTCACCCGTAGCGATGCTGAAGTCTATCCGAATCATGTTAGCAATTGCCGCATTTTATGATTATGAGATCTAGCAAATGGACGTCAAAACGGCATTCCTTAATGGCTTCCTCAAGAAAGAACTGTATATGATGCAGCCGGAAGGTTTTATCGATCCTAAAGATGCTAACAAAGTATGCAAGCTCCAGCGCTCCATCTATGGGCTGGTGCAAGCATCTCGGAGTTGGAACATTTGCTCTAATGAGGTGATTAAAGCGTTTGGGTTTGTACAGGTTTATGGAGAACCCTGTATTTACAAGAAAGTGAGTGGGAGCTCTGTAGCATTTCTCGTATTATATGTGGATGACATACTGATAATGGGAAATGATATAGAACTCTTGGATAGTATAAAGACCTACTTGAATAAGAGTTTTTCAATGAAGGACCTTGGAGAACCTGCTTACATATTGGGTATTAAGATCTATAGAGATAGATCGAGACGCCTCATAGGTCTTTCACAAAGCACATACCTTGACAAGATATTGAAGAAGTTCAATATGGATCAGTCCAAGAAGGGGTTCTTGCCTGTGTTACAAGGTGTGAGATTGAGTACGACTCAATGCCCGGCCACGACAAAGGATAGAGAAGAGATGAGTGTCATCCCCTATGCTTCAGCCATAGGCTCTATTATGTATGACATGCTGTGTACCAGACCTGATGTGAACCTTGCCATAAGTTTGGTAGGGAGGTACCAAAGTGATCCCGAAGTGGAACACTGGACAGCGGTCAAGAATATCCTGAAGTACCTGAAAAGGACAAAGGACATGTTTCTCGTATATGGAGGTGCCGAAGAGCTTGTCATAAAGGGTTACGTCGATGCTAGCTTCGACACAGATCCGGACGACTCCAAGTTGCAAACCGGATACGTGTATATTTTGAACGAAGGGGCAGTCAGCTGGTGCAGCAGCAAACAAAGCGTCGTGGCGGAATCTACATGTGAAGTGGAGTACATAGCTGCTTCAGAAGTAGCAAAGGAAGGAGTCTGGATGAAGGAGTTCATCACCGGCCTAGGAGTAATTCCAAGTGCGTCGGGCCCGATGACTCTATTCTGTGACAACACTGGAGCTATTGCCCTTGCGAAGGAGCCCAGGTTTCACAAGAAGACAAGACACATCAAGCGCCGCTTCAACTCCATCCGTGATTACATTCCGGAGGGAGATATAGATATTTGTAAAGTGCATACGGATCTGAATGTCGCAGATCCGTTGACTAAACCTCTCTCACGAGCAAAACATGATCAACACCAGAATGCTATGGGTGTTCGATTCATCACAATGTAACTAGATTATTGACTCTAGTGCAAGTGAGAGACTATTGGAAATATGCCCTAGAGACAATAATAAAATGGTTATTATTGTATTTCCTTGTTCATGATAATTGTCTATTGTTCATGCTATAATTCTGTTAACCGGAAACCGTAATACATGTGTGAATACATAGACCACAACATGTCCCTAGTGAGCCTCTAGTTGACTAGCTCGTTGATCAATAGATGGTCACGGTTTCATGACCATGGACACTGGATGTCGTTGATAACGGGATCACATCATCAGGAGAATGATGTGATGGACAAGACCCAATCCTAAGCCTAGCACAAGATCGTGTAGTTCGTTTGCTAAAGCTTTTCAATGTCAAGTATCGTTTCCTTAGACCATGAGATTGTGCAACTCCCGGATACCGTAGGGATGCTTTGGGTGTGCCAAACGTCACAACGTAACTGGGTGGCTATAAAGGTGCACTATGGGTATCTCCGAAAGTGTCTGTTGGGTTGGCACGAATCGAGACTGGGATTTGTCACTCCGTGTGACGGAGAGGTATCTCTGGGCCCACTCGATAAGACATCATCATAATGGGCTCAATGTGACTAAGGAGTTAGCCATGGGATGATGTATTATGGAACGAGTAAAGAAACTTGTCGGTAACGAGATTGAACAAGGTATAGAGATACCGACGATCGAATCTCGGGTAAATATCATACCGATAGACAAAGGGAATTGTATACGGGATTGATTGAATCCCCGACATCGTGGTCCATCCGATGAGATCATTGTGGAGCATGTGGGAGCCAACATGGGTATCCAGTTCCCGCTGTTGGTTATTGACCGGAGAGGTGTCTCGGTCATGTCTACGTGTCTCCCGAACCCGTAGGGTCTACACACTTAAGGTTCGTTGACGCTAGGATTATATGGAAATGGTATACATGATTACCTAAGGTTTTTCGGAGTCCCGGATGAGATCCCGGACGTCACGAGGAGCTCCGGAATGGTCCGGAGGTAAAGATTGATATATAGGAAGTATAGTTTTGGTCACCGGAAAGTTTTCGGGCTCATCGGTAGTGTACCGGGAGTGCCGGGAGGGTGCCGAAGGACCCCCGGGAGGGGTGTGACGACCATAGGACTTTGTGGGCCCTTAGAGGAGGTGTGCCAGCCCTTATTGGGCTGGCCAAGACCTTCTAGAAAGGCCCATGCGGCTGGAGATAAGAGATAGGGCTGAAAAGGATTTAAAAGGAGGAGATCCACCTCCCTTGTGGGAGGTGGACTCTCCCCCCTACTTCGGCCGAACCTCCCCTCCTTGGAGGAGGGGCCAAGGCATCCCTCCCTCTCCCTCCTCCTATATATAGGCAAGGGTTTGGGCTGATTTGGGACACGACTTCTCTCTCTCTCGATGCAGCCCTACCCTTCCTCCTCCTCGTTCTCCGTAGCGCTTGGCAAAGCCCTACCGGAGTTCACGTAGCTCCACCGTCACCATGCCGTCGTGCTGCCGGAGCTCTCCCTCAACCTCTCCCTCCTCCTTGCTGGATCAAGGTGCGGGAGACGTCACCGGGCTGTACGTGTGTTGAATGAGGAGGCGCCGTTGTTCGGCGCTAAGATCAGAGTCCACCGCGATCTGAATCGCTACAAGTACGACTCCACCAACTGTGTTCTTGTAACGCTTCTGTTTAGCGATCTTCAAAGGTATGAAGATGCAATCTCTCCCCACTCGTTGCTGGTTTCTCCATGGATAGATCTTGGTGATCGTAGGAAATTTTTTGATTTACTACTACGTCTCCCAACAGCACGGTTGGGGGAGGGAGATGGATGACATCTAGGGCGGCGGATTGGGGCAGGCGGTGAGAATGTGGAGCAAGGGTGACGAACGGCGAGGACTCTGACGCTGGAATGGGAGGAAGGAGGCGGGAGGAGGAGGAAGGGTCTGGTGGATTTCTTGCAATTTGTGGTGGGGCAGGGTTGTCGGGTCCGACGTGATGGAACCCCCATATCTGCCCTAGATTTGGGCTGGATATGTGGGGTGTCGGTCAACCCGTGCGTTTGAGGGCCATTTGAGGAGCCCGTCTCGGTCGCTCTTTTGTGACCAATCAGTGATCGGGCCTTTCGCCCGGATGTTTGAGCCAGTTTTGGGGCCCCAACTATAGTGCTCTAAGGGCATTTCAACATGGACTCTCTAACCGCGCGCACCCATATGGAACGGGTACCCCATAAGCCATCTAACCCATTCCGTATCTGTTTGTAGACCGGTCCAAATATTTGTTTTCACGCAAACCGGAAGCAAACCAGGGGGCTTTGTGGGAAACTAGATACACGCCACGTAGGACTCCAACACCCTTGGTGCACCAAAAATCAAGCCAGAACCCACGTATTTTGAGCGATCCGCACTTTTCCGTGGTCAAAAATTTCCTTGCTCCACGCTCTTCGCTATCATACTGCTGCTCTCCACTCCAATTCTCATCTTTATCGCCACCGCCGACACATGGACCACACAAAAAGTTGCGGGAGACGGCGAATGTGGAGGATCCAAGGAAGGCGGTCGCCCGAAAGATCAACTCGACAACATGACAAGCCCACCGCCTCAAAAAGAATGCAAAGATGAGGCGGCCTGCAAAAAGAAGAGCAATGGGCGAGCCCGTGGACATGGTGCAGGGGTCGAATGGGGCCTGGGACATGGTCTGCCACCCCTACCGTCTTCGTCCATGCACACGCCATCCTGGATGGAACAATAACAACCTCCCTACTTCTACGCCACCAAGCATCTCGACCAGCAGTCCCGGACATCCGTCATCGGCCACGTGTCGTACTGCATCAACGTCAATGTGGCGTCTCTCTATTTTGCCAAGTTTTCGTTGTCGTACTTTGTCCGGTCGTGGACATCTAGCATGGAGCAGCTCGATGCCCTCTCTCTATTAGCATGTATGTATCAGTTGGGCAGGCAGGCGTAGACGACACGGAAAAAGAGATGATGCACATGATCCACAATGGAGACAAAGGCGAAGTCCGCTTCAAGGACGGGTAGATGGATGACTCGGAGCCGAAGGTGCACGCCAATGGCCGAGGACGTACAGCCAGCAGCCGGATTTGTACATCGGTTAGCCGAAGCAAGGCAGCAACGAGGACCTTGATCCGAAGGATTAAGTGACTGATCCAAAGAAGAGGGGTAGAGGAGAAATCTTTAACGCGTGGGAAGGTGAGTAGTTGTGCTATCCGTGGTTCGCAGCTAGCACCGATCCGATCTATGGCATGGAGCAAAAAGGCATAATGTTTTTAACCAACATTCATATTTCGTTTCATGAGCACAAGAATTTTGAGTCGTACCGCAACGAGCTCATCCGCACTCATGGTATTAAGTCGCTCAACCATCGATGACACATCATCCATGAGGCGAGTAAGTATTGGGATCATTTAAAACAACTAATCGGTTGGTTGCCAAGTGGTGTGTCAACCACCAAGCAAGTGAGTTGTTATATGCGTTGCTAATTGGTGTGGATATGCAACTTATTGGCCATATATGCTCTATGTGTTGATTATTTGACCGGATATGAAACTTGTTGATAATGTGTGTTTTGTAGCCGTCTCATTCGTGTAACTTATTCTTAAAGGTGAAGAAATGGAGTTCCGTCCTCATGCATTGTTAGTTGAAGTTAAATGGGCCACCCAGGTGGTGATTATTCATTGTCAACTCCATCAAGACCGCCAAGAGAGGCTTCGAGGAAGAAGTGGGTCATCAAACCAACCCAACAAAAGAGTCGTCCAATAAGGTTAAAAGATCATTCCGGGGAAAGAAGTTGGAGTAAGAGAAGGAGAAGAGAGAATCTCAAGCTAGAAGAGAGGAGAGTTAAGCTTGCGTCCTCTTTGGAGGATACTAAGATGTTGACCATGAACATGGACTAATTGGATGTTAATGCGGTGATGATCATGCACGTTGTCCGTGTGAAGATGCTGAAGTGATTATCAACCGAGCTGGAGGCGGTCGATAAGGATGAGCCGACACAGTAAGCGTAGAGGCAGGTAGTTGGTCCGATAGGACAAAAATGTTTTAAAAATGTATAGAATGTCAGGTTGATTCTTTTGTGATCCGGCGCATGTAAAAACCATGAACATCCATCTCTTTTTAATTGTGATTGGGTACTGTGAAAACTGCACTATAACTTGCTCTAAAATTGTTATGCATTTGAAATGAAAATGGCCGGAGGTTTAGAAGATACGGTCCCGTGGACATTTTGGGTTATACTTTAACTTTTGATTTAACTATTAAAAACTAAGTTATATACTAGTATACGGAAATTCTTCTTGGAGGCCGAGCTCCATGAAGGCCTCCAAATGCAAAATTCAAATTTTATGAAAATTCATATTTTTACATTTCAAAAAATTCTGAAAAAATACATGGATAGATGAAGATGTAATGCACAAGTGTGTAAATTTTCAGGACTAAATACGTTGAAATGAGGGTTGTGCAAAAAAGACAAATTTGAGACATTTTAACACATGATACTATTCATCCTTTCATACCATGAATTTGTTTTTTTACATGTCATGTTTCAAAATATTTCAACCTGAAATTTTACACACATAAGGACCACATCCTTGTTTAGTTGTACAATTTGTTTCAGATTTTTCTAAAACCAATTTTTTTGAATTTTAAAGTTTTCGAAAATTCGGCCTCCATTCGGCCTCCATGGAGGCCGAGAGCCAAAACGCCATTCTGGCTAGTATAAGACTATTATCACTGAAAACCTCTTTCAGATATGAATCCAACAATATAGATTTTGTGATAATATAACTTATTTTTTGCCAGTTAAATCAAACGTCAAAGTATGGACCAAAATGCAAGAAGGGGCTAATAAACCAGGATGGAGTTACTAAAATGGTAGATTCGTTCCAATGGACTAAGGGTTCGAAATTATTGATTCAGCCTTTGATCTCAATGCAAATATTTTGTTGCTCCAAACAAACGACAGACCATTCCCGTAGTACTAGCTCTCTTTGTGAAAATCCTTGCTCCAAACAAACAAACGGCTCTGCAGGCAATGGGGTCCAAGGTGCAACACAAATGTTGTGACGTTGACCGTGACGCGCCCACGACGCCGGCATGGCTCCCCAATCCTCTCACCAACTTGACCAAGCACGCTCAAGCGTAACCTGCAACTGCCGATCTTGCATACCATCCCTACGCTGCGCACTTGCTCGTCCATCGGATCTGTTCCTAACTGTTTGTTCCTCGTCACGAAAATGTGGTGGCTGGTGAACAATCCGTACAATGACTTTGGTTTTAGGTTAAAATGACGGAATCGCTAGAAATTTGTTGACTTTGATTTTTCTTTGTTTTTGTCCTTTGAGATAGCTGACGGTTCCAGCAAAGCCGTTTCTTTTCTTGATTGCCTATAAAACCATCATGTTTCTAAAATTCTTCTTGGTCCTTGCCAAGGATTCGTGGTTTTTTTTCGTGGTTTTTCAAGAAGTTGCCATAGCACAGCCGAGGAGGACTGACACCCGTGATTAGCCCATATGCTAGTAGAAGAGGCTCATGCATCTTCCATTGCTCCATGTCGCCTCTAACTTAGTGAAAATTCGCCTGCTGATTGGAGTCGGTTATGAACTGATCGAGGTGGACGAGTTGCCTACTCCTCGTCTGTTTTCCCGACTGGCTAATACCAGCGCACACTTGTTTGCAAGAGTCGAGCAACCTGACAACGGTCCTCTCCATGCTTGTCTCACTTCTCCCATGTCCAAAACCAAAAACTATACGTACTACCCAGTACTATAAGTATTTCTTAATTCGGGGTGCAGGACCAAAAGCATCTTATATCTAACAAAAAGAAGAATACAACAGCGAGGCAAAAACCTAGTTACAGTATTAAACAAATGAGTATAAGCTGGCAATGAATAATGAGAACGTAATTCTGATTCCGTAAGAATAATAGTAGCATAAATGATACAAGTTGATGAATAATGTAGCAAAATGAGTGCATGATGTATTGCCATTCATTCGCTAAATAGCTAAATACACGGTTTTCTCTTTCCTTCTTAAAAGTAGCTCAGGACCAGCGCTATAGTTAAGGTTCAGAAATACCACACCGGAGAACATGTTATACCAGCAACCTGCCTATTGTCAATCGAAAGATCGGTTGAAAAAGAGTTCAGCACAGGCAAATTACTTGCTGTTTACGAAGATGAGAGCAGTATGGTTGCACAAATGCACATAGTGCCTTGTCTAGCAAACAAGTCCTGCTTCACCTTCAAACATCAGATTCACGAGGACCTCAGCCCAGGAACATTCATAAGGCCCATCTTCCGAAGAATGAGTTTCGGTATGGCTGGCACAATTTCAAGCCCCATGCTCTGACTGAACTCCTCTGCAAGCTTCACAAGTCTTGACTTGTCTCTGCTGATGGTCTTGTTTGAGTTGTAGTACCCTAACCATGCTTGATAGGCCGATTCTTTCGTCTTCGTTTCTACTCTCTTTATGGCACCTTTCACCTATCAAGTCAAGGAAGCATATGTGCCAAATAAGTTCGCTTTACAGGCCGAAAATAGATTTGAGATTTCATGAGCAGATGGCCAAACTGACCAGATTACAAAGCAAGCTAGATGAAAAGGTAATAAAATCATATACTGCTTACTTCTGCTTGAATGTTTGGATTCACTGGAGGTGCCACCGTCTCAGATATTGACAGATCATTAACGCTACTAAGGAAATGTTTTTCCCAGGGAGCCAACAGTAAAATGCCTTGCCCTTCCTTGCCTTTCCTTCCAGTACGACCAAGTCTATGTATATACTGCTGTCTGTCAGAAGGCACCCCAACCTGCGCGAGCAGATAAGATTTACAAGGAATGTACAACTTACATAAGTTCTTTGGATAAATTGTATGACAACAGAACCTACCTGTATGACAAGCGAGACATCAGGATAATCAACACCACGGGCAGAAACATCAGAACTGACTAATATCAAGCTCTTTGACTTCCTAAATTCATCTGAGACCTTCGTTCTAGCAGATTGTGATTTCCTTGAATGAATCTCTCTTATATTCAGTTTCAGCTGGGAGAGAATTTCAGCAACAAGCTTGGTGACCATTGCTGTAGTACAGAATATAATAACCTGCAAAATTGCATGGGTAATGTCAACCATGGAAAATCCCTAAAATGTAAGCTGGCACCTTGGTGAGATAGCTTACTTTGTATTCTGCATCTTCCGCAACATGCTTCTTTAAGATGCCATATAATATAGAGAAGTGGAGGTCTAATGGTGCAACCATGTACATCTGATTTACCTGATACATGAGCAATAATTGAAGGTACCTGTGAGCTAGCTGCCAAGCTTAATTCAAAATTCTAGCTAACAACTCAGGAAAATGACAGATTTAAACCTGTGCGTGTGTCTCCTCATCACCCTCTTGAACAGTATTGATGAACTTGTAATCCTTCTGCATTGCTAAATGGGATATTTCACGGACCTAACAGCAAACATTCAAAAGATCAGATTGCTTCAGTACTTAAGGTACAATGAAGTGACATGAGAAAAAGAGATACCTCTGCTGGAACAGTAGCAGAAAATAGCAGTGTTTGCCGTTCTCTAGGAATGAAAGCAATTATTTTCTCAATATCTCTTCTGAATCCCATATCCAATAGGCGGTCCGCTTCATCAAGAACAAGGACCTTCACACCTTTAATCCGGGCAGAAAAACCAGGTGTGTTTTGAAGATGATCGATGAGTCTTCCAGGTGTAGCAACAAGAATCTGTTTAATCGGTAGTATGTATTAGCACATAAATTGCATTCAGATATGAACAAACTGAAGCCGATACAGTTGATGGATACGACCTGACATGGTTTGGATCGCATGCTTCTTTGCTCTTGAGGTAATCGTGTGCCACCAATTACAACCTGCACGTCCAGTGAGCTGTGATACTTAAGAAGCTTCCTAGCCTCAACGGCCACTTGGTTTGCGAGCTCCCTCGTAGGGAGCATCACCAGCAAATTTATCGATGTAGAACGGGGTAACGTAGACAGAAGTTCAATGGCTGGAAGCTAACAATAAGAATTTGAAAGTCAGTCAGACTGGTTAATCCCCACGGCAACATCACCACAATAAGCCATGAGCTGCGAAAATCATCAAATTGACTAGTTGTGACAAAGGCGAAAGAATACCAAAAATGCAACGGTTTTTCCTGTTCCAGTCTTTGCTTTTGCAAGAACATCTTTGCCTGCACTCAACAAATTATTGGAATATTAATTTCAGGGTTTCCCAAGAGCACGGAGCACAAATAGTTTGCATTATTGCTGACCTTGAAGAATTACTGGCAGAGTAGCCTCCTGGACGCGGGTCAGCCTTTCATACCCAGCATCTTTGATTCCTTGCAGTGACAATGGAGAAACAGCGCACTGATCGAACCTGCAATATGCAATAAAGATAACATTTTCAAGAATGAGAATGGCGGAAAAAATGCTTGTGACGCTAATGTAATCCCCAAATAATTTGATGAACACAGATAGGCTAGCCGACAGTATCACGAACTACAACTACATGTCATTCGAGGCCAACTCCGAATGATACCGATAACTCCTAAAGATAAGGAACAGTACGAATTGGAAAATACCTACCACACGAGAAATATACTACAGATGGTTCTTTGTTTGTACAGTTGGGGAAATATTTCATGCGCACATTCGATCGAAACAAATATGAGGCGCATGCCATTACCGTGTGTCGCTGAGGTACGATCCATCCACGCCTCCTGTGGCGGCGTTGGTACTTGTCCCCGCATCGATATCCATGGCCTCCGCTGGCACCACGGCAACCTCGCGGACCTGGTCGGCACCTCTTGGCCGGCTCGCGACAGCCCTTGGGAACGCGGAGCCGTCCTCCGCGTCCCTCGGGCGCCGCCTCCTCTGCCGCTTCGGGGCTGCCGCGTACCCAGGATTGCCTGACATGGTCCCGCTGGGAACGCCGGCGATGTCGATATTTGCGGCGGCGGCGGCAGCGGCGGCGGCAGCGAGCGGGCGGGAACGTTGGGAGGTCACAACGCAGCAAAACAGGGTGACCTAGGAAACACGAGGAGAGACGAATACGCACTTGGCAATGTTTGCGATGGCAATTTATGGGTTTGCCCCTTCCCACAACCGGATAATTCCATGCATTGTAGCCCTCCGAGGAAAACATATCTACCTTTTAGTGCACATGACATCTTGCCACGCGCAACAGAGGAATGTAAGCATGTCAAAGCAACCTCTGGTTGCACGGTTAGATGGACACTAATATCCCCAGCCCCTTAGGGTTTAAGTTCAGGTGTTTGCATTATTTCTGAATTTATTTCAAGATTTTTAACGATGTGCATTTAGTGAGAGGAGATGTTTTCGTCGACGACGAGGCGCCTATGCTGACTTCGTAAATCTCAACATGATATGTTGGCTCAGTCTCTCGAAGGTGTTTATAGGGTTAGGGTGTACGTATATGCATTCATAGGGATGAAAGTATGCGCGTATATATGAGCACTTGTATCTGTACAGGAATGGAAGCCTGGTTTGAATATGTTTCTTTTTTCACAAGCAAAAATTACATGTCTTTTTATTGGTAGGCAGGAGAGGAGAATACAAGAAGAAACATTACGTAGATGAGGGAGGAGGCACTTGAAGATTTTCGGCTCTCTCCGCAGTTGAACACTTTAGCATGGGCAAATTTTGACACTGAGATCATTGAGGATAATGGTTTTACTTTGAGCTTCATCGAGATCACTAGGACAGATGAAAAGTGGTGGCTGCCACTCCCTCTAAATAATCACGAAAACAAACCATGGCTAATGACGGGTGATTTCAACGAGATCTTGGTTCAGTGTGAGAAGGAGGGAGGGGCGGCTCGGCCTCAATAGGCGTTGGACAGTTTTGGAAGTACTTTGGAGGATTGTGATCTACGTGGTCTTGGTTTTGCTCTAGACCCATTTATTTGGCAAAATGACAGTAATGACTCCCAAAATATATCCACGAGAGACTTGGCACGGCGGTAGCTTCACCAAGATCATCGGATGTTGACAATTGCTACAAAAATTGCTCTATTTTGATTTTGCGACATTTCACTTGTGTCACGTATAATCCTTTTTCGTCACGGAAAATACACCGGTGGTGTTTTATGGCCATCACCCCCACCGTCATCGAAATGTCGTCATGGAAAATAAAATTTTGATGTTACCACTTTTTTCGTCACTCAAGATAGCATTTCACGTGACAAGACAAATAATGTCACCGATTGTCGCTTTCGTTGACGGCCCAGAATATCACCTACGATACCTAAACTGTCGCCTTAGATCTTTTTGACGACGATATTCCCGTCACCGATGATCGGCCCGTGGGTTTGAGCAATCAAAGATTCTAACATGTGGGGCTAGCAGTTGTTGAGATGTCTGCTTCCATGTGGGTCCCTCGTGGGTTTTATCACCGATGGTCCGTCAATAGTAACTCGGCGTCAGTTTTGACCAGTCAACGCTGCTGACATATGGGCCCGGAAGATGTTGAAGTGGCTGCTTCCATGTGGGACCACATATTGTTTTTTCGATGATGATGTGTCATCTGACCGGTCAACAGTTTATGACATGTGGGTCCTGTTGGGGAACGTTGCATGGAAAACAAAAAAATTCCTACGCACACGCAAGATCTATCCATGGTGATGAGCATCTATGAGAAGGAGAGTGGATCTACATACCCTTGTAGATCGCTAAGCGGGAAACGTTAAGAAACACGGTTGATGTAGTCGAACATCTTCGCGATCCAAATCACCGAGCGTCCCGCGATCCCATCACGATCCGCCCCGCGATCCAATCACGATCCGTCCCGCGATCTCATAACGATCCGTCCCACAATCCAATCACGAATCGTCTCGCGATCTTGATCATGGTCCTTCCGATCTAGGCCGAACGGATGGCACCTCCGTGTTCAACACACGTACAGCTCGATGACGATCTCCACCTTCTTGATCCAGCAAGAGGGAGCGGAGAGGTATATGAGTTCTCCGGTAGTGCGACGGCGTTACGGCGATGGTGGTGGAGCAATTCCAGCAGGGCTTCGCCTAAGCACCGCTGAAACGATCTAGAGGAGAAACTACGATCTAGAGGAGAGGCAGCACGTGGCTTAGGGTTTCTTGATGTGTTCCAAGTGCTAGCCCCACCCCTTTATTTATATGTTGAGCCTTAGGTTCGAAACTTGGAGAGAAATCCTCCTCAAGGTCGGTTTGTCCGCAAGGCAAGAGTCCTCCTCGGACTCCAGGACCAGACGCCAAGGTCCCTGGCGTCTGGCCCCTGTCCTCTGCAAATCACTTTGTTCATAAAGCCTCATGGGCTTTACCCCTTGGCCCGAATAAAGTGTCCTTGTACCCCCGAACATTTTGGGAAACATCCGAAACTATTTCCGGTGAATTCCGGAACCCTTCTAGAGACCAAACACTATTATCCCATATATCAATCTTTACCTCCGGACCATTCCGGAGCTCCTTGTGACGTCCGGGATCTCATACGAGACTTAGAACAACCTTCGGTCACCACCATACATAACTCTGTACTACCGAAACGTCACCGAACCTTAAGTGTGCACACCCTGCGGGTTCGAGAACTATGTATACATGACCGAGACACCTCTGTTGTCAATAACCAATAGCGGGACCTGGATGCCCATATTGGTTCCTACATATTCTACGAAGATCTTTATCGGTCGAACCTCTATGTCAAGGATTCAGTTAATCCCGTATGTTGTTCCCTTTGTTCTTCGGTATGTTACTTGCCCGAGATTCGATCGTCGGTATCTCTATACCTAGTTCAATCTCGTTACCGGCAAGTCTCTTTACTCGTTCCGTAATACAAGATCCCGTGGCTAACACTTAGTCACATTGCTTGCAAGGCTTATTGTGATGTTGTATTGCCGAGTGGGCCCTGAGATACCTCCTCGTCACACGGAGTAACAAATCCTAGTCTTGATCCATGCCAACCCAACAGACACCCTCGGAGATACCTGTAGAGCACCTTTATAGTCACCCAGTTACGTTGCGACGTTTGATACACACAAGGTACTCCTCCGGTGTCAGTGAGTTGCATGATCTCATGGTCATAGGAACAGATACTTGACATGCAGAAAACTGTAGCAACAAACTAACACGATCATATGCTACGTTTATAGTTTGGGTCTTGTCCATCACATCATTCTCCTAATGATGTGATCTCGTTATCAAATGACATCGCATGTCCATGGATAGGAAACATTAACCATCTTTGATCAACGAGCTAGTCTATTAGAGGCATACTAGGGACATGGTCTTATCTATGTATCCACACATGTATCTGAGTTTCCGATCAATACAATTCTAGCATGGATAATAAACGATTATCATGAACAAGGAAATATGATAATAACTAATTTATTATTGCCTCTAGGGCATATTTCCAACAGTCTCCCACTTGCACTAGAGTCAATAATCTAGTTCACATCACCATGTGATTCGCATTGTTATGAATCTAACACCCAATGAGTTCTGGGGCTCGATCATGCTTTGCATGTGAGAGAGGTCTTTTAGTCAATGGGTGTGCGACATTCAGATCCATGTGTACTTTGCAAATCTCTATGTCATACTATAGACACTGCTACCACACTCCACTTGTAGTTATTCCAAATGGATGCTCCACTATATGTATCCGGATTGCTACTAAGAGTCATCCAGATTGGTGTTAAATCTTGCATCGACTTAAATCTTTACGAAAAACTCTTTATCACCTCCATAATTGAGAAACATTTCCTTAGTCTTTTAGTTACTAAGGATAATCTTGACCGCTGTCCAGTGATCCACTCCTGGATCACTCTTGTACCCCTTGACGGACTCATGGCAAGGCACACACAGGTGCGGTACACAACATGGCATACTATATAGAGCCTATGGCTAAAGCCTAGGGGACGACCTTCGTCCTTTCTCTTTCTTCTGTCGTGGTCAAGCTTTGAGTCTTACTCAACTTCACACCTTACAAATCAGGCAAGAACTCTTTCTCTGACTGATCCATTTTGAACTCTTTCAAAATCTTGTCAAGGTATGTACTCATTGAAAGTCTCATCAAGCATCTTGATCTATCTCTATAGATCTTGATGCCCAACAATTAGGTAGCTTTATCCAGGTCTTCCGTTGAAAAACTCTTTTCAAACAACCGTTTATGCTTTCCAGAACTTCTACATCATTTCCGATCAACAATATGTCAACCACATATACATATCAGAAATTCTATAGTGCTCCCACTCACTTTCTTGTAAATACAAGTTTCTCATAAACTTTGTATAAACCCAAAAACTTTGATTACCTCATCAAAGCGTATATTCCAACTCCGAGATGCTTGCTCCAGCCCATAGAAGGATTGCTGGAGCTCGCACACCTTTTAGCATCCTTAGGACTGACAAAACCTTCTGGTTGTATCACATACAACCTTTCCTCAAGTAAACTGTTAAGGAAACGATGTTTTGACATCCATTTGCGAGATTTCATAATTGAAAAATGCAGCAACCGCTAACATAATTCCAACAGACTTTAGCATCGCTACGAGTGAGAAAGTCTCATCGCAGTCAACTCCTTGAACTTGTCGGAAACTTCTTTGCGACAAGTCGAGCTTTATAAATGGTGACATTTACCATCAGCGTCTGTCTTCATCTTAAAGGTCCATTTGTACTCGAAGACCTGCCGTCCAACGAGCAAGTCTACCAAAGTCTATACTCGGTTTTCATACATGGATCCTTTCTCGGATTTCATGGCCTCTAACCATTTGTCGGAATCTGAGTCCATCATCGCTTATCCATAGCTCGTAGGTTCATCATTGTCCAACAACATGACCTCCAAGACAGGGTTGTCGTACCACTCAGGAGCAGTACACGTCCTTGTCGACCTATGAGGTTTGATAGTAACTTGATCCAAAGCTTCATGATCATCATCATTTACTTCCTCTTCAACTGACGTAGGTTCCATAGAAACATCTTTCTGCGCTGCACTACTCTCTGGTTGAAACAAAGGTTCAACAACCTCATCAAGTTCTATCTTCCTCCCACTCAATTCTTTCGAGGGAAACTTTTTCTCGAGAAAGGACCCAGTTTTAGCAACAAACACTTTGTACTCGGATCTGAGATAGAAGGTATACCCAACTGTTCTTAGGGTATCTTATGAAGATGCATTTTTCCGCTTTGGGTTCAAGCTTATCAGACATAAGTGTCGCATTCCCAAACTCTAAGAAATGACAGCTTAGGTTTCTACCAAACCATATGGTGTCATCTCAACGGATTTAGATGGTGCCCTATTTAAAGTGAATGTGGTTTTCTCTAATGCATAACCCCAAAATGATAGTGGCAAAACGATAAGAGACATCATAATTCGCACCATATCCAATAGAGCACGACTGTGACGTATGGACACACCATCACACCCATGGTGTTCCAGGTGGCGTGAGTTGTAAAACAACTTTCACATTGTCTTAAGTTGTATACCAAACTCGTAACTCAGATATTCGCCTCCACGATTATATCGTAGACATTTTATCTTCTCGTCGTGATGATATCAAACTTCACTCTAATTCTGCTTGAACTTTTCAAATGCTTCAGACTTGTGTTTCATTAGGTAAATATACACTATATCTACTCAAATCATCAGTGAAGGTAAGAAAATAACGATATCCGCCGCACGCTACAACACTCATTGGACCGTATACATCAATATGTATCATTGCCAATAAGTTACTAGCCCGCTCCATCATACTGAAAACGGGGTCTGTAGCCATCTTGCCCAAGAGGCATGGTACGCATGTCTTAATCGATTCGAAACCGAATGAGTCAAAAGATCCATCAACATGGAGTTTCTTCATGCGATTTATACCAATATGACATTTAGCGGTAGTGCCACAAGTATGTGGTACTATCATTATTAACTTTGTATCTTTTGGCGTCTATGTTATGAACATGTGTACTACTACGATCAAGTTTCAACAAACCATTCATTGGGTGCATGACCATTGAAGATATTATTCATGTAAGCAGGATAACCTTTATTCTTTGACTTAAATGAATAGCCGTGTTGCAATAAACATGATCTAATTACGTTCATGCTCAACGCAAATGCCAAATAACATTTATTTAGGTTCGTCACTAATCCCGAAGGTAGAGAGAGCGTGTGATGTTGATCACATCAACCTTGGAAACATTTCCAACACACATCGTCACCTCACCCTTAGCTAGTTCTCCGTTTATTCCATAGCTTTTATTTCGAGTTACTAACATTTAGTAACCGAACCGGTATCCAATACCTAGGTGCTACTAGGAGTACTAGCAAGGTACACATCAATAACACGTATATCAAATATACTTCTGTCGACGTTGCCAGCCTTCTTATCTACCAAGTATCTAGGGTTGTTCCGCTTCAACGACCGCTATCCTCATAACAGAAGCACTTAGTCTCAGGTTTGGGTTCAACTTTGGGTTGCTTCACTGGAGCAGCAACTGACTTGCCATCTATGAAGTTTCCCTCCTTGCCCTTGCCCTTCTCGAAACTAGTGGTTTTACTAACCATCAACACTTGATGATCCTTCTTGATTTCTACATTCGCAGTGTCAAACATTGTGAATAGCTTAGGGATCATTATTTCCATCCCTGGCATTTTATAGTTCATCACGAAGCTCTAGTAGCTTAGTGGCAGTGACTTGGAGAACTATATCAATCGCTATCTTATCTAGAAGATCAACTCCCACTCGATTCAAGCAATTGTAGCACCCAGACAATCTAAGCACATGCTCAACAATTGAGCTATTCTCCTTCATCTTGTAGGCAAAGAATCTTGTTGGAGATCTCATATCTCACAACACGGGCACGAGCTTGAGATCCCAATTTCAGCTCTTAGAACATCTCATACGTTCCATGACGTTCAAAATGTTTTTGGAGCCTCAATTCTAAGCCGTAAAGCATGATGCACTAAACTATCAAGTAGTCATCGGAACGTGCCTGTCAGATGTTCACAACATCTACAGACGACGCTAGAGGGGGTGGCGCACCGAGCGGTGCATTAAGGACATAAGCCTTCTGTGCAGCAATGAGGACAATCCTCAGATCACAGACTCAATCCGCAATATTGCTACAATCATATTTTAACTCTATTTCTCTAGGAACATATATAAAAATTCAAGGGAGCTACAGCGTGAGCTACAACATAATTTGCAAAGGCACTACTGACTATGTTCATGTTAATGAGTTCAATTAATCATATTACTTAAGAACTCCCACTCAAATTGACATCCCTCTAGTCATTCGAGTGTCACATGACCCAAATCCACCAACTCAAGTCCGATCATCACGTGAGTTGAGGTGGTTTCAATGGTGACCATCATCATGTTGATCATATCTACTATATGACTCATGTTCGACCTTTCAGTCTCTTATGTTCCGAGGCCATGTCTATACATGCTAGGCTCGTCAAGTTTAACCCGAGTGTTCCGCATGTGCAACACTAGCTTGCACCCGTTGTATGTGAACGTAGAGTCTATCACACCCGATCATCACGTGGTGTCACGACACAACGAACTTTTGCAACGATGCACACTCGGGGAGAACACAATTTATCTTGAAATTTAAGTGAGGGATCACCTTATAATGCTACCATCGTCCTAAGCAAAACAAGGTGCGTAAAAGGATTAACATCACATGCAAATCATAAGTGACATGATATGGCCATGAACTTATGCTTTTGATCTCCATCTTGAAAGCACCGGCATGATCTCCATCATCACCGGCATGACACCATGATCTCCATCATCTTGATCTCCATCATCTTGATCTCCATCAATGTGTCTCCATCGGGGTTGTCGCGCCCACCATGCTTCTACTACTATTGCTACCGCTTAGCGATAAAGTAAAGCATTACATAGCGCTTAATGATTGACATGCAGGTCATACAATAATTAAAGACAACCCTATGGCTCCTGTCGGTTGCCGTACTCATTGACATGCAAGTCGTGATATTCTATACAACACATGATCATCTCATACATCATATATATCTCATCATGTAATTGGCCATATCACTTCACAACATACCCTGCAAAAACAAGTTAGACGTCCTCGAATTGTTGTTGCAAGTTTTACTTGCTTGCTACGGGTATCTAGCAAGAACAATTCTCACCTACGCAAAACCACAACGGTGATACATAAGTTGCTTTTCAACCTTCTTAAGGACCGCCTTTGTCGAATCCGATCCAACTAAAGTAGGAGAAACAGACACCCGCCAGACATCTTTGTGCAACGAAGTTACACGTCAGTCGATGAAACCGGTCTCTCGTAAGCGTACGAGTAAGGTTGGTCCGGACAATTTCATCCCACAATACTGCTGAACCAAAACACGGCCAAGGGAGGAAGCAATCTAAGCATCAGCGCCCACAAACTCTTTGTGTTCTACTCGAGATATCATCTACACATAGATCTAGCTCATGATGCCACTGTTGCGGAATGTTGCATGGGAAACAAAAAAATTCCTACGCACACGCAAGATCTATCCATGGTGATTAGCATTTATGAGAAGGAGTGTGGATCTACATACCATTGTAGATCACTAAGCGGGAAGCGTTAAGAAACGTGGTTGATATAGTCGAACGTCTTCGCGATCCAAATCGCCGAGCATCCCGTGATCCAATCACGATTCGTCCCGCGATCTCATCACGATTCGTCTCGCAATCCAATCACAAATCATCTCGCGATCTTGATCATGGTCCTTCCGATCTAGCGCCGAACGGACGGCACCTCCGCGTTCAGCACGCGTATAACTCGATGATGATCTCCACCTTCTTGATCCAGCAAGAGGGAGCAAAGAGGTATATGACTTCTTCGGTAGTGCGATGGTGTTGCGGCGATGGTGGTGGAGCAATTCCAGCAGGGCTTCGCCTAAGCACCGCTAAAATGATCTAGAGGAGAAACTATGATCTAGAGGAGAGGCAGCACGTGGCTTAGGGTTTCTTGATGTGTTCCAAGTGCTAGCCGCACCGCTTTATTTATATGTTGAGCCTTGGGTTCGAAACTTGGAGAAAATTCCTCCTCAAGGTCGGTTTGCCCACAAGGCAAGAGTCCTCCTCGGACTCCAGGACTAGACGCCAAGGTCCTCGGCGTCTGGCCCCAGACGCCAAGGTCCCTGGCGTCTGGCCCCTCGCCTCTGCAAAACACCTTTTTTGCCTTCCTACAGCCTCATGGGCGTTACCTCTTGGCCCAAATAAAGTGTCCTTGTACCCCCGAACATTTCGGAAAACATCTGAAACTATTTTCGGTGAATTTCGGAACCCTTCCGGAGACCAAACACTATTATCCCATATATCAATCTTTACCTCCGGACCATTCCGGAGCTCCTCGTGACGTCCGAGATCTCATCCGGAACTCCGAACAACCTTCGGTCACCACCATACATAACTCTATACTACTGAAACGTCACCGAACCTTAAGTGTGCACACCCTGCGGGTTCGAGAACTATGTAGACATGACCGAGACACCTCTACGGTTAATAACCAATAGCGGGACCTGTATGCCCATATTGGTTCCTACATATTCTACGAAGATCTTTATCGGTCGAACCTCTATGTCAAGGATTTAGTTAATCCCGTATGCTGTTCCCTTTGTTCTTCGGTATGTTACTTGCCCGAGATTCGATCGTCGGTATCTCTATACCTAGTTCAATCTCGTTACCGGCAAGTCTCTTTACTCGTTCCATAATACAAGATCTCGTGGCTAACACTTAGTCACATTTCTTGCGAGGCTTATTGTGATGTTGTATTACCGAGTGGGCCCTGAGATACCTCTCCGTTACACGGAGTAACAAATCCCAGTCTTGATCCATGCCAACCCAACAGACACCCTCGGATATACCTATAGAGCACCTTTATAGTCACCCAGTTACGTTGCGACATTTGATACACAGAAGGTACTCCTCCGGTGTCAGTGAGTTGCATGATCTCATGATCATAGGAACAGATACTTGACATGCAGAAAACTGTAGCAACAAACTAACACGATCATATGCTACGTTTATAGTTTGGGTCTTGTCCATCACATCATTCTCCTAATGATGTGATCCCATTATCAAATGACATCACATGTCCATGGCTAGGAAACATTAACCATCTTTGATCAACGAGCTAGTCTATTAGAGGCATACTAAGGACATGGTCTTGTCTATGTATCCACACATGTATCTGAGTTTCCGATCAATACAATTCTAGCATGGATAATAAACGATTATCATGAACAAGGAAATATAATAATAACTTATTTATTATTGCCTCTAGGGCATATTTCCAACAGGTCCATTGTTGTGCTGACGTGGATGCTGGTAGGCGGGTCCATGCGTGGGTGACGTGGTGTCTTACATGTGGGACCATACGCTTGTGACGCTGTTCATGATTGCCACGGGATTTTGGTGTGACAATTTGTATTATATTTCGTTCACAGTTCGAATTTCAATCCAAATTCAGCAGTCACTGCTTTTAGTAAACCGCATCCTTCACAATTATCAAACAGATTGCATAAGACATTACAATAGCCAACTATGGGCCACAACTGCAGAATCAAAATTAGACACATATGGCTTAACTGCATTGCTCACACCTCATAGGATGGTGTCGATGCAGTCCGAGCGATGAACTTTAGCTTCCTTCGTTTCTTAATGAGGTAAGGTTCTTCTTGTTTTCTCTATAGGGGCAATGTTCATTGATTCAAGATGGTTATGCAGATATAGCGGGAACAATTTCAGACTTTTGATTTCAACCTGCTGCTCTAGCAGGGCCTTCTTGACACCTGCTAGAACTTTTTCATGCTCGCAAAGGTGATCTTCACATATTCTTGGCAATGTTGTGTATCTGGAACGAGATGCTTCAGCTACACGTTCTAGCTCACGCTCTTCCATGGCCTTGGAAATAGCTTCAGATTGTAGTTGCTTCCATGCGAAGGCCTTCTTCATATCATCTACTTCGTCGTGCTTGTTAACCATGGCATGTTACATGTCTTCTGGTTGTTCTTGCTGCACTGTCAAAGCATTGATGACAACATCATATTGTTGTTTCTGGGGCCAAACACTTGCAGTATTGTCATCATATGAGAACCCTACATTTCCCTATAGGCAAAAATTATAGAGGTTACAACTTATACAATAATTCCAAATTGCACATGCATCTACCAGAGTATACAATGGTTGAGTGAAGAAAGACACTCTTACTAATTTAGGAAGTGTTTACAGAAAAGAGTTGAGCTACTCACAGGCCGAACCCACTTTCTCTTCGATGTGCTTGAGTTTGGGGTGCATCTGAAGTTAAAGACATGAGTTTTTCGAACTCTTCATATACCATTTGTATACCCTTAGTCACCACTTCAAGTTGATGACGACAATTTTCCTGCCATAATGTAGTTGAAGATATTAGATTGCATGCAATTTACATTATGTATGCATTGTTATATCAAGTAAACATACTCTAACCATAGTTGTAGAGCTTGCAATAACAATGTCCTCTACATCTATAGTGGTGGCCAGATCTGCATGTTTTTGTTCACTTTCAGTGTCACCGTCACAGTCTATCAAGTTTTCTTGATGGTTTAGACAACGAACATGACCTTTGATAAGGGGCCATCATGGCGGGTGGCAACCATAAAATCGCTCGAGAATCCGAGGACGGAGACGTTGCTTATGTAGAGTTGGCTTGTGCATTAGAAGAGCTGAAGTGATACACAACCAACGTTGATCCAGCAGATATGACCCTCCTTGAAAAATCCGACTACCGAGTTTGACCCACTACTCAAGTTCAAGCCGGTTGAGGATACCAAGTTGGTCGATTTTTACTCTAGGTGATTCCTCCCAACAATTCACTATTGGGACATGCCTGGACCCCAAATTGGAAAGCGCGCTCATCAAGTTCATTCGCGAGAGTCGGGACATTTTTGTGTGGAAAACTTCTGACATGCTTGGTGTCCCAAGGGAACTCGTTGAGCACCACCTTAATGTGGATCCCAAAATGAAATCTATCTGACGGTACCTTCGACGTTTCAATGAGGAGAGACGAAAATCTATTGGTGAGGAAGTTGCCCAGTTCCTAGCTGTCGGGTTCATTATTGAAGTGTTTCACCCCGAGTGGTTGGCAAATCTAGTTTTCAGTTTGAAATAAAAACGAAACCTTATGTATGTGTGTGGATTACATGGATCTTACAAAAGCATGTCCCAAGGATCCGTTTGCACTATCTCACATCGACCAGATCATTGATTCTACCATAGGTTGTGAGCGTCTGTGTTTCCTGGATGCTTACTCCGGCTATCCCCGGATCAAGATGGTTTTTGAGTATAGGGAAAATACGGCCTTCATCACACCTTTTGGGGTATTCTGCTATGTTACTATGCCTTTTGGACTTAAAAGCGCGGGGGATACTTATCAACATTGCATACAGAATTGCCTGCGGACCCAGATACGGCGCAATGCTCATGCTTATGTTGATGACATCGTAGTCAAGTCCCAAAAGAAGAAGACTTTGTTGGACAACCTCAAGGAAAATTTTGACAATCTTTGGGTTTACCATGAAGCTTAATCTGCCTGGATGTGGTTTTGGTGTCCCTGCAGGCAAGTTACTAGGTTTTTTGGTGTCTGAACGGGGCATCGAGGCTAACCCGGATAAAATTAAAGCAGTAACTTCTCTTGCCAAGCCGGCCAATGTCCACGAAGTCTAGCATATGGTGGGTTGTATTGCAGCTTGGAGCCGCCTGGGTGAAAAGGAAATTCCACTGTACCAGTTGCTGAAGAAGACATACAACTTTGTCTAGACAGATGTTGCAGATGCAGCCTTTGAAGCCCTTAAGAAGCAGTTGGTTGAGCTTCCTGTTTTAGCAGGTCCACTTGACAAAGAGCCGATGCTCCTGTATATTGCGGCTAACAATAAAGTGGTAAGTGTGGCAGTCGTTGTCGGGCTAAAGGAAGCTTGGAAAGAATATCAAGTCCAACGGCCAGTATACTATATCAGCTAAATTTCTTCCGTGTGCATAAACTACTTTCTACCAAGACTGAAGAATAGATGGATCTAATAATGCAAAAGAAAAGAAAAATAAAGGCCCTAACTATGACAGAGATATTGGTAAGTAACTGCTATGGATTCATCAGGGGATCAAAACAGATCTATGATATTGCAAAAATGACGTGGAGTTAAAGGGATGTGCTATCAATGAGAGCTGCATAGGAAACTAGAACTGCATCTGACGTTTGCACGGATTCCAATGAAACTCCGGTGAACTATCAAGAACATGAAAAAATCTAAATGGAGGCGGTAGCACTTACCAGATCCAAGATGGAGAAAGGCTTCAGGTGTTGTGCCCCCGGAGAAGACCGTGTCCGACGCGAGAAGGCTCCAACAACGACGACAGCGGGGGTGGCTCCTATTGCGAAGATGAACTTTGGCGGGATCGAGTTTCATCTTGGAGGCGAGAGGAAGAATAGGAAGTAAAAGGTGAGTCTGGGGTCCTCAAGTACTATTTATAATTGAAAGGGAGATCGAAACGACATGGTGGAAACACGAAACGGTTGCAATAATTTGTGGTTATGAAGACGCTTGGATTGTCGCGCCCCACCAGATTTGAAGGTTGTTGTAAAGATTAGCCATGATGGCACGCTGACGTCAGGGGACAATGAGGTGATGTCATGATGGTAGCAGTCGAAAAAAGACCAAGTCTCAAAGAAGAAGAAAATGACCCGGCGCAATATTGACCCGGACGAAACTTCAACAAACAAAGCGAAGAGAAATGCCGGCTTAAGAACAGAGCTCAAGTTTAACTTCATGTTTAAGGTTTTCTTCATTTCCAGGATGGAGTTCAACATGGATAAATCCAAATTAAACTGGGGGATAATGTTGGGGACATACCCCGCGGGCTGACCCACACTGGGTGTAACCCGACTACTTGAAGGCAGCTCAAGAGTAGGGCCACCACTTGGGATGCGAAGGCCCTTAGGCGCAAAGGCCGAGGAGGCGGCTCGACCGAGGAGGCTGGCTCATGGTCCATCACCTGGCGGGCCAGCTCATGGAAGGAAGTCATGGGGATTCTCCCTCGCCCAAGTAAACAAGATGAATAGGAAGTAGACTAAGTCACGTGTCATATTACGACCCGGACTGTGTTGTAACCTCAGGGCCTCAACCTGTATATAAAGGAGAGCCCCCGAGGCAGAAAGGGAAGGTAAGAAATCTTCGAGAGCTAGGTTAGCGATTCCGCACCCTTGCAATCGAGATCATCACCAATAACACACAAAAGCAGGACGTAGGATTTTATCTCCATCGAAGGGGCCGAACCTGGGTAAACTCTCGTCTCTCATTCCCGATCAACCCCATCCAAACAACCACCTAGTTGCGATGGCTCCAAGATTTAGTCCTATCGCTAGGACATCTGTCATGACAAAACCATGACAGTTATCTCTTACCTGAGCCCTTTACGTATGCACTTTACTTTGTCATAGCCATATTGTTTCATGTTATATATCTTGCTATCACTTAGTTGATTATCTTGCTTAGCATAAGTTGTTGATGCACACACATGAGCCTATTTGTTTTAGGTTTCGTGCTTGACTAATTAAGGGTAGTTTTATTCCGCATTTGTTCAAGCCTCAACCATGATTATTTTAAAGCGCCTATTCACCCCCTACCGCCCCCTCTAGGCGACACCACGTCCTTTCACAAAGAGATCCAATCTCCCACGATCTCTTGGTTAAGGCCTCCATCATTAGCCCAAAATCTTCTCCGTCCCATCCTTCTTGGGGATAAGAACAATATTTGCGGAGTTGATCCAATGGAGGTTTGCAACATGAAGATTGCCAAAGAGATGAATAGCTCTCATACTGTCATTTTTGACAATTTCCAAACACTTTTTGAAGAACATCCCCATGAATCCATATGTATCATGCACCTTGTCGCATGGCCTTTACATGATGGCATCCCTCACCTCCTCCTCTGTGAAGAGGTCCTTAAGGTCTCATGAATTGTGGCCATCAAGGTTTAGATCAATACGGTTTAAGTCCATGGATCTTGTGCTTCCTTGTTGCACCGAAGAAGTGGCCATGAGCGATTTCTTCCTTTCGGTCATGCTCGGCGACCCAACCATGGTTTGCGTTTAAGGCTATGGATATGGTTCTTCCTTCTTATAGCATTAATCCTATGGTGAAAGAATACGATGTTTGCATCTTCTTCTTTCAAGTTAGCCATCCGAGCACATTGCTTTTTTCATGCCTCTCAAGCACGACCAAGCTAGCAACTATCATCTTGAGACTTGCTTGAAGATCATGCTCTTCCGAAGAAAGATGACGATCCTCCTGGGCCAAGTCAAGGCTGAACATAACCAAAAGGGCAACGTGGATATGGATCTTTGCTTTGGAGAAGAGCCATCTACGCTACTCATATAGGCAAAGCTCAGTCTTTTTTGCTTGTGGTGCAAGACTTGGTAGGGTTCAGTGTGGTTAGTGTGCTCGTTCCAAGCTCGTTGCACCACATCACCAAAATCCGAGAGAGAGGTCGAAAGTTCTCAAACTTGAACCCTCATGACCTTCGAGGCCCATTGTTTTTTTAGAGAACGTAAATTGTGTGACATGGATTTATAGAAGGCACATTATAAAATACTAGAACTTAGGCAGGCTCCCACCGCAGTCAGTGAGAAGCACACACCACACCATCTCAAAACACGCATAATACAACTCCAATGCAAAAGGGTCTGCCCTAAAATGACTAATAGAGCCGCGTGTCAACCAACGTTAGACACCTCCAAAGAACAACAACTCCAAAAGAACTCTCCTTTCCGACAAACTAACCACCCCTGAGTGCCTAAAAGAGGTGGTAGGTGGATGGCGGGACTCGGACAACCTCGAGAAAACCATCATCGTGGAGTCAGCCACAACGGTGTACATTGTGCCCATGATGATCAAATCTAGAACAACGACGAGCACCGGAGGAACACAAACTAGGACCTCCAAGTCGTGTCTCCAAATAAAGGAAGGACGTCGAGGATGTCACCATCGTTGATATGAACCCATACATAGGCTTTCACCTAGAGACAATCGCTTAAGTCCGAGAGGGCGAGGTGGCGACACACCACAACGACGCCTCCAAGGAGGGGAACGACGGCAATGGGCGGCGTCGTTGCTAGCACCGATCGAATACTTGCAGGACTTTCATCTGAATAGTCACACACCTGCAACTCAGCCCACCAGAATGAGGCACACGGTCCATTTTGTTCACACTACCGCCACTGCGGCACCTCACACAAGAAGCCACATCGCCTCGCCCGACCTACACCACCATCAGAGACAACTAACACCACCGGACAAATTCCTCCCTACGTCACCATGATTGCCGACACTCATGACCGAAACCCTAGAAAACATATCCAAATTGGATTGGCCGATACAGGTACCCTAGGCCCCCGCTACCACAGGCAGCACCGCCGCTGCCGAAGATTCGGTGCACCAAGCCACCAAGAGCACCATCGGTGGAGCTCCATGTTGGAACACAAACCTAAGAGGTTGAGGGAGAGCTCCGGCAGCACGACAGCATGGTGACGGTGGAGCTGTGTGGTCTTCGGCAGGGCTTCGCCAAGCACTACAAAGAACGAGGAGAGGGAGGAGTAGGGCTGCGCCGAGAGGAGAGGAACTCATGTGTTGGCAGCCCCAAAACCCACCACTATATATAGGAGGAGGGGAGGGGAAGGGCTGCGCCCTAGGGTTCCCCTTAGGGGGTGGTGGCAGCCCCAGATCCCATCTGGGCGGCGGCCAGAGGGAGGGAGAGAGGGGCGGCGCCCTAGGTGGGCCTAGGGCCCATCTGGCCCTAGGGTTTGCCCCCCTTCCCACCTTGTTGTGCCTTGGGCTCGGGTGGGAGGCGCACCATCCCACCTAGGGGCTGGTTCCCTCCCACTTGTGGCCCATGCAGCCCTCTTTGGGTCCGGTGGCCCCTCCCGGTGGACCCCCAAAACCCTTCCGGTGGTCCCGGTACGTTACCGGTGATGCTCGGAACACTTCCGGTGACCAAATCCTCACTTCCTATATATGAATCTTTACCTCCGGACCATTCCGGAACTCCTCGTGACGTCTGGGATCTCATCCGGGACTCTAACCAACCTTCGGTAACCACATACACTATTTCCCTATAATCCTAGCGTCACCGAACCTTAAGTGTGTAGACCCTACGCGTTCGGGAGACACATAGACATGACCGAGACACCTCTCCATTCAATAACCAACAGCGGGATCTGGATACCCATGTTGGCTCCCACATGCTCCACGATGATCTCATCGAATGAACCACGATGTCGGGGATGCAATCAATCCCGTATACAATTCCCTTCGTCTACCGGTATGATACTTGCCCGAGATTCGATCGTCGGTATCCCTATACCTTGTTCAATCTCGTTACCGGCAAGTCTCTTTACTCGTTCCGTAACACATCATCCCATGACTAACTCCTTAGTCACTTTGAGCTCATTATGATGATGTCTTACCGAGTGGGCCCAGAGATACCTCTTCGTCACATGGAGTGACAAATCCCAGTCTTGATTCATGCCAACCCAACAGACACTTTCGGAGATACCCGTAGTGCACCTTTATAGCCACCCAGTTACGTTGTGACGTTTGGCACACCCAAAGCATTCCTACGGTATCCGGGAGTTGCACAATCTCATGGTCTAAGGAAATGATACTTGACATTAGAAAAGTTTTAGCAGACGAACTACACGATCTTGTGCTATGCTTAGGATTGGGTCTTGTCCATCACATCATTCTCCTAATGATGCGATCCCGTTATAAACGCCATCCAATGTCCATGGCCATGAAACCGTTACCATCTATTGATCAACGAGCTAGCCAACTAGAGGCTCACTAGGGACATGTTGTGGTCTATGTATTCACACATGCATTACGGTTTCCGGTTAACACAATTATAGCATGAACAATAGACAATTATCATGAACAAGGAAATACAATAATAACCATTTTATTATTGCCTCTAAGGCATATTTCCAACAGTCTCCCACTTGCACTAGAGCCAATAATCTAGTTACATTGTGATGAATCGAACACCCATAGCATTCTGGTGTTGATCATGTTTTGCTCGTGAGAGAGTTTTAGTCAACGGATCTGTGACATTCAGATCCGTATGCACTTTACAAATATCTATATCTCCCTCCTGAATGTAATCACAGATGGAGTTGAAGCGGCACTTGATGTGTCTTGTCATCTTGTGAAACCTGGGCTCCTTCGCAAGGGCAATAGCTCCAGTGTTGTCACAGAATAGAGTCATCGGGCCCGACGCACTTGGAATTACTCCTAGGTCGGTGATGAACTCCTTCATCCAGACTCCTTCCTTTGCTGCTTCCGAAGCAGCTATGTACTCCGCTTCACATGTAGATGCCGCCACGATGCTTTGCTTGCTGCTGCACCAGCTGACTGCCCCTCCATTCAAAATATACACATATCCGGTTTGCGACTTGGAGTCGTCCGGATCTGTGTCGAAGCTAGCATTGACGTAACCCTTTATGACGAGCTCTTCGGCACCTCCATATAAGAGAAACATGTCCTTTGTCCTTTTCAGGTACTTCAGGATATTCTTGACCGCTGTCCAGTGTTCCGCTCCGGGATCACTTTGGTACCTCCCTACCAAACTTATGGCAAGGTTCACATCAGGTCTGGTACACAGCATGACATACATAGTAGAGCCTATGGATGAAGCATAGGGGATGAAACTCATCTCTTCTCTATCCTTTGTCGTGGTCGGGTATTGAGTCGTACTGAATCTCACACCCTGTAACACAGGCAAGAACCCCTTTTTGGACTGATCCATATTGAACTTCTTCAATATCTTGTCAAGGTATGTGATTTGTGAAAGACCTATGAGGCGTCTTGATCTATCTCTATAGATCTTGATGCCTAATATGTAAGCAGCTTCTCCAAGGTCCTTCATTGAAAAACATTTATTCAAGTAGGCCTTTACACTTTCCAAAAGTTCTATATCATTTCCCATTATCAGTACGTCATCCACATATAATATGAGAAATGCTACAGAGCTCCCACTCACTTTCTTGTAAATACACGGTTCTCCATAAATCTGTACAAACCCAAACGCTTTAATCACCTCATTAAAGCGAATGTTCCAACTCCGAGATGCTTGCACCAGTTCATAGATGGAGCGTTGGAGCATGCATACCTTGTTAGCATCTTTAGGATCGACAAAACCTTCCGGCTACATCATATACAGTTCTTCCTTAAGGAATGCCGTTTTGATGTCCATTTGCCAGATCTCATAATCATAAAATGCGGCAATTGCTAACATGATTCGGACAGACTTTAGCATCCCTACGGGTGAGAAAGTCTCATCGTAGTCAACTCCTTGAACTTGTCGATAACCCTTAGCGACAAGTCGAGCCTTATAGACGGTCACATTACCATCCGCGTCAGTCTTCTTAAAGATCCATTTATTTTCAATGGCTCACTTATCATTAGGCAAGTCCACCAAAGTCCACACTTTGTTCTCATACATGGATCCTATCTCGGATTTCATGGCTTCAAGCCATTTGTTGGAATCCGGGCCCGCCATCGCTTCTTCATAGTTCGAAGGTTCACCGTTGTCTAACAACATGATCTCCAGGACAGGGTTGTCGTACCACTCTGGTGCGGAACGTGTCCTAGTGGACCTTCGACGTTCAATAGTTACTTGATCTAAAGTTTCATGATCATCATCATTAACTTGCTCTCCAGCTGGTGTAGGCTCCACAGAAACAACTTCCTGAGTTGCGCTACACTCCAGTTCGAGTGGAGGTACATCATCAAGTTCTATTTCCTCCCACTTACTTCTTTTGAGAGAAACTCTTTCTCGAGAAAGGATCCATTCTTGGCAACAAAGACTTTGCCTTCGGATCTAAGGTAGAAGGTATACCCAGTAGTCTCTTTGGGATATCCTATGAAGACGCACTTTTCCGCTTTGGGTTCGAGCTTCTCAGGTTGAAGTTTCTTCACATAAGCATCGCATCCCCAAACTTTTAGAAACAACAACTTAGGTTTCTTTTCAAACCATAATTCATACGGTGTCGTCTCAATGGACTTTGACGGTGCCCTATTTAAAGTGAATGCGGCCGTCTCTAATGCATATCCCCAAAATGATAGCGGTAAGTCAGTAAGAGACATCATAGATCGCACCATATCCAATAGAGTGCGATTACGATGTTCAGACACACCATTTCGCTGAGGTGTGCCAGGCGGCGTGAGTTGTGAAACGATTCCACATTTCCTTAGGTGTGTGCCAAACTCGTGACTTAAATATTCTCCGCCACGATCAGATCGCAGGCACTTTATTTTCCTGTCACGTTGATTATCTACCTCATTCTGAAATTCCTTGAACCTTTCAAAGGTTTCAGACTTGTGTTTCATTAAGTAGACATACCCATATCTGCTCAAGTCATTAGTGAGGGTGAGAACATAACGGTAGCCACTGCGAGCCTCGATGCTCATTGGACCGCATACATCGGTATGTATTATTTCCAACAAGTCAGTTGCTCGCTCCACTGTTCCGGAGAATGGAGTCTTGGTAATCTTGCCCATGAGGCATGGTTCGCATGTGTCAAATGATTCAAAATCAAGAGACTCCAAAAGTCCATCAGCATGGAGCTTCTTCATGCGTTTGACACCAATATAACCAAAACGGCAGTGCCACATGTAAGTGGGACTATCGTTATCAACCTTACAATTTTTGGTACTCACACTATGGACATGTGTAACATCACGTTCGAGATTCATCAAAAATAAACCATTGACCAGCGGGGCATGACCATAAACCATTTTTCTCATATAAATAGAACAACCATTATTCTCAGATTTAAATGAGTAGCCATCTCGCATCAAGCGAGATCCAGATACAATGTTCATGCTCAAAGCTGGTACTAAATAACAATTATTAAGGTTTAAAACTAATCCCAAAGGTAGATGTAGAGGTAGCGTGCCGACGGCGATCACATCAACCTTGGAACCATTCTCGATGTGCATAGTCACCTCGTCCTTTGCCAGCCTCCGCTTATTCCGCAGCTCCTGCTTGGAGTTACAAATGTGAGCAACTGCAGCGGTATCAAATACCCAGGAGCTACTACAAGCACTGGTTAGGTACACATCAATAACAAGTATATCACATATACCTTTAACGTTGTTGGCCTTCTTATCCTCTAAGTACTTGGGGTAGTTCCGCTTCCAGTGACCGGTACCCTTGCAATAAAAGCACTCAGTCTCAGGCTTGGGTCCATTCTTGTTCTTCTTCCCGACGACTTGCTTACCGGGCACGGCAACAACTTTGCCGTCCTTCTTGAAGTTCTTCTTACCCTTGCCTTTCTTGAAACTAGTGATCTTATTCACCATCAACACTTGATGCTCCTTTTTATTCTCGACCTCCGCTGATTACAACATCGAGTACAACTCAGGAATGGACTTCTCCATACCCTGCATGTTGTAGTTCATCACAAAGCTCTTGTAGCTAGGTGGAAGCGACTGGAGGATTCTGTCAATGACCGAGTCATCCGAAAGATTAACTCCCAGCTGAGTCAAGCGGTTGTGCAACCCAGACATTTTGAGTATGTGCTCACTGACAGAACTATTCTCCTCCATCTTATAGCTAAAGAACTTGTCGGAGACGTCATATCTCTCGACCCGGGCATGAGCTTGGAAAACCAGTTTCAGCTCTTGGAACATCTCATATGCTCCGTGTTGCTCAAAACGCTTTTGCAGCCCCGGTTCTAAACTGTAAAGCATGCCACACTAAACAAAGGAGTAATCATCGCAGCGTGACTGCCAAGCGTTCGTAACGTCTTGGTCCGCTGGGAAAATGGGTGGGTCACCTAGCGGCGCATCAAGGACATACAATCTCTTGGAAGCTATGAGGATGATCCTCAAGCTACGAACCCAGTCCGCATAGTTGCTTCCATCATCTTTCAGCTTAGTTTTCTCTAGGAACGCATTGAAGTTGAGGGTGACATTAGCGTTGGCCATTGGATCTACAATATAGATTGTAAAGACAATTTTAGACTAAGTTCATGATAATTAAGTTCACATAATCAAATTATTTAATGAACTCCCACTTAGATAGACATCTCTCTAGTCATCCAAGTGACACATGATCCATGTCAACTAGCCCGTGTCCGATCATCACGTGAGACGGACTAGTCATCCATGGTGAACATCTCCATGTTGATCGTATCTTCTATACGACTCATGTTCGACCTTTCGATCTTCCGTGTTCCGAGGCCATGTCTGTACATGCTAGGCTCGTCAAGTCAACCTAAGTGTTTCGTGTGTGTAAATATGGCTTACACCCATTGTATGTGAACGTTAGAACCTATCACATCCGATCATCACGTGGTTCTTCAAAACAACGATCCTTAGCAACGGTGCACAGTTAGGGTGAACACCTTTCTTGAAATTTTATTGAGAGATCATCTTATTTACTACCGTCGTTCTAAGCAAATAAGATGTAAACATGATAAACATCACATGCAATCAATATAGTGACATGATATGGCCAATATCATCTTGCTCCTCTGATCTCCATCTTCGAGGCACCATGATCATCATTGTCACCGGCATGACACCATGATCTCCATCATCATGATCTCCATCATCGTGTCTTCATGAAGTTGTCTCGCCAACTATTACTTCTACTACTATGGCTAACGTTTAGCAATAAAGTAAAGTAATTACATGGCGTTTATGATTGACACGCAGGTCATACAATAAAATAAGACAACTCCTATGGCTCCTGCCGGTTGTCATACTCATCGACATGCAAGTCGTGAATCCTATTACAAGAACATGATCAATCTCATACATCACAATGCATCACATCACATCCTTTGGCCATATCACATCACAAGGCATATGCTGCAAAAACAAGCTAGACGTCCTCTAATTTGTAGTTGCAAGTTTTTACGTGGCTGCTATAGGTTTCTAGCAAGAACGTTTCTTACCTACGCCAAAACCACAACGTGATATGCCAATTGCTATTTACCCTCCATAAGGACCCTTTTCATCGAATCCAATCCGACTAAGGTGGGAGAGACAGACACCCGCTAGCCACCTTATGCAACAAGTGCATGTCACGCGGTGGAACCGGTCTCACGTAAGCATACATATAAAGTTGGTCCGGGCCGCTTCATCCCACAATACCGCCGAATCAAGATAAGACTAGTAGTGGTAAGCAAATTAACAAGATCGACGCCCACAACTGCTTTGTGTTCTACTCGTGCATAGATTCTACGCATAGACCTAGCTCTGATACCACTGTTGATAGATGTAGTAATAAATCAAAATTTTCTACGCGTTCACCAAGATCTATCTATGGAGAAACTAGCAACGAGAGGGAAGAGATTGCATCTTCATACCTTTGAAGATCGCTAAGCGGAAGCGTTCACAAGAACGCGGTTGGTGGAGTCGTACTCGTAGCGATTCAGATCGCGGTTGACTCCGATCTTAGCGCCGAACAATGGCGTCTCCGTGTTCAACACACGTGTAGCCCGATGATGTCTCCTACGCCTTGATCCAGCAAGGAGGAAGCAGAGGTTGAAGGAGAGCTTCGGCAGCACAACGACGTGGTGATGGTGGAGCTGCGTGGTCTCCGGCAGGGCTTTGCCAAGCACTACGGAGAACGAGGAGAGGGAGGAGTAGGGCTGCGCCGAGAGGAGAGGAACTCGTGTGTTGACAGCCCCAAAACCCACCACTATATATAGGAGGAGGGGAGGGGAAGGGATGCGCCCTAGGGTTCCCCTTAGGGGGCCGGCGGCAGCCCCAGATCCCATCTGGGCGGCGGCCAGAGGGAGGGAGAGAGGGGCGGCGCCCTAAGTGGGCCTAGGGCCCATCTGGCCCTAGGGTTTGCCCCCCTTCCCACCTTGCTGCGCCTTGGGCTGGGGTGGAAGGCGCACCAGCCCGCCTAGGGGCTGGTTCCCTCCCACTTGTGGCCCATGCAGCCCTCTGGGGCCGGTGGCCCCTCCCGATGGATCCCCGGAACCCTTCCGGTGGTCCCAATACGTTACCGGTGATGCCCGGAACACTTCCGGTGACCAAATCCTCACTTCCTATATATGAATCTTTACCTCCGGACCATTCCGAAACTCCTCGTGACGTCCGGGATCTCATACGGGACTCCCCAACCTTCGGTAACCACGTACACTATTTCCCTATAACCCTAGCATCATCGAACCTTAAGTGTGTAGACCCTACGGGTTCGAGAGATACGTAGACATGACCAAGACACCTCTCCGGTCAATAACCAACAGCAGGATCTGGATACCCATGTTGGCTCCCACGTGCTCCACGATGATCTCATCGGATGAACCACGATGTCGGGGATTCAATCAATCCCGTATACAATTCCCTTCGTTTATCGGTATGATACTTGCCCGAGATTCGATCGTCGGTATCCCTATACCTTGTTCAATCTTGTTACCGGCAAGTCTCTTTACTCGTTCCGTAACACATCATCCCGTGGCTAACTCCTTAGTCACTTTGAGCTCATTATGATGATGTCTTACCGAGTGGGCCCAGAGATACCTCTCCGTCACACGGAGTGACAAATCCCAGTCTCGATTCATGCCAACCTAACAGACACTTTCGGAGATACCCGTAGTGCACCTTTATAGCCACACAGTTACGTTGTGACGTTTGGCACACCCAAAGTATTCCTACGGTATCCGGGAGTTGCACAATCTCATGGTCTAAGGAAATGATACTTGACATTAGAAAAGCTTTAGCAGATGAACTACACGATCTTGTGCTATGCTTAGGATTGGGTCTTGTCCATCACATCATTCTCCTAATGATGTGATCCCGTTATCAACGACATCCAATGTCCATGGCCATGAAACCGTGACCATCTATTGATCAACGAGCTAGCCAACTAGAAGCTCACTAGGGACATGTTGTGGTCTATGTATTCACACATGCATTACGGTTTTCGGTTAACGCAATTATAGCATGAACAATAGACAATTATCATGAACAAGGAAATACAATAATAACCATTTTATTATTGCCTCTAGGGCATATTTCCAACACTCCACGCCATCACTAGGGAGGGGCCACGCCCGGGAGAGAACCCGCCGCCACCGGCACTGCCTAGGCTTCGCCCAATAGTGGCCTCGGTGGTGGTTGGGGGGGGGAGGGAGGAGGGGTGGTCGGCGGCAGGGTCTAGGGTTACCCCGTGTCGCTTCGAAGAGGGACGCGAGGGTCAAGCCGTTTTTTCGCTAGTTCTCTCATGCCTTGAGGCCCGCTATCATCGCCAAGGAGAAGGGGGCAATGGTCGAAAAGGAAGGACGAAAGAGCATGGAGGATATGAGTGTTGTAGTGGGTGCAACAGTCACCGTTGTAGGAGTCAAGCTTGCACATTGTCAGGTTAAGCTTCACGTTAAAGTGAAGCCCTAATGTCTACATCCAAGCTCCGTCCCAAAATAAGTGTCGCTTAAACATTCTATCCGGGGTAACCGTGCTGTTAATGCATTTAACGGACTCCGTCCCAAAATAAGTGTCGCTTAAACATTCTATCCGGGGTAACCGTGCTGTTAATGCATTTAACGGATTTATGATACATCATATTAAAGCGCTTTCCCCTGCGGATACAATTGCAGTATAATACCCGCAAGAAAGAAGAAGAAAAAAGCCTGATTCCATACAACGGGTAGAAATACTAGCTGATACATATCGTAGCAACATGGATATGTTAAGTTATGTGGTGCCCTGTGGGCTGTGGTAGAGTGAGGAATACATTTCTGAAAATGGATCGGAACAGATCCTGATCAGGTCACTGACTCGTTTGGTCCGTTGCTTTACATAATGAATCAATGGGGCCTGTCTGAACCCGTCTCCTATGGGTAGTGAACCGGTCAAGATTTTGCGTCAAAAAGAATACAGTGGCCATGCTTGAACTCGAGACTTCTGAGCTCGGAGAGAAGCTTTGATTGCCCAAACTCTGACCATCCTCCGCAGACCAATCTGCAAATCCCCAGTATCAGCAGCACTGAGGTGCCGTAGGGGCAAACCATAGTTTACGAGACCGAGAGCATCGTGGTTGGCCCCGTCGTGCGCTCTAGCACTCGGTCCTGCTTGCCCTTGCAGATCAGGTTATGTAGATCGAAAGCCAGGAACTTTGCTAAGACCCATCTTCCGAAGAATGAGCTTGGGTATGGCTGGTGGGGCTGCAAGCCCCATGCTCCGGCTGAACTCTTCGCCAAGACTAACGAGTCTCGACTTGTTACCACCAATGGTCTTGTTTGAGTTGTAGTACCCTAACCATGCTTGATATGCTGATTCCTTGGTCTTCATCTCTACTCTTCTGAGTGCGCCTTTCACCTATCGCAAGAAAAAAGATGGTTTAACGCACAGCTAGTACTAGTCCATCGCTGCTAAATTTGCAACAGACTGATCAAACTACACAACGAGCTACACAACCAATAAACCTCCCCGCAAAAAGGAGTATATAAGCTGAATACTGCTTACTTCTGTCTGAGTGCTTGAATCAACTGAAGGTGTCACGGCCTCTGATACTGACAGATCTTTCACGCTGGTAAGAAAATGACTTTCCCAGGGAGCCAACAGTAAGAGGCCCTGCCCTTCCTTGCCTTTCCGTCCTGTCCTACCAATTCTATGTATATACTGTTCTCTACCAGAAGGAATCCCAACCTTGTAAATGCAAATAGATTGTATGAGGAATGTACATGAGATTTTGGTAAAATTAAATCTGTGAAAAGAGAACCTACCTGTATGACGAGGGTGACATCAGGATAATCAACACCACGAGCAGACACATCAGAACTAACTAATATCACGCCCTTTAACCTTCTGAATTCATCTGAGACCTTAGTTCTTGCAGACTGTGACTTTCTGGAATGAATCTCTCTTATATTTAGTTTCAGCTGGGAGAGAACTTCAGCAACAAGTTTCGTGACCATTGCAGTAGTACAGAATATAATCACCTGCAAAATTGTATGGGTAATGAGTTAAGGAGACATAATAAATCTCAAATATGCGTGATTGAAACTACCTGCTAAGATAACTTACTTTGTAGTCCGGATCTTCTGTGACATGTTTCTTCAGTACATCATATAATATAGAGAAGTGCAGATCAAGTGGTGCAATCATGTACATTTGGCTAACCTGATGCAGCAGCACTAATGTAAGGTACTTCCTTGCTTTAAACATTTACCATACAGTTAATAAAAAATGATGGATCTAAACCTGTGAATGTGTCTCCTCGTCACCCTCTTTAACAGTGTTAATGAACCTATAGTCCTTCCTCATTGCTACGTGAGAAATTTGACGGACCTAATAACAAACATTCAACAAAATTAGACTGTAAATAGGCATTGAAATTGCATAATGATAGACGCAGTTACCTCTTCTGGAACAGTAGCAGAAAACAGCAGTGTCTGACGGTCTTTAGGAGTGGCAGCCATAATTTTTTCAATATCTCTTCTGAATCCCATATCCAGTAGGCGGTCAGCTTCATCAAGAACAAGAACCTTCACCCCTTTTAGCCGAGTAGAAAAACCAGGTGTGTTCTCAAGATGATCCTTAAGCCTTCCAGGTGTAGCAACAAGAATCTGTTTGGCCAAAACAAAGTATTAGTGCATAAACTACACCTAAGATATGTGCAAACTTGAGCTGATAAGTAATCACCTGACACGGGTTAGCCTGCATGTTTCGTTGCTCTTGAGTTATTCTTGTGCCACCAATTACAACCTGAACGCCTAGTGAGCGATGATACTTGAGAAGCTTTTTGGCCTCAACAGCGACTTGGTTTGCAAGCTCTCTGGTAGGGCACATCACAAGCAAATTTACAGACGACCGCAACTGGCTCCGTTGAGAACTGGGTAATTTAGAGAGAACCTCAATGGCTGGCAGCTAGAAACGCAAAAAGGAAACTTAATTGGACTGGATAATGATTTAGAATATCACTGCAATAGTTCAGTAAATGCAAACACCATCGATCTGACTACTGGGGCTGAATAAAAAGGAGTACCAAAAAGGCAACGGTTTTTCCTGTTCCTGTCTTCGCTTTTGCAAGAACATCTTTGCCTGTAGTGGAGAAATACATTGGAATATCAGTTACAGGGCTCCCACCCAAGAGATTTGTGTCACAGAGTGAAGCAATAATATATGCAGTTTTGTTGACCTTGAAGGATTACTGGCAGAGTTGCCTCCTGCACCTGGGTCATCCTTCCATATCCAGCATCTTTGACGCCTTTCAGTGATAATTCAGAAATAGCACACTGATCAAACCTGCAATATACAGGAGATTACTAATCCGAAAAATCCAAATGCATAAAAGCTATTGATAGTTCTCGATTTTCAGGAAAACAGTCTAGTTAGCGAGTGGCGTCACGGACTAGAACCATTAGTTGTTTAGTCGCCAATTCCAAATGGCATTTGTACTCCTTAACATGGAATTACGTAAAACCGAGTAACACCAAGTTTTTGGTTGTTGTTCTATGTTTTTCTATGCCATGCTTATTTTACAGCTGCAGTAAGAAATAAGTTAGATAAAAAAAAAACTATAGCGAATGACTACTCTCATATTTCAAGTTATATGTTCTGGAACACGACATGTCCATTTGCAGCTTGGTCCAGAAAAAAAAGAGGCAAGGCTAGAACCCAAATATCTAAGAGCGGCTAACCAAATGTTAATATAATTCACCATAATGTCAAACATGGCATTATTTCAAAGAGGCGGCAACCATCAATTATAATGCTAAGGATTTTCATTCATACAAATGCAGGATGATATTGGAAGTTTAGAACTCTGTAAGAATCAAATAACTGTAGCATAACAGTATTATAACACATATATTCTATATTTATTCCTACCATGCTGTTATGCGATTTAAGCTCTATACTCGTACAATCACCCAACATTTCTTATTTCAAACAGTGAAATCAGGCGACATTAACTCAAACTCTCCCTTTCTACAATTCTGAAGAGATTTGAGAGTGAGCGTTTGTAGCCTTCGGCTTTCTCTATTACCGTGTCTCGCTGAGGTAGGAGCCATCCACGCCACCCGCCTGGCCACCGAGCTTCTCTGCATCCAATTGCAGAGCCTTCCCTTCCCCTTCCTCCAAGTCGGCACCCCTTATCCTGCTCGTGACAACCCTGGGAAACGCGAGTCCGCCCTCCGAGACCCTCCGCTGCCTCTTCGTGTCGGACGCGCCGCGGGCGCTTCCCGACCGGAGCTGGCTGACGACGTCGCCGATGTCGACCTTGGCGGCGGCCAGGGAAGAAGGGGCGCGACGGCCGCCGGCTGTAAAACGGAGGCGGAGGCTGCAAGGGGAGGACCTGGCGAGTACGGGGAGGCCTCCGTGGGTGCGGAGGAGAATATCGCCGCCGGCCATCTCCGGTGAGTGGCTGGGGCGTAGGGTTTTGGGCGTGGAGCAGGGGCTTGGCGCGCGGGGCCGAGAAGATAAGATATTTCGCCGGGTTCGTGGGACGCGGCTTCCCTTTATAACGGCTGAATTTATTTTAGTTCCGCGAATTACAGAGAACCACATTTGTACATCAATATTTGCACCGAGTCAGTGGTAGTTAAAACTTAAAAGACGCATGTCTTCTGACTTTTTTTCTTTTTGCAGGGAGCATGTCTTCTGACTTCACGACACTAAACAAAGAGAGGATATCAAAAGCAACTTTTCAAAATGTGGTGCAATTTTGCAAAACGGTATCGTTTTATTATTATTAGAGACAAGAGGTAAGAACGAGTAAAAGCAACACATGTTTGCAACTCAGCTGTGATTGGTCGTTGTGACCGTGATAGATCTTGTCAAAAACATACCGCTGAGAAGAAGCGTTCATCATCGATGCTACCAACAATCGGCATCATCATCATCCATCACACCACGATCTCTCGACTCTGATTCTACCACGAATGACCACCAATGCAATACATGACTTTGATTTGTAGTTAGCCAAGTTGGTAGATTTTTCTTTTAAATTGGGAGGGGTCTCCTCCAACCCTACTTTTTATTGGATTGGAAAGACAAGGCGAAGCCTGACCAGAAACTTTTAGCAGTTTTTGATGGACAACCAAAAGTAGCAGCCACAGAAACCAAGTGGGTGGATTAGATAGATTTTGTTTCGGATGCAAAGAGGGACATTGTAACCTTTTGTTAAACTTCGGTCTTTCTGGTCGGAGGGCATCGACGAAACAGGGGTGATGGAGGATGATGACCTTGCTCTAATTAAAACACAGCTGGTCACCTTGCTTTTGTTTTTGCTGCTTCGTCAGGACAGTACATTCTTGATATAAAGTAAAATTACAATTTGCATCCATTGTTGATCGGATGGCCGAGTTGGTCTAAGGCGCCAGATTAAGGCTCTGGTCCGAAAGGGCGTGGGTTCAAATCCCACTCCGGTCAGTTTCTTTTCTCTCTCTCTCTGTTCCTTCCTCTGTGTTCTGGAAATGGTGTACACAGTGTTTATTTTAGAAGTTCTTTTTTTTGAACTTCAGCAACTTAATTTAATTAATAATCATGTCAGTTACAATAAGAGAGAACCAGAAAATTAGAAGGTTTATCGAGCCACACCCCAGATTCATTCCCCATAAAACTAGAAAAGTGTAATAGCATGAGCACATTCATTAACCTCTCAGGGGCCATTTCCATTGCAGGGCTAGACCAAACGTGACTGTATTTATTCATTCAGCATCCAAATAAATCATACTCCATCCGTACCAAAATAAACGTCTCAACTTTGTACTAGCTTTAGTATAAAGTTATACTAAGCTTGCGACACTTATTTTAGAATGGAGGAAGTATTTGTTTTGGAAATGATTTACAATGTTTATTTTAGAAGTTGACTGTGTTAAGGGAGTCATTTCCATTGCAGGGCTAGACCAAACGAGACTGTATTGTCCACTCTACATCCAAAAGCATCATGTGATATGTTTCCCATAACGTACTGTATTGTCCACTCTACAACCAAAAGCATCATGTGATATGTTCCCCATAACGTTTGCGTTACCATCTGTCAAGCAAACACGTCCACATTTCGAGCTATTCTTCTCACGATTACAGCTTCGCTGATTTTAGTGTGCACGGCACAGTTAGGTCTTATTGGCCCAGCACAATGTGGTTGAGAGAGGATTCGAGGGGATTGAGGGGGATGCTGACTTGTAGAGGATTTAGCGGCTTAAAAAATAAGCTGTCTCTCCCTAGTTAAAAAATAAACCGTTCTCTAAATTTATTTAGAGGCTTCTAAGTTAGTTATTCTATAACTATTTCAGAAGCCCCAATTAATGAGTGAGGCGGCTTATGGAGTGGAGGTGGCTTATTTTTTAAGCCGCTAAAAGAACCAGCCCTTAATTATCCTTGACCCCCTTAAAACCCTTTCAACCGAACAAGAGAAATTCTACAATGACCCCGAGCGCAACAAATGAATGAATATATAAACAACCGATGAAGAGGCCATAGTTGGACTTGGACCTGCATCACGGCAGGTGATCCCATATTATAAGCTAAAAAGAAACAAGAAAAACAACCTTGGTCACTTATTGACCATATTGGCACGGTGAAACTCTACAACTATGCATGTTATATTGTCGGTACTCCCCCGCGCAAAAGCGATCTCTGTCAGCTTCCAGGCTGCAGCCTCAGGGCCCACCTCCCCCTTCACAAATGCAACGGCGTGCTGCAAAACCACATGTATTATATAGAATGAGCACAAATTTGGCAAGACATAACAATTTTAAATGCAAAATCAAACGGCGTGCTGCAAAACCACATTTATTATATATGAGCACAAATTTGGCAAGGAATAACAGTTTTAAATGCAAAATCAAATGTGCTATTGGCAAGCAAATCATTTTCTTCTCGCCTGAAGAGAATAAGAGATGGTAACTTTGCACAAGTCAATGAATTGTCAATCCTTAAGCCATGCATTTTCAATTGTTGTCTATTAACTGGCCGAGTAAGGCTCAAGCCAAATTGGTTTGCATGACTATGTCTTTGACAATGGTACACTAGACATGTCCTCAAGTTCAATACATCACATGTCGGTATGACATATACAAGTTCCTATTTGCCACAACTCATACTACAATATAGAGTATAATTCACCCAAGAAAGTGCACCGGAGATTTCACTATTGGTAGTCATGGCGAAAAAAAAGGAAAGTAAAATGTGTGTGTAGCTGTGTATAAAATTTTAAGAAAGTGCACCGGAGATTTCGCTATCGGTAGCCATGGCGCAAAAAAAGGAAAGTAAAATGTGTGTGTAGCTCTGTATGAAATTTGGTATTATGGTAATACTGACCTCATTTGACACCACGTCCCACAGCCCATCACTAGCCAAAATCAGATACTCCAATTCATCATCTGTTTCTTGTTCCTGACAAAATAATTTGCAAATACTTAAGTAAACTGCCCTGTGGCCAAGCGCATACATGACATCTATCAGGACCTAGGGCATTATTGTGTAACGGTATTTTTGCAGTCGGTATAAACAACAGCAAGTTAATGAGTATCACAAGATCACCTGAATCTCAGGCTCTGCAACAACAAACTGCTTCAACAAACGATCTCCAAATGCCCGAGACATTGCAAGTACACCACCTACCCTCCATGTTCCTGCAAAACAAACATTTGTCATTGCCAGCTAATAAATCTTTCAACAAACACATGATTGGTTTTCAACAAAGTAAATCACCATATAACCAGTGTCAGGCTTACCATTAAATGTAACAACTCCTCCAGCATTTTCAATCCGTTTCCGCTCGTCAGTTCTGTCTGGTTTGTGATCATCAGAGAGCGCAATAGCTGCAAAGAAGACAGACCGAACTGATTTACCAGTATGCTATATGATCCATGTGTACTCCCTCCGTTTCTAAATATAAGCCCTTTTAGAGATTTCAATACGGACTACATATGGATGTATATAGATATATTTTAGAGTGTAGATTCACTAATTTGCTCTGTATTTAGTCCATATTAGAATCTCTAAAAAGGCTTATATTTAGGAACGGAGGCAGTATAGATACTGGTAGATAAGCTGCTCGTGCAATATAATCTTGCTTTCTTCCAGAAATGTAATTTGTAAGCCACCACGAAATTTGGGCAATAGGACATAGATGCATTATCCAACAAAATAATAACAGCATTGAAATGTTAGGAAACACAGTACCTATTAATACTTGGTGTTTCCCATATACGCATTTCAGTTGTGCTGTTTCATATATATGTGTTTTCTCAAATACAAACACCGGATATTTCACATTATCCACTACCAGTTTCCACCCTTTTACATTCTTAAAACACGATCTGTCCAGTACCCCATTTGACACAGAAAAGTGAATGTAAAATTAACTAGCGTGCATTACTGACATGATACGACAAAAATATCAACTCTAAGAAACATTTAACCGCTACATGATACTCCATCACGATGAGATTCATCACAAATTTAAAATAATACGCCAGGATCACAATAATAGGTAATGTATGCAAATATTTATCCTAGAAAGTTGTGAAGTGATTTATTACAATAACATATAATACATGGTCAACACTAACTGGGATAAAATTTCCAGAAAAAAATCATACCTTTGCCCGCCTTCGATATTACAGCCCGTGAATCACCAACATTTGCCACATACAGATGGTTGCCAACAAAAATTGCTGTTGATGCAGTTGAACCATCCTCTCTATGAATATTGGTTTCAGCATCCAAGAAATCTGTGTCAGTCTTCGTATAGCTCTCACCTGAGAATTACCATTAGTTACTACGGTCAATTACCTACTAGATGCACTGAATGATTTTGAAGTAATGCTCATGAGTAAACATCATACTTATTGCTATTTTTGTATTAGTAATGAAAGTGGGGTGTTTCAGGAGATTTTCGAATAAGTGCTCCTTGAGATACTCAGCGGCACATGAACCACCATGTCCTGTGATGACAAAATAATTTTAGTCTGAACAATAAACGAGACACAGTGAAGTGTTTGAATGGTAAATTTCTCACCATCAAATACTCCAAAAAGGTTTATATTTTTAGCATCCATTTTAGATGATCTCATGTCATAGAAGTCTTCCATACTTGCTCTTCTCCCTCTCAAGCTAGAATACCCGCAATGCAAACTTCCATCCTCACTGCAACCACAGATGTCCGCAAGGGAAGAATTAAGGAACATAATAGAAGATGAATAGGCTTACTGTTGCCATGAACTGTCAAGGTTAAACAACTCATATGGTCTGGTAATTGCTGACAAGAGCATCTCCAAGTGGTAGTTTATAGGTGCTTGATAGTGTCACAGTACCACACATCACTAAGCACCAGTTTAAAAGCAAAAAAGTTTGTAGCAGTTTTTCACACAAAAAGGTTCAGTGAGATAGACGGAGAGACAAATAAAGACACAAGCAATTGATGCCCCCACTATCAATCACCACCCACTCAACATCACACTTATGCATGATAAAACATAAACACCAAGTACTAATTGCAGCATCTAACATGAGACGGCTTTTGCAATTTTCAGCGAGTTAGATAATTGTGGGGACATTGATAACTCAGAGACATGACTTCAATAAGTAACCTTTGAAAATGTTTCTATAATCTAATTTTAACTATTTCTAACCTTTTCTTCTGATAACGGCATAGTGGTTGCACCACCCACACGATAATTTACTATAGTGACGATGGTGATTGTGTCTCCTCACCACTGTTGAAGTATGTACTTGACATTGCTTCGTCTACGTGGACTAGGAATTAGTATGTATCAGTGAATGAAGTATAAAAGTATCAGATAGTTGTTGAAATCCTATACAAGAGTTAGAAATTAGAGAAGAGCACTAGTCAAGCTAACAATCTAAATATACGAGGGATTTCTCTGTAATCATGTAAGCATATAATCTATCTACATACACTGAACAATGGCCACATTACAAGTTGCGGCAACCAGCGACAACGAGTGACAAGGAACCAAACTATGTATTTTTTTACCTAGTGACCATCTTACTTTGTGGTACTAACGTGCTTAGGTTATTTCATTATCTACACCGCAGGGCAGGGAAGCAATGCCATTGTTTGGCCTAGATCCTCTCACTGTATGTTTTAATCAATGATAAAAATTCTACTACTAAAATCCATAAGACCTAGAGAGAGAACAGTAGGCTCATCCAAGCATGGTGTTACCTCTTCCAGCCGCCGCATATGTGCCCCTTCCCGTCCTCCTTGGCCGTCCCCATGGCCGCCGCCGCCGTGGTCGCCTCCCCCGCCTCTCTGGCCCCCCTTACCGCCTGAGCGGACGATGAGGCCTCGACCATCGCCTTGGTGGTCCCCACGCGGAACCGGCGGTGCTTCAGCGAGTTCCACACGACGATCCTCTTAGTCTTAAAGCTCACTGGCCTAGGCGGCCGTGCCGCCCTCGCTATCGCCGCAGCGGGTGGAGACGAGGAGCTCGAGGCCTCCTGGTCCTTGGCACCGCCATTGGGCACCATCTCAATCGCCTCCAACACCCAAAAATCAAGATTCTCCGAAGGAGGGCCGCGGGCGTGGGTGAGCTGTAGGCGGCGGGGGGCGAGTTGAACCGATGGGGACGGGAGTATGGGCGTGAATCCCCGATCCGCCTTCCGCTTCTTGGAGGAAATCGAGCCCCTATTCCCGTTCCGTTCTGCGGCTCCGGCTCCCCCGATCGCCGCGAGCTGGCTTGGACGGACGACCGGATAGGCTTGGCCCAGTCAGTTCCGCTGCAAAATGAGGCCTGAAGGCCCGGTTAAGAAGAATGGAGACCATCCAACGTGGGCGCTTAAGCTGGGCAGGGTCGCCCACTTGTGGCATATTTCCCCTCATGGCCTCCTTTGTATCCCTTTGATTATTGTTCCAAATTAATAAAGTATGGAAATTAATTCAAAAAAAAGTATGGAATCCCTAAAAAAACTGGGCGCTAGACAAGGAATTCTAAAAAAAAATACAATATTTATTTTAAAACTGGGCACTTGCGTTTAAAAAAATACTGTATGTATTTTAAAGCTAAATTTCTTTTAAACTCGAATTTTCATTTTAATTTTTTAAATACAGATTTTTCTTTCATTTTTGAAAGAGAAAACTATTCCTAGAGATGGCTTTTTTTATAAACTTTCTATGTGCATTTTTTATTTCCAAACCATGCCATTTTTTGTCTTCCAAAACATGGAAATTTTTAGTTCTTTGTGTAATTCCTATGGGGAGTTTCGTGGAAATTTTATCACTTATTAATGGCAAAAAAAATTTGTACTTTCCCGCAAGACATTTTTATTATTAAGAGCATGTCATTTTTATTATCAAGAGGATGTTAGTTTTTATTATTAAGAGTATGCAATTTTATTATTTAATACCATCACATTTTGAAAATTTTATTGTTAAGAGAATGGTACTTTTTTATTGCTGATAGCATGGCAGTTTTAGTTTTAGGAGAATGGCAGTTTTCTTATGGCAGTTTGTTATTATTTGAGAGCATGGAATTTTTCTAATTGAGAGGGTGACATTTTACTATTAAGTTGATGACATTTTTACTATTGAGAGGATGGTGTTTCTGTTATTTGCAAAAAAAATGTGTTTGGGACAAGTAAAACATGAACGTTTTTATAAAATAGAGCATGTCAATTGTAAATTATATTTTTCGTTTTTCTTTTCGTGTATCGTATTCTTTTTTACTTTTTGTTAATGAATTTTTTTCGAAAAAAACTGCTATTTGGGTCTAGCCCATTTTTTGGTCGATCAGTGGGAGCTCCTCTAGTCCCTCCATTTCATAATATAAGATGTTACTACAACCAACATGTGAATATATCAGTTGCAATAACATCTTATACTAGATGATACCCCGCGCGTTGTTGCGGGAATTGTGTTGCAATATATTTTGATGAGATTTGGTTATGTGGGCATGAATAGACTATGAGCATATGTAAACAACATAGGTAAGTGCAAGATATTTTGGAACGTCACTTTTTACCTTAAATCATTGACCTTCTGATCCCCATGAAAAACTACATATGTATGCTCAAAATGAATTGGTGATAGAATCACAAAGTTTCCTTTGTCCATCATACCGAAAAAGTTTAGTTCACCGCGCCATTTGTTCTATTGTGATTTGTTAGTTTCGGTTGTTTTTGTTTAGTTAACCTGATCAGGATCCAGCATTTAGGCCAATGAAAATCATACCCGCCCATCAATATTTCCTACAAAAAAGCACTATTATGTTGGCCATAATTAGTACTCTGGAGCATGCATAATAGAAGGGGAGGCACTCTATACCTTCAGGTTTAGAATCTCATGAAGTTGTGATTTGAACAGTGAGCTTAATATCTAAGTAAAGAAGCAACATAGGTTGGTTACGTCATCACACTCGCTGAGTTAACCATGATTAAGATACCCGTGTTTAGGAGATGAACTATTCATAGCAACAAAATTGTATCATAAAAATAAGAGCCATAAAGAGACATATTGTAGGGATGCCTTAGAAGATACTACCCCTGAAAGGCTGATCATGAGAATCGTCGCTTCTCATTGCCGCATTCATCTTATCTTACTGGCCTACATATTAGAGAATAAGGGAAAGGAAATGATAACTCAACCTCCTTTTTCTGAATTTGTAAGAAGAAATAGGTGCATGCAAACTCTGTTCCTCACCTGGCTTGATTCCATCTAGGAAGCCTGTCCATACCCGTGATTGCCTATAGCGTAGAGGTGACGCGCATCGCGCTAGCTGCTGCTTTGCCACTTCTTGATGGTCCTGACCTTCAAAGGGGTTCCTTGGCAAGCCTTGATGTGACTCTATTCCTGACATGTGTATTACATCCCGAGTTTAAGACTGCATATAAACAAAATGTACAAAGGGGATCCCCCAAAATTAAGACTAATATTCCTACAACGTTGGCCGAATCTCATCAATCAATGGAGTAGTTCATGTCGTGGATCTACTCTAGTCCATCTTACATTGTAAAGAAGAATCGAATTGTAATGTACGAATGAAGCAAAAAACTTGCATCCTTCGTTGTCATAGCTGACATGCTTGCCTACCTTGGATCCAAGTACTGGAGCAACATAACAACCCGGCTTCATGATGGGGAAGAGGATGCAATCTGAAGCTCGGGTGACGGGGGTTGGAAGGAGGAGCCAGTCAGAAGCAGTGGAGGCCACACCCGCGGACAACTGAATTATACCATGGTTGTGGGAGTTGGCCTCAACGTAGGTCAGGTGTGCTTGCAACAACAATGATAGATCCAAATCAGGGGAGGGGTCTGTTGAATAACACAGCTCCATGACGGCGGCAAGAAGATCACCTTGTGGAACCATGGTGGGGCGATGGCCGCTTGGCAATGAGAAGGACCAATCCTTTTGTGAGGACCGGGATGGAGAAGAGATTCATCCAATGGAGACAGGGAGATATGGCTTCTTCATATAGGAAGGGCAAAAGGAAGATACAAGGAAGGGAAGACATATGCATCACACTGGATACGGAAGGGGAGACGATAATGCAAAATTCTAGTCGAGCGACTTGCATACCTTAATCAGTTTCATTTTTTCATGTGAAATAGTTTCTTGTGGAATTGGTGATCATATAATGGGATGCATTTAGTTTCGAGTTTTGACAACAATAAACAGAAGGCACGGAATAAGAACAGACATCACCCAGAGTAAAAAAATTAGAACTGCTCATTTTTTAGGTGAGTCGCTGATGTGGTAGGATTGCTGAGGTGGATAGGCCGCATGCTTAAATAAATAGGTTAGTGGGGATAAATCTCGTTGATATATAGGATTAGAGACGGATGGAGCACAACTTACCGACACTATGTGAATTAAAAGAAGGAACAAACACCTACGTAAGCGTCTTCTTCCTCCAACGCTAAAATATCTTGAGTCAGTTGTGCTCTTTAGGATGTGATATGTTGAATATTTAAGGATTCTTTTATTAATTTAATCCAGAAAAACGGCAGATGAAACATGATAATCATAGTATAAATGGTAATCACATAGAGCAATCAAGTGACATAAGAAGTCATGCAATTGGGTAAATAACATACTAACATCATATTCATGTCGATGGATAAAAGCAATAGGCTAAATGCAATTCCTAACAGAAGGGAAAAGGAAACATATTGTGTAGTGGAATAAGATGCAGATGCGATGTTTTTCATGTCGCCAAGGAGGTGGTCGACGTCCTGGAAGAAGTCGTCGTCCTCGGCCACGGTGGAGGAAGATCCAGCAGTCGTGCTAGAGCGCTCCCCAAATATATGATTTCCCATCTCCTGTACCAAATCACAAGAGGCGGTTTTTTGGAGGCCTACTATTTCAATGCAGAAGGCGATCACTTTGAGAGAGACTAAGTGTCTTATCTAAACAGAAAGCCTCTCTTATAGACTACATGGAGTGGAAGCAAAATTGAAACACTAATGAAAAGACGAAACTCAAACAATAATACTATCAATGGAGGGATGGATGCACTCGGTTTCATTTCCCACTAGCGTATTAGCCTTCCGACTTCTTTCTTACACGACAATAAAAAGGTAACACGCGAAATGAAGGAAGTGAAACTTAAACACTAATGGATAAACGAAACCGAAACATTAATGACATCAATGGGGAGATGAATGAGAACATTTGCAACTATTCTGTTTCATTTTCTACTAGCGCAAAAAACTTCGGTTTCTTTCTTGTCATGCACGAACATGCCACATGGGCCTATGAAATTTTTCTAAGAATTTATTGGATATAATAAATGAGATAAAGCCCAATAATTCTAACATGATATTGAGTTTTTAAGTCATGTATAGCTCCGTATCTAGTCAAACTTGGCTGCGGAAAATATCTTGAGGGAGCACCCAAAGATAACTAATACATCGACACAAAGGGAAATTCCAGGGTCAAACAGGAATTAGAAATCGGTAAAATTGAACCACATATGAACCTCCACAATGTTTTAGCGTCGCTGGCTATCGAACCAACCATATTAACGGATCAAATCGTTTTGTGTCCCCCCAAGCATCGCTTGTCGTTTTCACCTCGTAGAGATCCATTTGCCATACATAATCGGGAACAACATGACCCGGTCCCAAATCACAACTATGAGTGTTATTGCATGAACAACTAGCTTCATCTGTTCATCCATAATGACCTAGTGGCGACATCAGTGTTGAAGTGAACAATGGTGAAATTGACCTACATTGTACCTAACGACCTAATATAGGAGGGGAGTTGTATGCTGCTTACCCCTTTGGATCCGGCAACCTGCCCATGGTAGATATGAGGAGAACGAGATGGAGTCACAGATGAAAGAGGATAGGTAGGTATTGCTGTCGGAGATTGAAGTCATCATCGCTGCCGCTTCCACAGATCCGAGTCGCCGTTGGTGCCAAGAACTAAGGCTGAGTTTGTTCTAGTGCTAGAGTGAGCGAGTAGATAAGGAGTGATGCTAGATTACGCACCATCCAGCGCCAGATTTTGGTGTACAACCATCTCATCGCCCTTCCTCCATGCACTACCACGTACGTCGATCCCCTTTTGCGATTGAATCAGCTTGGCTCGTTGGAAATCGCCGATTTGAACGTTCCTAGCAAGCCAGACTCCGGGCTGCTTAATCGACACCAGGATACTGCATCGACACCACGATATTGAACACATGTTCCTTGCATCACTGGTCCTATTTGGGGATGCATCCCATCAAACGCCTTCTTAGGTCATGTACAATGTAAGGTGCTAAGGGGAGGTGCTTAGTAAAATAAATCAGATTTTCTTAAGCACCGATGCTTATTTCTACAGAAGTGATTAATCCCGGACATTCTGGAATTGAGCATCCATCCTGAACTGGCAACTTTAGTTGACACAAGGTGGCAAGCTTAGTTGACAAAGAGGTGGCAACTTTAGTTGGCAAATATGGCAATTTTCTGAACTGGGACAAAATTGTCGGGTCTTAACAACTAAAGTTGGCACCTCGTGTTATCTAAAGTTGTCATAAAAAAACGTTTAGGATGAAATGCTAAAATTCAAACGTTCATGATTTTTTGGATTCCTATTTCTAAAGGTAGACACTCATGCACCCGTCCTATAGATATAAGCATCGATGCTTCGGAAAAACTCGATTCATTTTACCAAGTACCTCCCCTAAGCAGCTTGCATTATTCGAGTTCTTAGGGCATCTCAAACACTGACCCTCAAACTGTACCTCCCCTAAGCAGCTTGCATTGTTCAATGTATTAGGGCATATCAAACGCCGACCCTCAAACCGCCCGCATACGTCGAGACCACGCGGTCTGGACATTGGAAACTATCCAAACGCGGGCTTGTATAGGTTCGCCGAGCGGTCCGGACCATGTTTTTCCGACAAAACGGAACCAAACATGTGGCGGTGGGGCTTTGCGAGAGTCCGGGCACGAGCCACATCGGTCTCTTACATCCATCGCCCACCCAAAAGGAACATGGAGCACGCGTGCTTGTAGCACCCACACTGTTTCCGCGCCAAAATCCCCCACTATCTTTTTCTGCCCTGATGACCCACAAGTATAGGGGATCGCAACAGTCTTTGAGGGAAGTATTTTACCCAAATTTATTGATTCGACACAAGGGTAACCAAATAATATTTATAAGCCTTAGAAATTGAGTTGTCAATTCAACCACACCTAGAGAACTAATTCTATGCAACAAAGCATTGGTAGCACAATACTTTGATAGTTTTGATAGTCATGGTAATGGTAACAGGTAACAGTAGAAGTGGCAATTGTAATAGTAGCAATAGCAGAAGTAACTTAGCAAGCACAATATGAGAAAAGCGTAGGCATGGAGTATTGATAACCCATAGGTATAGGGGATCACAACAGTCTTTGCGGGTAGTATTACACCCTAATTTTATTGATTCGACACAAGTGGAACCAAAGAATATTTATAGGTCTTAGCAGTTGAGTTGTCAATTCAACCACACCTGGGATATCTCTCTGTAACAAATATTTTAATAGCACGACAAAATAGTAGTAGTAACAGTAACGGTGGCAACATCAATTTTGTAGTGATTGTAACAGTAGCAACATCAATAGTAACTTAGCAAGATTCAGTATATAAAAAGCATAGGCACGTGGACCGATGATGGATAATAATTTAGATGACATCAATCATGTAACAGTTAAACACTAGAGTGACACAAAACTAGCTCCAATTCGTTAATATAATGTAGGCATGTGTTACGTATATAGTCATACGTGCTTGTGATAAGAACTTGCATGGCATCTTTTATCCTACCCTCCCGTGGCAGCGGGGTCCTAATGGAAACTAAGGGATATTAAGGCCTCCTTTTAATAGACAACCAGAACAAAGAATTACCACATGGTGAATACATGACCTCCTCAAACTACGGCAATCACCGGAAATAATCCCAATTATTGTCACCTTGGGGTATGCAGATCATAACACGTAATAGGTGCATACAACTTTCAAGATAAGATATAAATCACTCTCACATTTATGAAAACATAATAGGTTCAGATCTGAAGTCATGACACTTGGGCCCTAGTGACAAGGATTAAGCATAGCAAAGTCATAGCAACATCCATCTCAGAACATAGTGGATACTAGGGATCAAGCCGTGTCAAAATAACTCGATTACATGATCAATCTCATCCAGTCCCATCACCATCCAGCAAGCCTACAGAGGGATTACTCACTCCCGGTGGTGAGCATCATGGGCGTGTTGATGAAGAAGGGTTGGTGATGACGAGGCAACGAATACCCCTCTCCAGAGCCCAAACGGAATCCAGATCCCACCCCCCGAGGAAGAACACGAAGTGGAGGCGACTCCGTCTCGTAAAACGCGATGAACAATTCTTTCTTATTTTTTTGTCTGTAATTGTGAATGTATAGGATTGGAATTAGGGTCAGGAGAGCCACATGGGCCCCACAAGCTAACAGGGCGCGCCCCGGGGGGTGGGTACTCCATGTTGGCTTGTGGCCCACAGGTAGCCCCCTCTGGTAGATCTTCGCTCCATAATTCTTCATGTATTCCAAAAAACACAAAAAAATTCGACCGATTCTGAGAACTTTTATTTCCACATAAAAATAACACCAAGGTAGTTCTATTGAAAACAACATCAGTCCGGGTTAGTTTCATTCAAACCATGCAAATTAGAGTCCAAAACCAGAGTAAAAGTGTTTGGAAAAGTAGATATGTTTGAGATGTATCAACTCCCTAAGCTTTACCCATTGCTCGTCCTCAACCAATTTAGTTCTCCGCGAAGTTTCAGGTCATTTGGGGTCCAGTGATTTTCACCCTTTTTCTTGGTTTTCAGGTCCAGAATTCCAGTTTCTAACAATTTCCCTCTTTGTGGTGTACCTTAAAAATTCAGAGAGAAAAGGCATAAGAATTGCATCATAATGAGGAATAATGGACAATAATATCATAACTATCAATAGGAAATCATGATGCAAAATGGATGTATCATACATCTATCTAGGTAGTCCATTGTAAAGGATATCAAGTATCTCATTTTTCTTAAGAAGATGACCAGGCAGAGCATTTAATAGCTAGAGAAGCCTCCCATGAGCCCGAGGAAGATTCTCTTCCTCAAATTGAAAAAAGTTATATATTTCCCGCGAGACATCTTGTTTCGTATGGGTAGGAATTTTTTGTTCACAAAAGTAGTAATTCATATCCTGGGGACTACGCACACAACCATGAGCAAGAGTATTAAATCAATCTTTAGCTTCACCCTTTAGGGAGAAAGGAAACAAATTAAGGATATAGTAATATATAATCTTTTCCTTGTGAGTAAATAGGGTGGCTATTTCATTCATATTAGTAAGGTGTGCCACAACAGATTCAGATTCATAGCCATGAAAAGGATCAGATTCTACCAAAGTAATTAATTCTCGATCAACCGAGAATTCATAATCCTTATCATCAACGAAGATAGGAGAGGTTGCAAATTTAGGATCACATTTCGTCATTTCATTCGTAGCCTTTTCTTTTAGCCTCTTCATTAAAATATTATGATCCTATCTATCTTTACAAGCAAGAAAAATCCTTAGCAATCTCCCCATCCATAATATAACCATCAGGTATATGATACATCTCCAACGTACCTGTAAATTTTTATTGTTTCTCATGCTATTATCTTATAAATATTGGATACTTTCTATGCTATTTTATACCATTTTTGGGGACTAACTTATTAACCCAGCACCTAATGCCAGTTCCTATTTTTTGCGTGTTTTTTTACTTTTCGGAAATACAATACCAAACGAAATCGAAATGTGATGAAAATTTACGATGATTTTCTCTGGACCAATAGAGACCCTAGAAGGTTTGGGAGGAGGCTAGAAGATGTACGAGTGAGTTACGGACTCACCCGGTACGCCCTTGGGGTAGAGCATGCCCCCTGAGCTCGTGGCTCCCCTGCTAGCCCGTTTGACCTAAATCCACTTATATAAATTCATATATATTCCCAAACCAACAGAGAGACACCCGAAACACTTTTTCCTTTGCCACAAGCCTTTGTTCTTCCGTTATGCCATCTGGAGGCCTTTTCTGGTACTCTGCCGGAAGGGGAATTGATCATCGAGGCCATCTACATCAACCTTGTTGCCTCCATGATGACGTGTGAGTAGTTCACCATAGACCTACGGGTCCATATTTAGTGTCTAGATGGCTTCTTCTCTCTCTCTGATCTTCAATACCATGTTCTCCTTGATCTTCTTGGAGTTCTATCCGATGTAATCTTCTTTTGCATTATGTTTTTGGGATCCGATGAATTGTGGGTTTACGACCAGATTATTCATTGAAAGTACTTGAGTTGTTTCTAAACTTTATTATGTATGGTTGTTATAGCTTTATATTTCTTTCTGATCTATCTGTTTGATTTGGCCAACTAGATTGATTTATCTTCACGGGATAGGTGCTTTGTAGTGGGTTCAATCTTGTGGTGCTTTATATCCAAGTGACAGAAGGGGGCAAGACATGTATTTGTATTGCTGCCATTAAGGATAGAATGACGGGGTTTGAACATATTGATTGTCTTACTTTGTCTACATCATGTCATCTTTCTTAAAGAGCTACTCTATTCATGAACTTAATACCATACATGTAGGTAGGATTCGGTCGATTGGTGGAGTAATAGAAGTAGATATGAAATCGATCCAGTCTACTTGTCACGGACGTGATGCATATATACATGATCATTGCCATGAATAACATTGTAAGGATGTTCTTTTTGATATGTCTTCGTCATATCTATTTTTTTAATGTTTCATGCCATTATTTTACAAAATTTACATACTTTTGGAAACAATTTTAATGATTTTCTTGGACTAACATATTGATCTAGTGCCCAGTGTTAGTTCATATTTGTTGCATGCTTTTTGGTTAACATAAAATCCATCAAACAAAGTCCAAACACGATAAAAATTTACGAAGATTTATTTTGTAATGTATATTATTTTTGGGAAAAAATAATCAACGCCAGACAATGTCCGAGGGGCTCACGAGCTCGCTAGGCACGCCCAGGGTGGGGGTGGGGGTTAGGGCGCATTGGGCAAGCTCGTGGTAGCCTCGAAGGTCGGTTGTAGGTGTCCTTTGGCCGAGATGAAGCTAATATCTAGATAAAAACCCTCAAAATTCGCCCCAAATAGAGTTATGGATCTCCATACATTTAAGAAATGATGAAACACCAGAAAACGAGGAATGTGAAACATAAGAAAACACACAGAGAGAGAGGGAGAGAGAGATCCAATTTCAGAGGGGCTCCTCCCCTCTGTTAGCCATGGCAGCCATGGAACAGAGGGGAAACCCTTCCCCCGGTTAGGGGGAAGCCAAGGAAGAAGAATAAGGAGGGGGACCTCTCCCCCTCTCCTATGATGGCGCCGGAGCGCCTCCAAGGGAACCATTATGGCGGCGAACTACACCAACAACTCTACCGTCTTCCTCAACACCACCATCACCTTCCCTCATCTACTTACAGCGGTCCACTCTCCTGCAACCTGATGTAGCTCCTACTTGAACATGGTGCTTTATGCTTCATATTATTATCCAGTGATGTGGTGTCATACTAGGATGTTTGAGTACATTTCTTTTGTCTAATGGGTTGATTGATGATCTTGATTGGTTTGAGTTGCGTGTTTTATTTTGGTGTTGTCCTATGGTGCCTTCGTGCCACACACACGTGGTGGATTCCCGTTGTAGGTTGTTGCAATACGTTCATGATTTGCTTATAGTGGGTAGCGAGAGTGACAAAAGCTTATACCCGAGTAAGGGAGTTGTTGCGTATGGGAGTAAAGGGATATTGTTACTTAATGATATGGTTGGGTTTTACCTTAATGATCTTTAGTAGTTGCGTATGCTTGCTAGAGTTCCAATCATAAGTTCATATGATCTAAGCACGGAAATCATGTTATCTCATGCCTCTCCCTCATATAAAATTGCAATAATGATTACCGATCTTGTTATCAATTGCCTAGGACAATCTCACAAATCCTACCACCAATTTTCCACACTCGCTAAACTAACCTAATTGTTATTTTATTAAAACATCACCTAAATTTTATTTCCAAGTTCTTTATTTTCTTGGAAAACTATCTTCTTACACCTACAAAGTACTTCTAGTTTTATTACCGCAAAGTAGTATATTTCTCGTACTGAGTAAAGTGAACAGTATTGCGCGTAGAGTTGTATCGATGGTTGATACAACTTGAGAGAATATTAATTCAACCTTTAGATCCTCATTGGGTTCAACACTCTTACTTATTAAAAAAGGATACAAACGATCCCCCACACTTGTGGGTTATTAAGACCTTTTTCTAGCGCCATTGCCGGGGAGCAATAGCGTGGGGGTTGATATTGTCGTGTGTGCTTCTTTGCTTTATAACTAAGTAGTTTTTATTTTCTGTTCTAAGTTGTTTTATATCTTTAGTTATGGATATAGAACAGGGAATACCAAAAAAAAGTTGTACTTACTACTCATGAAGATGGGAAACCTCCTAAAACCCTCGTTGTTGGTTATGCAGAAAACAGTAAATACTACTTTGATAATCCTGATAAATCTCCATTCAACTTGATAATGGGAGATACTTTGGATCACCTAGAATACTTTAGGGATTATTGCTTGTATCAAAAAGGGAAATACTTATGGGATCAAATTAAAATGTTGCGTTGGTATGCTTGGAATTTATGCTTAAGGTATGATTATACTTGTTGCTTTCATATGAAGGCTCCACACCTTCCCTTTCAATATGAATTTAATAAAACCTTAGCTTCCTATGCTAATGACATATAGGATTACTATGATGTGGAACAAACAGAAGAATTTGTTGCTTTTAAGGATGCTTGTGAAATTGAATCTTTGTTTGAAAAGTGTGAAGATTGTGATGATGCTCTTTACAGATCTAGAAATTATACTATACTTAAACATGGCTACGAAAATTATGAATACAATGCCTCTATTGATAAATTTATTGAGAAGTCTCTGCTACCCAAGAAGAGACTAATATTTTGCAGGAATCTATGGAAGAAGAAATTGCTAAAACTATGAGCTCATCAGATGAAAAAGATGAGGAAGAGAGTGAAGAACGAAAGGAGGAAGAGCAAATTGATCATTGTGTCCACCTTTTGATGAGAGTAACTCTTTATCTAATACATTGTTTAATTTCCCTTCATGCTTACCGAAGGATGATTGCTATAACAATTGCTATGATCCCTTGGATTTGTTTGAAATATCCCTTTTTGATGAACTTGATGCTTGCTATGCATGTGGCCATGATGCCAATATAAATGGAGATGAACTTGCTATAGTTCCTTATGTTAAGCATGAAATTATTGCTATTGCACCCACACACGATAGTCGTATTATCTTTTTTAATTCTCCCAACTACACTATATGGGAGAAGTTTGCACTTATTAAGGATTATATTGATGGGTTGCGTTTTACCATTACCCATGATGATTTTAATGGATACAATATGCATGTGCTTGCTGATCCTAATTGCAATTATTATGAGAGAGGAACTACATCTCCATCTCTCTATGTTTCCAATACGATAAAATTGCAAGAAACTATTTATAGTATGCATTTGCCTTTACTTTGTTTGAATGAATTGTTCTTCAATGACATGGCAATGCATAGGAAGAGAGTTAGACTTTGTAGTTACATGATATACATTGGTTTTTCCTCACTACTAAATTACGAATCATTGTTAGTTAAAATTGGCTTTGATATACCTTGGGATGCGGGTGGATCTATTACTTGAGCACCAAATACCTAACTTAATGGATTTAATGAAAGCGTTGCCTGGAAGATAACCCGGAAGTTTCATAGAGTCATTTATTCTGCTGTGTGCTTTTAAAATAATTAAAAACAAAAAATAAAGTGGGGAACCCAAAACTGTTCAAAAACAAAAGTGAAAGTGAGACAGATGAGTAATGTGGAAGTGGGGGCTAGCATTGAACTTTGGTCATGCCCATGCAAACTTTCTAATTAGAATCTTTTAAAAAAATAATAATTACCCCTTGCACAAATCCATTATATTATAAATGTGCCAAGACTTACCTTTAGGACTTTTGAATTGCTTGTTTGATGTGTGTTGTGCAAAAATAGAAACTTTTTCTATAGTGTTTGAATTTTCATATTTTACTCGAATGGGAAAAATTCTGATTTTTTTACACAGTAATTTTATGCAAATTATTTCTTACATGCTAATGTTTCAGAATTTTCTGAGTTACAGAAGTATATGTTTCATCTACATCTTTACAAACAGTCCTGTTTTTCACAGATTGTTGTTATAGTTTCTTTCTGTGCTTATATTTGAAATCTTGTTGAACCCCATTGATTTGGGAGCCATAAAATTGTGATAGAATAGAGTGTAAAATGTGGGATTATAGTTATGCAATAATGTTATATAAAGTCATGATGGAATTTTATGTCATATGTTCTAACCCTTCTAATAATTGTTTTGTTAAGTTTCGTGCGGATGCAGAGTTCAGAGATCGAGGAGGTATCAATTTGAGAAGAATAAGGAGAGGAAAGAGTTCAAGATTGGGGATTCCTAAGACACCCCAAGTAAATATTCAAGGAGACTCAAGCGTCTAAGCTTGGGGATGCTCCAGAAGGCATCCCATCTTTCTTCCTCAACAATTATCGATATGTCTCGGTTTTCGTTTTGTTCGCATGATATGCGTAAATTCTTGGAGCGTCGTGTGCCTTTTATTCTTATTTTAGAAATGCACCATGTTGGTATGGGAAAATACTTTGTTTATTTATAGAATGCTCTTTGCATGCCACATATATCTTTTGAGTATGGATTTATAGAACACTTTGTGTGCTTCACTTATATCATTTGAAGTTTGGATGCTTGCTTCTCTACATTGGGAACATCGTTATTTGTAGAATGCTCTTTTGCTCCACTTATATTTAGTAGAGCATGTTCAGGTATTTTGTATAAAGAATTAAACTCTCATGCTTCACTTATAACTATTTAGAGAGTTAACAGGAATTGGTCATTCACATGGTTAGTCATAAAATCCTACATAAAACTTGTAGATCGATGAATATGATATGTTTGATTCCTTGCAATAGTTTTGCGACATTAAGAGAGAAATATGTGGGTGCACTAGAGGATGATCATGCTTTAGTAGGAATAACGATGTTAAGGTTTGTGATCTCATGTTCATTAAAGTGTCGGTTGTGGCATGACCGGGATGTTGGAGCACTTCTATTCCTCGTTGAAATCCGTGTGTCGTTTGAGTCGGGGGCACGTGATGGTTGACTCCTCGCAACCTACCCCCTAGGGGCACACTGGTAGTACTTTGCTTCGAGAGATCTAATAAAAAATTCACAATAAGTACGGAAATTATGTTAGCTCATGCCTCTCTCTCATATAAAACTGCAATAATGATTACCGATCTTATTATCAATTGCCTAGGACAATCTCGCAAATCCTACTGCCACTTTTCCACACTCTCTATATTTAATTTATTGTTATTTTATTAAAAAACACCTAACTTTTATTTCCACGTTCATTATTACCTTCAACACTATCTTATTACACCTACAAAGTACTTTTAATTTTATTCCCACAAAGTAGTTTATTTCTTGTATTAGGTATAGTGAACATTATTGCGCGTAGAGTTGTATCGGTGGTCGATAGAAATTGAGAGAATATTAATTCTACCTTTAGCTCCTTGTTGGGTTCAACAATTTTACTTATCAAAAATGTTACAAACAACCTCTATACTTGTGGGTTGTCAACACCTTTTTTTGGCGCCGTTGCCGGGAGCAATAGCGTGGGGTTGATATTCTCTTGTGTGCTTGTTTTCTTTATCTACAAGTAGATTTTATTTTCGGTTCTAAGTTTTTTATATATTTAGTTATGGATATGGAACATGAAACATCAAAAATATTAGTTGTACTTGCTACTTACGGGGATGGGTAACCTCCTAAAACCCTCGATGCTCGTTATGTGGAACACATTAAATACTACTTTGATAATCCCGATAAATCTACACTCAACTTGATAATGAAAGATACTTTGGATCACCTGGAATACTTTATTAGCATTTGGTTGAAAAGGGAAGCTCTTATGGGACAAATTAAAATGTTGCATTGGTATGCTTGGGATTTTAGGTTGAGATGTGATTATACTTGTTGCTCTAACATGAAGGCTCCACACCTTCCCTTTGAATGTGAATTTAATGATAATGAAACCTTGGCTTCTTATGCTAATGGTATATATGATTACTACGATGTGGAACGAATAGAAGAATTTGTTGCTTTTAAGGGTGCTTATGAAATTGAATCTTTGTTTGAAAAGTGTGATAACTTTGATGATGCTGTTTACAGTCCTAAAAATTATGCTATACTTAAATATTTCTATGAGAATTATGAATACAATTCCCATATTAAATAATTTTATTCACAAGGTCTCTGCTGCCCAAGAAGAGACAAATATTTTCCATGAATCTATGGAAGAAGAAATTGCTTAAACTTTGATATCGCTAGATAAAAAAGACGAGGAGGACAGCGAAGAACAAAAGGAGGAAGAGTGGATTGGCTACCCATGCCCATCTCCAAGTGCGATTAACTCTTTAACTCATTCATTGTTTAATTTCCTTTCACACATACCGAAGGATGAATGCTATGATAATTGTTATGATCCCTTGGATTTGTTTGAAATATCCCTTTTTGATGAACTTGATGCTTGCTATGCTTATGCCCATGGTGCCAATATGATTTATGCTTATGGAGATTAACTTGCTATAGTTCCTTATGTTAAGCATGAAATTGTTCCTATTGCACCCACACATAATAGTCCTATTATCATTTTGAATTCTCCCAACTACACTATATCACAGAAGTTTGCGCTTATTAATGATTATATTGATGTGTTGCGTTTTACTATTACACATGATGATTTTGATGGATATAATATGCATGTGCTTGCTTATCCTAATTTCAATTATTATGAGAGAGGAACCAAATTTTCACATCTCTATGTTTCCAATACCATAAAATTGCAAGAAATTGTTTGTATTATGCATTGGTCTTTACTTTGTGTGCATGAATTGTTCTTTTATGACATTCCAATGCATAGGAAGAGAGTTAGACTTTGTTGTTACATGCTATATATATTGCTTTATTGTAGCGACCTGATCTCAAGGGATCGGAGTCTCTGTGCTTAAGTGTCATCCCTGGATCAGTATGCTGACACACACAGTACTTGAGGATTTACAACAGAGTTCAATCACACATTTATTACATCAAGAATCCTCAGAGAGTATATATTACATTAATGTGGCCTAAGGCCAAGTGAAACAAAAACATGCGGAAGCAAAAAGTGTAATGAGTCCATCAACTCCACGAGCAAGCTGAGTGTAGAACAACGACCTATCGCACCTCATTCGTCGTCAGATAAATCTGCAACATGATAAGTTGCAGCCGTGTAGGTCAGTACATGGAATGTACTGGCAAGTCACATCATAAAGTGTAATGAGCCTACATAGTACATGCAATTTGGCTGGTGGAAAGCTCTAAGTTTAGTTTTGCATAAAGCTAGTCTTTCCCTATCAAAAATAATTGTTCTACTTCTACAAATATCATAAGTATGAGATGATGCCCATCTCAATCATTCCAAAATTTTGTACCCAGTTGATTAGTTAAGTGATGATATCTCCCTACATTTCCACTACTAAAAGCTCAAGTTGTCCATGACCGGGGACACGGCTAATCGATTAGATTTTAACTCTGCAGAGGTTGTGCACTTTTCCCCACAAGACTCGACCACATCCTTGATCGGAAGATCGAGACATAGTCTTTCGAAAGCATTTCCCCTAACCCACGGATAGGCCGGTACACCTACATCCATTGTTGAGGAAATCGTTAATTGGTAGCTGCTCGGTTGGTTGGCGAGTAGGGGATTAATAGGCTAACCGGCAAGTTAATCGGCCATTTAATCAATTAATCGGGCGATTTATCAGTTAATCGGCTACTCGATGACCCTATGAGTAGGGATTAATTGGCAAGTTAAATGGTTAATCGAATGAATTCTTGAACAGAGCCTACATCATCTACATCTTCTAGCCTATCCTGGAAGAGGTCACACCATCTACTCAACTAAGCCAGAGCCCATATTGGCTTGCGGCTGCACACGGAAGCTTATAGACATGAAAATAAGGTTGATCCCTTTGAGCCTGGGTGGACGGACCACTAGTGTGCACTCCCATGGATTCCCATGAATGCTCCCACTGTACTTCGCCACCATACAAACCAATTTCCACGCAGGTAGTTCATTAAAGTTGGTCCTAGTTACTGCTTTGTCACTCACATCTCAAGGTGATAACACTCCCCAATCCACGTCTACTTTGGCGAAGCATTGTAATATAACACGATGGCGACAAAGTTGGTACGGTTTAGACCTACCTCAAATAAACTACTGGGTGATAGTAAAACCAACAAGTGTAAACTCCTACCATGCACTCCTACATCAAAGGACAATGTGCAAAAATAAAATAGAGGTAAAAACTGATATGATCAAAATGCAACTTGCCTTCGTGCTGGGAGTGAAGTTCTAGGGAATGGTAGTACTCTGTTTTGCACTCCGGACAATCTATCGCAAAGTAAATAAACACACATAAACAAGCATTCATACAATGCAAATAAAACATGCAACAAAATATTTGCAAAAGCCAAATAAAATCCAACACAAGTCATTAACATGAAATTTTTCAAAGTATAAATAATGTTCAAAAATTTGTGACGTGCGCTAGTGTTCCTACAAGGCATTCTAGTAAAATTATGATGAACAGAAAATAATTGTGTAGAATATATAGTGGCAAGATTTCATGGCAAAGGATTTAGTTCGTGTGATGTGGTGCAAAAAGAATCACTTCAAACGGGTATCCCATTTGGAAGATATGGCCTAATGAATTTAAATTCAAATCTGAAATAATTTCAAATTTGAACTTACAAAAGTTTGCAACAATGGTTTCTCTGGTTAGGGCTATTCGAGACGAAAATTTATCCTCTTATTTCATCCCGTTTCGATCTACGGTTAAAAAGTTAAGGCCGTTTGAAGTTTTGCAACAATCTGAAAAAAACTGCTACACTAGCATTTCTGAAAACACTAAAGTGTGGACGTTCGCGGCTAGAGCGTGATGTGGACAGCTCTGGTTTGGTGGTTGCGTTCGCTGCGGATGCTACACGATGAACGTTCGTGAATTTAAGCAAAACACCCGGTTTGGCTAAACTAAAAGAAAACCGACGTTCGGTTTAAACAAACCGCACGGTTTAGATCTAACTAAAATAAAATAACCAACCTAACCTACCGGTTCAAAACTAAAAAAAACTATACTAATTGAACGAAACGAGCGAGGCGCGGAGCTTACAGAGAGAGGACCGTCGGGCAGGAACTGGGCGAGGATGGGGCGGCGGCTCCGGCGATCTCCGGCGCAGGCGAGGTGGTCGGGAGGGTGAGGCGCGACAGGGGCAAATGAACGATGGTGACGGCGGTCGATGGGGACGACCGGAGGGAGCGAAGGGAGGCGGTGAAGCTCTCGTGCTCTGGTGAACTCCGGTGACGCAGGTCGTCGGGGCGACGTCTTTGGCGGTTCCTAGAGCCAAAAACCATGTCAGGGAGATGCACACGGACGAGTGGGTCCGATTTTGTGAAGAAAAAGGGGCCATGGGGGTTTACCGGCGTCGTATTCCTCCGGTGAACGGACTCCGGGCAGCGAGATGCGAACAGACGGGATGACGGCTACGAGCGGCAAGAGGTGGTGCGGCTTGGCTAAATGGAAAGAGGAGGCTCGGGGCTATTTATAGGCACAGTTAGGAGGGTCGGGGCTGTGGGATAAGATCTACCTCTAGAGCTTCGGCCGACAGGTTCGGGAGCTGCGAGCGCTGGGCTTATCCAGCGGTTGCTGTGGGAGGTTGGGGGAGATGGGGTCGGGCCCCACCTGCAGGCTGGGTGAGAGAGGGAGAGATGAGAACGAGAGAGAGAGATGCGGGGAGGGAGCGAGCGCTGGGGCTGCTCGGGCGTTCGGCCTGGCTGGCTCGGGCGAGCGGCCCGGTGGCTGGCTCGGCCGGCCTGGTGCATGTGTGTGTGTGTGTTTTTCTTTTTTTTAAAACTCTTTCTTTTTAGAACCGAAGCAGAAAACAAAAAGAAAAAAAATCAGAAAAATTCCTAAAATCCTTATAGCTAATATAGAGCACAAGGAACATTAATTCCGTCTCTTAGCATTTAGAAAATATTTTCCTAAAGAAATGATTTAACTTTGGCTAGCAAAATAAATTCTAAATGCAACTTTAAAACACCAAATACAATGCAAATGCTATCCCACTCCTTTATATTTTGAGGAAGTCATATTATCCCCTCTCTATTATTTTATGTGAGTGGAAAAAACTTGAACATCATAACTCCAAATGCAATAAAAATATGATATGCAATATGATGATCCTATTAACATCCTAATTTAATAAAATTGGGATGTTACAAACCTACCCCCCCTTAAGATGAATCTCGTCCTCGAGATTCGGTTTGGCCAGCAAAAAGGTGAGGATGGTCATGCTTGAGATCTTCCTCTCGTTCCCAAGTAGCTTACTCCTCAGTGTGGTGACTCCAGTGAACCTTGCAGAACTTGATGACCTTGGTACGAGTGATCCTCTCGGCAGTCTCAAGAATCTTAACAGGCTTCTCCTCATAAGTTAGATCATTATCCAACTGAATTGCTTCTAGAGGCACTATATCTCTCAAAGGAATATCTGCCATCTCTGCATGACACTTCTTCAGTTGGGAAACATGAAACACATCATGAACTCCTGACAAACCCTCTGGTAGTTCCAACTTGTATGCAACTTCTCCTCTGCGTTCTAGAACTCTGTATGGCCCCACGAATCGTGGTGCTAACTTTCCTTTGACTCCAAACCTCTTAATACCTCAAAGTGGAGACACTCGCAGATATGCTCTATCTCCCACTTCATAAATCACTTCCTTGCATTTAGCATCGCCATAACTCTTCTGTCTAGACTGAGCTATCTTGAGTCTATCACGGATCAAATTGACCTTCTCCTCAGAATCTCGAATCAAATCCGATCCAAACAATTTGCGATCACCAACTCCATCCCACATCAACGGTGTTTTGCACTTCCTCCCATATAATGCCTCAAAAGGAGCCATCTGCAAACTGGCTTGATAGCTGTTATTGTATGAGAAATCTGCATAAGGTAAATTATCATCCCAACTAGACCCGTAGTCTAGCGCACAAGCTCTCAGCATGTCCTCCAGAATCTGATTCACCCTCTTTGTCTACCCATATGTCTGTGGATGGAAGGTTGTACTGAATTCTAGCCTGGTACCCAAAGTTTCGTGTAGCTGATGCCAAAACTTTGAAGTAAACTGTGTTCCTCTATCTGATATAATGGTCCTCGGAACTCCATGCAGACATACAATCCTGGTCATATATATCTTCGCCAGCTTAGCACTTGTATAGGTAGTCTTCACAGGGATGAAGTGAGCAACCTTGGTCAAGCGATCAACAATCACCCAAATGGAATCATAACCTGAACGGGTCCTGGGTAATCCCGTGATGAAGTCCATGCCAAGTTTATCCCATTTCCAATCAGGTATCGGCAATGGCTGAAGTAAACCTGCTGGTTTCTGATGCTCTGCCTTTACCCTCTGACATACATCACATACTGCTACATACTTAGCAATTTCCCTCTTCATACCGGTCCACCAAAAACTTTCCGTCAAGTCTAAATACATCTTGGTGTTTCCCGGATGTATCGAGTAGGGCGAATCATGAGCCTCCTGAAGAATCAAATTCCTGATCTCTGGATCATTGGGCACACAAGTACGTTGCTCAAACCATATGGTTCCATGCTCATCCTCACGGAATCCTTCTGCCTTTCCTTTGCTGATCCTCTCCTTTATCTCAGCAATACCTTGATCCAACTTCTGAGCTTCTCTGATCTTTCCCAACAAGGTGGACTGAACTTCGAGTGCGGCAACATAGCCTCTTGGAACTATTTCCAACTCGAGATCTCTAAGTTCATCACACAACTCCTGAGGTAATCCTCCTGCAACAAGAGTGTTGACATAGCTCTTATGGCTCAATGCATCTGCCACGACGTTGGCTTTCCTGGATGATAATGCAAACTCATGTCATAATCCTTGATGAGCTCCAACCATCTCCTTTGCCTAAGGTTCAACTCTTTCTGCGTGAAGACGTACTTCAACTCTTGTGATCGGTGTAAACATCACATTGGTTCCCGATAAGGAAATGTCTCCAGGTCTTGAGTGCATACACCACTGCTGCTAACTCCAAATCATGCGTGGCATAGTTCAACTCATGAGGTCGAAGCTGACGTGAAGCATAAGCTACAACCTTTCCTTCTTGCATAAGCACGCCTCCAAGTCCTTGGTGTGAAGCGTCACAATACACCTGAAAATCCTTGTGTATGTTCGGCAGAATTAGCACTGGAGCTGTAACCAAACATTTCTTCAACTCCTGGAAACTGGCTTCACATTCCTCAGTCCAAATATACTTGGTGTCCTTCTTCAACAACTCCGTCATGGGCTTCGCAATCTTGGAGAAATTCTCAATGAACCTCCAATAATATCCTGCAAGTCCAAGAAAACTGCAGATCTCGCTAACTGAGGTCGGTGCCTTCCATTCTGTGACTGCTTCTACCTTGGAAGGGTCCATGGCAATTCCTTCCCCTGCCACAACATGTCCGAGAAATCCGACTTCCTTCAACCAAAACTCACACTTGCTGAACTTGGCATAAAGTTGGTGTTCTCTGAGCTTCTCTAGAACTAAGTGCAGATGTTCTGTGTGCTCCTCCTCATTCTTGGAGAAAACCAATATATCATCAATGAATACCACAACAAAATTATCCAAGTACTCCATGAATACCTTGTTCATCATGCTCATAAAATAGGCAGGGGCATTAGTCAAACCAAACGACATGACTGTATACTCATAAAGCCCATACCTCGTGGTAAAAGTTGTCTTAGGTATATCCTTCTCACGAATCTTCAACTAATGATAACCCGATCGAAGGTCAATCTTGGAGAAAAACTTGGGGGATTCTTGCTATAGGTTGTTGCAATACGTTAATGATTCACATATAGTGGTTTTGTGAGTGATGGTAACACAAACCCGAGTAAGGGGGTTACGTATGGGAATAATCATGACTTGTTACTTAATGCTGGGTTCTACCGTAGGTGCATTGCATGCCAATTAAAATTTTCCTACACGCAGAACATCCAAGAACTTGCTACAGAGATGGATCGCAGATTGTTACCACTAGACATGCAGTACCGTGCAGCGGAAGTAGAGTTGGGACAGCGTGTCCGTGTGGTCCGTCTCCTCCTCATCCGATCTCCCTCGAACAGTTGGTCACCATATCCCACTTACAGGTTTGTCGTAGCGGCGCAAGTGCACCACCTCTAACGGTATCCGCGCATGCAGGAGGAACACCCATGCGGTGGACTGCTAGGTCCGATCACACCGTCGGGGCAGCGAGTGGAGGTGGCTAGTTGCAACTCATGCAAAGCCCGAATGATGGCGCCGAAGCGATCAACCAGATGGGTGTGCTGCACCTCCACTATATATAGGCATCTGGCGCGGGCTCAACTCTTGGGCCTCGCATGGATCCTAAAGCCCACGTCTTCCTTCCCTTAAGCGTGCGACCCTTTAGGTTCTCGTCCACTTGCTCGCGAGTCAGATCACATCGGACTCACCCGGTCGGTAGCGGCATCTAGCAAGACATGCCGAATCCAAGTGTCCGATGAAGTTGGTTTGGCGAACTTGTACTTCACACTTCTGTTCCCTTTGCCACATGATATATGCTGTCGTGCGCAAGGCGACATGGTCATCCTTGTTGCAGCACAACCTCTTTCTCGTTCCGGTGAATCCGACCAACACTTCAGATTATCTCATAATCCTCATCGCATGGCCATGCTTATCCAGGCCGGACACCCGAGGGGGCCCAGAGTATATCTCTCCTGGTAGGAGGGGCAAATCCCATCTTCCTCAACCATGTCTCGGAACATGGGTTTGGACAAGCCTAAAACCTACCTTTGTAACTACCCAGTCATGGAGTAGCGTTTGGTCGGCCCAAAGCAAGTTTGTCACCATCCCGAGTACATGCGGCAGCTCGGGTCTTAGGACGTAGAACGTATGTTGTACCAGAGACTCACAGATGACCTATCGCTGCATCTCATAGTTGGGTCTGTCCAACTCAGACCTTATCTCGACTTGGATCCAACTATGTCAAATCTGACCAGACCTTTCTGAGTCCATATTATCCGGCTAGCATCCAATGCTACATGGTCAGTGAGACCGGACCATCCATTGTGTCATATGCTAGTCTAACTGGATGCGCGTCCATACAACCCTTTCAACTAGGGACCATTTAGGGCAGTCATCATACAATGCATAGTCTCACAAACAAGTCACATACTTGTTAATACACATCAATGTTAATGTCCAAGGACTATCTTTATTCATAAACACATAGGAAATATCATCATACATGATTGCCTCTAGGGCATATCTCCAACAGTCTCCCACTTGCACTAGAATCAATCAAATAGACATCAAATGCCCATAGCTCTAACGTGCCCCTCATGCTTGGGTTGTGGAAGCGGCTTAGCCAACGGATCTGCAACATTTGCATCCGTATGAATCTTGCACAAATTGGTATCACCTTTCTCTACGAGTTTTCGTATCAACTGATATTTTCGGTCTATGTGCCTGGTCTTGTGGTGTTGTCTCGGCTCCTTGGTCTGTGCGATCACACATGAATTATCGCAATAAAGGTCCAACGGTTTTGACCAGCCCGGGAACACACCAACATCTTCCAGGAACTTCCGAATCCAAACACCTCCCTTTGCGGCTTCACAAGCCGCAATGTATTCGACCTCTGTTGTGGAGTCGGCCACCGTATCTTGCTTGGAACTCGTCCAGCTCACTGCTCCTCCATTCATGACATACACGAATCCAGTTTGCGATCAACAATCATCCCTATCGGTTTGGAAACTAGCATTAGTTTAACCCTTTACGTAGAGCTCCTCCTCACCTCCATAAACTAGGAACATCTCTTTAGTACTTTTCAGGTACTTCAAGACAGTTTTCACCGCTGCCAAGTGACTCTCACCTGGGTCAGCCTGGTATCTGCTTGTTAAGCTTATTGCATAGGCAACATCAGGCCATGTACATAGCATGGCATACATGATGGATCCAATTGCCGAGGCATATGGAATCCTCCTCATCCGGTTTCTCTCATCAGAAGTCGTAGGACTCCGAGTCTTGCTTAGCCTTATACCATGTGAGACGGGCAAGAACCCTTTCTTGGCCTCACTCATGTTGAACCTATTCAACACTTTGTCTATGTACGTGCTCTGGCTCAAGCCGAGCAGCCTCCTCGATCTATCTCTATAGATCTTGATGCCTAAAATGTACACTGCCTCTCCAAGGTCTTTCATCGAAAACTTGCCATTCAATGATTCCTTGACTGAGTTCAGCATTGAAACATCATTTCTGATCAGCAATATGTCATCCACATACAAGATCAAAAATACTACCGAGCTCCCACTAGACTTCTTGTATAAACAATAGTCATCTTCGTTCTTGATGAAACCAAGGTCAACGACGACTTCATCAAAACGAATGTTCCAACTCCGAGATGCTTGCTACAATCCATAAATGGGTCTCTTGAGCTTGCATATTTTACCAGCGTTAGTTGGATCGACAAAACCTTCGAGATGTATCATGTATACATCCTCTTTTAAATTTCCATGAAGGAAAGCTGTTTTGACATCCATCTTCCATATCTCATAATCAAAATATGCAGCTATAGCTAGTATGATCCTCACTGACTTTAGCATCGCTACCGGCGAGTAGGTCTCATCGTAGTCAATTCCTTGAACTTGTCCATAACCTTTAGCGACAAGCCGAGCTTTGTGGATCTGAACGTTTCCATCCACACCGGTTTTCTTCTTAAAGACCCATTTGCAACCAATGGCAATTATGCCAGGTGGCGGATCAACCATGGACTTTAACTCGGATCTCATGGCCTCTAGCCATGCCTCGGAATCTGGGCTCACCATCGCTTCCGCATACGTGGCCGGCTCGTCGCTTTCTAGCAACAAAACGTCGTGCACTCTGTGCAATCTTTCTGACCTCCGTGGCTTCGGTGCCGATTCCAATACGAGTTCTCTAACCGACTCTAGTGCGATCTCATCACCAGCCGAGTTGTCCCCGATTGGCTCTCGAATTTCTTCGAGTCGCACTGTTCTCCCACTGGCCTCCTGACTGAGAAACTCTTTCTCTAGGAAAACCCCGTTCCGAGCAACAAACACTTTGTTCTCTTCTCGGTTGTAGAAGTTATATCCCAAGGTTTCCCTTGGACATCCCACGAATATGCATTTATCTGACTTGGGTGTAAGCTTGTCCGACATGAGTCGCTTAACAAATGCTTCACAACCCCAAATCTTTAAAAAGATAAACTAGGACTCTTCCTAGTGCACATCTCATGTGGTGTCTTGTCTACAGATTTTGATGGTACCCTACTACTTCTCGAGCATGCGTTGGTTTCCCATGAAGAGGAACCGTTTGATGCAGCAAAGTAGATAAGTATTTCCCCCAGTTTTGAGAACCAAGGTATCAATCCAGTAGGAGATACAAGCGAATCACCAATAGATGTACCTGCACAAAGAATCAAACTCTTGCACCCAACGCTATAAAGGGGTTGTCAATCCCTTCACGGTTACTTGCAAGGATGAGATCTAATAGAGATAGATATAATAGGATGCTTGAACGGAAAGTAAAACTAAAAGTAAAAATAATGCAGCAAGTATTTTTGGTTTTAGATCTGAAAATATAATATGGAAAATAGACCCGGGGGCCATAGGTTTCACTAGATGGCTTCTCTCATGATGGCAAGTATTACGGTGGGTGAACAAATTACTATCGAGCAATTGATAGAAAAGTGAATAATTATGAAGATATCCAAGGCAATGATTATGCATATAGTCATCACGTCCATCACAAGTACACCGAAACGATTCTGCATCTACTATTATTACTCCACACATCGATCGACTCCTGCCTGCATCTAGAGTATTAAGTTCATGAAGAACAAAGTAACGCATTAAGTAAGATGACAGGATGTAGAGGGATAAACTCAAGCAATATGATGAAAACCCCATATTTTTACCCTTGATGGAAACAATACAATACGTGCCTCGCTACCCCTACTTTGTCACTAGGTGAGGACACCGCAAGATTGAACCCAAAACTAAGCACTTCTCCTATTGTAAGAATTACCAATCTAGTTGGCCAAACCAAACCAATAACTCGAAGAGACTTGCAAAGATATGAAATCATGCATAAAAGAATCCGGGAAAGACTCAAATAATATTCATGGATAATCTGAACATAAACCCACAATTCATCGGATCTCGACAAACACATCGCAAAAGAGTATTACATCGGATAGATCTCTATGAAGATCATGAAGAACATGGTATTGAGAAGCAAAGAGAGAGAAGAAGCCATCTAGCTACTAGCTATGGACCCGCAGGTCAGTGGTGAACTACTCACGCATCATCGGAGGGGCAATGGAGTTGATGTAGATGCCCTTCGTGATTGAATCCCCCTCCGGCAGATTACCGAAAAAGGCTCCAAGATTCGATCTCTCAGGAATGGAGGATTCTGGTGGCCGAAAAGTGTTTTCGTGGCTCATTCTGATAATGATGGAATATTTGGGAATTTGTAGGCTGAAGACTAGGGTTAGGGGAGCAGCCGTGGGCCCACAAGCCTGCCCGGCGTGGACACGCCCCTGGCCGCGCCCCTAGGGCTTGTGGCCCCACGATGGCTCCTCTGCCTTGGTTCTCAAGTCTCGTAGATTCCTTTTGTTCCAGAAAAATTCCTTCCGAAGGTTTTATTCTGTTTGGACTCTGTTTAATATTCCTTATCTGAGAAACTCAAAAACAAGGAAAAAAACAGAAACTGGCACTAGGCTTTAGATTAATAGGTTAGTCCCAAAAATAATATAAAATAGCATATTAATGCATATAGAAAATCCAAAACAGATAATATAATAGCATGGAACAATCAAAAATTATAGATACGTTGGAGACATATTAGCATCCCCAAGCTTAATTCCTGCCTGTCCTCGAGTAGGTAAATGATAAAAACAGATTTTTTGATGTGGAATGCTACCTAACATATTTATCCATGTAATATTCTTTATTTTGGCATGAATATTCAGATCCGTAAGATTCAAAACAATAGTCTAATATTGACATAAAAACAGTAATACTTAGAGCACACCAACAAGGTAGTCGTGTCCTTTCGAAATAACATAGCCATAGAAAGTCATCCCTACAAAATCATATGGTCTAGCTATGCTCCATCTTCCCCACAAAAAGTATCTAAATCATGCACAACCCCGATGAACAAGCCAAGCAATTGTTTCACACTTTTGGTGTTCTCAAACCTTTTCAACTCTCACGCAATACATGAGCGTGAGCCATGGATATATCATTATAGGTGGAATAGAATATGAAGGAGGTGCAAGGGAAAAAAGGAGAAGATAGTCTCACATCAACTAGGCATATTAACGGGCTATGGAGATGCCCATCAATAGATATCAATGTGAGTGAGTAGGGATTGCCATGCAACAAATGCACTTAGAGCTATAAGTGTATGAAAGCTCAAAAAAGAAAGCTAAATGATCATGCATAATGAATATCCACTAGTTATATGAAAGTGACAAAATAGGAGACTCTTTATCATGAAGATCATGGTGCTACTTTGAAGCACAAGTGTGGAAAAAGGTAGTAGCAATTGTCCCTTCTCTCTTTCTCTCATTTTTTTTAATTTTTATTTCATTCTGGTGGGCTTCTTTGTCCTGTTTTATTTTTTTGTTTGGGCTTCGCTAGCCTGTTTTATTTTTTGTAAAGTCCGGATACTCATCCCAACTTGTGAGGGAGTCATAGCCTCCATCACCCTTTTCTCTCATGGGACAATGCTCTATTAATGAAAAATCATCACACTTTTATTTACTTATAACTCAAAGAAAAATAAATTACAACTCGATTCCTATGACAAGATATAACTCTATATGCAATATGAAGTGATGATACAAGTCATAGAAAAACTACATGGTGGAAGTTGCATGGCAATATTTCTCGGAATGGATATGGAAATGCCATGATAGGTAGGTATGCTGGCTTTTTTGAGGAATATATGGTGGCTTTTTTGAGGAAGGAAGGTTTGGTGTACCGGCGAAAGTTGCACGATACTAGAGAGGCTAGCAAAGATGGAAGGGTGAGAGTGCGTATAATCCATGGACTCAACATTAGTCATAAAGAACTCACATACTTATTGCAAAAGTCTATTAGTTATCAAGAAAAGCATTAGACGCATGCTCCTAGGGGAGAGGTTGGTAGGAGTTAACCATCGCGCGCTCCCGACCCTCACACAAAGGTCAACAATCATTAAACAAATCATGCTCCGACTTCGTTACATAACGGTTCACCATACGTGTATGCTACGGGAATCACAAGCTTTAACACACGAATCTCTTCCAATTAACAACTACTCACTAGCATGACTCTCATAGCTAGTAGCTATATGGCTTCTTCTCTCTCTTTGATCTTCAATACCATGTTCTTCATGATCTTCATGGAGATCTATCCGATGTAATACTCTTTTGTGGTGTTTTTGTCAAGATCCGATGAATTGTAGGTTTATGTTTAGATTATCCATGAATATTTTTTGAGTGTTTTCTGAATTCTTATATGCATGATTTCATATCCTTGCAAGTCTCTTCGAGTTATTGGTTTGGTTTGGCCAACTAGATTGGTAATTCCTGCAATGAGAGAAGTGCTTGGTTTTGGGTTCAATATTGCGGTGTCCTCACCCAGTGACAAAGTAGGGGTAGCAAGGCACGTATTGTATTGTTGCCATCAAGGGTAACAAGATGGGGTTTTCATCATATTTATTGAGTTTATCCCTCTACATCATGTCATCTTACCTAATGCGTTACTCTGTTCTTCATGAACTTAATACTCTAGATGCCGGCAGGAGTCGGTCGATGTGTGGAGTAATAGTAGTAGATGCAGAATCATTTCGGTCTACTTGACACGCACATGATGCCTATATGCATAATCATTGCCTTTGATATCCACATAATTATTCGCTTTTCTATCAATTGCTTGACAGTAATTTGTTTACCCACCATGATATTTTCCTTCAAGAGAGAAGCCTCTAGTGAAATCTATGCCCCCAGGTCTACTTTCCATAATATACTTTTAGATCTATAAACCAAAAATACCAAAAATACCTTGTTGCAATTTACTTATCTTTTACTTTCCGCGTTCGTTTACATCTATCTCTATCAGATCTAATCCATGCAAATAACCGTGAAGGGATTGACAACCTCTTTATAGCGTTGGGTGCAAGAGTTTGATTGTATGTGTAGGTGCATCCATTGGTGACTTGCTTGTTCCTCCTATTGGATTGATACCTTGGTTCTCATCAACTGGGGGAAATACTTATCTACTTTGTTGCATCACCCTTTCCTCTTCAAGGGAAAACCAATGCAAGCTCAATAGGTAGCACATATGTGTGCCCTTGTCACGACACCATGCCAAGTTTCATGAATTTCTGACGAGTTTTGGATTTATGAGAATTTGAAAACCAAGTATCCCAATGTTTGCGGCTGAGCCAACAGTCAATGGGATGTTAGAAATCCATTCTCATTTCTTGCATGGGACCTAAACATGCATCCAGGGAAAGGCATATATTTTTTAAACCTATTTTTCATGCGCTTGACCTTGTGATTGTAGTTCAAATTTGAATTATGCACATTAAACGGCTAGAAAACTCAATTAATGTATTAAATGGGTCTCAGAACCATGAAAAAAAAATCCATACTTTAGCATGACTGTCATGTTGCTCTATGGTGACTCCATAAATAAATTCAAGGCGAGAAGAGACAATAGATGTTGTTTCTTACATAAAATGTGAACTTTCCCTATCGGAGAACACAACTTTCTTGTGAGAACCTCCGGTTTGTAAGAGGGTCTGTACCAAAACTTGTCCAAAATTGGGCAATTTTTTACCTCAACACACAACAGGGCAATTCTTGACACCATGCCCAAATTTCATGAATTTCTGTTGAGGTTTGCTTTTACATGAATTTAAAAACTAAGTTTCCCAATGTTTGCGGTTGAGCCAAGACGATGATATGTTTGAAATTCATTCTCATTTCTTGTGTGGGACCTAAACATGTGGCTAGGGAAACGTATATGATTGTTCGACCTATTTTCATGCATCAGACCGTGTGATTGTAGTTAAAATTTGAATTATGAACATTGAATGCCTAGAAAACTCAGTTAATGTACTAAAAAGGCCAAGCAAACTCTGTAAGATTCCATTGTTTAGCACGACACATTCATGTTGCTCTATGAAGAATCTAGAAATAATTTCAAGGCGAGAAGAGACATCGGATGTTGTTTCGCACATAAAATGTGAACCTTCCTTACCGGAACCACATGACTTCTTGTGAGAATCTTCGGTTTGTAAGAGGTTTCTGCCAAAACTTGTCCCGAACTAGGCATTGTTTTTACCACAACAGACGTGCGCCATGACATGACACCATGAAAAGTTTCATGAATTTCCCATGATATTTGGATTTACTGGAATTTGAAAACACGACTTCTCAAAGTCTACGGCCGAGCCAAAATAGCAAGAGGTTTGGATTTTGTTTCATTTCCATTTCTTGCATGGGACCAAAACATGTATCCAGTGACACATAGATGATTTTCAACCCATTCAAGTGCACTCTAGTATGTGCTTAACTGTAGTTCAAATTTGAATTATGCACATGAAATGTCTAAAAAACTCTTTACATGTTTAGAAGGGCCTAAACAACCCTGAATAATTCCATATTTAACCGACACTCCGATAGTTGCAAGTTCACCGCAGATAAATGTCATTGCCATCCAAACACCTTCAATTGCCGATGTAACTTCATTTTTCGTTTCAAGGCAATATGAAAATCAAATACATCACAAACAGTTCTTGATCATGAAATGTTTGTGATGTGGTATAAAAATATCTTGGGCCAATCCTCATATATGGCTTAGGCTGGAAGCTTCAGTCCACCGCTGCGTGTCAACCACATAGTCACACTTGTTCCCGAAGCCAACTGTACTGTTCAAGCATCGTTGGTGACAGATGGGGACGTGGATCCGTGTCATTAGGGCAACTTCAGAGACCCACTCCGGCTCGAGCGCGGTTGCATCAGCCATGAACGCGCTCACAACATCCTTGAGCGTGGCCGCACTCTCTGACCGGCGGCTGCAGTAGCCAAAGGGCAGCTGATGCATCTGAGATGGCGGCAGTAGCATGCGTGACTAGGATAGCAAACGACAAGAATGGCACAACAACCGTCTGTTCCTCGATGGCTGCTGTAACCCTGATGGCGGCTGCCCATGCCTATGCCTATGCCGCCCACGCCCAGCTCATGTCGGTCACTGCACAAATAACAACAACCTTCTCTGACAATGGTCGGCAGCCTATGTCCGAAGAGCTGGCAATTGTCGAGAGTGCTCGGGAAGTCATCCATTTGTCGGCAGCCTCTCGTGTCGAGATGGAGGTCGTCAGTGCACGGATCGCGGCCTCCCTCACCAGACTCGTAGCAGCCTTTTCCAAAGATATGGTGGACACAGACTGCAAAATGCTTATAGAGTATGTGGAGATGGATGCTATGGAGCCCTTTCCCCTCCAGGTCATCGAGCGCGAGTTAATCATGGAGGATGCAGTGGAGATCAGCGAGCGTCAGGTGGAACATTAGTCTTTGTTTAGAATGTTGGACTTTTGTTAGAGTAATGTTTAGGTCAACCAACTCTGTTTAATTACTCGATTAAGTAAGTGCGGGCTGCGGTGTAGGCTCTTTTATGTAGTACCCAAATTAGCAATTGATGTTAAATTATGTGATGACGTGGATGACCACTATAATGAGGAAAATAAGGACCAAAAATTTGCAGCCATATCCCCATTCCATCTTCCAATTGAAAATGAAATTGAAGTTCATTACACACAATTTTTTGGAATGAATCATGTGCATTTTTGTACCCAATCTTACATTGGAAGATTGGAGACAAACATTTGCACGTCCAAGTTCATCACACACGGGGTATAGCACAAGATTCATTTGTGATGTGTTGATATCGAGAACTATTCTGCACCAAATGAAAATTTTGGGCTACCGCGGAAATATCTACCTCCCTTGCCTCCGGTACCAATCAAAAGCCACATTTCCCCTTTTCCCTCTACCTTTCCTAGTTCAAACCTTCACTGCTTGCTTGCAGCGCCGCCTCCTCACCGGCGACGCTCCTTCGTGCTGCCCGGCCCGCTCCATTTAGTCAGGTAATTGACACCTCCCCAATACCCCCTCACCCCTCCTCCTTCATCCCACATGGCCCGCCCGCCGCCGGGACACCTTCCACCCAAATCATCGCCCCATCCTCTAGATAATCATCGCCGAAAGCCATGGTGCACGCAGTATAGCCAAGATCTTAAAGAGCATTTAGCTGCGGAGAAGCAAATCGCGGTTGCACGCGTAGATGAGGCAGCTATGGCTTCCATGCGTGCCGACCCCCAGATATTGCAGGAGCACCTTGCCTTCGAGTCCACCATCGAAGCCTCATGCGCTGACGCTGCCACCCGGTTGGCTGCTATAAATGACAACTCGTGGTCTTTTCTCGACGGCACCACAGGTGTGTTTGATGAAGACTTTGATGTGTTTTCTCAGCATGCCCGTGCTTACCTCAACTCTAGAGCCGACATGTTGGTGTCGGGGCAGGATCAGTCCACTCACCACTATGAGGGGTTGATATGTCTCCAACGTATCTATAATTTATGAAGTATTCATGCCATGTTTACAATAATTCTATATGATTTTGGTATGATTTTATTAGAACTGACCCGGACTGACGTTGTTTTCAGCAGAACTACCATGGTGTCGTTTTTTGTGCAGAAATAAAAGTTCTTGGAATGGGCTAAAAATTTAGTATGATTTTTTGGACCAAAAGAGACCCCCGAAGCATTGGAGTTGGACCAGAAGAGCCACGAGAAGGTCACAAGCCTGCCAAGCGTGACCACCCCCCTGGCCACGCATGGGTGTCTTGTCACCACCTCGTGGCCCCCTTGACGTGAGACCGACGCCAAAAATTCCTATAAATACCCAAACCTACAAAAAGAAACCTAGATCAGGAGTTCCGTCGCCACAAGCCTCCAGAGCCACGAAAAACCAATCGGGAGCCCGTTCTGACACCCTGTCGGAGGGGGAAACCTTCACCGGAGGCCATCTTCATCACCCCGACAGTCTTCAGGACGAGGAGGGAGTAGTTCACCCTCGGGGCCGAGGGTATGTACCAATAGCTATGTGTTTGATCTCTCTCTATCTTGTGTTCTTGAGATGGCATGATCTTGATGTACCGCGAGCTTTATTGATATAGATGAATCATATCGAGTTTTCCCCTCTCTATCTTCTTGTGATGAGTTGAGTTTTCCCTTTTGAAGTTTTCTTATCAGATTGAGTCTTTAAGGATTTGAGAACACTTGTTGTATGTCTTATGATGGGATATCCATGGTGACAATGGGATGTTCTATTGATTCACTTGATGTATATTTTGGTGATCAACTTGCGGGTTTCGTGACCTTAGGAATCTATGCATAGGGGTTGACACATGTTTTCGTCTTGAATCTCGGGTAGAAACTTTGGGGCACTCTTTGAAGTTCTTTGTGCTGGATTGAACATGTCGAATCTGAAATTGTGTGATGCATATCGTATAATCAAGCCCATGGGTACTCATGGTGACATTGGAGTATCTAGGTGACATTAGGGTTTTGGTTGATGCGTGTCTTAAGGTGTTATTTTAGTACGAACTCTAGGGCTGTTCATGACACTTATAGGGATAGCTCATAAGATTGTCGGAAAAGATAACTTTGAGGTGGTTTCGTACCCTACAATAATTTCTTCATTAGTTCTCGGCTATTTTTGACTTTGGAGTGAACTCTTTGTCGCTTGAGAGGTATTTACATATGATTCAACCATGTCAGTATCGTTGAGAGAAATTGCACTAGTGAAAGTATGAACCCTAGGCCTTGCTTCTAAGCATCGCAATACCGTTTGTGCTCACTTTTATCATTAGTTACCTTAATGTTTTATATTTTAAGATTAGAAAAACCTATATCTACCATCCATATTACACTCGTATCACCATCTCTTCACCAAAATAGTGCACCTATACAATTTACCATTGTATTGGGTGTGTTGGGGACACAAGAGACTCTTTGTTATTTGGTTGCAGGGTTTTTCGAGAGAGACCATCTTCAACCTACACCTCCCACGGATTGATAAACCTTAGGTCATCCACTTGAGGGAAAAATGCTACTGTCCTACAAAACTCTGCGCTTGCAGGCCCAACACGAGTCTACAATAAGAAGGTTGTGTAGTAGACATCAGGGGTGCACCCATAGTGTGGAGGCCTCGCCCTCTTCCAAGTTGAAGGATCCCATCATCTTCGATATCTCTGACAATGAGGAATAGCTTGTTTTTCTTATCTTTATCACTAAGGACCTATCGGGGATACTACCCACAGTTTAACTCAGCCAGGAGGAATGACCCGACCCACGATTTGGCGTCTCATGAGGCCCCCCTGTTTATCGGGTCAACCTGGCTGATAAGGCTCAAGGCCCAGTGTGCACCCCGTGGAAGGTGGCTCATGGACCGAGCCTGGAGGGCTGGCTCATTGAGAAGGCCTTGTTGGAAATATTCCCTAGAGGCAATAATAAAGTGGTTATTATTATATTTCCTTGTTCATGATAATCGTTTATTATCCATGCTATAATCTTATTGATTGGAAACACAAATACATGTGTGGTTACATAGACAACATTGTGTCCCTAGTATGACTCTAGTAGACTAGCTCGTTGATCAAAGCTGGTCAAGGTTTCCTAGCCATGGACATGAAATGTCATTTGATAATGGGATCGCATCATTGGGAGAATGAGGTGATGGACAAGACCCAAACTATGAACGTAGCATATGACCGTGTCAGTTTATTGCTATAGTTTTCTGCATGTCAAGTATCTGTTCCTATGACCATGAGATCGTGCAACTCACTGACACTGGAGGAATACCTTGTGTGTATCAAACGTCGCAACGTAATTGGGTGACTATAAAGATGCCCTACAAGTATCTCCGAGGGTGTCTTTTGGGTTGGCATGGATCGAGACTAGGATTTGTTACTCCGTGCGACGAAGAGACACTACTGTAGGATGCTGCTAACGCGACACTACAATCAGAGACCATTCAACGAAACTATGTGTGATGCATGCATCACAAACGTTATAGTTCAACCTCCGTCGCCAATGACACGAACCATGTGCGATGGCTTATCAATAAAATACGATTCAGAAAGTCATTGCGTGTGCAATCCACGGTAGACAATGTATTCTTATGGACTGTTTGTGATTAGATAAAATAACAAAAACAATTAACAAAACTAAGTACATGTGCTAAGTACGTCACACAGTTCACTCGGATAAACTGTTTGCACTCATCCAGCAGAACACAAACAGGTTAGCGTAACAAGGTGTGTGTGATCCGTAGCGATTGGTTCATTCAACCGAATTATGTGGGAAGACCAATAATAACCGAAACGATTCATCCGGACAAGTTGTGTGTGTTGTGGGCAGACGATTGACCAAACAATCGTTTGCAATTGATGAAATCATTACCGACGGTACGTACGGAAGTGTCATTTGCCCGTATTAATATCATAGACGTTTTATTATTATTACCCGTCTAACTGGGCATCACCTCTTCTTCCTCTCTCACGTCTTGTCACCGCGTTTCCGCCCGAGGATTCCAGTGCATGCTTCAACACCGCACCGACGTTTCTTTTGGCCACGTTCCCGCGCGAAACCGCGCATGTTTCCGCGCAAGCTTCCCCATTGGTTTCCCGCCAGAAGCTAATGAGCATTAGAGCCTATGCGTGCGTTCACACGCGGATGCACACGTAGTGCAGCCTAGCCCATCTATGAAGCATGCCAACCCGACCAAGTTCCACATCTACCATCAACCTCCTCGACGACGGAAATGATCCGGTGTAGGCGCAACGGCCTGTCGAGGCCGATGGTGTGTCTGATGACGTGTCGGACAACACTGTGCTATGCGTCATTGCAAGGGTTGAGAAGACCCTTGGAGTCGGGCGCGACAGCGCCGCCGAGCAACATAGCTGGCTAACGGCTGAGAGGCTGCAGCGCACCGCACAAGAAGATCATCGATGTTGCTCCCTAGAGCAAAACATGCGCATTTGCGCCGAGAGGGCAAGGCGCGCCGCACAACAAGACTGATGGAGGGCTGTAGAGCGAGAGGCGCGGTGCGCGGTAGAGCAAGAGCGGGTTCCATCACTACTTGCCTGCTATCCCACACGTCATGATGTTGCACTGTGTCCAAGGCACGTGAGTAGCCCTATTTCTCGCCAGGAATGGGCAGCGGCGGTCTGCGCCGTATTTGCACCTGAGCCCGACTGCACCGTGCTTGCCTAGGACGCCAACCCTGCCATTCGCATGGGTCGTGTCGTTCGCCTTGTCCGTGCCCCCTAGATGCTAACGGGCCGTCGGTTGGCTCGAGTGCCTCCTTGGCCCATATGTCCAGTAGGGAGCGGTAGAAGAAAATGGCCGTCGCATCCTCGAGATGGTAATCTCCGATGAAATAGCCAGCGTGGATCTCGAGATCGCGCTCCAGCTGTACCGCGAGCATGTAAACCACACTGTATGAATGCCTGATCGAGTTCAGGCACAACCAAGAGCTTTCATAGGATAGGGTGTAGTAAACTAATCATGGATGCGTTTTATTTTGTTGAACTATTTAGATGTCGATCCCAATGTCTGGAAAACAATCGCAATATTGATATGTTTTGATGTGTGAATGATTTATGTTCTATTGTTATGTTTCAATATGTGTAAAGGGCTAACAGTTAGAGCCAGAAAATCACACTACAGGAATCATGCACTTTGACGTCAGCCATCCCGGACGGCAAAGGCATGCATCCCGGATGGCAAAGGATTTGCCGTCCGCCAGCAGACGGCCAACCGTCCGGCTGAATAAGCCACGGCAAAGGGCGCTTTGCCGTCTACTGGCAGATGGCAAAGACCTTTGCATCTTTGCCGTCTGCCAGCGGACGGCAAAGGGCATGGACGACACACGTGGGAACTTAGCTCCATTAAGGGCTTAACGACGTGCTTTGCCGTCCGCTGGCAGACGACAAAGAGGCCGGCCTGGTGCTACCCCAGGTTGCACAGGTAGCTGCCACATGGCAGTGTTGCCGTCTGCTAGCAGACGACAAAGCTCTTTACCATCTGCCAGCAGATGGCAAAGTGGCTATATAGCCCCTTTTTTTTCTGTTTTTTCTTAAAATCATTCAATTTGAAAGAATATCACATATATATCTAACACATCAACAATACAAGTTTCCAACAAGCATACCAACAATTAGTTTCAATAAGCATACCAACAATAAGTTCCAACAACATATCCAACATACAAGTTTCCAACAACATATCCAACATGCAATGGTTTCGAACAACATATCCAACATACATATCCAAAACAAGTTTCCAACAAGTTTCCATAAACAAAAAGGAAGCAGAAGTAGAAGCGTACACTCCATCAATGCAAGTTTCCTCATCTATAGCAAATCTGCAAAGTAGGAAAGATGAAAGTTAGAAGAAGAAGAAGACTAGCTAGAAGAAAAAGAAGAAAAAGAAGAAGAAGAATTTATCTTCTCTTTGTTTTTCTCCTCTCCTCTCCTCTTCTCCAAGGTAGTAATTCCATTTTCTAGCTAACTAAGCATATCAAGTTATTTTGGAGAAAAAAATGCTAAGTATAGGTCATTTTATAGCTATCCTAGGTAGAATATATCATTTTGGAGGTAAGTAAGGTTATTATGTCATTATTGAGGAAAATAAGCTAAGTGTAGGTCATTTTGGAGCTAAACGAAGGTTATTATGCCATTTTTTACCTAAGTGAGCTAATTATGTCATAAATGAACTAGCTAAGCTAATTATAGACCATTATTGAGCTATCCTAGGTAGTTATGCCATTTTGTACCTAAGTGAGCTAATTATGTCATAAATGAACTAGCTAAGCTAGCTATAGATCATTATTGAGCTATACTAGGTAGTAATGTCATTTTCTAGCTAACTAAGCATATCAAGTCATTTTGGAGGAAAAAAATGCTAAGTATAGGTCATTTTATAGCTGTCCTAGGTAGAATATACCATTTTCTAGCTAACTAAGATATCAAGTCATTTTTGAGGAAAATAAGCTAAGTATAGGTCATTTTGGAGCTAAGTAGGTCATTTCTTAAGCTAAGTACTCATTTGTTAATGAAAACACTTGGGAAAACTTACCATCAACACAGAGGTGAAGGATCGATAAGGTTTTCGCCAGGGTGAGATGTAGAAGGACTGGTCGGGCTTGCGGATCGGTCGATGCTTGTCGGGAGGCATGTTGCACCAAAGATCATTTGCAATGTCTCCTTAGCATGATGCAACTCAAATGTGAATACTAGTAACTAATGGCCATTTAAATGAAACTCACCGTGGGTGCTATAGCAATATGGGGCATCGACGGAGGGGTCTGTGTTGGGGAACGTTGCATGGGAAACAAAAAAATTCCTGCACACACGCAGATCTATCCATGGTGATGAGCATCTACGAGAGGGAGAGTGGATCTACGTACCCTTGTAGATCGCTAAGCGGGAAGCGTTAAGAAACGCGGTTGGTGTAGTCGAACGTCTTCGCGATCCAAATCGCCGAGCATCCCATGATCCAATCACGATCTGTCCCGTGATCTAATCACGATTCGTCCCACGGAATTGATCACGATTCGTCCCACGAACTTGACCACGATCCTTCCGATCTAGCACCGAACAGACGGCACCTCCACGTTTAGCACACGTACAGCTTGATGATGATCTCCGCTGTCTTGATCCAGCAAGAAGGAGCTGAGAGGAAGAAGAGTTCTCCGGCAGTGTGATGGCGCTCCGGCAATGGTGGTGGAGCTATTCCAGTAGGGCTTCGCCTAAGCACTGCAGAAATCCGATCTAGATGAGAAACTATGCTCTGGAGGAACGGGTAGCACGCGGCTGAAAAAACTAGTGCAAAACCCTAAAACTCACCAGTATATATAGGAGGAGAGGAGGAGAGCCTTGGCGCAAGGGACAAGGCTCCTTGGATTCGTCCGAAGCCACTAGGAGAGGAGGATTCCTCCTCCAATCCTAGTAGGACTAGGATTGCTCCTTTTTTTTGCCTTTTCCCACCTTTTCCTATTGGGGTTTCTTCTCCAACCACATGGGCCTTGTGTGGGAGTTTCCACCAGCCCACTAAGGGCTAATATTCACTCTCCCACATCCCATGAAGCCTCTTGGGTCGAAATACCCCTCCCGGAGGCCTCCCGGTACACTACCGGCACTCCCGGTACACTATCGATGAGCCCGAAACTTTTCCGGCGACCAAAACAGGACTTCCTATATATATATGAATCTTTACCTCCAGACCATTCCGGAGCTCCTCGTGACGTCTGGGATCTCATCCGGGACTCCGAACAACCTTCGGTCACCACCATGCATAACTCTATACTACCGAAACGTCACCAAACCTTAAGTGTGCAGACCCTGCGGGTTCGAGAACTATGTAGACATGACCGAGACACCTCTACGGTCAATAAGCAATAGCGGGACCTGGATGTCCATATTGGTTCCTACATATTCTACGAAGATCTTTATCGGTCGAACCTCTATGTCAAGGATTTAGTTAATCCCGTATGATGTTCCCTTTGTTCTTCGGTATGTTACTTTCCCGAGATTCGATCGTCGGTATCTCCATACCTAGTTCAACCTCGTTACCGGCCAAGTCTCTTTACTCGTTCCGTAATACAAGATCCTGAGACTAACACTTAGTCACATTGCTTGCAAGGCTTATTGTGATGTTGTATTACCGAGTGGGCCCTGAGATACCTCTCTGTCACACGGAGTAACAAATCCCAGTCTTGATCCATGCCAACTCAATAGACACCCTCAGAGATACCTGTAGAGCATCTTTATAGTTACCCAGTTACGTTGCGACGTTTGACACACACAAGGCACTCCTCCGATGTCCGTGAGTTGCATGATCTCATGGTCATAGGAACATATACTTGACATGCAGAAAACAGTAGCAATAAACTGACACGATCATATGCTACGTTTGTAGTTTGGGTCTTGTCCATCACATCATTCTCCTAATGATGTGATCCCGTTATCAAATGACATCACACGTCAATGGTTAGGAAACCTTGACCATCTTTGATTAACGAGCTAGTTCACTAGAGGCATACTAGGGACAATGTGTTGTCTATTTACCCACACATGTAATGTGTTTCCAATCAATACAATTATAGCATGGATAATAAACGATTATCATGAACAAGGAAATATAATAATAAACACTTTATTTATTGCCTCTAGGGCATATTTCCAATAGTCTCCCACTTGCACTAGAGTCAATAATCTAGTTCACATCACTATGTGATTTACATTGTAATGAATCGAACACCCATGCAGTTCTGGTGTTGATCATGTTTAGCCCTTGGAAGAGGTTTAGTCAACGGGTCTACAACATTCAGATCCATGCACTTTGCAAATATTTATGTCCTTCTCCTCGATGTAATCGCGTATGGAGTTGAAGTGTCGCTTTATGTGTCTGGTCCTCTTGTGAAACCTTGGTTCCTTGGCCAGAGCAATGGGACCAGTGTTATCACAGAACATGTTCCTTGGATTGAGTGCACTAGGCACTACTCCAAGATCTGTCATGAACTGCTTCATCCAGACACCTTCCTTCGCCGCCTCCGAGGCTGCAATGTACTCCGCTTCGCATGTAGAATCGGCTACCACACTTTGCTTTGGAACTGCACCAGCTTACCACTCCTCCGTTGAGAATAAATGCGTATCTGGTTTGTGACTTCGAGTCATCCGGATCAGTGTCAAAGCTTGCATCGACGTAACCCTTTACAACGAGCTCTTCATCACCTCCATAAACGAGAAACATTTCCTTAGTCCTGTTCAGGTACTTAAGGATATTCTTGACCGCTACCCAGTGCTCCATTCCAGGATCACTTTGAAACCTTCCGGCCATACTTATGGCAAGGCTAACATCGGGTCTTGTGCACAGTATTGCATACATGATAGAGCCTATGGCTGAAGCATAGGGGATGACACTCATCTTTTCTCTATCTTCTACAGTCACTGGGCATTGAGTCTTACTCAACTTCACACCTTGTAACACGGGCAAGAACCCCTTATTGGCCTGATCCATTTTGAACTTCTTCAAAACTTTATCAAGGTATGTGCTCTGTGAAAGTGCTATCAAGCGTCTCGATCTATCTCTATAGATCTTAATGCCTAATATGAAAGCAGCTTCTCCTAGGTCCTTCATTGAAAAACTCTTGTTCAAATATTCCTTCACGCTTTCCAGCATTTCTATATTGTTTCCAATTAGCAATATGTCATCCACATATAACACTAGAAACACTATAGAGCTCCCACTCACTTTCTTGTAAATACAAGCTTCTCCATAAACTTGTATAAACTCAAACGCTTTGATCACCTCATCAAAATGCTTATTCCAACTCCGAGATGCTTGCACCAGCCCATAAATGGATCGCTGGAGTTTGCAAACTTTGTCAGCATTCTCTGGATCGACAAAACCTTCTGGTTGCATCATATACAACTCTCCTCAAGGAAACCGTTGAGGAACGCTGTTTTGACATCCATCTGCCAAATTTCATAGTCGAAATAAGCAGCTATTGCCAACATGATTCTGACAGACTTAAGCATCGCTGCGGGTGAGAAGGTCTCATCGTAATCAACTCCTTGAACTTGTGAAAAACCCTTTGCCACAAGTCGAGCTTTATAAACGGTGACATTACCGTCCGCGTCTGTGTTCTTCTTAAAGATCCATTTGTTCTGAATGGCCTTGCGCCCTTCGGGTAATACTTCCAAAGTCCATACTTTGTTTTCATACATGGATCCCATCTCGGATTTCATGGCCTCTAACCATTTCTCGGAATCCGGGCCCATCACTGCTCCGCCATAGCTCGTAGGTTCATTGTTGTCCAACAACATGACCTCCAAGACAGGGTTGCCGTACCACTCCGGAGTAGTACGCGCCCTTGTCGACCTACGAGGTTCAATAGTAGCTTGATCCGAAGCTTCATGATCATCATCATTAACTTCCTCTTCTACGGTCGTAGGTTCCACAGAAACATCTTTCTGCGCTACGCTACGCTACTTTCTAGTTGAAGTAAAGGTTCAATAACCTCATCAAGCTCTATTTTCCTCCCACTCAATTCTTTCGAGAGAAACTCTTTCTCAAGAAATGTTCCGTTCTTAGCGACAAACACTTTGCCTTCGGATCTGAGATAGAAGGTATACCCGACTGTCTCTTTCGGGTATCCTATGAAGACGCATTTTTCCGCTTTGGGTTCCAGCTTTTCAGGCTGAAGCTTTTTGACATAAGCATCACATCTCCCAACTTTAAGAAACGACAACTTTGGCCTTTTGCCAAACCACAGTTCATATGGCGTCGTCTCAACGGATTTCGATGGTGCCCTATTTAAAGTGAATGTAGCTGTCTCTAATGCATAACCCCAAAACGGTAGTGGCAAATCAGCAAGAGACATCATAGAACGGACCATATCTAATAAGGTCCGATTACGATGTTCGGACACACCATTACGCTGTGGTGTTCCGGGAGGTGTCAACTGTGAAACAATTCCACATTGTCTTAAGTGACTACCAAACTCATAACTCAGATATTCACCTCCTCGATCAGATCGCAAGAATTTAATCTTCTTGTTACGATGATTCTCAACTTCACTCTGAAATTGCTTGAACTTTCCAAACGTTCTAGACTTGTGTTCCATTAAGTAAATATACCCATATCTACTTAAGTCATCAGTGAAGGTGAGAAAATAACGATATCCACCACGCGTTGTAACATTCATCAGACCGCACACATCGGTACGTATGATTTCCAATAAGTCACTTGCCCATTCCATTGTTCCAGAGAACGGCGTTTTAGTCATCTTGCCCATGAGGCATGGTTCACATGTGTCAAGTGATTCAAAATCAAGTGACTCTAGAAGTCCATCAGCATGGAGCTTCCTCATGCGTTTTACGCCAATATGACCTAAATGGCAGTGCCACAAGAAAGTGGTACTATCATTATCAACTCTACATCTCTTGGCATCAATGTTATGAACATGTGTGTCATCACTATCAATATTCAATATGAATAAACCCCTCGCATTGGGTGCATGACCATAAAAGATATTACTCATATAAATAGAACAACCTTTATTCTCAAATTTAAATGAGTAACCGTCTCGCAATAAACAAGATCCATATATAATGTTCATGCTTAACGCATGCACTAAATAACAATTGTTTAGGTTCATCACTAATCCTGATGGTAATTGAAGAGAGAGCGTGCCGACGGCGATCACATCAACCTTGGAACCATTTCCCACGCGCATCGTCACTTCATCCTTTGCCACCCTTCGTCTATTCCATAGGTCCTGTTTTGAGTTGCAAATGTGAGCAACCGAACCGGTATCAAATACCCAGGCACTACAACGAGAGCTAGTAGGTACACATCAATAACATGTATATCATATATACCTTGTTTGTCGTTGGCTGCCTTCTTGTCAGCCAGGTACTTGGGGCAGTTCCGCTTCCAGTGACCAGTTCCCTTGCAATGAAAGCACTCAGTTTCTGGCTTAGGTCCATGCTTGGGCTTCTTTACAGGAGTAGCAACTGCTTTGCCATCCTTCATGGTTTTACCCTTCTTGCCCTTGCCCTTGCCATTTTTCTTGAAACTAGTGCTTTTATTGACCATCAACACTTGATGTTCTTTCTGGATTTCAGACTCAGCGACTTTCAGCATCGCAAACAGCTCGACGACTGACTTGTTCATCCCGTGCATGTTATAGTTCATCACAAAGCTCTTGTAACTAGGTGGCAGTGATTGAAGAACTCTGTCAGTGATCGCCTCTGGCGGAAGGGCAATTCCCAACTCCGCTAGACGAGTCGCATACCCAGACATTCTGAGTATATGTTCACTGACAGACCCGTTCTCCTCCATCTTGCAAGCATAGAACTTGTCGGAGGTCTCATACCTCTCGATCCGGGCATTCTTCTGAAAGATAAACTTCAACTCCTGGAACATCTCATATGCTCCATGACGTTCAAAATGTTTTTGAAGTCTCGGTTCTAAGACATACAATATTGCACACTAAACTATTGAGTAATCTCCAGAACGTGTCTCCCAAGCGTTCTTAACGTCTTAGGAGGTCATGTCTTCTGGTTGGTCACCAAGCTGTGCATCAAGGACATATGATTTCTGGGAAGCCGTGAGGATAATCCTCAGATTACGGGCCCAGTCAACAAAGTTACTTCCATCATCTTTCAACCTAGCTTTCTCTAGGAACGCATTAAAATTCAGGAGTGCTACTGCGCGAGCCATTGATCTACACCATAAATATGCAAATGTTACTTAGACTATTGTTCAAGATAATGAGTTTAGTTAATCAAATTACTAAAGCTCCCACTCAAATAGACATCCCTCAGGTCATCTGAGTGACACATGATCCAAATTCACCAACGCAAGTCCGATCATCACGTGAGTTGAGGTGGCTTCAATGGTGAACATCTCATGTTGATCATATCTACTATATGACTCATGTTCGACCTTTCGGTCTCTTGTGTTCTGAGGCCATGTCTGTACATGCTAGGCTCGTCAAGTTTAACCCGAGTGTTCTGCACGTGCAACACTGGCTTGCACCCATTGTATGTGAACGTAGAGTCTATCACACCCGATCATCACGTGGTGTCTTGACATGACGAACTTTCACAATGGTGCACACTCGGGGAGAATATAATTTATCTTGAAATTAAGTGAGGGATCACCTTATAATGCTACCGTCGTCCTAAGCAAAACAAGGTGCATAAAAGGATTAACATCACATGCAAATCATAAGTGACATGATATGGCCATGAACTGGTGCTTTTGATCTCCATCATGAAAGCACCGACATGATCTCCATCGTCACCGGCATGACACCATGATCTCCATCATCTTGATCTCCATCAACGTGTTGCCATCGGGGTTGTCGTGCCCAACATGCTTCTACTACTATTGCTACCGTAGCGATAAAGTAAAGCATTACATAGCGCTTAATGATTGACACGCAGGTCATACAATAATTAAAGACAACCCTATGGCTCCTGCCGGTTGCCATACTCATCGACATGCAAGTTGTGATAATCTATACATCACATGATCATCTCATACATCACATATATCACATCATGTAATTGGCCATATCATATCACAACATACCCTGCAAAAACAAGTTAGACGTCCTCTAAATGTTTTACGTGGATGCTACGGGTATCTAGCAAGAACAATTCTCATCTACGCAAAAACCACAACGGTGATACACTTGTTGCTTTTCAACCTTCTCAAGGACCGCCTTTGTCGAATCCGATCCAAGTAAAGTGAGAGAAACTGGCACCCGCAAGCCATCTATGCAACAAGTTGCGGTCGAGGGAACCGGTCTCTTGTAAGCATACGAGTAATGTTGGTCCGGGACGCTTCATCTCACAATACTGCTAAACCAAAATCCGACAAAGGGAGGAAGCAATCTAAGCATCAACGCCCACAAACCTTTTGTGTTCTACTCGACATCTCATCTACACATAGACCTAGCTCTGATACCACTGTTGGGGAACGTTGCATGGGAAACAAAAAATTTCCTATGCACACGCAGATGTATCCATGGTGACAAGCATCTACGAGAGGGAGAGTGGATCTACGTACCCTTGTAGATCGCTAAGCGGGAAGCGTTAAGAAACGCGGTTGGTGTAGTCGAACGTCTTCGCGATCCAAATCGCCGAGCGTCCCGTGATCCAATCACGATCCGTCCCGCGATCTAATCACGATCCGTCCCACGAACTTGATCACGATCCATCCCACGAACTTGATCACGATTCATCCCACGAACTTGATCACGATCCTTCCGATCTAGCACCGAACGGACGGCACCTCCGCGTTCAGCACACGTACAGCTTGATGACGATCTCCACCATCTTGATCTAGCAAGAAGGAGAGGAGAGGAAGAAGAGTTCTCCGGCAGTGTGACGGAGCTCCGGCGATGTTGGTGGAGCTATTCCGGTAGGGCTTTGCCTAAGCACTGCAGAAATCCGATCTAGAGGAGAAACTATGCACTGGAGGAACGGGTAGCACGTGGCTGAAAAAACTAGTGCAAAAAACCCTAAAACCCACCAGTATATATAGGAGGAGAGGAGGAGAGCCTTGGCGCAAGGGCCAAGGCTTCTTGGATTCGGCCGAAGCCACTAGGAGAGGAGGATTCCTCCTCCAATCCTAGTAGGACTAGGATTGCTCCTCTTTTTTTTGCCTTTTTCCACCTTTTCCTATTGGGTTTTCTTCTCCAGTCACATGGGCCTTGTGTGGGAGTTTACACCAGCCCACTAAGGGCTGATATTCACTCTCCCACAGCCCATTAAGCCTCTTGGGTCGAAATACCCCTCCCGGAGGCCTCCCGGTACACTACCGGCACTCCGGGTACACTATCGATGAGCCCGAAACTTTTCCGGCGACCAAAACAGGACTTCCTATATATATATGAATCTTTACCTCCAGACCATTCCGGAGCTCCTCGTGACGTCTGGGATCTCATCCGGGACTCCGAACAACCTTCGGTCACCACCATGCATAACTCTATACTACCGAAACGTCACCAAACCTTAAGTGTGCAGACCCTGCGGGTTCGAGAACTATGTAGACATGACCGAGACACCTCTACGGTCAATAAGCAATAGCGGGACCTGGATGTCCATATTGGTTCCTACATATTCTACGAAGATCTTTATCGGTCGAACCTCTATGTCAAGGATTTAGTTAATCCCGTATGATGTTCCCTTTGTTCTTCGGTATGTTACTTTCCCGAGATTCGATCGTCGGTATCTCCATACCTAGTTCAACCTCGTTACCGGCCAAGTCTCTTTACTCGTTCCGTAATACAAGATCCTGAGACTAACACTTAGTCACATTGCTTGCAAGGCTTATTGTGATGTTGTATTACCGAGTGGGCCCTGAGATACCTCTCTGTCACACGGAGTAACAAATCCCAGTCTTGATCCATGCCAACTCAATAGACACCCTCAGAGATACCTGTAGAGCATCTTTATAGTTACCCAGTTACGTTGCGACGTTTGACACACACAAGGCACTCCTCCGATGTCCGTGAGTTGCATGATCTCATGGTCATAGGAACATATACTTGACATGCAGAAAAGAGTAGGAATAAATTGACACGATCATATGCTATGTTTGTAGTTTGGGTCTTGTCCATCACATTATTCTCCTAATGATGTAATCCCGTTATCAAATGACATCACACGTCAATGGCTAGGAAACCTTGACCATCTTTGATTAACGAGCTAGTTCACTGGAGGCATACTAGGGACAATGTGTTGTCTATTTACCCACACATGTAATGTGTTTCCAATCAATAAAATTATAGCATGGATAATAAACGATTATAATGAACAAGGAAATATAATAATAAACACTTTATTTATTGCCTCTAGGGCATATTTCCAACAGTCTGACCATTGTTCTGGCACACGGTCTGCACATTTTGTTTTCACAAGTCATTCATATTAGTTAGTGATGAAACGAACATTACGTGCATGATTTGGCTAATATGAAGGAGAAACTCACCACGAGGAGCTCGTATAGGGCCCGGTGAGACGCATCGTTTCAGTTCCTCTCCTCCTGCAACAGCCTAGCCGTCCTCTCATCCATGTCCCTTTCCCTCTGGGCCGCCTGCTTGTTTGACTCCGCCAGAAGCTCTTGGGCCCTAGCCTCAATGGCGAGCTCCATTGGTCATGGACAAGGCCTTATCTCAGGATCAGAGCTCATCTGGCGCTTCTTGATCTCCGGGAGAGTTCTAGGATAACGTATCAGTCCATCCCCAATGGCTATCAAGCCATGGGGCCTCCCGCCACCAGATATCATCACGAGCTCTGGATCAAAAGGACTCTGGCTCGGGTCAAAGTCCTCCCCTTTCCTCCCCTTCCCCTCATCCCTATACATCACGAGCTTGTTGTGGGAGGAGATGTTGCTGAAGCTTTATGGATGATCGAGGTCATCCTCAGAGAATGCCTTGGCCTTCTTGTACGAGGCAGTATGGGCCATGGCATAGAGGTCGAACAGAGGTGGCACCTCCTTCTTCTTGTGTCGCGCCTAAAAGAGAGGAACAAAATATTAGTTAAGGGCTCAAGCTAGCATGAAGAATGAAATTGCATGAATCATGAAGCAAACCACATACCCAGTTATCCTCGAACTCAAACAGGTTGGAGCTCCCTTGATGGTGTGGCACACCTCTCATTTGGGCACGCTTATCCTTGGCCTTGTTGTGTTTGGCTAGCCATTCGGGAGAGCACCACTCATCCACCAATGCCTCCCAACAGTCCATCCTATCCGCACACCATCTCGGGGGCACCTAAGTTAGATAAGAGAAATTTCAGCGCTACGCCTACGAATCAAATCAAAGAAACTAAGTACAAGGCCTTAAGAATAGATAATTACCTTCATTAACTTCTCCTTACTCAAATAATTTTTGCGGCACTTCTTCTTCGCCCTCTTAATGTTACTCGAGGCGTAGTAGTCTCAAATAGCCTCCACCCGAGCCTCGTGCCGTAAGTTCTGAAGTAGGCGCTTGCACTCGGCTTCGAGAACAACAACCGCTTTTGCCTCGTCTTCCTCAACACACATGTAGAAGGTCTGCAATCAAACAAGACAACGTTGATTAGTACAATCACTAGGTGTTGTTGATTTTTAATTCTGTAAAGGAGAAATTACCCAAAAGCGACGAATCAAAATGTCAGCCACCGTCTCGCACAAGACAATGTCGACCATCTCCTCCGGCGGGGCCGGGGCAGCCATGTACAGCTCCCAGGTCAGTGCTACCTGTGGAGACTCACCCTCACCGGGCGACTGGACCTTCCCCGAGAAGTGGTGCCGAAGAAGCACACCAAGGACCTGGTTGGGCCTGCGGACACCACGCTTGTATTTCCAACCCCTGCAGTAGGACAAGGCCAACATATTAGATATTAATTTGAAGAAACATGAAGGCAAAAGGTTAAAAAAGAGTAAATGCACTTACTTCTCCGCATTAGGCACAATCAATCACCTTTGCTCGCGGGTCGTCGGCACGGGCGGCAGCTTTGTACAACCACGCCGGTAGACCTTCTTGCTCTCCTCAACCAGCTTGCCCTTGCTATAGGTGTCCTCAGACAAGTTGTCCTCGCCACCATCAGCATGGCCACTAGTCTCCGGAGTCACGTGGGACGAAGACTCTGGGACCCGAGTCTTCTGGGACGAAGACTCTAGGACTAGAGTCTCTTGGGACGAAGGCTCGGTGACCTGAGGCTCGGTGACCCGAGGCTCGTGGACCGGAGTCCGAGACGGGTCCAAGTCAGACAGGTCCATTTGAGACGGAGCACTCCTGTGGTCGGGAGAATCAGCTGGGGGTGGCGGCGAGGAAGGCGCAACAGCCTTCCTACCTCTAGCACCTCTCTTCGGCTTCCCCCGACCTCTCCCGGTCAAAGAAGAAGCGCCCGCCGCTGTTTGCATGCTATGTACCAGCGCTCTCCGGAGTTGCTAGGGTGGAATAATAGCACCCCTCCCAGCACGCGCCGAGGAAGGAGGCTCAGAGCCCTCTCGACCTCCGCCGACCATCTGTCAACACCTGCAATGAAAAAGAGTGAATGAAATTAGTTCAACATAAATAATTGAATACCTAATAACATGACCTAATTAATATTATATATGTACATAATAATAATTGAATACCTCACATTATAATAATAATTAATAATATATGTGTCGTGTCGGGGTCGGGGTGCCGGGGATTCATGTCGGGGTAGGGGTGCTGTGTCGGGGTCTGGGGTGCCGTGTCAGGGTGTCATGTCGGGGGTCGGGGTGTCGGTGGTGTCATGTCGGGGTAGGGGTGCTATGTCAGGGTCGGGGGTGCCGTGTCGGGGTGTCAGGGTATCATGTCGGGGGTCAGGGTGTCAGGGGTGGCGTGTCGGGGTAGGGGTGCTGTGTCGGGGTCTGGGGTGCCGTCTCGGGGTGCCATGTCAGGGTGTCGGGGTCGGGGGTGCCGTGTCTGGGTGTCGGGGTGTCGTGTCGAGGGTCAGGGTGCCATGTCAGGGTGTTAGGGTGTCGGGGTGCCGTGTCGGGGTGTCGTGTCGGGGTAGGGGTGCTGTGTCGGGGTCTGGGGTGCCGTGTCGGGGTGTCGGGGTGTCGTGTCGGGGGTCAGGGTGTCGGTGGTGTCGTGTCGGGGTCGGGGGTGCCGTGTCGGGGTGTCGTGTCGGGGGCCGGGGTGTCGGTGGTGTCGTGCCGGGGTTTGGGGTGCCGTGTCGGGGTATCGGGGTGTCGTGTTGGGGGTCGAGGTGTCGGTGGTGTCGTGTCGGGGTAGGGGTGCTGTGTCGGGGTCGGGGGTGCCGTGTCGGGGTGTCGGGGTGTCGTGTCGGCGGTCGGGGTGCCGTGTCGGGGTGTCGGGGTGTCGTGTCAGGGTGTCGGGGTGCCGTGTCGGGGTGTCGGGGTGCCGTGTCGGGGTGTCAGGGTGCTGTGTAGATATGGGACGGAGGGAGTACCGCTTATCTAGTCCTATCAAACAAGACCAAGAATCATCTAGACCGGAAATATGAACTCTAAAGGCCAAACTTATCGGCGCCGACGCACCCCTCCTCTTCCTCCTCTTCTTCTTCTTATTCTTCTTTTCTTCTCCTCCTTTTCTTCTTCTTTTTCTTCTTCTCCTTCCTATTCTTCTTCTTCTTCATCTCCTTCTCCTCCTCTTCTTCTTCTCTCTTCTTCTAATTAACTACAACTAATTAACCTAACTACATTACTAAGTTACTAACTAAACTAAACTATTACCTACAACTAACTAACTAAATTACTAACTAAACTAATTAACTACAACTAACTAACTAAATTACTAATTAACTAAACTATTAAAAAATGAAAAAATAGGGAGGGGGAGGGGGCTCATCGGAGTGGGGGAGGTGGAGGCCGGCGTTGGTGGAGGTGGAGGAGGCCGACGCCGGCGGTGGGGCGTCAGGGGCGGCGAGTGGCATGGCGGTGGCGGTGGCGGTGGGGTGTCGGGGGCGACGGGGAGGGAGAGAGGGGCGGGGTGGTGGTGCGGTGGGCATGGGCGGCGGGGTGGTGGGCACGAGCGGCGGCCGACGATGCCGACGCGGTGGCGACGCGGCGGTGGGGGTGGGGGGGCACGGGCAGCAACCGGCGATGGGCGCGGGCTGCAGGGGTGGGGGCGGTGGGGGTGGGGGGCACGGGCGGCGGGGGTGGGGGGCGGTGGGGGTGGGGGTGGGGGGGCGCGTGCGGCCGCCGGCGGTGGGCTAGAAAGAGAGAGATGGAGAGAAAGAGAGAGAGGCGGGCGGCGGCCGACGGGGAGGAGAGAGGGAGAGAAAGAGAGAGAGAGGCGGGCCGCCGTTAGTTAGCCCCCCTCTTTGCCGTCCGCTAGCAGATGGCAAAGAGGGGGGCCGTTAGGTCAAGTTGCGGGCTGGGTTTAGGGTGGGCCCCTTCCCTCTTTGCCGTCCGCTAGCAGACGACAAAGAAGTGGTTGATGGCAAAGCCACCCTTTACCGTCCGCCACCTCTTTGTCGTCTGCTTTCTGCTAGCTGATGGCAAATCCACTCTTTGTCGTCCGCTAGCAGATGGCAAAGAGGTGGCAGACGACAAATCTTCTGATTCCAGTAGTGTCAGCATGAAAAAAGATATATAGAAATGTGAAACTAGTAATATATATTAATTGTTTAATAGCTCGTTGAAGACATGATACATATACAATATATATCATCACATATACGTGATGATAGTACTTAACTAATACGTACAATGGATAATAAGTAAACTGATAATAACCCCTCATTGAGCGGGGAGCAGTCAAATGGCAGATCCCTGGTGCGCGGTGGCTTCCCAACGCAGAGGGAGTTCACCGCCTCCTCCGCCTCACAACGTTCGATGTGCCGATCAGCCTCTTCCCGGCGGAGGCACGCGACCATGCATGACAGTTCACTGGGCGCCCACTGGAGATCTTTGGCAGCGGCACGCTCGAGCTTATCGGCCCACGCCCATGCAGCGGTGAGGCGCCTAGTGCCTCTGTATTTCATTGCATGGTACCGACCGTCTTCGCACACCTCGACCGCACATCGACTCACCCGTCGCCAAAGCTGCATCTCCTCCTTTCCCCTTACGACACTAAGGGCATTCCAGGCCGCGACGTTCCTGGTGCGCTCCTCAGCACACTCCTTCTTGAACGCCACCTGTATGGCTCTCTAAGCCTATCGGGACCCCGATCCCAAGCCATAAGAATCCAGCCTGTAACACATCACATCACTTTGTGGTCTCATGCACGGTTATCTCCACGGCTGCCACCTTACCTGGGCCGGGACCGTTTGCATCTTTTGACTCACGTATGTAATATGTCGCTAGCATTCAAATGTCAAAGAACCCGGGCCGACATGACTAGTCGTAGAACCCAAGTGGCACATCCATACAGGGACAGGCATACGTAACCCAGCAATGCAGGTGTCAATCTCTAGCATGCGTAGGCGAGTCATAGCAAGCTACAAGGACTCCATTATGTCGTGGGACATAAATGTCATCACTACACGTAGACGAGTCCTAGCAGGCTACAGGGACTCCATTACACTGCGAGACATTTCCCCAAAAGGACAAACACAGCAGCAAAGAAGGGTACATACCAGTCAATCAATGTGTCCGGAGCAGTAGCAAGCTGCCAAGGCTCGGTGGAAGAACAAAGAGGCATTTCCCCGTAAAGAGTACTATTAAAGGCACACAACTAGGTGTCGGATCCCATACATACCGTTGCACGTCACAAGTATGCACGACATGCCCGATATGCATAGATACAACTATGGCATCACAACATAACCATACAACATTACAACATTTATTTAGAAGGCTCGGAAGAGCCAACACAATAAGAGGTTACAAATAGGGGTCACATAGCCCAACATTCAGAGCAATCAAACAACAAGCGGAAGTTTAAATATGTCTGAGTACAGACATCTACAAAAGTGGCTAGAGGAGCCTGAAAAGCTCCAACGACCCTACCAAAGGAACTAGACCTCTGTCTGGGATTCCCAAGCTAATCCGGTCAACATCGAACTTCACGTTGTAAGGATCACTAAAAAGACTGACGTCTCCTCTGCAAAACATAAATTAAGCAAACGTGAGTACAAAGGTACTCAGCAAGACTTACATCAGAACTATCTACATATCCATCAGTATCAATGAAGGGGGTTGTGGAGTTTATTGAAGCAAGCCATATTTGACTCTTGGCTAACCTATACTATGACTACAAGTAGTATCTTTGAGGTGGGATAGCACACACGACTCCACATATTCTCCAATCAATACACCACTATGGATCCACTTCCGTCTCCCTACGAGAAGGCCATCCATAGCACTCTCACTTATCTTGCGCATTTTAGAGTATCCACTTCAACTTATCTATGAACCACATAATTTCTCCAAGTAGTCCATATCCGAGGACGCGGCTATTCGAACAGATTATCTCACCCTGTAGGGGTATACTTCTTCACACACGCTCTCGCCACTTATCACCATATGCACGTCATGCATCTCGGCAACCTTCAAGCGGAAGCACTAGCGTGGGCGTCGGCCACGACCGTCAACCACACAAGACCCTAGTCCAGTATTATCGCCTATTTGAGACTGAACCCGCACGGAAGTCCGGCCGAAGTTTCCCCTACAGCCTGAAACGATGTGCGCAGGGTTCCCAAGCCCACCGTTCGGGTGCCACTTGGTACACCGTGCCACTATGCCTATACCGCATCATAGTCCACCCTGTCGGGCATCGCTATGCAGGCCACCAACACTTTTGCTACAAACACCAGAAACTAGTTGCAACTCCTGGACAGAGGTCTAGGCGATTAATGGGCCGAGAGGGTCAATTAAGAATCCCAATGTGCGGTAGTATCTTGTCTTGGATAACATACACAGAACTCAGTTCTTAAGGATGGTCCCAATGAGACAACCTGCCATGTACTCCTACATGGCCTCTCATTGCTACCTTTACCAAATCGTGTTCACACACTTAGCTCTCACAAAGTAGAACATGAACATTGCCATTCCGATCCATCACCCAGATGTATCAGACCTGACCCGACACGACTCTAAGCATAGCAGGCACAGTAAGTAAGCAACCATGGATGAGTAAGCACGATAAGGCTCAAACAGTTGCTAGTCATGCTATGTGGTTTCAACTATTTACTGTGGCAAAGACAGGTCATGCAAAGGAATGGGTTCAACTACCGAGAACAGGTAACAATTGAATCGTTGTTATCCTAATGCAATAAAAGAGAGCAGGAGCGAGAGAGTGGGTTCATATCAGTATGCTCAAGGGGTTTGCTTGCCTAACAGTCCTGAAGATATTACTTCTCTTCATTAGTGTCAGTGATCACATCGTGAGAACCATCGTCTACCGAGAGGGAACAACACCGGCAAACAAAGAAATGAACACATTCAATGTGATGCAACAAACATGATGCATGAAATGGCATGTTAAGGTACTGAATTGACCTAGTGCTATAGGTAGTCATATTAGGTGAAGTGGAATTCAAATATATACTAAATTCCAACTCCAACACTATTTATTAAATTATCCTAATCATGAAATGTCCTACTTGGTGATGTTAACTTGCTCAAACATGCATGATCATGGCATAAACAGATTCATTTGATTTTTCTGATCATTTTTCATATATAAATTATTTTCATCTGATTTACAGATTATTTTCTATGATTTTTAGAAGTTTTAAACATTTTCTGGAATTTCCTTATTAATTTAAATATCAGAAAAGCTTTAATGAGTCATCATTGCGTCAGGGTGACATCACAGGTCAACAGGGCCGGGTCCAGGTCAAACCTGACGTGTGGGGTCCACACATCAGTGTCACGGGGTTAATCCCCGTGTTGACCCATGCTTTGACTCGGGCCAAGGCCCACTGTCAGCGGCTACGGAGGGTTGTTTGCAAGGGGATTAGCACTAACCACCGTGCCACGTCAGCACCCGCCGGAGCTGGGCCGGCGGTGACCAAACCCGCAGCGGGGCTCGCCGGAGTTGCTCGGGCTTGCGCTATGGGGCACCATTTCGTGTGTGGCTGATGGCTACGGGTTGCTGGCGAAGCGCCGCATCAGGCAGGGGCATTAGGGGAGGCTGGGGCGGCTATGGTCGTCGGCAGCGAGCAAGCTAGCGGCGGCCGACGGTTCGGCCACGTGCGGGCGTGGGGCTGCAGGGCACGGACGAGGGAAGCAAGCGGCAAGGCAGACTCAGGGAAGCTCTAGGAGCACGCGGAGATGCTCGGGCGCGGCCCGTGGTGGCCGTGGCCATGACCACGCCATTGCCAGCGGCGAGCGGCTCGGCCACTATGGCGCAATGGCCTAGAGAGCGCGGGAGGGACCGAAAAGAGGAGGGGGAGTATCGGGGGCTCACAGGGGTTGCGCTCGTGGGGTCGGAGGGCTCGGGGAGGCGACGACAGCGATGAATCGACGGCGGAAATCCATGGCGGCCGGCGGTTCTCGGCAGGGGGAGCAAGAGGGAGACGAGGGAGAGAGAAATGAGGAGGGGTATCGATCTGGACGTCTCTCGGGTCTTATCCCCTCGCCCGGAGGGCCTGCCTGCAAGCAGGAGGTGGCCATGGCGCGTGCACACGCACGACATTCACACGCTCTGCCTACTGGCGAGAGGTGGGAGATGAGAGGGGAGGAGTTGGGCTGGTCCGGCTCTGGTGGGCTGCCAGGTAAGTCAGGTAACTCTCTCTCTTTTCAAATTTGTTTTATATTTTCTATTAATTCAATATATTTTTGTTTGGAGAAAAATACCATACCATTTTATAAAAACCTGAAATTAATTATGTGGACCAAGTGGAATTAACGAATGCCACACATAAAGTTTCAGATTCATTGGACTTATATTTAATATGCGGGAAATATAAATCCAATACAAATATTATTTGGATTAAGTCAAATATCCAATATATAATGTTTCTATGATTCCAAAACATTGGTTGGCAATTTTACCTCATCCCAATATTTTCACAGGATATTAGGAACATTTTCTTGGACTGATTTGAAGCAATTTTTGTCTTGCTTGTTTTGAAATATATATTTCTCAGGCTTGACAATTCCCCAATTCAAGTTCATTTTAATTTCACAATGCATGCATGAATGTGCAATGACAAGCAAAGCTAAAACTAGGGATGTGACAACTCACCCCCACTAAACAAGAATCTCGTCCCGAGATTCAGGCGTAGGGTAAGAAAATAGAGGGGACACTAACTACCACAACCTTCTTGGTCCACATGCCCTCCTCGCAGCTGTTGATTCATTGCATTATGCTGATCTTGACATCTTTGCCTTCGGGATCTTCATCCAACAAAAAGACAATAGGGATAAAAAGCTCTACAAGATTCGATCTTTAAGAAGATCGAGCGACTCATGACCAACTCATGGAATGAGACTTAATAACATCTCTCGAGCTGGGACGCAAAACACAAGTCAAGAACTATGAATGAAGCAGATGACGGAGGTTCAATTGGTAGGCAACAATTCCACGCTAAAACAGATGGTGATGAGATTTCAAAGTAGCGGGGAGTTAGTTGCCCTTCATACCATAACGGACACCTTAGGGAAGGTGACTCGTAGGATTGTCCCTTAAGTGGCAAAAAGAATTACTTTTGATCCAGAGATCGTAGAAACTCTTCACACCAGCCCAAGGCAATTCGCAAATGATCGTCAGAAGGATTTGAAAGAATGGCATACTCAGATCGGAAAGGAAACTAGATTTATAGAACAACTCAGTAACGGAAAGCACATTCCAATTAATACCGAGAGTATAACCTAGTGTCTGAGCGTGCTCTCAAGAACTTGAGTGTTTCCATATTCATCAGTTTTTTTACCGACATCCATGCCAAGAATCCTGGCAACACATCATACTACAATGATGAATAATGATGGAGGATGCAGATGCAAAGGAAGACAACACTTTCTCAGATTTCACCTTAGCTATACCAAGGGAGCAAAATCTGTATGATCGACCGAGAGACATTTAGCACTCCGCTTCTAATGTTATCCTTGATGTACTAGTGTAACCCCAATCGTAGGCCAGGTTTGCTATCTAGAACATCAAGTATACATGGTCCATAAGGAATAACTTCTAGAATAAGTCATACAAGGTCCTCATGGGGAGGTGGCTAAGTTACTGAAACAAGGTATTATAATAGTAGGTCTTACGGGTAGGTAGGTTAGGCACAACATCCCTTTGCCGGGTTACAGAGAGACCAATATTATAATTCTTGGGGAAATGTCCCAACCATCATATCTGCCTGAGAATCGGATATGGTTGGTGTCAGGATATTCCAGACTCAGCATGTCTGAAGGTGAAAGGTTGCAACACAAATCGAAGAGATGATGTTGCGAGATTCTCGGGAAATGAACTACGGAAGCCAACTCCAAAATATGAGTTGGATTGCAAGGCACAAGTGAACACAACGTCCAAAACAAGCATGATCACATGGCCTTTCAACAAAACACTTCCGAGTTCGAGTTAGGAACCATCATTAGGGATTAGCGAAGCCCTTACATAAGTCCATATTAGCTCTTAAGAAATAACTTCTTTTCTTTGAACAACTCAATCAGTGACTTGATGTGCTAGGAAATTCATACAGAATGGAGGTAGCGAGCCTATCATGCCATAGAATACTTCGCACATGCATGATTGACTTGGGATGATTCCAGAGAAGACAAAATAACTTTCCCCGAAGTCACGGCGGCAACTTGCACCAAATGCACGTGAATTTTGAGTAAGTCACTTCTTACACCAAACATATACTTCATGTACATGACATGAAGATATTACCTATAAAGTTTCCAACACCAGCTTAACATCCATCATGAGTCATGGGATAGACAAGGATGTTGCCAATGAGCTCAACAACAATTCATCGAGGTATCCAAATGGATGGAATTCCACAACTATGAGAACAAGGTGATAGCATTGGTTAGACCAAAAGATATAACAGTGTATGCTCGAGGATACCTCCACGAGTAAGACAACATTAGGAAAATCTTTGATTCTGATATTGATTTGACGATAGCCCATACTCAAATCAATGGTTGTACAACATGATAGGTGCATCAATTGGTCACAAGGATCAATCGATGAAGATATCATCTTTCTTCTACACATACAAGCCCAAAAACAGAAGATATCCCTTTATCATGAGCTGAGTTAGATCAAGCTTCTATCTTCCAACTCTCCAAGTTGTTGTTTAGCTTAACCGACTAGTTCAGGGTTATCCAACACAGAGTCTTGGAAAAGGGGTGATTTATAGAAAACCATCGTGAACACGAACTCAACATAACGGTCAAGGAACACCTTGGTAATACTTCCGAGAAGATATTCAGAAAATCATGATCCACCGATATGTTATCAAGCTCGAGAACAATCTTGCTTTTCAAGGCAAGACGATATGATCAACAGAGTGAAGGATTGACAAAATCCTATCTCGTTTATCAAAAAGTGCACCATGAAAAATGGACTAGGTAGCACGATCACTCCTAGAGCGGTGATTCAATGACCAACACACTAAGGATGAAATTTATTGTCCATTAACTACCAAGCAACAAAGTTGCTAGGAGTATCGATTTCACACATCACGATTCACTTGTCGGTATTCTGGTTTCAATAACACAAAGACTGGGGAATGAATGATGATGGCGAGAAGTATCACTACATCAAGATTTCATAAGAGGGAGTGTGGTTCTCATGATATTCTTGACATGAAGAGGGTAATACCTCAAGGTAGAACAAAGCAAAAGCTGAATTGGCATTTTGATCTGCGAAATACAACTGCTTTGACCCAATCCTAGAAATGGATGAGGTACGGGAGTTTGCTTCTCCTAGGCATTCTGAAATAGAATGGCTTGACATACCACAAGAATAGTCAACATCGATAACTCAATGCATGACATACTCTTGACTATCCATTGATAGATAAAGGTCAAAATATAATTGAAGAAGGGCAACTCAAGAGCACCTGATTTTTCCTGAGTTGTAGATACATGGATTGAATATGTCGAACAGAGTTCAACATGTCTCTTCCAGATAATCCATGCAGAATGAGGGATTGGCAGAGTCACAACTATGGGATGGAGAACTCATCAAGAGCACTCATGTTGCGATCTTTCGTTCACCAAGAACTTCTGCCATAACTGATTCATGATATTGGAAGAATGATATACCACAAACCTTGAAGACTATAACAATGTTACTAATATCCTAAAGAAACGAGCAAATACTATCAACAGAAGAGAGCAGAATGATTCTTGGGTTCAAGAACCCAGATACAGAATACCTATTGACTAAGTAGCATCACAACATGCTTTTGATAATGATGCCCAGAATTATCACACTAGAAATAAAAGACACAACTAGACTATTGGGTGGTTCACTGAAATAACATGGTTTCCTAAACACCTTCATTAAACACGTCGAGGTAATAGGGTACCTCAACTTAACAATTAGTGTGCTTTGTCTGGCCTGAAAGACATTGACTCAAGACGAAAGAGTTTTGCAATTGCATCAGATAATTTAGAAATCTTGGATAACTCGGACAGCATAACGGCTGTATGGGCATGGAATATGAGGCAACCTGCACAAGAAAACTGACAACATGACAATGAATTCCAATAAAGGCATCAATCCAGAAAGACAACATATTTCCTATAGGTCTCCAGCATAGAACTCGTCATCCTGATAGATAGATAAGAGAGCCTAGTTCTTAAACCCCGTAGAAAAGAAGAGGGTGACTCATAATCAGAATGACACAAGGAAAGGAGTAAAAAGAGCCTTACGTTACCTTCCACAATCAATTCCCTTATACAACTAAAGCAGTTCTAGACTCAACATCGACCAGTTTGGCTTGTTAATCCTACAGGCAGTCAAGCTCTGATACCAAAGCTGTCGGGACCCCGATCCTAAGCCATAAGAATCCAGCCTATAACACATCACATCACTTCGCGATCTCACGCACGGTTATCTCCACGGCTGCCACCTTACTTGGGCCGGGATCGTTTGCATCTTTTGACTCACATATGTAATATGTCGCTAGCATTCAAATGTCAAAGAACCCGGATCGACATGACTAGTCGTAGAACCCAAGTGGCACATCCATAAAGGGATAGGCATACGTAACCCAACAATGCAGGTGTTGATCTCTAGCATGTGTAGACGAGTCATAGCAAGCTACAAGGACTCCATTACGCTGTGGGACATAAATGTCATTACTGCACGTAGACGAGTCGTAGCAAGCTACAGGGACTCCATTACACTGCGAGACATTTCCCCGAAGGGACAGACACAGCAGGAAAGAAGGATACATGCCGGTTAATCATTGTGTCCGGAGCAGTAGCAAGCTACCAAGGCTCGGTGGAAGCACAAAGAGGCATTTCCCCGTAAAGAGTACTACTAAAAGCACACAACTAGGTGTCGGATCCCATACATACCGTTGCACGTCACACGTACGCACGACATGCCCGATATTCATAGATATAACTATGGCATCACAACATAACCATACAACATTACAACATTTTTTAGAAGGCTCGGAAGAGCGAACACAATAAGATGTTATAAATGGGGGTCACATGACCCAACATTCAGAGCAAGCAAACAACTAGCGGAAGTTTAAATATGTCTAAGTACAGACATCTACAAAAGTGGCTAGAGGAGCCTAAAAAGCTACAACGACCCTACCAAAGAAACAAGACCTCTGTCTGGGATTCCCAAGCTAATCCGGTCAACATCGAACTTCATGTTGTAACGATCACTAAAAAGACTGACATCTCCTCTGCAAAACATAAATTAAGCAAACATGAGTACAAAGGTACTCAGCAAGACTTACATCAGAACTATCTACATATGCATCAGTATCAATGAAGGGGGTTGTGGAGTTTATTGCAGCAAGCCAGCTTTGACTCTTGGCTAACCTATACTATGACTACAAGTAGTATCTTTGAGGTGGGATAGCGCACACGAGTCCACATATTCTCCAATCAATACACCACTATGGATCCGCTTCCGTCTCCCTACGAGAAGGCCATCCATAGCACTCACACTTATCTTGCGCATTTTAGAGTATCCGCTTCAACTTATCTATGAACCACATAAGTTCTCCAAGTAGTCCATATCCAAGGACGCGACTATTCGAATAGATTATTTCACCCTATAGGGGTACACTTCTTCACCCGCACTCTCGCCATTTATCACCATATGCACGTCATGCATCTCGGCAACCTTCAAGCGGAAGCACTGGCGTGGGCGTCGGCCACGACTGTCAACCACACAAGACCCTAGTCCAGGTTTATCGCCTATTTGAGACTGAACCCGCATGGAAATCCGACCAAAGTTTTCGCTACGGCCTCAAACGATGTGCGCAGGGTTCCCTAGCCCACCGTTCGGGTGCCACTTGGTACACCGTGCCACTATGCCTATACAGCATCATGGTCCACCCCGTCGGGCAGCGCTATGCATGGCCGCCAACACTTTTCCTACAAACACCAGAAACTAGTTGCAACTCCTGGATAGAGGTCTAGGGGATTAATGGGCCGAGAGGGTCAATTAAGTATCCTAATGTGCGGTAGTACCTTGTCTTGGATAACACACACAGAACTCAGTTCTTAAGGATGGTCCCAATGAGACAACCCACCATGTACTCCTACATGGCCTCTCATCACTACCTTTACCAAATCGTGTTCACACACTTAGCTCTCACAAAGTAGAACATGAACATTGCCATTCCGATCCATCACCCAGATTTATCAGACCCGACACGACATGACTCTAGCATAGCAGGCACAGTAAGTAAGCAAGCATGGATGAGTAAGCACAACAAGGCTCAAACAGTTGCTACTCATGCTAAGTGGTTTCAACTATTTACTGTGGCAAAGACAGGTCATGCAAAGGAATGGATTCAACTACCGAGAACAGGTAACAATTGAATCGTTGTTGTCCTAATGCAATAAAAGAGAGCAGGAGCGAGAGAGTGAGTTCATATCAGTATGCTCAAGGGGGTTTGCTTGCCTGACAGTCCTGAAGATATTACTTCTCTTCATTAGTGTCAGCGATCACATCATGAGAACCATCGTTTACCGAGAGGGAACAACATCGGCAAACAGAGAAATGAACACATTCAATGTGATGCAACAAACATGATGCATGAAATGGCATGTTAAGGTACTGAATTGACCTAGTGCTATATGTAGTCATATTAAGTGAAGTGGAATTCAAATATATACTAAATTCCAACTCCAACACTATTTATTAAATTATCCTAATCATGAAATGTCCTACTTGGTGATGTTAACTTGCTCAAACATGCATGATCACGGCATAAACAGATTCATTGGATTTTTTTGATCATTTTTCATATATAAATTATTTTCATCTGATTTACAGATTATTTTCTATGATTTTTAGAAGTTTTAAACATTTTCTGGAATTTCCTTATTAATTTAAATATCAGAAAAGCTTTAATGAGTCATCATTGCGTCAGGGTGACATCACAGGTCAACATGGCCGGGTCCAGGTCAAACCTGACGTGTGGGGTCCACACGTCAGTGTCATGGGGTTAATCCCCACATTGACCCGTGCTTTGACTCGGGCCAGTGCCCACTGTCAGCGACTGCGGAGGGTTGTTAGCAGGGGGATTAGCACTAACCACCATGCCACGTCAACACCCGCCGGATCTGGGCCGGCGGCAACCAAACCCATGGTGGGGCTCGCCGGAGTTGCTCGGGCTTGCGCTATGGGGCACCATTTCGTGCACGGTTGACGACTACGGGTTGCTGGCGAAGCACCGCATCCAGCAGGGGCATCAGGGGAGGCTGGGGTGGCCATGGTCGTCGGCAACGAGCAAGCTAGCGACGGCCAGCGGTTCGGCCACGTGCGGGCGTGGGGCTGGAGGGCACGAGCGAGCGAAGCAAGCGGCGGGGCGGACTTAGGGAAGCTCTAGGAGCACGCGGAGATGCTCGGGCGTGGCCTATGGTGGCTTTGGCCACGACCATGCCATTGCCGGCGGTGAGCAGCTCGGGCACTATGGAGCAACGTCCTAGAGACCATGGGAGGGACCAGAAAGAGGAGAAGGAGTATCGGGGGCTCACAGGGGTTGCACTCGTGGGGTTAGAGGGCTCAGGGAGGCGATGACGGCGAAGAATCGACGGCGGAAATCCACGGCGGCCGGCGGTTCTCGGCAGGGGGGAGCGAGAGGGAGACAAGGGAGAGAGAAATGAGGAGGGGGGATCGATCTGGACGTCTCTCGAGTCTTATCCCCTTGCCCAGAGGGCCTACCTGCAAGCAGGAGGTGGCCATGGCACGTGCACACGCATGGCATCCACACGCTCTGCCTACTGGTGAGAGGTGGGAGACGACAGGGGAGGAGCTGGGCTGGGCCGACTCTGGTGGGCTGCCAGGTAAGTCAGGTAACTCTCTCTCTCTTTTCAAATTTGTTTTATATTTTCTATTAATTCAATATATTTTGGTTTGGAGAAAAATACCATACCATTTTATAAAAACCTGAAATTAATTATGTGGACCAAGTGGAATTAACCAATGCCACACATAAAGTTTCAGATTCATTGGACTTATATTTTATATGCGGGAAATATAAATCCAATACAAATATTATTTGGATTAAGTCAAATGTCGAATATATAATGTTTCTGTGATGCCAAAACATTGGTTGCCAATTTTACCTCATCCCAATATTTTCACAGGATATTAGGAACATTTTCTTGGACTGATTTGAAGCAATTTTTGTCTTGCTTGTTTTGAAATATATATTTCTCAAGCTTTACAATTCCCCAATTCAAGTTCATTTTAATTTAACAATGCATGCATGAATGTGCAATGACAAGCAAAGCTAAAACTAGGGATGTGACACAGCCGGCGGCAACGCGTTCCACAAAGCTAGATTGTACTGGCCGCAAAACCAATCTTCAGTTTGGGGGTCTGGCGCGACCTCGCCTGGGGGCGCGAAGGGGTCCTCCTCGTCGCTGCATTTCGCTATGTCCTCGCGGGGTGACGCCTCCTCCTCTGCTTGTGCATAGACCGGACACGCCATGGTAGAGTTTTGTGTGAGGGATGGGATAGAGAGACAAGAGAATGCAGGCGGGATGACAGTCTCGAGGGGCATCATTTATAGGTGGCTGGAATCTTTATCGATGCCAGCAGTGATTGCACACGATTTCCTACTCAACAGCCGTGTGTGAATTAACATCACCGACGGTTCCTAATGCATGACCGCGTGTGATTAATAGCCCGCAAAAATTAGCTTTCAAAACTCAAAATGCAAAACAGGGTGCCAATTTAAAGTACGTTATATCGGCTAGAGGGGGGGGTGAATAGGCGATTTTTACAAATTCATCACTTGAGGAATTTCAACTTTGAGGAATTTGAAATGTGATGAATAACTCGCAGCGGAATAAGTACTTAAGTGCATGTGAAACACAACGACAACATAGTCATCATGATGATATGAAACATGCACAGATTGCAAGTAGCGTGAGTCAAGAAAAGCGGTGATGAACAAGGTAACTTGAAGAATTTGAGGTGAGGAATTTGTGAAAGTCTTCAGTCAAATTCTTCAAACAGCAAAGTTCAATTTCATCAACAGTTATATGAGGAAATGAAAGGGTTGAGGAAACAGAACCAGGTAGCTTGATGAAGATAATGATTTGATGACCCAGTTCCAACTGCTGTGACAGTTGCACGTCTGGTTCGGAGCGGCCTGGTATTTAAACCAGAGGACACACAGTCCCAGGACACACAGTCCTTACCATAGTCTCCTTGAGCTAAGGTCACACAGTCCTCGCCCAACACTCGTGGTAAGTCTTCAGGGTAGACTTCCAAAACCCTCACAAACTGGTCACCCGGTGATCCACAATTTACTGCTGGATGCTCTAGACCAAGGTCACTTCATGATCCCCAATTGACTACGGGAGCACTAGACCATGATGCCTAACCGTTTGGAGGATGCACAGTCCTCAAAGGTAACAAGCGTCGGTTCCACACAGGAATTTCTTCAGTGATGCTCAATCACTTTGGGTTTGGTGGTTTGGTTGTGGGTTTTTCCTCACTGATGATTTTCTCTCAAAGTCCTCGGAGGATGGGTTGCTCTCAAATGACAAGTGTCAGTTCTCTCTCGGAGCAGCCAACCAACTAGTGGTTGTGGGGGGTGGCTATTTATAGCCAGGGTGCAACCTAACATGATATGACATAAATGCCCCCAATGATACGGCCGTTATGTGGATAAGAACGATTGGGGACAGCTGGCGCTAAGCACAACAATGGTCAGAATTTTTAAGTATGAAAGTCCTCAGGCATATCATGTTCCTCACTAGTAGGTAATTTGCATTGGCGAAATCCTAACTCCTCAATCAGATCAATTTCCTCAGAGACCAGAAGAACTCCGTCTCTGTCACTGAAGAACTTGTCCGAGCCGTAAGAGATTTCCAAAAGGCTTCACTCGAAGGATTGTGTAGGTTGAGGATTTTGGAGTTGAGCATCAGTTGGAAACTTCCTAAGTATTACCTCGACCCCCTTTAATAGTATGGTGTTTCCTATGACTCAAAGAAAGGAAATGAAACTACGAAAACAAAAGTCTTCACGCTTCATGTTCCTCGTTCATATCTTCAAGGTCACACCAACTTCTTCATTTTCAAAGTCTTCAAAAAGTCTTCACCAAAGTCTTCAGAAAGTCTTTAGCAAAGTCTTCAGTTGAAGACATTAGGGGTCGATAATCTCTGAATATATCAAACTCCTCATAGACTTATAGAGCCTGTGTACACTCGCAAACACATCGGTATGTTAACCTATAAGTCTTCAATACACCAAAATCACTAAGGGGCACTAGATGCATTAACAATCTCCCCCTTTTTGGTAAGTGATGACAAATAGGTTAAGTTTTCAACGGGGATAAACATATGAAGTGAACGTACTTAGTTTGATGAATTTGATTGCAAGATATAGATGAACTCCCCCTAAAGATGTGCATATTTGAGGAATTTGCTTTGGACTGCAAATGCACATGGCAGGTTAAAACATGGAGAACTCCCCCTATATCTTATAATTCATACACGCATTTGAATATATGATATGAAGAATTTTTAATGCGTGAGGAAAATGATGTCTGACGAAATTCAGCATGTATGCATTAAGGTACTTGAGGAAATAAACATGCAAGGAAATAGTTCAAGAAGTGTCAGACCACCATCAGACTTAAGTTTACAACTCAACAAACAAAAACTTCAGAAGAGCGAGAGTTGTAACTTAAACAAAAAACAGCCCATATATATAGACCCGCTTGAAGACTAACTCAAATTTTCTCCCCCTTTGTCATCGAAGACCAAAAGGGAAGAAAAAGTGATGACTAACGCCCCATGAGGAATTTCATCTTGTTGGTGAAGAAGGAGCGCCAACGTTGTCGGGGTCGTTTTTTGATGTAGGGCCAAGAGCAGTATCTTCAATGTCTTCATCTTCATCGCGCTCGCAAGATGAAGAATATGAACTGGCGACCATCAGAGGAACTTGAACTTTCTTGAATTTCTTCTAAGGACAATGAGCGAAGTCAGGATATTCTTCAAAATCCAGCTCATCCAATTCATCAAAAGACATGATGTGATTTAGCATAGCCCAAGAGCGCTTGAGGTTTTCATGAGCATAATAATGGTTCCTCTTGACAGTGTTCTGCATCACAGTCATATTCTGCACAATATACCCAAGTTGACGCTTTACCCACTTATGATTGTGATCGACCTTCTGATGAAGACTTATGAGAAGTTCGCGATCAGTCATCAAACGAGGGGCACACTCTTTGGGAGCCGAGGCCTTTGCATCAGAGTCTTGTGTGGCAGTGTCATCATTTGTGGAGAAGGAAGCGGCTTTGCGAAACTGTCCATCCAGGGGACGAGTTCCTTCATCAATAACAGACTTGCCTTTCCCTTCAACTGATGAAATTGTACTCTTGATGACTTCAACGAGTGGCAGGAAACTGAAGTGATTCTGGAAATCAGCTTTGTAGTGCATTGAGGACTTTTCCCTGATGAATTTCATAATCCAAGGTGCATATGGTTTCTGCTCAAATGGAGCGACAACGGAACTGGCCAAAGTCCTCATGAAGAAATCATGCAAGTTAATTGGAATACCATGGATGACATTGAAGAGCATATTCTTCATGATTCCTTCAACTTCTTCTTCTTCAGAGTTGTGGCCCTTCTAAGGATATAGTGTGTTTGTCAATATACGATAGACAGTCCTGGGCACATATAGCACATCCTTCACCAAGAAGATTGTTCATTGAGGCTGACCATGCGGCTGTTTCTTCATCAACACATTCATCAGTTGATTGGGTAGAGGAGGTTCATCAAACAACTTGCGGGCTTCATCTGAGGGAATTTGGACTGGGACACACTAAAGCAGTTCAGAAGCTTGAGCAGTAAAGTGTGTAGTGCCAGTCATCCAGTCCAATATCCATGAGTTGATGTCTGAGGAATTTCTGCTGATATGCAACATGGCATAGAATTTAATGATGATTTCCTCATTCCAATCGCAGATGTCGACACAGAATGGAAGAAGTCTAGCATCATAAAGAACTTGAAGCACGGGAGTGAATGATGGAAGACTTTCCATGTCAGCGTGAGGAATCTGATGGTGCTCAAAGACTTTCTTCTTCTCATAGAGGACTGAAGCATAATAATTCAGTTGAGTGGCAGTCCAGAACCTCTTGCGGCCAGCCCTTGCAGAGTCATAGGGATTCGGTCCAGAGAAGAATGAGTGTTTATTGAAGAAATTGGTCTTGAGGAATTTGGGACGAACAGTGCCTTTGAACGGCAGTCTTGGCTTGGGTCGAAGATTTGTTCGTGTATGCCCCTTGATCTCCGCTGGCATTGGAGGAACTGCAGACCGAGTGACTTGAAGTACTGGTTCCTTAGTAGTGGCCGGAGCATCAATTTCCTTAGCTGTTGCAGCTGGAATTTCTTCACTCTCTGGAAGGTACAGATGTTCAGAGTCTTCAGGTATTTTTGCAGTCTGTGAAGGCGACTGAGGAATCAACATCAGAGGAGTTGCCATTGGTGAATTGGGATGTGCAGACTCCCAATATTCATCATTGATGACTAGAGTAGTGTCACCAATCTCAACTTCTTCATCAATTTCTTCAACGCCAGCTTCCTCAGCAGTTAATAGAAGCTGGGGCGAAGATACCTTGGGGGTTGATGCAGTGTCATCAATGACAATTTCCTCATCAATAGGTTCTATGGAAGCAGCCAAATGATTGTCTTCTTCTTCTTCTTCACGGATGACATACTCCACTCCGAAGGGCACAATAGCATAGGCTGGTGTCGAGGAAATTGGAGTTGCATCAATTGGAGTTGCTGAGGAACTTGATGAGGTTTTCAACTTGTTCAGCACATGGGCATCAGAAGTTGATGCCTTTCGCTTGAGAGGATTTTCCTCAGCAGTAGCAGCTTCTTCAGGAACGACTGATGCAGCCGCCCTGGGTGGTTCAGTTTCTTCAGGCACATCAGTTTCTTCAGCTGGCCTATCAGATTCTTCAGGCACAACATTGGAGGCTGTCCTGGCATGTTCATCAGTGGTCCGAGTTCCCTCAGCAGCACTGGCAGTGGCTTCTGGTGCAGAAGCATTTCCTTGAGCAGTTTCATCAGGCTGGGCATTTTCATCAGTTGCCTGAGGAATTTCATCCGTAGTCTGAGGAATTTCTTTAGACTGAGGCTTTTGCGGTTGCGATCGGGCTACAACCCTGGAGTTGTGGTCCTTCACAGCAGCTTGAGCAGCCCTGACGAATCTGACCTTTGTTCCTTTCCATTCTGCTTCATATCTCTCTTGATCCTCAGAGAGAGTGCGGATCTCTGACTGAACTGTGACTAACTGTTTGGGAGTCAAGTTCATCACATTGTCACGCAGGAACTTCTCTTTGCGAGCTCTGTTTCTCCTTGTTCTCAGAGCTTGCTCTCTCTTCCACTTTTCCTTAAGAATGAAGTGGGTGAGGACATGATCTACGCCCAGAGGTAGATTCAGTGAAGAGAGTGGGATGTTTGGGTCTTCGTGCCAAATGTCGATGAAATTCAGGATCGTCTTGGGATCCAATAGAAGAGAAATGGAGCTGCCCTTTGTAGTGGCAGCCCTTTGCTGACTTTGTCTAATGATTTCTTCCAATTCTTCATCATCAGCTTCATCGTCATCTTCATCATTACCCTCTGAAGAACCTGAAGGGATTGTAACCACAGCCTTGCTGTTGTGAGGACTTGGTTTTTGACCTCGTCCAGCAGTTTTCTTCAGCTTCAACGCAGAGGGACTGGTTGAAGACTTTGCAGTTGTGGAGGCGCTTGCAGTGAGTTTTGGAACTTTGGTGAAACCTTCAGTCCTCTTACACGTTGCTAGATGCACTGGGGTTGAGGACTTTGTAGCTGCTGCAGATGACTGAGCAGCAACAGTTCCAGATGCTTAAGGTTTTCTGGGCTGAGGCCTTTGACCTTGAGGAGTTTGCACTGAGGATTTTGATGTTGAAGAGCCAATCTTTAGAGCAGATTTCTTTACCATATTCTTCGGAGCACTAGCAGAAGCTCCGGTAGAGGCAACAGCAGCAGCAGAATCCTTGTTGAATTTCTTCACAACCTCTTTGGCTTTCCTCGCCAACTTGGCTTGTTGCTTCTCCCATAGATGAGGAAAGTCCTCACTAGTTTTGAGGCTTGAGGGATCAGCGATCTGATTTTCAGCAAGAGGAGGCCTGCTGCAAGGTGGTTTCACAGCAAATTGCATCATGTATTTTGGAGTTACATAACGATATTCTCTCCATTCTTTCGCCCATCTCCTCTCAATCTTTTGCAGACGGATCTTCCTCTACTTGGTCGTATCCTTTCCATGCGTTTCTTCGTCAGGTGTGCAATATTCAGCATACAGATCCTCAGGGATCTCAAATGCAGTGTGCACATCTGGCTTCTTCCCTCCTTTCTGAGGTTTCTTTTTGTTAGACATTTTCTTCACTTGAGGAATATGAACTCTTGAAGATTCTGAAGAGGTACACAGTTTTTCTTCAAGTAGCACTGCAAATGAGTTAAGTTGATGAGAACCTAGTGATTCATCAGCAGACATGTTGTACCTGTGAACAGAGTATAGGTGCGAGGAATTTTGAAGAGGTCATATGCGTTCTCAGAAATTTGAAGAAAAATAGGTGTGAGGAATTTGACCATGGATGTCTTGAGGAATGTCACTAAGTGTTCTTTGTCTTAGGTTCTAGAGTTGTGCAAGTTTTGAGGATTCGCACAATTGAGGAATCTTGAAGAAAATCATTACTTAGGGATAATCATCAAGTATGAGAGGATGACAGTTCTTGTAGAGTAATATTTTGATGAATAAACACCTTTTGAGGAATATTAAGAGCATTTGAGGATCAAACAAGGGTAGTAAAAATAGATTTTATTTACCCTGGTGAAGAACACGATGAACTCAGAGATGATATTGGGAACTTCGTCCGTTCAGATCTCCCACGCCCTAGCTTGGCAAAGGGAGACAGCTACAGCGGTGGCGGGATGAAGATTCCCGCGGCCGGTGCGAGTACGACGACGACGAGGTTGAGGCAGTGAAGCTCTTCCTCACTGGCGACGATGACTTTAGCGGCGGCTCTAGGTTGAAGCTCGGGAGAGGGATGAGATGCGGAGTAACCGAACACAGTTGATGGGAAGGGCGTATTTATAGAGGAAGTGAAAACTGATCTGCCCGAAGATTTTGGACAGGACTGCCCCTGAACCTTGCTCTCCATGCGACAGGTGTCACCCACGTACTTAGCAGTGGCGATCGTGAGTTATCCAGGCACGGGAATAGGAACTGTTTGAGCGGGAGACGTCGAAACTTTTGGTAGCAAAGATTTAAAGTTTTCGTTCGCAAATTCTTCAGCTATCAAGGACACAATGAAGACTTTGAACGAGTTTCCAAGTAGAACGCATATGAAGAATTTGAGAACAGACTGGGTTGAGTTTAGCATAGAGGGGTAAAGGGTCCGATCACATTCACTTAGATGAAAATCAACTTGAAGAATTAGCAATAAGTGAATGCTGTTGAGCACATTGAAAACTCAATATATATATATATGTATAGTCAATGAAGAACATGAGTTTCAAAGTTTGAAGAATTTGAAAAGTTGAGGAATTTGAAAAATTTGAGGAATTTGCAAATTTGAAGATTTTGCAAAAATGATGAAAAACTCACTTTGAAGAATTTCAACTATGGTTGGTGGCGTGACCCATCGTATAAGAATGATGACTTCAGACACCACGTACAATTGACGTAGGGTTCTGAGAATCAAATTCTTCATTAATTTCTTCACACTTAGAGGGTTATTCTTCATTGATTGAAGAAAAACGTTTCTTCGTGTGTTGCACATCAAGGTCATCAATTTTGCATAAGTGTTAGGATGTCTGTCTTTCTTCAAAGTACATTCGAGGATTCTAAGATATTGAGCTCACACCGCAACTTGCAAAATCTCTTTTCATCCAAGGGCTTAGTGAAGATATCGGCCAACTGTTCTTCAGTGGGGATGTGGTCGATGGAGATGTCGCCCTTGAGTACATGATCTCGAAGAAAGTGATGACGAATTTGGATGTGCTTGGTCTTGGAATGCTGAACTGGGTTGTATGCAATCTTGATGGCACTCTCGTTATCGTAGTAAAGAGGCAAATTCTTTAGCTTGATGACATAGTCCTTGAGGGTTTGCTTCATCCATAGTAGCTGAGAGCAACATGAACCGGCAGCAATGTACTCAGCTTCAGCAGTTGAGAGTGAAACGCAGTTCTGCTTCTTCGAGGACCAACAGACTAAATATCGTCCGAGGAAATGACATGTGCCTGAGGTTGACTTGTGATCCACACGATCTCCAGCATAGTCAGCATCAGAGTATCTGACGAGGTGAAGATTTGAGCCCTTGGGATACCACAATCCAAGTGTTGGTGTGTGAGCTAAGTATCGAAGAGTATGTTTCACAACCTTATGGTGTGATTCCTTCGGTGTTGCTTGGAATCGGGCACACATGCAAACACTTAGCATAATATCAGGCCTAGATGCACATAGATACAATAATGAACCAATCATGGAGCGGTATACCTTCTGATCGACATCTTTACCATTTTCGTCAGTGCAGAGGTGGCCTTTTGAAGGCATTGGTGTTTTGACGCCTTTGCAATCTTGCATGTCGAATTTCCTCAGAACATCTTTGAGGTATTTCTCTTGTGAGATGAAGATGCCGTTATCTTGCTGACGAATTTGAAGACCTAGGAAGAATTTTAACTCTCCCATCATAGACATTTGATATTCTTCACTCATCATATAGGCAAATTCATGATTGTAACGTTTGTCAGTACATCCAAAGATAATATCATCAACATATATTTGGCATATGAACAGTTCATTGTCATAGGATTTTGTGAAAAGAGTTGGGTCGAGTGAACCGGGTTTGAAGCATTTCTTCATGAGGAATTCCTTCAGAGTGTCATACCACGCCCGAGGGGCCTACTTGAGGCCATAGAGAGCCTTGTTGAGTCTGAAGACTTTGTCAGGATGCTTAGGATCTTCAAAACCTGGGCGTTGAGCAACATACACTTCTTCCTCAAGCTTACCATTGAGGAATGCACTTTTCACATCCATTCGATATAAGATGATATTATGATGGTTAGCATAAGCAAGTAATATGCGAATAGCTTCAAGTCTAGCAACAGGTGCAAACGTTTCATCAAAGTCAATTCCCTCAACCTGTGCGTAGCCTTGAGCTACAAGATGAGCCTTATTCCTCACCACGAGGCCATTTTCATCTTGCTTGTTGCGATAGATCCACTTGGTACCTATGATGTTATGTTTGCGAGGATCTGGTCGCTTTACAAGTTCCCACATGTTGTTGAGCTTGAATTGATGCAATTCCTCTTGCATAGCTTGAATCCACTCAGGCTCCTTGAATGCTTCATCAACTTTGGTGGGTTCTACTATAGAGACAAAGGCAAAGTGTCCACAAAAGTTAGTTAAATGTGAAGCTTTTGAGCGAGTGAGGGGACCTGGTGCATTGATGTCATCGATGATTTTGTCAATATGTACTTCATTTGCAACTCTAGGATGAGCTGATTGCCATGGCTGAGGATTTTCATCAGCACCATTTTCTTCAGGTGAATTGGCATGAGTATCTTCATTTGTTGGAATGATTTCCTCAGTGGGTATGATATCTTCAGTTGCCTTGAGCTTGATGGATTCCTCAGGAGTCTGTTCATTTATCACAGAAGGCAGGTGCTCTCTTTGCGAGCCATCAGATTCATCGAACCGCACATCTACAGTTTCAACAACCTTGTGATGGTAGGTGTTGAAGACTCTGTAGGTGTGCGAGTCCTTTCCATAACCTAGCATAAAACCTTGATGTGCTTTCGGTGCAAACTTAGAACTGTGATGAGGATCTCTGATCCAGCATTTTGCACCGAAGACTTTGAGATAACTTACATTGGGTTTCTTGCCAGTCATAAGTTCATATGAAGTCTTTTTGAAGAATTTGTGAAGATATACCCTGTTGATGATGTGGCATGCAGTATCAATTGCCTCGGGCCAGAAGCGACGAGGAGTCTTGTATTCATCAAGCATGGTACGAGCCATCTCAACGAGAGTCCTGTTCTTGCGCTCCACGATGCCATTCTGTTGAGGAGTATACCGGGCAGATAACTCATGAGTAATACCAAGTTCATCAAGATATTCATCAAGATTAGTGTTCTTGAATTCAGTCCCATTATCACTCCTGATATGATTGATCTTGACGCCGAAGTTGGTGGAGGCCGTTGAAGCAAATCGTTTGAAGACATCCTGCACTTCATTTTTGTATAGAATAATATGCACCCATGTGTAATGAGAGTAATCATCAACAATGACAAAGCCATACAAACTTGATGCATTTGTTAGTACGGAGTAATGAGTGGGGCCAAAGAGATCCATGTGAAGCAATTCAAAGGGTCGAGACGTGGTCATGACTGTCTTCGAGGGATGCTTGGATCTGGTCATCTTCCCAGATTCACATGCACCGCAGAGGTGGTCCTTGAGGAATATGACACCCTCGATGCCAATGACGTGCTTTTTCTTCACGAGTGTGTGCAGGTTCCTCATACCAGCATGTCCAAGTCGTCGATGCCACAACCAGCCTTCTGAAGACTTTGCAAGTAAGCAAGTGGCAGGTTGAGGACCTGTAGAGAAATCAACAATGTACAAGTCTCCTCTCCTAAAGCCTTCGAAGACTTTGGAATTTTCAGATTCGATGATGACAACACAACGAAATTTTGCAAACACGACAGCCATATCAAGATTACAAAGCATTGAGAAAGACATAAGGTTGAACCCAAGGGATTCAACAAGCATCACCTTATCCATGGTTCGGTCCTTTGAGATAGCAACCTTACCAAGTCCCAATACCTTGCTTTTTTCCTTTGTCTGCGTAGGTGATATGCTTCAGAGCAGATGGAGTGAGTGGCAAATTCATTAGTAGATTCTTGTCACCCATCATGTGGTTTGTGCATCCACTATCGAGGACCCACTCAGTAGCTTTTAGAGTATCATCCTGCAGATGAATTAGTACAACTTACGAACTCATATGCTTCAGAGTGAAGAATATGATATCAATTTCATCAGGCAGAATTTCATCACATAAGATAGTAAGCAAGTAGAGTGAGGACGTGAGAAATGAAGAATTCATTTCATCATGGTTAGCTTGCGTCCTTTCAAGCATTTCCTCAGGTCTCCAGCAAGTTCATCAGATGTTCAGTTTCATCTGGAGACCTGACCCTGCATACGAAATTAGTTCAATTTCTTCACCACCTACATCTGGAGGGGTGGCAAATAATTCATCAATCTGCGAGCACCATATGAGAAGGGAGGCATTGAAGCAGGTGTGCTTCGTTTCACAGGGCGAGAGTTAGAGTACTCATATGAATAAGCAGAGAAATTCTTAGAGGACTTATGAACATAATGGTTTGAAGAATAATGCACATATTCATAACTCTTAGGTTTTCCCTGCAAAACAGAACCATTAGTGCGAGAATGATGAATTTGACCATTTGAGGAATTTGTTCCAAGTGAGGTCTTTGATCCACTTGAGGAATTTGATGTGGGGTTCCTTTTCTTCAAGAGTGGTGTCGTGAGGACATTCACTTGAAAATTTTGTAGGTAGCTCTTGGGAACCCAGATTTTCTTCAATGGAGAGCCATTTCTGCAGTTAATTCCAACAAATCTAGCAAATACTTCACCTTTCTATTTTTTGAAGAATTTGAATATGGAGTCAAGAGACTCATCAGAGGAATATGAAGTTTCACATGTAAAGCCACATAAAGTAGATGGATCTATAGGGGATCCTTTTGCAGCAACCCATGAAGTTTTGGGGTACTGCTTAGGTGTCTAGTAGGATCCATCATTGTTGAGTTTCCTCACAAAGGCTATGCCCTCATTCCTAGGGTTTCTGTTCAGAATCTGCTTTTTGAGGACATCGCAAAGGGTTTGATGCCCTTTGAGACTTTTGTACATGCCTGTCACATACAATTCCTTCAACCCTGCATTGTCATCAGTGATACTTGTGGTATCCTCAGATGACGAATTTGAAACCACTGGAATAGTTGAAGAATTTGCAGCAATAGAAGCATTTGAACATTCAGGTGAAGAATTAGCAGTTTCACGTTCGATGCATTTCAAACAAGGTGGAACAAATTCTTCCTGAGCAGTACTGATCTGTTGAGCTAGTAAGGAATCGTTTTCCCTTTGGAGATCCTCATGTGACACCCTCAGTTTCTCAAGATCTTGATTTCTTTGAAGAAATTCATAAGAAAGCTTCTCATGATCAGCTAAGAGGTCGTTATGATGACTCTATAGGTTATCATACTTCGTATGAAGACTTTTGAGATCGACAGACAAAGTTTGAGCTCGATCCACTTCATGGTTCAACAGATCATTGCTTTTGTCTAGCATTTTCTGAAGCTTTTCAAGTGCACTTTGTTGCTTAGTGGCAATTTTAACAAGTTTAGCATAACTAGGTTTCACATATTCATCAAATTCACCTTCACTTGATTCAGATGAGGAATGATGTTTGTGTACCTTTGAGCCTTTTGCCATGAAGCAATAGGTGGGAGCATAATCATCATTGCTGACGCCAGAGTCGTTGGAGTAGTAAAATTCTTCGTCGTTGAACATGGACTTGCTGACGAAAGCAGTAGCGAGACCAAGACTAGCGACACCAGATTCTGATTCCTCCTAAGATTCTTCCTCTTCTTCACATTCTTCAGACTCTTCCTCAGAATCCATTTCCTTGCCGATGAATGCCCGAGCTTTTCTGAAACCATTCTTCTTGTGCTTTGAGGACTATGCAGATGAGGTCTTCGAAGATTTCTTCTTTTTCTTTGAGTCATCAGAACTATCATCCTTGTATTTCTTCTTTTTCTTTGAGTCTTTTTCCCAGAGAGGACAGTCAGAGATAAAGTGGCCAGGCTTCTTGCAACGATGACATGTTCTCTTTTTGTAATCTTCTATGGAATTTGATTTCCTCAAGCCACCTTTTGATGACCTTCCAAATCCACCTCTTCTTGAGAACTTCTGGAATTTCCTCACAAGCATAGCTAGTTCCTGACTTAGTTCTTCAGGATCACCAAGGCTGCTGTCAGAATCTTCTTCTTCAGATGAGGAAATTGCTTTTGCCTTCAGAGCACGAGATCTTCCATAGCTTGGCCCGTAGAGGTCTCTCTTCTCAGCTGGTTGGAATTCATGAGTATTGAGTCTCTCAAGAATATCAGCAGGATCAAGAGCTTTGTAGTTTCCATGTTCTTGAATCATCAAAGCCAGAGTATCAAATGAGGAATCGAGTGATCTCAGCAGTTTCTTCACCACTTCATGGTCAGTGATATCAGTGGCACCCAGTGCTTGAAGTTCATTGGAGATATCAGTGAGACGATAGAAGGTTTGCTGAACATTTTCATTGTCAAGCCTCTTGAAGCGGTTGAAGAGATTGCGAAGAACATCAACACGAGAGTCACGTTGAGTGGAGACACCTTCGTTGACTTTGGACAGCCTATCCCAGATAAGCTTAGCAGACTCCAAAGCACTCACTCTGCCATACTGACCTTTGCTCAGATGGCCACAGATGATATTCTTCGCTTGAGAATCAAGTTGCTTGAATTTCTTCACATCAGCAGCTGTAACAGTGGGAGCGACAGAGGGCACACCATTTTCGACAACATACCAGAGATCGTTGTCAATAGCTTCAAGGTGCATATGCATCTTGTTCTTCCAATAGGGGTAGTCTGTCCCATCGAAGGTAGGACAGCCCGCGGAAACCTTGATCATACCTACAGTCGCCATAACTAGAACTCCAGGTGGTTAAACCAAAATCACACAGAGCGAGGGAGTACCTGCTCTGATACCAATTGAAAGTACGTTAGGGGTGAATAGGCGATTTTTACAAATTCATCACTTGAGGAATTTTTCAAATTTGAGGAATTTGAAATGTGATGAATAACTCGCAGCGGAATAAGTACTTAAGTGCATGTGAAACACAGCGACATCATAGTCATCATGATGAAATGAAACATGCACAGATTACAAGTAGCGTGAGGCAAGAAAAGCGGTGATGAACAAGGTAACTTGAAGAATTTGAGGTGAGGAATTTGTGAAAGTCTTCAGTCAAAATTTTCAAACAGCAAAGTTCAATTTCATCAACAGTTATATGAGGAAATGAAAGGGTTGAGGAAATAGAACTAGGTAGCTTGATGAAGACAATGATTTGATGACCCAGTTCCAACTGCTGTGATAGTTGTACGTCTGGTTCGGAGCGGACTGGTATTTAAACGAGAGGACACGCAGTCCCAGGACACACAGTCCTTACCGTACTCTCCTTGAGCTAAGGTCACACAGTCCTCGCCCAACACTCGTGGTAAGTCTTCAGGGTAGACTTCCAAAACCCTCACAAACTGGTCACCCGGCGATCCAGAATTTTCTGCTGGATGCTCTAGACCAAGGTCACTTCATGATCCCTAATTGACTGCAGGAGCACTAGACCATGACGCCTAAACATCTGGAGGATGCACAGTCCTCAAAGGTAACAAGTGTCGGTTCCACACATGAATTTCTTCAATGATGCTCAATCACTTTGGGTTTGGTGGTTTGGTTGTGGGTTTTTCCTCACTGATGATTTTCTCTCAAAGTCCTCGGAGGATGGGTTGCTCTCAAATGACAAGTGTCAGTTCTCTCTCGGAGCAGCCAACCAACTAGTGGTTGTGGGGGGTGGCTATTTATAGCCAGGGTGCAACCTAACATGATATGACATAAATGCCCCCAATGATATGATTGTTATGTGGATAAGAATGATTGGGGACAGCTGGCGCTAAGCACAGCAACGGTCGGAATTTTGAACTATGAAAGTCCTCAGGCATATCATGTTCCTCACTAGTAGGCAATTCGCACTGGCGAAATCCCAACTCCTCAGTCAGATCAATTTCCTCAGAGACCAGAAGAACTTCGTCTCTGTCACTGAACAACTTGTCCGAGCCGTAAGAGATTTCCAAAAGGCTTCACTCGAAGGATTGTGTAGGTTGAGGATTTTGGAGTTGAGCATCAGTTGGAAACTTCCTTAGTATTACCTCGACCCCCTTTAACAGTATGGTGTTTCCTATGACTCAAAGAAAGGAAATGAAACCACGAAAACAAAAGTCTTCACGCTTCATGTTCCTCGTTCATATCTTCAAGGTCACACCAACTTCTTCATTTTCAAAGTCTTCACAAAGTCTTCACCAAAGTCTTCAGAAAGTCTTCACCAAAGTCTTCAGTTGAAGACATTCATTTTTAGGGGTCGATAATCTACGAATATATCAAACTCCTCATAGACTTATAGAGCCTGTGTACACTCACAAACACATTAGTACCTTAACCTATAAGTCTTCAATACACCAAAATCACTAAGGGGCACTAGATGCACTAACACAAATCATGTGGGAGCCATTTGTTTTGCCAAATATTTACATTTTCTATCCAAATGTAATGCATGCCTGCCATTTGTGTTACGGAAGCAAGTCTGAGAGCAGTAACCACGACATCTTGGCCCCATGGTGGGAAATCATGCATATTTTCATGTACTTGAGAAATCAAAGAATTTATTATTATTGTTATTGAATTTAGAACCTACATTCTTAATGGTTTTTTGTCCAAACCGTCACTCAAGATGTTTGGAACTCATTCAAATTTATTGCATGTTGCATATAGATATACGCAAGTAGTACATAAATATGATTTTCGAGCGGTTTTTTGCTTCATCTAGCTTGTTCATGTGTTTCAGTTTTGAAATATGACCATTAAATTTCTATAAACTAACTTAATTTATAAAATTGCCAATAGAACGCCATTAAAAAAATAGGATGCCGGTCGTTTTCGTGCATTGTATCGATGAAAAAAACTAGGTCGAATGAGATAGCGATTGGCGGTTTGTCATCACACATGTCCCACGTTCCCCCTCGGAACCACGTGCCTTCGTGTGATGCTTCATTTTGTGAGAGGCTTGTGTCTAAAGCTAGGGATTTCTTAGGCGGATATTGGAGTCCCATCTCCATCCCCATCACCGCCCTCCCATCCCCTTCCCCATCTATGTACCCGTGTGCGGGGATAAAAAGTTCCCCATCCATGTCCCCACCAAGTTCTTTATCACCGTGGGGAAACTCACACATTCATTTAAGAACAACCTTCATGTATTTCAGTAGAATAATAGCATTTCAGCACAATAAACAATATGTTATGGGTAGGTTTGTGAGTTCTTAGGGATTTTTTGCCAATGGGGTGAGATGTGTGTAAATTTGGGTGACCGAGGGCCCCAAATTACATGGGGTCTACTAATTTCAGAGCCCACACATGTAAGTACTCTCCCTCTGTCTCAGTGTGTAAGTCATCTTAGGTTGTGCAGCGTGACCAAGACGGAGAAGAAAACGAGAGAATTTAATGTTAATTTGGTAATTAATATCATTGCATGCATTGAATTGACCACTGCATGTCGTGCTAGTTTGTCTCAAGTCATTTAAAAAAATACATGCCCCACATCTCTTATTGGTTGGTTCTTTTATTCATGTTAAAAAACAAGAAAGGAGGTGAAAGTTAATGCACTGCGTCTATGTGTTTTAGCGTTATTTGGTTTTCGTAAGAAGACTTATACACCGAGACGGAGGGAGTACTTCAATTCATCGGTAAGGTGGGTAATGCTATCCCATCCTTATCGCCATCCTGCACGATGTCAGATTTTGGGCTCCGCAAGACCCAGAAGAGAAGAATACAGGGGCACGTGCAAAGATCGCCAATAGCCTCACCCCTCCTAGCTCACAACCTGGTAGCCTAGTTCAATGAACTCGCACGATGACGAGGGAGAAGATTGCACACGAGGATTTACACAGGTTTGGGCCGCTGCGAAGCGTAAAACCCTACTCATACTTCGGTGGATTGCCTCACGAGGAGGTTTGTGGATGAACTAGTATAGCGGTGAGTTGCCTCGCGAGGGCGTTCTAGTGGTCTTGCCTCTTTTCTGGTCTCCTCCTCTACGAAGCAGCCTATCCTTTATTTATAGTGGACCGGGTCCTCTTTCCTTATCGCTATGGCGGGAAGGGATCCCACAACGACCAAAGTCGAAGGGGGACAAGGGTACATCCTTATCCCAACGAAAGATGGTCCTCGCCTGCAAGGTAGCTGTTGGTGATGTAGTGGTGGGCTCGGCGATGACATATGTCCTGCAGGGCTCGTGGTCTTGGTCTTGTTGCACCGGAATGGACACCTTTGGGGGACGCTTTGGGAACCTGCATACGTCCTTCCTCCCCTTTGCACCAAAGGGGAAACTGTCCCGTCTGGCGCACTGGTGCCCGCCTGGCCCGCTTTGCATCATCCTTGGCCTCCTGAGGCCAAGCGTTGCATAGAGACCTGCGCCGCTCAGGAGGGGCCTTGGGGAGGCCTATCCCCCCCGCGGGTCTTGGTGCTGCCTCCCTCGTGAGCCCGGGGCTCCTACGAGGGCCATGTCTTGAGTGGGGCCGCGCTGGGCCATGCTTTCACTGTCGAAGTGGGCCACGCCCTTGGCCGCAGGCAGGCAAGTTTGGGTACCCCCGTTCCCAGAACGCCGATAGTAGCCCCCGGCCCGAGGCATGCTTGGGTTGGCTTCGGGGCAAAGCTAAAGGAACTGACCAGAGCGACGTGGGCCCAAATCGCATGCGGGCTAGTCCTGTGCATGTTGCTTGATGTGGCAGGGCTGTTTCCACTCCCCGAAGGACGTCAGGAACCTTCCCGGGTCAAACTAATGTGATGCCTATGTGTTGTGCCGGCCATCATTACCCTTCCTTGAATGTGGCTGTTCCCTTGGGCCTTCACCCTTCGGGCCACGCGGATGTGACCCGACGGGAGCAGATGAGGTGATGTGGATCAAGGCTGCATGCCGACCGAGCCTGCCCCGCGGTGCTCGAGGAGCGCACGACGCCTACACTCCGCACAACACCCCGTGGGCTGCAGTTACACCTATAAATCCGCCCCTCCTCGGGAGGTCTTGCAATCTTGGCGTGCCTTCTCACTCTCTATTATCCCAAAGAAATATCTCTCTTCTTCCTTGATTCCTTTACCCCATGGCCTCTGGAGGGAGTGCCGCGGGCGCGGGGAAGCGCGCGGGGCCTTCGGCTTCTTTGCATTCCTCCAGAGGCGGTGGCGGGGGCCATCGGGGCCGGCCCAAGCTCGCCAGCGCTAGGCCATCATTGGCGAGTGAGTGCTACACCTCCCATCTCTTTCCTTGTAGACATGCCCGGCATGCCAGACCAGACCGTCTTCTCCTCTCGGGGAGCCTGCGACCAAAAGGTGCAGGCTCGGCGAGCTCCAGGAGGAGGCGGACGCGCTGCGGGCCCAACTAACAAGGCCGCCCTCAGGGGCGAAGAGGAGGCCACGACGGAGCTGGCATCCCTGCAGGCCCAAATCAAGGGGGCAGTTGACACTGTGTAGGCCGTCCAGGACAAGGCGGAGCATGCAAAGATGCTAGAGGTGCAGCGCGCCAAGCAGTACTTGGGCATTGCCCGTCACACGGCTGGTGTGGTGGGCCGGTTCGTCGGGGAAGCCCCTACGCTGCCGTGTGGCCACAACGATGAAGGCTACCTCGACTTCTTTGGTAGGGTGGTGGAGGTGCTGGAGATCGACGTCCCTCGAATGGACGCGGACAACGAGGCAGGCGCACGTGACCTCCTGGACCTTGCTCTGACGTGCGTATTCTCCAACCTACGCCCACACATCCCGGTGCTTGATCTTCTGTGGGTCGCCAAGCCAGTGCCCGAGGAGTTTTAGAAGCCCCTCAGGGATGAGGTTCGCCTGCACGTGGAGTCCCTAGTAGAGCGGTTCGTCCAAGTGCCCTCCTCCGACAAGGACGACGGCTCCAGGACAAAGGCGGACGGTGTATCGGATGGCGACAATGGCTCCTCCGCCTAGGCTTCCCATGTTTCCTTTTTGTGATTCCTGTCATGTCGAGAAAACCCTGGCCCCTGAGTGTATTACCTTCGTCCTCCTCCTTCTCCCCTTAAGTCGACGATTGCTTTCTCGACGTGGTGTGGCTTCGTCTCTTGCGCGGGGCTTGGTGTCATTGTTGACGTGGTCTGGTGATGGCATCCTGCCGGGACCTCGCGAGGTGTACCCTCCCGAGGGGGAGCATGCCGCCTCCAAGTACGGGGTCCTTAGCATCGTCGCTTGACGAGGCCGGACTCCTCCCCTTGCGTCATCCCTCCTGGCACCTGGGACCACAAGAGCCCTGGTGGTAGCACATAGTGAACCATAAAGCTTGCATTCTCACGTTAGTGCTCACACCTCCTACCCTACATTCGGGCTATCTTTTGATCAGGAAGTTTCTGCTCTATTCGGTGGTGTACTTAGCTTATTGGGTCGCGGTGATCCTGTGCATCACGAGGTGCAGCTGAAACGTCCAGAGAGCTCGGGGATCCCACCTGGGGGACTTCTTCCTTGTTTGCGGAATGGTTTGGGGGCCCTTTCAAGACACTACGTCTGCGGGACCCAATCCCGAGAAGGCCTCGACCTCCGTTGGGGTGTCCGAATCACCAGGACGAGACCAAAGGGGCGAGGCGTCAACCACCGCTGGGGCATCCGGATCACCAGGACGAGACCAAGGGGCCTGGAGCCACGTGATCGGTGAGGTTCTCGGGGCGTGTTGCTCCGGAACCCCCCTTGATGCTCAAGGAGATCTCTACATCGGCAGGACCCAGTCTTGTGCATTCCTCGACCACCGTTGGGGCATCCGGATCACCAGGACGAGACCAAGGGGTGATGCCTCGACCATCGTTGGGGCATCCGGATCACCAGGACGAGACCAAGGGGTGGGGCCTCGACCACCGTTGGGGCGTCCGGATCACCAGGACGAGACCAAGGGGCAAGGGGCTATATGACCGGTAAGGTTCCTGAGGTGCGTTGCTCAGGAGCCCCCCTTAACGCTTGAGCGGTCGTCATACCATTCTGCCGGCCGCTACCTCGGGAGGTGCCTAAGTCTCCTGAGGCTCCGTGCTGTCGTACTAAGCCATAGTCGGAGCCCCCGAGCGGGAGTCGACCACCAAAAGATGTATGTTTCTGAGGCAACAGGTTCTTGCCGGCCCACTCTGAGGCGCCCTGGGGAGGGCCAAAGTGTGTGGGCCTTTGTAGGGTGCCAATTCAGAGAAAGACACTCCAAAGCCAAAAAAGGAATTGCGACGAAATAAAAATTCCTACCCCTTTTTCAAATAGAGTTCCGAAATCTTCAAATTTCATTTCAAAGAGTGGAAATCCGAACACAAAAAAAAGCAAGCAACTGCCGCGTCCGGCACCTAGGCTAGTCTTCATCTTCGTCTTCCCCTAGCATGGAGCGTAGGGCATCCACGTTGCGTGGGCATATTCATTAGAGGACAATATTGTCCGCCAGCATGGAGCATGGGGCTTCCCCTTGGGCGTGGCAGGGAACCCCTCCGCGTCCTCGGGGGGCTCCGGGCGTATACATCCCACTCATAGTTACGTGAGAGTGTCACAGCCGAACATAGCTTGGCAAGTCCCCAGGCGCATGGCCCAGGTGCTCCCCACTATGTTAAGAACCATGCCGCACATTTCTTCTCGGTTGCGCACCCCTACAACCCAAACCCAGGTGCATTGTTCCCCGCGTAGCCACATGATTGCGCCCCCGCGGCCCAAACATGAGCACAATGCACCCGGTGATGCCATAGAGGTGTCGTGTCGATGAAGCCACCTCGTGAAGTGTCGGGGCGCCGGCCAGACTATGGCTCATGGGCCTCACGAGGCCCTGCCCCCGAGGGTTGCATAGGTGCTCCTATTGCCGTGGGTGGCCCGCACTGCTTGTATCCTGTCGCTCCCCCGACTGTTGCTCCTGTGGCCCTTGGGCTTGGCTACGTGTTGCTTGTTCGCGAAGGCGGTGGCTACGCCGCTCCCACACGCGTCTGGGATGCCCCCCCTCTACCGCTTGCATCAACTTGGCCTAGTACTCCCTTAGTGGGAGCCCCCTTGTCACGCCCAAGATGCGATCTTATCCTTATTTCAGCATGAGGTCCTCGACAGGGATAGAAGCGCATCTCGTCGTGTTGCAAGAATGGATATCATTACAAGTACATGTACAAAAGAGATGAGTATATGGAATTGGCTTACACTCGCCACAGGCTACATCAATATCACATCAATACAACAACATGTTCAAACATCATACAGAAGAGCAGGGTCCATCTACGGACGAAAACAAACGACAAAATGACATCCATCCTTGCTATCCGAGGCTGCCATCGTGTTCTCTTTCGGATAAGAACTCACGAGAAGAGACAGTCACGGTTACGCACACAGTTGGTGTATTTTATTTGAGTTTACTTCAAGTTTGCTATGACCGGTTGTTAAACAAAGTATCCAAGTTTGCCACATAACCGCGGGCACGGCTTTCCGAAAGATTTAACCCTGCAGGGGTGCTCCAACTCATCCATCACAAATTAACCACACGTCGCGGGAATAACCTCGACCACGGATCTCGTGATCTTCATAAGCAATTCCAAAGGAATTCCGACACCTCGAGATAGCCCGAAGAAGATCAGGGGTCCTCACGCAAGACATTCAAGAAAGGTAAAACAAGTCTAGCAAGGCCTCCCGACGTGTTGACGAACCCGATAGGAGCCGCGTATCTCGTTCTCAGGACACGGCGGATAAGTGACGTGTACAGTGGCCTGATAGAAATCTCCCGAGTTGCCCCGGGTTGGCCCCGCACAGTGCTCTTGTTTGGACCAACAGTCATGAGGAGCACTGGCCGGGGTTGTTGATTAATCCATGGGGTTATCATGCCCTATGCAAATTTTAGTTGTTATTAAGCAAATAGTACCAATGTTAGGCCTTGCCAGACAACCTTTATCCTAAAACGAAGATCAAGGGGGTGCCCATAACAACCTCGAGCAAGTTAGGAGCGCTCAATTATGGAACATAACACCGGTTCACAAGTAACAAGGGGCCCAGAGCGGAACAAAACACCGAGCAAAAGGCCAAGCCTTCCACCCCTAACCAAGTTTATAAGTGCATTAAATTAAATAGCAATAATATTGTGATAACAAAGAATGTCCATGTTGTCATATGGAAGCAATTGCACCTGCAACTAGAAATGCTATAAGAATGGGTGAGCAAGCAGTAACATAGCCAAACAAAGGTTTGCTAGGAAGGCGGAGGGTTAGCGGCTTTCATGGCAATGTTGGGAGGCTTGACAAACAAGTGGTAGGTAGCAAGAAATAACGATAAAAACGGGACAACTAGCATGGCAATGATAGTAGTGATATCCAGGGAAATGTGTCATCTTGCCTGAGATCCCGCTCAGAAGAAGAACAAGTCCATGAAGAAGACGAGCCAACATAGTCGAACGAATCCTCACACTCCGAACGCTTTCGAAACTCTATCGAGAAGAAGCAAACCGAAACAACAATCAACACATGATAGCACCACAACATATGCATGGCACGATGCGCAAAGAAATATGATGCATGTCCGGTTTAAATATGCAAGGCATGACATGGCATGGCGAGAACAACAAACAACTACTACACATTAAGTGAAGTTCAATATGCAACGAGTTGCATATTGACAAAACTCCATGTTCGAATTATTTAGTTCACTCCCGTTTAGGTACTCATCAATATTAAATGTTCTTTAACATGGCAAATGGTGAAGCATGAACAACTATATCATCTAGGCATTTTAAATGAGGCCGGAAGAAATATATATCATATCCGAAACAACCCCATATGCATATTATGATTTTGGTCCAGATCTGTCCTAACACAATTTTAGAGTTGTTAAACATAAAAAATAAATGTCACCATGTGATTCTAAACATTTTTCTAGCCAAGTTACATATGTGGAACATTTTTATCGGAGCTACGGTTTAGTAGTTATGAAATAAATCATTTTAGCATGGCATTTACACAAATTGCATGAAAACAGCAGGTTAATCATTTTAAACATGTGTGAAAGTTTGATATTGTGAATCTACATGAATTCCTAGTCAAGTTTCATATATAAAGTTTTTTAATCCGATGCACGGTTAAAAAGTTGTTCACAATTTAAAAACATGGGTTTTTCTGTAAATCTGAAATCCTGAAATAATAGACAAATCGCACGCAGGAAAAAAATATAATATGGGCCAAATCTGTAAAAGGGCCTGAACAGGACATGGGTGACGGATAACTAAATAATACTCAGGCGGGGAATAGGCGGCTCACCTCGTGGGCCTCATGGGCTGGTCGAAGGGTGGCTGGGCCTCGAGGAGGCGCGGCCCACGCGCAGGTCAAAGGCATTGGGGCTTGGGCGCTTGTCTTCCTACTCCTCACGGCCGAGGCCATGGCAGCAGCCGACAGCGAGGGCCAGCGCTGGTTGGCGCGGGAAGGCGCGGGGTGGCCGGGATCATGCCGGGGGCGACCGGATCCAGCGATCCTCGGCCGGATCAAGATGGCGCGACGGCACTCCGGCGGCGAGCTGGCATCCATGGCGGTGGGGTCCTGTGGGAAAAGAGAGAGGCGAGGTGAGAGAGGAAGAAGGAGGAGAGGAAGGAAGGAGGATAGGGCGGCGAGGTTCGGTGGGCCGGCGACCGGCGACGGCGGCTCCGGCGAGGGGCCGGTGGTGGCCCTGGCTCCTGCGGTCGGCGGTGTCTGCGGGAGAAGCACCGAAGGGAGCTGGCTCCTGTGATCGCCGGACATTGTCTGGGTTGGCCGCCGGACATGTTCGATAGGTGGGATTTGGGCGATTTTCAGCCCCAGATCTGAGATCTGAGGGCTGAAATTAGGCTATGGAGGTGGGATTTCGGGGGAGAGGGAGGTGGAGCTAGCAGGTGGGGTTTTCTAGGGGTGTGGCTGCAATTTGACTAGGGGGAACCCTAGAGAGTGAGGGGCTCTCTCTCCATGGGGGTTTAAATAGGGAAGGCACTAGGGTTGGGGGTTGGACCTTGTCCGTCCGATCACGATCCGATGACCACGAACGGAGGAAGGGGCTATGTTGGGCTAGCAGGCTGTGTAGATGGGCTAGGTGGGGATGAGGGAGGTGGCAGCCCGTGACAGAGTTTAAAACAACGAAAAACTTCCGATGAATAAACCAATGATCGCACTGCTACGACTGACCGTTCGGGTATCAAACGAACTCGGAATGCGACGAAATTCGAGAGGCGGTCTACCTATAATATAACAAGACCGCACACCAAGTTTCAACCCAATCCGGGAATATTTTAATGGTACTTTTAAAAACAATATTTTTCCATGCCGTAGGCACGTGCGTGTGTGGTTGGTCTCGAAATAGGCAACAGCAAGAACGGAGAGAACCGGCAACTACGAACGGATGCAAGTTTTCGAAAACGAGTGACGATGCTATGCGGATGATGCGAATGATGCGATGATGAATGCGACAACCACATGAACCACAGACGAGAACGGGAATAAAAGGGGAATCTTCTAGAGCATCGGTCCCGGGCTGTTACGCCCTGGCCCGGCTTGGGGAGGACGTCCGGGACACCTCCCTACTTCGGGAGGGTGTCGGCACCTACGGAGGGCACCTGATCCATCGCACAATCCACAGGTATGACGTAGCTTGGTACATAGGCCTTTGTAGAAAGGCCTTATCCCCCTCCTAAACCGTCTCCGTACGCACCAAGGACGGCCTCTCCGGGTGGCAATGTGACACTGTCCTGGGCGCGCAACCCGCAAACTCTCCTGCGGCGGGCCTCTGCCCTAAGTTGCTTACCTCTACCGCCACCGTGGGGTTGAACGCGCGTGTCTTGACATGGGTTGCCTCCCTGCTTATCCAATGTGCCTTTTTTACGGTTAACAGCCTGCCCAAACTCCTAAGCCGCCTGAGCCGCCTGCTCCCTACGCTAGTTGGCGCGCTACCGCCGGGATGAACCAGGCTGTCGATGATCCATTGGGGGTATGAGAGTGTGCGACGAGGCACGCGTGGGGCATCCCATCATTTTCTTTGAAGGATCCACTAACGCGTCTGGGCGGTGACCCGAAGCTGGTCACCGGAATCCGAAGGAGAAGGAGCACGACATGCGGTGGGCCCTGCCCGGGCTCGCCCCGGGTCAAAGAGGGCGCGTCGTCCGCGGACGAGGTGACGGGCATGGCGAACGAGCCCTCAACGCCCAATGCCCGTGGCCACGAAGATGGGTGGGGAACCTAGGCCCTCCTCGCGACGGTGATCAACTCAGCGATGTGGTCGGCCCAGGCGTCGAAGCCCCTGTGTGTCGGGTGGTGGCGAAGCATCTCTCTTGCCATCATCAGTGTGTCATGCGCGTTGAGACCTCCCAAGTGCGTACATTGCCACGTCGGGCCCGTGGGCGCCGCCCGTCTGCCGTGAGCTTGGCCGGCATGAGTAGCGATGGTGGTGGAAATGATGCTTGTGGCCTGGTATTGACGGCCCAGCGCCGCGCAGCCAGGGCGGAGGTATTGGGCGACAGCGACGAAGTTGGTGAAGGCGGATCCGCCAGGGCCGAAGAGAGCTTGTCGAGCGTCAGCCATTGACACGATGGGGTGAAGAGGAAGCAGAGCTTGCTGGAGACTCCGACACGCCCCTACCTGGCGCGCTAGATGTTGGATTTCGGGCTCCGCAAAACCCAGGAGAGTTCGAACACAGGGGCATGTGCGATGATCCCCAACAACCTCACCCCTCCTAGCTCACAACCCGGTAGCCTAGTTCGATGAACTCGTACGATGACGAGGAAGAGGATTGCACATGATGATTTACCCAGGTTTGGGCCGCTGCTAAGCGTAAAACCCTACTCCTTCTTTGGTGGATTGCCTCATGAGGAGGTTTGTGGATGAACTAGTATAGTGGTGAGTTTCTGAAGACGTGCCTATTCATGATCAACATCAATTTCAATCCGTGAAGTTATGAGCTTTTGAATCTGGGTACAGTGGGAGGAAGTTTCTGCGACGTGCAAAGAAGGTAAGCCTAACTCTTGTTGTTATAAATCATTTGTTATATTAGTTGTGATTTAGACTTCCCATGTGCTAATTGATTCTGGATGTGATTAAGACACTGACATGGTTTTAACCTGAAAGCATATTTACAACAAGATAACTATATGCGACATGACTATCATTGCATGAAAAATTATTGAAAGGTAGTACACATGAAACACTTCATTTCATTCAGCACGAGCAAGGTCAAATTATGCACAGAAACATGGCTAACATCAACACAACATGGAAATCTGAAATAACAGATTTTCAGACTTAGTTAAGAAGAACATGGTGCAAGACAGTAGTTTTTTAAACATATTGGAATGTTTGACAGCAGAATGTACATAGCTATCTGATACGTCTCCAACGTATATATATTTTTTGATTGTTCCATGCTATTATATTATCTGTTTTTGGATGTTTTATATGCATTAATATGCTATTTTATATTATTTTTGGGACTAACCTATTAGCCTAGAGCCTAGTGCTAGTTTCTGTTTTTCCTTGTTTTTGAGTATTGTAGATAAGGAATATTAAACAGAATCCAAACGGAATAAAATATTCACGAATATTTTTCTTGGAACAGAAGACATCTACCAGACTTGGAGAGGAAGGTAGCAGACCTGCCAGGAGGTCACAAGCCACCCTGGCGTGGCCAGGGCGAGGTGGTGCCCCTAGCTTGTGGCCCCCAACAGGTCCTCTAACCCTAATCTTCAACCTATAAATTTTTGGGGAACGTTGCATGGGAAACAAAAAATTCCTACGCACACGCAAGATCTATCCATGGTAATGAGCATCTATGAGAGGGAGAGTGGATCTACATACCCTTGTAGATTGCTAAGCGGGAAGCATTAAGAAACGCGGTTGATGTAGTCGAACGTCTCCACGATCCAATCATGATCCGTCTCGTGATCTCATCACAAGCCGTCCCGCGATCCCATCGTGGTCTTTCCGATCTAGTGCCAAACGGATGGCACCTCCGCGTTCAGCACACGTGCAGCTTGATGAAGATCTCCACCTCCTTGATCTAGCAAGCGAGGGTGGAGAGGTAGATGAGTTCTCCGCCAGCACAACGGCGTGGTGGCGCTGGTGGTGGAGTTGTCCCGGCAGGGCTTCGCCAAGCACAACCATGACGATCTAGTGGAGAACAGATCTAGAGGAAGAGAGAGGACATCACATGGCAATTATTAGGTGCGTCTGCCCTCCCTCTCCTCATCTATATATAGGGGCAAGGGAGGAGGGGTGGCGCACCCTAGATCCAATCTAGGGGACGGCGGCCAGGGCAGATAGGGGCACCCCCTAGGGAAACCCTAGGGTGACTTGGCCCCCAAGCCAGGTGGAGGGAACCATAGATGGGGCGCCCCACCTATCCTGGTTACATGGGAAAGGGTGAGGGGGCGCACATACCCTTAGTGGTCTGGTTTCCCCCTTCCCCTTGGCCCATGAGCCCCCCTCGCAACACTTGTCGGGCCCCTCGAAACCCCTTTCGGTACTCCTGGTCATAACCCTGTACTCCCGGAACACTTCCGGACTCTGATTCCATTCGTCCTATATATCGATTTTCACCTCTGGACCATTCCGGAGTTCCTCGTCATGTCCGGGATCTCATCCGGGACTGCGAACAACCTTTGGTGACCAACATACATAACTCAACTATATCGAAACGTCACGGAACCTTAACTGTGCAGACCCTGTGGGTTCGAGAACAATGTAGACATGATCGATACACCTCTACGGTCATTAACCAATAGCAGGACTTGGATGCCCATATTGGTTCCTACATATTCTATGAAGATCTTTATCGGTTGAACCTCTATGTCAGGGATTCAGTTAATCTCATATGCTGTTCCCTTTGTTCTTCGGTATGTTACTTGCCCGAGATTCGATCGTCGGTATCTCTATACCTAGTTCAATCTCGTTACCGGCAAGTCTCTTTACTCGTTCCGTAATACAAGATCCCGTGGCCAACACTTAGTCACATTGCTTCCAAGGCTTATTGTGATGTTCTATTACCAAGTGGGCCCGGAGATACCTCTCCGTCACGCGGAGTAACAAATCCCAGTCTTGATCCATGACAACCAAACAAACACCCTTGGCGATACCTGTAGATCACCTTTATAGTCTCCCAGTTACATTGCAACGTTTGATACACACAAGGTACTCCTCTGGTGTTAGTGAGTTGCATGATCTCATGGTCATAGGAACAGATACTTGACATGCTAAAAATTGTAGCAATAAACTGACACGATCATATGCTACCTTTATAGTTTGGGTCTTGTCCATCACATCATTCTCCTAATGATGTGATCCTGTTATCAAATGACATCTCATTAACATGGCTAGGAAACCTTGACCATTTTTTATCAACGAGCTAGTCTATTAGAGGCATACTAGGGACATGGTGTTGTCTATGTATCCACACATGTATCTGAGTTTCCGATCAATACAATTATAGCATGGATAATAAATGATTATCATGAACAATGAAATATGATAATAAACAATTTATTATTGCCTCTAGGGCATATTTCCAACAGTCTCCCACTTGCACTAGAGTCAATAATCTAGCTCACATCACCATGTGATTTACATTGTTATGAATCTAACACCTAATGAGTTCTGGGGCTCGATCATGCTTTGCATGTGAGAGAGGTCTTTAGTCAACGGGTCTGTGACATCCAGATCTGTGTGTACTTTGCAAATCTCTATGTCAAAGTGTAAACACTGCTACCAGACTGCACTTGGAACTATTCCAAATGGCTGCTCCACTATACGTATCCGGATTGCTACTAAGAGTCATCCGGATCAGTGTTAAAGCTTGCATCGACGTAACTCTTTACGACGAACTCTTTATCACCTCCATAATCGAGAAAACATGTCCTTAGTCCTCTGGTTACTAAGGATAAGTTTGACCGCTGTCCAGTGACCCACTCCCGGATCACTCTTGTACCCCTTGACAGACTCATGGCACGGCACACACCAGGTGCGGTACACAACATGGCATAAGATAGAGCCTATGGCTAAGGCATAGGGGACGACCTTTGTCCTTTCTTTTTCTTCTGCTATGGTCGATCTTTGAGTCTCAACTCAACTTCACACCTTACAAATCAGGCAAGAACTCTTTCTTTGATTGATCCATTTTGAACTCTTTCAAAATCTTGTCAAGGTATGTACTCATTGAAAGTCTTATCACGCGTCTTGATCTATCTCCATAGATCTCGATGCCCAACAATTAAGTACCTTTATCCAGGCCTTCCTTTGAAAAACTATTTTCAAACAACCCTTTATGCTTTCTAGAAATTCTACATCGTTTCCAATCAACAACATGTCATCCACATAAGCTTATCAGAAACTCTATAGTGCTCCCACTCACTTTATTGTAAATACAAGTTTCTCATAAACTTTGTATAGACTCAAAAACTTTGATCACCTCATCAAAGCGTATATTCCAACTCCGAGATGCTTGCTCCAGTCCATAGAAGGATCACTGGAGCTTGCACACCTTTTAGCATCCTTAGGACTGACAAAACCTTCTGGTTGTATCTCATACAATCTTTCCTCAAGTAAACCGTTAAGGAAACAATGTTTTGACATCCATCTGCCAGATTTCATAATTGAAAAATGCAGCAACTGCTAACATATTTCCAATAGACTTTAGCATCACTAAGAGTAAGAATCTCATCGCAGTCAACTCCTTGAACTTGGCAGAAACTTCTTTGCGACAAGTCGAGCTTTATAAATGGTGACATTCACCATCAGCATCTGTCTTCATCTTAAAGGTCCATTTGTACTCAATGACCTGCCGTCAAACGAGCAAGTCTACCAAAGTCTATACTTGGTTTTCATACATGGATCCTTTCTCAGATTTCATGGCCTCTAACCATTTGTCAGAATCTAGGCCCATCATCGCTTCTCCATAGTTTGTAGGTTCATCGTTGTCCAACAACATGACCTCTAAGACAGGGTTGCCGTACCACTCAGAAGTAGTACACGTCCTTGTCAACCTACGAGTTTTGATAGTAACTTGATCTGAAGCTTTATGATCATCATCATTAACTTCCTCTTCAATTGATGTAGGCTCCATAGAAACATCTTTCTGTGCTACGATCAAGATTCAACAAACCATTCTCATTGGGTGCATGACCATTGAAGGTATTATTCATGTAAACAGAATAACCATTATTCTCTAACTTAAATGAATAATCGTATTGCAATAAACACGATCTAATCATGTTCATGCTTAATGCAAACACCAAATAACATTCATTTAGGTTCGTCACTAATCCTGAAGGTAGAGAGAGCATGTGATGTTGATCACATCAACCTTGGAGACATTTCCAACATACATCGTCACCTCACCCTTAGCTTGTCTCCGTTTATTCCGTAGCTTTTGTTTCGAGTTACTAACATTTAGCAATCGAACCGGTATCCGATACCTAGATGCTACTAGGAGAAGTAGCAGGGTACACATCAATAATACGTATATCAAAATGTACTTCTGTCGACGTTGCCAACCTTCTTATCTACCAAGTATCTAGAGTTGTTTCGCTTCAGCGACCGCTCTCCTCATAATAGAAGCACTTAGTCTCGGGTTTGGGTTCAACTTTGGGTTGCTTCACTGGAGCAGCAACTGACTTGCCATCCATGAAGTTTCCCTCCTTGCCTGTGCCCTTCTTGAAACTAGTGGTTTTACTAACCATCAACACTTGATGCTCCTTCTTGATTTCTACCTTCGCGGTGTCAAACATCGCGAACAACTTAGGGATCATTATTTCCATCCCTGGCATTTTATAGTTCATCACGAAGCTCTAGTGGCTTAGTGATAGTGACTTGGAAAACTATATCAATCACTTTATTATCTCGAAGATCAACTCCCACTCGATTCAAGCGATTGTAGCACCCAGACAATCTGAGCACATGCTCAACGATTGAGCTATTCTCCTTCATCTTGCAGGCAAAGAATCTTGTTGGAGATCTCATATCTCACAACACGGGCACGAGGCTGAGATCCCAATTTCAGCTCTTAGAACATCTCATATGTTCCGTGACGTTCAAAACGTTTTGGATCCTCAACTCTAAGCCATAATGCATGACACACTAAACTATCAAGTAGTCATCGGAACGTGCCTGTTAGATGTTCATAACATCTACAACCGACGCTAGAGGGGGTGGCGCACCGAGCAGTGCATTAAGGACATAAGCCTTCTCTGCAGCAACAAGGACAATCCTGAGATCACGGAGCCAGTCCGCAATATTGCTACCATCATCTTTCAACTCTATTTCTCTATGAACATATAAAAATTCAAGGGAGCTGGAGCGTGAGCTAGTAATCTATAACATAATTTGCAAAGACACTACTGACTATGTTCATGATAATGAGTTCAATTAATCATATTACCTAAGAACTCCCACTCAAATTGACATCCCTTGGGTCATTCGAGTGATACATGATCCACATTCACTAACTCAAGTCCGATCATCACGTGAGTTGAGGTGGTTTCAATGGTGAACATGATCATGTTGATCATATCTACTGTATGACTCATGTTCGACCTTTTGGTCTCTTGTGTTTTGAGGCCATGTCTGTACATGCTAGGCTCGTCAAGTTTAACCCGGTTGTTCTGCACGTGCAACACTGTCTTGCACGCATTGTATGTGAACATAGCGTCTATCACACCCGATCATCATGTGGTGTCTCGACACGACAAACTTTTGCAACGGTGCACACTCAGGGAGAACACAATTGATATTGAAATTTTAGTGAGGGATCACCTTATAATGCTACTGACATCCTAAGCAAAACAAGGTGCATAAAAGGATTAACATCTCATGCAAATCATAAGTGACATGATATGGCCATGAACTTGTGCTTTTGATGTCCATCTATAAAGCACCGGCATGATCTCCATCATCACCGGCATGACACCATGATCTCCATCAACGTGTCGCCATCGGGGTTGTCACGCCCACCATGCTTCTATTACTATTGCTACCGCTGAGCGATAAAGTAAAGCATTACATAGAGCTTAATGATTGACACGTAGGTCATACAATAATTAAAGACAACCCTATGGCTCCTGCCGGTTGCCATACTCATCGACATGCAAGTCGTGATATTCTGTACAATACATGATCATCTCATACATCACATATATCTCATCATTTAATTGGACATATCACATCACAACATACCCTGCAAAAACAAGTTAGACGTCCTCTAATTGTTGTTGCAAGTTTTACATGGCTGCTACGGGTATCTAGCAAGAACAATTCTCACCTACGCAAAACTACAACGGTGATACATAAGTTGCTTTTCAACCTTCTCAAGGACCGCCTTTGTCGAATCTGATCCAACTAAAGTAGAAGAGACAAACACTCGCCAACCATCTTTGTGCAACAAAGTTACACGTCAGTCGATGGAACCGGTCTCTCATAAGTGTACGAGTAAGGTTGGTCCGGGCCGCTTCATCCCACAATACCGCTGAACCAAAACACGACCAAGGGAGGTAGGAATCTAGGCATCAATGCCCACAAACTCCTTTGTGTTCTACTCGTGATCTCATCTACACATAGACCTAGCTCTGATACCACTTTTGGGGAATGTTGCATGGGAAATAAAAAAATTCCTACGCACACGCAAGATCTATCCATGGTGATGAGCATCTACGAGAGGGAGAGTGGATCTACATACCCTTGTAGATCGCTAAGCGGGAATCATTAAGGAACATGGTTGATGTATTCGAACATCTCCACGATCCAATCACGATCCGTCCCGTGATCTCATCACGAGCCGTCCCGCGATCCCATCGTGGTCCTTCTGATCTAGTGTCGAATGGATGACACCTCCGTGTTCAGCACGCGTACAGCTCGATGATGATCTCCACCTCCTTGATCTAGCAAACAAGGGTGGATAGGTAGATGAGTTCTCCGCCAGCACAACAGCGTGGTGGCGGTGTTGGTGGAGTTGTCCCAGCAGGGCTTCGCCAAGCACAACCGAGACGATCTAGTGGAGAACAGATCTAGAGGAAGAGAGAGGCCAGCACATGGCAATTTTTAGGTGCGGCTGCCCTCCCTCTCCTCATCTATATATAGGGGGAAGGGAGGAGGGGTGGCGCCCCCTAGATCCAATCTAGGGGGCCAGCAGCCAGGGCGGATGAGGGCGCCCCCTAGGGAAACCCTAGGGTGACTTGGCCCCCAAGCCAGGTGGAGGGAACCCTAGATGGAGCGCCCCACCTCTCCTGGTTACATGGGAAAGGGTGAGGGGGGCACACAGCCCTTTAGTGGGCTCGTTTGCCCCTTCCCTTGGCCCATGAGGTCCCCCAACACTTGTTGCCCCCCCCGAAACCCCTTTCGGTACTCCTGGTCATAACCCTGTACTCCCGAAACACTTCTGCACTCCGATTCCATTCGTCCTATATATCGATCTTCACCTGTGGACCATTTCGGAATTCCTCGTCATGTCCGGGATCTCATCTGGGCCTCCAAACAACCTTCGGTGAGCAACATACATAACTCAACTATACCGAAACGTCACCAAACGTTAAGTGTGCAGACCCTGCAGGTTCGAGAACTATGTAGACATGACCAAGACACCTCTCTGGTCAATAACCAATAGCGTGACCTGGATGCTCATATTGGTTCCTACATATTCTACGAAGATCTTTATCGGTTGAACCTCTATGCCAGGTATTCAGTTAATCCCATATGTTGTTCCCTTTGTTCTTCGGTATGTTACTTGCCCGAGATTTTATCGTCGGTATCCCTATACCTAGTTCAATCTCGTTACCGGCAAGTATCTTTACTCGTTCCGTAATACAAGATCCCATGTCTAACACTTAGCCACATTGCTTGCTAGGCTTATTGTGATGTTGTATTACCGAGTGGGCCCTGAGATACCTCTCAGTCACACGGAGTAACAAATCCCAGTCTTGATCCATGCCAACCCAACAGACACCCTCGGAGATACCTGTAGAGCACCTTTACAGTCACCCAGTTACGTTGCGACGTTTGATACACACAAGGTACTCCTCTGGTGTTAGTGAGTTGCATGATCTCATGGTCATAGGAACAGATACTTGACATGCAGAAAATTGTAGCAATAAACTGACATGATCATATGCTACGTTTATAGTTTGGGTCTTGTCCATCACATCATTCTCCTAATGATGTGATCCTGTTATCAATGACATCTCATGTCCATGGCTAGGAAACCTTGACCATATTTGATCCATGAGCTAGTCCATTAGGGGCATACTAGGGACATGGTGTTGTCTATGTATCCACACATGTATCTGAGTTTCCGGTCAATACAATTATAGCATGGATAATAAACGATTATCATGAACAAGGAAATATTATAATAACCAATTTATTATTTCCTCTAGGGCATATTTCCAACATTAATTCCCAAATATTCCCCCAATACCAAAAAGATCAACGATAATAATTTTCCGCCGCCGGTAGCCTCCGTTCTCGAGAGATCCAATCTTGGAGCCTTTTTCCTATAATCTGCTGGAGGGAGATTCGATCACGGAGGGCATCTACATCAACTCCATTGCCCCTTCGATGATGCGCGAATAGTCCACCACAGACCTACGGGTCCATACCTAGTAGCTAGATGGCTTCTTCTCTCTCTTTGTGCTTCAGTACCATGTTCTCCATTATCTTCATGGGGATCTATCCGATGTAATACACTTTTGCGGTGTGTTTGTCGAGATCCGATGAATTGTGGGTTTATGATCAGCTTATCTATGAATATTGTTTGGTTCTTCTCTGAATGCTCATATGCATGAATTGATATCTTTGCAAGTCTCTTCGAGTTATTGGTTTGGTTTGGCCAACTAGACTGGTAATTCTTGTAATGGGAGGAGTGCCTAGTTTTGGGTTCAATCTTGTGATGTCCTCACTCAGTGACAAAGTAGGGTTAGCGAGGCACGTATTGTATTGTTGCCATCAAGGGTAAAACGATGGGGTTTATATCACATTGCTTGTGTTTATCCCTCTACATCATGTCATCTTACTTAATGCGTTACTCTGTTCTTCATGAATTATTACTCTAGATGCAGGGAGGAGTCGGTCGATGTGTGGAGTAATAGTAGAAGATGCAGAATTGTTTCGGTCTACTTGACACGGATGTGATTGAGGGAGTCCTTTATTAGGGGCCCCTCGGATATCCGACCTGTTGTTTATAGGCCATACTATATGGGCTACATGCCGAACAATGGATGATTTGAAGGCCCAGTTCCCAGGATGGAAGCTTCGAGGAGCACGGCTTGCGCTCCACGTTTGATGTAGTAAATAGGCATGCTTATCTTTTCGGCATGTAACCGACCATGTGTAAACATTAGGCCTCCTCAACATCTATATAACCAAGAGGGTTTTAGGGTATAGGGACTGAACAACTCATCTAGGGTTAGACATACGATCTCGAGGTAGATCAACTCTGTAACCCCTTACTCCATCAATACAATCAAGCAGGATGTAGGGTATTACCTCCATTGGAGGGCCCGAACCTGGGTAAACTCATGTTCCCTTCATCTCCTGTTACCGTCGATCCTAGTCTCATAGTTTGGGACCCCCTACCCGAGATCCACCGGTTTTGACACCGACATTAGTGCTCTAATTGAGAGTTCCTTTGTGAGCAAGATGATATAGACACGTCGCCTTGTCATTAACAAAGAGGTCAGCTACATGATCGTTTTCATCCCCGGGCATATCTTTGCCTTCGGCAGCGTTCTACTGCATGTTGATTCCACCGGCCATCTAGGACGCGTGGAGAACTTCGCCCCCAATCAGGAGGTCAGAGTCGGAAACCTAGAGTTTTCCGTCGACTCTAGGGGTGACTTGTCACTGACCGGGCTCGCGGCTTCGCCTGTAGCCCCCGAGGGCTCTGAGGCCTTAACCTTGAGCCCCTTCTCCAGACATGCCGATGGGGTCACCCGTGGCGACGGTCCGATCTCTCATCCCGGTCTGACTATCCAACCATGCGATCGGACATATGTTCCTTCCGAACAATCTCCATGGGTGGACCTCATGGGTCTGAACCCCACGAGTTCCAAACAGCTGGATCAGACCTGGCCCCCAATGGTTGACGAGGCCTTGGAGCAGCTCTCGTCGATGAGAGTCACCAACGATCTAGTCTCGACCTCTGGCCTAGTTACAGTTCGGGCAGGGACAGATTTTTCGACCCACCCACCACCCACTTGATAGCCACCGTCGAAGACTTAACCGAGGTGTTGGACTATGTCTCCGAAGAGGAAGAATACATGGATGAAGAGGACCATGCTCCCACTCCCGTTAACACCGGGAATTGGACCACCACTTCTACGTATGACGTCTACATGGTGGATACTCCCGCTACCAATGGCGACAATACGCCTCACAATGACGGTGGTAAATTGGGCGATGCGCCATCAAGGCACTGGAAATCGCACAAGCGGTCCAAAACCAAAAAAGGAAGAAGAGCTATTATTAGCTGCGGGGATGGTAATTTCCCTGCCGATCATGACAATCCCGATGTCCCTGAGCACCCGTTTGAGGGTCCTGACGAACCTTAGGACCAAAACGACCCTGATACCGTCAGTGACCCTGAAGGCGACGATTACCTTCCCCCCGTCGAGGAGGAAGACATACCAGAAGCCGATTACTTGTACATTCCTGATAACCTCCAGGATCAGGAAGAAATCAGGCAGCGGCTCATAGTAACGGCTTGCAACCTAAAGGCCAAAGAGCGGCAACTCAAAGCCGAACATGCCGGCCTCACTGATCGATGGACGAAAGTCCTCTCGGTCGAGGAAATATACGACACTAGTCTGTCAAACCAGCCCAAGAGCTACCCTTAGAGAAGCCTGCTGCCACAATTCGACGATGAGCCCACTGACACTCTGTCTCCGCATCATACCCTGTATGACAATACGGACCGCCCTCCTTGTGGGCGTGATAGAAAGGCCAATGACATCGGTTATGTACCGGTGATGCCCCGAAGACGGGGTAAGGAGCCATTCGAACCCAATGACAGGTTCAATCTGCGCGACGACTTAGATCACAGAGCAGTCCGTACGAGATCCATCTACGGATCCAGAGATTACTCACTGGATAAACGGGGAGAGTATACACCATGGTTCGACCCAAACCATAGATCCCCAGAACATAACCGGCTCCATACAGACGCCGAGTACAGGCGGGACATAGGTCGGGTCAGAGGCGCCGCTCACCCACTGTGATTCACAGATGAAGTAATGCAGCATCAGTTCCCTGAAGGGTTTAAACCAATGAATATAGAACGGTATGACGGGACCACTGACCCAACTGCATGGATCGAGGACTTCCTCCGCCATATCCATATGGCATGAGGAGATGATCTCCATGCCATAAAATACCTACCTCTTAAGCTTAAGGGGCCAACTCGGCACTTTCAAACAGCCTCCCCGAAAACTCCATAGGATGCTAGGAAGACTTGGAAGACGCATTTCGCTCTAGCTTCCAGGGGACATATGTCTGCTCGCCAGACTCCTCAGACTTCAACAAACGTTGCCAAGAAGCCCGGCGAGTCTGCCCGGCAGTTCTGGAATTGGTTCTTGACTAAGAAGAACCAAATTGTCGATTGTCTAGATGCTGAGGCTATAGCCTCCTTCCGGCACAATATTCGGGATGAATGGCTGGCCCGCCAGCTAGGCGAGGACAAGCCTCGGACCATATCCGCCCTTACCTCCCTCATGACCCGCTTTTGCGCGGGCGAAGATAACTGGCTGGCAAGACGCAACCACAATTCTGAAGATCTTGTGGCACCTGAGGCCCAGGACGACAACTCCAAGCCGAAGCGCAATAAGAACAAACGCCGACACAATAACAACAACACCGATGACACGGCGGTTAATGCCGGATTTCGCAACTCCCGACCCGAGTAGTGGAAGAAGCCCCCTAAAGGCAATCGTGACGGACCCACTCAACTCGAAAAGATCATGGACAGGACTTGCCAAATCCATGGAACTTCGGAAAAGCCAGCCAATCACACACACCGCAACTGCTGGGTGTTTAAACAGTCCGACAAGATACAACCCGAAGACCAGGGAAAAAGCTCATGCAACGAGGATGAAGATGAGCCTTGGGGTCCAATGGGCGGTGGTCAGAAGAAATTCCCTCCCGAAGTCAAAATGGTGAATATGATATACGCCACCCACATACCTAAGAAGGAGAGGAAGCGGGCCCTTCGGGAGGTCTATGCTATGGAGCCCGTAGCTCCGAAGTATAACCCATGGTTAACATACCCGATCATCTTTGACCGGAGCAACCACCCGACCAGTATCCATCATGGGGGATTGACTGTCCTCGTCCTAGATCCCATTATAGATGGGTATCACCTCACTAAAGTCCTAATGCACGGAGGAAGTAGCCTCAATCTAATTTACTCAGACACGGTGAAAAAGATGGGTTTAGATCCGTCAAGGATCATACCCAGCAGCACTACCTTCAAGGGAGTGATCCCAGGTGTAGAGGGCCAATGTACGGGTTCTGTAACCCTAGAGATTGTGTTTGGCTCCCCCAATAACTTCCGCAGCGAGGACTTGATCTTCGACATTGTGCCCTTCCACAACGGCTATCACGCGCTGCTCGGCCGGATGGAGTTTGCTCGGTTCAACGCAGTCCTGCATTACGCATACCTCAAGCTGAAGATGCCGGGACCCAAGGGGGTCATTACTGTAAATGGCAATACAGAGCGGTCCCTTAGAAAAGAGGAACATGCCCTGGCACTGGTGGCCGAATTCAGCTGCAAAGACGACCGGCAAGCTTCGACATTCTTCGTAAAGGCACCAAAGGCTGGGAAGCGAGTTCGGATTCAGACCGAAAACTCTGACCCTGCTCCCTCCCCTCAATAGGGACTCGCCCCCTACCGCACAACCTCAGGCCCAACAAAGTACGTGCCGAGAAGGCACAACTTCGCTCTTAAGATTCCATGGGTAGCGGTGTGGAACTCACGATGGGTGTTCGGTCGTCCCGAACTGTTACCATCAACACGTCTTCGGACAAGATGCAGGAGCTCCTAGAAGAGCCTGCCCATGGCGTAAAGCTCGCCTTTAACACTACAACGTCTCAAGATTTTTGTTCGCAAGATCCGCCCGCACTAACAACCATCAAGGTGCATCTAAAAGCAGGAATCAACTAGCAACAGGGCATATCGAAGATGTCAGGTCACCAATGGAAGACCCCTGGTACAACAGCTCCTGTAGGACTTTATTTTTTTATCACATACCTGTAAACAGTTGCTTCGGCAATCCGAGTTATAAGAGTTGTTGAGGAAAGGTAAAATTGCATGGCGCACGTACGCCTCATTTGTCCTGTTTTTTTGGCACATACCTTTCTTTTCTCCCTCCCTCTTCTCGTGAACCTGTTCGGTATGACTCGAGTGTTGGGGAACGTCGCATGGGAAACAAAAAATTTCCTACGCACACGCAAACCTATCCATGGTGATGAGCATCTACGAGAGGGAGAGTGGATCTACATACCCTTGTAGATCGCTAAGCGGGAAGCGTTAAGAAACGCGGTTGGTGTAGTCGAACATCTTCGCGATCCAAATCGCCGAGCGTCCCGCGATCTCATCATGATCCGTCCCGCGATCCAATCACGATCCGTCCCGTGAACTCATCACGATCCGTCCCGCGATCTCATCACGATCCATCTCACGATCTTGATCATGATCTATCCCGCGAACTCATCACGATCCGTTCCGTGATCACATCACGAACCGTCTCGGGATCTCGATCACGGTCCTTCCGATCTAGCGCCGAACGGACGGCACCTCCGCGTTCAGCACACGTGCAGCTTGATGACGATCTCCACCGTCTTGATCCAGCAAGAGGAGGTGGAGAGGAGAGAGAGTTCGCCGGCAGCGTGACGGCGCTCCGGTGATGGTGGTGGAGCAATTCCGGCAGGGCTTCGCCTAAGCGCTGCAGAAAACCGATCTAGAGGAGAAACTATGCACCGGTGGAACGGGTAGCACGTGGCCGGAAATTCTGTCCAAAAACCACCCAATCCACTAGTATATATAGGAGGAGAGGAGAGGAGAGGCAGCCAAGGCCTTTGGGTCAGCCGAAATAGGAGGTGGGAGCAATCCTACTTCACCTCCAATCCTAGTTGGAGTAGGATTGCCTCCTATTGGCTGATTTTCCACTTTTTGCTTTAGGACTTTCTCTCCTGTGCCATGGGCCTTTGTGGCTGTTTTCCCAGCCCACTAAGGGCTGGTTATTATTCTCCCACAGCCCATGGACCTCTTGGGGTCGAAATACCCCTCCCGGAGGTCCCCCGGTACACTACCGGCACTCCCGGTACACTACCGATACTCCCGGTACACTACCGATGAGCCCGAAACTTTTCCGGAAACCAAACTGGGACTTCCTATATATGAATATTTACCTCTGGACCATTCCAGAGCTCCTCGTGACGTCTGGGATCTCATCCGGGACTCCGAACAACCTTCGGTCACCACCATACATAACTCTACACTACCGAAACGTCACCGAACCTTAAGTGTGCAGACCCTGCGGGTTTGAGAACTATGTAGACATGACCGAGACACCTCTACAGTCAATAACCAATGGCGGGACCTGGACGTCCACATTGGTTCCCACATATTCTACGAAGATCTTTATCGGTCGAACCTCTATGTCAAGGATTCAGTTAATCCCGTATAACGTTCCCTTTGTTCTTCGGTATGTTACTTGCCCGAGATTCGATCGTCGGTATCTCCATACCTAGTTCAACCTCGTTACCGGCAAGTCTCTTTACTCGTTCCATAATACAAGATCCCGCAACTAACAATTAGTCACATTGCTTGCAAGGCTCATTGTGATGTTGTATTACCGAGTGGGCCCTGAGATACCTCTCCGTCACACGGAGTAACAAATCCCAGTCTCGATCCATGCCAACTCAACAGACACCATCGGAGATACCTGTAGAGCACCTTTATAGTCACCCAGTTACGTTGCGACGTTTGATACACACAAGGCACTCCTCCGATATCCGTGAGTTGCATGATCTCATGGTCATAGGAACATATACTTGACATGCAGAAAACAGTAGCAATAAACTGACACGATCATATGCTATGTTTGTAGTTTGGGTCTTATCCATCACATCATTCTCCTAATGATGTGATCCCGGTATCAAATGACATCTCATGTCCATGTCTAGGAAACCTTAACCATCCTTTGATCAATGAGCTAGTCCATTAGAGGCATACTAGGGACATGGTTTTGTCTATGTATCCATACATGCATTTAAGTCTCCGATCAATACAATTATAGCATGGATAATAAACGATTATCATGAACAAGGAAATATGATAATAACTAATTTATTATTGCCTCTAGGGCATATTTCCAACATCGAGGTCACCGGCTAATAGACCGAGGGCTCGCTTTCAATCAAAATTGCCTTAACCATTGTGTGTTCAGCGTCTTGGCGTTCGCTTTATATGCATCAGTTCCGAACTATGTCTTTGGTCATTACGTTGGGTTGCCCGACTCCTGTGCTTGCCCCTTTATGTTCCGCTCGTTCGGCTAAAAGGGCAAAGGGAGCACCCCTGCGATTATGCTTTCGATAGTCTGTCAAGCACCTCAGGGGAGAAAGCCGAAAATGGACTATCATAGTATGCACGAACCGATCTGTGAACCCCAAGCTAGAAGTATTACACTTCAACCTTCGTAAGCGGTTATTCCGTGTTTCACGAGGAACTTGCCCTTTGTGCAAATATCATGATGTCGGATTCGGCCCTGGTTCGTCCGAACATCGCAAATACTCTGGTGGCTAATCGTACGCTTCCCACAGTCCTTTTCACGCCCCTTTGGTTAAGTGAAAGAAATAAAGCATAATAGTCCGATTGCCTAGTCTGTCGCACTAAAACCGCCTTCGGGTTCCGATAATACGGCTAAGGGATGCAGTGCACTAGCATAGACACCCCATGTAGTATCTACCTGGGGGCTGAAGCCGACGACTCACATCTTTCAGTATTAAGCAACCATACAGGAGTTATAAAGGAAGGCAAAACTATATAAGAGCGGATACTAATATCAGAAAAAGTTATCACAATGTCTTCAGACACATTACAACCTCACTCAAAAAAATTCTCGGCCGAACACTCCGACGCGATGACCCGCACACTCTTCATAACTCCATTGAAGTAAAGCTCAGGGCGTCGATGTGACTTTCTTGGGTGGCGGCGGGTCAGTGGCGACCTTCATCGATTGAGCCCCGTCCAGTGCACTTTGGCCTTGGCAAGGGCCATCCGGAATCCTTTGATGCAGGAGGAGCGCTTGACGGTGTCGAGATGGGGCATAGCATCAATCAGTCATTGCACCAAGCCGAAGTAGCTACCTGGGAGTTGCTCGCTAGGCCATTAGCAAATGCAGAGGTCCTTGATGGCCGGCTCCGCCATCCGGTGCATCTTCAGCAGCTATTTTAGCTGCTCGACCAGAAGAGGAGGACGCTCGGGGGCTCCAAACTGCGCCTAGAACATTCGAGCTTCGTCTTCCTCTCCCCGTGTGGCAAGCAGCTGATTGGCATCCACCATGCTCTTTTGGAGATCGACGGCCGCGCCTGAGGATCGCCACACCCGGGTCAGGAATTCGAATTTGATATTCCCGAATATGCACTTTAGGGAGTACGGCTTACCATCGGCTATCTCCTTGGCCTGCCGAACTTGTTCCTCGAAGAATCGTATGTCCATCCGCTCCTTCTAGAGATCGGACCTCAGGGAGGACAGTTCGGCCGAGACCACCTTGTTCTTTTGCTCCAAGGACTCGCACTTATTGCTAGCGTCCTTGAGTTCATCCTGTATCTCTGCCACACGAGCCTGGTATTTATCACTGGTGGCTCGTAGGGCAGAGAGAGCGGTGGCCGCTTCTTTGGCCGCCGCCTTCTCCATGGCCGCTTCATCTTTGGCACGTTGAAGCTCGGCCTTGAGATTTTCGATCTCTTTTGACGAGGCTGTAACACTGTAAAACCCTATATAAAAGGAATCTGCATAGACAGAATTTGGGGGTGAATATTAAGATTTAATTCGAACTTACCCTGTGCCTCGTCGAACCTCTTGTTGAGGGCTTCCACCTTATCCTCGGAGTGCTTGAGCTTCTGATTTAGCTCGTCTAGCTCGGTGCCGTTAATGGTCGCCACCGATGGCGAGGCCTACACCACATATAATACATACATCACATCGGCACTTACTTGTAAAACTATAGAAATGACCCCTAGGTGAGTTTGCTCACCTCACCTAGGGCTTGAGGGCTGCCATGTATACAATGCGACTAAATTAAATCTTAGCAAAAATGATGGGCGACTTACTTGAAAGCTTGCAAGGAAACATTTCAAGGCCTCCTTCAGTCCGTTGTCAACGGACTGGACGCTTTGTATTACCTGAGCCTTCCCCATGACCAACCACCGGTTGGTCGGCTGTGCTGGGGATGATCGGATTTCCCGATCACCCATCGGGGATTGGATCGATGCCTCCGGAGGCACCACGGGTTCTGGAGACGTCCTTGGAGGGGACTGATTGCCCTTCCATCCAGCCTCTTTGGTGTCTGGGCTGGGATCGTCCCCTGATCTTTTGTGGCTGAAGCGTTAGCCTTGGCCACGGTGATATCTGCCTTGCCCCCTGTGTCCGCCTCCATTCGAGTATGCTAGTTTGACACCACCACGACATCCTTTGTAGCGCCGGGAGTGGTGGGGTGCGAGGCATCCCCGCTCTCCGCTAGTTCGGCGGGCGGGGTCTCCCCATCTGATACCACCTCGATGGGAATGACGCATGTGGGGCTATAGGACCAATAGCCTGCATGTAAGCTATCACACCATGTGTCTTGTTTCACTTATTATACTTGGATTTATAAAATTTGGAACCAATTAAAACTTTTTCAATGCTTGTGCTTGTTTGAATTGTTGCTTGGTTGGTTGTTGATTGTGGTATGTGGCACTCTTAAATTCTATCCCTCTTCATATTCATCTTCCTTGACCCAAACCTCTTGCCCAATGATCATGCCATGTGAATAGTGCCCAAAACTATTTTTATCAAATTTTATTTTGACCAAAAAGGATTTTTTCAAATTAGGTTTTCAAAAACCCCTGAATTGAGGATTGCACTGCAAATCCTCAAATTGGGTGGATCCTTCTTCCCCAAAGGCTTTACTTCAAACCTACTACATATAAGACTTTCCAAAACCACCAAATATTAATTTTAAAGATTATTTTAATATTTTATTTAAAGGATTTTTCTTAAGACTAGAAATGATTTTTCATAGGGACAATTTATTTAAATGCTTTCAAAATATTTGAAAAACTATAGGGAAACTCAGTGGACATATATTTTCCATATATATGAGTTTCAACACATGGGCATGATCAAATCATGGGCAAAACACCTGAAAACCCTTTCTGTTCAAATCAAGATTTTGGAATATTTCTATAAGAAATATTCCCAATAAATTCCAGGAAAATTTTAGAAAGTCAACACTATAATAGGTGATGGTCTTGCAAAGTTTCATCTCAATCCAAGTTGATTTGGTTTATCAAACCATCCCAAAACCCCTTCTGTCCAGATTCAAATTTGAACAACTTTACATTGTGAATTTTCGCCCCTTGACCCCAAACTTTGTGGACATGCTCTAATCACCAAATAGTGATGCTACACTAAGTGGTGCATCAAGGGTAATAGCTTAGCATAACTAGATCTACAGAAACCTGATTTTGTTAGTTTCTAGGGTTCACAAAGCTTCCATTGTCAACTTTGCTCATTTGAGCTCAAACTTGGTGATCCAGCTTATTTCTAACCACCATTTGATCCTATAAAATCTCATGGAAAGAAAGGTCCATTTGCTTCCCCTAAACCCCATCAAACACCTTCTGGTCATTTAAAAAACCTGTTGTTTTCACCACTTTCACTCTCCCCCTTGCTTTCAAATTTTTACCACAACCTCTCAGGGTTACTAGCTACCTCCAGTAATTATTGTGTGCCCTCAGCTCAATTATAGATGGGGTAAAACCCCCCATTTTTACCTTTGTTTCACCATGATAGGAGCTTCCTCCCTCCCATTTCTTTTCTCCCTAGCTCCATAGCATCCAAGGGGCATCTCCAGACCCCCAGGAGCTACTGGACAAACTAGGACACCCCAGAGCGCGCGGACAAGGGCCATGTTGGCCATTTCGGCACTCTGGAGTGCGCTATAAAAAGGATGCCGCCCGAACCCTCCTATCTCCTTATCCCTCCATCACGCGTGCCCGACGCCACCCGCTTCGGCCACTCCTCGCTCGAGCCGCGGGGCCCTCTCTCAGCTCGCCTCGCTCCCCCTTTCGCCCCTCAGCTTCGTACTCCTCCCCCACGAACACCGCACAAAGGACCTGGGGCCCTCCCGTGGCCACCAGAGCTTCTCCGACGGCCGCCCGTGAGCTCGGTTTATGGTGAGCCCCGACCCCCTATAAAAAGGACCTCCCCGAGCCCCGCTCTCCTCTCCGGACCCCTCCCCATCCTTCCACTCACCCTCCAGAGGCCCAACTCAACCTCCCCGTGCTTAAGCACTCGGGATCAATCGGAGGTCGCCGCGGCATCGCCACCGTCGATCTCCTGGTAGCGACCTCCTCCGGCCCTCCATCTTCTCCAGCTAGTCCTCCCTCGCCGCACTAACACGAATCCCCCTTGTTTCCGTCCTCCTTGCAGTTCGTGTCGGCCCCGACGACCCCCTCTTGAAGCTTCTCCGCCGCGGCTCTCTCACCGCCGGCGACTCCGGCCACCTTCGGTGCCCCCTCCACCTCCAAGGGACCGGTGGCTCAGCCCCAAGCCCATCCCTGCTCTCGCCTACCTTCGCCGTGTCCCGCGCTGCCACCGGTGAGCTCTCCCCCTTCCTGGCCCGAGGTGGGAGAACGATCCGACAAGGGGTCCCATCTATCGGCCTCTCACCTCTCCCCTCCCGCGCTCTCTCTCGCTGGCCACTGGGCCCTGCATGTCACGTTTGAATCCTGACGCATCCGAGGGCACCAGCGCGCCTGGCCTGGTTGGCCTGGGCCGGCCCAGCAGTTGGATGCCTCTGGCCCAGGGCATAGTACCTTTCGCTTTTTCTTTTTCTCCCCTGCTTCCAAAAATTCCACAGGTCTAAAAATAAATCCTATAACCATAATTTTTCCACCCAAATTCTTGAAATAATCCATAGAATTTAATAGTGCCTTTTGTATAAATTTTTGAAAAACTTTCATGCACTGTTTTATTTTAAAACCTATATTTAGGCATCTTTTGCCTGTGTTAAATAGTTTTTAAAAATGATTTTCATAACAAAATATTAAACAAATATTTTTAGTATAGTTTATAGTATTTATCAGAGTAGCGTAGCATTTTTAATTTTTGCTTGTGTGCTCTGTTTTTTGTGATGCTTATTTTTATCGCTTTTATTCGCGACGACAGATTGCCCTATTGACGAGGGAGTTGGACCAGAGGACCTTGAAGACCCCGAAGACTTTTTTGAGCCAGGCAAGCAGCCCTTTGACCATGTTAAGAAACTTTTTCATGCATGACATAAAGCACTTGTTGTTTCGATTATTGGTCATGAGGGGGTGCTCCCCCTTCGGTGGGTTGCCTCCGATACTTTTACCATTCACACTTGCATTGTGCATGACCCTATCACCTTATGAGGGTTATGCGGGTGGGTGTAGATAGGATGCTAATACATGCTATGCAAGTGGGACGGGATTTATGCATAGTAATGGAAAGGAAGAAATGGTTTCAAAGACTTTTCGAAAACCCCGTCGGGTGCCACTAATGCCCGAGGGAGATGATGATGATTTGGGTGACCACTTGAGAAAGAAGTGGTGTATCGGAGCAAGTGGGTGTGTGTGGTTTTTGAAAACATATTGGTGTAAGTTGCGACCATTATTCCAAACTTACATGTATGACCACGATACCCCTTATGGGACGAGGCTCTATTGAGTACTTTGGTGGGTACTGGCAAGGAGCCCGCATTACTAGTGGCAGGAGTGGCGTGGTCACTCCCGATACAGGGTCGTGTCGGTATGGATGATCACGCTGTCTTCACGGGCACCGGGCACACCATTGGTCCCTGCATGGATGCTATGAGTGATGTACATCATGTGGGCTGGGTACCAAACGAGTGGACTCTTTGTTTAGTATCGCCAGGGGAAAGGCATTGTTTGGGTGCTTACCTCGGGTATGTGACGTACCGCGTGTCGTGGTTGACACGGAAGTTTCTTGAGTCTTGTGGGTAAAGTGTGCAACCTCTGCAGAGTGTAAAACTATTCGAATAGCCGTGTCCATGGGCAAGGACAGTTGGATGACCGCTCTTGTGCTATGTCCAAATGTTTTCACAAACTAGTGTGTGTGTGTTGGAGACAAAATGGTACTTGAGCTAAGCCCGATGACTTAGCATGATGAATGATCATGAGATGTTCAACCCCTGTTTATGATGATATCTGTAACTTGTTCATATGGATATCTGCCAACTGTAGACGCATGCTTACCTAGTTACTTGATCATGTCATTGCATTAAAAATTGGCTTTCCGTAAGAGTCTTCTTAGTGCTATATCATGCATCATTATTATTTGTTCCAAAACTTGGGTTGCTTGCGAGTACATTCAAAGTACTCATTGGCTTGCCACTGTTTATTTAATTGGCCAGGCATGGAAGAACAGGAGTATGTTGAAGAGTTCGTTGGTGACGAACATGCAAACTAGGACGCTTCCCAGTCAGCATGCCTGTAGGTTAAGGCAGATGGCATGGGTTCACGCTTTCGATCAAGATTTCCGTTGCTTGTTCTATTTAAGTGTTTGGCCATGGGAGCCCTATCTATGTAAGACTAGACATTCATGGTATTTATTTGTGTAAGACACTAAATGAGGATGTAAGACTCTTGTTATTCACCTTTTGTGTGTTTAGTGAGCATTGATCTCTGGGATCATTGTACACGTGCATTCGGTGAACACAACTTATGAGTTGGGGTCCCCACAGAGCTGGCATCAGAGCCATCCTGACTGTAGGAAGCCCTTAGTTAGCATGGACGTTAGTCAGGATAAAACCATTTTCAAAACTACACCTAGAACCTATACTTAGAAATTCTATACTATTTACCTCTTCTATTATTCACACAACACCTTCCTGACTCTCCTTCCTTCAAACCTTTGTAGACGGCTGTCATACTCGAAGCCTTCCTGACATGTTGCTTCCCCTTACTCCTTGGGGAAAGCTTGGAGAAGTGCCAGTTTCGTCAATCACCCGTTTTCCTCTACCACGAGCACTAGGTCGATGCTGTCACGAAGGAGTACCACGTGGATGTGGTCGTGAAGGCAAACGACTCCCTGACTAGTTGGTTCTTTGAAGGACCACGGATGGAGACCATGATACTCTTAGGGTGTGTTTGGTTGAGGGATCAACTTTCATGGAATGGAATGGTTCCATTCCAGAGGAACGGGTCCGTTCCATTCCTGTGTTTGGTAGCAGCAAAGGAGTAGAACGGGTTGGTTCCATTCCGGTGTTTGGTCAGAAGCACGTAGTAAAAAATGGAATGACATAAAATTTAAAATTTTGGCAGCATTTCATTTGTAATTTGAAGAAAGACAACATAACAATATATTATATTGATAAGCTTATAACACATAAATAACAGCACATATAACATATTTTTCAATAAGGTGCACATACAACCATATTGTTCACAGACGAAATTTCCAAAAGCATCAAAGTGCAATAGTCATACATGTAAGCCACATATTGCAAATATGTACTAGACAAAAACAATTTGAGCAATAATATGTACTGGACATCAGCATATATGGCTCTGCTTCACACTTCTGCGGTGTCGGACTAGCGCCTGGACCCTGCCTTCTTCCCCTTCTAACCTGAAGATTGAACGAGGGAGGGAGGAGACGAGGCAGTCCTAGGGAGAGCTGTTTAGAAGTGCAACACAGAGGAAGAGGGTCAGCGACGCTTGATGTGCAGTGACCGGTCGCGCAACTGATGGAGGCCGGCGGCGACGCAGATGCAGGGAGCGGCAGCACAACTGGTGAAGGAGGCGGCGACGCAGCAGATGCAGGGGGTGGCAGCACAGCAGAAGGGCCCCCTCGGCATAGCAGATGGAGGGAGGGATCGGGCCGGTGGCGCAGCTGATGGAGGGAGGGATCCGACCGCCGGCGCAGCAGATGGGGGCCGCCGGCGCAGCTGATGGAGGGAAGGATCCGGCCGGCAACGCAGCAGAAGGTGGCCGGCGGCGAGGTAAAGGGAAGGAGGAAGAGGGCCGACGGATCACCTACGCGGGAGGGAGGAGGAGGTCGAGCGGCTGGGAGGAGTCATTCCACATGATTCCCTCGATTTGAAGGTATCGGCAGGTTCCGCATCTGAGGGGTATATTCGATGCACGGGGACGAGTGGGTTCTCTTTCATTTGCTCTACCAAACGCTGGAACGAGGCCTAGTCACGGGTCTGACCCATGCCATTCCGGCCCGTGACTGCAACCAAACACACCCTTAGTCGAGTCAGGTGCATGCAAGGCACTCCTACACCTTCGAGACATCATTCTAGAGATGGCTGACGAGCTGGCAACTCGCTACCTTCCCTTCTGGAAGGATGATCTTGGCGAGAGTTGGACGCTGATTCCATCCATGGAGGATGGCACACCACTTAGGTTCCAGACCTACTTCAGCCTCCCCGCCAATAGTCTGGTTCACCACTTGATTAAGGAGTCCGTGAAGCTCCGCGAGGAACTTCACCGCACCCGAGAGCTACTTCGGCAAGCCAAGACGAAGCCAGACAAGATCAAGAAGGATGGAGCCCCTGAGGGACAAGCAGCTATCGCTTACAGAGGAGGAGTACCCCCAGCTAGTGATGCACCCACACGTCGTCATCGCATGAGTGTGAAGGAGTACCGTGAGCTCTTCACCGAACCGCCAACAAAGCGTCGTCGGGATGGACCTCCTCGTTCCCCGACCCCTTCGACCGGGAATGATGCCTGTTCGGATGACGTACAGGAGGAAGACCCAGAGGAGCATGACTACGAGACCGAGCACTCCACCACCTGAGTCCGAGAACCCCTAGGGTAGGATCAGTCATGTATCCCTCATGCGAAGTCGAGTCCGTGTAATGGTTCATATGAAACCATGTGTGCTTGTTGTTTGTTTTGTTGTTTGTGCTCCGATGCAAGTCGCGCTTTTGCCTTAGGCAACATCTAAACGACTCCATCGTCTGTCTTAATATATGTTGGTCTTTCGACCTTTGTTTTACCACACTTGCACTCGACCGCCCCCCTTAGGCGCGCTCTTTCGTTGTTGCTTTTCCTCTCATCTATCCCAGTTGTTTGACTTGGCTGCTCCAAACAGGATGGTGACTGCTACCCGCAACAGCTCCTTCGCCAACCCTGAAGCTGGCGACTCAAGCCAGCAACAGGGAGCCGGTGGGGCTGCTCACACTGGAGGACACCAGGAGCAGCCACAAGGCGACATTCCCCTGCCACCACCTCCACCGTAGAACATGACCATAGCTCAGTTTCTCCAAGTTCTCCGGGAGGTACGCCAAGTCAGCAATGCTGCTATCTAGCAGATGGCTCAGGCCCTTGTGAACAACCAGCAACAAGGCAGGAACGACAATGGCCCTCCACTCTATCTGAGTTCATGAGGAATTCGCCCCAACCTTCACCGAGACTGCTGAACCATTGGATGCTGATGACTGGATCCGCACCATCAAGGACCTCCTTGCACTGGTCAATTCCAATGAGGACCATGAGAAGGTGCTTTATGCCTCTCACTGCCTCGGAGGTACCGCCCGAGCTTGGTGGGATGGATTCAAGGTCATGCAAGGTGAGCGTGTGATCACTTGGAATGACTTCAAGGAAGGATTCCGCACCACCCACATTCCTTCTGGGATCATGGCTATCAAGAAGAGAGAGTTCCGAGCGCTGAAGCAAGGAAGTGGCTCTATCAAGGAGTACCTCCAGAAATTCAACCTGCTGTCAAGGTATGCACCTGAAGATGTCAACATAGAAGCTGCCAAGAAGGAACGCTTCTTGGAAGGACTTCAACAGACCCTGCAGTATCAGCTCATCGTTTGCGGCTGTCGTACCTTCTTCGACCTAGTGAACAAGGCCCTCATGCTAGAATACAAGCGTCATGCCATAGACGACACTCGCAAGCACACGATGATCAGCAAGGGTAGCTCCAGCCAAGATGACTTATCAGCCACTGCAGGTTAGACCTCCTGGGCCTCGTCCGAGCTACCAGCCTTAGCAGTATGCCAATCCCAGGCCAGCTTACAACAACAACCCCAATAAAAACAACGTTGGTAGAAACTATAACAACCCTGGGCACGTCGCTTGCTCTGGATGTGGTCAGCCAGGACACATCTCTAGGCTGTGTCCCAACAAGAAGCCAGATGCACCGTGCCCCAATGCGCCAAACAAGGGGTCAAGGCCATGGAGCACCCCCAAGGAACCCCGCTCCCCGCAACCAGCCCAACAATGGCAAGGGTCGTGTGAATCACGTCACCGCGGAGGAAGCCCAGCAAGACCCAGACGTCATACTGGGTACGTTCCTCGTCAACTCAACCCCAACAACATTATTGTTTGATTGTGGAGCTTCACATTCTTTTGTCACCCAAAAGTTTCACTAGAGAGTGGCATGAAGCCTACATCCCTGGGTAGTCGTATGTTGATACAAACCCCGGGATCAGTTATGAAGTCTGGGATAGGTTGAAGGGAGTTGAGATTAACATCAACGGGGTAGATTTCCTAGCAGACCTTATCATCCTGAAGTCAGAAGGCTTGGATGTGATCCTAGGCATGGACTGGTTAACCAAGCACCAAGGCTTGTTAGACTGTGCCAAGAGGATTGTCACCATGATTAATAGCCAAGGAGTGGAAGTCAAGTATGTTCCCAACCCTGCCTCCACTCAAGCCCCTCAGGCTAACTGTTTATTGGGAGTTGAGTTGGATCAAGTACCAGTGGTATGTGAATACCCGGATGTGTTTCCTGATGAGCTGTCCGGAATGCCTCCTGACCGCGACATTGAGTTCATCATTGAGCTTATGCCCGGGTCAAGGCCCATCTATAAGAAGGCCTATAGGATGGGATCCGAAGAGTTGGCTGAATTGAAGAAGCAACTAGCAGAGCAGCTCAGAAAAGGGTTCATTCACCCAAGTGCCTCTCCTTGGGGATCACCTGTTCTATTTGTGTGAAAGAGGGACGGAACTATCAAACTCTGTGTCGATTACTGTTCTCTCAATGAAGTCACAGTAAAGAACAAGTACCCACTCCCCAAGATTGAAGACCTGTTTTATCAGTTGAATGGAGCCAAGGTGTTCTCCATGATCGACCTCAGGTCTGGGTACTATCAGCCGAAGATAAGACCCCAAGACATTCCAAAGACGACATTTGTAACCCGGTATGGTCTGTATGAGTACACGTTCATGTCATTTGGGCTAACCAATGCCCCTGCCTACTTCATGTATCTCATGAATAAAGTCTTCATGGAGTACTTGGACAAGTTTGTTGTTGTCTTCATTGATGACATACTCGTTTTCTCCAAGTCTGAAGAAGAAAATTAGGAACACTTGAGATTGGTCCTAGAGAAGCTTCGTGAGCACCAGCTTTATGCCAAGTTCAGCAAGTGTGAATTCTGGCTGCATAAAGTTGGATTCTTGGGTCATGTGTTGACTGCAGAAGAATTATCAGTGGATCCTGCCAAGATTGAAGCCATGACTTAATGGCAAACCCCTACCACTCTGAAGGAAGTCAGGAGCTTCCTCGGACTCGTGGGATATTACTATTGGAAATGTGCCCTAGAGGCAATAATAAATTAGTTATTATCATATTTCCTTATTCATGATAATCGTTTATTATCCATGCTATAATTGTATTGATCGGAGACTTAAATGCATGTGTGGATACATAGACAAAACCATGTCCCTAGTATGCCTCTAATGGACTAGCTCGTTGATCAAAGGATGGTTAAGGTTTCCTAGCCATGGACATGAGATGTCATTTGATAATGGGGTCACATCATTAGGAGAATGATGTGATGGATAAGACCCAAACTACAAACATAGCATATGATCGTGTCAGTTTATTGCTACTGTTTTCTGCATGTCAAGTATATGTTCCTATGACCATGAGATCATGCAACTCACGGATATCGGAGGAGTGCCTTGTGTGTATCAAATGTCGCAACGTAACTGGGTGACTATAAAGGTTCTCTAAAGGTATCTTCGATGGTGTCTGTTGAGTTGGCATGGATCGAGACTGGGATTTGTTACTCCGTGTAACGGAGAGGTATCTCGGGGCCCATTCGGTAATGCAACATCACAATAAGCCTTGCAAGCAATGTGACTAATTGTTAGTTGCGGGATCTTGTATTACGGAACGAGTAAAGAGACTTGCCGGTAACGAGGTTGAACTAGGTATGGAGATACCGACGATCGAATCTCGGGCAAGTAACATACCGAAGAACAAAGGGAACGATATACGGGATTAACTGAATCCTTGACATAGAGGTTCGACCGATAAAGATCTTCGTAGAATATGTAGGAACCAATGTGGACGTCCAGGTCCCTCCATTGGTTATTGACCGTAGAGGTGTCTCGGTCATGTCTACATAGTTCTCGAACCCGCGGCGTCTGCACACTTAAGGTTCGGTGACGTTTCGATAGTGTAGAGTTATGTATGGTGGTGACCGAAGGTTGTTCGGAGTCCCGGATGAGATCCCGGACGTCATGAGGAGCTCCGGAATGGTCCGGAGGTAAAGATTCATATATAGGAAGTCCCAGTTTGGTTTCCGGAAAAGTTTCGGGCTCATCGGTAGTGTACCGGGAGTATCGGTATTGTACCGGGAGTGCCGGTAGTGTACCGGAGGACCTCCAGGAGGGGTATTTCGATCCCAAGAGGTCCATGGGCTGTGGGAGAATAATAACCAGCCCTTAGTGGGCTGGGAAAACAGCCACAAAGGCCCATGGCGCAGGAGAGAAAGTCCTAAAGCAAAAAGTGGAAAATCAGCCAATAGGAGGCAATCCTACTCCAACTAGGATTGGAGGTGAAGTAGGATTGCTCCCACCTCCTATTTCGGCCGACCCAAAGGCCTTGGCTGCCTCTCCTCTCCTCTCCTCCTATATATACTAGTGGATTGGGTGGTTTTTGGACAGAATTTCCGGCCACGTGCTACCCGTTTCACCGGTGCACAGTTTCTCCTCTAGATCGGTTTTCCGCAGCGCTTAGGCGAAGCCCTGCCGAAATCACTCCACCACCATCACCGGAGCGCCGTCATGCTGCCGGTGAACTCTCTCTCCTCTCCACCTCCTCTCGCTGGATCGAGACGGTGGAGATCGTCATCAAGCTGCACGTGTGCTGAAAGCGGAGGTGCCGTCCGTTCGGCGCTAGATCGGAAGGACCGTGATCGAGATCGCGAGACAGTTCGCGATGAGATCGCGGAACGGATCGTGATGAGTTCGCGGGACAGATCGTGATCAAGATCGTGAGACGGATCATGATGAGATCGCGGGACGGATCGTGATGAGTTCACGGGACGGATCGTGATTGGATCGCGGGACGGATCGTGATGAGATCGTGGGACGCTCGGCGATTTGGATCGCGAAGATGTTCGACTACACCAACCGCGTTTCTTAACGCTTCCCGCTTAGCGATCTACAAGGGTATGTAGATCCACTCTCCCTCTCGTAGATGCTCATCACCATGGATAGGTTTGCGTGTGCGTAGGAAATTTTTTGTTTCCCATGCGACGTTCCCCAACAGTGGCATCATGAGCTAGGTTGATGGTTCGATGAGATCTCGAGTAGAACACAAAAGGTTTGTGGGCGTTGATGCTTAGATTGCTTCCTCCCTTGGTCGTATTTTGGTTCAGCGGGATTGTGAGATGAAGCGGCCCGGACCAACATTACTCGTACGCTTATGAGAGACCGGTTCCCTCGACGCAACTTGTTGCCTAGATGGCTTGCGGGTGACAGTTTCTCTCACTTTAGTTGGATCGGATTCGACAAAGGCGGTCCTTGAGAAGGTTGAAAAGCAAACTAGTGTATCACTGTTGTGGTTTATGCGTAGGTGAGAATCGTTCTTGCTAGATACCCATAGCAGCCACGTAAAATATGCAACAAAAATTAGAGGACGTCTAACTTGTTTTTGTAGGGTATGTTGTGATGTGATATGGCCAATTACATGATGAGATATATGTGATGTATGAGATGATCATGTGATGTATAGATTATCACGACTTGCATGTCGATGAGTACGGCAACCGGCAGGAGCCATAGGGTTGTCTTTAATTATTGTATGACCTGCGTGTCAATCATTAAGCGCTATGTAATGCTTTACTTTATCGCTACGGTAGCAATAGTAGTAGAAGCATGCAGGGCGTGACAACCCCAATGGCAACACATTGATGGAGATCAAGATGATGGAGATCATGGTGTTGTGCCGGTGACGATGGAGATCATGCCGGTGTTTCGAAGATGGAGATCTTAAACACAAGTTCATGGCCATATCATGTCACTTATGAATTGCATGAGATGTTAATCCTTTTATGCACCTTGTTTTGCTTAGTACGGCGGTAGCATTGTAAGGTGATCCCTCCCTTGAATTTCAAGATGAACTGTGTTCTCCCCGAGTGTGCACCGTTGCGAAAGTTCGTCGTGTTGAGACACCACGTGATGATCGGGTGTGATAGACTCTACGTTCACATACAATGGGTGCAAGCCAGATTTGCACGCGCAGAACACTCGGGTTAAACTTGATGAGCCTAGCATGTACAGACATGGCCTCGGAACACGAGAGACCGAAAGGTCGAACATGAGTCATATAGTAGATATGATCAACATAATGATGTTCACCATTGCAGCCACCTCAACTCACGTGATGATCGGACTTGAGTTGGTGAATTTGGATCATGTATCACTCGAATGATCGGAGGGATGTAAATTTGAGTGGGAGTTCTTAAGTAATATGATTAATTGAACTCATTATCATGAACATAGTCAAAGTGTCTTTGCAAATTATGTTGTAGATTACTAGCTCGCGCTGTAGCTCCCTTGTATTTTTATATGTTCCTAGAGAAATAGAATTGAAAGATGTTGGTAGCAAAATAGCGGACTGGGTCCGTGATCTAAGGATTGTCCTCATTGCTGCACAGAAGGCTTATGTCCTTAATGCACTGCTCGGTGCGCCACCTCCTCTAGCGTCGTCTATAGATGTTGTGAACATCTAACAGGCACGTTTCGATGACTACTTGATAGTTTAGTGTGTCATGCATTACGGCTTAGAATTGAGGCTCCAAAACGTTTTGAACGTCACGGAACATATGAGAATGTTCCAGGGGCAGAGATTGTGATCTCAGGCTCGTGCCTTTGTTGCGAGATATGAGATCTCCAACAAGATTCTTTGCTTGTAAGATGAAGGAGAATAGCTCAATCGTTGAGCATGTACTCAGATTGTCTGGGTACTACAATCGCTTGAATCAAGTGGGATTTGATCTTCCAGATAAGATAGTGATTGATATAGTTCTCCAAGTCACTGTCACTAAAGCTACTAGAACTTAGTGATGAACTATAATACACCAGGGATAGAAGTATTGATCCCTGAGCTGTTCGCGATGTTTGACACCGCGAAGGTAGAAATCAAGAAGGAGCGTCAAGTGTTGATGGTTAATCAAACCACTATTTTCGAAAAGGGCAAGAGCAAGGAGGGAAACTTCATGGATAGCGAGTCAGTTGCTGCTCCAGTGAAGCAACCCAAAGTTGAACTCAAACCCGAGACTAAGTGCTTCTATTATGAGGTGAGAGGTCGCTGAAGCGGAACAACCCTAGATACTTGGCAGATAAGAAGGCTGGCAACATCGACAGAAGTATATTTGATATACGAGTTATTGATGTGTACCTTGCTAGTACTCCTAGTAGCACCTGGGTATTGGATACCGGTTCGGTTGCTAAATGTTAGTAACTCGAAATAAAAGCTACGGAATAAACGGAGAACTAGCTAAGGGTGAGGTGACGATGTGTGTTGGAAATGTTTCCCAGGTTGATGTGATCAACATCGCACGCTCTCTCTACCTTCAAGATTAGTGACGAACCTAAATAAATGTTATTTGGTGTTTTGCGTTGAGCATGAACATGATTAGATCATGTTTGTTGCAATACGGTTATTCATTTAAGTCACAGAATAATAGTTATTCTGGTTACATGAATAATACCTTCAATGGTCATGCACCCAGTGAGAATGGTTTGTTGAAATCTTGATCGTAGTAGTACACATGTTCATAACATTGATGTCAAAAGATACAAAGTTAATAATGATAGTACCACATACTTGTGGCACTGCCGCTAAATGTCATATTGGTATAAAGCGCATGTAGAAACTCCATGCTGATGGATATTTGGACTCATCGATTTCGAATCGGTTGAGACATGCGAACCATGCCTCTTGGGCAAGATGACTAAAGGACCCCGTTGGATGGAGCGGGCAAGTGATTCATTGGAAATGATACATGTTGATGTATGCAATCTAGTGAGTCTTGTAGCGTGCAGTGGATATCGTTATTTTCTTACCTTCACTGATGATTTGAGTAGATATAGTGTATATTTACTTAATGAAACACAAGTCTGAATCGTTTGAAAGGTTCAAGCAAATTCAGAGTGAAGTTTAAAGATCATCGTGACAAGAAGATAAAAATGACCGCGATATGATCGTGGAGGTGAATATCTGAGTTACGAGTTTGGCATACAACTTAAGACAATGTGAAATTTGTTTCACAACTAACGCCACCTGGAACACCATGGTGTGATGGTGTGTCCGAACATCATAGTCATGCTCTATTGATATAGTGCATACTGTGATGTCTCTTATCGTTTTACTACTATAATTTTTGGGGTTATGCATTAGAGACAACTACATTCACTTTAAATAGGGCATCATCTAAATCCGTTGAGATGACACCGTGTGAATTATGGTTTGATAGAAACCTAAGCTGTCATTTCTTAATGTTTGGGGCTGCGATGCTTGTGTGGAAAATGTTTTCACATAATAAGCTAGAACCCAAAGCGGACAAATGTATCTTCATAGAATACCCTAAGAACACATGGGTATGCCTTCTATCTCAGATCCGAGTGCAAAGTGTGTGTTGCTAGAACTGGGTCCTTTCTCGAGAAAAAGTTTCTCTCTAAAGAATTGAGTGGGAGGAAGATAGAACTTGATGAGGTTGTTAAACCTTTGTTCAACCAGAGAGTAGCGCAGCGCAGAAAGATGTTTCTGTGAAGCCTACGTTAGTTGAAGAGGAAGTTAATGATGATGATCATGAAGCTTCAGGATCAAGTTACTATCGAACTTCGTAGGTCGACAAGGATGTGTACTGCTCCTGAGCGGTACGACAACTCTGTCTTGGAGGTCATGTTGTTGGACAACGATGAACCTACGAGCTATGGAGAAGTGATGATGGGCCCGGATTCCGAAAAATGGTTGGAGGCCATGAAATCCGAGATAGGATCCATGTATTAAAACCAAGTGTAGACTTTGGTAGACTTGCTCGTTGGACGGCAGGTTGTTGAGTACAAATGGATCTTTAAAATGAAGACAGACACTGATGGTGAATGTCACCATTTGTAAAGCTCGACTTGTTGCAAAGATGTTTGTGACAAGTTCAAGGAGTTGACTACGATGAGACTTTCTCACTCGTAGCGATGCTAAAAGTCTGTTGGAATTATGTTAGCAGTTGCTGCGTTTTCAATTATGAAATCTGGCAGATGGATGTCAAAACATCGTTTCCTTAATGGTTTACTTGAGTAAAGGTTGTATGTGATACAACCAGAAGGTTTTGTCAGGCCTAAGGATGCTAAAAGGTGTGCAAGCTTCGGTGATCCTTCCATGGACTGAAGCAAGCATCTCGGAGTTGGAATATATGCTTTGATGAGGTGATCAAAGTTTTGATGTTTATACAAAGTTTATGAGAAACTTGTATTTGCAATAAAGTGAGTGGGAGCACTATAGAATTTCTGATAAGTATATGTGGATGACATATTGTTGTTCAGAAATAATGTAGAGTTTCTGGAAAGCATAAAACGGTTATTTGGAAAGTGATTTTCAAAGGAAGACCTGGATAAAGCTACCTAATTGTTGAGCATCAAAATCTATAGAGATAGATCAAGATGCTTGATGAGACTTTCAATGAGTGCATACCTTCACAAGATTTTGAAAGAGTTCAAAATGGATCAGCCAGAGAAATAGTTCTCGTCTGATTTGTAAGGTGTGAAGTTGAGTGAGACTCAAAGCTCGACAACGGCAGAAGAAAGAGAAAGGACGAACGTCGTCCCCTATGCCTTAGCCATAGGCTCTATATTATGCCATGC